>CM057347.1:289394390-290721814 GCA_030015575.1 Agapanthus africanus | reverse complement strand
TCTTCTTTCAGGTTTGGAGGAGAATTTAAGGTTACAGTGGGAGGTTTCCTGATTAGATAAAGTGATAACCATTCTGATCTAGGTTAGAGTGCACGCTGAGTGTTTCTTTTCTCTCTCTCTTTCGTAGCGACCATGACCCGACCCTTGACTATGACTCAGTGACCAAGTTAACCGAACTTTCTTAAAACACTGGCTTTTGGATTGTCAAAGTTGCATACCTCATTGCCACTCCTACTTTTACCCTTTTCTCCAGAACACCCCATATTACTATGAACATCCACTTCCATTGGATAAAACCATCGTATGATTATATACGAACTCGAAGGAACTTGTTCCAGATTCGAGGATGGTTTCCGGTTCTGGAGAAAATGAATAGGACTATTCAGTTGTCTTTTCCTTTTACCTTCTCTCAGGTTACGAGTGCTCCTTGGATTAGGACGGTACACCTATTATGCTAATTGGATAGTCTTCTTCCAAACCATAGGCAGGTGCCGAACGGTGGGGAATGAAGAAAACCAATTAGCCTAAGGAAGGTGTACGGAAGGTATTAAGTAAAGATAAATAAAGGGATTAGTAAGAGGGCAAAGTAAACTGCGACTGTTATTCACGACCAAACCAAGTATTTCATCGCCACTCTTACTTCACCTTTGTATTTCTCCAGGACACTCCGTATCACTACGAAGATCCACAGTTTATTGGATACTCCATCGTATGGTTATATACGAACTCGAAGGAACTTGTTCCAGTTCGGGGATGGATTCTGGTTCAGGAGAAATATGAATAAGGTTTTATTCAGTTGTCTTTTATCTTCACATTCTCTCAGGTTACGAGTACTCCTAGGATTAGGAGAGTACACCCATTATGCTTATTGGACAGTCTTCTTCCAAACCATAGGCTGGTGGCGAACGGTAGGGAAGGAAGAAAACCATTTAGGTTAAAGGGGTGTACAGAAGGTAATGACTAAAGACATATAAAGGGATTTGGAGAGATGTCAAAGAAATATACGGTTACAGTTGTGAATTTGATAATGGAAGAGGCATTACTAAGAATACCCGGATACCCCTTCGAAACATTTACATGTTTCAGTTTCACTGTGTATTGTTAAAAGAAAACTGATTTCCCAATTAGTCTTTGCTCCAGGGTATGTATTTACCAGGTTTGATTCTCACATCTGTGTGGTTTTACAGATGATGAGTGGGAGTAAGTTATTGGGAATTGGGTGATCATCCTCATTATATCGTGATTCGTTGTAATTGGAGATATTTGAGGAAATCGCCTGGGTTGTTTGCCGGATGACAAATATTTGGTTTTGAATATCCGTTGTTATGCACCAATTTCAAATTGATATATCTGTACGTTTATTTTTATAAAGTGAGATATAACTTTTTGAAATTATGTCTATGACATTTACCTATATCAGTGGATGGTTAGGTAAGGAGCATCAAACAGCGGTGTAATTCTTCTTAACCATAAGTACAGTTTTCAACCTACGACACACAGGGATTGAGTTATTAGACTCAGGGGACTTATACAGAGTATTGTATGTTGTCCAGTGTCTATGAGGACAGAGGGGTTGGTATTCGTACTATATTCTGTTTACTTATGACTTCTCTAGTTCTTAGACATGTGTTTCATAGAAATACAAGATCCAAGTTTTGAGAAGTTATAGATATAAGAATAAAGTAGAGAACCAGGTATTGTAAGTATCAGGATTCTTCAAGGTGATCGAAGATGTAGATACTTGTGTATAGTATTCAGTTGATAGTAATGATTAAGAGAACTTGCTTCTCTTTCAGGTTACTCATAATTGGAAGCACTCCTAAGTTGAGTAAACCTGATCGGCCTCTCTCTATTTAGTTGACATGCACTGGAGACAGCTGCATGATTTGAATCTGGTTCCAATTAAATCAGTGCCTCTGTTT
Organism: Agapanthus africanus; assembly: GCA_030015575.1. Taxonomy (NCBI): domain Eukaryota; kingdom Viridiplantae; phylum Streptophyta; class Magnoliopsida; order Asparagales; family Amaryllidaceae; genus Agapanthus; species Agapanthus africanus. Next base: position 290,719,892 of record CM057347.1, on the reverse strand, counting down.
CTATATTGATATAGAATAGTTCATATCTTAACATTGTTAAGGTACGGGGAGTTGTCCGGCTTATGCTTAAAACCAGACACTGGATAACTCAAGGCACATTTCTGTAATCGCTGTTTGTGGGTTGACCCGGGCTATGACGAGGGTTGACTTTCTACCATCTGGAAGATCAATAGTGATATTATTCTTGACTCGCCACAGTTTTAGTAAAATGGATTTTTTCAGAAAACAGTAGTGGGAGTATGGTAGAACTGGAAGTGATTCCAGAACCGCAAACGATTACTGAAAATTTGATAAGAACCTAAAGATTCAATCTGGTTTGACATTCCATTGACCACTCCGCAGATATGGTGGGTAACCTCAGGCACCCGAGAGGTACTCCGGTAGCCTCAAGGACGGTGACAGGGAGGTTCTTGTTTACCCAGATTTGACACTACTGTTGTTCCAGGCTATGAGACCCGGCAGGAGGATGAGTATAGCATCGTTCTAAACTAGCTTTAGAAGTGTACGTGTATATGACTCTGCCAGAGGGTTGTCGTAGTCAGTGGGAGCAGCGGAAGCGTAGTGGACAAGTAGCTTATGTCTATTTATAGACTAAAGCAGATATAGCGGAGATAGATCATCTATTTCTGATGTGACAGTCATAGGTTTGACTTCATCAGAAAAGGGGATGGATCTGTTAAGAAGGTAGTAGGGTGTGATGTCCTGGTATTTGGATGACATACACAGAGTAGGAAGTGAAATTCCTATACTACGGTCGGTTATACTTTGGTGGTCACACAGGGGTTTCTCCACATAGGATATGGATATAATATCAGATATTCTGGTTACTAGATCTATGGTTTTAGATCTAGATTTGGGTAGTTTCCCAATCAGGGTACTAAGACAGCATTCTAAAGGTGTTTTAGAATGGACGACTCCTGGCATGGTGGTGCAGCTGCAGGTGATGGAGTCACCCTCTCTAAAGGTGTCTTACAGACTAAAGGGGAGAGGGATGTGCATGATTGGCAGATCACTTGCTTAGGCAATTGAGTTGATCATGAGATGTCAAGTACCTCACCAGATATTGTTTTTTGCACTAGATGCAATAAGTTGATATTGACCCAATCCTGGAAAAACGTTTGGAAGCAGTTTTAGAACATAAGTTGATGTTCTGGGGATATGATAATGACATCCTCTTTCGGGGGATGGTTATTGTTCCAGGCTTCCAAGGTGACCTGGATGACAGAGTGACTGTCAGAGTTATAGTTTTCCCTCTGATGAGGGGTAGTATTTTGGACAGGTGGTCCAAGCAGATACTGAGGGAGGCATGGCGCAGTATACTGATTAAGTTCAATTGATGATACAGTCTAAGAAGTTTGGATTTGGAGTTCATTTATGAACTAGATCCCATCAGATATCCAAACATATTCTAAGACAGGTATTGCTCATTTCGGGAGATGGCTTTCTCCGCGAACTTGAGATAAAGAGAGACATAGAAAGAAACATCAGAGCGGATCCACTAACTGAGGCTATTCCTCGAACGCAATAGTTTCACAAACGGGCTTTGTGAGACTGATCAGTAGAGGAGTTGGGTGTTCGGTATCACACGGGCTGTGAGTATGCGACATCGCAATAATTACCCTTGAGTGCAAGTGGGAGGTTGTTGGATATAGTGCCCTCGGAGTCAATTATTGGATCGCAGGCACGTGATTGCAATGATTGAGGGAGGACCTATGCCGGTAGGACAATCTTACTCAGGATGATTGTATGGTATCTGGGTTGTCTTTATCATCGTGTACATGCTTTAGGTGACATTGTGGTTCACTATTACATGTTGATGGAGAATAGTATGCTACCATGGTTTATCTTTATCATCGTGTACTGCTTTAGGTGACCTTACAGGTCGCTATTACACGTTGATAGAGCCCTTAGGATTCTTGCTTGACTACCAGCAGTATGATAACGATCATATACATGAGAGTTGGGTAGTCTATAAGCACATCCTTAAAGTGGTCCCTAGTCATGGGAGTTTCGAGACTGGGCATCGATACTCCGTTAGTAGACTAGTGTATACAGTCGAGACCCCGACGAGGGGCGGTGGCCAGTCTCACAAGCCATTGGTGTCAGTTGGTTCACCTAAGATGTATACATGTGCTCATTGGGTTATGAGTACACCGGACAGGACTCGCCGGGAACATGCTAGTTGGTATTATACCTGATGTCAGATGGCAGTTCCCTGGTGACATGTGTACAGGTTAGTTCATCGACCTGAGATCGTCATTTGTCTCGTGTGAGTTCCCACTGTGCTTTGATTACTACCTTACCACGGCTCAAAGGAGTCGTGCAAACAGGTTTTAGTTGGGTATAGCCCCGAGCCACATGGAGGCAGTGAGCGGATCGGCAGGGGTTCGTCTCTCTCGGTATTGGGGGTGAGGTCGCGCTGTGTCTAGGAGAGCCATTACACGAAGTCCTTGGCCAAGGCAGAAGATTTACTCGTAGGTATTCCAGTAGTATCTCAGGGTGTTCTGGGCTACACTCCGACACGACTTGTACCGCTTTTGGGGGTCTGACTTTCACCACCCCCTAGGCCCGACATGCGATGCTCATAGACGAACGGACCGGACTGTACGGATATTGTCACTGACAGGCTCAGTAGGGTGTCAGGATGAGTTCGCTCATCGACCTCCCTTTTGGTCAATACCTGGTAGCCCATTACGTACGGCTAGTACCTCTGACGTGCTAGTTCTCAAGTTTCGGGCGAAACGTTGTAGAGGCCGTATGATATATGGCAGGGTTCGATCATATACGTGCAGTATTGTACGGATCATGATCGGACGGATCATACTAGTGGGCTTTGGTTTAAGCCGGATCCTAGTATTAGATTTGTTGGATTACTTTAGTCTCATCGCATTCACGTTCAGTCGGAATGCGGGTGCAGGTATTTATATACAGGTGAGGGGTATCCTTGTGATTCGTCACGAGCTTACTTTAGATATTGCCGTATCTTTTTATTGTTGCAAACATTTGGATTAATGTTTTTAAATGGAAATTGTGAGCTGTATGTCACGATAAGGAGCATTTATTGTGACACATGCACAAGTGGTGACTCATGGTCTCTTTCTTTGTGCATGTGTCACATAATGTGATGGATTTGTGTTGAAATGATAAGGAGAGAGAGAAAGGCAACCATATGGTTGTAGTTTTGCTCTTGTATTATTCTTTTATCTCATACTTTCTCTTTTTTATCATATCATTCCAACACAAGAAAAGAAAAGAAGAGAAAGCTTCTCCTCCTTCTTCTTCCTCAAGCTCATAGCCTCCATTAATGGCAACACCTTCAACCTCCATCCAAGCAATAGATGCAAGAGACAAAGTGATCACAAACATTCTCTACAACACCTTGGACACGTCGGCTAGCACACTTCGTGCCTGAGTTGCTTCAGATGAAGCGGGAGCCCGTAAAAAGACTCGTAGATGTGGTTCCCTTTCCGACGAGGAGATCAAGACCGGAGATGCCGCGAGGAGCTTGAGATGGTGGCCAAAGACCGAAGGACACGGATCGATCGGTATAGCTTTCCAACCCTCTTTCTAGATAGCTAGTTGTAGGTTAATGGTTCGATCCGGGAAAAAGTATACGATAGCATCAGTTTCAAGTTAAGAAAAAGTTTTTGTTTCCGCATTTTGGCCTCGGACAGACGGCCGGGGCGCTACCGTAGACTTACAAATGCGTGTTTTTCATAAAATCCCGTTAATAATTATTTTCCACATAAACGGGAATAAACCTATTTTAATTGTGAAAATGTGTAAGTATAATTATAATTGTGTTTTATTAATTAATATTTAGTTTATCGTTCACATTTTATCAAAATTCCTTAACTATTATTTTCTAAACAAAATTTTTGTTTAGCATGCCTAATCAAATTTTACCCTAGGTTAATATGTGCATAGCAACCATGACAACTTAATACACATAATGTAACACATTCTTCATCTTTCCCCATTTTCCTTTTAACTACACAAAAGAATAAAGAAAATAAGAAAAAGAATGAGAAAAAGGAAGCAGGGGGGGGGGGTATTTATTAGGCATGGGGCTTAGATTTTGGCACAACTATCTCTCTCTCTCCTCCTCTCATTTCCAGCATCTCCAGCAGCAGCTCCACCAGCAGCAAACCCTCCCCTTTCTTCTTATTCTTGTACTTCTTCACTCAAACCTCTCTCCATATCACAAAATCACTCCTTTCTTCACTAAACCTCATGATAATCACCCCAAAACACTTCCTTGTTGGTTCTTGAAGCAAGGTCAGCAAGTTTGAACCCTCCTAGGACCAACATAAGGTATAAAGCTTACCCTATTTTCCTCTTTGCTAAACTTGTAGTTTATTTAGCTTTAATTAGTGTTTCTGTGAGATTTGGTGCTAATTAAGTGGTTTAAGTGGAGATTAGGTTAAGTTAAGGTTATTATGGCTTGATTAGCTTAATTAGGTGTTGTTAGTGTCGCTTAATCCAAGTCGTTGCACCAGTTTACACTAAAACACTTTATTGTATCAAATTTGTGTTTTAAATACGGTTTTAAATCAAGTGTTAGGATACGGGGTATCTGCTATTACCGTGGGTTTTTTAAAAACAAGCAAACATATACATTAGACTATACTTTGTGTTAGGAGTGTAGTGTAAAAACCTGGACCCTTTTCACCAGTTTTGACCCTATATCACCCCCTTCGTGCTCGGCCCAATTTTGGAGAAACACGTTGAAATTTTGCAGGCAGTTGTCTGTAGGTATTATAAGAGGTTTGGTCTTGTTTTTTTCTTCTTGTTTTTGCTCCAGGTAAAATCTGGGACCAATTACTTATAATTAGTGTAGTGGGACTTGTGCGACACGCACGTTATGAGTTTGGGTTTAGAGTTTGCTGCGTATCACAATGTGTTATGGTGGTTTCAGACGACAGCACACACGTTTCAGTGTTTCGAGTGCACACGCGTTAACTTGCGACGCTAGTTTCTCGTATGGTTTTAATATCACGTTTTTGCAGGATTTTAGCCTTATGTGTGTTGCTTTGTGTAAATGCTAGGATCGGTCATGGAGTCATCGGACGCGGCGCGGATAGGAAAGGCTGTGATCGGATCGGACTAGCGGAGGCATTCCGGTGAGTAGATGTACATATATATGGGGGAAATCGTTTGGATGGCGCATGATGCCCGATAGTTAGAATGTAGTTTAGTACTTATAATTATATGCGTAGTTCCTAATTAATTACCCCGTTGCATTGCATCATTTATCATATGTATATATACTGTGCTAGTACCTCATAGGACACTCGCACTATTACCATTGGTTTATGCTGCATGGGCACTATTCATGGGGACACACACGCCTTGGTAATTGCTATGCCACGAACACTTTATAACTTGTTTAAACCCGTATCTTATCACTTGCACCAATTATTGATTAATAAACCTGCGATTGATATATTTAATTCACTAATATGGATATGTAGGATTGCTAGACCTATGCACACATCTTATTGCATCACTGTTCATGCTTAGCTTTCTAGTTTCCGCATTTCATTGCATATTGTTAATATCATAGGTATTCATATATTATGATTTTATCGAGAATTTCCTTAGTTATGAGATTTATGGATTTTGAGAAACCGCAAGGATTTGAAAACGTATTACCATTTAAAAAATGTAAGTTGCGGTTTTCTCGTGTTATGATGCATCTATCGTCCACCAGGAGATTTCTCGGTGCTTGAGCAGTATCATACACCCGATTCGAGAAGGAGGAGGAACCGTCTGTGGGTGCATGGTGGACCCGGTGCGGTACCCCGGGGCACGATGGTCGCAGATGATGGTGTTGAGCCCGGCAGGGGAGCACTACCGACCGGTTATTTGTGACGCGGTGGATATTTGGAGGATACTGACGTAGTCTTGAGTTTTAAGGATATGGACCAGTCTGGATTTGCCAGAGACCTAGATCAGATATTTGGGCCAGTCCGGATTACCGGAGCCCAGGGATAGTTGAGATATTCATATTTAGTGTCGATGCATGACACAAATTTATATTGATTTTATTGTTAAACTACAGCTAAATCACAGAAGTTTAATAAGATAAGTGTTCCCCCAATCAGAGCAAGGCTCTGCTTGAATTTTGAAAATTCAAATTTTGGAAGCAACGCTTCAGTTCCCGTGCGCTGCGCGCAACGCGCCACGTGTCAGAAGTTGACACGGCAGCACAACGTCCAAGGCAGTACGTCCAATCAGAGCAAGGCTCTTTAAAAAACATAAGCAACGTTCAACTGCGCAAGCGCACGGCTGCGCGACACGTGTCTGCGCAGTTGCGCATGCACAATTGCGCAAACGCACGACTGCGCGACACGTGTCTGCGCAGTTGCGCAAGCTAAAATGCGCAAGCGCACGGCAGCGCGACACGTGTCTGCGCAGTTGCGCAAGCACAACTGCGCAAGCGCACGGCTGCGCGACACGTGTCTGCGCAGTTGCGCAAGCACAACTGCGCAAGCGCACCGCTGACACGTGTCCGCGCAGTTGCGCAAACGCTGTTGCGCAAGCGCTTCACTGCGCGACACGTGTCTGCGCAGTTGCGCAAGCGCTTCACTGCGCGACACGTGTCACGCGCTGGTGAGTTGCGCAACAACAGAGTGAAGATTTAAGGATATTTTTCTGTTCTTGTTTAAACAAGAAGATTTCTTCTGTAAAACAGGGGCCTTTGGATCAAGGATCCAACGGTGGGGAAAATTCCCCAAATCACTCAGAAAATATCTTTTTAACAAATTTAACTGATTTTTGAGCACTATAAAAAGGACCCTAGACCCCATTTCAAAGGCAGAGACAATTGGATTAAAAAAAAGGAGAAGAGAACTTCTTGAGAACACAGAGAAGAAGGTAAAAACCTTTGAAATAAGAGAAAATTCTCTTAGGAATAGATCATTGATCTAAAAGACAAAATCAGTGATCTCCAATAAACAAATAAATAAATAAAAATAAAAAAGAAAATAGTGCCTTGCACTTGCTAGAGAACCTCTGGTTCTCTGAGATAGAAAGAAAGAAAAGATTTTTTCTTCTTCTCTTTGATCTAAATTTAGATCAAGAAATTAAAAAGTGCTCTGCACTCCTTTCTTTGAATCTAAAAGATTCTTGGTGCTTTGCACAAATGCAATGCAGTACTTGAAGGGCCAGGCCCAAATCAAAAAGACCTAGCAGGCCAAAATAAATTGCAAAGCAATAAAAGGGCCGAGCCCAAATAAAATTGATGCTCTGCATCATTCATAAAGAACAGAGCCCAAAACAAATTGATGCCCTGCATCTTTTCTGGGCAAAGCCCAAATAAAAAATAAAAGGAAATGCAAAAGCAATTTTGGACATTTTTTTTACTGGACTTAGCCCAATCGTGGCCATAAGTCCTTAAATTAAATTGGCTGAGCAAAATGGCTCTCCTAAATCAATCTATATCCGGTTCGAGGGTACATCTCCGAACTCCTTTGACATCCATCGTTGTAATTCCTCAACGACGTCAAAGAGGTGACGGGTCCCAACGGCCACACACCCAATATTGGACCGAAACGTCCCTAAACTAACATCGGACCGAAACGTCCCTAAACTAATAATGGACCGAAACGTCCATAAACTAATATTGGACCGAGACGTCCCTAAACTAATATTGGACCGAGACGTCCTTAAACTAAGATCGGACCGAAACGTCCCTAAACTAACATCGGACCGAAACGTCCCTAAACTAATATTGGACTGAAACGTCCTTAAACTGGCGACGGACCGAAACGTCCCTAAACTAACATCGGACCGAAACGTCCCTAAACTAATAATGGACCGAAACGTCCCTTAACTAATATCGGACCACCACGTCCCTAAACTGGCACAATAGAGCCCAAATGCTCTTTTGTCGGATCTAAAAGGTCCCGTTAAGTTGATTTTAGTCTCAAACTGGACTAACGTATCCTTAACAAACGTTTAAGTTGATCTTAGCCTCAAACACTTCTAACGTATCCTTAAATATTCAAATGGATTATAAAACTCCCAATCAACTCTGGTTCGAGGGTACATCTCCGAGCTCCTTTGATACATGTCGTTGTAATCCTTCAACGACGTCAGAGAGGTGACGAGTCCCGATGGCCATACATTAAATTAATCACTACGTTGAGTTGATCTTAGTCTAAAACAGGACTAATGTATCCTTGACGAACGTTTAAGTTGAGCTTAGCCGCAACGCGACTAATGCATCCTTAAACTGAAAACACCAAACCCAAATCTAAGTAAATACGGATTTGGACTAATCCACGTCCTACGGGCGACGGCATTACTCAGTCTCCGTATACAATCCACGGGCAACCACAAACGAAATGAACACACACGACACGAAGTGAAATTCTGGAGAAGGAGAAAGTTGTTACCGCGATGCGGTAGCGTAATTAACTGCAGGGGCTTGCGCCTGCAGGGAAGAGCGTCCCCATAATCAAAAACCCCTCATCCTGAGGGGGAATCTGACGAAGTCTGCTACATCGGCCGCATCCGTCTAAACCCCCGATACACGGTGCCATAAATCAACTTGGCATCTTCGGAGAGATAAATGGATAAAACCAAATAGCATCTGCCCCGAACATCAGGCATGGACGCCAAGTCCAGGCCGCCCATTCGGAGGGGAACAGATTCTGGCACGCCCGGTGGGACCTTTTCCTCTTTCCACTCCACACTTCGTGTGTCGTACTCGCGAACCCATCGCGGTTTGTTAAATGGTTGCCTTCGGATTTCAAGTTACTAAGGTTTGGTCTTTTTCCTGGCACAGAATTCAAGATTCAATAGCCTCTAGCTGTACCAACTGCTCGAAATGCCGCTGCAACGGACGTTCCACCTCACCAGGAGGTGTAGCATATGGGCCCCAAGCGGCTTCCTTCCTTACTCTGCCGGTAGACCAGGTGACCCAAGCCACCACCGGCTTGTTCTTCGGGACTATGATCCCACCTGCAAGCTTTTCTGCACCAATACCTGCGCCGGAAGTGGGTAAAAAGTCGGTCTTCAACCGACTCACTGTTTCGACCGCTCCTGTCAACGGGTCGCCCGCTACTAAACCGACAGCCTCCGTTTTCACCAGGCTAGGTCAGAACTATAAAGTGGCCGTCCCAAGGAGGGCAATGGCCGCTGCTCCGGAAGTCGTTAAAGCGGCTTCTCCCATCAGAGAGTCGGTCTTCACAAGGTTGACGGTTCCCACCCCTCTCCCAGCTGGTCAAAAGGCATCAGTCTTCGACAGGCTGACATCGGCAGTTACCCCACACTCAAACAGGGGGCAACAAGAAACCATCTCGATTTCCGAGCCAGTCCCAACGGCTCGTCGTGCGCGACGTCGCCATTGGCGACGAGTGAGGAAAGCAGGGGGCAACTCCCCCTCAGGGATAATTCCACCCGCTCCAATGGTGGAAGTCAACGCTGCTGTTCCAACTGGGAACAGCTTTGAACTACTGAGGAGAGTGCGTAAGAACTCTCCAACCGCTACCTTGAAAAGATCTCCTTCACCTGCGGAGAGAGTTCCAGAAACAAAACAAGAGCAGCCCCCTCAACGGCTATCCTCAAAAGTTTACAAGGTTTGGCGTAGAGTTCAAGACTCCGTGATTGACCCAGACCACTTTCATCGCCAGAAAAGGGCGAAGGTGGAAAAAGACAAAAACCGCCCCATTAAACAACAGGGGGCAACAATTGCTAGGATGCCCACTCCAACGGCTCCTTTAACCTCGATGGCCCACAAAAGAAGGAAGCCAGAGAAAGCTCCCGCGTTAGCTGCAAAGTTTAAAAGCGGTGAACCTAAACGCCCCAAGTCAGGGGGCATAATTGTTCATACGGTTTATATGGCTTCTGGAAAGGAAGAAAGCCGTACTTCTACGGGTCACCGACCGCTCACCCGATCAGTGACCAAGACTCAGGAGCAGCAACAAAAGCTCCAGGAGATGATGACCACAATGGCTGCACTCACTGGGCCAAAAGAGAACCCTGAGACGTCCTTAGATGAGCGCCAGGAGGAAGAGACCGACGCCGAGTACTGGAGAAGAGGGACAAAGAGGCTGCTGAACAAGCGGCCGACATACAGCGGATGGGCCTCCTCTTCCAGGACATGATAGGGATGATGATACAACAAGATCCTCCCGCTGAAGAACCCCTAACCGTCCTTGGAGATGATAAGGGAGATACATTAAATCCGCAGCCCGCTCTATTGACAGCTAAAGAGGATACAATCTCTAAGACTGATCTGGATGAATACATAGCCCAGCAAATAAAGGTTCATCATGCGGCCGAAGCAGCCGGCCACGTCGTAAAAACGGGGCGGCCATATCCAGGCTGGTATGACCAAATCAAATACCCGCCGGGTTACACAGTTCCCAAGTTTCATGTCTACAAAGGGACTGGCAATCCCCATCAGCATGTCGCCCAGTTCAGGGTGCTTTGCGGTAACACCGGCGGCGATGACAAGCTTTTGCTCCGCCAGTTTGTCGGAAGTCTATCAGATACGGCGTTCGAGTGGTACTCTGAACTCCCTAATGATTCTATTAAAACCTTCGCGGAGATGGAGCTGCTGTTTACCCAACGCTTTGCAAGTGCCAGTGAATGTACCCCGATGACGGCACTGATTAACGCTAGGGTAAAACCCGGCGAGACATGGGTTCAGTACGCTATACGGTGGCGTAATCTATGGTCAAAGTGTGAGCAGCGCATAGAAGAAGCCCCTGCGGTGGGAATGTTTGTTGGAACTCTTGATCCACAAGCAACCATCTCACAGTTTATGATGTTTTTCAAGCCGACTTCCTTCCAGGCTTTGATTGACAAACTGGCGCAGATGGACCAGATGGGCCATAAACCCCCTCTCCCAAAACCGGATTCCCGAACTGACAAAGGAAAGGGAAAAGCGATCATTGTCGCTAATGCTCAACAACAACCGAACGACTTGAAGCCAGTTGCTCGTCCAAACAATACGCGCCCTTACGTACCCCTTGAGGATAGGATGGGACGTCCTTATTCCTTTCCCCGCGATAAAACGAAGAGGTTATTCGAGCTGGCATTACGCAACAGACTCATAAATCTGCCAGATCCAAAACGTCCGTTGCAACCAAGTGACATCAACGAACCTAATTACTGGCCCTATCATCGAGTGCTAGGCCATCCGATTGAGGACTGCTACGTTTTCAAAAATTGGCTTGAAAACCAGTATAGACAAGGAAAATTTGCGTTATCTGACAAATGGAAAGTGAATCCCCCGCAGCCCCACAGCTCTAAAGGAACGAATACGCCAGGGGCAACATGCTCTGTCATTGAAGAAACTCCGTGGGAGGTTGTATTATCATCAAAAACGAAGAGAATGCTAAATGATCTTCGGACATGTCCGGCGATCAAGTGGAAAAGCCCATTGGAACCACAGGTCGTTGAGGGGATGTTAAAGCCACGTCCAACTCCAAAGACCAAAAATGGGGGTTCAAGCACTAGTAGCCAGTCGTCAAAGTCTTCAAAGAAAAAGAAGAAGGCCAAGAAACCGGTGAAGCCTAGCGATAGGCGCACGGACTTGCAAAAGCAAATTGACGCGCTGGAAGAGTACAACCAGAAGGCGCGGACTCCCTTTACACTGCAAGAGTTCCTCAACCACGTCTTCCAAGCAGAAGATGAAGGAGGTAGTTCGTCAAATGAATCTGAAGAACATGTAGCAAGTTGCCATGTGATTTCCCATTTGTCCACAAGCGATGAGGAGACTCCTCACGCTGAAAAGCTGGGGGCAGAGCCTGCACTAAAAATCCTGGAGCCGTCGGATGAAGCGATTGATGCATTCCTAAATCAGGCGTTTTTAAAGGGCAAAGCTGATCGGGATAACGAAGCGGTTATATTCGAAAAGGCCAAACACCAGCGCCTTGGCGAAAGAATTGCAGTACTCCCGCTAGAACAAAATACACCCACCATAGATAAAATCAAGTTCAAGATAAAGAAGAGATTCGCTAAGGCTGTGTCGATAGGTATAAAGCTACCACCCTCCGAGAAAAACATTACGGGTGAAATGGAAAACCACCCCTCCTATTGCTTGTACCATCGGAAGGTGTCGCATCCCACCGAAGAGTGCAAAGCTTTCGATAAGTGGTGGCAAGGATATGTTACTCATCGGCAACAGTTTAAGCGGGAAAAGCGCAAGGCCCGCCGAGAGCAGAACGGAATAAACAAAGTGCTTGATAAAACTAGCAGTGGTTGTTGCATGATTGACGCCGGGGAATCACAAGTACCTGTATTTGGGAGCGATTCTGATGAGGAGCTAGAGCTTGGCCCCCTCTTTAAAGAATCCACTTCGGGAAAAGAAGAAGGACCAAAGGCTTGCGAGAATATACAGCTACGCAACCGGACGTTACCCGAAAAGAATCTCGGACCCTTAAACAAGAAAGACAAAGGGAAAGAGAAGGCCTCTGAAGACATCGCCTTGGATGATCGAGTTGCAGAAGAGTTAACCGCCAAGAACCCGCCAAAGAGGAATAAAGTGGATTACAATGTCTTGGCACATCTGAGGAAGCTACCCTCACAACTCAGCATTCTCAATGCCCTGTTGCTATCAAAAGAGGCGAGGGATTCTTTGATTAAAGCCTTACAAGACCCGGAACAATTCCAAGCATGCCTGGCCGAGGAAAAGATGAAGAATGAGTTGGAGGAAGTACACACGGCTGATGTTACTTTTGGCGATGAGGACCTTCTACTTGGGACTTGCGAACACAATCGCCCTCTCTATGTTTCGGGATACTGCCATGATATAAGGATAGGAAAGATTCTGATCGATAACGGGTCGTCTGTTAACCTACTCAACGTGCGGGTGTTGAAGGAAATCTGCATGAGCGTCCAGCACCTTGCTCGGGACAAGATCACCATATCCGGGTTCGACTCCCAATCGTCAAAGACTCTTGGATCTGTGATACTGACGCTACGCTTCGGATTACTCGTCACGGACATTAAGTTCCACGTCATAGATGCCAAGCCATGCTACAACGCTTTGCTCGGCCGACCATGGTTACACGAGTACAACATCATCCCTTCTACACAACATCAGTGTATGAAGTATTTTAAGGATGGTTTCGAGTATACCGTGACAGGAGAACTAAACCCGTTCTCTGTGAACGAGGTCCGCAAATACGAAGATGCCAAATACTTTTTGCCGGATTTCGAAGACGCGGAGAAGTGTCACAAGCCGGAAAATAAAACTAACGCCACCATCCCCGTCTTCGGCAGTGATACCGAGGAAGAAGAGGAGATCGTTTATTCGGGTCCGCCCCAACATAACAAGCCAGGACCGTCCACTCCTACATTGGTCTTTGTCAGAGGATGAGGTCCATGTCGTATTCTCTGCTCGACCTTCAATACAAGCTTCCGCTGACGAAGAACAAAGTCTGCAAGTCGCCATGGTGCCGCCTAAACATCATAAAGAACTGAACGCACTTAATATCTACAGTGTAGAAGAGCTGCGGACATTCTATATCCCTCCCAGGCGAGAAAACGAGAAGGCAATCCTATTCTACCGTTCTGAAGAAAACAAGGTGGAAAAAGAAGTTTGGCATGGCGTGGATCCCACGCTCGACAGGCTTCAGCCTATCCGTCTTCCCAGATATTATACCGAAGGTTTGAAGAAACTGCTGAAACGCCAGGGGATATCCTTCAGACAGACCGTTAGAGAGGCCAAATTCTATGACAAGGTCTGGAATGTTCCCGGGACCCAACGCAAACTGCCTAACGGGAGAATGGAAACAAAAGGGCTTGGGTACATCCGGCTAAAGAAATGAGGACTAGTAAATAGCTGTTATGTCATGTATGAATTCGATGAAGATGCGGATGCTCAAAGGGAGGACGCTAATCCTAAGCCAGTAAAAGTTCCTGATGAAAAATTGCCCGGTCCATCATTTGAAGAACAAATGGACAGGCTTATAAGGGAAGCTGGTCAAAAAGTCCGAGATGACCACAACCGCGAGACGGCCATCTATGAGAAAGCCAAGACGCAACGCCTTCTCCGACAGGCCGTGAAGGATGAAAAGGCCACCCCTTGTCAACCTGCTACAAAAAAGGTTCGACGCGAAAGCAAAAACAAGTCAGAGGGCAGAAAAGACGCTCAACAACCACAAGGCAGAGCTAAGAAACCACGTATCCGAGAGTCGAGCGTTACTGACTTAGCCCTCATGAAGAAAATGGGTCGAGCATACTCATTTCCTCGGAACAAAACAAGGAAGATATTTGATCTTGCTCTAAAACATCAAATGCTTACGCTGCCAGAGTCCAAGCACCCCGAGCACGCAGGCGAGGTATTCAACCCAAATTATTGCTTTTATCATCGAGTAGTAGGTCATCCTCTTGAAGATTGCTTCACCTTCAAGAATTGGGTCGAAGATCAATATCAGCTTGGTAAATTCGCTCTGTCCAACAACTGGAGGGTAGCACCACTACAAAAGCACGAGCCTAAGGCCACGAAAGAAGAACCAGTTCCACATTGGGATTGGCAGAAAATTCGCACCTGTCGTATGATAACGATATTAAAAGAGGAGTCCGAGAATGTGGACAGCCTTCCCTGGTGCTTCGAAAACAGCAATGATGAGGTGATCTCAGAATTTCCCCCAGCTCCGAAAGAACTGGAGGACGGCATACATACCACTGCGGATAACCTCAAGAAAATTGAGTTGGGGACGATAAACGATCCGCGACCGACATTCGTCAGCGAGCTGCTGTCCGAGGAAAAGGTGGCTGCGTTAAAGGACGTCCTTGTACAGCATAAAGATTGCTTCGCATGGAACTATTCCGAGATGCCGGGACTTGATCTAGAAGTTGCTGTACATAGACTGGCAATGTCCCCGAGTGTCAAGCCAGTCAAACAAGCGCCGAGAAGAATGCGGCTTGAGCTCGAAATGAGCATCAACGCGGAAGTCAAAAAGCTGATAGACTCCGGCTTTATCCAAGAGGTTCAATACCCTGAATGGATTGCTAACATCGTCCCAGTGATGAAGAAAAATGGTACGGTGCGCATATGCGTGGACTTTCGGGATCTCAACAAAGCCTGCCCGAAGGATGACTTCCCAGTACCAGTCACCGAACTAATGATAGACAATACGTCCACGCATGAGATTTTCTCATTCATGGACGGCTCATCAGGATACAATCAAATATGTAGGGTTCCTAGGCACCCTAATGAGGTCTCACAAGGCATCAACCATGGCAATTTTAAAAAATACGGTGCCGAGAAACTCTAGAGTACGGATAGTCGGCTAGAATTCTAGGCGAAAAGTAAACTAGTTAACACTTAACTAAGAGATACGGAAATACAACCTTTGTAGATCCGGTGCTCCACCTCCATAGCTCCACAATGAAGACCTCTCGCTGTCCAAACAAATTCCGGGCTCTAGCGTCGGCTTCATCGGAGAATAGGCGAGCTAGGTCGTCGATGTCCATGCCGAAGATGATCTACGTCGAGGCATCGCTAAATCAAGCTCCACCTTCACCAAGTCATGAAAACTTGTGAAGGAAACACACTCTACTACTTGGCAAGAGGTAGAGGATGAAGAAATAGGAAGTGGGTAGACTTTAGAATTGGATTTCTCACTCATTTCATCAATCCACCATTGATGAAGGAAGGTTTCTTCAAGTGAAGAAGAAGAAGAAGATGATAAAGCATTATGATAAAAATAATAGAATAGAAAATGAATAATCATTTCTTATCATAATTTAACTATGGTAATGTGTAGAGAGTTGACCATAGTTAAATGAATGGTTAGGGTTTGATAGATGAAGACAAAAGGGTTAGATTGGTCAAAGCTTCATGAAGCTTCACTTAGCTTCATGAAAGAAACCCTTTTGTTTTCTTCTTCTCATTTATCTTTTATATCCAAATGAAAAGATAAATGAATTAATAAAAGAAAACCCTAATCATTTACTTAACCTAGGTTTAACTCATTACACAAAACCCTAGCATGCTTGCATCATCAAACATGATACAAACAAGTGCACAAAATCATATCGCATATGCAATGCGCACGTCCGAGTGAGAAAATCCATCTAAAGTGAACCGATACTAGTTAATGCAAAGTAATATATCAAATATATAATTATACATTAAATCATTAAATCAACACTTGATTTAACGATCCGGTCATATCGCATATAACCGGCTAGTATCCAATGTATCGGCTTATCGAATCAATCCTTGATTCGATAACTAGGTTATATCGCATACAACCATTCGACACATTCATCGCGAGAATGAAATACGGTATCTCATACACGCATTATTCTCGGTCCCGCACATATCTCATATGCGCTCCTATTTCGTTTCGCTTGAGCCAGGAAACCTCTGTGTAGGACTCTAAAGACTCGTCAATACGCCGGCAGCAGATGATGATCATATCAAACACCCACAAGCCGCAAGCGGTCTGCTAAACGTAACGGCCACCCGGGTATTGAGCGATCAGAAGATCGACGAGCAAGCCCGCTCACACTCCTGTGAATCCAACCAGTAACACTACCGTACAGTCCGGTCTGATCGTCTGATATGTCGCATATCTCGCCTAGGGGTGGTAAACGTCAGACCCCAATAGCTCGATAAGTCGCGTCGATATGAGGTCTATAACTATTCGAGAAACTACTGGTAACACTTACCAGTAAATCTCAGCAGCCCTGGCCAGGGATTTCCTGTTATAGCCAATCGAACACAGCACAACATCAACCCCCTATACCGGGAGAGACGAATCCCCTCCTATCGCTCATTGCCTCCATGTGACTCGGGACTGTACCCAAAAACCACCGTTTTGCACGCCCTCTTGGACGTGGTAAGATGGAAATCAAAGCACAGTGGGAACCACACAAGACTCTATGACGATCTCGGGTCAACAGACTACTCTGTACCAGTGTCACCAGAGAACTGCCATCTGACGTGAGGTATAATACCATCTGGGAGTTCTCGGCGAGTCCGTCCAGTGTACCCAGTCTCTACTGAGCACCCGTATATCATCTCTGATGTCAAACACCAATGGATATGGGATCATCCATCGCCCATCTGTATGGGTCGAGAAGGTATACGCTAGTCTACTCTGGTATATCGATGCCCCGTCTCGATACACCCACGACTAGGGACTTTGAAGGATGTACTTATGGACTACCATGTCCCCACTAGTATGATCCGCATCATAGTCCAGGTAGTCAAGTACAGATCCTAAGGGCTTTACCAACATGTAACAGAGAGACAATCAGTATACACGTTAAGGTAAAGATCAACCAGATAGCATACTATCATGTCGAGCAAGAAAGTCCTCCCTATATACGTCCCAGCATCCACTACAATATACATCCTATGTACAGTAATGGCCTCTAGGGCATACATATAACTAACAAAATAAAAATGCACACTGAAGACCAGAAACATACGGCTTTCCGGACTCCTTTGGGAATATTCTGTTACAAGGTGATGCCCTTCGGTTTAAAGAACGCCGGTGCAACCTACCAAAGGGCCATGACGAAGATTTTCGATAACCTTATACACGAAATTGTTGAGTGCTATATCGACGACCTCGTTGTTAAAAGCAAATCATATGAGGAACATCTCGAGCATCTGAAGACCGTATTTCAACGTCTTCGACAATACAACTTGAAGATGAACCCTCTGAAGTGTGCATTCGGGGTTTCCTCGGGCAAATTCCTGGGATTCATCGTTCGACATCGAGGTATCGAGATAGACCCGTCCAAGATCAAGGCAATCATGGGAATGCCTCCGCCGAGAACTCTCAAACAGCTGCGGTCTCTCCAAGGGAAGCTCGCGTACATACGGCGATTTATAGCCAACCTCTCAGGAAAGTGCCGCCCTTACAGCCACCTGATGAAGAAGGGAACCCCGTTCGTCTGGGATCAAAAGTGCCAAAGCGCACTAGACGAGATCAAACAGTACCTGCACAACCCTCCAGTGTTGGCTGCTCCAGTGAAGGGAAAGCCTCTCATTCTTTACACGGCCGCCCTTGAAGGTTCTTTGGGCGCATTATGGGCACAAGAGAATGACCAAGAGAAAGAAAGAGCACTTTACTATTTAAGTCGAGTGCTGCTGGGGGTAGAAAGCAATTATTCCCCCATTGAAAAACACTGCCTGGCGTTGATCTTCGCAATAACAAAGCTTAGACATTACGCATTAGCGCATGAAGTCTATCTCATTTCGAAGGTGGACCCTCTCAAATATCTAATGTCAAAGGCCATATTGACAGGACGACTCGCTAAATGGGCCCTACTCTTAATGGAGTTCTCGATAGCATATCGACCACTCAAAGCAATAAAAGGCCAGGCCATCGCCGACTTCCTTACTGAGCACCCGATACCAGCCGACTCTCCTTTAAACTGCGATCTTCCAGACGAACATGCGTTTGATGCGATCGATGGTGATAATACTCGATGGGAGCTTTATTTTGACGGAGCATCTTCCGTGAAGAAGCGCAAACAAAGTACCCCTATAATCAAATCGGGGGTAGGACTCATATTTATAACTCCACAAGGAGGGATAATGCGCTACGCGTTCTCCCTGATGGAACCGAGGACAAACAACGAAGCCGAATACGAAGCTCTGATAGCAGGCCTCGAGATCGCCATTGACATGGGAATTGAAAACCTCCTCATATACGGAGATTCGCAACTGGTCGTTAGTCAAGTAAACGGCGATTACCAAACATGCAAACCGGAGTTAGTAAAATACGGTGAAAAGGTGCAACAACTGCTAACCCAAATTCCCTCCTATACTTTAGAGAGCATACCACGCGCGGATAACAGCAAAGCGGACGCGTTGGCCAAACTCGCTAAAGAAATGGCTGACGAGAACCTCGATGACGTTAGAATCATGGTACAAAGTCGTCAGGTGCTCGCCCCCGCGGAAATACCTTCGGAATCACCCGAAGAGAAAGGAGTGACTAGACAAGCGACCTTGCAAATAAAAGAACATGAGAAGGTTGAGGATTGGAGGGAAGTCTTTATAGACTACTTCAAGTCCCACCAAATGCCCGAAGATGCGTCCGCAAGACATCAACTCATAAAACGAGCTCTGTCCTTCGCCTTCGTCAATGATACTCTCTACAAGAGGTCATTCGATTCTCTGTGGCTGAGATGCTTAGGACCGGACGAATCGGAAAGAGTCGTTCAGGAAATTCATGACGGAATCTGCGGTTCTCACCAAGCAGGTCCAAAGATGAAGTTGAAGATCAAACGGATGGGCTATTACTGGCCCACGATGATTCAAGACTGCATCGAATATGCGAAGCAATGTCACTCATGCCAGATTCATGGGGACTTCATCCACCAGCACCCAAATCCGCTGCATCCAACGGTAGCTAGCTGGCCATTCAAAATGTGGGGGACTAATATAGTCGGCCCCATCGAACCGGCATCGTCTAAAGGACATCGTTTCATCCTAGCAACGACTGACTACTTCTCTAAGTGGACAGAAGCAGTACCATTGAGAGAAGTGAAGACGGAGAATATCCTCCATTTCTTCAAAACGCACGTCATATATCGGTTTGGAACTCTGAGGCGGATCATCTCCGATAACGGGCCAGCCTACCGAAGTCATAAAATCAGCCGCTTCGCACAGCAGCATAACATAGACTGGAGATATTCCTCAGTCTATAATCCACGAGCTAACGGTCTCGCCGAGGCCTTCAACAAGACCTTGACGAAAATTATAAAGAAAACAGTGTCCCGAAATAAGAAAGACTGGCATGAGAGACTGCAAGAAGCTCTTTGGGCGTATCGAACCACGTTCAAGACAGCTACAAACATAACGCCATACGCGTTGGTGTTCGGTACGGAAGCAGTACTCCCTCTCGAGGTAGAGTTACCCTCTCTACGAGTGGCAGTCCATTACGAGCTGACAAACGAAGAAAATGCTCATCTTCGGCTTGAGGAGCTTGACGCCCTTGAAGAAACATGGCTCATAGCGCGACAAAATCTGGAGGCCTATAAAGCAAAGATGATGCGCTCATACGAAAGATTGACCCGACCGAGGACATTCCACCAAGGCGAACTCGTGCTAATGGTCAAAAGGCCTATGATCCCCAATCGCGCCAAGCGGGGAAAATTCGAGCCAAACTATGAAGGTCCGTACATCATAGATAAAGTTTACCAGGGCGGGGCCTATCTACTCATGGACATGCATGGTGAAAGGCCTTTCAGACCAATAAACGGTCGCTTCCTAAAGAAATACTACGCTTAATGAGCCACAGCCTAGGTCAACGATAGATGACGACGACTATGTCCGCTCGCTATCTTCCTAAGCTCAAACTTTATAAGCAGTAGCCAGCTTCTCAATAGCGGACCGAAATGTCCCTAAACTAACAGCGGACCGAAATGTCCTTAAACTAACAGCGGACCGAAATGTCCTTAAACTAATAGCAGACCGAAACGTCTTTAAACTACTACCGCAGCATCCTTAGGCTGACGAGATTAAAAAAAAAAAATAAAATAAAATATGAAAATAAAATAAAATAAAAACGGTATGTCCATAAGCAAAAAGGGGCACGGATGAAAACCCGAAAGGGCTCCGTGAGTAAAAACAGCAGGGCTACCGGCGAGTGTTCGTGAAAACCCGAAAGGGCGCGACCTCGTAAAAAAAAAAGAAAAAAAAGGAAATAAAAAGAAAAAAAGAAAGAAAGAAAAAGAAGACGGTATGTCCATAAGCAAAAAGGGGCACGGATGAAAACCCGAAAGGGCTCCGTGAGTAAAAACAGCAGGACTACCGGCGAGTGTTTGTGAAAACCTGAAAGGGCGCAACCTCGTTAAAGAACACTTACAAGATCCTCTCGACCTTGTAAGGAGAAACCACCCACGTGAGATCCTTACGACTCACAAGGGAGCAACATACTTAGGGATCCCCACGGTTCCTAAGGAGAAAATACACTTGCGAGATCCTCACGACTCGTAAGGAGAACGCTCTTATGAGACCCTCACGGCTCATAAGATTTGAAAGTCTTAAGCTACAGAGATCTAAACCTGTGCTTAAGCAGCCCCCACAACTTTCGATAATGCCCTACAAGTGGCTCAGCATTGACCCTTGTATACAATCCACGGGCGCGAATAAACATTTCCCTAACTAAGTCCCATCTGAAACTAGGGATATGTTTGCATGGTAAACGACCCTTGTAAATCCTCTCGACTTACAAGGAGAAAACCCTCCTGTAGGATCCTTGCGACTTACAGAGGAACAAAACACTTAGGAACCCTCACGATTCCTAAGGAAAAAACACACCTATGAGATCCTCACGACTCGTAGGGAGAAATACCTTTATGAGACCCTTACGGCTCATGAAGTCAAAGCCTTAGTCGACAAGACCCTAACCCTGGTCGCTAAGCCACCTTTGTTCGATAGCGACAGAGGCAGATGATGATTCGCTCCTGGCAATATCCCAGTTGTAGCGGTGCTGATGCCGAAATCGGTGTCCAGTTTCAGGTTCACGGCGAAAAGCCAGTAGACCGTACATGCATACGAAATAGCCGAAATGATGGGGCAACTTGCAATAAAAAAAAGCAGCAAGTAAAAATATATGCATGAAGAAATAGCCGAAATGATTGGGAAACTCGCAATAAAAACAGCGAGTAAAAATAAAATAAAAAGCCGAAATGATTGGGCACCGCGAAAAATAGCCGAAATGATTGGGCGATCACGACCTTCGCGATATAAAAGCTGAAATGATAGAGCATCGTGGAAATAAAACAAAAAAATAATGATGATAAAATTTTGGCCCTACAGTTAAGATCACATCGATCCCTGTATACAATCCAAGGGCGTAAACAAAGAAGGAGCCATACTCTCCCAACAAACTCCTCGACTCACGGATACAAACACTCCTTGACGAGAGCCTCCTGATCCGCGTCGACCTGCAGAGCCACCAGCGCCTCCGTGGGAATCCTCGACTCGTTTCAAACCCCAAGGAAACAAATAATCCTTGGTGCTCGGGAAACAAATAATCCCTAGCAAATCCCTCGACTCACGGATACAAACACTCCGTGACGAGAGCCTCCTGATCCGCGTCGACCTGCAGAGCCACCAGCGCCTCCGTGGGAATCCTCTAATCGTTTCAAACCCCAAGGAAACAAATAATCCTTGGCGCTCGGGAAACAAATAATCCCTAGCAAATCCCTCGACTCACGGATACAAACACTCCTTGACGAGAGCCTCCTGATCCGCGTCGACCTGCAGAGCCACCAGCGCCTCCGTGGGAATCCTCGACTCGTTTCAAACCCCAAGGAAACAAATAATCCTTGGCGCTCGGGAAACAAATAATCCCTAGCAAATCCCTCGACTCACGGATACAAACACTCCGTGACGAGAGCCTCCTGATCCGTGTCGACCTGCAGAGCCACCAGCGCCTCCATGGGATTCCTCGACTCGTTTCAAACCCCAAGGAAACAAATAATCCTTGGTGCTCGGGAAACAAATAATCCCTAGCAAACTCCTCGATTCACGGATACAAACACTCCGTGATGAGAGCCTCTTAACTCATGTCAACTCGCAGAGCCATCACCCTCTCCGCGAGCAAATTCCCGATTCGTCTCAATTTGTAAGAAGAAGTCTCAGACAGCAAGGATTGAAAAGCTTGCTTCTTGAGCAATGGGGCCCTGCAAGTCAATCCAAAATGGTCTCTTGCATACTATTCACGGGTCTCACTCTCCGAAGTCGAATTTCGATGAGGAGGGAAACAACCGCTTACGAATTCTATCGACTCGTAAGAGGGAAAATTCTCTTCTAAGATCCCTACGACTTATAAGGGAAAACCACACTTAGGAATCCTCACGATTCCTAAGGAGAAAATCCACCTATGAGATCCTCTCGATCCGTAGGGAGAAAAGCCTCTATGAGACCCTCACGGCTCATAGAATTGAAAAGTCTTAGGCGGTAAACCTGAACCTGCGGCCTAAGCCATCGCTATTTCCTGAGGAAGTCGGAATACTCATTTTAGACATCCATCAACCATGATTATTAAGACAGCCTATTGACATTAAAAGAAAGAAGATGACAGAAAGAATATCCGTTCTACATTTGATCTGGCATGCGTGACGCATTCATTTATGCATGGACAGAGGACTCAGGACGAGAAATAAGACAAGCTGAAATAGAAAAGGGGGAGGGTTTTCATTCATACCGCTAAAAGTTTTTACAAGAATAAGAATAATGCATGAGAAACATTGTTCAAAATATTACAACGGTATAACCTCGGATCCGGGGCACGGATTGAGGAAATCAAAAGTAAGGCCATCCAGAGTTCTTCTGGCCTTTCTAATTATTCTTATGCGCAGTCTTTCGCGCTCCTCGGTGTCGATATCATCGGCAAGCCCTTCCGGCCTTTGATAAGCAGCAACGATCGTCGTCTGCTGAAACACTTGATGCAAGATGTCAACGAGGTCGTTCCGTCGCTTCTTTGAGATCAGCCCTGTCAGGTGCACTGAATGCACTTTGTCCTCGACATCATCCAGCGCATTGAGTGGTAGGGCCTCGTGAAGACCCGGAAGTGCCCTCCATATTGCTCCCAGCACGACTTTCAAAAGACACGGATATTGTCACTGACAGGCTCAGTAGGGTGTCAGGATGAGCTCGCTCATCGACGTCCCTTTTGGTCAATAGCTGGTGGCCCGTTACATATTGGCTTATACCTCTGACGTGCTAGTGGTTAAATCCACAGCCATAGTATTGACGAGTCTTTAGAGTCCACCACACATTCAGTTACTCAGCTTTCGGGCGAAACGCTGTAGAGGCCGTATGGAGATATGGCAGGGTCCGATCAGATACGTGCGGTATTGCACGGGTCAGGATCGGATGGTTTGTACTAGTGGCCGTATGGATATATGGCAGGGTTCGATCTGATACGTGCGGTATTGCACGGATCAGGATCGGACGAACATTACTAGCCGGCTTTGGTTTAAGCCGGATCCTAGTTTAGTACAGTATAGATTTTGTCTCTTTGCATTTGTATCCGGTCGGAATACAGATGCGGGTGTGTATGCACAGTATCGGGGTTTTCCTGTAATTTATTACGGGACCAGTTTTCTGGAGTTGCCAGTTTGCATTCCGTTCCGGCCGGTTTTCGTTTGTTCTTTCCCGGCCGGACTTTTCCGATGGAGGGGGTGATTTGCAAGTTTGCAAATAACACTTTGTGGAGGGTTTTATTGCAAAAGTATTGATTATGATATTTTTCATCCATGATGCATTTATGGTGAAGTGAAAGGATTTGATTTGGATGTGAGTTTTGTGATCATTATGTTCTTGGATGTGGTCACCATTGCTTTTCTCCTACCATCACCTCCCTTCATGCCTTTTGATTGATTCCTCCACCCTTCTCACAATGAGAATGGCCGGCCACAATTTCTTGAGAGGAGATGAGAAAAATGAGAGAGATTCATTTTTGTGTATAGCATTCTTCATCTCATTCCATTTGCTAGAAAATTGAAAGCACCAATTTTCTTTAGACCATTCCTCCGTCTATGGCAACCAACCCCAAAGAGACATACTCTACACTACATTCTACAGCACTTCTTGGGCATGTCGACTTGCCAGCTTCATGCCCGAGTTGCCTCGGTATAGAGGCGGGAGCCCGTAAAAGATGCAGGCGATGTGGTGCCCTTCCGGCGAGGAGGCGACGACCGGAGCTTCCGCGGGAGATCGGGACGACGACGAGAAGACCGGAGGACTCGGATCACTCGGTATATCCCTAACCCGTCTTGTTGTTAGCTAGACCTAGTTTAATGGCCCGATCCGAGGTTTAGTGCGCGGTGGTGCCGGTTTGCTAAGTTCGCAAAATTAAAGTTTATCACCGTTTCCGCATTTGGCCGTCGGTTTGACGACCGGGGCACCGCCGTGCACTTACAGAATAGATATCCATTCGAATGCCTGGGATATCCTACAAATTTACATAAAACTGACCGTGCCTGAAGTTTGTCCGGATTTTGGTTTTTCACATAGGCTGGACAACCCCATATCTTAAACCGTTTAATACATGGTCTTTTATTACTCCATATTTCATATGGAGTTTTAGGCATAAATTTAGATGGAACCTGATTTAATAGATACGCTGTTGTTTCAAGCGTAAGCCCCCAGAATGAAAGAGGCAATTCGGCGTTACTCATCATGGAGCGAACCATGTCCAATAGGGTACGGTTCCTCCGCTCCGATACACCGTTGTGCTGTGGTGTATATGGATGAGTAAGCTGAGAGAGAATACCATTCTCATTCTGAAAGTCCCTGAATTCCGTACTTAAGTACTCCCCCCTCTATCAGATCGGAAGATCTTAATACTTTTTCCAGTCTGGTTATCCACTTTGTTTCTGAATTCTTTGAATTTCTCAAAAGCTTAAAATTTGTGTTTCATAAGATACACATATCCGAACCTAGAGAGATCGTCAGTGAATGTGATGAAGTATGAGAACCCACCCCTTGCATGTATAGACATTGGACCACATACATCACTGTGTATGAGTCCCAAGAGCTCTGCTGCTCTTTCTCCATGTCCGGTGAACCAAGATTTGGTCATCTTTCCTTTGAGACAAGATTGACAAGTTTCATAAGATGAAAATTCGAACGTATCCAAAATTCCATCTTTATGCAACTTACTCAGTCTTTTCTCTCCGATATGACCAAGTCTACAATGCCACAAGTATGATTCGTTCACATCTGAACTCTTCCTCTTGCGTGTGTTTTGTATACCGAGTACTGTGTTTTGATTAAGAACATAATACCATTACACAGTGTACCTTCTGCAACCATTACCTGATTAAGGTAAATGTTCATGATGTTTCTATCAAGAACAAACTTATACCCATCTTTATCAAGTAAAGAAACTGATATGATGTTGCAAACTATAGAAGGTACATAGTAGCAATTGTTCAAAATCATAGTATTGCCATTTGGCAATGCTAGGTGATATTCACTGACGGCAGAAGCATCAACCTGTGCTCCGTTCTTTACTCTGAGGGACATATCATCAGGTCCAACCATCCTACTTTTTCTCAGTCCCCGTAATAAATTACAGATATGAGATCCCGATCCGGTATCGAGTACCCAAGAGGTAGGACTGACCGAAAAATAGTTCTCTATAACAAGAACACCTGAAGAAGACACAATAGTATGTTTCTTCTTCGATGGGGTCATTGAGGAATTCAAACAATCCTCTTTCCCTTGCTCATACTCATGACTGTTGTCATAAGTTAGAGCCGAACCGACGTTCCCGAGCCCCGAATAAGAATTCGGATCGGTCAAGCGATACATTTTATTATCTTGATTAGGGCATGAAATGGTTGCTACCTGGAGAGAGAGAGAAAAGGAACATCAGCGTGCACTCTTGCAAGATTAGATTGGTTATTAGTTTATCTAATCAGGATGGCTCCCATTGTTTTCTTGAATTCTCCTTCAAACCTTAAAAGGAGAACTAGTCAGGATTAATCGCACGTCACAATACTTGCTTAACCTTTCAGCCAGGCTAGTGTTGGTACTTTGAGGGAGGTTTTCCAACGCTTTCGCTAAGTTCCTTAATTACATAACCTCTTTTCCCTGGAGGCGTAGCCCCGCTAACACTGTTCTAGACACCTACTTGGTTTATAGCATTGATTGTTAAGTGAAATAATCTCCCGAGAGTAATCCTACTCATCAGTGGGATCGGGATCCAACTATCATTGTGTGATGCATTAGATGGAATCCACTCTAGTCACCACACCCCAGAAGGTATGCTAAATTCTGCAAGTTCCTGTATGTTTGAAACTCCCGATGTGGTTTTTGCCCCTAACGACATATGGTCTTGATAGAGACCAACGTACCATAAGTCAAAAGTCAAGTTCAACCCGTAATTATCCTGTATTAACTTAGACCCACCCGCATAAGCCCTTGATAGAGACCAAAGTGGCTATGCGACTGTCCTAATCAATCGCATCCTAAAATGCAACAGATAAGTAACACTTAGATACCGTTCACTATGCCTTGATAGAGACCAACGTATATAGCACGAATACTAACTGCTATTTATCTGAAATGATGGAGGGATATGGCTGGGTTTTTGGCGAAAAACCCGTTAACGTAATGAACTTGATATCGTTGAAGGAACCCAAGTGGTTTTACAAATATATATAGTGGTGAAAACTTTTGCTAAAGAGGTCACTCCCTGTGAAGGGATCTCGACACTTTCCTCGTCGAATGAGGTGCAGGATATTCCAAAATGAATACCACGATGCGAAGCAAAAATAATCGACTATAGTGAAGTTATTACATTGACGCAAAATTTTACTCAAGGGGTCACTCCCGATGAAGGGATCTCGGCCTTTGCCTCGTCGAAAGAGGTGCTGGATATTCATAATCGAATACCACTGTGCTGTTAGTTATATGTATGCCCTAGAGGCCATTACTATACATATGATGTATATTGTAGTGGATGCTTGGACATATATAGGGAGGACTTTCTTGCTCGACATGATAGTATGCTATCTGGTTGCTCTTTATCTTAACATGTACACTGATTGTCTCTATGTTACATGTTGATAAAGCCCTTAGGATGGGTACTTGACAACCAGGACTATGATGCAGATCATATTAGTAGGGACAGAGTAGTCGTTAAGTACATCCTTCAAATGTTCCTAGTCGAGGGTGTATCGAGACAGGGCATCGATATACCAGAGTAGATTAGCGTATAGCTTCTCGACCAATGTAGATAGGCGATGGATGATCCCATATCCATTGGTGTTTGACATCAGAGACAGTATACAGGTGCTCAGTAGAGACTGGGTACACTGAACGGACTTCCCGAGAACTCCCAGATGGTATTATACCTAACGTCAGATGGCAGTTCTCTGGTGACACTAGTACAAGTTAGTCTGTAGAGCCGAGATCGTCATAGAGTCTTGTGTGATTCCCACCGTGCTTTGATTTCCACCTTACCATATTCAAGAGAACGTGCAAAACGGTGGCTTTTGGGTACAGTCCCGAGTCACATGGAGGTAATAAGCGATAGGAGGGGTTTCGTCTCTCTCGGTATTGGGAGTTGATGTTGCGCTGTGCTCGATTGGCTATAACAGGAAGTCCTTGGCCAAGGCTGCTTTAGAGATATACTGGTAAGTGTTATCAGTAGTTTCTCGACCTATTATGAGCTTCATATCGACACGAATTATCGAGTTACTGGGGTCTGACGTTTACCACCCCTAGACGAGATATGCGACATATCAGACGAAGAGACTGGACTGTACGGTAGTGTTACTGATTGGATTCGCAGGAGTACGAGCAGGCTTGCTTGTTGATCTTCTGATCGCTCAATACCCAGGTGGCCGTTACGTTTAGCAGACCGCTTGCGGCTTGTGGGTGTTTGATATGATCATCACCTACTGCCGGCGTATTGACGAGTCTTTAGAGTCCTACATAGGAGTTTCCTGGCTCAAGCGAAACGGAGTAGGAGCATATATGTGATATGTGCGAGACCGAGATTGATACGATATAAGATACCGTATTCTATTCTCGCGATTTGTGACATTGGACGGTTATATGCGATATAGCCGGGTTATCGGATCAAGTGTTGATTCGATAAGTTGTTATACATGATATTAGTCGGTTATATGTAAAATAGCCGGATTATTAAATCAAGTGTTGATTTAATAATTTAATGTATAATTATATATTTGATATATTACATTACATTAACTAGTATTAGCTCACTTAAGATTTCTTTTCTCACTTGATTGTGCACATTGTATATATGTGATATATGCAAGTGTACATGTTTGTATCATACTAGGTTACAAATGCAACTAGGGTTTATAGATATCACACCATGCTAGGGTTAAGATTAGGGTTTAATATTCATCATTAAGTTATTTACAAACCATTTGGAAATAGTCAAGGTTGAGCTTGGAGAAACATTGACTTTGTCCACTTGTTTGTTTTTAGCCTAGGATATTTATTAACTCAACCTTTAACCCTATGATATTTATTAACTCAACCTTTAACCATATTACATTACATCTAACCATGGTTGCTTTTTCTAATCTTATCTCATTATTCTTTCATCACTTCTTCAATTGAGGTTCATCTTCTTCTTCCTCATGATTTTTGCTCTCTAGTTCTTGATCAAGTGATGAAAAAATATGAGAAAATAAAATCTAAAGTGAGCCCACTTCCTACTTCATCATCCTCTATTACTTGCCATTTAGTATAGGGTGTTTGCTTCACTAATTCCATAGTTAGTGAAGAGATAGCTTGGGTTAGTGTCTCCTCGACGTAGATCGTCTTCGGCCTCGAAGTCTTCGAAGCAAGCATGTTCGTTTCTTCATGGGAGCCTCTGTAGAGTTCGGAGTTCATGATCGCAGCGAAAGAGACTACTACACAGAGCCATTGAAGTGAAGGCCCGGTCTACAAAGGTTGAATTCCTTGCTCATTATACTTGCAAAGTGTTTGAATTTTATATTCCGTCGATTTCTAGTTAACGATTCTTAGTTAGGGTTAGCTAAAACGGCAAATTTTTGAATTTTGCATGGAAGATGCCTCCCGAAACCTTGCTGTCACGTTAGGTAACCCTGCAGTGGTATCAGAACCATGCTAGAAATTTATACGGATTTTGTTATGATTACGAAACCAAAATACTGCGAAACTTGCAACGCCTAAACCTGCTCTCTGTCGAATTTGAAAAGTTGTCAAATTTTTTTAAAAACAAGTACAGAGTGCTATATGGGATATAACATGAACACTGACAAAATTTGAGGCAGTTTGGAGAATTTTTGCTAGGCCATCATACCCTAGATCTCGGCCAAATCCGAGCAGTTTCCCCTGAAATTTTGTCTGTGTTCCAGAGACTGGGTTTTGGTGTTTCAGGTGTTGTTTATTTTTGCTAATTTTCCATGTGATGTAATTTTACACTATAAGCAATTTGGAGTGTTTTGTATTCGTAGTTTTAACATTTTTTTGGTTTATTCGTATGTTGTCTAGACGAAGTTAAAAAGTTCGATCGAATGTCAAAAACTCATTTTTCCAAGTTTAACGTATTCGGAAAAACATGCAAGTGATCCTATGAACCCTCTAGAAGAATGAAACCCTAACTCGACTTTTTTGGATCGCGGAACTGCGTACATACCCTAGGGTTTGCCATAGTTCCGTGGCGACATGAGTGAGGCTTGGGTTTGCCTTTCTACGGCTGGTGCATAGGTACTGTGGCATATTCTGGGTATTATTAAAACTGTGCTCAAGTGTTGAGCTATCGGGAAATTGTGGGACTTTGATGAATCGATCGAAAAGTTTAACGTTCGTCCGGGTATCATGTAATGGGATAAAATATTTGGAATCCACAAGTAGTTATGAGATAATTAATTTGAATGTTATATATCTAGCAATTTAGTCTAATTTATCGGTTGCCACGGGATTTTGATGAGATCAAAAGTCCGTCGCAATCACGTAGTGTATGCGGATACTCGCCGGATAACATTGATAGATAGCCACGCCCCATAGCCCCGACCAAGTGACTGTAGGAGAACCCCGTCACTAAAAGCATCCGTTCGGGTGCTCGCGGTAGCGGTGTTCCGCCTTAGTGCATTTCGTCGACGGTATCTGGGGTGCGACCGTCTACTAAAGTTTCCGACGAGCATTCGATCAGGATGCCGGGAATCTTGTTGACTTGCCCGACTAGATATTGAAAAGTGTTTTTGAGATCGAGACTAAAATACGGGGTTAATAATTGTTAGACATGCGATGTTTAAGGAATTCACTTGGTTAGGCATGAAATCCAAAGTATGAGATATTTCGGGTTTATGATGTCTAAGGTGGTTGCGGATTCCAACTGTTGTAGTTTTTCACTTTCTTTTCTGTGACCGTAAATGTAATATGTAGTGTATCGCCGGTTTCGGTGTTATATGTCAAAGACAACTTGGACACACATATTTACTTACGTTGATGACATGTGATGTTATGTGTTACTAGGATATGTTATATTAGATCGTCGTGAATGAATAGCCGGGGGTTTTATGTGAGATGAGAGTTTTTTTTTATTTTCATTCATGTAAAATTCATTGTATGTAATATTCTTTTATTGGGGCACTTCCGGGTTGAGGATGATGTCACCATTGTATATTATTTACTTTTCCGCATTAGGATAGACCCAAGGCGGGGAGCATAAGTAACCGGGTTCTGGAGTCCAGTAGGAGACCATCTCGAGGTGTTGAGACCGGGTCTCCTAACTCTAGAATTGGTAGGGTTGCTTGTCGCTCTCATAGTGGTCTAGGGATGTGGTTTGGCTATTCATCACGACCGTAGAATCCGTGTTTTATACTGGCTTAATTTAAAACACGGAAATCTTAGTATATCCAATATTTCATATGTTTTATTCTGCTGCGATATTCTGTGATATGATCAATGATTATATTCTGAGACGAATGCTTATATTATATTATATATATATATATATTATATTACTGCTTTCGTTTCATATGTGATGCTTGGGAAGCATAATAAATGGGACTTCATTAATGAGATTAATGAAATAAAAGAAACCTAAAGATGTTGTAGAAACTTGTCTCGAAAACTGGTAGCTCTAGTTCTTGTTTTGCATAGGGGTATTCCTTGTAGAATATCCAACACCTTATTCGATAAGGAAAGTGCCGAGGTCCTTTCACCGGGAGTGACCTCTTTAGCGAAACTAGCAGACGCTACAAACTCGGTTTGTCTTTTGATTGATTTTATAGTTTTTGCTTTGCATAGTGGTATTTGTGAAATATCCTGCACTTTATTCGATAAGGAAAGAGCCGAGATCCCTTCACCGGGAGTGACCTCTTTAGCAAAACTAGTAAAAGCCTAAAAAACACTCCATTTAAAATTCACTCGATTCTACGATGATATCAAGTTCATTACGCAAAGGGTTTTATTAAAAACCTGTCGTAGCCTCCGTCAAGGCGTAGTGTGCGGTAGCTATTTATGCTTATCTGCTTAAGCATATGATGCGATTGAGTTAGGGTAGTCATGCGACTTTGTTGGCCTCCGTCAAGGGTCGTGCGGGTGGGTTTAATTCAATCAGGAAATGTACGGGTTGAACTTGACTAGTGGACTATGGTTTGTTGGCCTCCGTCAAGGTCATAGGACACTAGGGGCAAAATATTATCGGGAATTTCAAGTATTGAAATTTGCAATGAGATTGCATACCTTCTATGAGATAGTTGGATCCTGATACCCACTGCGAGTAAGAGTTATTTGATCAGTCGAAAATAATGTATTTTTAACACGGAAATTTCCCTATCATTTGCACTCATTTAGAAGTGTTCGGCATTCATATTACACATATTAGCAAAACAGTCCTGAAATATCAGATTAAATGTGTTAGACTTTAAAACCGACATTTCTAGGGAAATTGACTGTATTTTATGGCATCGCATCATCCCTGTATTGCGCAACACTTGTTTCGAGATTTGTGCAGGAAATTGCAGGATTAAAGCCAAAAGAAGCTGATCAAAAATACACCAACTCCAAGTCTTAAGTTCTGGTAGCAATTCAGAGGGAAATATACAAATCAAAATATTAAAGAAAGGCCCACAAGTCAGCCCGAAGCATATGCAGAGAGCCCAAGCCATGAAGCACCAAAAGAGCCGCGGAACCGCGGCGGGAGCCGGCTTGAGCCGCGGTTCCGCGGCGGTTTGGACACGTCAGCAATAAATTTTCACTGCAGAATTTATATCTCAGGGCCCACATTACTTTAGTATATGGCAAATTCCAGAAAACCCTCGAAGCTTCTTCCAGATCAGCAAAGATGATTAATTAGGCTAAACTTGATTAAGCTCCTAACTAATCACATCTAGAAGCTTCTCCTCAACAAACTTTTGGAGGGAAATTCAAATCTCCTCTAACTAACTTTTGGAGGGAAATTCAAATTCTAATCCTAGATCTAGGGTTTGGGGAAGTCTATAAATAGAAGCCTAGACCAAGGGTTAAAGGGGTTCAATCATTCATTAGTTCATTCCATTCTTTACCTCTAATTCTTCATCTTCTTCCACAAGTCTAGTGACAAGACTTGTGTGAAACCCTAACCCTAATTCCACTCCAAATTCAAGATCCCGAGTACCAAATCAAGCGAGAAGCCTTCAACCTTTTAGGAGCGGAGCCGATCTCCAATCGAGCAAGTGATCCCAGACGATCCGCGACTCACGGGGACGAGCGAAGCCAAATCGACGATCGAGTTCTTCCTCTTGTAGTTCTTGAGCGAATGTAATGAAATTGTTGATATAAATAAAAGGTGAAATTCTTTAATCTTGTTTTCTTTAAATTCTTGCATCATGATTCGATCTCAATTTATGATTGTAGTTCTTGTGATGATGTTTGAGTAAAACTCCGCTCGTAAAGGAGTCGAGACGATCAATAGAATGATGATGTAACAAATCTTAATACTATTTTTAAGTCCTACGAGTTTTGTAAACCCTAGCAAGTTCAAGAATCGATGACCTAGTTTCGTTGCGATGCTTTCTTGGTTGTTATCGCTCGAAATTAGGGATCTACGATCGTTTCTTGAATTTACTAGAGGCTAGAATGTGAATGATATCGACGAAAGAATAAGGGATAAGATGAAACCCTAGTTTCACTAGAAATCCCTAATTCTTGTCGATCATCATCGATCTAGTATCAATTCATCGAAGGATAAGAATACGTCATCGTGAGATTGCATTACATCTATAGATCCGATCGATTCCTACGAGCCTCATTTCGATTCTTGATATTTGGTTTGGAAAAATCAACAAACTCTCAATTCTTGATTCTATCTTTTTTTTGTTATTAGATCTAGATTTTTCTAATTCTTGAACTCTAAATACAAATCATGAATTGTTTTGTTTTGTTTTGTTTTGTTTTCTTTAAAGTTTCGACTCATCTAATTCAAAAGACGAACGATTACACTTTCCCTATGGACGATCCGCACTTACTAACGCACTACAACCGACACCGTTATTGATTGCGGTCAAATAATTCTTTGATTGTGAATTCTATTCATTTTCTAAACTGACACACAAAAACAAATTAAATCATTACTCCTGGGAGAGTTTTACACATTACAATTAGCCCATCAAGTAGGTGTCTAAAAAGGTGTCAACGGGGTTATGCCTCTGGGAAAACGAGATTTATTTTAATTAGGTCCGTGCGAAAGTACGGGAAACCTCCATCAATGTACCGGCACTAGCCTGGCTGAAAAATTGGCGAAATTGTAGGGTATAATTAATCCCAGCTAGTCTTTCCTTTTAGGGTTTGAAGGAAGATTTGACTAAAACAGTGGGAGCCATCCTGATTAGATAAATTAATAACCAATCTAATCTCACAAGAGCATACGCTGAGTGTTTTATTCTCTTTCTCTCTCCAGGTAGCGACCGTGTCATGCCTTAATCAAGATAATAATACGGATGTATTGACCGAACCCGCTTGTTATACTGAGCTAAGGAACTTTGGTCCCGCTCCAACTTATAATTGTTATAAGACCGAGCAGGAAATAGGGGATTACCAGAATTCCCATGCCGCCCAAACGAAGAAAGTGTATGTTGATACATCTTCTTCGGGTGTGCTCATTACCGAGAACTGTTTTTCAGTATCCTCTACGTCCTGGGTATGTGATACCGGATCAGAATCCCGCATATGTAATCTGTTACATGGGCTACTGATAGGTAGAGAGCTGAGAATGGTGATACGTTTCAAGAGTTGAAAACGGTGCAAGTGTTGTAGCCAAGTTGTTGGCAGTTATCATCCTGTATTACCAAATACAGTGATTCTGAACGAATGTTATTAGATACCGAACCTGATATACAACATCATATCAGTCTCTTTATTAAGATAAAGAAGGATATAATTTTGTATTGTTGGATAATGTTTTGAACATTTCCTATATCAAGAGTTGATCGGTTCAGGTACGTTATCTAAAAGCATATACGTTTTAAATCAAACCATAGTTCTTAACTTACAAAACACACACAAGAGGAAGAGTTCAGAAATGAACAAATCCTTCTTGAGGCATTGTAGACTAGGTTATATCAATGCGACCTGACTAGCTAAGTTACATTTAGATGCATATTTAAATCAGTTTGAATTTACATCTTGTGAAACTTTCCAGTCATGTCACAAAGATAAGATGACCATAGTTCCGATTATTGGAAACAGAGAAAGAGTTAGTGAACTCTTGGGATTGATACATGATGATGTATGTAGGTCCCTTGTCTATACATGTCAGGACATGTTCTTTGTACTTCATTACATTCACTGATGATCTCTCAAGATTCGGATATATGTTCCTGTTGAAACACAAGTCTGAACCTTTTGAGAAATTCATAGAATATAAGTTAGAAGTAGAGAACCAAAACGGGTATAAGTATTATGTCCTTTGATATGATCAGGGAGGAGAATACTTGAGCATGGAGTTCCTGGACTATTCTAAAGGAGAATGAGATTCTCTCTCAGCATTACTCCTCCATATACACCACAACATGTCAGTATATCGGGGCGGAGCAATTGCACCCTATGTGATATGGTGTGCTCTATGATGAGTACTACTGAGTTGCCTATTTCCTTTTGGGGTTATGCACTTGAGTAGCTGCATACCTATTGAATAGGGTTCCAACCAAATCAGATGCCTACCACTCCATATGTGATATGGTATAGGAAGAGCCCATCTCTTAAGGATGTTAAGATTTGGGGTTGTCCAGTCTATGTGAAAAGCAAAGTCCAGACAAGCTCGAGGCAAGCTGTAACGTTTTAGAAATCGTTATGCGAATTTTTCCGTTTTAGGGTAAAATTGTCGGTATTCTCCGTTTTAACCCGACTGTGTTAAAACGGCCATATAGACTTGCCAGCACCTAGTTTAGCTAAAATAAAGCTAGTGCGCAAGCTTTTGGGGTATATGGGACGTTTTGGTTCAATTAGAATTTTTCCCAATTTTAATATTATTTTAATGCGGTATTCACTTTTTGGGAAATTTCTTTTAAGTAATCTTTTCCATAAATCAACTTGATTTAATCAACCCTTCTCTCAATATCTAGATTCTTTGTGTGGACTAGGGATTTAGGTGTTAAAAGAAAAGAAAAAGAATAAAGGAAAGAG
Organism: Agapanthus africanus; assembly: GCA_030015575.1. Classification (NCBI taxonomy): domain Eukaryota; kingdom Viridiplantae; phylum Streptophyta; class Magnoliopsida; order Asparagales; family Amaryllidaceae; genus Agapanthus; species Agapanthus africanus. The sequence goes on along the minus strand of CM057347.1, from coordinate 290,683,819 downwards.
GTGCATGAATGTGCATGTGAATGCATTTATTGCATTTAATGCTAGAAATGAGCTAGAACACTCCACACAACTCCCTACCTCCTCCCTTGGCCGAATCCTCTCCCTTCTTCCTGCCCTTGATCTTTTCTACACCTTTTACAACAATTTCAAAGCTCATAAATCCCCAAAATTCCAAAAATATATCAAAAAAATACTACAAGTCTTGGTTTTTGCTCTTTGATCACTCGGAACTAGGAAAGCTTGGATCTTGTGAGCTAAAGTTGATAGGTATAATCCTTACACTAATAAATAGGAGTTTTTATGTTGTATAGCTCGTTGGTTATGGTTTAGAACACTTAAAGTAATCGATTTGTGAAATATCGTATTTTTAGTGTCTTTTTGAACCTCTGAGTACTGCTGTGACCTGGACTTTTTACAGAAAAATCAAACAAAATTGTAGCAATGTACTAGTGACCCTGGAGCACCACCTGAGACAAGAGGACCACCCCACCGGCCGGGGCCGGTGACACCTTTGACGATTTCCGACGACGCCGGCTTTGTAGGAAGGTGCTGGGGTTTGGCTTTTGTGGGTAGTTGTCTGCTATTGGTTAGGGGTGTTTGGTACTGTTTACTTTTTTAGTAACTGCAGTATGAAAAATCTGGGATCGTTTAGCTATAATCTCGTGTTTTGAGTCCGCGTGTTACGTTTTGCGACACGAATCGTGACCTTGTGCAGCTGCTGTACTTAGATTGGTTTAGTGGTATCGTTACGCACGTTAACCACTAGACGGACACTCGTGAGTTAGTGTAGTGTTGGTGCGTCGCTTAAAACGTAGTTTTACGTTATATTGGTCGATTTCTGAGATGTTTGCACTATTTGTGTGTTTGTGAAATTATAGCGTCGCAAGCGGGGACTTCGGACGCTGCGAACAAAGGGAAGCAGGTGGTCGATTTTCATAGCTGGAGACCATTGGTGAGTAGATTTAACATCTACAGGGAAATCGCCCATATGGCGCTAAGCGTCAGGGCTAGATATGATGTGATATTAGCCGTATGTTATGTGCTCATATAAAGATATTGCATGATTTTCATTGCATATAGTTACTTGTTGTGCCTGATACTGTATCTATTGTATACTGCACTATTATTGACAGTCCACGTTGCACGAGCATCAATAATATGCTACACACACACTGTCGGTAATTGCCATGATACGCACAACACAAATATTCCTGGATATACCTTGCTATTGGCTAGCGACATAGAAACAATTATTCTTGTGCGACAGCGCATATGACATATAGCATACCTGTATACCTACATGCCTATACATATGCCATACTATACCTACATGCTCGCAGATATACTTTGCTATTGTTACATGATCAGTTTTTATAACATATATATCGGTGGAATGGGACGCTGTATATATATGTATTTTGGATTTGGATTTTGGGAACCGCGAGATATATTTAATGACTTGATGCATTTAAATAGCTGATTTTTCCCGTGATATGCTCATATTGATGTTTTATGTTGCATATGCTAATTTACATGGATTTACACATTTGAGATATGTTTTCATGCGATATGGGAATTTCACGTGTCGATGTTAGGCATTTATATTTCTAGAGATATATGGATTTTGAAAGACCGATACGTGGAACACAAGTGTCGAGATGGGATACTTGGGTTTCGAGGAACGTATGGATATCAGAAAGACCGATACGTAGAACACATGTGTCGAGATGAGATACTTGGGTTTCGAGGAACGTATGGATACGAGTATTTACGTGTCGATGTTAGGCACTGGCTTTCATGATTTTTTAGAGTATCGATGTTTGACACTCAGGTTCCGTGAGACTTACAGGATTTGAGGGCCGATCTGAGGGCCGATTTGAGTATTTTGGGATTTGGGTGTTGTTGAGTTACCCCGTGTTTTTCCATGCTTATGATTTGTGAATGAGATTATTTATCATCCCGCACTCAGTACTCAGTTGATATGCACTTATTCATGTAGATATAGTACCTGGTGGTGTACCTTGATCATGATAGTCGCATATTTATATTGTCATACTCATGCTACCAGCTTACATACTGTTGATCATTGCTGTTAGTGCATACTTGCGATTTCAGTATGATGTTATTTACTATTCACGAGTTGGCAACTCACCCCCGTTGTGACACAGTGCTTTGCAGGACTTACCCTCAGAGTAGTCGCGGCAGGGCGTCTTATCATCTCTACTTTTGCGGATACCGCTACGTTTGGTTGTGAGACCGTTGCTTTTAGGTGGGTTTGCAGTTATCTGTCTGTACATTGTATATCTTTTGTTGGATCTAGTATTCTCCATCTACCACTTCTTGTATGTGACTTAGAGACGATATGTGAGGATTCTGTGTTGTATAGTTTGGTGACTTTGGGTGCCGTGCTCGTTGGAGCCGGTTATGTTGAAAAGTTTTACCTCTTTATGCAGTTTTCCTTTATATTCTTCGCTTCAGCGTCGTATTTATATCTTGTGGTGGTTGTCTCCGCCGTTGGGCGTGATTTGCTCCCGTTTGGGATGCTTTATATATTATCTGTGTTGTACCCGATTTCGGGGCTAGTTTTTACAAAGGAGGTGCTGCCGAAATTTTTAAGAAAGAAAATTAGACTTAGAGATTTTACTTGGGATTTCTCCGAATGTTTAAAACTATGTTTTTCTCTATTGATCCAGTTTTGGGTGGTTTAGATTTTTGGGTTTCGGCTTACTTAAGTTGCGTACGCCTGTAAACGTTACGTAGTTTAAGTGCCGGTTACGGGCCAAATTTTGGGTCGTGACAATGTTGGTATCAGAGCGCTAGGTTTTACCTTTCGGAGTGTAGGATGACCTTGGTATGATGGAGTACGTAGCTTAAGCAGAGTGACGTAGTGTGTGTATGTTCCGCGGCATACTTACGACACGGTACTCCGCCTAAGTGACCTTAGGACTTATTGATTGATATTCCTCCGTGATGATATACATCTTCGTGATTCGATTCCTGTTTCCTTATCGAGTCTTGTTTCAATTTCCAGCCTATATTCCGCCAAAGACTACTAGGACACAGAGAGCGGCCGCGAGGGCCGAGGTCTGAGTTGACTTGTCTGAGGCGAGGACTGACCAGGGCGGTACGCCTGTTGTACCGGAGCATATTGCTATGATTGGGGCTGGTATGAAGGACCTGCGCTAGATGATGGGGAATTTAGTAGAGGCCATTCGAGCGCAGGGGCAGGCTGTTATTCCACCCGTTGCAGGGACCACGATGGTACCTACAGTTCCGGCAGCTGCAGTTACAGCCCCGGAGGTTATTACCGTGTCGCTGACAGAGTTCATGAGGCTGAGGCCTCCGGTGTTCACTGGCACAGATACTACAGAGGATCCGCAGTCGTTTATCAACCGGATGGCTAGAATTTGTCGTTCGCTCCGATGTTCCGATGAGAGATGGGTGGAGTTTGCGAGCTTTCGTCTGGAGGGTCTGGCCCAGAAGTGGTGTGAGTCGTTGGAGAGTGGCAGAGCCGCGGGTCTTGCTCCTATGACCTGGGTTGAGTTTGTGGCGGTGTTTCTCGCCCGTTTTCTTCCACCGAGCATCAGGGATGCGCGAGCGCGTAGATTTGAGTCGTTATGTCAGACTCCGGGGATGACGGTGTCTGAGTATGATGTACTGTTTACCGAGTTGTCAGTGTATGCTCCGTACTTGGTGGTGACAGAGGAGATGAGGGTGAAGAGGTTTGTTCGAGGCCTGCTTACCCAGTTGTTCCTAGCCATCAGCATTCAGCATTGCGACATATATGTGGCAGCGGTGGATGTAGCCCTATTGGTTGAGGAGCGTCTTTCTGAGTCGTCAGTTGCTCCGGAACCGAAGAGGGTTCGTACTGGTGATCCGGCAGCAAGGAGGGCGTTTATACGTCGTGACAGTTCCCGTTCAGATAGTGGAGGTTTGGGACGAGGTCGGATTTTTAGCTCTTACCCTCAAGAGGGTCAGCAGTTTGTATCTGGATGTTACCGGTATGGGAGTATGGGTCATCGGGTTCGTGATTGTGCTGAGCCATGTGTGAGCGAGGCAGCTGTACCGCAGGTTACCTTACCACCTTCTCCACCTCAGAGGGCGTTGCCCCTTATGCCGGTTGTTGCTCCGCGTCAGACTCTTGTGCAGAGAGGTCGGGGTCGCGGTGGTTTTGTACCGAGAGGGTGGGGTGGTAGAGGCGGAGGTCATCCAGTTGCCGGTAGAGGGCAGGTTCGGGTGTTTGCCTTGACTCACCAGGACGCTCAGGCGTCCAATACTGTGGTTTCAGGTACCCTTTCTGTATGTTCTTATGATGCACAAGTTCTTTTTGATCCGGGATCTACGCATTCATATGTTTCTACGCACTTCGTGCCGAGGTTAGGCCGAGTGTCTTGTTGGCTTGATCAGCCACTGGTCGTGGCTACTCCGGTAGGAGAGTCGTTTGTTGCACGACACGCGTTCCGGTCGTGTGCTGTCCGTATAGGGGACAGAGTTTTGCCCATCGACTTGATCCTTCTTGAGATGTTGGACTTCGACGTTCTGCTGGGCATGGACTGATTAGTTACTTGCTACGCGTCCGTAGACTGCCGCGAGAGACAGTTAGATTTTGTTTTCCCGGCGAGTCAGTGTTTGTGGTGCAGGGGGACCGTGGTGCCGCCCCTCACAGTTTGATTTCTGTCCTGTGCGCTAGTCGGCTTTTGAGGAGGGGATGTCGGGGATTCTTGGCTTTCATTCATGATACTGGAGCCACAGTGGAGTCGTTGGACCAGGTTTCTACCGTGTGAGAGTTTCCCGATGTCTTTCCCGATGAGTTACCTGGGTTGCCGCCAGAGCGCGATATAGAGTTCTGCATTGATCTGATTCTTGGCATGGAGCCTATTTCTATACCGCCTTATCGGATGGCTCCGGCAGAGCTTAGAGAGCTTAAAGATCAATTGCAAGAGTTGCTCGATTTGGGACTTGTACGTCCGAGTGTTTCGCCGTGGGGAGCTCCTGTTCTGTTCGTCAAGAAGAAGGACGACAGTTTGAGGCTATGTGTGGATTATCGTCAGTTGAACCGAGTTACGGTGCGGAACAGGTATCCTTTACCTCGCATTGACGATTTATTTGATCAGCTCTAGGGTGCGAAACATTTTTCTAAGATTGATTTACGTTCGGGTTATCATCAGTTGCGGGTTCGGAATGATGACATTCCGAAGACTGCTTTTCGTACGTGCTATGGGCATTATGAGTTTTTGGTGATGTCGTTCGGACTCACCAATGCGCCAGCAGCGTTCATAGATCTGATGAACCGGATTTTCAGGCCGTTCCTCAACCAGTTTATTATAGTGTTTATTGATGACATACTGGTCTACTCTAGGAGTCGTGAGAAGCATGAGCAGCACTTGAGGATTTCTTTGCAGATATTGAGAGAGCACCAGCTGTACGCTAAATTCTCAAAGTGCGTATTTTGGCTTGATAGTGTTGACTTCCTGGGTCATGTGGTGACAGGTGATGGTATTCTGGTGGACCCGAGGAAGATCGAGGCTGTACATCTTTGGCCCAGACCTGTATCCGTGACTGAGGTCCGCAGCTTTTTGGGCTTAGCTGGTTATTATCGCCGTTTTGTGCAGGATTTCTCGAGTATCGCTGCACCGCTGACTGGACTGACCCGGAAGGGAGTTCCTTTTCTTTGGACTGATGCATGTGAACAGAGTTTTCAGCAGTTGAAGACTCGGTTGACGACAGTACCAGTTCTTTCTTTACCTTCTGGATCGGGCGGTTATGTTGTTTATTGTGATGCTTCTCGAGTGGGACTCGGCTGTGTTCTGATGCAGCATGATAGAGTGATTGCTTACACTTCTAGGCAGCTGAAGAAGCACGAGAAGAATTACCCCACTCACGATCTTGAGATGGCTGCGGTGGTCTTTACGTTGAAGATTTGGAGACACTACTTGTACGGGGAGTCGTGTCAGATCTTCACGGATCACAAGAGCTTGAAGTATATCTTCCAGCAGCGGGATCTGAACCTAAGACAGCGCCGATGGATGGAGCTAGTAAAGGATTATGATTGTGAGATCCTTTATCACCCGGGCAAGGCGAATGCGGTGGCTGATGCTTTGAGTCGTAGGCCCGGGGGTAGCTTGTCCCAGTTGAGCACAGTTCAGCGTCAGTCTTCTGCAGATTGGCAGCTTTTGTGTGATGGTAGAGTGCAGTTCGAGTTCACTTCCACTGGGGGACAGTTTGCTCATGTCTGCGCCCGTCCTCTACTTCTTGATCGTATCCGTGAGGCGCAACCCAGTGATGCCCGTTTTTCCGAGATTCTTGCGCTTGTTCGACAGGGTACAGTTTTGAAGTTCATGATTGATGACCAGGGTGTGCTATGATGCGGGACTCGCTTGTGTGTACCAGATGCTGATGGGTTGAGATGCGAGATCCTAGAGCAGGCACATCATTCGGCCTTTAGCGTTCATCCAGGTTCCACCAAGATGTACCATGACTTGAGAGACTTTTACTGGTGGGAAGGGATGAAACGCGATATTTCGGACTTCGTTTCGAGGTGCCTGACTTGTCAGCAAGTCAAGGCTGAGCATCAGAGACCGGCTGGAGAGTTGCAGCCTTTACCCGTTCCGGAGAGGAAATGGGAGCATATTTCCATGGACTTTATTATGGGTCTACCCAGGACCAGTCGAGGGTATGACTCTATTTGGGTGATTATTGACTGGTTGACGAAAGCGGCTCACGTCCTTCCAGTGAAGACCACTTTCGGTTATGCTCAGTATGCTCAGTTGTACATAGATGAGATTGTGCGTTTGCACGGTGTTCCACAAGCATAGTATCCAACATAGGCACCCAGTTTACTATCCGTCTTTGGCAGAAGCTTCAGGAAGCTTTGGGTATCCGGTTGAGTTTTAGTACCGCTTTTCATCCACAGACCGATGGCCAGTCGGAGCGGACTATTCAGACTCTGGAGGATATGCTCCGTGCATGTGTGCTTGATTTTGGTGGTAGTTGGGATCGTCACTTGTCGTTGATTGAGTTCTCCTACAACAACAGCTTTCAGGAGACTATTCAGATGGCACCTTTTGAGGCTTTATATAGTAAGAAGTGTCGATCGCCAGTCTGTTAGACCGAACTCAGTGAGAGTCTGGTTTTGGGACCCCAGCTAGTTCAGGAGACTACGGAGAAGATCCAGCTGATTCAGGACAGGATGAGAGCAGCCAGTGCAGACAGAAGTCTTATGCCGACCGTCGTCGTCGCAGACTCGAGTTCGCAGTGGGGGATCATGTATTCCTGAGGATTTCTCCGATGAAGGGCGTTATGCGATTTGGGAAGAGGGAGAAGCTCAGTCCCAGATTTGTAGGTCCTTTCGAGATCCTTAAGCAAGTAGGTTCCGTTGCTTATCGTTTAGTGCTCCCGCCCAGTTTTCCGGATGTTCACCCCGTTTTCCTTGTGTCGATGCTTCGTAGATACCTTCATGATCCTTCTTACATGATTCAACACGAGACCGTTCAGCTTGAGCGCGATCTTTTGTTCACCGAGCAGCCGGTAGTTATTTTGGATCGGCAGGTGAAGAAACTTCGGTCAAGGGTCTTGCCGTCTGTGAAGGTTCTTTGGCGTAGCCCTACTAGTGAGGAGATCACTTGGGAGGCCGAGAGTGAGATGCAGAAGAAATTTCCTCATCTCTTTGAAGGTACGCTTAGTAGTTAATTTTAATTCGGGGACCGAATTTCTATAAGGGGGGAGATTGTAACGTTTTAGAAATCGTTATGCGAATTTTTCCGTTTTAGGGTAAAATTCTTGGTATTCTCTGTTTTAACCCGACTGTGTTCAAACGACCATATAGATTTGCCAGCACCTAGTTTAGCTAAAATAAAGCTAGTGCGCAAGCTTTGGGGGTATATGGGACGTTTTGGTTCAATTAGAATTTTTCCTAATTTTAATATTATTTTAATGCGGTATTCACTTTTTGGGAAATTTCTTTTATTTCTTTTAAGTAATCTTTTCCATAAATCAACTTGAGTTAATCAACCCTTCTCTCAATATCTATATTCTTTGTGTGGACTAGGGATTTAGGTGTTAAAAGAAAAGAAAAAGAATAAAGGAAAGAGGTGCATGAATGTGCATGTGAATGCATTTATTGCATTTAATGCTAGAAATGAGCTAGAACACTCCACACAACTCCCTACCTCCTCCCTTGGCCGAATCCTCTCCCTTCTTCCTGCCCTTGATCTTTTCTACACCTTTTACAACAATTTCAAAGCTCATAAATCCCCAAAATCCCCAAAATATATCAAAAAAAAAACTATAAGTCTTGGTTTTTGCTCTTTGATCACTTGGAACTAGGAAAGCTTGGATCTTGTGAGCTAAAGTTGATAGGTATAATCCCTATACTGATAAATAGGAGTTTTTATGTTGTATAGCTCTTTGGTTATGGTTTAGAACACTTAAAGTAATCGATTTGTGAAATATCGTATTTTTAGTGTCTTTTTGAATCTCTGAGTACTGCTGTGACCTGGAATTTTTACAGAAAAGTCAAACAAAATTGTAGTGATGTACTAGTGACCCTGGAGCACTACCTGAGACACGAGGACCATCCCACCGGCCGGGGCCGGTGACACCTTTGACGATTTCCGGCGATGCCGACTTTGTAGGAAGGTGCTGGGGTTTGGCTTTTATGGGTAGTTGTCAGCTATTGGTTATGGGTGTTTTGTACTGTTTACTTTTTTAGTAATTGCAGTATGAAAAATCTGGGATCGTTTAGCTATAATCTCGTGTTTTGAGTCTGCGTGTTACGTTTTGCGACACGAATTTGACCTTGTGTAGCTGCTGTACTTAGATTGGTTTAGTAGTATCGTTACGCACGTTAACCACTAGACGGACACTCTTGAGTTAGTTTAGTGTTGGTGCGTCGCTTAAAACGTAGTTTTACGATATATTGGTTGATTTCTGAGATATTTTCACTATTTGTGTGTTTGTGAAATTATAGCGTCGCAAGCGGGGACTTCGGACACTGCAAACAAGGGGAAGCAGGTGATCGGATTTTTATAGCTGGAGACCATTGGTGAGTAGATTTAACATCTACGGGGAAATCGCCCGTATGACGCTAAGCGTCAGGGCTAGATATGATGTGATATTAGCCGTATGTTATGTACTCATATAAAGATATTGCATGATTTTCATTGCATATAGTTACTTGTTGTGCCTGATACTGTATCTATTTTACACTGCACTATTATTGACAGTCCATGTTGCACGAGCACCAATGATATGCTACACATACACTGTCGGTAATTGCCATGATACGCACAACAAAAATATTCCTGGATATACCTTGCTATTGGCTAGCGACATAGAAACAATTATTCTTGTGCGATAGCGCATATGACATATAACATACCTGTATACCTACATGCCTATACATATGCCATACTATACCTAGATGCTCGCACATATACTTTGCTATTGTTACATGATCTGTTTTTATAACATATATATCGGTGGAATGGGACGCTGTATATATATGTATTTTGGATTTGGATTTTAGGAACCGCGAGATATATTTAATGACTTGATGCATTTAAATAGCGGATTTTTCCCGTGATATGCTCATATTGATGTTTTATGTTGCATATTCTAATTTACATGGATTTACGTATTTGAGATATGTTTTCATGCGATATGGGAATTTCGCGTGTCGATGTTAGGCACTTATATTCCGAGAGATATATGGATTTTGAAAGACTGATACGTGGAACACAAGTGTCGAGATGGGATACTTGGGTTTCGAGGAACGTATGGATATCAGAAGGACCGATACATGGAACACAAGTGTCGAGATGGGATACTTGGGTTTCGAGGAACGTATGGATATCAGAAAGACCGATACATGGAACACAAGTGTCGAGATGGGATACTTGGGTTTCGAGGAACGTTTGGATATGAGTATTTACGTGTCGATGTTAGGCACTGGCTTTCATGATGTTTTAGAGTGTCGATGTTTGACACTCAGGTTCCATGAGACTTACAGGATTTGAGGGCCGATCTGAGGGCCGATCTGAGTATTTTGGGATTTGGGTGTTGTTGAGTTACCCCGTGTTTTTCCATGCTTATGATTTGTGCATGAGATTATTTATTATCCCGCACTCAGTACTCAGTTGATATGCACTTATTCATGTAGATATAGTACCTGGTGGTGTACCTTGATCATGATAGTTGCATATTTATATTGTCATACTCATACTACCAGCTTACATACTATTGATCATTGCTATTAGTGCATACTTACGATTTCAGTATGATATTATTTACTATTCACGAGTTGGCAACTCGCCCCCGTTGTGCCATAGTGTTTTGCAGGACTTACCCTCAGAGTAGTCACGGCAGGGCGTCTTATCATCTCTACTTTTGCGGATACCGCTACGTTTGGTTGTGAGACCGTTGCTTGTGGGTTTGCGGTTATCTGTCTGTACATTGTATATCTTTTGTTGGATCTAGTATTCTCCATCTACCACTTCTTGTATGTGACTTAGGGACGATATGTGAGGATTCTGTGTTGTATATTTTGGTGACTTTGGGTGCCGTGCTCGTGGGAGCCGGTTATGTTGAAAAGTTTTACCTCTTTATGCAGTTTTCCTTTATATTCTTCGCTTCAGCATCGTATTTATATCTTGTGGTGGTTGTCTCCGCCGTTGGGCGTGATTTGCTCCCATTTGGGATGCTTTATATATTATCTGTGTTGTACCCGTTTTCGGGGCTAGTTTTTACAAAGGAGGTGCTGCCGAAATTTTTAAGAAAGAAAATTAGAATTAGAAATTTTACTTGGGATTTCTCCGAATGTTTAAAACTATGTTTTTCTCCGTTGATCCAATTTTGGGTGGTTTAGATTTCTGGGTTTCGGCTTACTTAAGTTGCGTACGCCTGTAGACGTTACGTAGTTTAAGTGCCGATTACGGGCCATATTTTGGGTCATGTCACAAGGTCAGTTCTGTGGAAGTTTGTTGGATATCCCAAGCATTCGCAAGGGATTATCTTCTGGCATACTGAGGAGAAAAATGTGTTTTGTTTCTCAGCATGCCACCTTTGCGAAAGGATATTTCTTGTGAAGAAATTAGTGGTCATGAGGTAGAACTGGAAGGAGTTCCAGCTATACAAACTACAGCTGATGATTTGGTAGAACTGGAGGATTCAATAGTTTCCAACGAACCTTGCCTCTCTGCCAATCTAGTAGGGTTCCTCATCCACCTGAGAGATACTTCGGTTTCTCTATGACAGTGGGAGCGAGGATTGCATCATGAGATGATGACCCAACTAGTTTCGAGCAGGCCATCAAGAGTGGGGACTCTGTAAGAATGGCTGGGTGCTAAGCGATCTGAGATGGAATCCATATACCCCAACAAAGTATGGACTTTGGTTGTTTTATCTGAAGGGTTAAATCCCCATCAGAAGCAAGTATATCTTGAGAAGATTACTTGGTGTACATGGAAAAGTTGAGACTTTCAAAGCTATGCTTAAGTCCATCCAGATCCTACTTGCAATTGCTACATACCATGGTTACGATATCTGGCGGTTGGGTGTCATGACTACTTTTCTAAATAATGATTTAGAAGAGAGTATCTATAAGTACACAGCCAGAGGGCTTCGTAGACAGTGGGAGCAGCGGAAACGTGTGCAAGTTGCTTTATGAGTTAAAGCAGGCATCGCGGAGTTGGAACATCTGTTTTGATGTGTAGTCAAAGAGTTTGACTTCATCAAAATGGTAGATGAACCTTGTATATACAAAAAGGTAGTAGAGAGTATGGTGATGATCCTCGTATTGTACGTGGATGACATACTCTTGATAGGAAATGAGTTTCATATGCTACGCTCGTCAATCTCCTCTTATCATAAGGATTCTCCATATAGGATCAAGGTGATACCTCCTTAATCCTGGGTTTTGGATCTATGAGATAGATCTAATTAGATGTTAGGATTCTCACTAGGTGTAGTGAAATGGTATCAATCGATCCATGGGAGAATCGCTGGAAAGCTTCCAGGATGGTACGGTCGACTGAATGTCAGTCACAGGCATTGTCTTTACCCTCATTGGAGGGACGGTATGTTAGAAGAGTTCTAAGCTAGATACCGTGGCAAACTAGACGATTAAAGGCTGGATACATCGCTACCTACGATGCTACCAAAGAAGTAGTCTGGGTGTATATAAGTTCATGAGATGAATTTTGTTCCTACCATTGTGTGACAATGGAGTTGTGGCTTAGGCCTAGGAACCCCCGTCCTATCAGTGATCCAGACATATTCTTAGGCAGTATCACCTGATCATGGAGATGGATGATCTCCAGGGAGATCGAGGTTAGGAGAGTAGACATAGAGGAGAACAGGGAGGATCCACTCACAAAGGCCTATTCCCAGGAGAGACTTTTATGGGATGGTTGAGTATGAGATACTTCAACCACTGCTGATTGTTGGGTATGAGATACTACAACAAATGGCCCTAGTGCAAGTGGGAGATTGTTAGTTATATGTATGCCCTAGAGGCCATTACTGTACATACGATGTATATTGTAGTGGATGCTTGGACATATATAGGGAGGCCTTTCTTGCTCAACATGATAGTATGCTATCTGGTTGCTCTTTATCTTAACATGTAGACTGATTGTCTCTATGTTACATGTTGATAAAGCCCTTAGGATGAGTACTTGACTACCAAGACTATGATGCGGATCATACTAGTGGGGACAGAGTAGTCGATAAGTACATCCTTCTAATGTTCCTAGTCGAGGGTGTATCGAGACAGGGCATCGATATACCAGAGTAGACTAGCGTATAGCTTCTCGACCAATGTAGATAGGCGATGGATGATCCCATATCCATTGGTGTTTGACATCAGAGACAGTATACGGGTGCTCAGTGGAGACTGGGTACACTGAACGGACTTCCCGAGAACTCCCAGATGGTATTATACCTAACGTCAGATGTCAGTTCTCTGGTGACACTGGTACAGGTTAGTCTGTAGACCCAAGATCGTCATAGAGTCTTGTGTGATTCCCACCGTGCTTTGATTTCCACCTTACCACGTTCAAGAGAACATGAAAAACAGTGGCTTTTGGGTACAGTCCCGAGTCACATGTAATGAGCGATAGGAGGGGTTTCGTCTCTCCCGGTATTAGGAGTTGATGTTGCGCTGTGCTCGATTGGCCATAACAGGAAGTTCTTGGCCAAGGCTGCTTTAGAGATATACTGGTAAGTGTTATCAGTAGTTTCTCGACCCGTTATGAGCCTCATATCGACACGACTTATCGAGTTACTGGGGTCTGACGTTTATCACCCCTAGACGAGATATGTGACATACCAGACGAAGAGACCGGACTGTACGGTAGTGTTACTGATTGGATTCGCAGGAGTACAAGCAGGCTTGCTTGTTGATCTTCTGATCGCTCAATACGCGGGTGGCCGTTACGTTTAGCAGACCACTTGCGGCTTGTGGGTGTTTGATATGATCATCACCTACTGCCGGCATATTGACGAGTCTTTAGAGTCCTACACAGGGGTTTCCTGGCTCAAGAGAAATGGAGTAGGAGCACATATGTGATATGTGCGAGACCGAGATTGATACAATATGAGATACCGTATTCTATTCTCGCGATTTGTGACATTGGACGGTTATATGCGATATAGCCGGGTTATCGGATCAAGTGTTGATTCGATAAGTTGTTACACATGATATTAGTCAGTTATATGTAATATAGCCGGATTATTAAATCAAGTGTTGATTTAATAATTTAATGTATAATTATATATTTGATATATTACATTACATTAACTAGTATTAACTCACTTAAGATTTCTTTTCTCACTTGATTGTGCACATTGTATATATGTGATATATGCAAGTGTACATGTTTGTATCATGCTAGGTTACAAATGCAACTAAGGTTTATAGAGATTACACCATGCTAGGGTTAAGATTAGGGTTTAATATTCATCATTAAGTTATTTACAAACCATTTTGAAATAGTCAAGGTTGAGCTTGGAAGAAGCTTGGAGAAACATTGACTTTGTCCACTTGTTTGTTTTTAGCTTAGGATATTTAGTAACTCAACCTTTAACCCTATGGTATGGTTTAGTCTCTACAAGGGTTAGGCATGATATTATCTAACCATGGTTGCATTTTCTAATCTTATCTCATTATTCTTTCATCACTTCTTCACTTGAGGTTCATCTTCTTCTTCCTCATGATTTTTGCTCTCTAGCTCTTGATCAAGTGATGAAAACATATGAGAAAATGAAATCTAAAGTGAGCTCACTTCCTACTTCATCATCCTCTAATACTTGCCATTTAGTATAGGGTGTTTGCTTCACTAATTCCATAGTTAGTGAAGAGATAGCTTGGGTTAGTGTCTCCTCGACGTAAATCGTTTTCGGCCTCGAAGTCTTTGAACCAAGCATGTTCGTTTCTTCATGGGAGCATCTATAGAGTCTGGAGTTCATGATCACAACGAAAGGGACTACTACACGGAGCTATTGAAGTGAAGGACCGGTCTACAAAGGTTGTATTCCTTGTTCACTAGACTTGCAAAGTGTTTGCATTTTATATTCGTTCGATTTCTAGTTAACGATTCTTAGTTAGGGTTAGATAAAATGGCAAATTTTTGAATTTGGCATGGAAGATGCCTCCCGAAATCTTGCTGCCGTCTTAGGTAACCCTGCATGTGCAAAGCAAAAGAGAACGTCTGTAATGTCAGTTTTTCGAAATCTGTTTCAACAACATTTTTTAGGTTTCTTTTCTTGCATTAATCAAAATTAATGCAGTCCCATCATTTTAATCCTATCACACCAGAAAAGAACGAAAATACAATGTATGTATATGCCATCCGCATTCGCCACTGGGCCCGTCATCACCCGTTAGGTTACTTAACTAATGATAGAGCGGGGGCTGGACTAGCGCGGGTGCAAAACATATACAACATATACTAGTATATATATAAGTATATATAACATTCGTCCCAGGCATGATAATAAGCAACATCATAGAATCTCAGCCAAAATACAGAAAGGTGGATAATCTTGGAGCCCCGGGTTTCATTTGAGCCGCAAATAAAACCCAACGTTCCCGGTCGTGTGGATAGCCTGTGCAATGAAAACTTGGATCCCTACGAGCGCGGCAAGTTACCCGCCAATCCCAGAAGTGAGGCAGCCCCCTTCAACAAAGTGAATAGGCTACCCAGCACTTCACGGAATCTGGTAACTTGGGTGCCCCTCCGTGGGTCATCCTATGACCCCTACGAGTGCGGCGAATAGCCCGCCAATTCTAGAATGAAGCCCCTTCCGTCTCAACGCCATGAGATGCGGGCTTGTTTCCTTCTAGAACCCGGCTATTCGTGCACTCCACCGTGGGATAATCCTAGTACAGAAAAAGAAAATAATTTGTATAAATGGTGACATCGACCTCAACCCGGTCGTGCCCCAAAATAATATACAACCCGGCAAAGACGACAGTACACATGTCGGACGTTCGCCCCGCAATAACAAATATACAAATGAATATTAACATTGCCACTAACATTGCACCACTTGCTATCCACCACGACTATCCAACCACAATCACAGCACAAGCACAAAACATCAACGCGAATGTCACGTTCGCAAACTCGTCTAAAAGAACATATAACAATCAGACGAGTTTACCGATCAAATGACATTCACGGTCGAAGATAAAAGTGAATGTACTGTAAACTATTAAACAGTGTCAAATATAACGACTTCGAAACACTCTGTATTGCCCCGTACTGAAAAACAACAGAAAATCAAAATTGGGCAAAAACAAACAACACCAGACAACCAAACTCCTCAAGATAAGAACCCAAAACAAAACTGGACCCATTTCTCCACTAAAGAATTGAGGAGGCCGGATTTTAAGGGGTTGTGGCCAACCATTTTTTGGTAGAAATGCATCGTTTTTGTTCTGGGTACATCTCACAGTATACGGATCACTCTGCACTTGTTTTAAATTTTTTTTGAAGCCTTTAAAAAATCGACAGAAACTGTAGTTTGGTTTCGATGTTACGGACTTGTTTCGGTTTCGTTGTTTTAACATTGTTTAAACTTGCTAGTCTAGGGTTTATGGGCTGGCTTTGATACCATGAAGGGTTACCCTAGCGCCCCGGCTAACTCCCGTAGCCAAATGCGGAACAAATTTTTTATAACGATACGAAACTTGGCGCTAGAATAAACCTAAACTGGATCTTAACCATAAACCTAACAACTAAAACTAAAGTGGTGCTATCTACTATGAAAGAAACCTCACCAAATGATCCAAGTCCTTCGGTCTTCTTTTCTTGTCATGTGCTCCTAGTGGCCACCTCGAACATGCTTGATCTCCATTTCCGGCTCTATCGGTCCTCCGGGATCGAGCTTGTTCTCCGGCCTTTGTCGTAGATAATCCACCCGACGGATTTGATCCATGGCTTTAGCTCCTCACAATATGTCAAGTGGAGCAACTAGAGAACTTGGGTTGCTAAACCAAGTAATCTAGGATGTAGTATAATGATCTAAGTGTTTGCTATCTTTTTCTAGCCTCTTCACTTGTTTCTCAACTCATGAGAATGCTAGTGAAGAGGAAGAAGATGAAGGTGGAGGAAACTCAAGAGGTGGGAGGAGAGTGAAGTAAAATGGGAGCTCAAGAAAATAATGAAGCAACCATGAGAGAGAAATTACACACAAAGCTTTTGTGTATGAATTTTTAGAATAAACAATCAACAACCATGCTTCAATAGTAACTCCAAATGAATTAAAAATTCATTTGTTGAATATTGAAGCATGGTTATTGCCATTCCTCCCATACCTCTCACTTTACACTTCATTTCCATTTATCAAATAAATGGAAAAGACATAATGAGGTGGCCACCTTCTAGAAGGTAATCTGTAATAAATACGGATTACAGTCTGCTGTATATACATACCTGCATTCGGATAAAAATCCGAACGCCCAAAGAGATAGAATAACACGAAGAACGTAATACTAGAATATACATATCAAAATACATATATGTAAACTATTAAATCAACACCCGATTTAATAATCCGGCTCATACCTGAGCCGACTAGTATTACCAACTGTCTGATCGAAAGTCCGAGTACAAAGTACATCAATCGATCGAGACCCTGCACGCATCCAATACGGCTACTACATCATTTCGCCTTAACCAGGGAAACCCTCTGTGTAGGACTCTAAAGACTCGACAGTACGCCGGCAGTGAGTTACTGGATAAATCCATAACCACAAGCACGTTAGCGGCAATAGCTGAACGTAACGGCTACCCGGGTACCTGTCGAAAAGGAAGGCCGATGAGCAAACTCATCCGGAGCCCTACTGAGCCTATCTGTGACAATCTCCGTACAGACCGGTCTCTTCGTCTGAGAGTATCACATACCGGGTCTAGGGGGTGGTAAACGTCAAACCCTAATAACCCGATAAGTCATGCTGATGTGGCTTAGGACCAATCCGGGAAACTACTGATCTTCCTATCAGTAAATCCCAACTGCCTTGGCCAACGTCTTATGGTCCTGACCAATCGAACACAGTGTGATATCGACTCCCTATACAGGGAGAGACGAATCCCCGACAATCGCTCACTGCCTCCATGTGGCTCGGGACTGTACCCAACCAAAACCTGTTTGCATGACTCAGTAGAGCCATGGTAGGGTAGTGATCAAAACACAGTGGGAACTCACACGAGAAAAATGCCGATCTCAGGTCTAAAGAATAACCTGTACTCATGTCACCTGAGAACTTCTACCTGATGATAGGTATAGTACCATCTGGAAGTTCTCGGTGAGTCCGTCCGGTATACTCACCCCTAGTGAGCACCTGTATATGATCTTAGGTCTAAAGAACAATGGTTGCGGGACCGAACCATCGCCTCTTGTCGGGGTCTAGAAACGTATACACTAGTCTACTCTGAAATATCGATGCCCGGTCTCGATACTCCCATGACTAGGGACTATTTAAGGATGTGCGTACCAACTACCTTGCTCCTACAAGTATGATCGCCATCACAACGCAGGTAGTCTAGCTTTGATCCTACGGGCTTTATCAACATGTATAAAAGATATGTAATAGCAAGTAAAACATACACATGTTAAGATAAAGTCAAACCAAATAGCATACTATCATATCGAGCAAGACTGTCCTGTACATATATATGTCCAAACATCCATATGTATACATATACAATAATGGCCTCTAGGGCATGCATATCCAACAACATACGCAAAATCGATAATGGTGTAGGTGTAATAGTACAGGTACATATATAACAAGATGAGAATATCACGAACGTAGCAGCAAGTAAATCGTAAGCTCAATGCTATAAGGTATACATAGCTACGATATATCCGAGTCGGTAAATCTATCAATCGGCATCCAGCCTCACAACATCACGTACGGTATTATCCATCGTATGGCATCCTCTAGTCAAGGGTATGGATCAATCATCAGATAACACTCATCACGTACGGTAATCCATCGTACGACGACATTAAATAATTAGGGATTCTATCGACCTATATGACAATGAGGGTACGGACCTAACGTCTCGTACGACATATCACTCATGATTCCCAGCATTATATATATCTATATACCTATATCTTAGGTCACATCCGTATCAATATCATATCATGGGAATGACAAAGGTATCAATTATCTCATATCGACTTGCATCCGTATAACGACATATATAACCAAGTCATCATATCTCATCATATACTCTTTTCATCACATCAATATCTCACAACAAGTCATTTTACATATACATTCTATCTTATAAATCTCATGTCATGCTACTCTAAATCTCATACTTAACTTCGTGCAACTACATATCTATATATCGTGATTCACATTCACTATTCATATCCTTATATATCAATTCGAGACATCATTTCTATCATATCATGTCAAAGAGTCATATCCCTATAGCTTTCATCTCATATCTCGATATATATATTTAATCATTCATATCCTCTCTAACGATCTTTTTAACCATATCCATAGTTTTCTAATAAAGGTTTCTTTAACCATATACTATATATCGGTTTCCATCAAAACTTGCGGGGGTGCTATACGCCATCCACCCGACTTCCCCCGTAAATATAAATCTACTCACCTTGATCCTTGCTTGCTGAAGTCGATGTCGCCATGCTCCTCCTCATTATCTGAAGTACACGTGAGGGTGCCTACACATATAAACACATAATATCGTAAACAAAAATCGCGCACAAAACCAAAACTGCACCCGAATCACACATAGGTTAAACCTATGGTCTACGCATGCAAGAATAACCAAACAACTCCCGATATCGACGTACAAACGTCAAGCGACCGATACAAAACACAAATATCAAAACATCAAGTCATGCAAAAGCTACAAATCAAAACAACTAAAGAAAATGGTCCTAGATTTTGGTTCAGGTAAAATCAGGCCAAACTAGCAGTACAGTAGGGTAGTATAGGGGGTAAGTGAGCTACAGAACCAACCTCGACACCAAACACCATAATGAGGCCAGCCACATGCCCTAGAAATCTGGCCAGCTCGGCCAAGACTGATCTGTTCTGGTTCGTCTTCTCAGGGTGGTCTCCTATTGGTCTAACTAGGTCTCTGGAGTTGCTAGTTTTTCTCATAAGTGGCCCAGATTGTTCCAGATTCCTTGTAGGCTAAAAACCAATACAAAACCGACACGGAACAAATCTTAAATTCGTATTCTTTGTTTTTTGCCATTCAATCCACACTAAGGTCTTGTAACATCCATTACATATCACCACAACACAACTCAAACCCTAAACCTCATATAGGAAAATTCTAAGATCACAATCCAGACTAAATCACATTCTAAACTAAACTAGAATACACTAAACATAATAACTCAGCTAGGGTTTAGAATTATACCTCATTTGGCAACTCAAGAATTTTCTTGAGTTGCTCAAAGTCTTCGAAATCCAACTTTGATTGGTCCAAAGTGTTGAGGATGAGGTGAGGATCATTTTTAATGAAGCGAGTATAGGGTTTTGATGAAGATTTTGAGATGATACTTGGAGGTGGAGGTGGAGGGAACATGAGGATGAGGAAGATGAAGGAAAGAAATGGGGGAGGAAAATGATGGCTGCCCCCGCTCTCTCTTTCTTATTCTCACCCTCTCACAACTCATGTCTCACTCTCTCTCTCTCCAATAATTGTCTCCTTTTTCCCTTTTCTCTTTTTCTTTTCTCTAAAAGCCAAATATCAACAAATACCAATGAAACAACATGCAACCAAATGCAACATGTCATGGTGCACTAACCATGGAAAAATATAGAAACACGGATTTGGCTTAATCGCGATTAGTAGTGTACTAATCAATTTTTATTCAAACTGCATATAATTAATTATAAAAATGCCAAATCCGATAAATATATTTTTAAATGAATAAATCATTTTAATCTCCAATTATTTCACAAATATTGGTATATATTTATACCATTTTACGAAAACCTCAAGTTCGCAAATCGGGTAGTTTTCGCGAAATATATTATTTTAATATTAAATTCCAAAAATAATATTTAATATTTTCTGAAATGTTACAACTACCTACCAGTGATTGGTTGGACCTGGCGGTTATCTGGAGGATACCGACCGGAGTCGTGAGATGGATATGGGCCGATCCGGATTGACGGACCCTGTGGGCCGATCCGGACTGCCGGAGCCCGAGTTGTGTGGATTTACGTGTTGATATTGGACACGGGTTTTCATGATATTTCGAGTGTAGATATTGGGCACTTAGGTTCCATGAGATTTACGGATATGAGGGCCGATCAGAGTGACGGCGCCTGAGGTATTGGGATTTGGGGTGTCGTTGATGGACACCGGGTTTTTCCACGATGATGATTCATTGATAATGATCTGTTTTATCCCATACTCAGTATTTATTAGATATGCATTGATCATGTAGTTGTAGTACCCTGATGGTGTACCTTGATCATGATTGTTGCATATCCATATTACCATACTTATACTATCAGATTGCATGTGATAGATTATCGCTGTTCGTTGATTTGTGCTAAGTTTTATGATCAAAGAATTAATTACCGCAATCAAGAACGGCGTCGCTTGGTAGCTAGCCGGTGAGTATGGGTCGGTCCACAGGGATATTGTGTATTCTCAATTTGTTCTAACGAGTTAAATCCAAATGGTGTTAGATTGATTATCACTAAAAATTAAGGTTGATCTAGACTAGGATTAAAATCTTGCTAGGGTTAGGTTTAGGTTAAGTTTGGAAAGTCAATATTCCTCACCGCTTTCTATGCCCTAATTAAGATCTATGAGGTGTTATGGTAATAATTAATAAAGTGGATTAGTACCATCGGGAAGAAACTAGGTTTCTTCCTCTAGGTTCCTGTCCTTTCTTTCTTAATTCTTACCCTAACCTCCATGGAAAACATTTACAACCGGTCTTTTAAACTACGGTATCACCGTTACCTCGTGGGATAGGGTGCCGTAGTGAGCGGTGTGTGTATGTATGCATGGAGTCCTATAAAAATATGTGATGGGCAAAAAAGGGGTGAGAGATTTTCATCTCTCAAACCTCTCCTATTCCTAAACCTAACAAGTGAGGAACTACTCACTCATTAGGGAATTGATAAACATGTTCTAAACTAATTAACTAGGGCAGATAATAAATGTTATGCTAGGGCAGATAATAAAAGTTATACTAGGGCAGAAAGAAAATTAACTAGGGCAATAAAAAGAAAACTTACTCTAATTTTTATTTGATGCTCTCTTCAAACATTACAGGAATTGAATTCTGAATTTTGATAAATGAAATAAGGCACAAGAAGAGGCATACCTCAAGAAGAGGTTTAGGGTTTCTATTTATAGATCATAGAAACCCTAGGGTTACATTCGATTCACATCTGCATTTACAAATATACCCTAAAGAAGTCTAGTCAACGCACCGACATGTCGTCAAACGACGCACCGACACGTGCGCACCATGGCCGCGGAACCGCGGCCAAAACCCATGTTTGGCCGCGGATCCATGGCCATCTAGTGGGATCTCTGGCTGGGTTTTTCTGGGGTTCTTTCTGTTGCTTTTGTCTTCTTGTTTTTTCACTTGGTTTCTCAGATTGTTATCTAGTTCTCTTCCAGATTTTCACAGTGCATAATGTCGTGGACTTTTACCCTTTGCTTCGTGTCGAAGTCTTGAACCTTGTACTGCCTTTGTGCTTTGTGAAATTGTCCATTGATCTTTGTTTATTCTTCAAACTGTAGGCATGTTCAAGATTCTTCCATTTGTTGGTCGTAGTCTCACTTTTGTATCGTCTTTTCATTATTTCCACTGTTTTGTTCCGAGAACCTGTAACCTTCAACTATGTAGCAGGCATGGATCAAAAGCACCTGTTTATTTGTAAAAAGAATAAGAATGGGGAATATAATAATGCAAAATTATGATATGAACAAATACCCCCAAACTTATCTTTTGCTCGTCCTCGAGCAAAACTAGTTTTTATTCTCGAAAAAGACCTAGCCTCACTTTCGCAGGGAAACGCGATTGCACTGAGCTCGTGCAACAAGCCGCTAAACCTCTAGGTGTCCCTAGTAGGAGGAGTGTTGTCTCCAGAGGGTTTTCAGCGGATACTACCCATAAAATCCTATCAATTTGGCCTATTGACTTTTATTCTCCAATTAGGTTTTCCAACAAGGAATTCTATTATCTTCGACTCAGAAATTATCCACCCATATTTTTCACGCTTCCTTATCATTTAACTTAAGATTGTATATGTTCTGTAGATTTATGGTGGTTAGAGAGTCAAAAAGTGAATTGGAAGCTAGCTTAGCTTTTAGCATCTTTTGAATTTTTCTTCTAAGGTTCCATCTCAACTTAGGAATTTTTATCATCTCTACTAAAGATATAAGTCCTATTATTCATTCCTATCTTTTATCTAAACCCCAATCATATATCCCTACGTGTGTGTATATATCACCCCTATACTTGGAAATTCAATTCAAGCTCTTATGCTCTTGTCCATCATCCAAAGTACTTTTTTTTAATTGGTGAATTTTTAGATGAAATTTGCTCACACATTCTTCATGCGACCGTTAATACTTCTTGAGGTACTAACGACCGATTACAAAATGTGTTTGCACATTAAGGCATAATTCCTAGTCTTGTATCACCTAAGGCTTTAGCAGTGACTCCCAAACCAGTTGGTCTAAGACACTAGGTGATAAAGCACCCTCGCTAAATATTTTTTCTATTTATGCAGTCTTAAGTAATTACAAAAACCAGTGTTCATTTTTTTATCTCTTTATTCACACTTGTATTTTTATTTTATTTTCCTTCATACTAAGGATTTTAGACAAGATCATTTCAAGGTCTCTTCTACTATTCCAAGTTTCAAGGTTCGTGTTTGTGCAATTTGTACGGTATATATTTTCAGAATTTAGACATAAGCTTAGGGATTATTTTTCAGACTTATACTTTAATAAAAATTTCAATAGTTTTCCCTTGTTTTAACTTAGCCCAAGAAGAGAACTCGAAATTTGCCTATTTCTAAATAAACTACAAAGACATATACTTTCTACCGTTAAATTTTTAGAAAGGTTATTTTTAGGGTTTTTAATTTACTAAGTCTAAGATCTAGTTCTTCCTAGGTAGTTAACCTTTTTGTCAAACTCAAGTCAATTATGGCCAAAATTGAATGTTTCAATTTTTATAATTTTTAAATTTTTTCAATTTTTATGGGTTTTAAAATAAGTATGCAAATGCAAAAATATACATATGAATGCGAAGGAAAAAGCTTACCGAGCACACCCCCAAACTTAAACTTGACAGTGTCCTCACTGCCAGGCTACACCAAGAGGGTCAAAATGGCCGGTATTCCCCTGTTTATTTATTTATTTTTTATTGTTAACAGAAAAACAAAACAAAACATATATACAAAAAGGTCCCCCCAAACTTAAGTGAAACAGTGTTTCCACTGTTGAAGCATTAAAGTTCCGAGTTAGGGAGGAGAAAAACACAGTATCAAGCTATACAAGGCCTTACACAAGCCAAAGGTTAGCACCAACCATTCAAAATTTTTATTGTTATAATAGTGTGGTTGGTGAAAGAATGGAGTGTAGAGAAAAGAAATGAGAAGCACACGAGACCGTATGGGAAGAAAGGTGGAATATGGTCTCGGTATATTAGGAGAAGAATGGCGGAAAAGAGAAAGAAGTGTAGTACGAACTTGAGGGTGTAAATTGAGTGAATAAATTAGCACAAATTGTGATGAACGATGTGTTAAAAGCGATTGTGCGAACTTATCAACCCGTCGAGAAATGGGGTCAAATCCCTCAAGATTCGTGAGAAAACATGGGTACGTTGAACTTGGTAAACCATCCATTGAAAATAGAAGCGTGACGGATTCTTGCGTGGTCAAAACGATGGAAATGACGAAGGAGGGTGATCTAGGAAGGGTCTCATTCTCACCTAAGTAAGCGTATTTAAGATGAGACGGCAACAACTTGAGTTCGAGTTTTTGAGGTGGTAAAATTGGTGAGAATGTCTCAAACTCGAAAGATTCCATCAATGGTTCAAAATCACTGTAAGCAACCGATTCGGATGGTTCAACTGACTCATCGAAAAATTCAAAGGACTCAAACTCGGGCGGTGAGTCTTCAAAATCGTCCGAAAAAGTGAAACACTCATAATCGTTATCGGTTGTGAAAACTGTGTCAGATTCAAGAAGGAACACACTAGTGGTGTCAAGACTGCTGTGATCGAACAGAAATTTTTCAAGCTCACAGTCCTCCCGCGTGATTTCTTGCGTGGTTGGAACGATAGAAAGGATGAAGGGGGGTGATTTAGGAAGTATAACAATTAAAGGTTCAGGAGGATGAATTGGAAAATCCGACTCATCAAACAAAACTGGTTCATCCTCAATACTCTCCTCAATACTATCCTCATAATTCTCCTCAAAAGTTATCCCATCCATGCAATTATCATCAAAATCAAGACTTATATGAAGTTCGGGAGAAACATTGAATGACTCGGGATGATGAATTGGAGAGAAAAATTCAGTCAAATCCGCGGGTTCATCATCCAAAATATTCCCTGCGTCAATATCCTCAATCAAGTGAAAATCGATTTTTTCGGACACCTCATCAAAAGCATGGATATTTATCAATTCAGGTTCTAGATTGGAAGTGTAGAGTTCGAAAGGATTGGTGATGGTTTCACTCGAAAGGAACCCTTCACAATCTGGCAAATCAAACACTACAAAGTCGCACAACTCAATAAACGTTTTATTTTCAACTGGTGAATCATTTGGGACACTTGATAGACATTCAAAACCGGAGTTGTGGGATTCAATTGGTGATGGGTAGGTTTGATTTGGAAGGGTGCACAGCTCACTCTCTTCACTCAAATTCTCAATCTGTCCAACCGCCTCATCATACATTGGAATTTTTGGAGCTAGTTGGAAACTAGCTACCGGGTCACTAGGTTGCATAAGGACGGCAATGGACGCATCCAAATTCCTCATCTGTTGGTTTGTCACTACAATATAAGCTTCCAACAACTGTTCCAGACTAGACATGGGTTGTGAAGGGATTTCAGTAAAAGATTCGTTGTTTGGATACTGCAAACTCCTAAATGGTTGTGTAGAAGCAATGTTTAGGGAAGGTGTGAAAGTCGGGTAGGACTGGTAGGAATTGAATGGTTAGAAAGAAGTAGGATCAACATTTGGATAAAAAGGTGAATGGACTTGTTGATCCCAAGAAATGGAAGTGTTGAAAGGAGTGAAAGATCGGTTTTGTGTTTGTTTAATATGTTCAGCAATACACATGGGTTTCGGAGTTACAACAGGACTCGAAAAAATAGTATCAACGTAAGAAGGTGGTGAAGGTTGAAATGGTTGATACAAAGTGGATTGTGGAGTCGAATTGTTTCTCCTAGACGCTTCTATTTGATCTTTCAAAGAAATTTTGGGCATGGAGGGGTCGTCCGTAATTCGACCAAAACAATTCGTGTATGAAGCAATGTTTGGATGAGGGTACCAAAGTTCAGCAAGAGTTTTGTGAGGTGGGGTGCCCATGATGTAAGAAGGAGAAGAAAAAGAATATGGGTGCAAGTGGGGTGCAATGGATTTCTTAGCGACAAGCGGCAATTTTTTTTTTAAAAAAAAATTTCCGTTTTGTGTTTTTTTTATAAGGAGCTTTTTGCAAAAAGATTTTCAATAAAAAAGCTTAGACACACGTTCAATCAATAACAATATGCACAATCAAACCTAAATCTAGGGTCATCTAGGTCAACTAGACTGCTCCTAACTGTTCCAAAGGGCAAGTTTTGAGGACCTCAAACCGCCTCTTCATCGCTAATTGCGGCCAGGTAAGCAAAAGTAGAGAAAGGAGGGATCCGCTCACGAATCATCGTGAGACGGGCCTTTTAAAATTACCTTTCCCTACCTGTCTATCCTAGGCACCACAAAGTCAGGTTAGGATCAACGGTCGATACCTACAACTATTCCTTTGTCCTATTGAGCGCGAAGTCCTTAGGGCTGAGTCTAATCTTTTTTTTTTAATTAACTTGATGGTCAATGCAATATGCTTTATGTGATTTTTGGGGTCTTGGGAAGGGTAATGAAATCCCCACCCAATCTGGATTGGTGTAAAAGCCCCTTAAAGTCAATTTAAAATATGCTAAGCAGTAAACACAATCACTTGCAAACAATTTCTTTTTTTTAAAGCGCGGCGCAAAGAATCCTGCACAAGATCAAGTTATTGGAGAAGGGGAGAAGTTTTTTTTTATGCGCAAAGAATCCTGCAGGAAATTTTTACAGAGGAGATAAATGGGTTCAGAAGAAGAAAAAATGCTTACACAGAGTTTTTCAGATGATGACGTCACCACCCTGTAACGGAAGCGCAGTCAAAAGCGCCCAATCGCGGCGGTTCCGCGGTCACCCTTACGGTTCAGATCCCCAAACTTCTTCTGTTGCTCTGTTGTTGTACTCCTCTATTGTTCAGATCTACTGTTTTGCTCACTGGATTTTTTCAGATCTGAATCCGTTCGTCGGTCCTGCACAATTCAAACAAAATACCCTTCAAAAAATAATAAGATGATAAATTTTTTTTTTATTTTTTCATTTTTCAGTTTTTTTGAATTTTATGATTTTCTATTAACCCGAAATTGCAAAAATAATATATTACGCCATCCCCGGCAACGACGCCATTTGATTTGTGCTAAGTTTTGTGATCAAAGAATTAATTATCGCAATCAAGAACGGCATCGCTTGGTAGCTAGCCGGTGAGTACGGGTCGGTCCACAGGGATTTTGTGTATTCTCAGTTTGTTCTAACTAGTTAATTCCAAACGGTGTTGGATTGATTATCACTAAAAAATAAGGTTGATCTAGACTAGGATTAAAATCTTGTTAGGGTTAGGTTTAGGTTAAGTTTGGAAAGTCAATATTCCTCACCGCTTTCTATGCCCTAATTAAGATCTATGAGGTGTTATGGTAATAATTAATAAAGTGGATTAGTACCATCAGGAAGAAACTAGGTTTCTTCCTCTAGGTTCTTGTCCTTCCTTTCTTAATTCTTACCCTAACCTCCATGGAAAACATATACAACCGGTCTTTTAAACTACGGTATCACCGCTACCTCATGGGATAGGGTGCCGTAGTGAGCGGTGTGTGTATGTATGCATGGAGTCCTATAAAAATATGTGATGGGCAAGAAAGGGGTGAAAGATTTTCATCTCTCAAACCTCTCCTATTCCTAACCCTAACAAGTGAGGAACTACTCACTCATTAGGGTATTGATAAACATGTTCTAAACTAATTAACTAGGGCAGATAATAAAATTTATGCTAGGGCAGATAATAAAAGTTATAATAGGGCAGAAAGAAAATTAACTAGGGCAATAAAAAGAAAACTTACTCTAATTTTTATTTGATGCTCTCTTCAAACATTACAGGAATTGAATTCTGAATTTTGATAAATGAAATGAGGCACAAGAAGAGGCATACCTCAAAAAGAGGTTAGGGTTTCTATTTATAGATCATAGTAACCGTAGGGTTACATTCGATTCACATCTGCATTTACAAATATACCCTAAAGAAGCCTAGTCAACGCACCGACACGTCGTCAAACGACGCACCGACACGTGTGCACCATGGCCGCGGAACCGCGGCCAAAACCCATGTTTGGCCGCGGATCCGCGGCCATCTAGTGGGGTCTCTGGCTGGGTTTTTCTGGGGTTCTTTCTGTTGCTTTTGTCTTCTTGTTTCTTCACTTGGTTTCTCATATTGTTATCAAGTTCTCTTCCAGATTTCCACAGTGCATAATGTCGTGGACTTTTACCCTTGCTTCGTGTCGAAGTCTTAAACCTTGCGCTGCCTTTGTGCTTTGTGAAATTGTCCATTGATCTTTGTTTATTCTTCGAACTGTAGGCATGTTCAAGATTCTTCTATTTGTTGGTCGTAGTCTCACTTTTGTATCGTCTTTTCATTATTTCCACTGTTTTGTTCCGAGAACCTGTAACCTGCAACTATGTAGCAGACATGGATCAAAAGCACCTGTTTATTTGTAAAAAGAATAAGAATGGGGAATATAATAATGCAAAATTATGATATGAACATTCGTGCATACCTGCGATTATCTGTATGATGTTACTTACTATTCACGAGTTGGCAACTCACCCCCGTTGTGCCACAGTGTTTTGTTTTGTAGGCTTGACCCTCAGAGTAGTCGCGGCAGGGCTTCTTATTGTATCTTTTTCAGCAGATACCGCTACGGTTGGATGTGAGCCTTTTTGCTGTAGGTGGGTTGCGGTTATCCGATTATATCCATTGTATATCTCATTGTATCTAGTACTCTCCATCTACCATTTTCATGTATTGACTTAGAGATGAGTTGTGAGGACTGATATTGTATATTTTGTGACTCTGGGTGTCGTGCTTGTGTGAGCCAGCCTTTCTTTTTTTGTTTTACCTCTTTTATGTTGTTTTCATTTTATTATCTATTTTTTTCGCTACGGCGTCGTATATATATTCTTGTGGTGGTTGTTTCCGCCTTTCGGCGTGATTTGCTTATGTTTGGGGATGATTTATTTATATCCTGTGTTTGTACCCATTTCGGGGCTAGTTTTTACAAAGGAGGTGCTGCCGAAATTTTTAAGAAAATAAACTTAAGCTTTAAAGATTTTTTACTTGAGATTTCCATATGTTTTTAACAATGTTTTTATCACTTACTAATTTTGATGGTTTAGATTTCTGGGTTTTCGGCATGCTTAAATTGCGTTACGCATGTTGACGTCACGTAGTTTAAGTGCCGGTTATGTTCCTAAGTTTTGGATCGTGACAAAGTTGGTATCAGAGCGCTAGGTTTTACCTTTCGAAGTGTAGGATGACCTTGGTATGATGGAGTAGGTAGCTTAAGCAATGTGACGTAGCGTGTATATATTCCGCGGCATACTTACGACATGGTACTCCGCCTAAGTGACCTTAGGACTTGTTGGTTGAAATTCCTTCCGTGATTATATACATCCTTGTGATTCGATTTCTATGTTCTTATCGAATCCTGTTTTCATTTCCAGCCATTATGCCACTGAAGACTACGAGGGCGCATAGAGCGGCCGTGAGAGCCGAGATCAGGGTAGGCTCGTCGAAGACGGGGACTGACCAGGGCGGTGCGCCTATTTTACAGGAGCAGATTGATCCACCTTCGCTAGATCGTATTACTAGGATAGAGGCCGGTATGCAGGATTTGCGCCAGATGATGGGGTCGTTGGTTGAGGCCAGTCGAGCGTAGAGACAGGAGCTTGTCCTACCTGTCACGGGGACCGTGATGGTGCCTACTGTTCAGGCAGTCGTACCTGCAGCTACGGAGGTTATCACCGTATCATTATCTGAGTTCATAAGGCAGAAGCCTCCGGTTTTCACCGGCACTGATGCAGCTGAGGATCCCCAGTCATTTATCGATCGAATGGCCAGGATCTGTCGTTCGCTGAGATGCTCCGACGCGAGATGGGTAGAGTTCATGAGTTTTCATCTGGAGGGTCTTGCCCAGACCTGGTGCAAGTCTTTAGAGAGGGTCAAAGCCGCAGGCCTTTCTCCTATGACCTGGGCTGAGTTCGTGATGGTTTTTCTTGCACGTTTTCTTCCGCTGAGCATCAGGGATGCTCAAGCTCACAGTTTTAAGTCGTTACGCCAGACTCCGGGTATGACGGTGGAAAAGTACGATGTTCAGTTTACCCAGCTATCTGTGTATGCTCCATATTTGGTGGACAATGAGGAGATGCGGATCAAGATATTTGTGTGAGGCCTGCTTACCCAGTTGTTCCTCGCTATCAGTGCCCAGCATTTTGACACATATGCAGTAGCAGTGGACACAGCCCTACTGGTTAAGGAGCATCTTTCCGAGACTTCGATCGTTCCGGAAACGAAGAGGGTTCATACTGGTGTATCAGCCCAGAGACAGATGTTTAGACGCCGTGACAGATTTCGTTCAGGTCATGGGAGTAGCAGAGGCTTGGGACGAGGCCAGTTATTTAGCTCTTATCCCCAGGAGGGTCAGCAGTTATCGTTTGGATGTTTCCGGTGCAGGAGTTTTTATCATCGCGTTAGAGATTGTACTGAGCCATGTGAGGATGAGGCAGCCGTATCGCATGTTACCTTACCACCTTCTCCACCTCAGAGAGCGTTGCCTCTTGCGCCTGTTGTTGCTCCGCGTCAGACTTATGCTCAGAGAGGTCGTGGTCGTGGAGGGTTTGTTCAGAGAGGACGGGGTGGCAGAGGCGGAGGGCAGCCAGTTGTCGGTAGAGGGCATGCTTGAGTATTTGCTTTGACTCATCAGGATGCGCAGGCGTCCAATGCAGTGGTTTCAGGTACTCTTTCAGTATGTTCCTTCGATGCACATGTTTTGTTTTATCCGGGATCTACGCACTCGTATGTTTCTACACACTTCGTGCCGAGGTTGGGCCGAGAGTCGTGTTTGCTAGATCATCCGCATGTCATGACTACTTGTAACACCCTAGTTCATTTATACCAATTCCAATTCATATATTTCCTTGTTTGTGGTATTTTCCTGATTTATCGTGTTTTGGGTGCGAATGATATTTTACATTTTATATTGCATTCGACCCGACCCGCTTGCTTGAAACCCGTTTGATTCATGTTTATGAATTACCCTGACTTGTTACGTAGACTGGTGCATTTTCATGAATACTGCATACTGGCATTTTATCGGGCATTGCATGTTTTACCATATAACATTTTAAGTCACATAAAATATTTTAAAAATACATTACATGGCCTGCATGATACCCCTAACCCCGTGGTAGCATCAGCGCATCTTGTTCTCGTCCCGTTTAGTGAAACGGACATGTTTGGATGGTTACGCGCACGTACGTGTATGCATTTCCATTACCAGAGCTTTCATTTTGAAATTTGGTCATCGCATATATTTTTCATTTTTTTAAACCGGATTTTTAGACCCGATCCGGGTGTGTTTTGGAGTAAGTTTGTATTTGCCAAAATCTCAAAACGTACTAATATTATATTAATATATTTCTAAACATTAAATATATATTATACATTTAAAATTTTTTTACCTAAAAAGATTTTTTTTATAAATCTAAATCTTTAACATACTACCTCTCTCTATCTCTCGTTCTCTCTCCTCTAAATTATACATATCACATCTTAACCTCACAGTTCTCTCTTTCTCTCATATATAATATTCTTATATATATTCTTTTATATTTTACCCCTTTATAAAGTTAACCCCATTCCTTTCCCATGCACAGACCTCTCTCATCGTAATCTTTCTCTCTCTCCCTCGCTGCTCTCTCTCTCCTCTCGCACTCTCTCTCTCACATTTCGCGGTTACTGTACATATCTCGATTGTGGTCACCTCCCTTCAGATTCCGTCACCTCCCTTCTTCATATTTCTTTTCTTCTCTACTTTTTAGCCCGAGCTCCCATCTTCTTCAATCGACCCATCATCTTTCCAAGAACCCTAGTATGCCACCACCGACGACACCCTCATCCTCAACCCCTCGTACTCACCTCCTTCACCCCATCACCCTCTCCCTCATCTTCTTCTTTTCATTTTGTTTTTCCCCGCCTCGTCTTGGCCTGAACCCATGCCTGCAACCCTCGTTGCCGTCACCACCCTCACCCAACTTCCGACCATCTCATCATCCTCGTCAATAGACACTCTTCTCTCTTCACCTTCCTCTCCTACTCGACCTCACCCCGGCCTCGCCTGCGACCCAGCTCCTGTGTTCGTCATCATCGTCGTCCTCGCCGTTGACGACCTCGTCGTCACCTCCTCTCCACCTTCCTCCACTCCACTATTCGCCCTTTCTCTTTCCCAAACCCAAGAACACCCTAGCATTCCTCACTCGACTTCGACAACCCTAACAACCCTTACCTGCACCTCTTCTGTCGACGTCGCTCCACCGCCGGCGACCCCACTTCGTCGTCGCTTTTGACCTCACATCCATCACCCACAGCCCCGACTTCAAGAAACCCAGACAAACCTCCTTCTTTCTTCTCTTTCTTCTTCTACTTGTTTTCTTCTCTTCTTGCTTCCTTGTTTCTTGATCTGTGTTTCCGATCGTCGCCGGAGACTCTTGACTCATCATCACGTCTCCCTCTCCTTCTCCTCTGTCCCTGACCCGAGCTATACCAACCCCAGCGCAACCTTCATCTCTCCTTTCTTCTTCTTTCTCTTTCTTGATTTCGTTTTCCGGTCAGCCGCCGGAGCCGTGCTCGCCGCCGCTGATCCGGGCGACCCTGTGGACGTCCCCTACTTGCGTGGTTACTTTCTTGCCGTGCCTGGACCTGTCCTGTGTGCGCGTGTGGATATTGCGACATTTACCGACGTCGGACGTGCCGTGCGTATCCGTATCGCGATCCATCGAGGCAAGTTAATCTTGCTACATGCTATTTAAATCATTATATATCTATTTAAATATGTATCATACTTGTAGTGTAAATCTAGTACCACATGTTTCATTTTATCACGTTTCGATATTCCATTTGCATTCGCTTATATCATTTAGATCTAGTTCATGAAAATAGTCTTGTTACATAGTAGATTACATTAAATTGCATCCATACCAATATTTATTTCACATAGCGCTTATTTGTACATCCCATAGTACCATCTTTATAGTTTATAACCTTTCGGACACCCGTTTGCATCCATCACTTTTAGAATATAGATAATTGCATCCATAGATCATATTAAGACATAATAATGTGATATTAATATTCCATGTTTAATAAATTGCATTCTAATTAATGTTGGAACTATCCCCTTAACCCAAATCGATAATTGTGCACCCATATGCTTTAATCTGTACCTATTTGCATATAACATCACAATGTTCCATTTTATTGTTCCATTAGGTACCCATACTTGTTTTGTATACCCATGCTTATTTTAGTTTGATTTTGAGGACCCACATGACGTGTTGTGCACCCCTGACATGACTTGATCCACCTATTACTTGACACGACGTGATACCGTGCACTTCTTGACATGACATGATACCTATATACTACCTGACTTGACCTGATGTACCATGGCTTTCTCTGTTACCTGATCTTGTTACCAATGCCAACAAACCTGACCTGTTGTCCCTACGGACATTTCCTGTTGTCTATCCAGACAAACCTGTACCTTCCTGATCCTGTGTTGGCATTAGCTCGAGATTAGTTAATACCTGACTTGAGCACATATAACTTGGGGGTATGGGGAAATCAATGATGAAACCTGACTTGTAACTCGATAGTTCAATACCTTTTCTGATCAGTCTTACGGGCTAGGCCAGCCCCGGGGTGATGCTGCTGACATCACTCGTCATTACCCACTACCCTTTTACTGCCTTGCGGCACGTCTCGGATTCAGCCCGAGAGTCATAGACCGTGATCCCGGGCACGCACGGGATGCTATTGAGTTACATCGATGATTCATTAAATTGATTTCAAAGACTTGAGAGTAGTTAACCCAATAGACCATGTTCCCCTCCGAATGGCGGCCGCGACATGACGTCTTGCCTGAGATTCGGGGCAGATGCTAATTGGTGCTATCCTTCCACCTCTCCGAAGATGCCAAGTTGATTTATGGCACCGTATATCGAAGGTTTAGACGGATGCGTCCGATGTAGCCGACTTCGTCAGATTCCCCCTCGTTTGAGGGGTTTTTGATTGTGGGGACGCTCTTCCCTGCAGGCGCAAGCCCCTGCAGTTAATTACGCTACTGCATTGCAGTAACAACTTTCTCCTTCTCCAGATGGTCACTTCGTGTCGTGGGTGTTTGTTTTGTTTTGTTGCCCGTGGATTGTTTACGGAGACCGAGTTATGTCGTCGCCCGTAGGGCGTGGACTAGTCCAAATCCGTATTATCTTAGATTTGGGTTTGGGGGTTTGGTTTGAGGATACGTTAGCCATACTTGAGGCTAAGATCAACTCAAACGTTTGTTAAGGATACGTTAGTCTAACTTTGAGACTAAGATCAACTTAACGGGATCGTTTAGATCCGACAAAAGAGCATTTGGGCTCCATTGTTCCAGTTTAGGGACCTAGTGGTCCATTAAATGTATGGCCGTCAGGACCCGTCACCTCTCCGACGACGTTGAAGGATTACAACGACGGATGTCAGAGGAGTTCAGAGATGTACCCTCGAGCCAGAGTTAATTGGGGGGATTCATAGTCCAGTCTGTTTGAAGGTTTAAGGATACGTTAGCCATCTTTGAGGCTAAGATCAACTTAAACGGGACCGTTTAGATCCGACAAAAGAGCATACGGGGCTCTATTGTTCTAGTTTAAGGACATTGCGGTCCATGGGTAGTTTAAGGACGTTGCGGTCCATGGGTAGTTTAAGGACATTGCGGTCCATTGTTAGTTTTAAGACATCTCGGTCAAGGTTAAGGACGTCGTAGTCCATGGGTTTAAGGACCCCACAGTCCGGTATGTGCTCTGGATGCTTCACACGGGTTCACTGCCATGCTCTGCGAGGACCAGGCTCCGCTCTGGACGTTTTCCACGGGGTCAAAGAGTGACATTATCCGCGTTCCACGTAACCAGGAATTTTGCATTAAACACGGGTTTAAGGACCCCACAGTCCGTATCAATGTGTGGTCGTCGGGACCCGTCACCTCTTTGAAGACATTGAGGGATTACAATGCCAAGTATCAAAGGAGTGAAGAGATGTACCCTAGAACCGGAGTGGATTAAATAGTCCTTGGCCCAATTTGGGATCAAGACGAATTAATTATGTTATGAGTCCATTGGCCCAGTTAATCACAAATTGAGGACTTATGGCCATCTTGGGCTAAGTCCAATCAGGAGAGGCTTTGCCTCCATCCATTTAGCCAATTGGGCCAAAGCGTAGTGTTAAACACTACAGAGCAATCAGTGTTGAACACTGGGAATGAGGTTGACAAGTTAGTGTTTAACACTAAAAGATAATCGATGTTAAACACCAGCAACAAGGCTTTTCAGATTAGTGTTAAACACTAAAACAGATCAGTGTTGAACACTGCAAATAAAGCATTTTAATTAGTGTTGAACACTAAGGCCCCAACAGTGTTTTAACACTGGGTTCGAGAGTTTCAATTTAGTGTTAAACACTAAGGAAAGAGGGGTCACGTGGCAGCACGTGAGAGCGCCCTCCCTTCATTTATTCTGCTGAGATTATCGCGTCTTTCAGAGAATCACGTGCCGTCACGTGATGGGCATTCAAATGCCTGTGTATTAAAGCTTCTGTCAAGGGTCACGTGGGTCACGTGGGGTGCTGCCTCAAAGGGGCTTTCTGTAGATCTCTTGGGGGGGGGTCACGTGGTGACACGTGACCCTGCCTCTAGGTATGTTGTTTTAGAGGATCTGTTAATCTTTTCCAGGAATCAAGTTCCTCTTAGGGTTAAACCCTGACAGTAATTTCAGAGGAATTAAATTCCTACTTCCTTTCGAAGGTTTATATTCTGAATAGAGTTGGACTCTGAATTTTCTGTAGGAATTAAATTCTTCATATATGTGAAGAACTGAATAGGGTTAAACCCTAATAAAAGCTTTTAAGGAATTAAATTCCCACTTTCTTTTAAGTTATGATCAAAGGAATTAAATCCCCGCTGTTCCAACAGAACTAGGTTCTTAATTAGGGTTAAACCCTGTCTCTTTTTGTTCTGAAGGAATTAAATTCCCATGATACAGGGTCAAGCCCTAATTTTATTTTAAAGGAATTAAATTCCTATAGTTCTGTGAGAATTAAATTCTCGTGCTTGCATTCCCTCTCTATGTTTTGGATCTGCATGGCAGGATCTCAACCCATTGAGAATTAAATTCTCAACCTCAAGGGGAGATGTGCACTTTGCAGATCCTCTATCAAAGAGAGAAGAAATATGTTCTTCTGTTTTATGTATCAGAGTTAAACTCTGTTGAGAATTAAATTCTCTTTCTTTCAAAAAGCCTTCCCTTTCTTACCTAGGGTTTTCTTTTGCAGAAGATCCAAGTTCCTCGAAGTATCAAGGCTCTCTCCCTTTTTCTTCCCTCTGCGTATATATATCTTTTTTTGTGTCTCTTGGCTCCTATTTATAGGAGAAGCAGCCGAGTCAATTAGTTTTTGACGAATCTTCATTGAGAGATTTGATTTGCATCCATCATTCGTTCTGGACCTTTGGATTATTAGGTGAATTTTATTCACCATTGGATTTCAAGTCCCGGGATTCTCCTTTGTTGCTTCGGTTAGATTTAAAGGGGAAATCTTTCCAAACCCGAGATTTTCCCATAGATAGATGATATTTCATCACCTCTGAATCTTTAATTCGATTGGTTCCAGATAGTCGCTTTCCTTTGGAAAGATTTGAATCTCTTTCAGAATTTAATTCTGTTAACAAAATGGGCTTTGAAAGCCGGTCACGTGTGACCACGTGACCCATGGTCACGTGTGGGCACGTGACCCCCTTTGGAATGAGCATTCTTCTTTCTTTTTTGCGCTGTCTTCTGGTTGTTGCTTAACCGTCACGTGCCATCACGTGACCCCTGGTCACGTGTGAGCACGTGACCCTGGTCTGGGCTCTTTTTCCTTGACTCGATCAGGGAACCGATGTGCCTTTGAATCCGCTTTAAAATGTCACGTGCCAACACGTGACCCTGGTCACGTGGGAGCACGTGACCCTTTCTTAAGCCCTTTTTTCTTTGATGTAGTCAGGAAGCTGAACTTGCTTGGCCGGAACTTTTGGGTGTCACGTGCCAACACGTGACTGCTGGTCACGTGTAAGCACGTGACCCTTTTCTCAAGCTTTTTCCTTAAGCTTTCCTGATTTTAAATCAGGAAACAAATGCCCCCACAGCGTTGTTCTCACGTGTCAGCACGTGAGTGCAACGCTGTCACCTCTTGCGACCGTTGGATTCCTTTAGGGATCTGGGGAGATGAAACGTTTCCATTGCCTTATATAAATACCTCTGTCTCTTCATAGGAGCCTTCACTTTGCTCATCTTCTTCTTCTGAGAACTTTTTCTGAGAATTTAATTCTCTTCTTCCAGAGCTTAGTTCTCTGCCTTGAAACAATTTTCAGAGGTTAACTCTGTTCGAAAACATTTCTTTTCTTCAGGTAATGTTCTTGGACAAACGATGGACCTTCACATTCCTCTGGATTTTAAATCCAAAACAAGGGTTTTTACCCTTTTCTCTTCATGTTTTCCCATAAGAACCGCTTAACTTTCAAACTGTAGATCTTTTAGGGTTTAGATGATCTTTGGGGAGATGATGATGGCGGTTCAAATCAGGTGTAAGCACGTGACCCTTTTCTCAAGCTTTTTCCTTAAGCTTTCCTGATTTTAAATCAGGAAACAGACCAGTTTAGATTACTCAATACACATTGTTAGTGTATATGCCCTAGGGGCCATTATTGTATCATACTAGTTTGTATATTACTTAATGGAAGCTTGGGATATTCACATGTATATAACAGTCTTGCTAAACATGGTAGTATGCTACTTGGTTTTTTCTATCTTAATATGTGAGTATACGTATTGATAGAGCTCTTAGGATCTTGCTTGACTACCAGTGTTGTGATGGCAGTCACACTAGTGGGGGCTGGGTAGTCCACAAGCACATCCTTATTCAGGTCCCTAGTCGTTGGATTATCGAGACAGAGCATCGATACTCCGGAGTAGACTAGTGTGTATGCTTCTCATCCCAGTTGGGGAGATGGTCTGTCCCACAGCCGTCAGTACGTCGTACTGGAGATAGTATGCAGGTGCTCGTTAGGTTACGGGTATACCGGACAGGACTCACAGGGAACTGTTGGATGGTTTTATACCAGTCGTCAGTGAACAGTTCCCAGGTGACATGAGTACAGCATAGTCCGCAGACTTGACACTGCTACTTCGCCTCGAGTGTGTCCCACTGTTCTTAGATTGCTACCCTACCACGGCTCAAAGGAGTCGTGCAAACAGGTAGCAGTTGGGTGCAGTCCCGAGCACTTGGAGGCAGTGGCGGTTAGAAAGGATTCGTCTCTCCCGGTATTAGGAGTTGATATCGCAATGTGTCAGAGAGCCATTACGCAAAGTCCCTGGCCAGGGCAAGCGAGATATACTGGTAGGTTCCAGTAGCTTCTCAGGGTGTAATGGGCTTCGCTCCGACACGACTTATACAGCTATTAGGGGACTGACGCTTGCCGCCCCCTAGGCTTGATATGCGATAGTCTTAGACGAACAGACCGGACTGTATGAAGATTGTCACATCAGGCTCAGTGGGAGTTCGGATGATTTTCTTCATCGGCCTTCTTATCGACATCTACCTGGGGACCGTTACGTACAGCTAGTGCCGCTTGCAGTCTGTGGTTAAACCCACTGCCAGCGTAGTGTCGAGTCTTTAGAGTCCCACACAGAGAGTTTTCCTACTCCAGGCGAAACGATATAGAGGTCGTATGGTTTTACGACAAAGGTTCGGACGCATACGTGTGTTTACACACGTACGACATCCGGACAGTTTTTACAAGTCGGCTTTGGTTTAAGCCAGTTACTAGTATCCGGTTATTGGATTTATACAGTTTAAAGTTTTTCCGTGTTTTCACGGATAGGAGGGGCATTCTTGTAATTACGCGAGAAGCTTCTAGAAGATGGTGACTAAGGAGGTTTAGGTGGCATATACATTGAATGAGATTAGTGAGTCATATGGATGATTCATCTATATCATTAATGCTTCATAATTGCTTAATGACTCATGGAGATGAATCACCATAAGATATTTATCAAGCATGGTTGTAAATCATTTTCTTTTCTTTTCTTGAAAAACAATAATGCTTGATATATATTATGATACCTCATTTTTCTTATTTCATTATCATGTTCATCTTCTCTCTTCTCAAGCTCTCGCTCTTCAAACCCTAATCCTCCCCTCTCATGTGTTGAGTACAAGGGTTAGCTAGACTAATACATCCATAACCTCACTCCATATCACCTAGTTAGCTTAGATTAGCGATTTGAGCAAACTAGTTATCTCAAGTTTGAGATTAAGCTTGGCGTAGGAACTTTCGGGTGGATCGTCTTTGATTCGAGGAGGTTGTTGAGGTGCCGATGTTCCAAGGAGCCTACGAGGAGTGGAGGACAGCGATGAAGACCCGAAGGACACGGTTCTTGAGGTATAATCACTTCACATAGTAGTTTAGAACTTCTATGTTTGATGTTAGTTATCGTTTAGCTTCGATTCATGCGGTTAGTCGATGTTTAAGCAAAGAACAAGATCGTTTTTCATATTTCCGCCTCCCCGCAAGTCGTGGGGTGTTGCACATCGACTTACAGTGGTATCAGAGCCTCGCTAAACAATAAATAACTAATTAGCAAAGTCGTAAAGATTTCAAACGCAAAAAGCAACCGGAAACATCGCCGATTATCACACTTGCTGTCGATTTTTAAACTGGCTCCAAAAATTTTTCAGGGTGCTTCAGAATAACAAGCAGGGAAAATTAGGGATACTGAAGAAATTTGGGCCTGTGACTCGACTATCTCACCGCGGAACCGCGGCGGATCAATGGGATCCGCGGCGGATCCGCGGCCGAGTTAGGCCCGAGTCAGCCCCAATTTCTTCAGTAACTCATAGGTGTTAACAGTGATGTTTCTGTAGGGTTCCTAGGCACGCTTGTGAGGTCTCCCAAGCCATCAACCATGGCAATTTCAAAAATTATGGTGCCTACAAACCCTAAACTACGGATCGATAACTAGATTTCTAGGCGAAAAAGAACTAGTTAACAACTTAACTATTGGGAATACGGAAATACAACCTTTGTAGATCCGGTGCTCCACCTCCATAGCTCCGCAATGAGGTCCTCTCCGCTGTCCAAATCAAATCCGGGCTCTAGAGTCGGCTTCGTCGGAGAATGGGCAAGCTAGGTCGTCGATGTCCATGCCGAAGATGATCTACGTCGAGGCATCGCTAGATCAAGCTCACAACTTTACCAAGTCATGAAACTTGTGAAGGAAACACACTCTACTACTTGGCAAGAGGTAGAGGATGAAGAAATAGGAAGTGGGTAGACTTTAGAATTGGATTTCTCACTCAAATCATCAATCCACCATTGATGACCTCAAGCTTCTTCAATGAAGAAAAAGATGAAGAAGATGAATATTGTTATGATAAGAATAATAGAATAGAAAATAAAATCCATTCTTATCATAATATTAACCTTAGTTTAGTGTAGAGAATGGACCATGGTTAGATATGATGGTTAGGGTTAAGGAAGAGATAAGAATGGTTGACTTGATCAAAGTTTCAAGAAACTTCAACATAAAACAAAATAAGCCACCATCCTTAAATAATTTCCAAAATGAATATATATAAACAAATGAATAAGATAATCAAAACCCTAATCATTAAGTAAACCATGGTTTAATCTTTACACTTAACCAAGTTAATATGCATCATCAAACATGATACAAACATGTGCATAAAAGTATATCACATATACAACTTGCACAATCCAAGTGAGAAAATCCATTTAAAGTGAACCATTACTAGTTAATGCAAAGTAATATACCAAATATATAATTATACACTAAATCATTAAATCAACACTTGATTCAATGATCCGGTCATGTCGCACACAACCGACTAGTATACAATGTATCGGCTTATCGAATCAACGCTTGAATCGATAACTAGGTTATATCGCATACAACCACTCGATACATTCATCGCGAGAATGGAATACGGTATCACATACACGCATTATTCTCGGTCCCGCACATATCTCATATGCGCTCCTATTTCGTTTCGCTTGAGCCGGGAAACCTCTGTGTAGGACTCTAAAGACTCGTCAATACGCCGGCAGCGGATGATGATCATATCAAACACCCACAAGCCGCAAGCGGTCTGCTAAACGTAACGGCCACCCGGGTATTGAGCGATATGAAGATCGACGAGCAAGCCCTCTCACACTCCAATGAATCCAACCAGTAACACTACCGTACAGTCCGGTCTGTTCGTCTGATCTGTCGCATATCTCGCCTAGGGGTGGTATACGTCAGACCCCAATAGCTTGATAAGTCGTGTCGATATGAGGTCTATAACAATTTGAGAAACTACTGGTAACACTTACCAGTAAATCTCAGCAACCCTGGCCAGGGATTTCCTGTTATAGCCAATCGAACACAGCGCAACATCAACTCCCTATACTGGGAGAGACGAATCCCCTCCTATCGCTCATTGCCTTCATGTGACTCGGGACTGTACCCAAAAACCACCGTTTTGCATGCCCTCTTGGACGTGGTAAGATGGAAATCAAAGCACAGTGGGAACCACACAAGACTCTATGACGATCTCGGGTCAACAGACTACTCTGTACCAGTGTCACCAGAGAACTGCCATCTGACGTGAGGTATAATACCATCTGGGAGTTCTCGGCGAGTCCGTCCAGTG
Organism: Agapanthus africanus; assembly: GCA_030015575.1. NCBI lineage: Eukaryota > Viridiplantae > Streptophyta > Magnoliopsida > Asparagales > Amaryllidaceae > Agapanthus > Agapanthus africanus. The sequence continues at coordinate 290,641,898 of CM057347.1, read as the reverse complement.
TACCCAGTCTCTACTGAGCACCCGTATATCATCTCTGATGTCAAACACCGATGGATATGGGATCATCCATCGCCCATCTGTATGGGTCGAGAAGGTATACGCTAGTCTACTCTGGTATATCGATGCCCCGTCTCGATACACCCACGACTAGGGACTTTGAAGGATGTACTTATGGACTACCATGTCCCCACTAGTATGATCCGCATCATAGTCCAGGTAGTCAAGTACAGATCCTAAGGGCTTTACCAACATGTAACAGAGAGACAATCAGCATACACGTTAAGGTAAAGGGTAACCAGATAGCATACTATCATGTCGAGCAAGAAAGTCCTCCCTATATATGTCCCAGCATCCACTATAATATACATCCTATGTACAGTAATGGCCTCTAGGGCATACATATAACTAACAATCTCCCACTTGCACTAGGGCCATCTGTAGCAGTGGTTGCAGTATCTCATACTCAACCATCCCATAAAAGTCTCTCTCTGGGAACAGGCCTTTGTGAGTGGATCCGCTGTGTTGTCCTCTGAGTCTACTCTCCTAACCTCGATCTCCCTGGAGATCAACCATCTCCATGATCAAGTGACACTGCCTTAGAATATGTCTGGATCATTGATGGGACCGGCGTTCCTCGGCATGAGCCACAACTCCATTGTCACACAATGGTAGGAACATAGTTCATCTCACGAACCAATATACACCCAAACGGCCTCTTTGGTAGCATCTTAAGTAGCGATGTATCGTGCCTTTATCGTCTAGTATGCCACGGTATCTAGCTTGGAACTCTTCCAACATACCGTCCCTTCACTTAGGGTAAAGACAATGCCTGTGACTGACATTCAGCCGTCTTTATCACCCTGGAACACTTCCAGTGATTCTCCTCAGGATCAATTGATACTATCTCACTACAACTAGTGAGAATCCCAACATCCAATTAGATCTATCTCATAGATCCAAAACCCAGGATTTAGGAGGCATCACTTTGATCCTATTGGAGAATCATTGTGATAAGCGGAGATTGATCGAGCGTAGCATAGGAAACTCCTTCCCTATCAAGAGTATGTCATCCACGTACTCTACGAGGATCACCACCATACTCCCTACTACCATTTTGTTTATACAAGGTTCATCTACCATTTTGATGATGTCAAACTCTTTGACTACTTCATCAAAACAGATGTTCCAACTCCGCGATGCCTGCTTTATCAGATAAAACATCTTGCACACGTTTCCGCTGCTCCCACTGTTTACGAAGCTCTCTGGCTGTGTACTTATAGACGTTCTCTTCTAAATCAATATTTAGAAAAGCAGTCATGGCACCCAACCGCCAGATATCGTAGTCATGGTATGTAGCCGTGACAAGTAGTATCTGGATGGACTTAAGCATAGCTACTTGAAAAGGTTTCATCATTATCCACGCCTGGTTGATGATGAAAACCTTTAATAAGTCTAGCTTCGAAAGTCTCAACTTTTCCATGTACACCAAGTAATCTTCTCAAGATTTACTTGCTTCTGATGGGGATTTAACCCTTCAGATATAGCAACCAAAGTCCATACTTTGTTGGTGTATAAGGATTCCATCTCAGATCACTAAGCATCCAGCCATTCTTACAGAGTCTTACCCCTGATGGCCAGCTCGAAGCTAGTTGGGTCATCATCTCATGATGCAATCCTCGCTCCCACTGTCATAGAGAAACCAAAGTATCTCTCAGGTGGGTGAGGAACCCTACTAGATCGGCGGAGAGGCTGAGCTTCGTTGGTAACTATCGAATCCTTTGGTTCTTTCAAATCATCAGCTGCTGTTTGTATAGCTGGAACATTTCCAGTTCTACATAACTGACATTGCCTCGAGCTTGTCCGGATTTTGCTTTCAGACATAGGCCGGACAACCCCAAATCTTAACTAACTTAAGATATGGGCTCTTCCCTTTCCATATCACATATGAAGTGGTAGGCATTGATTTGATTCGAACCCTATTCAATAGGTATGCAACTTCTCAAGTGCATAACACCCAAAAGGAAAAAGGTAACTCAGTAGTACTCATCATAGAGCACACCTTATCATATAGGGTGAGATTGCTCCGCCCCGATATACCATCGTGCCATGGTGTATACAGAGGAGTAATGCTGAGAGAGAATCTCATTCTCTTTTAGAAAAGTCCAGGAATTCCGTGCTCAAGTATTCTCCTCCTTGATCTCATCAAAGGGAATAATACTTATACCCGTATTTTGGTTCTCTACTTCTAACTTATATTCTGTGAATATCTCAAAAGGTTCGGACTTGTGTTTCAACAAGAACATATGTCTGAATCTAAAGAGATCATCAGAGAACGTAATGAAGTATAAAGAACCGGTCTTGGCATGTGTAGACAGGGGACCTACATACATCAACATGTATCATCCCAAGAGTTTACTAACTCTTTCTCTGTTTCCAGTAAACGGAGCTATGGTCATCTTATCTTTGTGACATGACTGGCGAGTTTCACAAGATGTAAATTCAAACTGATTTAAATATGCATCTTTATGTAACTCTAGCTAGTCGGGTCACATTGATCTGACCTAGTCTACAATGCCTCAAGAAGAATTCGTTCATTTCTGAACTCTTCCTCTTGTGTGTGTTCCGTATACTAAGAACTGTAGTTTGATTTAGAACATCAACGCTTTTAGATAACGTACCTGAACCGATCAACTTTTGATATAGGAAATGTTCAAAACATTATCCAACAATACAAAATTTTATCATTTCTTTACTAATAAAGAGATAAATATGATTTTGTATATCAGGTTCGGTATCTAATAACATTCGTTCAGAATCAATGTATTTGGAATACAGGGTGACAGTGACCGACAGACTTGGCTGCAACTTTTGCCCCGTTTTCTGCCTCATGAAACTTATCACCCGTTCTCAGTTCTCTACCTATCTGTAGCCCTATGTAACAGATTACATATCTGGGATCCTGATCCGGTATCATATACCCAGGACGTAAAGGATACTGAGAAACAGTTCTGTATAATGAACACACCCGAAGATGATGCATCAGCATGCACTCTCTTCGTTTGGGCGGCACGGGAATTCTGGTAATCCCCTATTTCCTGCTCTGTCTTATAACAATTATAAGTTGGAGCGGGACCAACGTTCCCCAGCTCAGTATAACAAGCGGGTTCGGTCAAATATCCGTTTTATTATCTTGATTAAGGCGTGATATGGTCGCTACCTGGAGAGAGAGAGAAGAAAACACTCAGCGTGCGCTCTTGCAAGAATAGATTGGTTTTTATTTTATCTAATCAGGATGGCTCCCACTGCTTTTTATCAAATCTTCCTTCAAACCCTAAAAGGAAAGACTAGCCGGGATTAATTACACACTACAAGTTCGCCAATCTTTCAGCCAGGCCAGTGTCGGTACTTTGAGGGAGGTCCCCCGTGCTTTCGCACGAACCTAATTACAGTAAACCTCATTTTCCCAGAGGCGTAACCTCGTTAACACCTTTCTAGACACCTACTTGATCGGCTAATTGTAATGTATAAAACTCTCCCAGGAGTAACTCTTACTTGCAGCGGGTATCGGGATCCAACTATCTCATAGAAGGTATGCAATCTCATTGCAAATTTCAACACTTGAAATTCCCGATAATATTTTACCCCTAGCAGCTATATGACCTTAACATAGTCAACAAATCATAAGTGCTAGTCAAGTTCAACCCGTCATTTCCCGATTGAATTAAACCCACCCGCACGACCCTTAACATAGTCAACAAAGTCGCACGACTACCCTAATCCAATCGCATCATATGCTTATGCAGATAAGCACTAATTAGCTACCGCACACTACGCCTTAACATAGTCAACAAACGTAGCACGAATACTAACCAGTACTTATCTGAAATGACGGAGGGTTACGACAGGTTTTTCTGAAAACCTATTGCGTAATGAACTTGATATCGTTGTAGGATCGAATGATTTTGGAAATGGAGTGCTTTTGAGGCTTTTCTAGTTTTGCTAAAGGAGTCACTCCCGGTGAAGGGATCGTCGGTCCTTTCCTCGTCGAATGAGGTGCTGGATATATCATATATATCACTGTGCAAAGCAAAAACTCTTAAAAGCAATCAAAAGACAAACCGAATGTGTAGCATCTGCCAGTTATTGCTAAAGGAGTCACTCCCGGTGAAGGGATCTCGGTCCTTTCCCTATCGAATAAGGTGCAGGATATATCACATATACCTCTGTGCAAAGCAAGAACTGTAGCTACCTGTTTTATTTTGAAATTCGATTCTACAACATCTTAGGTTTCTTTTAATTCATTAATCACATTAATGAAGTCCCATCATTTAAATTACCTAAACATCACAGATAAATACGACGTACACTTATGCCATCCGCATTCGCCTCGATGTCCCCTCGTGCACCGTTAGGTTAGGTAACTAACGGCAGAGCAGGGCAGGGCTAGCGCGGGTGTAAAACATAAGTAACGTCTATATAATATATCATATATACTATATACTGTATCTATCACAGAACATCTCATGATCACATCACAGATATCGCAGCAGAAGAATCATATGAAATATTGGATATACTAGGACGTCCGTGTTTTCAATACGAGCCAGTACAAAACACGGATTCCACGGTCGTGATGAATAGCCAAACCCACACCCCAAGACCCCTACGAGAGCGGCAAGCAACCCTGCCAATTCTAGGGTTAGGAGACCCGGACTCGACTCCTCGAGTTGGTCTCCTACTGGACCCCAGAACCCGGTTACTTGTGCTCCCCTCCTTGGGTCTATCCTAGTGCGGAAAAGTAAATAATATACAAACGGTGACAACTTCCGCAACCTGGAAGCGCCCCAATAAAAGAATATTACATACAAGTTTTTACATGAATGAAAATGAAAAACACTCATCTCACATAAAAACCCCCGGCTATTCAAACACGACGATCCAATATAACATATCCAGCAACACATAACATCACATGTCATCAACGTAAGTAAATATGCCCATCCCAATTGTCGTTGACATATAGCAACGAAACCGGCGATATCACATATTACACTTACGGTCACAGAAAAGAAAGTGTAAAACTACAACAGTTGGAATCCGCAACCACCTCAGACATCGCATGCCTGACCAAATGAATTCTTAAGACATCGCATGCCTAACAATTATAAACCCCGCATTTTAGTCTCAAAATCGAAAACACTTTTCAATATCAAGTCGGGTAATTCAACAAGATTCCCGACATCCTGATCGAATACTCGTCGCAAACTTTAGTAGGCGGCCGCACCCCCAATACCGTCGACGAAGTGCACCAAGGCGGAACACCGCTACCGCGAGCACCCGAACGGATGCTTTCGGCGACGGGGTTCTCCTACAGTCACTTGGTCGGGGCTATGGAGTGAGGCTGTCTATTAAGTTTACCCGGCGAGTATCCGCGTACGCTACGTGATTGCGACGGACTTTTGATCACATCAAAATTCCGTGGCAACCGATCAAGTGAGACTAAATTGCTATGTTTATAACATTCATTCAGTTATCTCATAATTTCTTGTGAATTCCAATTATTGTATCCCATTCCAGATAATTAGAAAATGTTAAACTTTCCGATTGAACATTCGAACACCCAAGTTTTCCCGATACAGATCAACACATGAAATAAGTCTAACAACATTCAGTTCGTGCCTCAGTACCGACGGTCCAGCCGTAGAAGGGTCAAGCCAACGCCTCACATGTGGCACGCCGTACTGCCCCAAACCCGAAGGTTCAAAGGGCAGTTCAAGACGGTCACATAATCGAGTTAAGGTTTGTTGTCTTCTAGAGGGACCATCGTGTTACTTGCACTACTTAGAACGTGATTAAACTACAGAAATATCCAACACTTGGAAATTTCCCGACAGGGGAAAAATTGGGTATTTATATCCGGTCGAACTTTTTAACATATTCAAAAAATTATCCGGAATGACACATAGACAAAGTTTGACAATCCGATCGAATGTATGAACTCCCAATACAACCCAAAATACTCAACTCTTGATTTCAGATTAAAAATTCCCAGGAAAACCAGCACTGAAAAATAGGAGTTACTGTGCAAAATTCAATGGCAGATAAGACAAAAGTGCGGCGGAAAGGCCGCATTAGCAGGCTAATGCCGCGGTTCCGCCGCACTTTAGAAAGATCATTAGGTAATTTTTGCATCGTAATTCTTAGATTTACCTGCTTGTTTTTCTTCATATTTTTAATTTGCAAAAATCCACATTTTACAAAAATGTCCAGAGAGCATTTCAAAGTCGGGGTTTCGGGTCGATCGGACTTCTAACTCCGTCTACGCATCGCCTAAGGCTCTAGCTAGGCTCTGATACCACTGTAGGGTTCCTAGGCACGCTTGTGAGGTCTCCCAAGCCATCAACCATGGCAATTTCAAAAATTATGGTGCCTACAAACCCTAAACTACGGATCGATAACTAGATTTCTAGGCGAAAAAGAACTAGTTAACAACTTAACTATTGGGAATACGGAAATACAACCTTTGTAGATCCGGTGCTCCACCTCCATAGCTCCGCAATGAGGTCCTCTCCGCTGTCCAAATCAAATCCGGGCTCTAGAGTCGGCTTCGTCGGAGAATGGGCAAGCTAGGTCGTCGATGTCCATGCCGAAGATGATCTACGTCGAGGCATCGCTAGATCAAGCTCACAACTTTACCAAGTCATGAAACTTGTGAAGGAAACACACTCTACTACTTGGCAAGAGGTAGAGGATGAAGAAATAGGAAGTGGGTAGACTTTAGAATTGGATTTCTCACTCAAATCATCAATCCACCATTGATGACCTCAAGCTTCTTCAATGAAGAAAAAGATGAAGAAGATGAATATTGTTATGATAAGAATAATAGAATAGAAAATAAAATCCATTCTTATCATAATATTAACCTTAGTTTAGTGTAGAGAATGGACCATGGTTAGATATGATGGTTAGGGTTAAGGAAGAGATAAGAATGGTTGACTTGATCAAAGTTTCAAGAAACTTCAACATAAAACAAAATAAGCCACCATCCTTAAATAATTTCCAAAATGAATATATATAAACAAATGAATAAGATAATCAAAACCCTAATCATTAAGTAAACCATGGTTTAATCTTTACACTTAACCAAGTTAATATGCATCATCAAACATGATACAAACATGTGCATAAAAGTATATCACATATACAACTTGCACAATCCAAGTGAGAAAATCCATTTAAAGTGAACCATTACTAGTTAATGCAAAGTAATATACCAAATATATAATTATACACTAAATCATTAAATCAACACTTGATTCAATGATCCGGTCATGTCGCACACAACCGACTAGTATACAATGTATCGGCTTATCGAATCAACGCTTGAATCGATAACTAGGTTATATCGCATACAACCACTCGATACATTCATCGCGAGAATGGAATACGGTATCACATACACGCATTATTCTCGGTCCCGCACATATCTCATATGCGCTCCTATTTCGTTTCGCTTGAGCCGGGAAACCTCTGTGTAGGACTCTAAAGACTCGTCAATACGCCGGCAGCGGATGATGATCATATCAAACACCCACAAGCCGCAAGCGGTCTTCTAAACGTAACGGCCACCCGGGTATTGAGCGATATGAAGATCGACGAGCAAGCCCTCTCACACTCCAATGAATCCAACCAGTAACACTACCGTACAGTCCGGTCTGTTCGTCTGATCTGTCGCATATCTCGCCTAGGGGTGGTATACGTCAGACCCCAATAGCTTGATAAGTCGTGTCGATATGAGGTCTATAACAATTTGAGAAACTACTGGTAACACTTACCAGTAAATCTCAGCAACCCTGGCCAGGGATTTCCTGTTATAGCCAATCGAACACAGCGCAACATCAACTCCCTATACTGGGAGAGACGAATCCCCTCCTATCGCTCATTGCCTTCATGTGACTCGGGACTGTACCCAAAAACCACCGTTTTGCATGCCCTCTTGGACGTGGTAAGATGGAAATCAAAGCACAGTGGGAACCACACAAGACTCTATGACGATCTCGGGTCAACAGACTACTCTGTACCAGTGTCACCAGAGAACTGCCATCTGACGTGAGGTATAATACCATCTGGGAGTTCTCGGCGAGTCCGTCCAGTGTACCCAGTCTCTACTGAGCACCCGTATATCATCTCTGATGTCAAACACCGATGGATATGGGATCATCCATCGCCCATCTGTATGGGTCGAGAAGGTATACGCTAGTCTACTCTGGTATATCGATGCCCCGTCTCGATACACCCACGACTAGGGACTTTGAAGGATGTACTTATGGACTACCATGTCCCCACTAGTATGATCCGCATCATAGTCCAGGTAGTCAAGTACAGATCCTAAGGGCTTTACCAACATGTAACAGAGAGACAATCAGCATACACGTTAAGGTAAAGGGTAACCAGATAGCATACTATCATGTCGAGCAAGAAAGTCCTCCCTATATATGTCCCAGCATCCACTATAATATACATCCTATGTACAGTAATGGCCTCTAGGGCATACATATAACTAACAATCTCCCACTTGCACTAGGGCCATCTGTAGCAGTGGTTGCAGTATCTCATACTCAACCATCCCATAAAAGTCTCTCTCTGGGAACAGGCCTTTGTGAGTGGATCCGCTGTGTTGTCCTCTGAGTCTACTCTCCTAACCTCGATCTCCCTGGAGATCAACCATCTCCATGATCAAGTGACACTGCCTTAGAATATGTCTGGATCATTGATGGGACCGGCGTTCCTCGGCATGAGCCACAACTCCATTGTCACACAATGGTAGGAACATAGTTCATCTCACGAACCAATATACACCCAAACGGCCTCTTTGGTAGCATCTTAAGTAGCGATGTATCGTGCCTTTATCGTCTAGTATGCCACGGTATCTAGCTTGGAACTCTTCCAACATACCGTCCCTTCACTTAGGGTAAAGACAATGCCTGTGACTGACATTCAGCCGTCTTTATCACCCTGGAACACTTCCAGTGATTCTCCTCAGGATCAATTGATACTATCTCACTACAACTAGTGAGAATCCCAACATCCAATTAGATCTATCTCATAGATCCAAAACCCAGGATTTAGGAGGCATCACTTTGATCCTATTGGAGAATCATTGTGATAAGCGGAGATTGATCGAGCGTAGCATAGGAAACTCCTTCCCTATCAAGAGTATGTCATCCACGTACTCTACGAGGATCACCACCATACTCCCTACTACCATTTTGTTTATACAAGGTTCATCTACCATTTTGATGATGTCAAACTCTTTGACTACTTCATCAAAACAGATGTTCCAACTCCGCGATGCCTGCTTTATCAGATAAAACATCTTGCACACGTTTCCGCTGCTCCCACTGTTTACGAAGCTCTCTGGCTGTGTACTTATAGACGTTCTCTTCTAAATCAATATTTAGAAAAGCAGTCATGGCACCCAACCGCCAGATATCGTAGTCATGGTATGTAGCCGTGACAAGTAGTATCTGGATGGACTTAAGCATAGCTACTTGAAAAGGTTTCATCATTATCCACGCCTGGTTGATGATGAAAACCTTTAATAAGTCTAGCTTCGAAAGTCTCAACTTTTCCATGTACACCAAGTAATCTTCTCAAGATTTACTTGCTTCTGATGGGGATTTAACCCTTCAGATATAGCAACCAAAGTCCATACTTTGTTGGTGTATAAGGATTCCATCTCAGATCACTAAGCATCCAGCCATTCTTACAGAGTCTTACCCCTGATGGCCAGCTCGAAGCTAGTTGGGTCATCATCTCATGATGCAATCCTCGCTCCCACTGTCATAGAGAAACCAAAGTATCTCTCAGGTGGGTGAGGAACCCTACTAGATCGGCGGAGAGGCTGAGCTTCGTTGGTAACTATCGAATCCTTTGGTTCTTTCAAATCATCAGCTGCTGTTTGTATAGCTGGAACATTTCCAGTTCTACATAACTGACATTGCCTCGAGCTTGTCCGGATTTTGCTTTCAGACATAGGCCGGACAACCCCAAATCTTAACTAACTTAAGATATGGGCTCTTCCCTTTCCATATCACATATGAAGTGGTAGGCATTGATTTGATTCGAACCCTATTCAATAGGTATGCAACTTCTCAAGTGCATAACACCCAAAAGGAAAAAGGTAACTCAGTAGTACTCATCATAGAGCACACCTTATCATATAGGGTGAGATTGCTCCGCCCCGATATACCATCGTGCCATGGTGTATACAGAGGAGTAATGCTGAGAGAGAATCTCATTCTCTTTTAGAAAAGTCCAGGAATTCCGTGCTCAAGTATTCTCCTCCTTGATCTCATCAAAGGGAATAATACTTATACCCGTATTTTGGTTCTCTACTTCTAACTTATATTCTGTGAATATCTCAAAAGGTTCGGACTTGTGTTTCAACAAGAACATATGTCTGAATCTAAAGAGATCATCAGAGAACGTAATGAAGTATAAAGAACCGGTCTTGGCATGTGTAGACAGGGGACCTACATACATCAACATGTATCATCCCAAGAGTTTACTAACTCTTTCTCTGTTTCCAGTAAACGGAGCTATGGTCATCTTATCTTTGTGACATGACTGGCGAGTTTCACAAGATGTAAATTCAAACTGATTTAAATATGCATCTTTATGTAACTCTAGCTAGTCGGGTCACATTGATCTGACCTAGTCTACAATGCCTCAAGAAGAATTCGTTCATTTCTGAACTCTTCCTCTTGTGTGTGTTCCGTATACTAAGAACTGTAGTTTGATTTAGAACATCAACGCTTTTAGATAACGTACCTGAACCGATCAACTTTTGATATAGGAAATGTTCAAAAACATTATCCAACAATACAAAATTTTATCATTTCTTTACTAATAAAGAGATAAATATGATTTTGTATATCAGGTTCGGTATCTAATAACATTCGTTCAGAATCAATGTATTTGGAATACAGGGTGACAGTGACCGACAGACTTGGCTGCAACTTTTGCCCCGTTTTCTGCCTCATGAAACTTATCACCCGTTCTCAGTTCTCTACCTATCTGTAGCCCTATGTAACAGATTACATATCTGGGATCCTGATCCGGTATCATATACCCAGGACGTAAAGGATACTGAGAAACAGTTCTGTATAATGAACACACCCGAAGATGATGCATCAGCATGCACTCTCTTCGTTTGGGCGGCACGGGAATTCTGGTAATCCCCTATTTCCTGCTCTGTCTTATAACAATTATAAGTTGGAGCGGGACCAACGTTCCCCAGCTCAGTATAACAAGCGGGTTCGGTCAAATATCCGTTTTATTATCTTGATTAAGGCGTGATATGGTCGCTACCTGGAGAGAGAGAGAAGAAAACACTCAGCGTGCGCTCTTGCAAGAATAGATTGGTTTTTATTTTATCTAATCAGGATGGCTCCCACTGCTTTTTATCAAATCTTCCTTCAAACCCTAAAAGGAAAGACTAGCCGGGATTAATTACACACTACAAGTTCGCCAATCTTTCAGCCAGGCCAGTGTCGGTACTTTGAGGGAGGTCCCCCGTGCTTTCGCACGAACCTAATTACAGTAAACCTCATTTTCCCAGAGGCGTAACCTCGTTAACACCTTTCTAGACACCTACTTGATCGGCTAATTGTAATGTATAAAACTCTCCCAGGAGTAACTCTTACTTGCAGCGGGTATCGGGATCCAACTATCTCATAGAAGGTATGCAATCTCATTGCAAATTTCAACACTTGAAATTCCCGATAATATTTTACCCCTAGCAGCTATATGACCTTAACATAGTCAACAAATCATAAGTGCTAGTCAAGTTCAACCCGTCATTTCCCGATTGAATTAAACCCACCCGCACGACCCTTAACATAGTCAACAAAGTCGCACGACTACCCTAATCCAATCGCATCATATGCTTATGCAGATAAGCACTAATTAGCTACCGCACACTACGCCTTAACATAGTCAACAAACGTAGCACGAATACTAACCAGTACTTATCTGAAATGACGGAGGGTTACGACAGGTTTTTCTGAAAACCTATTGCGTAATGAACTTGATATCGTTGTAGGATCGAATGATTTTGGAAATGGAGTGCTTTTGAGGCTTTTCTAGTTTTGCTAAAGGAGTCACTCCCGGTGAAGGGATCGTCGGTCCTTTCCTCGTCGAATGAGGTGCTGGATATATCATATATATCACTGTGCAAAGCAAAAACTCTTAAAAGCAATCAAAAGACAAACCGAATGTGTAGCATCTGCCAGTTATTGCTAAAGGAGTCACTCCCGGTGAAGGGATCTCGGTCCTTTCCCTATCGAATAAGGTGCAGGATATATCACATATACCTCTGTGCAAAGCAAGAACTGTAGCTACCTGTTTTATTTTGAAATTCGATTCTACAACATCTTAGGTTTCTTTTAATTCATTAATCACATTAATGAAGTCCCATCATTTAAATTACCTAACATCACAGATAAATACGACGTACACTTATGCCATCCGCATTCGCCTCGATGTCCCCTCGTGCACCGTTAGGTTAGGTAACTAACGGCAGAGCAGGGCAGGGCTAGCGCGGGTGTAAAACATAAGTAACGTCTATATAATATATCATATATACTATATACTGTATCTATCACAGAACATCTCATGATCACATCACAGATATCGCAGCAGAAGAATCATATGAAATATTGGATATACTAGGACGTCCGTGTTTTCAATACGAGCCAGTACAAAACACGGATTCCACGGTCGTGATGAATAGCCAAACCCACACCCCAAGACCCCTACGAGAGCGGCAAGCAACCCTGCCAATTCTAGGGTTAGGAGACCCGGACTCGACTCCTCGAGTTGGTCTCCTACTGGACCCCAGAACCCGGTTACTTGTGCTCCCCTCCTTGGGTCTATCCTAGTGCGGAAAAGTAAATAATATACAAACGGTGACAACTTCCGCAACCTGGAAGCGCCCCAATAAAAGAATATTACATACAAGTTTTTACATGAATGAAAATGAAAAACACTCATCTCACATAAAAACCCCCGGCTATTCAAACACGACGATCCAATATAACATATCCAGCAACACATAACATCACATGTCATCAACGTAAGTAAATATGCCCATCCCAATTGTCGTTGACATATAGCAACGAAACCGGCGATATCACATATTACACTTACGGTCACAGAAAAGAAAGTGTAAAACTACAACAGTTGGAATCCGCAACCACCTCAGACATCGCATGCCTGACCAAATGAATTCTTAAGACATCGCATGCCTAACAATTATAAACCCCGCATTTTAGTCTCAAAATCGAAAACACTTTTCAATATCAAGTCGGGTAATTCAACAAGATTCCCGACATCCTGATCGAATACTCGTCGCAAACTTTAGTAGGCGGCCGCACCCCCAATACCGTCGACGAAGTGCACCAAGGCGGAACACCGCTACCGCGAGCACCCGAACGGATGCTTTCGGCGACGGGGTTCTCCTACAGTCACTTGGTCGGGGCTATGGAGTGAGGCTGTCTATTAAGTTTACCCGGCGAGTATCCGCGTACGCTACGTGATTGCGACGGACTTTTGATCACATCAAAATTCCGTGGCAACCGATCAAGTGAGACTAAATTGCTATGTTTATAACATTCATTCAGTTATCTCATAATTTCTTGTGAATTCCAATTATTGTATCCCATTCCAGATAATTAGAAAATGTTAAACTTTCCGATTGAACATTCGAACACCCAAGTTTTCCCGATACAGATCAACACATGAAATAAGTCTAACAACATTCAGTTCGTGCCTCAGTACCGACGGTCCAGCCGTAGAAGCGTCAAGCCAACGCCTCACATGTGGCACGCCGTACTGCCCCAAACCCGAAGGTTCAAAGGGCAGTTCAAGACGGTCACATAATCGAGTTAAGGTTTGTTGTCTTCTAGAGGGACCATCGTGTTACTTGCACTACTTAGAACGTGATTAAACTACAGAAATATCCAACACTTGGAAATTTCCCGACAGGGGAAAAATTGGGTATTTATATCCGGTCGAACTTTTTAACATATTCAAAAAATTATCCGGAATGACACATAGACAAAGTTTGACAATCCGATCGAATGTATGAACTCCCAATACAACCCAAAATACTCAACTCTTGATTTCAGATTAAAAATTCCCAGGAAAACCAGCACTGAAAAATAGGAGTTACTGTGCAAAATTCAATGGCAGATAAGACAAAAGTGCGGCGGAAAGGCCGCATTAGCAGGCTAATGCCGCGGTTCCGCCGCACTTTAGAAAGATCATTAGGTAATTTTTGCATCGTAATTCTTAGATTTACCTGCTTGTTTTTCTTCATATTTTTAATTTGCAAAAATCCACATTTTACAAAAATGTCCAGAGAGCATTTCAAAGTCGGGGTTTCGGGTCGATCGGACTTCTAACTCCGTCTACGCATCGCCTAAGGCTCTAGCTAGGCTCTGATACCACTGTAGGGTTCCTAGGCACGCTTGTGAGGTCTCCCAAGCCATCAACCATGGCAATTTCAAAAATTATGGTGCCTACAAACCCTAAACTACGGATCGATAACTAGATTTCTAGGCGAAAAAGAACTAGTTAACAACTTAACTATTGGGAATACGGAAATACAACCTTTGTAGATCCGGTGCTCCACCTCCATAGCTCCGCAATGAGGTCCTCTCCGCTGTCCAAATCAAATCCGGGCTCTAGAGTCGGCTTCGTCGGAGAATGGGCAAGCTAGGTCGTCGATGTCCATGCCGAAGATGATCTACGTCGAGGCATCGCTAGATCAAGCTCACAACTTTACCAAGTCATGAAACTTGTGAAGGAAACACACTCTACTACTTGGCAAGAGGTAGAGGATGAAGAAATAGGAAGTGGGTAGACTTTAGAATTGGATTTCTCACTCAAATCATCAATCCACCATTGATGACCTCAAGCTTCTTCAATGAAGAAAAAGATGAAGAAGATGAATATTGTTATGATAAGAATAATAGAATAGAAAATAAAATCCATTCTTATCATAATATTAACCTTAGTTTAGTGTAGAGAATGGACCATGGTTAGATATGATGGTTAGGGTTAAGGAAGAGATAAGAATGGTTGACTTGATCAAAGTTTCAAGAAACTTCAACATAAAACAAAATAAGCCACCATCCTTAAATAATTTCCAAAATGAATATATATAAACAAATGAATAAGATAATCAAAACCCTAATCATTAAGTAAACCATGGTTTAATCTTTACACTTAACCAAGTTAATATGCATCATCAAACATGATACAAACATGTGCATAAAAGTATATCACATATACAACTTGCACAATCCAAGTGAGAAAATCCATTTAAAGTGAACCATTACTAGTTAATGCAAAGTAATATACCAAATATATAATTATACACTAAATCATTAAATCAACACTTGATTCAATGATCCGGTCATGTCGCACACAACCGACTAGTATACAATGTATCGGCTTATCGAATCAACGCTTGAATCGATAACTAGGTTATATCGCATACAACCACTCGATACATTCATCGCGAGAATGGAATACGGTATCACATACACGCATTATTCTCGGTCCCGCACATATCTCATATGCGCTCCTATTTCGTTTCGCTTGAGCCGGGAAACCTCTGTGTAGGACTCTAAAGACTCGTCAATACGCCGGCAGCGGATGATGATCATATCAAACACCCACAAGCCGCAAGCGGTCTGCTAAACGTAACGGCCACCCGGGTATTGAGCGATCTGAAGATCGACGAGCAAGCCCTCTCACACTCCAATGAATCCAACCAGTAACACTACCGTACAGTCCGGTCTGTTCGTCTGATCTGTCGCATATCTCGCCTAGGGGTGGTATACGTCAGACCCCAATAGCTTGATAAGTCGTGTCGATATGAGGTCTATAACAATTTGAGAAACTACTGGTAACACTTACCAGTAAATCTCAGCAACCCTGGCCAGGGATTTCCTGTTATAGCCAATCGAACACAGCGCAACATCAACTCCCTATACTGGGAGAGACGAATCCCCTCCTATCGCTCATTGCCTTCATGTGACTCGGGACTGTACCCAAAAACCACCGTTTTGCATGCCCTCTTGGACGTGGTAAGATGGAAATCAAAGCACAGTGGGAACCACACAAGACTCTATGACGATCTCGGGTCAACAGACTACTCTGTACCAGTGTCACCAGAGAACTGCCATCTGACGTGAGGTATAATACCATCTGGGAGTTCTCGGCGAGTCCGTCCAGTGTACCCAGTCTCTACTGAGCACCCGTATATCATCTCTGATGTCAAACACCGATGGATATGGGATCATCCATCGCCCATCTGTATGGGTCGAGAAGGTATACGCTAGTCTACTCTGGTATATCGATGCCCCGTCTCGATACACCCACGACTAGGGACTTTGAAGGATGTACTTATGGACTACCATGTCCCCACTAGTATGATCCGCATCATAGTCCAGGTAGTCAAGTACAGATCCTAAGGGCTTTACCAACATGTAACAGAGAGACAATCAGCATACACGTTAAGGTAAAGGGTAACCAGATAGCATACTATCATGTCGAGCAAGAAAGTCCTCCCTATATATGTCCCAGCATCCACTATAATATACATCCTATGTACAGTAATGGCCTCTAGGGCATACATATAACTAACAGTTTCTGCGATGTTTTATTTTCTGCTAAGATCTCAGGTTCACAGAGAAGTATTGGAGTAGAATCTAAAAGCGTTTTTCCGATCGAAATTTTGCGATGTTTGCTAATATGAGTATATCTGTGTTTGTATAATGTGTTCGTAAACCTCCCCTAACTGCTAGTATGTCGGTTGGCAGGGGGTTGCACATTTTTGTAATGGATTTTATCTGTTTGTGTATATAATCTGTATTGGACTGTTGTGGTGATTAGCCGGGTTTTGTGATGGGTTATTGTATTAATTCATTCGATGTAATTATAATAAATTGTAATATTATTTTGCGGGGCACATCCAGGTTGCGGTTGTAGCCACCGTTGTATTATTTCTTTTTACTGTTTTTGCTTCTAGGATAGACCCAAGGTGGGGTGCACAAACTACCGGGTATTTTGAAGTGTTGAGGCAGACCACTTCACTTCTAGTACTTGGCGGGTAGTTTGTCGTACCCGTAGGGGTCTGGGGTGGGGTAATGGCTATTCATCACAACTGTGTAATCCGTCTTTCATTACAGGCTCAAAAGAAACGCGGATTACTTGCATATCCAATAAAGTTTATCTGTGATCTGGAATGCTTATTATTGCGTCTGACGAATGTACAATATCTATATATGATAGCTATTTAGACGTCACTTATATTTTACACCCGCGCTAGCCCAGCCCCCGCTCTGTCGTTAGTTAAGTAACCTAACGGGTGATGACGGGACCCCGTGGCGAATGCGGATGGCATAAGAGGACGTGGTATTTTCGTTGTTTTCTGCAATGATAGGTTAAATGTTGGGACGCATTATTATAATGCAAAGAAAATAAACCAAAGTTTAAATCGTTGGAACAAATTTAAAAGAAACCACTCGGTTATTTTAAAAGAGCAGAATTTTTAATTGCGGAGCTTTAACCACTCCTTTTAAAAAAAAAGTATCAGGTTCCTTCGATTATATCAAGTTCACTACGTTCACGGTTTTGCCAAAACCATTCGTAGCCCCCCGTCATTTCATTTGGATATTCAGTAGTATTCAAGCTATGCATTTGACCAACGCCAGGGCATAGTGTTTGGTAGCTGCTGGAGTATTTCATTTGTTTGAATAGATAGATGTGTTAGTTTTGGACAGTCGTATTATCATTTGGCCAACGTCAGGGATATGTACGGATGGGTTCAAATTAACTAGGACAATGATGGTTAGAACTTGACATGTGACTTATGATATTTTGACCAACGCCAAGGTTATAAGAGCATGGGGCAAAAATACATATATCGGGAATTTCTAAAGAAACTGAAATTTGCAGAAAGATGCATACCATTTTAGAGTTTGATGAATGTTGGTAGGATTCCTTCAACATTATCATACGATGATATTTTGGATCCCGATCCTACTGTGAGTATATGCTACTTATCAGGAGATTCGTCACTTAACGATCAATGCTATAAACCAAGTAGGTGCCTAGAAAGGTGTCAGCGGGGTTACGCCCCCAGAGAAAAGAGGTTATTTAATTAAGGAATTTCGCGAAAGCGTTGGAAAACCTCCCTCGAAGTATCGACACTAGCCTGGCTGAACGGTTAAGCAAGTATTGTGCGGTGAGAATTGTCCTGGCTAATTCTTCTTTTATGGCTTGAGGAGGGATTCGAGAAACAGTGGGAGCCATCCTGTTTAGATAAATTAAAAACCAATCTAAACTTGCAACAGCATCATGCTAAAATGTTTTCTTCTCTCTCTTAATTGCAGCGACCTTGTGACCACACATAGGTTACATCTAGATAACAAATTGACTGAATCTGACTTATATGACTGGCAAAGGTCTGTCCAGATGTCCATTGGCTATGACAAACTGGACCACCCTATTACTACTCAAGATCCCGCCGTCTCAGGTCCAGTTTCCACTGTCACGGATATGGATATCCGTCAGACAAAGGAAAAAGATAAAGCGAAAGCTAAGTGCTTCGTGTTAGCTTCAGTTGATGGTGTATACCAGAAGCAGCACGAGAAGATGGACTTAGTTTCCATCTTTTTCCATAATAAAGATTTATATGGAGAGCAATCTCATATCTTCTCTCTCCTCAAGCTCTCCCTCTTCAAACCCTAATCCTCCCCTCTCATGTGTTGAGTACAAGGATTAGTTAGACTAATTAAACCATAACCCTCACTCTATATCACCTAGCTTCTTTGATTAGCACTTGAAGAAAGTTAGTTGCCTTAAGTTTAGAGGCTAAGCTTGGAGTAAAGCTCTCGGGTGGATCGTCTACTACTTCGAGAAGGCCGAGGAGGAGGTGGAGTTCGTAAAGAAGAAGGACACGTTTCTTTAGGTATAATCCCTTTACATAGTAGTTGTTAACTTCTATGTTTGATGTTAGTTATCGTTTAGCTTCGATTCATGCGGTTAGTCGATGTTTAAGCAAAGAACAAGATCGTTTTTCATATTTCCGCCTCCCCGCAAGTCGTGGGGTGCTGTACATCGACTTACAGTAGTATCAGAGCCTCGCTAAACAATAAATAACTTACTTGCAAATTTGTATGAATTTCGAACGGAAAAACGAAACCGGAAAAGCCCGAAATCACAAGTTTCTGTCGATTTTTAAATGAAGTCCAAAATTTTTTCAGGGATGTTCAGAAAGCTTAAAAAGACAGTAGAAGAACACCCAAGAAAATTGGGCCCCTGAATCGCCTAAAGCACCGCGGAACCGCGGCGTATCCCACCGATCCGCCGCGATTCCGCCGCCGAGTTGGCGATTCAGGAACCCAATTTTCCTGTGTTGCTTCTCTGTGATATTTGGTATTTTCTGGAATATTTTATTTTTGCTCAGGTTTCAGATTTACAGAGAAGTATTGGAGCAAAATTAAAAGTGTTTAATCGATCAAAATTATACAGTATTTGCTTGTTGGATTATATCTGTGTTTGTATAATGTGTTCATAAACCTCCCCTAACTGCTAGTATGTCGGTTGGCAGGGGGTTGTACATTTCTGTAATGGTTTTTACTGTTTGTGGATATGAACTGTGTTGGACTGTTGTGATGTATAGCCGGGGTTATGTGATGGGTTATTATTTAATTCATTTGATGTAAATGTAATTTGTTGTAATATTATTTTGCGGGGCACATCCAGGTTGCGGTTGTAGCCACCGTTGTATTATTTCATTTTACTGTTTTTGCTCCTAGGACAGACCCAAGGTGGGGTGCACAAACTGCCGGGCGGGTAGTTTGCCGTACCCGTTGGGGTCTTGGGTGGGGTAATGGCTATTCATCACAACTGTGTAATCCGTCTTTTGTTGCAGGCTCAAAACAAACACGGATTGCTTGCAAATCCAATAAAGTTCATCTGTGATCTGGAATGCCTATTATTACGTCTGACGAATGTACAATATCTATATATGATAGCTATTTAGACGTCACTTATGTTTTACACCCGCGCTAGCCCAGCCCCCGCTCTGTCGTTAGTTAAGTAACCTAACGGGTGATGACGGGACCCCATGGCGAATGCGGATGGCATAAGAGGACGTTGTATTTTCGTTGTTTTCTGCAATGATAGGTTAATGATGGGACGCATTATTTATAATGAAAAGAAAATAAACCAAAAAGTTTAATCGTTGGAACAATTTAAAAGAAACCACTCGGTTAATTTTAAAAACAGAAGATATTTTTTAATTGCGGAGCTTTAACCACTCCTTTTAAAAGCTATCAGGTTCCTTCGGTTATATCAAGTTCACTACGTTGACGGTTTCGCCAAAACCATTCGTAGCCCTCCATCATTTCATTTGGGTATTCAGTAGTATTCAAGCTATGCATTTTGGCCAAAGTCAAGACATAGTGTTTGGTAGCTGCTGGGTTTTCATTTGTTGCATAAGATAGATGAGTTAGTTTGGGACAGTCGTATTATCATTTGACCAAAGTCAGGGGTATATACGGATGGGTTCAAATTGACAAGATAATGACGGGTAGAACTTGACATGTGACTTATGACATTTTGACCAAAGCCAAGGTCATAAGAGCATGGGGCAAAAACTTATATCGGGAATTTCTAAAGAAACTGAAATTTGCAAAGTAATGCATACCATTTGGAGTTTGATGAATGTTGGTAGCATTCCTTCAACATTATCATACGATGATATTTGGATCCCGATCCTACTGTGAGTATATGCTACTTATCAGGAGATTCGTCACTTAACGATCAATGCTATAAACCAAGTAGGTGTCCAGAAAGGTGTCAGCGGGGTTACGCCCCCAGAGAAAAGAGGTTATTTAATTAAGGAACTTCGCGAAAGCGTTGGAAAACCTCCCTCGAAGTATCGACACTAGCCTGGCTGAACGGTTAAGCAAGAATTGTACAGTGAGAATAGTCCTGGCTAATTCTTCTTTTATGGTTTGAGGAAGGATTCGAGAAACAGTGGGAGCCATCCAGTTTAGATAAACTAAAAACCACTCTAAACTTGCAAGAGCATCATGCTAAAGAGTTTTCTTCTCTCTCTCCTAATTGCAGCGACCCTAAAATTGACTGGACTTAAGTTACTTTTAGAGAAAAATATACTGACAGGGCCAAACTATAAAGATTGGCTGCGGAATGTCAAAATGGCTTTGACCTATGACAAATTGGGGTACGTCCTCACCGCTACGGCACCTGCTGTCCCTGGTCCCAAATCCAGCAATGCGGATAAGGAAATCCGCAAAACCTGGGATTTAGATTGCGCGAAAGCCAAGTGCATCGTGCTTGCCTCAATGAACAATGAACATCAGAGGAGGCACGAGGATATGGACCTTGATGGCATATTTCTCCATACAAAGGAACTTTATGGAGAGCAATCTCGTATAGCAAGATACGAGACCTCTAAGAACTTGTTTCGAGCGAGGTTGGCTGTCGGGTCATCGGTAGGAGAACATGTCCTAAAGATGATCGGCTATATTGAAGAGCTCGCAGACCTTGGGATGACTTTGGATAATGAGCTCTATACAGACCTTATTCTCCAGTCCCTTCCTCACACCTACGCCCAGTTTATCCCGAACTTCAACATTCAAAGAAAAGAAGTTGAACTTCCGGAACTCCTGAACATGTTAAGGAGTGCAGAGGGCACCTTGCAGAAGACAAGGGAAACACCCGCTATGTTTGTTAGCGGTACATCTTCTTCCGGGTCCAAGGCAAGGGCCAAAGGAAGGAGGAAGAAGGCCGCCACCAAACCTAGAGGAGGTGTTAGTAAGGTGGGAGGGAAGGGAAAGAAAAAGTTTGCGGTACCGGTAGTTGTCCAGGATGAGTGCTTCCTTTGTCACAGGAAAGGGCACTGGAAGAAGGATTGCAAGGCGTGAAACGCCAAGAACCAGGAACCGAAGCAAGCTGTGGCTTCGACTTCAGGTGTGTTTGTAATTGAGAATTGTCTGTCGATCAACTCTACTTCCTGGGTATTGGATACCGGATCAGGATCTCATATTTGCAATTCATTGCAGGCACTGAGAAACCGTAGAGTGCTGAAGGAAGGTGATATGACCCTAAAGGTTGCTAACGGAGCTAGCGTGGGAGCTGCGTCCGTCGGGGATTATCACCTAGGATTGACGAGTGGACACATTTTGGTTTTACATAACTGTTTTTTTATACCAAGCTTAACGTGTAATATCATATCAGTTTCCTTGTTATCAAATAAAGGTTATGATTTCACGTTTGTAAGAGATGTTGTTAACATCCACCTTAATCATGGTTTGATTGGGTCCGGTACACTAAATAGCGGTATATATGTTTTAAACCAACTCCAAATTTTCAATGTCCAGAACACACTTAAAAGAAAGTCTCCAGATTTAAATAAAACTTTCTTATGGCATTGTAGACTGGGTCACATCAATGAGAGAAGGTTGACTAAGTTGCATAGAGAAGGATATTTGGACTCGTTCGAATATCAAACTTATGACACTTGTCAATCTTGTCTCAAAGGAAAGATGACAAAGACTCCATTTACTGGACATGGAGTAAGAGCGAGCGAGCTCTTAGGACTCATACACAGCGATGTATGTGGTCCATTGTCTACACATGCAAGATGTGGTTTTTCCTATTTCATTACTTTCACGGATGATTACTCAAGATACGGATTCATTTATCTGATGAAACATAAATCCGAGGCTTTTGAGAAATTCCAAGAGTATAAGAATGAAGTAGAAAACCAAACCGGCAAAAGTATTAAGACACTTAGATCTGATCGAGGTGGTGAATACTTGAGTGCCGAGTTCCTAGGTTACCTAAAAGAGAAAGGAATTCTCTCTCAGCTTACTCCTCCATACACTCCACAGCATAACGGTGTATCGGAGAGACGGAATCGAACCCTATTGGATATGGTACGATCCATGATGAGTAATGCTGAGTTACCGCGATCTTTTTGGGGTTATGCGCTTGAATCAGCAGCATATCTTCTGAACAAGGCTCCTACCAAGACTATGCCTACCACTCCATATCAGATGTGGACTGGGAAGAAACCCCATCTTCAGCATATGAAGATTTGGTGATGTCCAGCTTTTGTTAGAAAGCAGCATGTGGATAAGCTCGAGGCACGATCAGTAAAATGTATGTTTGTGGGATATCCAAAGAACTCCAAGGGATATTATTTCTATTACGCAGAGGAACAAAAGATTTTTGTTTCTCGTAATGCCCATTTTCTAGAACATCAGTTTTTAGAAAAGGAAATAAGTGGGAGTGAAATAGAACTGGAAGAAATTCCAGAACCACAAGCTGCTACTGAAAGTTTGGTAGAACCGGAAGTTCAAGAAGAACAGGACATTCCCGCACCCCTCCGCAGGAGTAGTAGGCCGTCTCATCCGCCTGAGAGATACTACGGTACATCAGTTTTTAGAAAAGGAAATAAGTGGGAGTGAAATAGAACTGGAAGAAATTCCAGAACCACAAGCTGCTACTGAAAGTTTGGTAGAACCGGAAGTTCAAGAAGAACAGGACATTCCCGCACCCCTCCGCAGGAGTAGTAGGCCGTCTCATCCGCCTGAGAGATACTACGGTTTTCTCATAGATAGGGATAGAGAGGATTGCATCATAGATGATGATGAACCTACTGACTTCCAGCAGGCCATCCAGAGCGGCGACTCGGTACGATGGCTAGATGCAATGCGGACCGAAATGGAGTCCATGTACACCAACAAAGTATGGACTTTGGACTTTGCTCCAGATGGGGTAAAACCCATAGGATGCAAATGGATCTTCAAGAAAAAGATTGGTGTAGATGGACAGGTGGAAACCTATAAGGCTAGACTTGTTGCAAAGGGTTTTCGTCAAAGACCTGGTTTGGACTATGACGAAACTTTTTCCCCAGTGGCTATGCTCAAATCCATTCGGGTCCTTCTTGCTATTGTTGCCTTCCATGATTATGAAATCTGGCAGATGGACGTAAAGACGGCTTTTCTAAATGGAAATTTAGAAGAGTGCGTCTATATGGATCAGCCAGAGGGTTTCAATCAGAGTGGGAGCAGCGGGAAAGTATGCAAGCTGGTTAAGTCCATTTATGGGCTAAAGCAGGCATCGCGGAGTTGGAACATCTGTTTTGATGAAACAGTCAAAGAATATGACTTTATCAAAAATCCAGATGAACCGTGCATATATAGTAAAGTTGTAGCCAGAAGTGTTGTATTCCTCGTCTTGTACGTGGATGACATTCTATTGATAGGAAATGACATTCCTATACTACAATCTGTCAGAGGATTCTTGTCACACAGGTTCTCCATGAAAGACCTGGGTGATGCCTCTTACATTCTGGGGATCCGGATCTATCGTGATAGATCCAAGAGGATGTTGGGACTTTCGCAGTCCAGGTATATTGACACTGTACTGAAAAGATTCAGTATGGAAGATTCTAAGCGCGGTAATCTACCGGCTTGTCACGGAATCACCCTCTCCAAAGAGATGTCTCCCAAGACTGATTTGGAAAGGGAACGCATGTCTGTTATACCCTACGCTTCTGCGGTAGGCTCTATAATGTATGCGATGTTGTGCACCAGACCAGATGTAGCTTACGCACTGAGCGTGGTAAGCCGGTATCAGTCAGACCCAGGGGAGAAGCACTGGATATCAGTAAAGAACATTCTCAAGTACCTGAGAAGGACTAAGGAGATGTTCTTGGTTTACGGCGGAAAAGACCTCAGGTTGGAGGCCTTTGCTGATTCCGGCTTCCAGAGTGATAAGGACGATTCCAAGTCCATGTCGGGTTATGTCTTTACCCTCAATGGAGGGGCGGTGTGCTGGAAGAGCTCCAAGCAGGACACCGTTGCTGACTCGACGATGGAAGCGGAGTATATAGCTGCTTGCGATGCCGCAAAAGAAGCAGTCTGGATGAAGAAGTTCCTAACAGAACTTCAGGTGGTTCCTACCATAGTTGATCCAATACCTCTGTATTGCGACAACAATGGAGCTATAGCTTTAGCAAAGGAACCAAGGTCCCATCAGAAGTCCAGATACATCTTAAGGCGGTATCACCTGATCAGGGAGATCATTGATCGTCAGGAGATCGAGGTTCGGAGAGTTGCTTCTGAAGAGAACATTGCTGATCCATTCACAAAGGCCCTACCTCAGATTCAGTTCGAGAGGCTACTCGAGATCATCGGTCTTCGATATGCCAGTACATGGCCCTAGTGCAAGTGGGAGATTGTTAGTGTATATGCCCTAGGGGCCATTATTGTATCATACTAGTTTGTATATTACTTAATGGAAGCTTGGGATATTCACATGTATATAACAGTCTTGCTAAACATGGTAGTATGCTACTTGGTTTTTTCTATCTTAATATGTGAGTATACGTATTGATAGAGCTCTTAGGATCTTGCTTGACTACCAGCGTTGTGATGGCAGTCACACTAATGGGGGCTGGGTAGTCCACAAGCACATCCTTATTCAGGTCCCTAGTCGTTGGATTATCGAGACAGAGCATCGATACTCCGGAGTAGACTAGTGTGTATGCTTCTCATCCCAGTTGGGGAGATGGTCTGTCCCACAGCCGTCAGTACGTCGTACTGGAGATAGTATGCAGGTGCTCGTTAGGTTACGGGTACACCGGACAGGACTCACAGGGAACTGTTGGATGGTTTTATACCAGTCGTCAGTGAACAGTTCCCAGATGACATGAGTACAGCATAGTCCGCAGACTTGACACTGCTACTTCGCCTCGAGTGTGTCCCACTGTTCTTAGATTGCTACCCTACCACGGCTCAAAGGAGTCGTGCAAACAGGTAGCAGTTGGGTGCAGTCCCGAGCACTTGGAGGCAGTGGCGGTTAGACAGGATTCGTCTCTCCCGGTATTGGGGGTTGATATCGCGCTGTGTCAGAGAGCCATTACGCAAAGTCCCTGGCCAGGGCAAGCGAGATTTGCTGGTAGGTTCCAGTAGTTTCTCAGGGTGTAATGGGCTTCCCTCCGACACGACTTATACTGCTATTAGGGGACTGACGCTTGCCGCCCCCCTAGGCCCGATATGCGATAGTCTTAGACGAACGGACCGGACTGTACGGAGATTGTCACATCAGACTCAGTAGGAGTTCGGATGGGTTTCCTCATCGGCCTTCTTATCGACATCTACCTGGGGACCGTTACGTACAGCTAGTGCCTCTTGCGGTCTGTGGTTAAACCCACTGCCAGCGTAGTAGTCGAGTCTCTAGAGTCCCACACAGAGAGTTTCCCTACTCCAGGCGAAACGATATAGAGGTCGTATGGTTTTACGACAAGAGTTCGGACGCATACGTGTGTTTACACACGTACGACTTTCGGACAGTTTTTACCAGTCGGCTTTGGTTTAAGCCAGTTACTGGTATCCGGTTATTGGATTTATACAGTCTAAAGTTTTTCCGTATTTTTGCGGAAAGGAGGGGCGTTCTCGTAATTGCGCGAGAAGCTTCTAGAAGATGGTGACTAAGGAGGTTTAGGTGGCATATACAATGAATGTGATTAGTGAGTCATATGGATGATTCATCCATGTCATTAATGCATCATAAATGCTTAATGACTCATGTGTTAGTGTTTATGCCCTAGAAGGCCATTACTGTATCATACTAGTTTGTATATTACTTAATGGAAGCTTGGGATATTCACATGTATATAACAGTCTCGCTAAACATGGTAGTATGCTACTTGGTTTTTCTATCTTAATATGTGAGTGTACGTATTGATAGAGCTCTTAGGATCTTGCTTGTCTACCAGCGTTGTGATGGCAGTCACACTAGTGGGGGCTGGGTAGTCTACAAGCACATCCTTATTCAGGTCCCTGGTCGTTGGATTATCGAGACAGAGCATCGATACTCCGGAGTAGACTAGTGTGTACGCTTCTCATCCCAGTTGGGGAGATGGTCTGTCCCACAGCCGTCAGTACGTCGTACTGGAGATAGTATGCAGGTGCTCGTTAGGTTACGGGTACACCGGACAGGACTCACAGGGAACTGTTGGTTGGTTTTATACCAGTCGTCAGTGAGCAGTTCCCAGGTGACATGAGTACAGCATAGTCCGCAGACTTGACACTGCTACTTCGCCTCGAGTGTGTCCCACTGTTCTTAGATTGCTACCCTACCACGGCTCAAAGGAGTCGTGCAAACAGGTAGCAGTTGGGTGCAGTCCCGAGCACTTGGAGGCAGTGGCGGTTAGAAAGGATTCGTCCCTCCCGGTATTGGGAGAAGATATCGCGCTGTGTCAGATAGCCATTACGCAAAGTCCCTGGCCAGGGCAAGCGAGATTTGCTGGTAGGTTCCAGTAGTTTCTCAGGGTGTAATGGGCTTCGCTCCGACATGACTTATACCGCTATTAGGGGACTGACGCTTGCCGCCCCCTAGTCCCGATATGCGATAGTCTTGGACGAACGGACCGGACTGTATGGAGATTGTCACAGCAGACTCAGTAGGAGTTCGGATGGGTTTCCTCATCGGCCTTCTTGTCGACATCTACCTGGGGACCGTTACGTACAGCTAGTGCCGCTTGCGGTCTGTGGTTAAACCCACTGCCAGCGTAGTAGTCGAGTCTCTAGAGTCCCACACAGAGAGTTTCCTATTCCAGGCGAAACGATATAGAGGTCGTATGGTTTTACGACAAGGGTTCGGACGCATACGTGCGTTTACGCGCGTACGACTTTCGGACAGTTTTTACCAGTCGGCTTTGGTTTAAGCCAGTTACTGGTATCCGGTTATTGGATTTTTACAGTCTAAAGTTTTTCCGTATTTTTGCGGATTGGAGGGGCGTTCTCGTAATTGTGCGAGAAGCTTCTAGAAGTGGTGACTAAGGAGGTTTAGGTGTCATATGCATTGAATGAGATTAGTGAGTCATGAGAGTGATTCATCATGGTCATTAATGCATCATAAATGCTTAATGACTCATGACAATGAATCACCATTAGATATTTGTGAAGCATGCTTATTCATCACTTATTTTCTTTTCTTGATAAATGAGAATGCTTCATTTATATTATGATAACTTACTATTCTCACTTCATAATATTATTCACATTCTCTCTCCTCAAGCTCACTCTCTTCAAAAGACTAATCCTCACCCCTCATGTGTTGAGATCTAGGATTAGTTAGACTAAACAATCCATAACCATCACTCTATCTCAATCTATCTTCTTTGATTAGCAATCCAAGAAGGTTAGTTGCCTCAAGTTTAGAGGTTAAGCTTGGAGTTTTGCTCTCGGGTGGATCGTCTACTACAAAGAGAAGGCCGAGGAGGACGAGGAGATCGTAAAGACGAAGGAGTTGGTTCATTAGGTATAATCCCTAAACACAGTAGTTTAGAAACACTTTGTGTTTGGTTATTTATAGTTTAGCTTCGATTCAAGCGGTTAGTCGATGTTCGTTCACTAAACAAGTTCGTTTTTGAAAATTCCGCCTCCCCACAAGTATTGGGGTGTAGTACATCGACTTACAGTGGTATCAGAGCCTCGCTAAACAATAAATAACTTAATTGCAAATTTGTACGAATTTCGAACGGAAAAACGAAGCCGGAAAACCCTAAAACTGTCAAGTTTCTGTCGACATTTAAATGAAGTCCAAAAATTTTTCAGGGTTGCTCAGAAAGCTTGAAAAGGGTCCAGGAGAACACCCATGAAATTTGAGATCATGAATCGGCTAAAGAGCCGCGGAAGCGCGGCGGATCCCTACTGAGCCGCCGCTGTTCCGCGGCCGAGTTGCCGAGTCATGGACTCATTTTTCATGTGTGGGTCCTCTCTGTTATTTGGTGTTTTCTGGAATATTTTAATTTTGCTCAGGTTTCCAGTTTACAGAGCAGTTTTTGGAGCAATATTAAAGTTGTTTAATCGATCGAAATTGTACAGTATTTGCATATTGGATTATATCTGTGATTGTTTAATGTGTTCGTAAACCTCCCCTAACTGCTAGTATGTCGGTTGGCAGGAGGTTGCACATTTCTGTAATGGTTTTATCTGTTTGTGCATATGAACTGTATTGGACTGTTGTGGTGTATAGCCGGGGTTATGCAATGGGTTATTATTTAATTCATTTGTTGTAATATTATTTTTGCGGGGCACATCCAGGTTGCGGTTGTAGCCACCGTTGTATTATTTCATTTTACTGTTTTTGCTCCTAGGACTGACCCAAGGTGGGGTACACAAACTGCCGGGCGGGTAGTTTGCCGTACCCGTAGGGGTCGAGGGTGGGGTAACGGCTATTCATCACAACTGTGTAATCTGTCTTTTCTTGCAGGCTCAAAAGAAATACAGATTGCTTGCAAATCCAATATTGTTTATCTGTGTTCTGGAATGTATATCATTGCGTCAGACGAATGTAAAATATCTATATATATGATAGCTATTTAGACGTCACTTATGTTTTACACCCGGGCTAGCCCAGCCCCCGCTCTGTCGTTAGTTAAGTAACCTAACGGGTGATGACGGGACCCCGTGGCGAATGCGGATGGCATAAGAGGATGTTGTATTTTCGTTGTTTTCTGCAATGATAGGTTAATGATGGGACGCATTATCTATAATGCAAAGAAAAACAAACCAAAGTTTAAATCGTTGGAACAATTTAAAAGAAACCACTCGGTTATTTTTAAAAACAGATATTTTTAAATGCGGAGCTTTAACCACTCGTTTTAAAAGCTATCAGGTTCCTTCGGTTATATCAAGTTCACTACGTTCACGGTTTCGCCAAAACCATTCGTAGCCCTCCGTCATTTCATCTGGGTATTCAGTAGTATTCAAGCTATGTATTTTGACCTAACGCCAAGGCATAGTGTTTGGTAGCTACTGGGTATTCATTTGTTGCATAGATAGATGAGTTAGTTTGGGACAGTCGTATTATCATTTTGGCCGAACGTCAAGGATATATACGGATGGGTTCAAATTGACAAGATAATGATGGGTAGAACTTGACATGTGACTTATGACATTTTGACCTAACGCCAAGGTCATAAGAGCATGGGGCAAAAAAAAAATATATATCGGGAATTTCTAAAGAAACTGAAATTTGCAAAGAGATGCATACCATTTGGAGTTTGATGAATGTTGGTAGGATTCCTTCAACATTATCATACGATGATATTTGGATCCCGATCCTACTGTGAGTATATGCTACTTATCAGGATATTCGTCACTTAACGATCAATGCTAATAAACCTAGTAGGTGTCCAGAAAAGTGTCAGCGGGGTTACGCCCCCAGAGAAAAGAGGTTATTTAATTAAGGAACTTCGCGAAAGCGTTGGAAAACCTCCCTCGAAGTATCGACACTGGCCTGGCTGAACGGTTTAAGCAAGTATTGTACGGTGAGAATAGTCCTGGCTAATTCTTCTTTTATGGTTTGAGGAAGGATTCGAGAAACAGTGGGAGCCATCCAGTTTAGATAAACTAAAAACCACTCTAAACTTGCAAGAGCATCATGCTAAAGAGTTTTCTTCTCTCTCTCCTAATTGCAGCGACCCTGAAAATGACTGGACTTAAGTTACTTTTAGAGAAAAATATACTGACAGGGCCAAACTATAAAGATTGGCTGCGGAATGTCAAAATGGCTTTGACCTATGACAAATTGGGGTACATCCTCACCGCTACGGCACCCTGCTGTCCCTGGTCCCAAATCCAGCAATGCGGATAAGGAAATCCGCAAAACCTGGGATTTAGATTGCGCGAGAGCCAAGTGCATCGTGCTTTGCCTCAATGAACAATGAACATCAGAGGAGGCACGAGGATATGTCCCTAGATGGCATATTTCTCCATACAAAGGAACTTTATGGAGAACAATCTCGTATAGCAAGATACGAGACCTCTAAGAACTTGTTTCGAGCGAGGTTGGCTTGTCGGGTCATCGGTAGGTGAACATGTCCTAAAGATGATCGGCTATATTGAAGAGCTCGCAGACCCTTGGGACGACTTTTGGATAATGAGCTCTATACAGACCTTATTCTCCAGTCCCTTCCTCCTACCTACGCCCAGTTTATCCTCAACTTCAACCTTCAAGGAAAAGAAGTTGAACTTGCGGAACTCCTGAACATGTTAAGGAGTGCAGAGGGCACCTTGCAGAAGGCAAGGGAAACACCCTCTATGTTTGTTGGCGGTGCATCTTCTTCCGGGTCCAAGGCTAGGGCCAAAGGAAGGAAGAAGAAGGCCGCACCCAAACCTAGAGGAGGTGTTAGTAAGGTGGGAAAGAAGGGAAAGAAAAGATAGCAGTACCGATAGTTGGCCAGGATGAGTGCTTCCATTGTCACAGGAAAGGGCACTGGAAGAAGGATTGCAAGGCGTGGATCGCCAAGAACCAGGAACCGAAGCAAGCTGTGGCTTCGACTTCAGGTGTGTTTGTAATTGAGAATTGTCTGTCGATCAACTCTACTTCCTGGGTATTGGATACCGGATCAGGATCTCATATTTTCAATTCATTGCAGGCACTGAGAAACCGTAGAGTGCTGAAGGAAGGTGATATGATCCTCAGGGTTGCTAACGTAGCTAGCGTGGGAGCTGCGTCCGTCGGGGATTATCACCTAGGATTGACGAGTGGACATATTTTGGTTTTGCATAACTGTTATTTTTGTACCAAGCTTAACGTGTAATATCATATCAGTTTCCTTGTTATCAAATAAAGGTTATGATTTCACGTTTGTAAGAGATGTTGTTAACATCCACCTTAATCATGGTTTGATTGGGTCCGGTACTCTAAATAACGGCATATATGTTTTTTAAACCAACTCCAAATTTTCAATGTCCAGAAACACACTAAAAAGAAAGTCTCCAGATTTAAATAAAGCTTTCTTATGGCATTGTAGACTGGGTCACATCAATGAGAGAAGGTTGACTAAGTTGCATAGAGAAGGATATTTAGACTCGTTTCGAATATCAATCTTTATGACACTTGTCAATCTTGTCTCAAAGGAAAGATGACAAAGACTCCATTTACTGGACAAGGAGTAAGAGCGAGCGAGCTCTTAGGACTCATACACAGCGATGTATGCGGTCCGATGTCTACACATGCAAGAGGTGGTTTTTCCTATTTCATTACTTTCACGGATGATTACTCAAGATACGGATTCATTTATCTGATGAAACATAAATCCGAGGCTTTTTGAGAAATTCCGAGAGTATAAGAATGAAGTAGAAAACTAAACCGGCAAAAGTATCAAGACACTTAGATCTGATCGAGGTGGTGAATACTTGAGTGCCGAGTTCCTTGGTTACCTAAAAGAGAAAGGAATTCTCTCTCAGCTTACTCCTCCATACACTCCACAGCATAACGGTGTATCGGAGAGACGGAATCGAACCCTATTGGATATGGTACGATCCATGATGAGTAATGCTGAGTTACCGCGATCTTTCTGGGGTTATGCGCTAGAATCAGCGGCATATCTTTTGAACAGGGCTCCTACCAAGACTGTGCCTACCACTCCATATCAGATGTGGATTGGGAAGAAACCCCATCTTCAACATATAATGATTTGGGGATGTCCAGCTTTTGTTAAAAAGCAGCATGTGGACAAGCTCGAGGCACGATCAGTAAAATGTATGTTTGTGGGATATCCAAAGAACTCCAAGGGATATTATTTCTATTACGCAGAGGACAAAAGGTTTTTGTTTCTCGTAATGCCCATTTTCTGGAAAATCAGTTTTTAGAAAAGGAAATAAGTGGGAGCGAAATAGAACTGGAAGAAATTCCAGAACCACAAACTGCTACTGAAAGTTTGGTAGAACCAAAAGTTCAAGAAGAACAGAACATTCCCGCACCCCTCCGCAGGAGTAGTAGGCCGTCTCATCCGCCTGAGAGATACTACGGTTTTCTCATAGATGGGGATAGAGAGGATTGCATCATAGATGATGATGAACCTACTGACTTCCAGCAGGCCATCCAGAGCGGCGACTCGGTACGATGGCTAGATGCAATGCGGACCGAGATGGAGTACATGTACACCAACAAAGTATGGACTTTGGACTTTGCTCCAGATGGGGTAAAACCCATAGGATGCAAATGGATCTTCAAGAAAAAGATTGGTGTAGATGGACAGGTGGAAACCTATAAGGCTAGACTTGTTGCAAAGGGTTTTCGTCAAAGACCTGGTTTGGACTATGACGAAACTTTTTCTCCAGTGGCTATGCTCAAATCCATTCGGGTCCTTCTTGCTATTGCTGCCTTCCATGATTATGAAATCTGGCAGATGGACGTAAAGACGGCTTTTCTGAATGGAAATTTAGAAGAGAGCGTCTATATGGATCAGCCAGAGGGTTTCAATCAGAGTGGGAGCAGCGGGAAAGTATGCAAGCTGCTTAAGTCAATTTATGGACTAAAACAGGCATCGCGGAGTTGGAACATCTGTTTTGATGAGACAGTCAAAGAATATGACTTTATCAAAAATCCAGATGAACCGTGCATATATAGTAAAGTTGTAGCCAGAAGTGTCGTATTCCTCGTCTTGTACGTGGATGACATTCTATTGATAGGAAATGACATTCCTATGCTACAATCTGTCAAAGGATTCTTGTCACACAGGTTCTCCATGAAAGACCTGGGTGATGCCTCTTACATTCTGGGGATCCGGATCTATCGTGATAGATCCAAAAGGATGTTGGGACTTTCGCAGTCCAGGTATATCGACACTGTACTGAAAAGATTCAGTATGGAAGATTCTAAGCGCGGTAATCTACCGGCTTGTCACGGAATCACCCTCTCCAAAGAGATGTCTCCCAAGACTGATTTGGAAAGGGAACGCATGTCTATTATACCCTACGCTTCTGCAGTAGGCTCTATAATGTATGCGATGTTGTGTACCAGACCAGATGTAGCTTACGCACTGAGCGTGGTAAGCCGGTATCAGTCAGACCCAGTGGAGATGCACTGGAAAGCAGTAAAGAACATTCTCAAGTATCTGAGGAGGACTAAGGAGATGTTCTTGGTTTACGGCGGAAAAGACCTCAGGTTGGAGGCCTTTGCTGATTCCAGCTTCCAGAGTGATAAGGAAGATTCCAAGTCCATGTCGGGTTATGTCTTTACCCTCAATGGAGGGGCGGTGTGCTGGAAGAGCTCCAAGCAGGACACCGTTGCTGACTCGACGATGGAAGCGGAGTATATAGCTGCTTGCGATGCCGCAAAAGAAGCAGTCTGGATGAAGAAGTTCCTAACAGAACTTCAGGTGGTTCCTACCATAGTTGATCCAATACCTCTGTATTGCGACAACAACGGAGCTATAGCTTTAGCAAAGTAACCAAGGTCCCATCAGAAGTCTAGACACATCTTAAGGCTGTATCACCTGATCAGGGAGATCATTGATCGTCAGGAGATCGAGGTTCGGAGAGTTGCTTCTGAAGAGAACATTGCTGATCCATTCATGAAGGCCCTACCCCAGATTCAGTTCGAGAGGCTACTCGAGATCATTGGTCTACGATACGCCAGTACATGGCCCTAGTGCAAGTGGGAGATTGTTAGTGTTTATGCCCTAGAAGGCCATTACTGTATCATACTAGTTTGTATATTACTTAATGGAAGCTTGGGATATTCACATGTATATAACAGTCTCGCTAAACATGGTAGTATGCTACTTGGTTTTTCTATCTTAATATGTGAGTGTACGTATTGATAGAGCTCTTAGGATCTTGCTTGTCTACCAGCGTTGTGATGGCAGTCACACTAGTGGGGGCTGGGTAGTCTACAAGCACATCCTTATTCAGGTCCCTGGTCGTTGGATTATCGAGACAGAGCATCGATACTCCGGAGTAGACTAGTGTGTACGCTTCTCATCCCAGTTGGGGAGATGGTCTGTCCCACAGCCGTCAGTACGTCGTACTGGAGATAGTATGCAGGTGCTCGTTAGGTTACGGGTACACCGGACAGGACTCACAGGGAACTGTTGGTTGGTTTTATACCAGTCGTCAGTGAGCAGTTCCCAGGTGACATGAGTACAACATAGTCCGCAGACTTGACACTGCTACTTCGCCTCGAGTGTGTCCCACTGTTCTTAGATTGCTACCCTACCACGGCTCAAAGGAGTCGTGCAAACAGGTAGCAGTTGGGTGCAGTCCCGAGCACTTGGAGGCAGTGGCGGTTAGAAAGGATTCGTCCCTCCCGGTATTGGGAGAAGATATCGCGCTGTGTCAGAGAGCCATTACGCAAAGTCCCTGGCCAGGGCAAGCGAGATTTGCTGGTAGGTTCCAGTAGTTTCTCAGGGTGTAATGGGCTTCGCTCCGACACGACTTATACCGCTATTAGGGGACTGACGCTTGCCACCCTCTAGGCCCGATATGCGATAGTCTTGGACGAACGGACCGGACTGTATGGAGATTGTCACAGCAGACTCAGTAGGAGTTCGGATAGGTTTCCTCATCGGCCTTCTTGTCGACATCTACCTGGGGACCGTTACGTACAGCTAGTGCCGCTTGCGGTCTGTGGTTAAACCCACTGCCAGCGTAGTAGTCGAGTCTCTAGAGTCCCACACAGAGAGTTTCCTATTCCAGGAGAAACGATATAGAGGTCGTATGGTTTTACGACAAGGGTTCGGACGCATACGTGCGTTTACGCGCGTACGACTTTCGGACAGTTTTTACCAGTCGGCTTTGGTTTAAGCCAGTTACTGGTATCCGGTTATTGGATTTTTACAGTCTAAAGTTTTTCCGTATTTTTGCGGATTGGAGGGGCGTTCTCGTAATTGTGTGAGAAGCTTCTAGAAGTGGTGACTAAGGAGGTTTAGGTGTCATATGCATTGAATGAGATTAGTGAGTCATGAGAGTGATTCATCATGGTCATTAATGCATCATAAATGCTTAATGACTCATGACAATGAATCACCATTAGATATTTGTGAAGCATGCTTATTCATCACTTATTTTCTTTTCTTGATAAATGAGAATGCTTCATTTATATTATGATAACTTACTATTCTCACTTCATAATATTATTCACATTCTCTCTCCTCAAGCTCACTCTCTTCAAAAGACTAATCCTCACCCCTCATGTGTTGAGATCTAGGATTAGTTAGACTAAACAATCCATAACCATCACTCTATCTCAATCTATCTTCTTTGATTAGCAATCCAAGAAGGTTAGTTGCCTCAAGTTTAGAGGTTAAGCTTGGAGTTTTGCTCTCGGGTGGATCGTCTACTACAAAGAGAAGGCCGAGGAGGACGAGGAGATCGTAAAGACGAAGGAGTTGGTTCATTAGGTATAATCCCTAAACACAGTAGTTTAGAAACACTTTGTGTTTGGTTATTTATAGTTTAGCTTCGATTCAAGCGGTTAGTCGATGTTCGTTCACTAAACAAGTTCGTTTTTGAAAATTCCGCCTCCCCACAAGTATTGGGGTGTAGTACATCGACTTACATCATGAAGATGAATCATCACTAGATATTATCAAGCATGGTTGTTAAATTGTTTTATTTTCTTTTCTTGATAAAAAGAAATGCTTGATATATATTATCATAACTCATTATTCTCACTTGATTATTATCTTCACCTTCTCTCTCCCTCTTCAAACCCTAATCCTCCCCTCTCATGTGTTGAGTACATGGATTAGTTAGACTAATTAAACCATAACCCTCACTCTATATCACCTAGCTTCTTTGATTAGCACTTGAAGAAAGTTAGTTGCCTCAAGTTTAGAGGCTAAGCTTGGAGTAAAGGTCTCAGGTGGATCGTCTACTACTTCGAGAAGGCCGAGGAGGAGGTGGAGTTCGTAAAGAAGAAGGACACGTTTCTTTAGGTATAATCCCTTTACATAGTAGTTGTTAACTTCTATGTTTGATGTTAGTTATCGTTTAGCTTCGATTCATGCGGTTAGTCGATGTTTAAGCAAAGAACAAGATCGTTTTTCATATTTCCGCCTCCCCGCAAGTCGTGGGGTGTTGTACATCGACTTACACACATTACCCTCACTGTCCTCACTTATGTCACTGTTATACTTGTTTTACCATTTATACTCATACCTGCATGTATTTCTATCCCTGTTTATAGTATTGCTTGATATTATGACGCACTGACGTCTGGGTTTTGTATGGCCCAGATTCTCTACCTTTGTTGCAGACTGATCAGGAGTACTGCCGCTGTTAGACCGAGCGGTGAGGATTCTGTTGGTATCCAGTTTTACTTTCCACTGTATTGGATCTTTTGCTTCCGCATTATTTTATTCTTGACTCGTTTTATTTTGGCTTATGGACATGAGTTAGATAGTTTATTATTATTCTTGATATCTCTGCAGCCGTAATGTGACTGTGGAAGGATATTTCCTATCCACAGGTAGCATGGTTGGCTATGTCACATGCCTATCTTAGCGTACTCTGGGTAGCGGGGCGTGACATGGTTCTTTTGGTATCAGAGCCATAGGATATAGGTTAATCGAGATTGATTCTTTTGTAGTTGGGTATTAGACCCAATACACGAATCAGAATACTCGTGATTAGGAACATGTCCTGCCACCTTGTGATCGTGATTCTTGAATCATATCTTTCTCTTGATCCTTGTCTTGACGATATGCAAACGATTTTGCATCTCGGCTTGAAACCTTTTTGGTTCACTATTGTTTCTCCCTGTTCCTTGATTCTGATACTAGGATTTGGGCGACTTGGGTGGAGTTATGTGATTGTAATTATAAACTGCAGCATGGTTACAATGCGGTACTCTATTTAAGTAACTTGGAGTCCTAGTCTTGATTCACTTCCTTGTTTCATGGTAGTTATATTGCCTTGCTTCTCTTGCTTTCCAGATCTTGTTTATCGCAAGCTTGAATTCGGTTTACTGTGCTCATCTTCTTCAGTGTTTGGCTTCAGGTGAAATCGTTTCAGGTATCCTACTTGATCATGTTTTCCCCGCATTAGAATTATTCAATTATGGTGCATCCCTTTGTCTGTTGTTGTCTTGGGAATGGATTTTCTCGTCACTTTCCACTCTTATATTGATTGTAGGGCAAAGAAAGTGATTTTCCAGATTCCCGGACATCCGGAGTTTTTTTTTCTGGAGGAAGCAGTTCTGTCGGGCCAGTCGAGTTTAAGGCTAGACCGACAAATAATGTTCTTTCGTCGATGGAAGTTGTTAAGGAAGAAGCGCCAGCTGTTGTTTGAGAGTTCATGGACATGCTCGAGAACATCTCAGGGTTTACCGCCAAAACGAGATGTGGAGTTCGCGATCGATTTTATTCCTGGTACAGTGCCAATTTCTAAGGCGTGTTATCCAAGGGCACCAGTGGAGTTGGAAGAAGTCAGGAAGCAGGTTGCTGAATTACTTGAGAAGGGTTGGATTTGCAGAAGCAACTCACCTTGGAGAGCTCCAGTTCTTCTAGTCAAGAAGAAAGATGGCACAAGGAGGATGTGCATCGATTATCGAGAATTAAACCGGGTGACTATTAAGAACAAGTACCCGATCCCTCGCATTGGAGAATTATTTGAGCAACTTAGTGGCACAAGGGTATTCTCGAAGCTGGATTTGCGATCCGGATATCATCAGGTTCGAGTTAAATCAGAAGATATTTGCAAGACTGTGTTCGGAACTCGGTATGAACATTACGAGTATTTAGTAATGCCATTCAGAGTAACGAATGCATCGGCGATATTTATGGACTTGATGAACTGAATTTTTACACCATTCTTGGACCAGTTTATAGTGGTGTTCATTGATGATATTCTGGTTTACTCGAGGAGTATAGAAGAGCATGCAGAACACTTGAAGATCGCACTGCAGACATTGAATCAAGAAAGATTGTATGCAAGGATGAGCAAATGCGAGTTTTGACTTGAAGAAATGAAGTTTTGGGGCATGTCGTAGCTGAAGATAGAATCGCCGTTTATCCAAGGAAGATTGCAGCAGTTCAAGATTGGCCAACTCCGAAGAACGTTGCTGAGATCAGAAGCTTTCTTGAACTTGCCGGGTTTTACAGAAGGTTCGTGGAGAATTTTGCTCGTCTGGCTGATCCTTTAACCCAAGATTATGCGAGGAAGTACCATTAGTATGGATGGATAAGTGTGCGTCAGCTTTTAAGGCGTTGAAGCAAAGATTGATAACCGCTCCTATTTTGACCGTGCCAGACAGTTCCGGAGGATTGGTGATTCACAGCGACGCATCTGGGAAATGATTGGGATGTGTTTTGATGCAGCATGGGAAGGTTATAGCTTACGCATCGAGACAGTTGAAGACCCATGAGAAGAATTACCCAACTCATGACTTGTAGCTAGGAGCAGTGGTTTTTCGCTTTGAAGATGTGGAGACACTATTTTTGGGCGAAAGGATCGAAGTATTCACCGATCATAAAAACTTGAAGTATGTGTTCACGCAGAAGGAGCTTAATATGAGGCAGCGTAGATGGTTGGAGCTGATGGCTGACTACGATCTTGATCTTAAATACCATCCGGGGAAAATTAATGTTGTGCCGGATGCGCTTAGTCGGTTGTCAGCAATTCAAATGTTGACTGCACAGAAGGAACTTATTGAAGACTTTCGAAGATTTGATTTGGAGATTGTGCTACCGCATTCTTCGGGACAGTTGATGCAGCTGCAACTACAGTCGTCGTTGATCGAGAACATTAAAGCAGCGCAGATACAGGACCCTATATTGCAGAAGTTTCGAGAACAGGTTGAAGCTGGACTTCGAACGGACTTGTTAATTCATGAAGATAGTTCATTGCGTTATGGTAGCCCTTTGTGTGTGCCAAAGGGAGACATTCGCGAAGAACTTATGAAGGAGGCGCACAGTTCCGTATATTCCGTACATCCAGAAGGCACGAAGATGTACCGAGATCTACGACAGCATTTCTGGTGGGAAGGAATGAAACGGGAGATTGCCTGCTTTGTAGCAAAGTGCTTGGTGTGTCAGCAAGTTAAGGCTGAACATCAAAAGGTTGCTGGTTTATTGCAACCACTTCCGATTCCTCAATGGAAGTGGGAACATATAACTATGGATTTCGTGACGGCTTTACCGCGGAGTCCAAAGGGCAACAATGCAGTTTGGGTGATTGTCGATCGATTGACCAAGGCAGCTCATTTCATACCATTTTGAGTTGGTCAATCAACAGAAGCTTTGGCAGAACGGTACATGCAGGAGATTATAAGATTGCTTGGAGTACCGGTGAGCATCATGTCCGACCGTGACACCCGTTTCTTATTACACTTCTGGAGGAGCTTACAAGATAGTTTGGGGACTCGATTGAAGTTTAGTACAGCTTATCATCCTCAGACAGATGGCCAGTCGGAGAGAACGATCCAAACTCTTGAAGACATGTTGAGAGCTTGCATGTTTGATTTCAAGGGTTCATGGGAGGATCATCTACACTTAGTGGAGTTTTCTTACAATAACAGTTTTCAGGCGACTTTTCAGATGGCTCCATTCGAAGCTTTATATGGTCGCAAGTGTCGTTCACCTGTTTATTGGAACGATGTTGGAGAACGAAGATTGTTGGGACCGAATTTGATCGTGCAAACAGTGGAGAAAGTTAATACTATCCGGAATCATATGAAAGCATCACAAGACCGACAAAAGAGTTGGGCGGATACATCAAGAAGATCTCTAGAGTTCGCTGTTGGTGATTTGATATTCTTGAAGATATCACTGACTAGAGTGGTGATTCGTTTTGGAAGGAGGCAAGCTTAGCCCTCGATTCGTTGGACCTTTCGAGATTTTGGAGCGTATTGGAGAAGTAGCGTATCGATTGGCGTTACCACAATCCTTGGTGAATGTTCATGACGTGTTTCACGTATCTCAATTCCGCAAGTATGTTTGAGATGAAACACATGTGTTGGATCATTCGGGGCTGACTGTACGAGAAGATTTGACTTTTGAGGAGAGACCGATGTCGATTTTGGATCGAAGAGAAAAGGATCTTAAGAACAAAGTTATCCCTCTTGTACTTGTTTCTTGGAAAAATCGCTCGCATCGAGAATCAACTTGGGAACGTGAAGATGAAATTCGACAGAAGTTTCCTTATCTATTCTTGTAGTTTCCTGATTGTTTATCTTTCCTAATTCTTGGAATTTCGAGGACGAAATACTTTTGTAGTTGGGTATAATGTAACACCCTAGTTCATTTATACCAATTCGAATTCATATATTTCCTTGTTTGTGGTATTTTCCTGATTTATCGTGTTTTGGGTGCGAATGATATTTTACATTTTATATTGCATTCGACCCGACCTGCTTGCTTGAAACCCGTTTGATTCATGTTTATGAATTACCCTGACTTGTTACGTAGACTGGTGCATTTTCATGAATACTGCATACTGGCATTTTATCGGGCATAGCATCTTTTACCATATAACATTTTAAGTCACATAAAATATTTTAAAAATACATTACATGGCCTGCATGATACCCCTAATCCCGTGGTAGCATCCGCGCATCTTGTTCTCGTCCCGTGTAGTGAAACGGACGTGTTTGGATGGCTACGCGCACGTACGTGTATGCATTTCCGTTACCAGAGCTTTCATTTTGAAATTTGGTCATCGCATATATTTTCATTTTTTTAAACCGGATTTTTATACCCGATCCGGGTGTGTTTTGGAGTAAGTTTGTATTTGCCAAAATCTCAAAACGTACTAATATTATATTAATATATTTCTAAACTTTAATTATATATTATACGTTTAAAATTTTTTTACCTAAAAAGATTTTTTTTATAAATCTAAATCTATAACATACTACATCTCTCTATCTCTCGTTCTCTCTCCTCTAAATTATACATATCACATCTTAACCTCACAGTTCTCTCTTTCTCTCATATATAATATTCTTATATATATTCTTTTATATTTTACCCCTTTATAAAGTTAACCCCATTCCTTTCCCATACATAGACCTCTCTCCTTGTAATCTTTCTCTCTCTCCCTCGCTGCTCTCTCTCTCCTCTTTCTCTCTCCTCTCGCACTCTCTCTCTCCCACATCTCGCGGTTACTGTACATATCTCGATTGTGGTCATCTCCCTTCAGATCCCGTCACCTCCCTTCTTCATATTTCTTTTCTTCTCTCCTTTTTAGCCCGAGCTCCCATCTTCTTCAATCGACCCATCATCTTTCCAAGAACCCTAGTCTGCCACCACCGACGACACCCTCATCCTCAACCCCTCGTACTCACCTCCTTCACCCCATCGCCCTCTCCCTCATCTTCTTCTTTTCATTTTGTTTTTCCCCGCCTCGTCTTCGCCTGAACCCACGCCTGCAACCCTCGTCACCGTCACCACCCTCGCCTAACTTTCGACCATCTCATCATCCTCGTCAACAGACACTCTTCTCTCCTCACCTTCCTCTCCTACTTGACCTCACCCCGGCCTCGCCTGCGACCCAGATCCTGTGTTCGTCGTCATCGTCGTCCTCATCGTTGACGACCTCGTCGTCACCTCCTCTCCACCTTCCTCCACTCCATTACTCGCCCTTTCTCTTTCCCGAACCCAAGAACACCCTAGCATTCCTCACCCGACTTCGACAACCCTAACAACCCTTACCTGCACCTCTTCTGTCGACGTCGCTCCACCGTCGGCGACCCCACTTCGACATCGCCTCTGACCTCACATCCATCACCAACAACCCCGACTTCAAGAAACCCAGACAAACCTCTTTTTTTCTTCTCTTTCTTCTTCTTCTTGCTTCCTTGTTTCTTGATCAATGTTTCCGATCGTCGCCGGAGACTCACGACTCGTCATCATGTCTCCCTTTCCTTCTCCTCTGTCCCTGACCCGAGCTATACCAACCCCAGTGCAACCTTCATCTCTCCTTTCTTCTTCTTTCTCTTTCTTGATTCCGTTTTTCGGTCACCCGCCGGAGCCATGCTCGCCACCGCTGATTCGGGTGACCCTATGGACGTCCCCTACTTGCGTGGTTACTTTCTTGCCGTGCCTGGACCTGTCCCGTATGCGCGTGTGGATATTGCGACATTTGCCGACGTCAGACGTGCCGTACGTATCCGTATCGCAATCCATCGAGTCAAGTTAATCTTGCTACATGCTATTTAAATCATTAGATATCTATTTAAATATGTATCATACTTGTAGTGTAAATCTAGTACCCCATGTTTCATTTTATCACGTTTCGATATTCCATTTGCATTCGCTTATATCATTTAGATCTAGTTCATGAAAATAGTCTTGTTACATAGTAGATAACATTAAACTGCATCCATACCAATATTTATTTCACATAGCGCTTAATGTACATCCCATAGTACCATCTTTATAGTTTATAACCTTTCAGACACATGTTTGCATCCATCTCTTTTAGAATATAGATAATTGCATCCATAGATCATATTAAGACATTATAATGTGATATTAATATTCCATGTTTAATAAAGTGCATTCTAATTAATGTTGGAACTATCCCCTTAACCCAAATCAATAATTGTGCATCCATATGCTTTAATCTGTACCTATTTGCATATAACATCACAATGTTCCATTTTATTGTTCCATTAGTACCCCATACTTGTTTTGTATACCCATGCTTATTTTAGTTTGATTTTGAGCACCCACGTGACGTGTTGTGCACCCCTGACATGACTTGATCCACCTATTACTTGACACGATGTGATACCGTGCACTTCTTGACATGACATGATACCTATATAATACCCGACTTGACCTGATGTACCATGGATTTCTCTGTTACCTGATCTTGTTACTAATGTCAACAAACCTGACCTGTTGTCCCTACGGACATTTCCTGTTGTCTATCCAGACAAACCTGTACCTGCCTGATCCTGTGTTGGCATTAGCTCCAGATTAGTTAATACCTGACTTGAGCACATATAACTTGGAGGGTATGGGGAAATCAATGATGAAACCTGACTTGTAACTCGACAGTTCGATACCTTTTCTGATCAGTCTTACGGGCTAGGCCAGCCCCGGGGTGATGCTGCTGACATCACTCGTCATTACCTACTACCCTTTTACAGCCTTGCGACACGTCTCGGATTCAGCCCGAGAGTCATAGACCGTGATCCCGGGCACGCATGGGATACTATTGAGTTACATCGATGATTCATTAAATTGATTTCAAAAACTTGAGAGTAGTTAACCCAATAGACCAGTTTAGATTACTCAATACACATTACCCTCACCGTTCTCACTTATGTCACTGTTATACCTATTTTACCGTTTATACTCATACCTGCATGTATTGCTACCCTTGTTTATAGTATTGCTTGATATTATGACGAACTGACGTCTGGGTTTTGCATTCTCTACCTTTGTTGCAGACTGATCAGGAGTACTGCCGCTGCTAGACCGAGCGGTGAGGATTCTGTTGGTATCTAGTTTTACTTTCCAGTTTATTCTTGTATTGGATCTTTTGCTTCCGCATTATTTTATTCTCGACTCGTTTTATTTTGGCTTATGGACATGAGTTAGATAGTTTATTATTGTTCTTTATATCTCTATAGCCGTAATGTGACTGTGGAAGGATATTTCCTATCCACAGGTAGCATGGTTGGCTATGTCACATGCCTATCTT
This sequence comes from Agapanthus africanus, assembly GCA_030015575.1. Classification (NCBI taxonomy): domain Eukaryota; kingdom Viridiplantae; phylum Streptophyta; class Magnoliopsida; order Asparagales; family Amaryllidaceae; genus Agapanthus; species Agapanthus africanus. Next base: position 290,597,322 of record CM057347.1, on the reverse strand, counting down.
AGCGTACTCTGGGAAGCGGAGCGTGACACTACTCCTGTTGGCGAGGCTTTTTTTACGCGATACGTGTTTCGGTAGTGTGCCATCCGTATTGGAGATAGAGATTCGTCCGTCGACTTGATCCTTCTCGAGATGTTGGACTTCGACGTTCTCCTGGGCATGGACTGGTTAGCTACTTGCTATGCATCCATGGACTGCCGTGAGAAGACAGTCAGGTTTTGTTTTCCCAGCGAGTCAGTTCTTATTGTGCAGAGGGACCGTGGTGCCGCCCCTCACAATTTGATTTCAGCCCTTTGCGCTAGTCGGATTTTGAGGAGGGAATGTCGGGGATTCTTGGCTTTCATACGAGATACTAGAGCCATAGTAGATTCGTTGGACCAGGTTCCTATCATGAGAGAGTTTCCCGACGTTTTTCCCGTTGAGTTACCTGGATTGCCGCCAGAGCGTGAGATTGAGTTTTGCATTGATTTGATCCCCACACGGGGCCTATTTCTATACCGCTTTACCGGATGGCCCCGGCGGAGCTTAAGTAGCTTAAGGATCAGCTGCAAGAGTTGCTTGATAGGGGACTTATGCATCCGAGTGTTTCGCTTTGGGGAGCTCCTGTTCTGTTCATCAAGAAAAATGACGACAGTTTGAGATTGTGCATTGATTATCTTCATTTGAACCAAGTTACAGTGCGGAATAGGTATCATTTATCTCGCATTGACTGTTTGTTTGATCGGCTCCAGGGTGCGGGGCATTTTTCCAAGATTAATTTGAGATCGGGTTATCATCAGTTGCGGGTTCGGAATGATGACATTCCAAAGTCTGCTTTTCGTACGCGCTATGGGCATTATGAGTTTTTGGTGTTGTCGTTCGGACTCACCAATGCCCCAGCAGCGTTCATGGATTTGATGAACCGGATTTTCAGGCCGTTCCTCGACCAGTTTATTATTGTGTTTATTGATGACATTCTGGTTTATTCCAAGAGTCGAGAGGAGCATGAGCAACACTTGAGGACTGCTTTGCAGACATTGAGAGAGCGCTAGCTATTTGCTAAATTCTCGAAGTGTGCCTTCTGGCTTGATAATGTTGACTTCCTAGGTCATGTGGTTACGGGAGATGGTATTCGTGTGGACCCGAGGAAGATCAAGGCCGTACAGCTTTGGCCCAGACCTGTATCAGTGACAGAGGTCCGCAGCTTTTTGGGCTTAGCCGGTTATTACCGCCGTTTCGTGCAGGACTTCTCGAGTATCTCTGCACCGCTGACCGGACTGACCAGGAAGGGGATTCTTTTTCTTTGGACTGAGGCATGCGAGCTGAGTTTTCAGTAGTTGAGGACTCGGTTGACGACTGCACTGGTTTTATCTTTGCCTTTTGGATCGGGCGGCTTTGTCGTTTACTGTGATGCTTCTCGAGTGGGGCTCGGTTGTGTATTGATGCAGCATGATAGAGTTGTAGGGTTGCGTAATACCACCATAAGGTTAAGGAAGGCATCACACATGCCATATTGAAAATTTTTGGGTGCTATGAAACCCTAACCAAGTTCTTAACTAGAGAATTAGGGTTAACTTTGCATGTAAACAACTTTACATCTAAGAGAGAGGGATTGCAACCTTTGTAGTCCGTTCCTTCGCTTCATAAGCTTCGAGTAGTAGTCCCTTCGCCGCGATCAATGAACTCCGGCTCCACAAGTCGAATGATCCATGCTTGCTTGAAGACTTCGAAATCCAAGATGATCTACTTTGAGGAAACACGAACTCAAGCTATGACTTCACTAATTATGAATTAGTGAAGCTAACACACTAATCTATATGGCTAGTATAGAAGAGGATGATGAAGTAGGAATTTTGCTCACTTTATTATTTAATTTCTCACTATTTTCTTCTTGATCTCAAAAGCTAGAAAGCAAAATGAGAATGAGGAAGAAGAAGAAGAATGGATGAGAGTGAGGTTAGAAATGCAACCATGGGTCAAGTATATCATCCTTAACCATTGTAGAGAGTTAACCATGGCTATGTGTCATGATTGGGTTAGAAATATCTAGGGCAAAACAAAAAGGGTGGACTTGGTCAATGGTAATCTACAAGCTTCATGAAGCTTCATCCATGACTCATTTCCACAATTTGAATTACTTAGATATTTAAACCCAAACATTACATATAGCATGGTATAATTCTCATACATACATGTTGCATGTATAACCTAGCATGCTATAATATTATATATCACATATATAATATTTATGTAACAAAAGAAAACAATACAATAAACATATATCACATATATGTTAAATGTATCATAAGTGAGAATAATAAATATATAAGTGAGCACATAATATACATACATACATACATACATACATATATATATATATATATATATATATATATATATATTATATTTAATCGAATCAACACTTGATCCGATAACCCGGCTATATCATATATAACCGGCCGATATCACATATCGCGAGAATCGAATACGGTATCGCATACACGTATCAATCTCGATCCCGCACATATCACATACGTGCTCCTACTCCGTTTCTCATGAGCCAGGAAACCTCTATGTAGGACTCTAAAGACACGTCAATATGCCGGCAGAAAGTGATGATCATATCAAACACCCATAAGCTGCAAGCGGTCAGCTAAATGTAATAGCCACCCGGGTATTGAGCGACCAGAAAATCAACAAGCAACCCTGTACATACTCTGTAAGTTTACGGTAGCGCCCCGGCCGTCTGTCCGAGGCCAAAATGCGGAAACGAAAAACTTTTTCAAACTAGAAACCGGCGCTGTCGTATGCTTAAAACCCGGATCGAACTATTAACCTACTACTAGCAACTAGAGAAAGGGTTGGAAAGCTATACCGATCGATCCGTATCCTTCGGTCTTTAGCCACCATCCTAAGCTCCTCGCGGCATCTCCGGTCTCGATCTCCTCATCGGAAAGGGCACCACATCTTCGAGTCTTTTTACGGGCTCCCGCTTCATCCGAAGCAACTCGGGCACGAAGCTCGTTAGCCGACGTGTCTAAGGAGAAGTAGAGAATGTTTGTGACAACTTTGTCTCTTGCATCCATAACATGGATGGAGGTTGAAAGTGATGCCATCCATGGAAATTATGAGCTAGAGGAAGAAGAAGAAGAAGAGCCTTTTTCTTTTGAGTGTTTCTTATGATGAAATGAGAGAGTGAGTATCAAAAAATCAAATCCAAGCTCTCATATGGCAACCCCTCTCTTCTCTTCTCATCATATCAACACAAATCAATCACAATATGTGACACATGCACAAAGAAAGAGACCATGAGTCACCACTTGTGCATGTGTCACAATTAATGCTCCTAATCATGATTTCTAGCTCACAATTTCCATTTGCAAACATTAATCCAAATGTTTGCAACAATAAAAAGATACGGCAACATCTAAAGTAAACTCGTGACGGATCACAAGGATACCCCTCACCTGTATATACATACCTGCATCCACATTCCGACCGAATGCGAATGCGATGAGACTAAAGTAATCCAACAAATCTAATACTTGGATCCGGCTTAAACCAAAGCCCACTAGTATGATCCGTCCGATCAAGATCCGTGCACTACCGCACGTATAACATCGAACCCTGCCATATATCATAGGGCCTCTACAACGTTTCGCCCGAAACTTGAAAACTGTCTATGGGGGACTCTAAAGACTCGTCAATACATTGGCTGTGGATTTAACCACTAGCACGTCAGAGGTACTAGCCGTACGTAACGGGCCACCAGGTATTGACCAAAAGGAAGGTCGATGAGCGAACTCATCCTGACACCCTACTGAGCCTGTCGGTGACAATATCCGTACAGTCCGGTCCGTTCGTCTATGAGCATCGCATGGCGGGCCTAGGGGATTAGTAAAAGTTAGACCCCCAAAAGCGGTACAAGTCGTGTTGGAGTGTAGCCCAGAACACCCTGAGATACTACTGGAATACCTACCAGTAAATCTCCTGCCTTGGCCAAGGACTTCGTGTAATGGCTCTCCTAGACACAGCACGATCTCACCCCCAATACCGGGAGAGAAGAAACCCCTGCCGATCCGCTCACTGCCTCCATATGGCTCGGGACTGTACCCAACTAAAACCTGTTTGCACGACTCCTTTGAGCCATGGTAGGGTAGTAATCAAAGTACAGTGGGAACTCACATGAGACAAATGACGATCTCAGGTCGATGAACTAACCTGTACACATGTCACCAGGGAGCTGCTATCTGACGTCAGGTATAATACCAACTAGCATGTTCTTGGCGAGTCCTGTCCGGTGTACTCATAACCCAATGAGCACTGGTATACATCTTAGGTGAACCAACTGACACCAATGGCTCGTGAGACCGGCCACCGCCCCTCGTCGGGGTCTCGACTGTATACACCAGTCTACTCTGGAGTATCGATGCCCTGTCTCGAAAACTCCCATGACTAGGGACCTTTTAAGGATGTGCTTATAAAGCCCAGCTCCCATGTATATGATCGCCATCATACTGCTGGCCATCAAGCAAGAATCCTAAGGGTTCTACCAACGTGCAATAGTGACCTGTAAGGTCACCTGAAGCAGTACACGATGATAAAGATAAACCAGATAGCATACTATCATCTTGAGTAAGACTGTCCTACCGGCATAGGTCTTCCCTTAATCATTGCAATCATGTGCCTGTGATCCAATAATTGACTCTGAGGGCACTATATCCAACAATCTCCCACTTGCACTCAAGGCTAATTATTGCGATGTCGCATACTCACAGTCCGTGTGATACTGAACACCCAACTCCTCTACTAATCAGTCTCACAAAGCCCGTTTGCGAAACTATTGCGTTCGAGGAATAGCCTCAGTGAGTGGATCCGCCCTAATGTTTCTTTCTATGTCTCTCTTTATCTCATGTTCGCGGAGAAAGCCATCTCCCGAAATGAGCAATACCTGTCTTAGAATATGGCTGGATGTCTGATGGGACCTAGTTCATAAATGAACTCCAAATCCAAACTTCTTAGACTGTATCGTCAACTGAACTCAATCAGTATCCTGCGCCATGCCTCCCTCAGTATCCGCTTGGACCACCTGTCCAAACTACTGCCCCTCATCAGAGGGAAAACTATAACTCTGACAGTCACTCTGTCACCCAGGTCACCTTGGAAGCCTGGAATGATAACCGTCTCCTGAATGAGGCTGTTGTTATCATATCCCTAGAACATCCACTTATGTTCTAAAACTGCTTCTGAACGTTTTTCCAGGATAGGATTAATATCATCTTATTGCAGCTCGTGCAAAAACAACATCTGGTGTGGTACTTGACATCTCATGATCAACTCAATTGCCTAAGCAAGTGATCTGCCAATCATGCACATCCCTCTCCCCTTTAGTCTGTAAGACACCTTTATTGAGGGTGACTCCATCACCTACAGGTACACTACCGTACCAGGAGTCGTCTATTCTAAAACACCTTTAGAATGCTGTCTAAGTACCCAGATTGGGAAACTACCCAAATCTAGATCTAAAACCATAGATCTAGTAACCAGAATATCCGATATAAAATCCATGTCCTTTGTGGAGAAACCACTGTGTGACAACCAAAGTATAACCGATCGTAGTATAGGAATTTAACTTCCTACTCTGTGTATGTCATCCAAGTACCAGGACATCACACCCTACCATCTTCTTAAAAGATCCATCCCCTTTTCTAATGAAGTCAAACCTATGACTGTCACATCAGAAATAGATGATCTATCTCCGCTATATCTGCTTTAGTCCATAAATAGACATAAGCTACTTTTCCACTATGCTTCCGCTGATCCCACTGACTACGACAACCCTCTGGCAGAGTCATACACTCGTGCACTTCTAAAGCTAGTTTAGAACGACGCTATACTCATCCTCCTGCCGAGTCTCATAGCCTGGAACAACAGTAGTGTCAAGTTTGAGTAAACAAGAATCTCCTTGTCATCGTCCTTGAGGCTACCGGAGTACCTCTCGGGCGCCTGAGGTTACCCACCATATCTGCGGAGTGGCTAATAGAATGTCAAACCAGATTGAATCTTTAGGTTCTTATCAAATTTTCAGTAATCGTTTGTGGTTCTGGAATCACTCCCAGTTCTACCATACTCCCACTACTGTTTTCTGTAAAAAATCCATTTTACTAAAACTGTGGCGAGTCAAGAACAATATCACTATTGATCTTCCAGATGGTAGAAAGTCAACCCTCGTCATAGCCCGGGTCAACCCACAAACAGCCATTACAGAAACGTGCCTTGAGTTATCCAGAGTCTGGTTTTAAGCATAAGCCGGACAACTCCCCGTACCTTAACATTGTTAAAATATGAACTATTCTATATCCAATATAGAAACAGAAGCACTGATTTAATTGGAACCAGATTCAAATCATGCAGCTGTCTACAGTGCATGTCAACTAAATGGAAGGAGGCCGATCAGCGTTACTCAACTTAGGAATGCATCCAGATATGAGTTACCTGAAAGAGAAACAAGTTTCTCAAAACCATTACTATCAACTGAATACTAAACACAAGTATCTACATCTTCGATCACCTTGAAGAATCCCGATACTTGCAACATCTGGTTCTCTACTTTACTCTTATACCTGTAACTTCTCAAAACTTAGACCTTGTATTTCTATGAAACACTTGTCTAAAAACTAGAGAAGTCTTAAGTAAAAAGAATATAGTACGAGGACCAACCCCTTTGTCCTAATGGACACTGGACAACATACAATACTTTGTATATGTCCGCTGAGTTGAATAACTCAAACCCTGTGCGTCGTAGGTTGAAAACTGTACTTATGGTTAAGAAGAATTACACCGCTTTTTAATGCTCCTTACCTAACCATCAACTGATATAGGTAAATGTCATGGACATAATTTCAAAAGGTTATATCTCACTTTATAAAAATAAACGTACAGATATATCAATTTGAAATTGGTGCATTACAACGGATATTCAAAACCAAATATTTGCCGTCCGGCAAACAACCCAGGTGATTTCCTCAAATATCACCAATTACAACGAATCCCGATATAATGAGGATGATCACCCAATTCCCAATAACTTACTCCCACTCATCATCTGTAAAACCATACAGATGTGAGAATCAAACCTGGTAAATACATACTCTGGAGCAAGAGCTAATTGGGAAACCAGTTTTCTTTTAACAATACACAGTGAAACTGAAACATGTAAATGTTTCGAAGGGGTATCCGGGTATTCCTAGTAATGCCTCTTCCATTATCAGATTCACAACTGTAACCGTATTTTTCTTTGCCATCTCTCCAAAGCCCTTTATATGTCTTTAGTCATTACCTTCTGTACACCCCTTTAGGCTAAATGGTTTTCTTCCTTCCCTACCGTTCGGCACCAGCCTATGGTTTGGAAGAAGACTATCCAATAAGCATAATGGGTGTACTCTCCTAATCCTAGGAGTACTCGTAACCTGAGAGAAGGTGAAGATAAAAGACAACTGAATAAAACCTTATTCCTATTTCTCCTGAACCAGAATCCATCCCGAACTGGAACAAGTTCCTTCGAGTTCGTATATAACCATACGATGGAGTATCCAATAAACTGTGGATCTTCATAGTGATACGGGGTGTTCCGGAGAAATACCAAGGTGATGTAGGAGTGGAGATGAAATATTTGGTTTGGTCATGAATAGCAGTCGCAATTTACTTTGCCCTCTTACTAATCCCTTTATTTGTCTTTACTTAATACCTTCTATACACCTTTTAGGCTAAATGGTTTTCTTCATTCCCTACCGTTCGGCACCTGCCTATGGTTTGGAAGAATACTATTCAATAAGCGTAATAGGTGTACTGTCCTAATCCAAGGAGCACTCGCAACCTGAGAGAAGGAAAAAGGAAAAGACAACTGAACAGTCCTATTCATTTTCTCCAGAACCGGAAACCGTTCTCGAATCTGGAACAAGTTCCTTCGAGTTCGTATATAACCATACGATGGTTTTATCCAATGGAAGTGGATGTTCATAGTAATACGGGGTGTTCTGGAAAAAGGGTAAAAGTAGGAGTGGCAATGAGGTATGCAACTCAGACAATCCAAAAGCCAGTGTTTTAAGAAGGTTCGGTTAACTTGGTCACTGAGTTATAGTCTAGGGTCGGGTCATGGTCGCTGCCAAAGAGAGAGAGAAAAGAAACACTCTGCGTGCACTCTAACCTAGATCAGAATGGTTATCAATTTATCTCATCAGGAAACCTCCCACTGTATCGTCAAATTCTCCTCCAAACCTGAAAGAAGAATTAGTCGGGATCACCCGAAGAGTAAACCAACTCATCAGTGGGAATTGGGATCCAACTATCATCGCATGATGACGTGATGGAATCGACTCACGTTATCACACTTCAGAAGGTATGCGCATGCCTGCCAAGTTTCAGTTTCTTTAGAAACTCCCGATGTGATTTTTACCCCAAGCGGCTTATGACCTTGACTAGGTCAACAAACCATAAACCGCTAGTTAAGTTCAACCCGTCATTGTTCTGGATTGCATTAAACCCACCCGTACGTGCCCTTGACTAGGTCAACAAGGCCGCACGACTGTCCTAACCAATCCCATTTATGCAACAAACAAGCACGACTTAGCTACCGAACACAAAAGGTCTTGACTAGGTCAATAAACACAGCACGAATACTAAATAATACCCGTAAGAAATGATGGAGGGCTACGGCTGGTTTTTGGCGAAAAACCTTTAACGTAATGAACTTGATATCGTTGAAGGAACCGCATAGCTTTTTATAAAAATATAATGGCGAAAACCTTTGCTAAAGAGGTCACTCCCGGTGAAGGGATCTCGGCTCTTTCCCCGTAGAATGAGGTGCAGAATATTCCAACTGAATACCACGATGCAAAGCAAAAAGTAATCAGCTATAGTGAAGTTATTACCCTGATGCAAACTTCTGTCCAAGGGGTCACTCCCGGTGAAAGGATCTCGGCCCTTGCCTCGTCGACTGAGGTGCAGGATATTCCAACCGAATACTACTGTGCAAAACAAAAGAGAACGTCCTTGCAATAACAGCTTTTTTTTGAAAAATGTTCCAACAACATCAAACAGGTTTGTTTATCTTGCATTGATCCGAATCAATGCAGTCCCATCAATTAATCACATCACAAAAGAACGAAAATATGATATACGTATATGCCATCCGCATTCGCCACTGGGTCCCGTCATCACCCGTTAGCTTACTTAACTAACGACAGAGCGGGGACTGGACTAGCGCGGGTGTAAAACATATACAACATCTACTAGTATATATATCAATATATAATAATCGCTCAAGGCGTGATAAAATGCAACATCACAGAAATGTAATAAGCATCACAGAACAAAACAGATAATCTGGGATCCCCGGGTTTCATAGAGCCGCTACTGAAACCCAACGTTCCCCTGGTCGTGTGGATATCCTGTGCAATGAAATCCTAGACCCCTACGGGCACGACAAGTTACCCGCCAAAACCTGAAGCGAGGCAGCCCCCTTCAACAACGTGAATGGACCACCCAGCACTTCACGGAATCCGGTAACATGGGCACTGTAGGGTACCTAGGCACTCTCAAGAGGTCTCACAAGGCATCAACCATGCCAATTTCAAATTTTACGGGTGCCGAGAAACCCTAATACGGATCGTTAACTAGATATTTAGGCGAAAAAGAAACTAGTTAACAACTTAACTAAATGGTAAACGGAAATACAACCTTTGTAGATCCGGTTCTCCACCTCCATGGCTCCGCGATGAAGTCTCCTCACTGTATAAATCGGATCTTGGGCTCTAGCATCGGCTTCATCGGAGAAAAAGCGGGCTAGGTCATCGACGACGATGCCGAAGATGATCTACGTCGAGGCATCGCTAGATCAAGCTCCAACTTCACCAAGTCAAGAAAACTTGTGAAGGAAACACCCTATACTACTTGGCAAGAGGTAGAGGATGAAGAAATAGGAGGTGGGTTCACTTTAGAATTGGATTTCTCACTCATTTCATCAAGTTGCCATTGATGGAGGCATGCTTTCTTCAAGTGAAGAAGAAGAAGAAGAAGATGAATATTATGATGAGTATTATTCAAAAAGGAAATAAAATGAATACTTATCATAATGTAACCATGGTCAAGTGTAGAGAATAGACTAGGGTTAAGTGGAATGGTTAGGGTTAAGCATGAGACAAAATGGTGACTTAGTCAAAGCTTCATGAAGCTTCAAATACAAACAAAGAAAGCCACCATCTTTCCCATTTTCTTTTCCAAAATAAAATAAATGAAATAAATAAATAAATGAATAAGAAAATGAAAACCCTAACCATTACACAACCATGGTTTAATCTTTACACAAACCATAGTGAGCATGTATCATCAAACATGATACAAACTTGTGTACAAAAGTATATCACATATACAATGTGCACAATCCAAGTGAGAAAATCCATTTAAAGTGAACCAATACTAGTTAATGTAAATTAATATATCATATATATAATTATACATTAAATCATTAAATCAACACTTGATTTAACGATCCGGTCATATCGCATATAACCGACTAATATCCAATGTATCGATTTATCGAATCAATCCTTGATTCGACAACTAGGTTATATCGCATACAACCATTCGACACATTCATCGCGAGAATAGAATACGGTATCACATACACGTATTATTCTCGATCCCGCACATATCTCATATGCGCTCCTATTTCGTTTCGCTTGAGCCAGGAAACCTCTGTGTAGGACTCTAAAGACTCGTCAATACGCCGGCAGCAGATGATGATCATATCAAACACCCACAAGCCGCAAGCGGTCTGCTAAACGTAACGGCCACCCGGGTATTGAGCGATCAGAAGATCGACGAGCAAGCCCGCTCACACTCCTGTGAATCCAACCAGTAACACTTACCGTAAAGTCCGGTCTGATCGTCTGATATGTCGCATATCTCGCCTAGGGGTGGTAAACGTCAGACCCCAATAGCTTGATAAGTCGTGTCGATATGAGGTCTATAACAATTTGAGAAACTACTGGTAACACTTACCAGTAAATCTCAGCAACCCTGGCCAGGGATTTCCGGTTATAGCCAATCGAACACAGCGCAACATCAACCCCCTATACCGGGAGTGACGAATCCCCTCCTATCTCTCATTGCTTCCATGTGACTCGGGACTGTACCCAAAAACCACCATTTTGCACGCCCTCTTGGACGTGGTAAGGTGGAAATCAAAGCACAGTGGGAACCACACAAGACTCTATGACGATCTCGGGTCAACAGACTACTCTGTACCAGTGTCACCAGAGAACTGCCATCTGACGTAAGGTATAATACCATCTGGGAGTTCTCGGCGAGTCCGTCCAGTGTACCCAGTCTCCACTGAGCACCCATATATCATCTCTGATTTCAAACACCAATGGATATGGGATCATCCATCGCCCATCTGTATGGGTCGAGAAGGTATACGCTAGTCTACTCTGGTATATCGATGCCCCGTCTCGATATACCCACGACTAGGGACTTTGAAGGATGTACTTATGGACTACCATGTCCCCACTAGTATGATCCGCATCATAGTCCAGGTAGTCAAGCACACATCCTAAGGGCTTTACCAATATGTAACAGAGAGACAATCAGTGTACATGTTAAGGTAAAGAATAACCAGATAGCATACTATCATGTCGAGCAAGAGAGTCCTCCCTATATATGTCCCAGCATCCACTACAATATACATCCTATGTACAGTAATGGCCTCTAGGGCATACATATAACTAACAATCTCCCACTTGCACTAGGGCCATCTGTAGCAGTGGTTGCAGTATCTCATACTCAACCATCCCATAAAAATCTCTCTCTGGGAATAGGCCTTCGTGAGTGGATCCGCCGTGTTGTCCTCTGAGTCTACTCTCCTAACCTCGATCACCCTGGAGATCAACTATCTCCATGATCAGGTGACACTGCCTTAGAATATGTCTGGATCACTGATGGGACCGTCGTTCCTTGGCATAAGCCACAACTCCATCGTCTCACAATGGTAGGAACGTAGTTCATCTCATGAACCAATATACACCCAGACTGCCTCTTTGGTAGCATCTTAAGTAGCGATGTATCCTGCCTTTATCGTCTAGTATGCCACGGTATCTAGCTTGGAACTCTTCCAACATACCGTCCCTTTACCAAGGGTAAAGACAATGCCTGCGACTGACATTCAGTCGTCTTTATCACCCTGGAACCCTTCCAGTGATTCTCCCCAGGATCGGTTGATACCATCTCACTACAACTAGTAAGTATGCTAACATCCAATTAGATCTATCTCATAGATCCAAAATCCAGGATTTAGGAGGTATCATCTTGATCCAATGTGGAGAATCATTGTGATAAGCGGAGATTGGCCGAGCGTAGCATAGGAAACTCCTTTCTTATCAAGAGTATGTCATCCACGTACTCTACGAGGATCACCACCATACTCCCTACTACCTTTTTGTATATACAAGGTTCATCTGCCATTTTGATGATGTCAAACTCTTTGACTACTTCATCAAAACAGATGTTCCAACTCCGCGATGCTTGCTTTATCCTATAAAGCATCTTGCACACGTTTCCGCTGCTCCCACTGTCTACGAGGCCCTCTGGCTGTGTACTTATAGACGCTCTCTTCTAAAACATCATTTAGAAAAGCAGTCATGACACCCCAACCACCAGATATTATAGTCATGGTATGTAGCCGTGGCAAGTAGGATCTGGATGGACTTAAGCATAGCCACTGGAAAAGGTTTCATCATTATCCTCGCTTGGTCGATGACGAAAAACTTTAACAAGTCTAGCTTTGAAAGTCTCAACTTTTCCATCTACACCAAGTAATCTTCTCAAGATATACTTGCTCCTGATGGGGATTTAACCCTTCAGATATAGCAACCAAAGTCCATACTTTGTTGGTGTACATGGATTCCATCTCAGATCGCTAAGCATCCAGCCATTCTTACAGAGTCTCACTCCTGATGGCCAGCTCGAAACTAGTTGGGTTATCATCCCATGATGCAATCCTCGCTCCCACTGTCATAGAGTAACCGAAGTATCTCTCAGGTGGGTGAGGAACCCTACTAGATCGGCGGAGAGGCTGAGGTTCGTTGGTAACTATTGAATCCTTTGGTTTTATCAAATCATCTGCTGTAGTTTGTATAGCTGGAACCTTTCCAGTTCTACATAACAGATCTTGCCTCAAGCTTGTCCGGATTTTGCTATTAGACATAGCCCGGACAACCCCAAATCTTAACTAACTTAAGATATGGGCTCTTCCCTTTCCATATCACATATGAAGTGGTAGGCATCTGATTTGAATTTGAACCCTATTCAATAGGTATGCAGCTTCTCAAGCGCATAACTCCCAAAAAGAAAACAGGTAACTCAGTATTACTCATCATAGAGCACACCTTATCACATAGGGTATGATTGCTCCGCCCCGATATACCATCGTGCTATGGTGTATACGGAGGAGCAATGCTGAGAGAGAATCTCATTCTCCTTTAGAATAGTCCAGGAATTCCGTGCTCAAGTATTCTCCTTCTTGATCTCATCAAAGGACATAATACTTATACCCGTATTAGTTCTCTACTTCTAACTTATATTCTGTGAATATCTCAAAAGGTTCTGACTTGTGTTTCAACAGGAACACATGTCTGAATCAAAAGAGATCATCAGAGAATTTAATGAAGTATAAAGAACCGGTCCTGGCATATGCAGACAGGGGACCTTACATACATCAACATGTATCATCCCAAGAGTTCACTAACTCTTTCTCTGTTTCCAGTAAACGGAGCTATGGTCATCTTATCTCTGTGACATGACTGGCAAGTTTCACAAGATGTAAATTCAATCTGATTTAAATATGCATCTACATGTAACTTCAGCCAGTCGGGTCGCATTGATATGACCTAGTCTACAATGCCTCAAGAAGGATCCGTTCATTTCTGAACTCTTCCTCTTTTGTGTGTTCAGTATACTAAAGAACTGTAGTTTGATTTAGAACATCAACGCTTTTAGATAACGTGCCTGAACCGATCAACTTTTGATATAGGAAATGTTCAAAACATTATCCAACAATACAAAATTTTATCGTTTCTTTACTAATAAAGAGACAGATATGATTTTGCATATCAGGTTCGGTATCTAATAACATTTGTTCAGAATCAATGTATTGGTAATACAGGGTGACAGTGACCAACAGACTTGGCTGCAACACTTGCCCCGTTTTCTGCCTCATGAAACTTATCACCCGTTCTCAGTTCTCTACCTCTCTGTAGCCCTATGTAACAGATTACATATCTGGGATCCTGATCTGGTATCACATACCCAGGACGTAAAGGATACTGAGAAACAGTTCTCTGTAATGAACACACCCGAAGATGATGCATCAGCATGCACTCTTTTCGTTTGGGCGGCACGGGAAATCTGGTATTCCCCAATTTCCTGCTCTGTCTTATAATAATTATAAGTTGGAGCGGGACCAACGTTCCCCAGCTCAGTATAACAAGCGGGTTCGGTCAAATATCCGTATTATTATCTTGATTAAGGCGTGATATGGTCGCTACCTGGAGAGAGAGAGAAGAAAACACTCTGCGTGCGCTCTTGCAAGAATAGATTGGTTATTATTTTATCTAATCAGGATGGCTCCCACTGTTTTTTATCAAATCATCCTTCAAACCCTAAAAGGAAAGACTAGCCGGGATTAATTACACACTACAAGTTCGCCAATCTTTCAGCCAGGCCAGTGTCGGTACTTTGAGGGAGGTCTCCCGTGCTTTCGCACGAACCTAATTAATGTAAACCTCGTTTTTCCCAGAGGCGTAACCCCGTTGACACCTTTCTAGACACCTACTTGATCAGCTAATTGTAATGTATAAAACTCTCCCAGGAGTAACACTTACTCGCAGCGGGTATCGGGATCCAACTATCTCATAGAAGGTATGCAATCTCATTGCAAATTTCAACACTTGAAATTACCGATAATTTTGCCCCTAGCGTCCTATGACCTTGACGCAGGCCAACAAACCATAGTGCGCTAGTCAAGTTCAACCCGTCATTTCCTGATTGAATTAAACCCACCCGCACGACCCTTGACGCAGGCCAACAAAGTCGCACGACTACCCTAATCCAATCTGCATCATATGCATAAGCAGATAAATACTAGTTAGCTACCGCACACTACGCCTTGACGCAAGCCAACAAACGTAGCACGAATACTAACTACCACTTATCTGAAATGACGGAGGGCTACGACAGGTTTTTCTGAAAACCTATTGCGTAATGAACATGATATCGTTGTAGAATCAAATGATTTTGAAATGGAGTACTTTTGGGGCTTTTCCAGTTTTGCTAAAGGAGTCACTCCCGGTGAAGGGATCGTCGGTCCTTTCCTCGTCGAATGAGGTGCGGGATATATCATATATATCACTGTGCAAAGCAAAAACACTTAAAAGCAATCAAAATACAAACCGAGTGTGTAGCATCTGCCAGTTATTGCTAAAGGAGTTACTCCCGGTGAAGGGATCTCGGTCCTTTCCTCACCGAATAAGGTGCAGGATATATTATATATACCGCTGTGCAAAGCAAGAACTGTAGCTACCTGTTTTATTTTGAAATTCGATTCTACAACATCTTAGGTTTCTTTTACATTCATTAATCACATTAATGAAGTCCCATCATTTAAGTACCTAAACATCACAGATAAATACGACGTACACTTATGCCATCCGCATTCGCCTCGATGTCCCCTCGTGCACCGTTAGGTTAGGTAACTAACGACAGAGCGGGGCAGGGCTAGCGCGGGTGTAAAACATAAGTAACGCCTATATAATATATCATATATACTATATACAATACCTGTCACAGAACATCATATGATCACATCACAGATAAAGCACAGCAGAAGAATCATATGAAATATTGGATATACTAGGACGTCCGTATTTTCAATACGAGCCAGTATAAAACACGGATTCCACGGTCGTGATGAATAGCCAAACCCACACCCCTAGACCCCTACGAGAGCGGCAAGCAATCCTACCAATTCTAGAGTTAGGAGACCCGGACTCGACTCCTCGAGTTGGTCTCCCACTGGACTCCAGAACCCGGTTACTTGTGCTCCCCTCCTTGGGTCTATCCTAGTGCGGAAAAGTAAATAATATACAAAAGGTGACAACATCCGCAACCTGGAAGTGCCCCAATAAAAGAATATTACATACAAGTTTTTACATGAATGAAAATGAAAAACACTCATCTCACATAAAAACCCCCGGCTATTCAAACACGACGATCCAATATAACATATCCAGCAACACATAACATCACATGTCATCAACGTAAGTAAATATGTCCATCCCAATTGTCGTTGACATATAGCAACGAAACCGGCGATATCACATATTACACTTACGGTCACAAAAAAGAAAGTGTAAAACTACAACAGTTGGAATCCGCAACCTCCATAGACATCGCATGCCTAATCAAATGAATTCCTTAGACATCGCATGCCTAACAATTATAAACCTCGCATTTTAGTCTCATTATCGAAAACTCTTTTCAATATCAAGTCAGGCAATTCAATAGGATTCCCGACATCCTGATCGAATGCTCGTCGCAAACTTTAGTAGGCGGCCGCATCCCCCGACGCCATCGACGAAGTGCACCAAGGCGGAACACCGCTGCCGCGAGCACCCGAACGGATGCTTTCGGCGACGGGGTTCTCCTACAGTCACTTGGTCGGGGCTATGGAGCGAGGCTGTCTATTAAGTTTACCCGGCGAGTATCCGCGTACGCTACGTGATTGCGACGGACTTTTGATCACATCAAAATTCCGTGGCAACCGATCAAGTGAGACTAAAGTGCTATGTTTATAACATTCATTCAGTTATCTCATAACTTTTTGTGAATTCCAATTATTGTATCACATTCCGGATAAATAGAAAATGTTAAACTTTCCGATCGAACAATCGAACACCCAAGTTTTCCCGAAACAGCTCAACTCATGAAATAAGTTCAAAGACATTCACTTCGTGCCTCAGTACCAACGGTCCAGCCGTAGAAGGGTCAAGCCAACGCCTCACATGTGGCACGCCGTACTTCCCCAAACCCGAAGGTTCAAAGGGCAGTTCAAGACGGTCACATAATCGAGTTAAGGTTTGTTGTCTTCTAGAGGGACCATCGCGTTACTTGCACTACTTAGAACGTCCTTAAACCACAGAAAAATCCAACACTTGGAATTTTTCCGACAGGGGAAAGATTGGGTATTTATATCCGGTCGGACTTTTTAACATATTCTAAAATTTATCCGGAAAGCCATATAGACAAAATCTGATACTCCGATCGAAACACCGAATCCCCAAAACATCCCCAGAAAATTCAACTCTTGAATAAATATTAAAAATTCCCGTAAAATTCAGCATAATAAAATAGGAGTTACTGTGCAAACAGGGGATGATGATGTCATACTTTAGCCGCGGAACCGCCGCAGAAGGCATGCTTCTGCCGCGGTTCCGCCGCTCTTTATACTGTTCATGAGTCAAATTTTGCACCGTAATTCTTATAATTCCCTGCTGAATTTTTTAAGCATTTTTAATGTGGAAAAAACCCAGTTTTTCAAAATTGTCCAGAGAGCAAATTTGGGTTTGGGTTTCGGGTCGATCGGGTTTGAAACTTCGTCTACGCATCGCCTAAGGCTCTAGCTAGGCTCTGATACCACTGTAGGGTTCCTAGGCACTCTCAAGAGGTCTCACAAGGCATCAACCATGCCAATTTCAAATTTTACGGGTGCCGAGAAACCCTAATACGGATCGTTAACTAGATATTTAGGCGAAAAAGAAACTAGTTAACAACTTAACTAAATGGTAAACGGAAATACAACCTTTGTAGATCCGGTTCTCCACCTCCATGGCTCCGCGATGAAGTCTCCTCGCTGTACAAATCGGATCTTGGGCTCTAGCGTCGGCTTCATCGGAGAAAAAGCGGGCTAGGTCATCGACGACGATGCCGAAGATGATCTACGTCGAGGCATCGCTAGATCAAGCTCCAACTTCACCAAGTCAAGAAAACTTGTGAAGGAAACACCCTATACTACTTGGCAAGAGGTAGAGGATGAAGAAATAGGAGGTGGGTTCACTTTAGAATTGGATTTCTCACTCATTTCATCAAGTTGCCATTGATGGAGGCATGCTTTCTTCAAGTGAAGAAGAAGAAGAAGAAGATGAATACTATGATGAGTATTATTCAAAAAGGAAATAAAATGAATACTTATCATAATGTAACCATGGTCAAGTGTAGAGAATAGACTAGGGTTAAGTGGAATGGTTAGGGTTAAGCATGAGACAAAATGGTGACTTAGTCAAAGCTTCATGAAGCTTCAAATACAAACAAAGCAAGCCACCATCTTTCCCATTTTCTTTTCCAAAATAAAATAAATGAAATAAATAAATAAATGAATAAGAAAATGAAAACCCTAACCATTACACAACCATGGTTTAATCTTTACACAAACCATAGTGAGCATGTATCATCAAACATGATACAAACTTGTGTACAAAAGTATATCACATATACAATGTGCACAATCCAAGTGAGAAAATCCATTTAAAGTGAACCAATACTAGTTAATGTAAATTAATATATCATATATATAATTATACATTAAATCATTAAATCAACACTTGATTTAACGATCCGGTCATATCGCATATAACCGACTAATATCCAATGTATCGATTTATCGAATCAATCCTTGATTCGACAACTAGGTTATATCGCATACAACCATTCGACACATTCATCGCGAGAATAGAATACGGTATCACATACACGTATTATTCTCGATCCCGCACATATCTCATATGCGCTCCTATTTCGTTTCGCTTGAGCCAGGAAACCTCTGTGTAGGACTCTAAAGACTCGTCAATACGCCGGCAGCAGATGATGATCATATCAAACACCCACAAGCCGCAAGCGGTCTGCTAAACGTAACGGCCACCCGGGTATTGAACGATCAGAAGATCGACGAGCAAGCCCGCTCACACTCCTGTGAATCCAACCAGTAACACTTACCGTACAGTCCGGTCTGATCGTCTGATATGTCGCATATCTCGCCTAGGGGTGGTAAACGTCAGACCCCAATAGCTTGATAAGTCGTGTCGATATGAGGTCTATAACAATTCGAGAAACTACTGGTAACACTTACCAGTAAATCTCAGCAACCCTGGCCAGGGATTTCCGATTATAGCCAATCGAACACAGCGCAACATCAACCCCCTATACCGGGAGAGACGAATCCCCTCCTATCGCTCATTGCCTCCATGTGACTCGGGACTGTACCCAAAAACCACCGTTTTGCACGCCCTCTTGGACATGGTAAGGTGGAAATCAAAGCACAGTGGGAACCACACAAGACTCTATGACGATCTCGGGTCAACAGACTACTCTGTACCAGTGTCACCAGAGAACTGCCATCTGACGTAAGGTATAATACCATCTGAGAGTTCTCGGCGAGTCCGTCCAGTGTACCCAGTCTCCACTGAGCACCCGTATATCATATCTGATGTCAAACACCAATGGATATGGGATCACCCATCGCCCATCTGTATGGGTCGAGAAGGTATACGCTAGTCTACTCTGGTATATCGATGCCCCGTCTCGATATACCCACGACTAGGGACTTTGAAGGATGTACTTATGGACTACCATGTCCCCACTAGTATGATCCGCATCATAGTCCAGGTAGTCAAGCACACATCCTAAGGGCTTTACCAATATGTAACAGAGAGACAATCAGTGTACATGTTAAGGTAAAGAATAACCAGATAGCATACTATCATGTCGAGCAAGAGAGTCCTCCCTATATATGTCCCAGCATCCACTACAATATACATCCTATGTACAGTAATGGCCTCTAGGGCATACATATAACTAACAGGCACCCCTCCTTGGGTCAACCTGTACCCCCTACGAATGCGGCGAATAGCCCGTCAATTCTAGAGTGAATCCCCCTTCGTCTCAAAGCCATGAGATGCGGGCCCATTGCCCTCTAGAACCCGGCTATCTGTGCACCCCTCCGCGGGGTAATCCTAGTACATAAAGTAAAATATTCATACAACGGGTACATCGACCTCAGCCTGGTCATGTCCTAAAAGAATAATATACAAACAGGCGGAGACGGCAGTCCACATGTCAGACGCTAGCCCCGCAATATCAAATATACAAATACAACCAAACTGTACTACCGTTGCATCCAGGCTATCCACCACGACAAATCCGCAACATCACAGCACAACACAGAACATCAACGTGAATGTCACGTTCGTAAATCCATCTAAAAGAACTATAGCAATTAGACAAGATTTACCGATCAAATGACATTCACGGTCGCAGATATAATGTAAATACTGTGAACTAACATGTTTAAAATTTTCGATCGATAAAATTTCCTGAAGTGGGCCCCAAGCACAATACCCAGTACTCAGAATAATCTGGGCCCAAAACAAAAATATCAGAAACTCCAATTCCATGTTAGAGAGCACTGTAGAAAAAATGGTGCAGTGCAGCTACAGTGCTGCGGCGGAACCACGGCCAGAACGGGGTTACGGCCGTGGTTCCGCGGTGCTACAGGGCTTTCATGCCACCAATTTTCTGCAGTGTTCTTAGAACAGCTTGCTTGATTTTCTGCAACACACAAAATTGTTTTTTGACAACAAAAAAAATTCGATAGAAACCGCACTTTTTGAAATCGCGGTTTTGGAAAATTCGGCCGATCGAAGTTTTAAATACGTTAGAGCAAGCTAGTAAAGGTTAATGGCGTGGCTCTGATACCATGTAAGTCTATGGTAGCGCCCCGGCCGTCTGTCCGAGGCCAAAATGCGAAAACGAAAAACTTTTTCAAACTAGAAACCGGCGCTGTCGTTTGCTTAAAACCCGGATCGAACCATTAACCTACTACTAGCAACTAGAGAAAGGGTTGGAAAGCTATACCGATCAATCCGTGTCCTTCGGTCTTTGGCCACAATCCCAAGCTCCTCGCGGTATCTCCGGTCTCGATCTCCTCGTCGGAAAGGGCACCATATCTTCAAGTCTTTTTACGGGCTCCCGCTTCATCCGAAGCAACTCGGGCACGAAGTTCGCTAGCTGACGTGTCCAAGGCGAAGTAGAGAATGTTTGTGACAACTTTGTCTCTTGAATCCATAGCATGGATGGAGGTTGAAGGTGATGCCATCCATGGAAATTATGAGCTAGAGGAAGAAGAAGAAGAAGAAGAGCCCTTTTCTTTTGTGTGTTTCTTATGATGAAATGAGAGAGTGAGTATCAAAAAATACAAATCCAAGCTCTCATATGGCAGCCCCTCTCTCTCTCTCTTCTCATCATATCAAAACAAATCAATCATAATATGTGACACATGCACAAAGAAAGAGACCATGAGCCACCACTTGTGCATGTGTCACAATTAATGCTCCTAATCATGATTTCTAGCTCACAATTTCCATTTACAAACATTAATCCAAATGTTTGCAACAATAAAAAGATACGACAACATTTAAAGTAAACTCATGACGGATCATAAGGATACCCCTCACCTTTATATATAAACCTGCATCCGCATTCCGACCGAATGCGAATGCGATGAGACTAAAGTAATCCAATAAATCTAATACTACGATTCGTCTTAAACCAAAGCCCACTAGTATGATCCGTCCGATCAAGATCCGTGCACTACCGGACGTATAAGATCGAACCCTGCCATATATCATACGGCCTCTACAACGTTTCGCCCGAAACTTGAAAACTGTCTGTGGTGTACTCTAAAGACTCGTCAATACATTGGCTGTGGATTTAACCACTAGCACGTCAGAGGTACTAGCCGTGCGTAACGGGCCACCAGGTATTGACCAAAAGGGAGGTCGTTGAGCGAACTCATCCGGACACCCTACTGAGCCTGTCAGTGACAATATCCGTACAGTCCGGTCCGTTCGTCTATGAGCATCGCATGGCGGGCTTAGGGGGTTGGTAGAAGTCACCCCCAAAAGCGGTACAAGTCGTGTCGGAGTGTAGCCTAGAACACCCTGAGATACTACTAGAATACCTACCATTAAATCTCCTGCCTTGGCCAAGGACTTCGTGTAATGGCTCTCCTAGACACAACGCGATCTCATCCCCAATACCGAGAGAGACGAAACCCCTGCCGATCCGCTCACTGCCTCCATGTGGCTCGGGACTGTACCCAACTAAAACCTGTTTGCATGACTCCTTTGAGCCGTGATAGGGTAGTAATCAAAGCACAGTGGGAACTCACACGAGACAAATGACGATCTCAGGTCGATGAACTAACCTGTACACATGTCACCAGGGAACTGCTATCTGACGTTAGGTATAATACCAACTAGCATGTGTTAGTGTATATGCCCTAGAGGCCATTACTGTATCATACTAGTTTGTATATTACTTAATGGATGCTTGGGATATTCACCTTGTATATACAATCTTGCTCAAAATAGTAGTATGCTACTTGGTTTGTTTCTACTTCAATGTGTACTTGTGTTTATTTCAGTATATCACTTATACGCATTAGTGGAGCCCTTAGGATCTTTGCTTGATTACCAGCGTTGTGATGGCAGTCACACTAGTGGGGCTGGGTAATCTATAAGCACATCCTTATTCAGGTCCCTGGTCGCAGGACTATCGAGACAGGGCATCGATACTCCGGAGTAGACCAGCGCATGCGCTTCTCATCCCAGTATGGGAGACGGTCTGTCCCACAGCCGTCAGTACGTCGTACTTGAGATAGTATGCGGGTGCTCGTTAGGTTACGGGTACACTGGACAGGACTCGTCGGGAACTGACTAGTTGGTATTATACCTATCGTCAGTTATCAGTTCCCAGGTGACATGAGTACAGCTTAGTCCGCTGACTTGACACTGTCACTCCGCCTCGAGTATGTTCCCACTGTACTTTGATCACTACCCTACCACGGCTCAAAGGAGTCGTGCAAACAGGTGGTGGTTGGGTGCAGTCCCGAAGCACTTGGAGGCAGTGACGGTTAGACAGGATTCGTCTCTCCCGGTATTGGGGGTTGACATCGCGCTGTGTCTAGGAGAGCCATTACACGAGTAGTCCCTGGCCAGGGCAAACGAGATATACTGGTAGGTTTCCAGTGTTATCTCAGGGTGTATTGGGCTTCACTCCGGCACGACTTGTACCGCTATTGGGGGACTGACGTTTACCGCCCCCTAGGCCCGCCATGCGATGTATCAGACGAACAGACCGGACTGTACGGAGAATGTCACGCTCAGGCTCAGTAGGAGTTCAGATGGGTTTCGCCTCGTCAGTCTTCTTGTCGGCATTACCTGGGGACCGTTACGCACAGCTAGTGCCGCTTGCGGTCTGTGGTTAAACCCACTGCCAGCGTAGTGTTGAGTCTTTAGAGTCCCACACAGAAAGCTTTTCGCCTTTAGGCAAACGAGTAGAGGTCGCATGGTATTGCGACAGGTCGCATGGTTTTGCGACAGGGTTCGGTCACATCCGTGCACTTGTGCGCGTACAGTGTCCGGACAGTTTACACTAGCGGGCTTTGGTTTAAGCCAGATCCTAGTGTACCTTATGGGATTGGATTTATCCAGTTTGCATTCGTGTTCCTCGGAACGCGGATGCGGGTGTGTATGCACAGTTGACAGGGAGGCAGAGGCAGTGGATTCTCATTAGGGTTGTTGACAGTTGACCGTTGACTTTTGACTTTTTGCTCAACCCTAATGAGAATATGATATGTGATTAACTATTATATTAATTAAGTATTATGGTGATATGGTTGTTGACTTGTTGACTTTTGTTGACTTGTTGA
This sequence comes from Agapanthus africanus, assembly GCA_030015575.1. NCBI lineage: Eukaryota > Viridiplantae > Streptophyta > Magnoliopsida > Asparagales > Amaryllidaceae > Agapanthus > Agapanthus africanus. Next base: position 290,573,468 of record CM057347.1, on the reverse strand, counting down.
TTTTGGTGACTTGTTGACTTTTGTTGACTTGTTGACCGGTTGACTAGGCTTGACTAGTTGACCATCATGATAACCATGGTTATCATTTCATGCCAAAGACTTTTTTCTTGCTTGCTTTTTGAGTAAAATGAGTGCATGATATGATAACCTTATGGTTGCTTCTAACCATCACCAAAAGACTTTTTTGATATGATGAGTTATGATCACTTTGGATTATGAGAGGGTGAGAGAGAAAAGAGAGCCTCATTCTTTCTTGCTCATTCTCTCTCTTGTTCTTGAGCTCTCCCCTTGCTCTCACCCTCAACCTCTTGCTCCCTCTCTTGATCCATGGTTCTCTTGTCTCATGAGTTGAGAATCAAGAACCATAGATAAAATCCCATTCTATTTTCCTCTCTACTCATTCTAGTTCACTAGGTTTAGCAAACCAAGTGAACTAGTTTCTTCAAAGACCGAAGAAGGAGCTAAAGGTTGGAGCTTTCAAGTGGATCTATCTTCGGCGTACGGAGACGACGAGAAGGAGCCATCGGACCACCACCGGAGCTTGAAGAGAAGGAGTTCAAGTTTAGGTATAACCATCTTCATCCGAGTAGCTAAATATCTTTAGCTTAGTTTGCTAGTTTTAGTTTAGGTAACGATCCCGACCATGAGTTAGTCCATGTTGCCTCTTGCGATAAAAATTTTGATTTTATACCGTTTCCGCCTCCCCGTAAGAACCGGGGGTCGCAATATGGACTTACAGTGGTATCAGAGCCAGGTTAAACTTAAACTAGCTAGGTAGTAAAGTGTAACGAAGTTCGGAACCGAAAAAAATCACAAAACCGGAAAACTACAAAAACTGAGTTTCTGTTGAAATTTTTTCTGGTCAAAATGAAAAACTTCATACTCCTAAATTCGTCTCAGGGTTTTGTTAGAACACCCATGAAAAACGATTCACCAATTCGTCTAAACCGCCGCGCTTCCGCCGCGTGACCCTTCTTGGCCGCCGCTGAAGCGCCGCGGTTTGTTGTCTTTAGTGCGTCGTTTTTCGTGCAGTGTGTGTCTGTGTTGGTTTTGGGATTTTTGAGATATATTATATGTGCCCAGATTTTACAGAAAAGAAATTTCCTTTTGGGGTCCTATAATTCCGTATTTTTTCCGAACTTCATTGCACTTTGACTATGATGGTTATATCTGTGATGTTTGCATGTATTGAACGTCGGCTAATCGCTATAAGTCGATTAGTCGGGGTTATACATGATCTGTAATGTGCTGGAATGTGTATATAAATATGTTGGATTGTCGCGGGTGAATAGCCGGGGGTTGTGAGACGAGAGTTTACTTTTCTTGCAATTCATGTAAATTTGTAAATTGATGTAATAATTATTTGTTTGGCCGCACAACCGGGTCGGGGTTGTAGCCGTCATTGTATAATTTCTTTTTACTGTTTTTGCTCCTAGGATAGACCCGTGGAGGGGTGCACAAACTACCGGGTATGCCGAAGTGTCGAGTGGCCTACTCATGGAGATGAGGGAGGTTGCTACGCTTCGGGTACTTGGCGGGTAGTTTGCCGTACCCGTAGGGGTCTTGGGTGGGGTTTTGGCTATTCACCGCGACCGTGTTATCTGTTTTTGTTACAGGCTCGTACAAATTACAGATTACTAGTATATCCAATGTATTTATCTGTGATCTGAAATGTTTATCATTGCTTACTATTTAGGCGTTGCTTATGTTTTACAGACGCGCTAGCCCAGCCCCCGCTCTGTCGTTAGTTAAGTAACCTAACGGGTAATGACGGGGCCCAGTGGCGAATGCGAATGGCATAAGCGTACGTCATATTTTGGTTGTTTTCTGCAATGGTAGGGTTAAATGATGGGACGCATTAAAAGTACTAATGCAAGAATATCACGCATTAAAAGAACTAATGCAAGATAATAAACCAAGTTAAAGTCGTTGGAACACTTTCGAAAAACCACTCGGTTCTTTTCAAAATAACTTTTAAATGCGGAGCTTGAGCCACTCCTTCTAAAAGCTATCTCGTTCCATCGATTAAATCAAGTTCACTACGTTCACGGTTTTGCCAAAACCATCCGTAGCCCTCCATCATTTCAGTTAAATATTCGGTAGTATTCAAGCTATGTATTTTGACCTCACGCCAAGGCATAGTGATTGGTAGCTGCCGGATATTTATCTGTTGCATAGATAGAATGCGTTGGTTTGAGACAGTCGTACTGCCATTTTGGCCTACGTCAAGGGTATGTACGGGTGGATTCAAATTAACCTGGATAATGATGGGACGAACTTGACATGTGACTTATGACATTTTGACCTCACGCCAAGGTCATAAGAGCATGGGGCGAAAATCCACATCGGGAGTTTCATAAGTACTGAAACTTGCTAGATTTGCATACCATTTGGAGTGTGATGATTCTGGTAGGATTCCTTCAGTTTCGTCACGCGATGATATTTGGATCCCGATCCTACTGTGAGTATATGCTACTCCTCGGGAAATTTCTCACTTAACGATCAATGCTATAAACCTAGTAGGTGCCTAGAAAGGTGTTAGCGGGGCTACGCCCCCAGGGAAAAGAGGTTCTCTAATTAAGGAACTTCGCGAAAGCGTTGGAAAACCTCCCTCGAAGTACCGACACCGGCCTGGCTGAACGGTTAAGCAAGTATTGTACGGTGGGATTGATCCTGACTAATTCTTCCTTTATGGTTTGAGGAGGGATTCGAGAAACAGTGGGAGCCATCCTGTTTAGACAAACTAAAAACCACTCTAAACTTGCAAGAGCATCATGCTGAGTGTTTCTTCTTCTCTCTCCTAATTGCAGCGACCAATCAACATGACTGGACTTAAGTTACTCCTAGATAAAAACAAACTGACAGGGCCAAACTACAAAGATTGGCTCAGGAATGTCACGATAGCAATCACTTATGACAAGCTGGGGTATCTTCTTACCACCAAAGCTCCCCCTGTCCCTGGTCCAACTTCCAGTGTCGCGGATAAGGAAATCCGCAAGACTTGGGAGATTGATAGCGCGAAGGCCAAGTGCCTCCTGCTTGCCTCGATGGACAACGAACATCAGAGGAGGCATGAGAATATGGACATGGAGTCCATATTGCTCCATACAAAAGAACTGTATGGAGAGCAATCACGTATCGCAAGATACGAAGCGTCGAAAAAGTTATTTTCGACAAGAATGGCCGTCGGATCATCAGTAGCCGAGCATGTGCTAAAGATGATCGGCTTCATTGAGGAGCTCGCTGACCTAGGGATCACATTGGAGAGTGAGCTATATACGGATATAGTTCTCCAGTCCCTTCCTTCCACTTACGCCCAGTTTATACTGAACTTCAACCTACAAGAAAAAGAGGTTGAACTATCAGAGCTCCTCAACATGCTGAGGAGCGCAGAGGGCACCCTACAGAAAGGTAGGGAAACATCCACTTTGTTTGTAGGAGGATCATCTTCTTCTAGGTCCAAGGCGAAAGCCAAGGGAAAGAAGAAGAAGGCCCCCGCCAAACCAAGGGGCGGTGTTGGTAAAGTGGATACGAAGGGAAAAGGCAAAGCAACAAAGATAGCGGGGAAGCTTGTGGATAAGGAAGAATGCTTCTATTGTCATAAGAAAGGACACTGGAAGAATGATTGCAGGGCCTGGAAGGCCAGAACACAGGAATTGAAGCAGGTTGCAGCTTCAGCTTCAGGTGTGTATGTTATTGAAAATTGTCTTTCAATAAACTCTACTTCCTGGGTATTGGATACCGGATCAGGATCTCATATCTGTAATTCTTTGCAGGCGTTGAGAAACCGTAGGGTTTTGAAGGCAGGTGACATGACCCTCAAAGTTGCGAACGGAGCTAGCATGGATGCTAAAGCCGTGGGGGACTATCACCTGGGAATGTCAGATGGACATGTTTTGGTTTTGCGTAATTGCTTTTTTGTACCCAACGCAACTTGTAATATCATTTCTGTATCTTTAGTTTCTAAAGAAGGTTATGAATTTGCGTTTGTAAGTAATGTTGTAAACATTCACCTTAATCAAGTTTTGATTGGGTCAGGTACATTGAGTAATGGTATATACGTGTTAAACCAACCACAAATTTTCAACGTCCAGAATACACACAAAAGAAAGTCTCCGGAAATAAATCAGACTTTCTTATGGCATTGTAGATTGGGTCACATCAATGAGAGAAGGTTGACTAAGTTACATACAGAAGGATATTTGAATGCGTTCGAATATCAATCGTATGCCACTTGTCAATCTTGTCTCAAAGGAAAGATGACAAAGACTCCGTTTACTGGACATGGAGTAAGAGCGAGCGAGCTCTTGGGACTCGTACACAGTGACGTGTGCGGTCCAATGTCTACACATGCCCGAAGCGGACATTCTTACTTCATTACTTTTACGGATGACTTCTCAAGGTACGGTTATGTCTTCTTAATGAAACATAAGTCCGAGGCCTTTGGAAAATTCCAGGAGTATAAGAATGAAGTAGAGAAACAGACCGGCAAAAGTATTAAGATTCTAAGATCGGATCGAGGTGGAGAATACTTAAGTGCCGAATTCCTGGACTATTTAAAAGAGAACGGAATTCTCTCTCAGCTTACTCCTCCATACACCCCGCAACATAACGGTGTATCGGAGAGACGGAACCGCACCCTATTGGATATGGTGCGGTCCATGATGAGTAACGCTGAGTTGCCGCGATCATTCTGGGGATATGCGCTAGAATCAGCAGCATACCTTTTGAACCGAGTTCCAACTAAGACTGTGCCTACCACCCCATATGAAATGTGGAGTGGGAAGAAACCCTATCTTCAATATCTGAAGATCTGGGGATGTCCAGCTTTTGTCAAAAAGCAGCATGCGGACAAACTCGAGGCACGCTCAGTACTGTGCAAGTTTGTGGGATACCCAAAGAACACCAGGGGGTATCTTTTCTACTACGCAGAGGAACAAAAAGTCCTTGTTTCTCGTAATGCCCACTTTCTAGAACACCAGTTCTTGGAAAAGGAAATTAGTGGGAGCGCAGTAGAACTAGAAGAAATTCCAGAACCACAGACTATTACTGAAAGGTTAGTGGAACCAGAGGGTTCAACAGAACAGGACATTCCTACGCCGCTCCGCAGGAGTAGTAGGCAGTCTCATCCGCCCGAGAGATACTGCGGTTTTCTCATAGACGGGGATAGAGAGGATTGCATCATAGATTATGATGAGCCTACTAGCTTCCAGCAGGCCGTTCAGAGCGTTGACTCAGTGAAATGGCTGGATGCAATGCGGACCGAAATGGAGTCCATGTACACCAACAAGGTATGGACGTTGGACATTGCTCCAGACGGGGTAAAACCCGTAGGATGCAAGTGGATCTTCAAAAGGAAGATTGGTGTAGATGGACAGGTTGAGACCTATAAAGCTAGGCTGGTAGCAAAGGGTTTTCGTCAAAGACCTGGCTTGGACTACGACGAAACCTTTTCTCCAGTAGCCATGCTGAAATCCATTCGGATCCTTCTTGCCATTGCTGCCTTCCACGATTATGAGATCTGGCAAATGGACGTAAAGACAGCTTTTCTAAATGGAAATTTAGAGGAGTGTGTCTATATGGACCAGCCAGAGGGTTTCATTCAGAGTGGGAGCAGCGGAAAGGTGTGCAAGTTGCTTAAGTCCATCTATGGACTAAAGCAGGCATCGCGGAGTTGGAACATCTGCTTTGATGAGACGGTCAAAGAATTTGGCTTTATCAAAAATCCAGATGAACCATGCATCTATAGTAGATTTGTAGCGAGAACTGTAGTATTCCTCGTTTTATACGTGGATGACATTCTCTTAATAGGAAATGACATTCCTATGCTACAATCTGTCAAGGGGTTCTTGTCACACAGGTTCTCCATGAAAGACCAGGGTGATGCCTCATACATTCTGGGTATCCGGATCTACCGTGACAGATCCAAGAGGATATTAGGACTTTCACAGTCCAGGTACATCGACACCATACTGAAGAGATTCAGTATGGAAGATTCCAAGCGCGGTAACCTACCGGCTTGTCACGGGATCACCCTCTCTAAAGAGATGTCTCCCAAGACTGATTTGGAGAGGGATCGCATGTCTATTATACCCTACGCTTCTGCGGTAGGCTCTATAATGTATGCGATGTTGTGTACCAGACCGGATGTAGCTTATGCACTGAGTGTGGTAAGCCGGTATCAGTCTAACCCTGGGGAGAAACACTGGATAGCGGTAAAGAACATTCTCAAGTACCTGAGAAGGACTAAGGAGATGTTCTTGGTGTATGGCGGAAAAGACCTCCAGATCGAGGCCTTTGCTGACTCCAGCTTCCAGAGTGACAAGGATGATTCCAAGTCCATGTCGGGTTTTGTCTTTACCCTCAATGGAGGGGCGGTGTGTTGGAAGAGTTCCAAACAAGAAACCGTTGCAGACTCGACGATGGAAGCGGAATACATCGCTGCATCTGATGCCGCAAAAGAAGCTGTCTGGATGAGGAAGTTCTTGAAAGAACTTCAGGTGGTTCCGTCCATTGTTGATCCAATACCTCTGTATTGCGACAACAACGGGGCTATAGCTTTAGCGAAGGAACCCAGGTCCCATCAGAGATCCAGGCACATCTTAAGGCGGTATCACCTGATCAGGGAGATCGTAGATCGCCAGGAGATCGAGGTTCGGAGAGTCGCTTCAGAAGATAACACTGCTGATCCATTCACCAAGGCCCTGCCCCAGACTCAGTTCGAGCGGCTGATCGAGATGATAGGTCTTCGATACGCCAGTACATGGCCTTAGTGCAAGTGGGAGATTGTTAGTGTATATGCCCTAGAGGCCATTACTGTATCATACTAGTTTGTATATTACTTAATGGATGCTTGGGATATTCACCTTGTATATACAATCTTGCTCAAAATAGTAGTATGCTACTTGGTTTGTTTCTACTTCAATGTGTACTTGTGTTTATTTCAGTATATCACTTATACGCATTAGTGGAGCCCTTAGGATCTTTGCTTGATTACCAGCGTTGTGATGGCAGTCACACTAGTAGGGCTGGGTAATCTATAAGCACATCCTTATTCAGGTCCCTGGTCGCAGGACTATCGAGACAGGGCATCGATACTCCGGAGTAGACCAGCGCATGCGCTTCTCATCCCAGTGTGGGAGACGGTCTGTCCCACAGCCGTCAGTACGTCGTACTTGAGATAGTATGCGGGTGCTCGTTAGGTTACGGGTACACTGGACAGGACTCGTCGGGAACTGACTAGTTGGTATTATACCTATCGTCAGTTATCAGTTCCCAGGTGACATGAGTACAGCTTAGTCCGCTGACTTGACACTGTCACTCCGCCTCGAGTATGTTCCCACTGTACTTTGATCACTACCCTACCACGGCTCAAAGGAGTCGTGCAAACAGGTGGTGGTTGGGTGCAGTCCCGAAGCACTTGGAGGCAGTGACGGTTAGACAGGATTCGTCTCTCCCGGTATTGGGGGTTGACATCGCGCTGTGTCTAGGAGAGCCATTACACGAGTAGTCCCTGGCCAGGGCAAACGAGATATACTGGTAGGTTTCCAGTGTTATCTCAGGGTGTATTGGGCTTCACTCCGGCACGACTTGTACCGCTATTGGGGGACTGACGTTTACCGCCCTCTAGGCCCGCCATGCGATGTATCAGACGAACAGACCGGACTGTACGGAGAATGTCACGCTCAGGCTCAGTAGGAGTTCAGATGGGTTTCGCCTCGTCAGTCTTCTTGTCGGCATTACCTGGGGACCGTTACGCACAGCTAGTGCCGCTTGCGGTCTGTGGTTAAACCCACTGCCAGCGTAGTGTTGAGTCTTTAGAGTCCCACACAGAAAGCTTTTCGCCTTTAGGCAAACGAGTAGAGGTCGCATGGTATTGCGACAGGTCGCATGGTTTTGCGACAGGGTTCGGTCACATCCGTGCACTTGTGCGCGTACAGTGTCCGGACAGTTTACACTAGCGGGCTTTGGTTTAAGCCAGATCCTAGTGTACCTTATGGGATTGGATTTATCCAGTTTGCATTCGTGTTCCTCGGAACGCGGATGCGGGTGTGTATGCACAGTTGACAGGGAGGCAGAGACAGTGGATTCTCATTAGGGTTGTTGACAGTTGACCGTTGACTTTTGACTTTTTGCTCAACCCTAATGAGAATATGATATGTGATTAACTATTATATTAATTAAGTATTATGGTGATATGGTTGTTGACTTGTTGACTTTTGTTGACTTGTTGATTTTGGTGACTTGTTGACTTTTGTTGACTTGTTGACCGGTTGACTAGGCTTGACTAGTTGACCATCATGATAACCATGGTTATCATTTCATGCCAAAGACTTTTTTCTTGCTTGCTTTTTGAGTAAAATGAGTGCATGATATGATAACCTTATGGTTGCTTCTAACCATCACCAAAAGACTTTTTTGATATGATGAGTTATGATCACTTTGGATTATGAGAGGGTGAGAGAGAAAAGAGAGCCTCATTCTTTCTTGCTCATTCTCTCTCTTGTTCTTGAGCTCTCCCCTTGCTCTCACCCTCAACCTCTTGCTCCCTCTCTTGATCCATGGTTCTCTTGTCTCATGAGTTGAGAATCAAGAACCATAGATAAAATCCCATTCTATTTTCCTCTCTACTCATTCTAGTTCACTAGGTTTAGCAAACCAAGTGAACTAGTTTCTTCAAAGACCGAAGAAGGAGCTAAAGGTTGGAGCTTTCAAGTGGATCTATCTTCGGCGTACGGAGACGACGAGAAGGAGCCATCGGACCACCACCGGAGCTTGAAGAGAAGGAGTTCAAGTTTAGGTATAACCATCTTCATCCGAGTAGCTAAATATCTTTAGCTTAGTTTGCTAGTTTTAGTTTAGGTAACGATCCCGACCATGAGTTAGTCCATGTTGCCTCTTGCGATAAAAATTTTGATTTTATACCGTTTCCGCCTCCCCGTAAGAACCGGGGGTCGCAATATGGACTTACAGCATGTTCCCGGCGAGTCCTGTCCGGTGTACTCATAACCCAATGAGCATCTGTATACATCTTAGGTTAACCAACTGACACCAATAGCTCATGAGACCGGCCACCGCCCCTCGTCGGGGTCTCGACTGTATGCACTAGTCTACTCCGGAGTATCCATGCCCTGTCTCGAAAACTCCCACGACTAGGGACCTTTTAAGGATGTGCTTATAGATCCCAGCTCCCACGTATATGATCTCCATCATACTGCTGGCCGTCAAGCAAGAATCCTAAGGGATCTACCAAAGTGCAATAGTGACCTGTAAGGTCACCTGAAGCAGTACACGATGATAAAGATAAACCAGATAGCATACTATAATCTTGAGTAAGACTATCCTACCGGTATAGGTGCTTCCTCAATCATTGCAATCACGTGCCTGTGATCCAGTAATTGACTCTGAGGGCACTATATCCAACATACTCCTGCGAATCAAACCAGTAATACTACCATACAGTCCGGTCTCTTCATGTTGGAGATAGTGCCCTCAGAGTCAATTATTGGATCACAGGCATGTGATTGCAATGATTGAGGGAGGACCTATCCCAGTAGGACAGCCTTACTCAAGATGATAGTATGCTATCTGGTTTATCTTTTTCATCGTGTACTGCTTTAGGTGACCTGACAGGTCGCTATTACACGTTGATAGAGCCCCTAGGATTCTTGCTTGACTGCCAGCAGTATGAGGGCGATCATATACGTGGGAGCTGGGGTCTATAAGCACATCCTTAAAAGGTCTGTAGTCATGGGAGTTTCGAGACTGGGCATCGATACTCCATTAGTAGACTAAGGTATACAGTCGAGACCCCGACGAGGGGCGGTGGCCAGTCTCACAAGCCACTGGTGTCAGTTGGTTCACCTAAGATGTATACAGGTGCTCATTGGGTTATGAGTACACCGGACAGGACTCGCCGGGAACCTGCTAGTTGGGATTATACCAGACGTCAGATAGTAGTTCCCTGGTGACATGTGTACAGGTTAGTTCATCGACCTGAGATCGTCATTTGTCTCGTGTGAGTTCCCACTGTACTTTGATTACTACCCTACCACGGCTCAAAGGAGTCGTGCAAACAGGTTTTAGTTGGGTACAGTCCCGAGCCACATGGAGGCAGTGAGCGGATCTGCAGGGGTTCGTCTCTCCCGGTATTGGGGATGAGGTCGCGCTGTGTCTAGGAGAGCCATTACACAAAGCCCTCGGCCGAGGCAGGAGATTTACTGGTAGGTATTCCAGTAGTATCTCAGGGTGTTCTGGGCTACACTCCGACACGACTTGTACCGCTTTTGGGGGTCTGACTTTTACCAACCCCCTAGGCCCACCATTCGATACTCATAGACGAACGGACCGGACTGTACGGATATTGTCACTGACAGGCTCAGTAGGGTGTCAGGATGAGTTCGCTCATCGACGTCCCTTTTGGTCAATAGCTGGTGGCCCGTCACGTATGGCTAATACCTCTGACGTGCTAGTGGTTAAATCCACAACCATAGTATTGACGAGTCTTAAGAGTCCACCACACACAGTTACTCAAGTTTTGGGCAAAATGCTGTAGAGGCCGTATGGAGATATGGCAGGGTTCGATCAGACACGTGCGGTATTGCACGGATCGTGATCGAACGAATTTTACTAGCGGGCTTTGGTTTAAGCCGGATCCTAGTATTAGACAGTGTAGATTTTGTCACTTTGCGTTTGTATTCAGTGGGAATACAAATGCGGGCATGTATATGCAGTAGCGGGGTTTTTCCTGTAATTTATTACGGGATCAGTTTTCTGAAGTTGCCAGTTTGCATTCCGTTCCGGCCGGTTTTTCCTTTGTTCTTTTGCGGCCGGACTTTCCGATGGAGGGGGTTATTTGCAAGTTTGCAAATAACATTTGTGGAAGGGGGTTTCTTGCATTTGTAGCTTCATCATGATGAGATTCTTTAATAGTCTTTTCCTTTGCTTTTTGAGATGAGAAAGGATTTCAAATTGAGATGACTTTGTTATCATCACATTTGCTTATGGTCACCCATTCTCTTTTCCTATACTCACCTCCCTTCTTGCTTTAGTTTCCTTCTCCTCAATTTTTCCATATATGAGGCCGGCCACATCTAGGTGGGAGAGGGGGAGATTCATTTTTGTGGTGGCACATATTTCTTCATCTCATTTTTCTTGTTTGGAAAAAAATGAAAGCACCATTTTTTCCTTAACCTCATTCCTCCATCTCCAATGGAAACATAAACCCCAATGAGACAAAGGTTCTACACTACAATCTATAGTACCCTTGGACGCGTCGGCTAGCCAACTTCACGCCCGAGTTATCTCGGTCCAGAGGTGGGAGCCCGTAAAAGAAATCGGCTACGTGGTGCCCTTTCCGACGAGGGGGTGACGGACGGAGATTCCGCGGGAGATCGGAGTGGAGACGAAGACCGAAGGACACGGATCGCTCGGTATATCTCTCTTCCCTTCTCTTGTTAGCTAGCATTAGGTTAATGGTCACGATCCGGGTTTTTATTGTACGCAGTAGCGCCTGTTTAAAGTTAAGAAAAATTTTGATTCGGCATTTTGGCCTCGGATAGACGGCCGGGGCGCTGCCGTGAAGAAACATGGTATCAGAGCCACGCCATTAACCTAGTCTAGCTTTGCTCTAACGTGTTTACAAGTTCGATCGATCGGATTTTCCAAAAACCATATTTTCAGTTGCATCTGTTTCTGTCGAAAATTTTTTAGCTCCAAAATTTTTTCAGGTTGTTGCAGAATGATGTACATGGAATTCTAAGAACACTGTAAAATTTTGGTAACTTGATCCCTCCATAAGACCGCGGAACCGCGGCCATAACCCCTATTTGGCCACGGTTCCGCCGCAGGATGTTGGCTTTACTTCACCAATTTTTTGCAGTGGGCTTTTGGGCTGAAAATAGGGGTTTTGGTATACTTTGTTTGGACCCAGAATTTCTTCATGTGCTACAGTAATGCTTTGGGGACCACTTGGTAAATTTGTTCGATCGGAAATTTTAAACACGCTAGTTCACAGTATTTACATTATATCTGCGACCGTGAATGTCACTTGATCGGTAAATCCTGTCTAACTGCTATAGCCCGGTTAGACGGATTTGCGAACGTGACATTCACGTTGATGTTCTGTGATTGTGCTGTGTTGTTGCGGATCGGTCGTGGGGGATAGCCTGGATGCAATGTTAGTACAGTTTTGATTTTATATGTACATTTGATATTGCGGGGCGAGCGTCCGACATGTGGACTGCCGTCACTGCCCGTTTGTATTATTATTTTGGGGCATGACCGGGTCGAGGTCGATGTACCCGTTGTATGTATATTTTACTTTCTGTACTAGGATTACCCTAAGGAGGGGTGCACGGATAGCCGGGTTCTAGAGGGAAACGGGCCCGCATCTCATGGTATTGAGACAGGAGGGGCTTTACTCTAGAATTGGCGGGCTATTCGCCGCACTCGTAGGGGTATAGGTTGACCCAGGAGGGGTGCCCAAGTTACCGGATTCCGTGAAGTGCTGGGTGGTCCATTCACGTTGCAGAAGGGGGCTGCCTCGCTTCAGGTTTTGGCGGGTAACTTGCCGCTCCCGTAGGGGTCTAGGATTTCATTGCACAGGCTATCCACACGACCAGGGGAACGTCGGGTTTCAGTAGCGGCTCTATGAAACCCGGGGATCCCAGATATCTGTATTGTTCTGTGATGCTGGTTACATTTTTGTGATGTTGCATTTTATCACGCCTTGAGCGAATATTATATATTGATATATATACTAGTAGATGTTGTATATGTTTTGCATCCACACTAGTCCAGTCCCCGCTCTGTCATTAGTTAAGTAACCTAACGGGTGATGACGGGACCCAGTGGCGAATGCGGATGGCATATACGTACATCATTATTTTCGTTCTTTTGTGGTGTGAACAATTGATGGGACTGTGTTGATTCGGATCAATGCAAGCTAAACAAACCTATTCTGATATTGTTGGAACTTTTTTCAAAAGGCTGTTATTGCAAGGACGTTCACTTTTGTTTTGCACAGTGGTATTCAGTTGGAATATCCTGCTCCTCAGTCGACGAGACAAGGGCCGAGATCCCTTCACCGGGAGTGACCCCTTGGACAGAAGTTTGCCTCAGGGCAAGAACTTCACTATAGCTGATTACTTTTGCTTTGCATCGTGGTATTCAGTTGGAATATCCTGCACCTCATTCTACGGGGAAAGAGCCGAGATCCTTTCACCGGGAGTGACCTCTTTAGCAAAGGTTTTCGTCACTATATTTTTATAAAAAGTTATCCGGTTCCTTCAACGATATCAAGTTCATTACGTTAAAGGTTTTTCGCCAAAAACCAGCCGTAGCCCCCCGTCATTTCAGATTAGTATTGCTTAGTATTCGTGCTACGTATGTCGTGCTCAGCCGAGGCGTAGTGTGCGGTAGCTCTGTAATGCTTTTCTGTCTTATGGATATGTGATTGGTTAGGACAGTCATACGGTCATTTTGGCTCAGTCAAGGACTCGTGCGGGTGGGTCTAATGCAATCAAGATAATGACGGGTTGAACTTGACTAGGATCCTTTGATATGTTGGCTCAGTCAAGGTCACTTGGGTCCTAGGGGTAAAAATCACATCGGGAGTTTCTAAAGAAACTGAAACTTGCCAGGCATGCGCATACCTTCTGGAGTGTGATGACGTGAGTGGATTCCGTCACGTTATCATGCGATGATAGTTGGATCCCAATTCCCACTGATGAGTTGGTTTACTCCTCGGGTGATCCCGACTAATTCTTCTTTCAGGTTTGGAGAAGAATTTTACGGTACAGTGGGAGGTTTCCTGATTAGATAAAGTGATAACCATTCTGATCTAGATTAGAGTGCACGCTGAGTGTTTCTTTTCTCTCTCTCTTTGGCAGCGACCATGACCCGACCCTTGACTATGACTCAGTGACCAAAATTGACCGAACCTTCTTAAACACTGGCTTTTGGATTGTCAGAGTTGCAAACCTCATTGCCACTCCTACTTTTACCCTTTTCTCCAGGACACCCCGTATTACTATGAACGTCCACTTCCATTGGACAAAACCATTGTATGGTTATATACGAACTCGAAGGAATTTGAGGATGGTTTCGGGTTCTAGAGAAAACGAATAGGACTATTCAGTTGTCTTTTCTTTTTACCTTCTCTCAGGTTGTGAGTACTCCTTGGTTTAGTAGATAGTACACCTATTACGCAAATTGGATAGTCTTCTTCCAAACCTTAGGCTGGTGCCGAACGGTGGGGAATGAAGAAAACAAATTAGCATAACAATGGTGTGCAGAAGGTATTAAGTTAAGACAAAGAAAGGGATTAGTAAGAGGGCAAAGTAAATTGCGACTGCTATTCACGACCAAACCAAGTATTTCTTCGCCAATCCTAAATCACCTTTGTACTTCTCCAGAACACTCCGTATCACTACGAAGATCCACAGTTTATTTGGATACTCCATCGTATGGTTATATACGAACTCGAAAGGAACTTGTTCCAGTTCGGGGATGGATTCTGGTTCAGGAGAAATAGGAATATGGTTTATTCGGTTGTGTTTTATCTTCACCTTCTCTCGCATTGCGAGTGATCCTAGGATTAGGACAGTACACCCATTATGCTTATTGGATAGTCTTCTTCCAAACCATAGGTTGGTGCCGAATGGTAGAGAAGGAAGAAAACCATTTGGCCTAAAGGGGTGTGCAGAAGGTAATGACTAAAGACATATAAAGGGATTTGGAGAGATGGCAAAGAATTATACGGTTACAGTTGTGAATCTGGATAATGGAATAGGAATTACTAGGAATGCCGGGATACCCCATCGAAACATTTCAATGTTTCAGTTTCACTGTGTACTGTTAAAAGAAAACTGATTTCCCGATTAGACACTTGCTCTAAGGTATGTATTTACCAGGTATGATTCTCACATCTGTATGGTTTTACAGATGATGAGTGGGAGTAAGTTATTGGGAATTAGGTGATCATCCTCATTATATCGGAATTCGTTGTAATTGGTGATATTTGAGGAAGTCACCTGGGTTGTTTGCCGGGCGGCAAATATTTGGTTTTGAATATCCGTTCTTGTGCACCAATTTCAAATTGATATATCTGTACGTCTATTTTCATAGAGTGAGATATATCTTTTTGAGATTATGTCCATGACATTTACCTATATCAGTGGATGGTTAGGTAAGGAGCATTAAGCAACGGTGTAATTCTTCTTAACCATAAGTACAGTTTTCAACCTACGACACACAGTGAATGAGTCACTAGAATCAGGGGACTTATATAGAGTATTGTATATTGTCCAGTGTCCATTAGGAAAGAGGGGTTGGTCCTCGTACTATATTCTGTTTACTTATGACTTCTCTGGTTCTTAGACAGATGTTTCGTAGAAACACAGGGTCCAAGTTTTGAGAAGTTATATGTATAAGAATAAAGTAGAGAACCAGGTATTGCAAGTATCGGGATTCTTCAAAGTGATCGAAGATGTAGATACTTGTGTGTGGTATTCAGTTGATAGTAATGATTAAGAGAACTTGCTTCTCTTTCAGGTTACTCATAATTGGAAGCATTCCTAAGTTGAGTAACGCTGATCGGCCTCCTTCCATTTTGCTGGCATG
This sequence comes from Agapanthus africanus, assembly GCA_030015575.1. Taxonomy (NCBI): domain Eukaryota; kingdom Viridiplantae; phylum Streptophyta; class Magnoliopsida; order Asparagales; family Amaryllidaceae; genus Agapanthus; species Agapanthus africanus. The sequence continues at coordinate 290,557,844 of CM057347.1, read as the reverse complement.
CACTGGAGACAGCTGCATGATTTGAATCTGATTCAATTAAATCAGTGCCTCTGTTTCTGTATTAGATATAGAACAGTTCATATCTTGACATTGTTAAGGTACGGGGAGTTGTCCGGCTTATGCTTAAAACCAGACTCCGGATAACTCAAGGCACATTTCTGTAATGGCTGTTTGTGGGTTGACCGGGGCTATGACGAGGGTTGACTTTCTACTATCTGGAAGATCAATAGTGATATTATTCTAGACTCGCCACGGTTTTAATAAAAATGGATTTTTTCAGAAAACAGTAGTGGGAGTATGGTAGAACTGGAAGTGATTCCAGAACCGCAAACGATTACTGAAGATTTGATAAGAACCTAAAGATTCAATCTGGTTTGACATTCCATTTTCCACTCCGCAGATATGGTGGGTAACCTCAGGCACTCGAGAGTTACATCGGTATGCTTAAGGACGGTGGCAGGGAGGTTCTTGTTTACCCAGACTTGCCATTGCTGTTGTTCCAGACTATGAGACCCGGCAGGAGGATGAGTATAGCGTCTTTCTAAACTTGCTTTAGAAGTGTACGTATATATGACTCTGCCAGAGGGTTGTCGTGGTCAGTGGGAGCAGCGGAAGCATTGGTGGACATGTGGCTTATGTCTATTTATAGACTAAAGCAGATATAGCGGAGATAGATCATCTATTTCTGATATGACAGTCATAGGTTTGACTTCATCAGAATAGGGGATGGATCTGTTAAGAAGGTAGTAGGGTGTGATGTCCTGGTATTTGATGACATACACAGAGTAGGAAGTGATATTCCTATACTACGATCGGTTATACTTTGGTCGTCACACAGTGATTTCTCCACACAGGACTTGGATAATATATCAGACATTCTGCTTACTGGATCTATGGTTTTAGATCTAGATTTGTGTGGTTTCCTAATCTGGGTACCTTGACAGCATTCTATGAGTATTTAGAATGGACGACTCCTGGCACGGTAGTATACCTGCAGGTAATGGAGTCACCCTCTCTAAAGGTGTCTTACAGACTAAAGGGGAGAGGGATACGCATGATTGACAGATCACTTGCTTAGGAAATTGAGTCAATCATAAGATGTCAAGTACCACACCAGATGTTGTTCTTGCAGTAGGTGCAATAAGTTGATATTGATCCAATCCTGGAGAAACAGTCGGAAGCAGTTTTAGAACATAAGTTGATGTTCTAGGGATATGATAACAGCATTCTCCTTCGGGAGACAGTTATCATTCCAGGCTTCCAAGGTGACCTGGATGGCAGGGTGGCTGTCAGAGTTATAGTTTTCCTTCTGACGAGGGGCAGTATTTTGGACAGGTGGTCCAGGTGGATACTGAGGGAAGGATGGCACAGGATACTGATTAAGTTCAGTTGATGATACAGTCTAAGAAGTTTGGATTTGGAGTTCATTTATGAGCTAGGTCCCATCAGATATCCATACATACTCTAAGACAGGTATTGCTCATTTCGGGAGATGGCTTCTCCGCGAACTTGAGATATAGAGAGACATAGAAGGAAACATCACAGCGGATCCACTCACTGAGGCTATTCCTCGAACGCAATAGTTTCGCAAACGAGCTTTGTGAGACTGACTAGTAGAGGAGTTGGGTGTTCGGTATCACACGGGCTGTGAGTATGCGACATCGCAATAATTAGCCTTGAGTGCAAGTGGGAGATTGTTGGAGATAGTGCCCTCAGAGTCAATTATTGGATCACAAGCACGTGATTGCAATGATTGAGGGGGGACCTATCCCAGTAGGACAGTCTTACTCAAGATGATAGTATGCTATCTGGTTTATCTTTATCATCGTGTACTGCTTTAGGTGACCTGACAGGTCGCTATTACACGTTGATAGAGCCCCTAGGAATCTTGCTTGACTGCCAGCAGTATGAGGGCGATCATATACGTGGGAGCTGGGGTCTATAAGCACATCCTTAAAAGGTCTCTAGTCATGGGAGTTTCGAGACTGGGCATCGATACTCCATTAGTAGACTAGTGTATACAGTCGAGACCCCGACGAGGCGCGGTGGCCGGTCTCACAAGCCACTGGTGTCAGTTGGTTCACCTAAGATGTATACAGGTGCTCATTGGGTTATGAGTACACCGGACAGGACTCGCCGGGAACCTGCTAGTTGGGATTATACCAGACGTCAGATAGCAGTTCCCTGGTGACATGTGTACAGGTTAGTTCATCGACCTGAGATCGTCATTTGTCTCGTGTGAGTTCCCACTGTACTTTGATTACTACCCTACCACGGCTCAAAGGAGTCGTGCAAACAGGTTTTAGTTGGGTACAGTCCCGAGCCACATGGAGGCAGTGAGCGGATCTGCAGGGGTTCGTCTCTCCCGGTATTGGGGGTGAGGTCGCGCTGTGTCTAGGAGAGCCATTACACAAAGCCCTCGGCCGAGGCAGGAGATTTACTGGTAGGTATTCCAGTAGTATCTCAGGGTGTTCTGGGCTACACTCCGACACGACTTGTACCGCTTTTGGGGGTCTGACTTTTACCAACCCCCTAGGCCCACCATGCGATACTCATAGACGAACGGACCGGACTGTACGGATATTGTCACTGACAGGCTCAGTAGGGTGTCAGGATGAGTTCGCTCATCGACGTCCCTTTTGGTCAATAGCTGGTGGCCCGTCACGTATGGTTAATACCTCTGACGTGCTAGTGGTTAAATTCACAACCATAGTATTGATGAGTCTTTAGAGTCCACCACACACAGTTACTCAAGTTTCGGGCGAAACGCTGTAGAGGCCATATGGAGATATGGCAGGGTTCGATCAGACACGTGCGGTATTGCACGGATCATGATCGAACGGATTTTACTAGCGGGCTTTGGTTTAAGCCGGATCCTAGTATTAGACAGTGTAGATTTTGTCTCTTTGCGTTTGTATTCAGTGGGAATACAAATGCGGCATGTATATGCAGTCGCGGGGTTTTTCCTGTAATTTATTACGGGATCAGTTTTCTGAAGTTGTCAGTTTGCATTCCGTTCCGGCCGGTTTTCCTTTGTTCTTTCACGGCCGGACTTTCTGATGGAGGGGGTTATTTGCAAGTTTGCAAATAACATTTGTGGAAGGGGGTTTCTTGCATTTGTAGCTTCATCATGATGAGATTCTTTATTAGTCTTTTCTTTTGCTTTTTGAGATGAGAAAGGATTTGAAATTGAGATGACTTTGTTATCATCACATTTGCTTATGGTCACCCATTCTCTTTTCCTACACTCACCTCCCTTCTTGCTTTAGTTTTCCTCTCCTCAATTTTTCCATATATGAGGCTGGCCACATCTAGGTGGGAGAGGGGGGAGATTCATTTTTGTGGTGGCACATATTTCTTCATCTCATTTTTCTTGTTTGGAAAAAAATGAAAGCACCATTTTTTCCTTAACCTCATTCCTCCATCTCCAATGGCAACATAAACCCCAATGAGACAAAGGTTCTACACTACAACCTACAGTACCCTTGGACGCGTCGGCTAGCCAACTTCACGCCCGAGTTACCTCGGTCCAGAGGTGGGAGCCCGTAAAAGAAATCGGCTACGTGGTGCCCTTTCCGACGAGGAGGTGACGGACGGAGATTCCGCGGGAGATCGGAGTGGAGACGAAGACCGAAGGACACGGATCGCTCGGTATATCTCTCTTCCCTTCTCTTGTTAGCCAGCATTAGGTTAATGGTCACGATCCGGGTTTTTATTGTCCGCGGTAGCGCCGGTTTAAAGTTAAGAAAAATTTTGATTCCACATTTTGGCCTCGGATAGACGGCCGGGGCGCTGCCGTGGCGCAATACTTCATCTGATATGTCACATATCCAGTCTAGGGGTGGTAAACGTCAGACCCCAGTAACCGATAAGTCATGTCGATGTAAGGCTCATAACGGGTCGAGAAACTACTGATAACTTTTACCAGTAAATCTCCATAACATCCCTGGCCAGGGACTTCTAGTTATAGACAATCGAACACAGCGCAATATCAACTCCCAATACCGAGAGAGACGAAACCCCTCCTATCACTCATTGCCTTTATGTGATTCGGGTCTGTATGCAAAAGCCACCGTTTTGCACGCCCTCTTGGACGTGGTAAGGTGGAAATCAAAGCACAGTGGGAATCACACAAGATTCTATGACGATCTCGGGTCTACAAACTAACCTGTACCAGTGTCACTGGAGAACTACTATCTGACGATAGGTATAATACCATCTAGGAGTTCTCGGCGAGTCCGTTCAGTATACCCAGTCTCCACTGAGCACCCGTACACCATCTTTGATGTCCAACACCAATGGATATAGGATCATCCATCGCCCATCATATGGGTCAAGATGCGTGTACGCTAGTCTACTCTGGAGTATCGATGCCCTGTCTCGATACACCTTCAACTAGGAACAGTTATAGGATGTACTTGTGGACTACCCTGGCCCCACTAGTATGATCTCATCATAGCCCTAATAGTCGAGTGCATATCCCAAGGGCTTTATCAACATGTGAGAGCAAGACAGTAAACTAACACAAGTCAACATGTTAAGACAAAGTGAAACCAGATAGCATACTATCATGTCGAGTAAGAAAGTCCTTTCTATATATATCCAAGCATCCATTATAATATACATCATATGTACAACAATGGCCTCTAGGGCATATACATAACTAACAATCTCCCACTTGTACTAAGGCCAGCTGTTGTAGTATCTCATACCCAACATCCCGATGAGTCTCTCAAAATGTATCTGGGGTATGTCCTTCGTGAGTGGATCCGCTGTGTTTTCTTTTGTATCAACTCTCCCGACCTCGATCTCTCGGCGATTAACTATCTCTCGGATCAGGTGATACCGCCTCAGAATATGCCTGGATCGCTGATGGGACGTGGGTTCCTTGGCCAAAGCCACAACTCCAGTATTATCACAATACAGAGGTATTGGATGATCAATGGACGGAACCACACCAAGTTCAGTGATGAACTTTTTCATCCTGACAGCCTCTTTGGCAGCATCGTTGGCAGCGATGTATTCAGCCTCCATCGTCGAGTCTGCCACGGTTTCCTGTTTGGAACTCTTCCAACAAAGCTCCCCTCCATTTAGGGTAAAGACAAATCCAGAGTACGACTTAGAGTCGTCCTTATCACTTTGGAAGCTCAAATCGGTAAAGGACTCCACCTGGAGTTCTCCGTTACCATACACCAAGAACATCTCTTTAGTCCCTCTCAAGTACTTGAGAATGTTCTTCATAGCTGTCCAGTGATTCTCTCCAGGATCTGCTTGATACCTACTCACTACACTTAGTGAGTATGCTACATCGGGTCTGGTACATAGCATCACATACATGATAGAGCCTACTGCCGAAGCATAGGGTATCCCTTACATGTGAGCTCTCTCCAAATCAGTCTTAGGAGACATCTCTTTGGAGAGAGTGAGTCCAGAGATCGTGGGTAAGTTCCCATGCTTTGATTCTTCCATACTAAACCTCTTTAGTATGGTGTCAATGTACCTGGATTGGGACAATCCCAGTATCCGTCTAGATCTATCTCTATAGATCTTAATCCCTAAAATGCAGGAGGCATCACCTAGATCTTTCATTGAGAATCTATGTGATAAAAAGAGCTTGACCGAGTGCAGCATAGGAACATCATTTCCTATCAAGAGTATGTCATCCACGTACAATACGAGGAAGACAACCTTACTCTCTGCCACCTTCTTGTATATACAAGGTTCATCTATGTTCTTGATGAAGTCAAACTCTTTGACTACCATATCAAAACATATGTTCCAACTCCGCGATGCCTGTTTCAACCCATAGATGGATTTAAGAAGCTTGCGCATCTTTCCGCTGCTCCCATTGTCTACGAAGCCCTCTGGATGAGTCATATATACGCACTCTTCTAAATCACCATTTAGAAAGGCGGTCTTAACATCCATTTGCCAGATTTCGTAGTCATGGTATGCAGCAATGGCAAGTAAGATCCAGATGGACTTAAGCATAGCCACTGGAGAAAAGGTTTCGTCATAATCCACACCTGGTCGTTGACGAAAACCTTTTGCAACAAGTCTAGCTTTGTAAGTTTCAACTTTTCCATCTACACCAAGTTTCTTCTTAAAGATCCATTTTCTCCCAATGGGTTTTACCCCTTCAGGAGCAACTTCCAAAGTCCATACTTTGTTGGTGTACATGGATTCCATCTCAGATCGCATTGCATCTAGCCATTTCACAGAGTCCCCACTCGTGATGGCCTGCTCGAAACTAGTTGGGTATCATCTTCCATGATGCAATCCTCGCTCCCACCATCAATGAGAAAACCGTAGTATCTCTCAGGTGGATGAGGAACCCTACTAGATCGGCGGAGCGGCTGAGGTTCGTCGGGAACTACTGAATCTTCTGGTTCCACTAAATCTTCAGTTGCAGTTTGTGTTGTTGGAACTTCTTCCAGCTATACCTCTTTGCCACTAATTCCTTTTCTAAAAAGATGGCATGTTGAGAAACAAAGTTCTTTTGTTCCTCAGCGTGGTAGAAAAAATATCCTTGAGAATTCTTTGGATATCCCACAAACTTGCAAAGAACTGATCGTGCCTCGAGCTTGTCCGGATTTTGCCTTTTGACATAGGCCGGACAACCCCATATCTTAACTCATTTAAAATATGGTCTCTTCCCACTCTATATCTCATATGGTGTGGTGGATACAGATTTAGATGGAACTAGATTCAATAGGTATATGGTTGTCTTAAGCGCATACCCCTAAAAGGAAATAGGCAACTCTGCAGTGCTCATCATAGAGCGCACCATATCTAATAGGGTGAGATTCCTCCGCTCCGATACACCATTGTGCTGTGGTGTATAGGGTGGAGTAAGCCGAGAGAGAATCCCATTCTCTTTTAAATGGTCCAGGAACTCATTGCTCAAGTATTCTCCTCCTCGATCTGATCGAAGGATCTTAATACTTTTACCCGTTTGGTTCTCGACTTCGTGTTTATATTCTTTGAATTTCTCAAAAGATTCAGACTTGTGTTTCAACAGGAACATATGTCCGTATCTTGAGAGATCGTCAGTGAATGTAATGAAGTACGAGGAACCATTCCTGGCATGTGTAGACATGGGACCGCATGCATCACTATGTATCAGTCCCAAGGCTTCCGTAACTCTTTCTCCGTGTCCACTAAATGGAGTTTTGGTCATTTTGCCTTTGAGACATGAATGACAAGTTTCATAAGATGATAATTCGAACGGATTCAAATATCCATCCTTATGTAACTTAGCTAATCGTGTCGCATTGATATGACCAAGTCTACAATGCCACAAGAAGGATTCGTCCATTTCTGAAATTTTCCTCTTGTGTTTGTTCTGTATATTAAGAACTGTGTTTTGATTTAGAACGTATATGCTATTATTTAACGAGCCTGATCCAATCAACTTTTGATTCAGGAAGACGTTCATAACATTATCCTGTGCTACAAAATTATATCCTTCTTTACTTAATAAGGAAACTGATATAATGTTGCATATCATGCTCGGTATGTAATAGCATTCGTTCAGAATCAATGTATTACCACTAGGTAATACAAGGTGATATTCGCCAACTGCTTTGGCTGCAACATCTACACCATTCCCTACTCTTACAGAATGATCACCCATTCCTAGTTCCCTACTTTTTCGTAGCCCATGTAACATATTACATATGGGGGATCCTTATCCGGTATCTAATACCCAGGACGTAGAGTGAACTGAGAAATAGTTCTTGATAACTAACACACCCGAAGAAGATAAAGCAGAATGCTTATTCTTCGTTTGGGCGGCGTGAGTATCCGGATATGTCTCTATTCCCTGCTCGGTCTTATAACATTTATAAGAAAGAACGGGACCAACGTTCCCTTACTCAGTATAATAAGCGGGTTCGGTCAATACATCCATATTATTATCTTGATTAAGTCCTGACATGGTCGCTTCCAGGAGAGAGAGAGAGAAGAAAAACAATTTAGCATGCGCTCTTACAAGATTAGATTGGTTATTATCTTATCTAATCAGGATGGCTCCCACTGTTTTTATCAAATCTTCCTTCAAACCCTAAAAGGTAAGACTAGCTGGGATTAATTACACCTTACAATTTTGCCAATCTTTCAGCCAGGTAAGTGTTGGTACTTTGAGGGAGGTTCCCCGTGCTTTCGCACGGACCTAATTAGAACAAACCTCGTTTTCCCAGAGGCATAACCCCATTAACACTTTTGTAGACACCTACTTGATCGGCTAATTGTCTTGTGTAAAACTCTCTCAGGAGTAACTCTAACTCGCAGTGGCTATCAGGATCCAACTATCTCATAGTAGGTATGCAATCTCATTGCAAATTTCAACATTTGAAATTCCCGATAATTCTTTTACCCCTAGCGATCTATGACCTTGACTAAGTCAACAAAACATAAATCGCAAGTCAAGTTCAACCCGTACATTTCCCGATTGAATTAAACCCACCCGTACGACCCTTGACTAAGTCAACAAGGCCGTACGACTACCCTAATCCAATCGCATCTCATGCTTTAGCAGATAAACACTATTTAGCTACCGTACACTACGCCTTGACTAAGTCAACAAACATAGCACGAATACTAAATATTACTTATCTGAAATGACGGAGGGTTACGACAGGTTTTTATAAAAACCTTTTGCGTAATGAACTTGATATCGTTGTAGAAACAAGTGATTTTGAAAAGGAGTGTTTTTGAGGCTTTTACTAGTTCCGCTAAAGAGGTCACTCCCGGTGAAGGGATCTCGGCTCTTTCCTTATCGAATAAGGTGCTGGATATTCTACAAGAAATACCGCTGTGCAAAGCAAGAACTATAGAAGCAATCAAAAACAAAACCGAGTGAGTTATAGCATCTGCTAGTTTTGCTAAAGAGGTCACTCCCGGTGAAGGGATCTCGGTTCTTTCCTTATCGAATAAGGTGCTGGATATTCTTCAAAGAATACCGCTATGCAAAGCAAAACTAGAGCTACCCTTTTTATAAATTTGATTCTACAACATCTTTTAGGTTTCTTTTCTTTTCATTAATCACATTAATGAATCCCATCATTTATGCTTCCTAAGCATCACAGAAGAAACGAAAGCAGTAATATTTATATATCAACATATATATATAGTATAAGCATTCGTCTCAGGCAGTAATATGATCTCATCACAGAACTTTGCAGCAGAAGTCAATATATGAAATATTGGATATACTAGGACGTCCATGTTTTATTTTAAGCCTGTATAAAACATGGATTTCACAGTCGCGATGAATAGCCAAACCCACATCCCTAGACCCCTACGAGAGCGGCAAGTAACCCTGCCAATTCTAGGGTTAGGAGACCCGATCTCGACTCCTCGAGATGGCCTCCCACTGGACCCTAGAACCCGGTTACTTGTGCTCTCCGTCTTGGGTCTATCCTAATGCAGAAAAGTAAATAATATACAATGGTGACATCATCCTCAACCCGGAAGTGCCCCAATAAAAGAATATTACATACAAATGAATTTTACATGAATGAAAAAGAAAACTCTCATCTCACATAAAACCCCCGGCTATTCAATACACAACGATCCAATATAACATATCACAGCAATACATAAACATCACATGTCATCAACGTAAGTAAACATGCCTATCACAATTGTCGTTGATCTATAGCGACGAAAACGACGATATACCATATATTACACTTACGGTCACAGAAAAAATTGTAAAACTATAATATTTGGAATCCACAATCTCTTTAGATATCGTAAACCCGAAATATCACATATTACGGATTTCATGCCTAACTAAATGAATTCCACATATTGTATCACAACACAAATATCTAGGCGAAGTTACATAATTCGATCGATTCAACAAATTCCTAAAATACCTAGTGAGCTCAACATTTGAGCAGAAAATAAAAATTCCCAGAAGCATGCCTTATCACCTATGGACTGTTGCTGAAGGGCTCGTCCCAAGCCTCCAAAGTGGCACCGCGGAACCGGCGCCAAAACCAGGTTTTGGCCGTGGTTGCGCGGTCACTGTAGCGAGTTAGGGACTCATTCTTCAAGTGGGTCCATAGAATTCCCTACATGATTTTCTGAGTATTTTTAATATGAAAATTTTCAACTTTTTAAAAAATTTCCAGAGAAGGGGTCTCGTTTGGGTTTCCGGGGTTCGATCGGACTTTAAACTTCGTCTAGACAACGCCTAATGTTCTAGCTTATCTCTGATACCATTGTAGGGTTGCGTAACACCACCATAAGGTTAAGGAAGGCATCACACATGCCATATTGAGAATTTTTGGGTGCTATGAAACTCTAACCAAGATCTTAACTAGAGAATTAGGGTTAACATTGCATGTAAACAACTTTATATCTAAGAGAGAGGGATTACAAACTTTGTAGTCTGTTCCTTCGCTTCATAAGCTCCGAGTAGTAGTCCATTCGCCGTGATCCATGAACTCCCGGACTCTAGAGAGGCTCTACAAGTCGAATGATCCATGCTTGCTTGAAGACTTCGAAATCCAAGATGATCTACTTCGAGGAAACACGAACTCAAGTTATGACTTCACTAATTATGAATTAGTGAAGCTAACACACTAATCTATATGGCTAAAATAGAAGAGAATGATGAAGTAGAAATTTTGCTCACTTTATTATTTAATTTCTCACTATTTTCTTCTTGATCTCGAAAGCTAGAAAGCAAAATGAGAATAAGGAAGAAGAAGAAGAATGAATGAGAGTGAGATTAGAAATGCAACCATGGGTCAAGTATATCATCCTTAACCATTGTAGAGAGTTAACCATGGCTATGTGTCATGGTTGGGTTAGAAATATCTAGGGCAAAACAAAAAGGGTGGACTTGGTCAATGGTAATCTACAAGCTTCATGAAGCTTCATCCATGACTCATTTCCACAATTTGAATTACTTAGATATTTAAACCTAAACATTAAATATAGCATGGTATAATTCTCATACATACATGTTGCATGTATAACCTAGCATGCTACAATATTATATATCACATATATAATATTTATGTAACAAAAGAAAACAATATAATAAACATATATCATATATATGTTAAATGTATCATAAGTGAGAATAATAAATATATAAGTGAGCACATAATATATATACATATATATATATATATATATATATTATATTTAATCAAATCAACACTTGATCCGATAATCTGGCTATATCATATATAACCGGTCGATATCACATATCGCGAGAAACGAATACGGTATCACATACACGTATCAATCTCGATCTCGCACATATCACATACGTGCTCCTACTCCATTTCGCCTGAGCCAGGAAACCTCTATGTAGGACTCTAAAGACTCGTCAATACGCCGGCAGTAAGTGACGATCATATCAAACACCCACAAGCTGCAAGTGGTCAGCTAAACGTAACAGCCACCCGGGTATTGAGCGACCAGAAGATCAACAAGCAAGCCTGTACATACTCCTTCGAATCCAATCAGTAACACTACCATACAGTCCGGTCTCTTCGTCTGATATGTCGCATATCCAGTCTAGGGGTGGTAAACGTCAGACCCCAGTAACCGATAAGTCGTGTCGATGTAAGGCTCATAACGGGTCGAGAAACTACTGATAACTCTTACCAGTAAATCTCCATATCAGCCCTGGCCAGGGACTTCCATTTATAGCCAATCGAACACAGCGCAACATCAACTCCCAATACTGGGAGAGACGAAATCCCTCCTATCTCTCATTGCCTCCATGTGATTCGAGACTGTACCCAAAAGCAACCGTTTTGCGCGCCCTCTTGGACGTGGTAAGGTGGAAATCAAAGCACAGTGGGAATCACACAAGTCTCTATGACGATCTCCGGTCTACAGACTAACCTGTACCAGTGTCACCGGAGAACTACTATCTGGCGATAGGCATAATACTATCTAGGAGTTCTCGGCGAGTCCGTTCAGTGTACCCAGTCTCTACTGAGCATCCGTACACCATCTTTGATGTCCAACACCAATGGATATGGGATCATCCATCGCCAATCATATGGGTCAAGATGCGTGTACGCTAGTCTACTATAGAGTATCGATCCCCTATCTCGATACACCCTCGACTAGGAACAGTTATAGAATGTACTTGTGAACTACCCTGGCCCCATTAGTATGATCTCATCATAGTCCTAGTAGTCGAGTACATATCCCAAGGGCTTTATCAACATGTGAGAGCAAGACGGTAAACTAATACAAGTCAACATGTTAAGAAAAAGTGAAACCAGATAGCATACTATCATGTCGAACAAGAAAGTCCTCTATATATATATCCAAGCATCCATTATAATATATATCATATGTACAACAATGGCCTCTAGGGCATATACATAACTAATAAGAGTTATCATTTATGCTTCCCGGCAGTTGAAGAAGCACGAGCAGAATTATCCCACTCATGATCTTGAGATGGCCGCGGTGGTCTTTGCGCTTAAGATTTGGAGACACTACTTGTACGGGGAGTCATTTCAGATTTTCACGGACCACCAGAACTTAAAGTACATCTTCCAGCAGCGGGATCTGAATTTGAGACAGCACAGTTGGATGGAGCTTGTGAAGGATTATGATTGTGAGATCCTTTATTACTCAGGCAAGGCAAATGTGGTAGCTGATGCTTTGAGTCGTAGGCCTGGGGGTAGCTTGTCCTAGTTGAGCGCAGTTCAGAGACAGTCTTCTGCAGATTGGCAGATCTTGTGCGACAGTAGAGTACAGTTTGAGTTCACTTCCACTGGGGGACAACTTGCTCATGTCCGCACCCGTCCAATCGTATTCGTGAGGCACAGCTCGACGATGCCCATTTTTCTGAGATTCTTGAGCATGTTCGGCAGGGTAGAGATTCAGAGTTCTTGATTGATGAGCAGGGTGTACTATGTTTCAGGACTCGTTTGTGTGTACCTGATACCGATGGGTTGAGACGCGAGATCCTAGAGCAGGCACATCAGTCAGCTTATAGTGTTCACCCAGGTTCCACCAAGATGTATCGTGACTTGAGAGATATCTACCGGTGGACAGGGATGAAGAGTGATGTTTCGGATTTCGTTTCGAGGTGCCTGACTTGTCAGCAAGTCAAGGCCGAGCATCAGAGACCGGCAGGAGAGTTGCAGCCTTTACCCATTCCGGAGTGGAAATGGGAACAGATCTCCATGGATTTCGTTGTGGGTCTACCCAGGTCCAGTCGAGAGTATGACTCCATTTGGGTGATTGTTGACCGGTTGACGAAAGTGGCTCACTTCCTTCCAGTGAAGACCACTTTCGGTTATGCTCAGTTGTACATTGATGAGATTGTGCATTTGCACGGCGTTCCCACATGCATCGTATCCGACAGGGGCACCAAGTTTACTAGCCGTCTTTGGCAGAAGCTTCAGGAAGCTTTGGGACCCGATTGAGTTTTAGCACCGCTTTCCATCCGCAGACCGATGGTCAGTCAGAGCGGACTATACAGACTCTGGAGGATATGCTTCATGCGTGCGTGCTTGATTTTGGTGGCAGTTGGGATCGTCACTTGCCGTTGATAGAGTTCTCCTACAATAACAGTTATCAGGAGACGATTCAGATAGCACCTTTTGAGGCTTTGTATGGCAGGAAGTATCAATCGCTAGTCTGTTGGACCGAACTCAGCGAGAGCAGAATTTTAGGACCCCATCTAGTTCAAGAGACTATGGAGAAGATCCAGTTGATTCAGGATAGGATGAGAGCAGCCCAGTGCAGACAAAAGTCTTATGCCGACCGTCGTCGTCGCAGGCTCGAGTTCGCAGTGGGGAATCATGTATTCCTATGGATTTCTCCGATTAAGGGCGTGATGAGATTTGGGATGAAAGAGAAGCTTAGTCCCAGATTTGTAGGTCCTTTTGAGATCCTTGAGTGAGTTGGTACTGTTGCCTATCGTTTGGCACTTCCGCCCAGTTTTCCGGATGTTCACTCCTTATTCCATGTATCGATACTTCACAAGTACCTTTATGACCCTTACCACATGATTCAGCACCAGACCATTCAGCTAGAGCGCGATCTTTCGTTCACCGAGCAGCCGGTAGTTATATTGGATCGACAGGTGAAGAAACTTCGGTCAAAGGTCTTGCCATCTGTGAAGGTTCTTTGGCATGGCCCGAATAGTGAACAAGTCACTTGGAAGGCTGAGAGCGAGATACGGAAGAAATTCTCTCATCTCTTTGAAGATACGCATAGTAAGATTTTAAAATTCAGGGACCGAATTTCTTTAGGGGGGAAAATTGTAACACCTTAGAATGCGATTAGTACTAATTAAGCGATAATATGGGGTTTTTAGTAAAAATTTAACCAAAATGGTTTTCACATATTTTATAAAAATTAATTAATATTTTATTATTTATTTATTTTGGCCTGCACACACTTATGCATGTTAACCTAGGGTTAATTTGTGTTAACCATGGTTAAGTAGCCATGGCACCCTAAATTAATTTCATGCCATGTTAACCTTGCACTTAATTATTTAGTTTTAAAAAAAAGGATTTGAATTGGGTTGACTTGAGAGAGAGAAGGAGAGAGAGGGTTGACATGGAAATGATGAGGAATGGGTAAGCATGGGGTGCATTTAATGAGGAGAGGGATGGGGGCATGGTTCATTCTAACCTCACACCCCCATTTTCTCTTCACAACTCTCACACCCTCATTCTCCTCATCACTCACATTCTCTCATTCTCACTTATTCCTTCCTCACATTTTCCTCTCCCCTCAAACTGAACCCCAACCAATTCATCACAAACCTAAGCAAAATCACCACTAAACCTCACTAAAACCCTTCACAAAGTCAAGTTAAGCCACTAAGATGACTTGGAGCATGGAAAGCTAGGGTTTTTGAGCAAGTGTGTAACATTTCAGAAAAATAAAATATTATTTTTGGAAAATTAAATAATTAAAATAATAAATATTAGGAATATTTTAATGATGCGGTACAATTAAATACCGATAAATTGGAAAATATTGGAAAATTAAATTAAATGGTGATTTTGGAGGGATTTATGTGATTTAGGCAAATTATGAATTTTTATAATTAGTTATATACAAGTTTATTTCTAAACGTGATTAATTTTCACTAATCATGCATTGATTGTGTTTTGTGCATGTGACATGCACCATGTCATATTACACATTTGTTACATTTTCTACCATGCCTTTTTCCTTATTGTTTTTCATGCATGACTTTTTAAATGAGAAGAGAAAAGAAAAGATAAAGATAAGAAAAGAAAAAAGGGAAAGATTAAAATAAGAAGTATCGGCAAGAGAGAGAGAGAGGGTGAGGGGTCAAATGAACCATGCCTCCTTATTCCTTCATTCTCTCCTTCATCATTTTTCCTTCTCTCATTTTCCCCATGGCTGCCCTCTCCCTTCACCACCTCAAACTCCTCACTACAACCCCAAAGCCACATCAAAACTATACATTCCCTTCACAAATTTCATGCACAAGCTCACTACAAGCATGGGAGATCAAGAAAAATTGGATTTTGAGCTCTAGGGGATTCTAGGGTTTGCCAAATGAGGTAATTCTTCCATCTTTAGTGTAGCAATTCATTTCCTTTAGCATTCATGTTAACTTAGAAGTGATATTGTGTAGTTTAGTGAGGTTTAAAAATTCCAAGATGAGGGTTAGAGGATTTTATGAGTTGTGAAGTGTAAATTGAGGTTAGTAGAGGCCATATAACCCCTCTTGTGTTAGAATTCTGGGCTAAACCAAAGACTAAACCCCAAGACTTGAACTTTATAATTGCCGATATTAGGTTTTTGTGGGAATTGTAATGATTTCTAAAGATCAGCTATGACCCGGAGACTCTGAAAAATATTTTGCAGATATAGTGAGATGTGCAGACCACTAAGAAGCTACTCTAGAAACCCAAGCCCAAGCCTTTATATTTTGGCCGCCGTTTTATTCCACTTAGCCGCAATTTGCGTCCCAGTTTTTGAGTTAGGGTCTGAAACTTGGTCTGTAGCTCACTTTTTAGATAACTAGTCCTACCCTGTATGAAAAAAAAATCTAATTTTACATTAATAAAAATCTATAGTTGTTTTACTTGATTTCTGGCAATGTTTTGCCACTTCTGAAACTTGGTTTTTGGGTATTTTAGTTTTGACACCATCGTTTGACATTTGTACGTCAACGTCGGGTGTTGTTTGTTCATTCTTGCATGTGTAGACCATAGGTTTTAACCTATGTGTGATACACGTGCCGTTTTGGTTTTCGTGCGCGATTTCAGTTTACAATATTATGTGTGATATGTGTAGGTACCCATGTGGACGTCATACGACGAGGATGAGCAAGGGTGTGGCGACATCGACTTCAGCAAGCAAGGATCAAGGTGAGTAGATATATATCTACGGGGGAAGTCGGGTGGATGGCGTATAGTACCCCCGCAGTTTCGTAGTGTAGCACGCGAATACGTTATGATATATATATATATATATATATATATATATATATATATATATATATATATATATATATATATACTTATGTGTTTTATGAAATGTGTATACTTAGCAAGAAATACTTAGGTGACTTTGGGTTAGTTTTAGCGTAATTGTAGGATAATACTTTTAGTTTAGTTTCTTAGTCGCGAAACCCTAGAGTAATGATTTGCACACACGCACACACACACGCATACATTTGAGTTTCTTGTGCGTATATGGGGATATACACACATACACACACGCGCACACACATATATGTATGTGAGTATGTATATATATATATATATATATATATATATATGTATACATGTACACGGATGATGATGATAGTATATGGTACTTGGAGATGAGTCGATGTGATTGGGCATGATGCCATGAGATCGGTGATGTGACTTGGTTCGTATTATGAGATACAACATGATATTATAGCGGATCTGTAGGCGATGTGTTTTCATACACACGCATATATATATATATATATATATATATATGTTGATGGTATCGGAATGTACTATACTTTATATCAGTATCCCTAATTTAGGATATGATAATAAGGATACCAGATGAATAATGAGATAAATGTGATATTCGAACCGTACCTAGATTTGGGATGCCGTACGATGGATTTACCGTACAAGATATAATTATGATGATAGATCCACACTCTTGACTTGAGGATGTCATATTATGTATTGTATCGTACGTGACACTATTGAGGCGGGAGTATATATATATATATCGACTCAGACTTAGGTAGTTTTTCTTACCCTTTCGACTAGTCTGTTAGTTTAGTCATGTAGCTTACTTAGTAGATGTTAGACTAGGCTCGAGTCATACTTATTTCCGAAACTAACGAATCGTGAGTATTTTAAAGACAGGTTAAGGGATGCTACGGATATTTCAAAGGACGTACCTTTTCTAAAAAAAAAACACCGTAGCCCCTATTTTCTAAACACCACGATTCATGTTATTTCTAATGCCAAAACTGTATGACTCATATATAAAATGTATATTCTTGCTGTTCGCATCGCATCGCATGCTTATTTGTGTTTTCATTAGTTATTATAAAATCATGCTGTCAGGACACCAGCACCATTACCGATGATGCGTATGTTCCACGTACACGCTTGCCGGCTCACACACATCATCATCGGTAATTGCCATATCACGTACACATTAGAAAATACTATTTCATTAGTATAATTTGCTAGCTGATAGTTCCGACATAGTACTAGTGCGCTTGCTTTTATATGCTAGTTTAATTATTGCATTCTTTGTTGATATCCGATGCATTAATATATTCATTTGTCATGCAATATTATGATATTCACTGTTTACTGAATTTGATTATGGGATTCAGATTTTCCTTGAGATTTATGGATTTGGAGAAACCGCAATGATTTTATAAACTCATTATCATTTTCAAAAGATAGAAATTGCGGTTTTCTCATGTTATGATGTGAGATATGTCCACCATGAGTTTTCTCGGCTCTTGAGCGATATCATACACCTGATTCGAGGAGGAGGAGGAACCTTCTGTGGGTGCTTGGTGGACCCGGTGTGGTACCCCGGGAAAAAATGGTCGCAGATGATGGCTTTGAGCCCAGCAAGGGAGCAATACCGACCGGTTATTGTGACGCGCCGGATATCCGGAGGATACCGACGTGATCTTGAGATATGATGATATGGGCCAGTCCGGATTGCCGGAGCCCTAGATATTATGATTTGATTATACGGGCCAGTCCTGATTGCCGGAGCATGAGATATTGAGATATTGGGATATATATTTTGTGTCGAGACTTGACACTGATTCTATGATGATTTCATTGATGATACTTCGATTTTTATACAGAAATCTCACTGAGATAAGAAAACAGTTTTCTCATTTAGATGTATTCTATTTTCATGCATTCATACATCATATATATGATATGTTGCTACCTGAGGCACTGACACGAGCACTTGGTATTACACTTATGTATAGAGATTTACCTTTGCCATTATTATATGCTTCAGGCTATATTATATTGAGGATATATGTTATCGTATGACCTAGAATTGAGTCATACATGCGATTTCTGCTCGGTGATGTTTTCTACTCACGAGTTGGCAACTCACCCCCGTTGTGCCACAGTTTCTTGCAAGTTTTGCCGTACATGTTTCCTTAGCGGCTTTGTTGGCACACTGCTTCTTTCTGGGTGATTTCTTTGGTAGGTGGACTCACAGGCATCGTGACCACCATTGTACATTTATTTATTCAATTGTATCTAGTAAACTCCATCAACCAGACTTGTATTATTTATAGACTTAGAAGTCCAGTTGTATTTTCTTTCGACCTTAGAGTCACGCTTGTGTTATTATGATTTTCTGGTGGTTATTGTTTTTCTTCTGAGTTTTGATCCTCGCCCTTCAGCGTTGTATATTATATTTCTTGCGTGGTTGTGACCGCCAATTGGCGAAGAGCAAGCTCCCGCTTGGGGATGCCTTTTATTCATTATGTATATTATTTATGTTTGTACCCATTTGGGGCCAGCATTTACAAAGGAGACTCTGCCGAAAATTTCGGGAAAATATGATGTTGCTTTAAAAATGTTTAATGCCACTTTTATTAAAACCACTTGCTTTAAAACAAGTTTTCCTTTACTTCTCCTTTTAAATGGTTTAGATTTCTGGGATTTTGGCTTACTTGAATTAGATGGGGTCCTATAGACTTCATATGATTCAAGTGCCAGTCACGTGCCATTTCGGGTCGTGACAAAATTGGTATCAGAGCGCTAGGTTTAACCTTAGTTCAAGTCTATATTTGACTATGTAGAGTCTAGGGCGCATATATATTCAGAACCTACGCTTGACCTTACGGAACTTATACTTGGTCAAGGGGGTACTAGACCCGAACTTTCGTCGCGTAGGTTAACCTTGGTTGATGGAGTAGGTGACTTAAGTAGAGTGACGTACCGTGTGTATGTTCCGCGGCATACTTACGATACGCTACTCCGCTTAAGAAGCCTTAGGATGTACATTTCCTTGCAAAGTATTATATTCATTCCTATGATCTATCCTCAACGATATCGGTTATGGTTTTTGCTGCCACGATTACACGGGCAGAGAGTGCCACGGTTAGAGTTGCGGTCAGTAGAGCCCGTTTTGGACGAGGACTGACCAGGGCGAAATTCCGGCGACACACGATTTCATAGGTGTATCGTTTTATTGTGTTTTCGCGCTAAGAGCGTTTGATGTGTTGTTTTTACAAAATTTCTCGAACGTGCAGATCAGCACTAGAGGATTGAGCCACTGCTAGAGGCCAGCCAGAATGTGATGACCGTCAATGCACCGATTGTTCTTGATGATTGAGGCACTGTTCAGCGTGCGGGCGAATGATCTAGTTGTTGCTGCAACTGACAAGATACCACTCCAGATGTTTAAAGCTATTGCAGCACGAGTTTATACATAGAGATATGATAGAAGATCGCTAGTCACCCAAGGATGAGGGACTAGGACATGTGATTCATTTGCACACCCCGATTCGAGGTCATCAGATTGATTGATTCCAGCTAGAGGAGACTTCACGCAGGTACGTTGGGAGTCGAAGGAAAACGATCAAATGTCAGAAACCTATTTTTCCAAGTTTAAAGTATTCGGAAAAGCATGCAAGTAATTCCATAGACCCTCTAGAAGAATGAAACCCTAACTCGATATAATGACCATAGGAACGTTTTTGAACTTTAGGGTTTGCAGTAGTTCCGCGGTGCCATTAATGAGGCTTGAGTTTGCCCTTCTACGGCTGGTCCATAGGTACTTTGGTATATACTGGATATTATTAAACTGTACTCAAGATGTTGAGCTCTTGGGGGATTATGGAACCTTGATGAATCGATCGAAAAGTTCGACGTCGTTCGGGTATCATGTGATGGGATACATTGCTTGGGAGACTCCAGATATGAGTATAGCTATTGGAGCGCAGTCCATGCAGCCACAAAGAGATGAGTCCGAATCGGTCGACATTAGAGAAAAGTGGAGTAAGAGGTTCGTACTAGCTTTCGACGAGATGATGTTCCACTCAGTTGACATCAGAGATGTGATACGCATGCAGAGGCGTTGTATATGGATATATCTTCCAGAAGGAGTCATGATGAGTATGCATCCGTTCCGGAACAAGAAATAGATTTAATAAAGGGTGATAACTTCCGGGCAGTTCAGCAGAAACGAGATTTGGGGGAGACTTCGACAGAACCTTTCTGGAATACTATACGAGAAGACTTGGACCCAGGATCAGTCGTATTGTGCACACCCAGTAGGCCATAGTTCGGCATCGTCGACGAGACATGTTATGAGTGACCATGATAGTTGGCCAGAGATGTTTAGAGGATGTGCTAGGGCGGGACTGTTTCCGTCATCTTGGATTTCGGTATTTTGGGCGATTTATTTGCATGCTTGAGATTTTGTGCACCACAGTTGTACTTGACTTCGATTTGATGTCATTCGAGATGTTGATTTGATTGCATGCCTATAGTATGCATATGATTTGACTTGTGCTTCCGGTGTAGTTTCCATGCACTTTTAGTATTTTGATTCGATTTTGTGCACGCTGATGCACATAATTGTGAGATTATATACCACGGTATACCTGACTTGGATTGAGATTTGTTGTATACCGTCGATTTCGATTGTGATATTCGATATTTTTTTCGTACACCTTATGCACTTGAGTTGGATTTTGCGCATACTTGACGCGCTTGATGCGATTTTGGTGCACACCAGATGCACTAAATCGAGATTCTTCGTGCATATCAGATGCACCTGATATTGTTGTCAGGCACACCTATTGCCTTTGACAGGTGTTTCGTGTACACCCATTACACTTAGATTTTGTTTCTGTGCACATCTATGGCACATTCACGATTTCCGTGCGCACCAGACGCACGTGACATTCTTATGCACATTTTGGGATTGATTCTTGTGGAGCAGTACGTTTTTATGATATTTACTATTCGTTTTAGTACTGAGCAGGACTAGTCAGAGGACAGTACCTGAATATATTTTTGCATGCATTGATAGTTATCGAAGGGATTTAAAAAAGGAGCCATAATCTCAGTATTTACCTACGTGTCCGAGATGACACGAGACATTTAACAAAGGAAACCCTTCTAAATTATTTTTCAAAACGGCGGGACGTGTAGGTTAAACAAAAGGTGTGTGTGTGTGTGTGTATATATATATATTTATATATAGTTACTTTCTTACAATGGACGTCCGCCACTGTGCAATGATACGCGCATCACACATCGACTTGAAAAGGTTTGGCATGCATTTCTTTCAGATGTTTTAACGATGCGTACATGTATAGTTTGATGTATATCATATTGGTTTTCGTATTGGGCTTTGACATTGGTGTCTTCACCATAACTCCGATGATTGCGGGATGCTTGACGGAGTTTCGATTTTGGTTTATATACTCGATTTTCATGCGTATACATTGCGCTACGATGTGTTTTATGTATTTATGATTTCGGAGCCCCGACGACTTGATCTTTTTACTGAAATGTTTTAGTATTTGAGGGTTTAAATTTAAATTCGGGGACCGAATTTATTTAAGGGAGGAAGACTGTAACATTTCAGAAAAATAAAATATTATTTTTGGGAAATTATATGATTAAAATAATAAATATTAGGAATATTTTAATGATGCGGTACAATTAAATACCGATAAATTGGAAAATATTGGAAAATTAAATTAAATGGTGATTTTGGAGGGATTTATGTGATTTAGACAAATTATGAATTTTTATAATTAGTTATATACAAGTTTATTTCTAAACGTGATTAATTTTCACTAATCATGCATTGATTGTGTTTTGTGCATGTGACATGCACCATGTCATATTACACATTTGTTAAATTTTCTACCATGGCTTTTTTCCTTATTGTTTTTCATGCATGGCTTTTTAAACGAGAAGAGAAAAGAAAATATAAGATAAGAAAAGAAAAAGGGAAAGATTAAAATAAGAAGTATGGACAAGAGATAGAGAGAGAGGGTGAGGGGTCAAATGAACCATGCCTCCTTGTTCCTTCATTCTTTCCTTCATCATTTTTCCTTCTCTCATTTTCCCCATGGTTGCCCTCTCCTTCCACTACCTCAAACTCCTTAATACAACCCCAAAGCCACATCAAAACTACACATTCCCTTCACAAATTTCATGCACATGCTCACTACAAGCATGTGAGATCAAGAAAAATTGGATTTTGAGCTCTAGGGGATTCTAGGGTTTGCCAAATGAGGTAATTCTTCCATCTTTAGTGTAGCAATTCATTTCCTTTAGCATCCATGTTAATTTAGAAGTGATATTCTGTAGTTTAGTGAGGTTTAAAAATTCCAAGATGAGGGTTAAAGGATTTTATGAGTTGTGAAGTGTATATTGAGGTTAGTAGAGGCCATATAACTCCTCTTGTGTTAGAATTCTGGGCTAAACTAGAGACTAAACCCAAAGACTTGAACTTTAGAATTGTCGATATCGGGTTTTTGTGGGAATTGTAATGACTTCTAGAGATCTGCTATGACCCGGAGACTCTGAAAAATATTTTGCAGATATAGTGAGATGTGCAAACCACTAAGAAGCTACTCTAGAAATCCAAGCCCAAGCCTTTATATTTTGGCCGCCGTTTTATTCGATTTGGTTGCAATTTGCGGCCCAATTTTTGAGTTATGGTCTGAAACTTGGTCTGTATCTCACTTTTTAGATAACTAGACCTATCCTGTATGCAAAAAAAAATCTAATTTTACATTAATAAAAATCTATAGCCGTTTTACTTGATTTCTGGCGATGTTTTGCGACTACTGAAACTTGGTTTTTGGGTATTTTAGTTTTGACTCGGTCGTTTGACATTTGTACGTCAACGTCGGGTGTTGTTTGGTCATTCTTGGATGTGTAGACCATAGGTTTTAATCTATGTGTGATACGCGTACTGTTTTGGTTTTCGTGCGCTATTTCGGTTTACAATACTATGTTTGATATGTGTAGGTACCTATGTGGACGTCGTACGATGAGGAGGAGCAAGGGCGTGACGACATCGACTTCAGCAAGTAAGGATCAAGGTGAGTAGATATATATCTACAGGGGAAATCGGGTGGATGGCGTATAGCACCTTCGCAGTTTCATAGTATAGCACGCGAATGCGTTATGATATAAATATATACTTATGTGTTTTATGAGATGTGTATACTTAGCAAGAAATACTTAGGTGACTTTGGGTTAGTTTTAGCGTAATTGTAGGATAATGCTTTTAGTTTAGTTTCTTAGTCGTGAAACCCTAGAGTAATGATTTGCACACACGCACACACACACATATACATTTGAGTTTCTTGTATGTATATAGGGATATATATATACATATATTTATGTGAGTATGTATATATATATATATATATATATATATATATATATATGTATGTATGTATACATGTACACGGATGATGAAGATAGTATATGGTACTTGGAGATGAGTCGATGTGATTGGGCATGATGCCATGAGATCGGTGATGTGACTTGGTTCGTATTATGAGATAAGACATGATATTATAGCGGATCTTTAGGCGATGTGTTTTCATACACACGCATATATATATATATATATATATATTTGTTGATGGTATCGGAATGTACTAGACTTTAGATCAGTACCCCTAATTCAGGATATGATGATAAGGATACCAGATGAATATTGAGATAAATGTGATATTCGACCCGTACCCAGATTTGGGATGTCATACGATGGATTTACCGTACGAGATATAATTATGATGATAGATCCGCACTCTTGACTCGAGAATGTCATATTATATATTGTATCGTATGTGACACTATTGAGGCAGGATCACCGACTATTATATATATATATATATATATATATATATATATATATATATATCGACTCAGACTTAGATAGTTTTCCTTACTCTTTCGACTAGTCTGTTAGTTTAGTCCTGTAGCTTACTTAGTAGATGTTATACTAGGCTCGAGTCATACTTATTTCCGAAACTAACGAATCGTGAGTATTTTAAAGACAGGCCAAGGGATGCTACGGATATTTGAAAGGACGCACCTTTTCTAAAAAAAACACCGTAGCCCCTATTTTCTAAACACCACGATTCGTGTTATTTCAAATGCCAAAACTGTATGACTCATATATAAAATATATATTCTTGCTGTTCGCATCGCATTGCAAGCTTATTTGTGTTTTCATTAGTTATTATAAAATCATGCTGTCAGGACACTAGCACCATTACCGATGATGCGTATGTTCCACGTACACCTGCTTGCCGGCTCACCCATATCATCATCGGTAATTGCCATGCCACGTACACATTAGAAAACACTATTTCATTAGTATAATTTGCTAGCTGATAGTTCCGACATGGTACTAGTGCGCTTGCTTTTATATGCTAGTTTAATTATTGCATTCTTTGTTGACATCCGATGCATTCATATATTCATTTATCATGCAATATTATGATATTCACTTTTTACTGACTTTGATTATGGGATTCGGATTTTCCATGAGATTTATGGATTTGGAGAAACCGCAATGATTTTATAAATTCATTATTTTTTTCAAAAGATAGAAATTGCGGTTTTCTTATATTATGATGTGAGATATGTCCACCATGAGTTTTCTCGGCTCTTGAGCGATATCATACACCCGATTCGAGGAGGAGGAGGAACCGTCTGTAGGTGCATGGTGGACCCGGTGCGGTACCCCGGGGCAAGATGGTCGCAGATGACGGCGTTGAGCCTGGCAGGGGAGCACTACCGACTGGTTATTGTGACGCGCCGGATATCCGGAGGATACCGACGTGGTCTTGAGATATGATGATATGGGCTAGTCCAGATTGCCGGAGCCCTAGATATTGAGATTTGATGATCGGGCCAGTCCAGATTGCCGGATCCTGAGATATTGGGATATATATTTTGTGTCGATACTTGACACTGATTCTCTGATGATTTCATTGACGATACTTCGATTTTTATACAGAAATCTCACTGAGATAAGAAAACAGTTTTCTCATTTAGATGTATTCTGTTTTCATGTATTTATACATCATAGATATGATATGTTGCTATCTGAGGCACTGACACGAGCACTTGGTATTACACTTATGTATAGAGATTTACCTTTACCATTATTATATGCTTCAGGCTATATTATATTGAGGATATATGTTATCGTATGACCTAGGATCGAGTCATACATGCGATTTATGTTCGGTGATGTTTTCTACTCACGAGTTGGCAACTCACCCCCGTTGTGCCACAGTTTCTTGCAGGTTTTGCCGTACAGGTTTCCTTGGCGGCTTTGCTGGCATGCTGCTTCTTTCCGGGTGATTGCTTTAGTAGGTGGACTCACTTGCATCGTGACCACCATTGTACATTTATTTATTCAGTTGTATCTAGTAAACTCCATCAACCAGACTTGTATTATTTATAGACTTAGAAGATCAGTTGTATTTTCTTTCGACCTTAAAATCACGCTTGTATTATTATGGTATTTTGGTGGTTATTGGTTTTCTTCTGAGCTTTGATCCTCGCCCTTCGGCATTGTATATTATATTTCTTGCTTGGTTGTGACCGCCAATTGGCGAAGAGCTAGCTCCCGCTTGGGGATGCCTTTTATTCATTATGTATATCATTCATGTTTTACCCGTTTGGGGCCAGTATTTACAAAGGAGACTCTGCCGAAAATTTCGGGAAAATATGATGTTGCTTTCAAAATGTTTAATGCCACTTTTATTGAAACCACTTACTTTAAAAAAAGTTTTCCTTTACTTCTCCTTTTAAATGGTTTAGATTTCTGAGATTTTGGCTTACTTGAATTAGATGGGGTCCTATAAACTTCATATGATTCAAATGCCAGTCACGTGGCATTTTGGGTCGTGGCAAAGTGTGGAAAGGTAATGATCCCTAACTGTAAATTTGGTTCTTATAATGTTGTGTTGCCTAGTGATTGTTGTTTAGAACTTTAAAGTTATAGTTTTGTGCACATATCGTATTTTTAGTGATATTTTGGGGTCACTGTGATCTGCTATCACCACGAATTGTTACTGTAAAATCTAGCAATGTAGTAGTGTTGTACTAGAGGCTCTGAGTATTCACCTAAAACCCGAACCCAATCCAACCTGTTTTGGCCGGCGACAATTGAGGACTTTCCGAGCTCGCTGGATTTTTAGTGGCCTGGGAAGTTGGGGTTTTTCGGGTAGCTGTCTGTAGGTTATTTGGGGTGTCTGGTACTGTTAGATTTTTATATATTGACTGTATGCAAAATTTGGGAACACTTTGCTAAATTATAGTGTTTCGACTACACGCGTTACGTTATCCGACACGGTTCGCGTTCTTGGTGTAGCTTGCTGCACTTAGGTGTGATTTAGAATATCACTATACACGTTAATCACTAAGCAAACACTTGAGAGTTTGTTAGAGTCGGTGCGTCAATTTAAACGTAGTTTGTGTGTATTATTGGTCGATTTCTAAGTTGCACTTGCTATGTTTTGTGTGATATTAGGGGCGAGTGCGGGGACTTCAGACGCTACGAAGAAGGGAAAGCAGGTGGTTGGATTTACCTAGCTCGAGACCATCAGTAAGTAGATTTAACATCTACGGGGAAATCGCCCGTATGGCGTTAAGCGTCAGGGCTAGATATGATATTGTAGTCACATGTTATATGCATATGAGTTGATTGCGCATGAGCATCATTGCATACCATTACTTGTTGTGCCTTGACTTAGTACTTATTGGACACTGCACCATTACTGACGGTTCATGTTGTACGAGCACTAAATTGTATGCTACACCCACACCGTTGGTAATTGCCATGACACGCACAACATATATACATTTTTGGTACTGCATTCGTTATTGACATTGAGACAATGATTCTTATTCTATTGCGCATATGAAATGCATCATGCATACATACCTACATGTATACACACATACCTTGCTATAGCTAGATATACACCTTTATATGATGTTGCATTTGACTTTGGAGAAATTGGGAACCGCATGATATATTTAAAAACTGGATTCATTTAAAAGAGCTGTTTCCCTTGATATGCTCATATTACTGTTCTATGTTGCATACATCATATTTCATTTATTTACGCATTGAGATACGGATTTCATGTGATTTATGGATTTAAGAACCGTGGGGATATTTCAAGAAAGTATGCATTGTTTTGAAAACCCGATTTCTCTTGATATTTCGATGCGTCCACCATGAGTTTTCTCGGTTCTGAGACTTGTGTTAGAAACCCGTTTCGAGGAGATGGATGATCCGTTTGCGGGTTCATGGTAGACCCGGTATGGTACACCGGGGCAAGAAAGGTATGTTGTGCAGTAGAAGATGAGCCTGTCAGAGGGACTACTACTTACCGGTGATTGGTTGGACCTAGCGGTTATCCGGAGGATACCGACTAGAGTCGTGAGCTGGATATGGGCCGATTCGGACAGACGGAGCCCGTAGGCCGATCCGGACTGACGGAGCCTGAGTTGTGTGGATTTACGTGTCGATGTTGGACATGGGTTTTCATGATGTTTCGAGTGTCGATGTTGGGCACTCAGGTTCCATGAGATTTACGGATATGAGGGCCGATCAGAGTGACGGCGCCTGAGGTATTGGGATTTGGGGTGTCGTTGATGGATACCGGGTTTTTCCACGATGATGATTCATTGATGATGACATGTTTTATCCCATACTCAGTATTTATTAGATATGCATTGTTCATGTAGTTGTAGTACCATGATGGTGTACCTTGATCATGATTGTTGCATATCCATATTTCCATACTTATGCTATCAGATTGCATGTGATAGATTATCGTTGTTCGTGCATACCTACGATTATCTGTATGATATTACTTACTATTCACGAGTTGGCAATTCACCGCCGTTGTGCCACAGTGTTTTGCAGGCTTGACCCTCAGAGTAGTCGCAGTAGGGCTTCTTATTGTATCTTTTTCAGCGAATACCGCTACGGTTGGTTGTGAGCTTTTTTGCTGTAGGTAGGTTGCGGTTATTTGATTATATCCGATGTATATCTCATTGTATCTAGTACTCTCCATCTACTATTTTCATGTATTGACTTAGAGACGAGTTGTGAGGACCGATATTGTATATTTTGTGACTCTGGGTGTCGTGCTCGTGTGAGCCAGCCTTTCTTATGTTGTTTTACCTCTTTTATGTTGTTTTCATTTTATTATCTATTTCTTCACTATGACGTCATATATATATTTTTGGTGGCTGTTTCCGCCTTTGGGCGTGATTTGCTCCCGTTTGGGGATGCTTTATTTATATCCTGTGTTTGTACCCGTTTCGGGGCTAGTTTTTACAAAGGAGGTGCTGCCGAAATTTTTAATAAAATAAAATTAAGCTTTAAAGATTTTTACTTGAGATTTCCAAATGTTTTTAACAATGTTTTTATCACTTACTATTTTTGATGGTTTAGATTTCTGGATTTTCGGCTTACTTAAATTGCGTTACGCCTGTTGACGTCACGTGGTTTAAGTGCCGGTCACGTGCCTAAATTTTAGGCCCTGACACCTCCGGATATCCGCCGAGTTCTATACAATCACCGGTAAGTAATTCTCTCCTGCCAGGCTCACCGCCTAACAATACGAGTCTTCTTTTCCCGGGATACCTCACCGGGTCTACCATGTACCCGCAAATGGTGCCTACCGCTCTTCGAATCGGGTATACTCACTGCTTAGAACCGAGAAAACTCGACACCTCGAAATATCATATCAAGAGAAACCGCATTTTTAAAACAATACACAATTTCCTTTGAAATTAAACCGCGGTTCTCAAATCCAGAGATCTCATAAAAACAGCATCTTAATGCATATAACCATAAAGTACGATGTATGTAACATAGAGTAGTAATATGAGCAAATCGAGTATATCATGCAAGCATGTCAAGTGATAATACTGAACAATGAATGTACTTTTATTTTTAAGGTTAATCTCATAATATGGCAGTTCTACCGTGTAAGTAGCATGGCAATTACCGATGATAAATGTGTGTGAGCTGGCAAATCTGTATAAGTGTAACATGCACATCAACGGTAATTGTGAAGATGTACTAGCAATGATATCATAAACATTAAATACTGGAAACATGATAGGTATCACACGAGGAATAATCCAACAAAATATGAACTATAATATGGTAGCCTCTTTATGTCAACGATCCGCCTCATAGTATCAAGTGCCGCAATATCCTCGATCATCATTCTCAATTCATGAGCGCGGATTAAACATTCGGTAAACGTATCGCATACGGTAATCCATCGTACGGTGTCACAAACATAGTAGGGAATCTATCGTCCTATTCACCAGCAAAGGTACAGATCTATAATCTCGTATGGCATATCTTATCAATCACACAACACATCTATATCAATCTTATATCATGTCATCTTGCATATACCTCATATCTTGTTAATCTCAATTCATATCGATCTCGATCTCATATCCTATCATTTTCAACTCATACTTGTCCTCTTTCAATTCATACTTATCATGATTCATTTTCTCATTTCATATTCTTATATATCAATCCGAGTCATCTATATCTATCATTTCAATATCCCACATCATGTTATTATATACTTATATCATATTCTCAAGCCAATATATATATTCATTAATGTCAACTTTTATCATTTTATCTCTTTCTAAATCCTATAATCATGTTATCTAAGTTCGTAGCATATCCTTTATCAAAATTATAATTTATAAAATGATCTTCCATATCAATGGTTGCGGGAGTGCTATACCCTATCCACCTGACTTTCCCCGTAGATATAAATCTACTCACCTGCTAAACTCCTCGCTTAGCCGAAGTCGATGTGCTTCGTCGTCTCGGAAGTCCACGCGAAGGTACCTACAATAAATACAGATCGAAATGCAATTAAAATCAATATCCGAAAACCGATACGGCACACAGATTGCTCAAAGGTTAGAACCTATAGCTTACGCATGCAAGATCAACCAAATAACGCTCGCCCGTTGACGTACAAACGTCCAACGACGGAATCCAAAATCAAATACCAAAACCAAGTTTTACAAATCACATAACACGAAATCAGCAACTAAGGAAATCTATCCCAGATTTTGACTCAAGTAAAATTAGCCAATTTTGCACATAAGGTTGGTCTAGATATAGGATAAGGGAACCACAGTCTAAAATCCACACTTTTCACTCTAATGTGGCCGCAATTTGCAGCCACAATGATAAAATCTGCGACCATAAGTGAAGGGGAGAGGCTCGGGTTTCTAGGGTAGGTTCCTGGTTGCCTGCTCATCTCTCTGTGTTCGCTAAATAATTTCTAGTGTCTCCGGGTTATAGCAGATCTCAGTATCCCATCACAAATTCCACAAAATACGATATCGGCCGATTTCAAAGTTCGTGTTTCGGGTTCTATTCTCTGTTCTAGGTCAGGAAATCATCTCTAAAGTCTTGCAAACACTCACTACACCTCTATTTACTACTTAACAGCCACTTGGAAATTTCCAAGATCACATAACTCACTAAATCTATTTCTAAACTAAACAAGGATATATAAACACAAATACTAATCTAAAAGTGAAGGGATTACCTCATTTGGTAACCTAGGAAAATTCTTGAGTTGCCCAAAGTCTTCAAAATCCAAACTTGAAAGTTCTAAAGGGTTTAGAATTGGCTTGTGCATCTTTATTGTGAAGGTGGAATGGGGTTTTGAAAAGGATTTGGAGATGATACAAGGGGGTAGTGAGGGATGAAGGAGATGAAGAATTATGAAGAAAACAATGGGGAATGGAAGAGGGCTGCCAAGTCTCTCTCTCTCTCTCTTACCCTCACTCTCTCTCAAAATATCTATTTTGTTTCTTTCTCCTTTTTGTTTCTCACTCATTACTTCTCTCTTCTTTTCTTTTTCTTTTCTTTTCTCATAATGCACAAACACAAATGAATCACTTGCACATGACACGGTGCACTAGCCATGAAAAAATGTAAATATACGGATTTGGCCAAATCACGATTAGTAGTGCACTAATCAAGCTTAATTTAAATTAGCATATCATTAATTATAAAAATGCCAAAATCTGATAAATATCATTATAATAAATAAATCATTTTAATCTCCGATTATTTTCCAAATATCGGTATATACTTATACCATTTTACGAAAAACCCCTATTCGCAAATCGAATAGTTTTCGCAAAATATATTATTTAATATTAAATTTCTAAAAACAATATTTTATATTTCTGAAATGTTATAGGTCTGTCACCCGAATCCTGGCGTGAGGGGACGTGCCCAATGGCCGTTCGCTTTGTGGAATTCCGGTGACCGCTGGTTATGGTGCTTCGTTTTGGCGGGAACAGATTTGGGCCGTTAGATGCCTCCTTGCTGAGTGTATAAATAGGGGAGGGGGCATCCCACGGTAGATACTTTGCCCATGTCGTCTGTTCTCGTCTGAAGATTGTCCGATGCGCATCTTCTTAGGTCGGACTATCAGCTAAAAAACTTTTCTTGGCTAATCCTTCCTTGAATCAGGTTAGATGTCTTCTACCGAAATATCTATTGATGTAGTAGGGGTTGGGTCGGGCGATGAGGCTTCATCTTCTGAAGCTGAGTCCAACGGGTCTTCTTCCTCCTTGGCTTCCAATAGCCGAGAGAGTTCTTCTTTTTCTTCATCTTCATCTTCTGTATCGGGCTCGCCCTCAGAAGTAACAACGTCTTTGTCTCTCGTCGTCGTGGAGCGAAGAGAGCCCCCAAGGTGCGCATCAGGAATATTCGCGATGTGCCCTCAGTTTTGAACAGTCTGGATGAGCTTTTCGACATCTAGACTCATTTTCATATCCCCTCTGGCTATTCACTCCGTTTGGCCAGGGAGGGCGAGCGGGTAGACCAGGTGCAGGGCAAAGAGATTGCCCTGTACTTGGAAGCGTTCCGGGCTGGGATGCGTTTGCCTTTCTCGCCCGAAGTTTTTGCCGTACTCCATTGTTTCCGTCTCGCCCTGGGCCAGCTAGCGCCGAATTCGTGGAGGATCCTCCTCGGGTTTCTGGTCTGGTTGAAGATTGATCGGATCCCCTTTGATTTGAGCATCCTCCTTTCTTTTCTTTGCTATAAAAATCACCCCGGTACCAGTAAGGACGAACCGAGCTGGGTGTACCTTTCATTCAAAAAACATAAGGGTAGGGCGGTCGGGTCGGGGGTAGTTGTTATCCCTTCTTCTATCGACGAATGGAAGAAGAAGTTTGTATTCGTTGGGCCACCGGAGGGTGAGAATTGGCCTGTGCCCATCAAGTGGCATAGGGCCGACTGTCCTAGGGTTAGTCAGTTGAATGCCCCTGAGGCAAGAGTGGTGTCTCAATAGGAACCGATCCAGCAGGTTGACGTCTTGCTTTCCGAGCAGGCTTTGAGCAGGGGGGACTCAGTCCCGCGCGCTTTATGGGTAAGTTAGGCCTTTAGCCGATCTATTTAGACTTGCTGATTGAATCAAATTCTATGTCGTGTTTTGAAAAGTGTAAAAGATCACAACCAAAGAAATTTATACCACAATCAATTAATAGTGTCGATGTAGCGCGTTAATGAATACGGATCGACCACTGAGAAAATGTGAATTTGTTCGGAATCATTTTAATTGAGTTGAAAAGAAAAGATAAAAGAAAATTATTCAAGATTTGTGAAATTTTAGTTTCAAGAACATAAAGAAATAGATCTAAAATCAAGAATTAATAACGATCAAGAAAATGACCAAACCAATTGAATTCTCAAGATTTGTAAAGTAGCTTGTAGGAATCGATCAAATTGATAGTGATGATGAATACTAATGATTACAAATTCTTATCTATTGAGAATTTGTTGCTAGATCGATGACGATCAACGAGATTTAGGGATCTATTGAAGAAACTAGGGTTTCTCCTTCATCATCCCTTGTCCTTTCATTGATTATCATTCAAATTCAAGCCTCTAGTAAATTAAATCACCGATCGTTGATCTCTAATTTGGAGCGAAAACATTCAAGAAAGCGATCTCGCTCAAGTTAGGTCTTCGATGATTCAATTTCCTAAAGTTTACAAAACTTATAAGACTTAAGAATCGTTCAAAAATTTCATTATCATCATCTACCTATTCTCTCGATTCCGCTACAAGCGGAGATTTCATTCAAACATCATGAAAAAGGAAAGAATCAAGAATCGATAACTTTTCATAATGCAAGAATGTAAAGAAAAGCAAGATTTATAATTTTCACCTTTATTAATCGACGATTAGGTACAATTCACTCAAAGATTACAAGATTTGAGGAGGTAACTAGATCCGCCGAAATTAGCTTCGCATCAATCTTCTTGAGTCGTGGATCGTCGTGGATCTCTTGCTCGAATGAAGATCGGTGTTGCTTCAAAGGCTCGTTGAAGGCTTGCTTGAGACGCTTCTCGATGAATCTTGATTTGGCTTTTGAATTTGATTTGGTCTAGGGTTTTGATTACAAGTTGTGTCACTCAACTTGTGTGTAGATTTATTGAACAACCATCGTAATGATGCCCTAGGTGCCCTTTTATAGTTTTCCCTTTATCTTCTCCTAGAAGCTTGGTTGTTATGAAGTGTAGCGTTTTAAAAATAAATAAATAAATAATTAAATAAATAAAATCCTTTAGGTGAATTTTCTGATTTTTGGTAAAATAAAACGTATTTTCCGTAAAACTTAACCATAATTATTTTTCATCATAAATTTAAAAAGACCTATTTTAACTATATAATTACTAGTATTTGGTGTTTATTTAGTGACTTATAAATTATTATTTTACTAAAATATTTTCTGTAATTAATTAAATTCAAATATTTACATAAGCCTTTAAATATACATTAAATTAGTGCAAATTACGAATTTGAATGGGTTAATTTAGCAAAAGTGAACCATTACATATTGGAATCAAGTGTGTATTATGCAAAATTCATTTCCAAAATTTTTCATAGTTCTAGACTTTTCTAGGATTAACTTAGTAAAGAAAATAAACAAAATTAATTAAAATGTTGAAAAGACTTAAAAGAAGTGTCATTTGAAGAACTTTCTATATAATTCTTCACATATTTTTCTTTCTCTCTTTTCTTCATGCCTTGGCCGGCCTCCTCCATGGGCAGCCCCCAAATTTTCACCCATCACTTTTGCATTAAAAATCATCAAAAATTCAACAAAAAAAATTCCCAAATAAACCTCAAAATCAATATTCAATCTCTACCCATTTTCCTTTGACCTATCAAGTTTGGATCTTGGAGCAAGAGAGTAACTTTGGGAGGCTAAGATTTCATGGTTAATCTCATGTTGTGGAGGTATAATTCTTATCCCAATGATTAATTGTGGTTAAATGCTTTAATCTAGCTTATTTAGATTTTTCTTAATTGATTCTATTTGCAAGTTTAAAATTCAAGAAAGGGTTTCTAAAATCAAGTTAGGGTTTTTATTAATTGAGTGGAGTTATAATAAGTAGTTTAACATTTTTAGAAATGGAAAATCTAGTATGGTTATTGTATTGTAATTTGTTGTTTCAAAAATGTTTAAATTAAACAATTTTGCTAACTAGGTTTTTATAAAATATATATATTGGTGATAAAAAATTCTAATTAGGGTTTTATTATTAGATTATGGTGTTAATGAGGAGATTAACATGTTAATTGAGTGTGAAACATAATCTAGTTACAATTTGCTAGCTTCCGCTTTAAAATTTTCACAAAATTGCTATTTTTATTAAACTAGGTCTTTGAAATTTATTTAAAATGTGGGATTAAAAATCTACTTAAGTATTTAGCACATCCTTAAGGTTTCATTGAGTGGTTTAAAAATTTAAAATATGCAAAATCAAGTTTATTAGTGGAATTGTGAATTTTTGCTTAAAAGGTGTTGAAATCGGATAAAATTGCAAACTAGAAATTTCAATTTAAGACAAATTAGTGTGATAAAAATATAGTAATGGTTTCTATAATCTAGTTATGTTATTTAATGAATATCATGACACTTAGTTTCATTTAAACATCAAGTTTTGAAGTAAAACGGTAAATTGACGTTTCCTAGGTTTTTGCGAAATAGGACGATTTGATCGATTTTAAGGTTTCGATGATTTAAACCATATTTTATATTATAAATAATGAGTTTTGAAACTATGAGTTGTTTGTTGGTGTTTTATCTCGATCAATCGGCGTTTGTACGCCGATATCGAGTGATATTTGGTTCTTTTGCATGAGCGGGTCATAGGTTTTAACCTATGCACATTCGTGCACTGTTTTTGTTTTGTCCATGATTTGGTTTACGATATTATATATGTTTACGTATAGGTACCCCTCACGTGGACTTTGGACGATGAAGAAGAGGATGGCGGCATCGACTTCGGCAGACAAGGGCCAGGTGAGTAAATGTATAGCTACGGGGGAAATCGGGTGGATGGCGTTTAACACCCCCGCAAACGTAGAATAGGGATATTACTTAGTGTCATTAGGAAGTCGGATGTGACTCTAGATTCTTAGCGAGTAGGACCCTATTAAATACTTTAGGCAGGACTAGACTGATTTAGAAAGACTTTACCAGAGGATGAATGTCTTGGAGGGAATTCGTAGGTTTCAGGTAGACACACACACACGCACACACACAGAAACTTGACTTGGTGTATATGTGTATGTATATATGTGTATATGTGTGTGTATATATATATATATATATATATATATATATATATATACATACACACACACAACATGTATATGTGATGTAAGGATGTTATATGATACATGGGGATGAGACGATATAACTAGGCTTGATGCCATGATCTCTTGGCTATACAGTCGTATTATGATATTAGCGGATCAACGGAAAATGAGAAAGGTATATTTATACAGAAACAATAATAGTTGATGTTGATATTGGAATATACGAGATTCTAGAATAGAACCCGGACTGTAATATGTGACTGAATCACGATATGATATATGTGTGACTTGATTACGATATGATATATGTGACTTAATCACGATATGATATATGTGACATGATATTTCTGAGAACCATTTAACGATGTATATTTACACAGACAATGATATGTGTTTGATGATATTGGGATGTATGCGATTATAGCACAGTACCCTTGATCATGATATTGTTTGATGATGATATTATACGAATAATGATGTATATAGGTGATACTTGACCCGTACCCCGATTTTGGGATGCCGTACGATGGATTTTACCGTACGAGGCATAGATGTGATGATTGATCCGCACTCTTAGTTCGAAAAAGTCGTACTATGTACGTGACGCTATTGAGGCTGGATCGTCGACTATTAGAAATATGGACTCAGACCTTAGGTGGATTCTTATTTCCTATCGACTAGTTTCTTTAGTTTAGTTCCTTAGGGGGTTAGAAAGATACTAGTTTAGGCTCGAGTCATATAGTTGTAGTTAGGTATGTATATTCCAAATGTGTGGTTAATACACATTCATCTTTACATTCAGATTGTAATCATCAAGTTGCATGTTCATACATATGTTTCTTTAGTCAGTATGAAACTCTGCCAGTTAGGACACCGGCACCATTACCGATGATGCGCATATTCCACGTACACTTATTTGCCGGCTCACACACATCATCATCGGTAATTGCCATGTCACGTACACTTTAGAACATATTATCTTTTATTGATAGAATCAGCTAAAGTCTAGATCAACATAATATTGTGATTACTCTCAGGCGTTAGTCTAGACATTGCATTTATTACTTAGATACTTCATGCATTCACATTTTCATGTTATTATGCAGTATTGTGGGGCTTATGCCGATACCTATTATTACTTACTCATGATTTTGGGATTTTGGATTTCTATGAGATTTCTGGATTTTGGGGAAATCCGCAAGAATATACATAAAAACTTCTCTCTCTCCCTTTCTTTTTAAAATACAAGTTGCGGTTTTCTCGTGATATATGTGTTGTCCACCATGAGATTTCGTGTTTTCTGTTGTATTTCGAGACCCGATTCGAGGAGTTGATGAACCGTCTCGAGTACATGGTGGACCCGGTATGGTACCCCGGGGCAAGAAGATCGAGTTGTAGACGATGAGCCTGGCAGGAGAAGACTACCTACCGGTGATGTCTGGCGCGACGGATATTTGGAGGATACCGACCGTTGTCATGAGATTTGATGATATGGGCCAATCCGGACTGACGGAGTCCGAGACATTGAGACTATGAGGTATTGAGACTTGAGATTTACATGTTTTGTGTCGATGCTTGACACGGATTTCCATTGATTTCATCGGTGATGTTTCAGATTTCTATACAAATTTTACTATTATAAAAGTTAAAGATTTCTTATACAGATATATCCAGATTTCAGGGATGATTGTTTTACATTCATGGTGCATGCATACTCATACACATGACATAGTACTACTTGAGACACTGACACGAGCACTGAGCATTGCACTTACGTATAGATTATTACCTGCCGCTACTAGATGACTAGTGGTATATTAAGTATATTATTATGACCTAGGACAGCGTCGTGCATTCGATTTCTTCTCGCAGATGTCTTCTACTCACGAGTTAGCAACTCACCCCCGTTGTGCCAATTTTTTCTACAGGTTTCGATGTACAGGTTTTCTTGGCAGCTTGCTGGCACACCATTTTCATTCAGGGTGATTTGCTTGGTAGGTTGGTTCACTTGCATCAGAACCGCCGTTGTACTTTATTATTTCATTTGTATCTAGTAAGCTCCATCAACCAGACTTGTATTCTTGATAGTTTAGAAGGCCAGTTGTTTTTATTTCGACCTTAGAGCCGCGCTTGTATTATTATGATTTCTGGTGGATTTGATATTCTTTTGAGTTTTGAGCCTCGCCCTTTGGAGTTGTATATTATTGTGCATTGTGTGGTTGTTTCCGCCTATTGGCGTAGAGCTAGCTCCCGCTTGGGGATGCCTTTTTATTGTTTGTATATATTATACTTGTTTGTACCCGTTTGGGGCCAGTTTTTACAAAGGAGACTCTGCCGAAATTTTTGAGAAAATTTGATGTTGCTTTTAAACTTGTTTTCTTACATGCTTTCCTTTACTTCTTCTTTTAAATGGTTTAGATTTCTGGGCTTCGGCTTGCTCAGATTACGTTACGCCTCTAGACGTTTCGTAATTTAAGTGCCGGTCACGTTCCGTACCTTCGGGTCATGACAAAGTTGGTATCAGAGCGCTAGGTTTAACCTTTGTATAAGTCAATGATAACCCTTGGTTGATGGAGTAGGTGACTTAGGTAGAGTGACGTACCGTGGGTATGATCCGCGGCATACTTACGATACGCTACTCTGCTTAAGAAGTCTTAGGATGTACATTTCTTTGCACCGTATTCTATTCGTTCCTTTGATCTAGTTTCGTCGATATCGGATGGTGGTTTCTGTTACCACGGTCGCACGGGCAGAGGGAGCTGCGACTCGAATGTGATGACCATTAAGGTATTGTTTATTCTTGAGGATTGAAGCATTTTTTTGCGTGCAGATGAAGGGTATTCACATATCGTCCAGACGAAGTTAAAAGGTTCGAACGATTATCAGAAACCCATTTTCCCAAGTTTAAGGTATTCGGAAGAACATGCAGGTATTTATATGGACCCTCTAGAAGAATGAAACCCTAACTCAACATAATGACCACAAGAACGCCTTTGAACCTTAGAGTTTGTGGCAGTTCCGCGGTGCCATTAGTGAGGCTTGGGTTTATCCTTCTACGGCTGGTCCGCAGATGCTGGGGCATGTACTGGATATTTTTAGACTGTACATGAGTGTTGAGCTCTCGGGGAATTATGGGATTTTGATGAATCGGTCAAAAAGTTTAACATAGTCCGGATATCAGGTGAAGGGATAGATTATGCGGGAGACTCTATATATGAGTATTGCCATTTGTAGCGCGGTCAGCACAGCTACGAAGAGACGAGTTCGAATCAGTCGACATCAGAGGAAAGAGGCGCACATTGACGATAGTGTTTACGATTGCGATTTGGTGATTTGAATTTCATATTACCGTTGTTTGGATTTTGGTATTTTGAGGATTTTGTTCTATGATTGGTATGTCCTATGTGTACATTCATTACACTCTATTCTTGTTCCATATATCAGTTGTATTGATATTGTTTTGTGCTTACCCAATGCACTCGATTTGGTTTTATACATTTTGAGATATTGATTTGATTTTGTGCATATGGGTTGCACATGATTTTGACGTATGCTTCGACATAGTTTTCATGCATTTTTCATACTGTGATTTCGATTTTGATATTCGGTGTATGTTTTCGTACACGATGTGCACTTGATTGAGATTCTTGCGCACACTTGGCGAACTTGATGCGATTTTGTGCACACCAGATGCACTAAATCGGGGTTTTGTGCAGATTAGATGCACCTGATATTAGTGTCGTGCACGCCCGTTGCACTTGACAGATGTTTTTGGTGCACACCCATTGGACTCAGTTGTGTTTCTGTGCGTATTCATAGCATCTGTATTTGACTTCGATTTTCGTGGGCACCGGACGCATGTAGTACCTCGTATATTGTCATTGGGATTGATTTCATTTTGAGCAGTATATTTTATAATCATTACTATTTGATTTAGTAACCAGGAGGGACGTGTATGTTAAATAAAAGATATATATGTATAGCTATTTTTTTTAAGATAAACGTCCGCTACTTATGCCGTGACACGCACATCGCACGACGATTTTAAAAAGGGTTTTTTTGCGTGCTTCTTTATTAAGATGTTTAGACGATTTTACTACGATGCGCCCTATATACAAGTTATAGTTTTGATCAATTTCATGTTGATTTTCATATTGGACTTTGACATGGTATTTTCACCATAACTCCGATAATTGTGTTATGCTTGACAGAGTTGATTTTTAGTTATGTATTGAGGATTTCGGAGCCCGATAATTTGAGTGTTTTGCTAAATGTTTTAGTATTTGGGGGGAGTTTAATTTAAATTCGGGGGCCGAATTCTTTAAGGAGGGAAGATTGTAGCGTTTTAAAAATAAATAAATAAATAATTAAATAAATAAAATCCTTTAGGTGAATTTTCTGATTTTCGGTAAAATAAAACGTATTTTCCGTAAAACTTAACCATAATTATTTTTCATCATAAATTTAAAAATACCTATTTTAACTATATAATTACTATTATTTGGTGTTTATTTAGTGACTTATAAATTATTAGTTTACTAAAATATTTTCTGTAATTAATTAAATTCAAATATTTACATATGCCTTTAAATATACATTAAATTAGTGCAAATTATAAATTTGAATGGGTTAATTTAGCAAAAGTGAACCATTACATATTGGAATCAAGTATGTATTATGCAAAATTCATTTCCAAAATTTTGCATGGTTCTAGACTTTTCTAGGATTAACTTAGTAAAGAAAATAAACAAAATTAATTAAAATGTTGAAAAGACTTAAAAGAAGTGTCATTTGAAGAAGTTTCTACATAATTCTTCACATCTTTTTCTATCTCTCTTTTCTTCATGCCTTGGCCGGCCTCCTCCATGGGCAGCCCCCAATTTTCCCCCCATCACTTTTGTATTAAAAATCATCAAAAATTCAACAAAAAAAATTCCAAAATAAACCTCAAAATCAATATTCAATCTCTACCCATTTTCCTTCGACCTATCAAGTTTGGATCTTGGAGCAAGAGAGTCACTTTGGGAGGCTAAGATTTCATGGTTAATCTCATGTTGTGGAGGTATAATTCTTATCCCAATGATTAATTGTGGTTAAATGCTTTAATCTAGCTTATTTAGATTTTTCTTAATTGATTCTATTTGCAATTTTAAAATTCAAGAAAGGGTTTCTAAAATCAAGTTAGGGTTTTTATTAATTGAGTGAGGTTATAATAAGTAGTTTAACATTTTTA
Source organism: Agapanthus africanus (assembly GCA_030015575.1). Classification (NCBI taxonomy): domain Eukaryota; kingdom Viridiplantae; phylum Streptophyta; class Magnoliopsida; order Asparagales; family Amaryllidaceae; genus Agapanthus; species Agapanthus africanus. Next base: position 290,516,407 of record CM057347.1, on the reverse strand, counting down.
GAAATGGAAAATCTAGTATGGTTGATATATTGTAATTTGTTGTTTCAAAATTGTTTAAATTAAACAATTTTGCTAACTAGGTTTTTATAAAATATATATATTGGTGATACAAAATTCTAATTAGGGTTTTATTATTAGATTATGGTGTTAATGAGGAGATTAACATGTTAATTGAGTGTGAAACATAATCTAGTTACAATTTGCTAGATTCCACTTTAAAATTTTCACAAAATTGCTATTTTTATTAAACTAGGTTTTTGAAATTTATTTAAAATGTGGGATTAAAAATCTACTTAGGACTTTAGCACATCCTTAAGGTTTCATTGAGTGGTTTAACAATTTAAAATATGCAAAATCAAGTTTAGTAGTGGAATTGTGAATTTTTGCTTAAAAGGTGTTGAAATCGGATAAAATTGCTAACTAGAAATTTCAATTTAAGACAAATTAGTGTGATAAAAATATAGTAATGGTTTATATAATCGATTTATGTTATTTAATGAATATCATAACCATTAGAATCATTTAAACATCAAGTTTTGAAGTAAAATGGTAAATTGACGTTTCCTAGGTTTTTGCGAAATAGGACGATTTGATCGATTTTAAGGTTTCGATGATTTAAACCATGTTTTATATTATAAATAATGGGTTTTGAAACTACGAGTTTTTTGTTGGTGTTTTATCTCGATCAATCGGCGTTTGTACGCCGATATCGAGCGATATTTGGTTCTTTTGCAAGAGCGGGTCATACGTTTTAACCTATGCACGTTTGTGCACTGTTTTGGTTTTGTCCGTGATTTGATTTACGATATTATATATGTTTGCGTATAGGTACCCCTCACGTGGACTTTGGACGATGAAGAAGAGGATGGCGGCATCGACTTCGGCAGACAAGGGCCAGGTGAGTAGATGTATAGCTACGGGGGAAATCGGGTGGATGGCGTTTAACACCCCCGCAAACGTAGAATAGGGATATTACTTAGTGTCATTAGGAAGTCGGACGTGACTCTAGATTCTTGGCGAGTAGGACCCTATTAAATACTTTAGGCAGGACTAGACTGATTTAGAAAGACTTTACCAGAGGATGAATGTCTTGGAGGGAATTCGTAGGTTTCAGGTAGACACACACACACGCACACACACAGAAACTTGACTTGGTGTATATGTGTATGTATATATGTGTATATGTGTGTGTATATATATATATATATACATACACACACACAACATGTATATGTGATGTAAGGATGTTATATGATACATGGGGATAGGACGATATAACTGGGCTTGATGCCGTGATCTCTTGGCTATACAGTCGTATTATGATGTTACCGGATCAATGGAAAATAAGAAAGGTATATTTATACAGAAACGATAATAGTTGATGTTGACATTGGAATGTACGAGACTCTAGAATAGAACCCGGACTGTAATATGTGACTGAATCACGATATGATATATGTGTGACTTGATTACGATATGATATATGTAACTTAATCACAATATGATATATGTGACATGATATTTCTGAGGACGATTTGACGATATATATTTACACAGACAATGATATGTGTTTGATGATATTGGGATGTACGCGATTATAGCACAGTACCCTTGATCATGATATTGTTTGATGATGATATTATACGAATAATGATGTACATAGGTGATACTTGACCCGTACCCCTATTTTAGGATGCCGTACGATAGATTTTACCGTATGAGGCATAGATGTGATGATTGATCCACACTCTTGGTTCGAGAAAGTCGTACTATGTACGTGACGCTATTGAGGCTGGATCGTCGACTATTAGAGATATGGACTCAGACCTTAGGTGGATTCTTATTTCCTATCGACTAGTTTCTTTAGTTTAGTTTCTTAGGGGGTTAGATAGATACTAGTTTAGGCTCGAGTCATATAGTTGTAGTTAGGTATGTATATTCCAAATATGTGGTTAATACACATTCATCTTTACATTCAGATTGTAATCATCAAGTTGCATGTTCATACATATGTTTCTTTAGTCATTATGAAACTCTGCCTTGTAGGACACCAGCACCATACCGATGATGCGCATATTCCACGTACACTTATTTGCGGGCTCACACACATCATCATCAGTAATTGCCATGTCACGTACACTTTAGAACATATTATCTTTTATTGATACAATCAGCTAAAGGCTAGATCAACATAATATTATGATTACTCTCAGGTGTTAGTCTAGACATTGCATTTATTACTTAGATACTTCATAGATTCACATTTTCATGTTATTATGCAGTATTGTAGGGCTTATGCCGATACTCATTATTACTTACTCATGATTTTGGGATTTTGGATTTCTATGAGATTTTTGGATTTTGGGGAAAACCGCAAGAATATATATAAAAACTTCTCTCTCTCCCCCTCTCTTTTTAAAATACAAGTTGCGGTTTTCTCATGATGTATGTGTCGTCCACCATGAGATTTCATGTTTTCTGTTGGATTTCGAGACCCGATTCGAGGAGTGGATGAACCGTCTCGGGTATATGGTGGGCCCGGTATGGTACCCCGGGACAAGAAGATCGAGTTGTAGACGATGAGCCTGTCAGGGGAAGACTACCTACCGGTGATGTCTGGCGCGGCGGATATCCGGAGGATACCGACCGTTGTCATGAGATTTGATGATATGGTCCGATCCGGACTGACGGAGCCCGAGATATTGAGACTATGAGGTATTGAGACTTGATATTCACATGTTTTGTGTCGATGCTTGACACGGATTTCTATGGATTTCATCGGTAATGTTTCAGATTTCTATACAAATTTTACTATTATAAAAGTTAAAGATTTCTTATACAGATATATCCAGATTTCAGGATTGATTGTTTTACATTCATGGTGCATGCATACTCATACACATGTCATAGTACTACTTGAGGCACTGACACTAGCACTGAGCGTTGCACTTACGTATAGATTATTACCTGCCGCTACTAGATGACTAGTGGTATATTAAGTATATTATTAAGACGTAGGACAGCGTCATGCATTCGATTTCTTCTCGTAGATGTGTCACGACCCGAAAGAGCACGTGACTGGCCCTTGAACCATATGAAGTCTATAGGACTCCATCTGATCCAAGTAAGCCAAAAGCCCAGAAATCTAAAACCATTTTAAGAGTAAATAAAGAAAACTGGTTTTAAAGAAGTGAAGGAAAACATGTTTGAAGTCAAGGTTTTTAAATAACTAAGCCGAATGTGCATTTTTAACATGTAAAGTCTTTTCTAAAAATTTCGGCAGAGTTTCTTTTGTTAATACTGGCCCCGAACGGGGTACAACAAGAACAATATATATATACAATGAATAAAAGGCATCCCCAAGCGGGAGCTAGCTCTTCGTCAATCGACGGTCACAACCACGCAAGCAATATAGTATACAACGCCGAAAGGCGAGGGTTAAATCCAAAAGAAACTCAATAAGCATGAAAACCGCAATACTACTAAGCGCGACTCGAAGGTCGAATAATACATCACTAATGTCTAAGTCTGAAACAATATACAAGTTTTGGTTGATGGAAATTCTAGATACAATGAATAATACAAGTACAATGGTGGTTCTTGATGCAAAAGAATCCACCTACCAAATGCAATTCACCCGCAAGGAAGCAGTGTGCCAGAAATGCCGCAAAGAAACCTGTACGGCAAAACCTGCAAGAACTGTGGCACAACGGGGGTGAGTTGCCAACTCGTGAATAGAGAATATCTACAAGCAGAAACCGGATGCAAGACATGATCCTAAGTCAATACGATCAGTATAAAAATAACCCACAAGAGTACGTCTGAAGCATGATAAGGCGGCAATGTAACATCTAACATGTATGTAGTGCCAAGTACTCAGGTAATAACATGTCATCAGTATAAGGTATGTCTGCATGAAGTAAATATGAATATCAATACACATATATTAGCGTCCCATACCACTAATATTGGTGTAAGGGTATATATAACAGCGCCCTCATACCCTGTTATATATACAAATGAAGTATGATCAATGTAAATCCAGTCTGTATGTGATCAAGTCTGTATAAACGTGGAACCCGTCCACCCGTCACCCAATGACAATAAACGTGGAACCCGTCCACCCGTCACCCAATGACAATAAGATCATGTATGCAAATATGAGAATATAAACAAAATCATGGAAAAACATCATGAAACCCATGCCTAGCATCGACACGTAAATCCTCGTCCATATGGGGCTCCGTCTGCGGTATCGGCCCTTGGCCCCGGCAGTACGGGTCATCCCATATCCTCATCCATATGGGGCTCCGTCTGCGGTATCGGCCCTCGGCCCCGGCAGTACGGGTCAGTCCATATCCTCATCCATATGGGGCTCCGTCTGCGGTATCGGCCCTCGGCGCCGGCAGTACGGGTCAGTCCATATCCTTATCCATATGGGGCTCCGTCTGCGGTATCGGCCCTCGGCCCCGGCAGTACGGGTCAGTCCATATCCATCTCTCAACTCCGGTCGGTATCCTCCAGATATCCGCCGAGCTCAAATACAATCACCGGTAGGTAGTAGTCCCTCTGCCAGGCTCACCGTCTACTACACAGCGAAACCGTTCTCTCCCCGGGGTACCATACCGGGTCCACCATGTACCCGCAATCGGCCCCATCCGCCTCCTCGAATCGGGTTTCACATGTCGCTCTCAGCACCGAGAAAACACATGGTGGATGCACTGAAATATCATATCAAGGGTAACCGGGTTTTTAACACAATTATATATTCTCTTTTGAAATACCCACGGTTCCCAAATCCAGAAATATCATGGAAACAACATATCTCAATGCGTATAATCAAAACATGATGTATGCGACATGTAAGAAAGGTAAGCATATCATGAGTCATGCAACATGGAATAGTAATGTGCATCGAGGGAAACCGCTCTTTTAAAACGAATCAGTTTTGAAGAACATCATGCGGTTCCCAAATCTCTAATCAAGTCAGAATCATCTATGTTTGTGTACAGGTATAAGTGTACAATATGCCATGTAAGAATCATATCATGAATGCAACAGTACTACAGTGTAGTGGCATGGCAATTATCGATGATGAAGTGTGTGAGCCGGCAAATAGTGTACGTGGAACATACGCATCATCGATAATGGTGCTGGTGTCCTAACAGCATGATAATAATATAGCAATAAACATATGCAAGCAATGTGAATAGCATGAATATGCGGAAATCAAATAATCAACACCACAGTGAAGAATCTACATCAACAAGTATATATCATGTAGTTATGTCGTTTGAAATAAGATGAATCAAGATTTTTAGTAAAATAAGGGTTACAGTATATTTTAAGAAAGACACGTCCTTTGAAAAATACCCGTAGAATCTCTTTACTTGTCTTTTAAGATATTCCTGATTCGTAGTTTTTGAAATAGGTATGACTCGGGTCTAGTCTAACATCTACTATGCAAACTACAGATCTAAGTATCAAGTAAATCGGGAGGGGTATGGAAACCACCTAAATCTGAATCGATATATATATAGATATAATAGTCAGTGATCCCGCATCAATAGTATCGCGTACGATACAGTATATCATATGACATCCTCAAGTCATGAGTGCGGATCTATCATCAATGTAAAGCTCGGACGGTAAATTATCGTACAGCATCCCAATAGCTGGGTACGGGTCAATATCACACTATCTCATCACATCTCAGGTATCACTATCATCATATAACATAATCTGGGGTACTGATCTAAGTCTAGTACAACTGATACCATCAATATACTGCGTGTGCAAGCACACGTCCTAAGGCCCGCTAGAGATCACGTATCGTAACCCAAATACGAATCACATCAAAACACCGATCTCGCGGCACAAAGCCCAACGTCATCGACTCATCTCCAATGTCATCCAATATCATCAACACAGTGCAAGTATAATGAATATGCAAGGGTGTGCGTGTAGGTGTAAATCTATTCTAGGGTTCGCGACTATGAACTACACTAGTCACTTCTAACTCTACACTATCCAATGTACACCTAACTATCATATATATAATATCACAACTACGGACTGCGGGGGTGCTATACGCCATCCACCCGACTTCCCCCTGTAGATATAATCTACTCACCTTGCGTCTCCATCTTTCGATGTCACCACGCATTTGCTTGTCGTCCCGTAGTCTTCATGGGGTACCTACACATCAAAGTGTCGTATATGCGTATTAAAACCAAATCAAAGTTAACACGGCACACGAAACCCAAAACGATACGATAAGAGGCCTATAGGTTAGAACCTATGGCACGCCTTCAAAACCATCAATAAATCCTCTATATCGTTGTATAAACGCCAAATAGTCGAGGTAAAACACCAGACACAATTTCAGACTTAAAAAATACGGAATACGGAAACACGAATCCAAAATAGCAACTTAGGAAATATGTTCCAGATCTCACCCTAGGTCCAATTAGACAAATCTATACATACCAAGGGCCTAATCTACAGATAAGGGAACACCAAAACCAAAACGAGCAGGTTTGGTGGGGTCCAGGCCGCAAATTGTGGCCAAACGGGATAAATATGCGGCCAAGGTTGGGAGTTAGGGGCTGGGGTCTTGGTGGTATCTTCCTGGGTGCCTGCACATACCACTGTCCAATCAATTTTATTTTCAGGTGTCTCGGGTGAAAGCAGATTCAATAACACCCTCACAGATTTCATAAATTCTCCGATATCGTATCCATAATTCCGTAATCTGGTTTCAACTCTCAAGTTTAGGTCTCAATTCATGCACTAGGGTGTTTATATAACCTCAACTGAGCTCAATTTCATAATACAACACAAGTTTCCCTCAAACCCTAACTTAGTTATCCTCAAATCCACAATATCAAATAATATCGGTTCTATCACAACATGGGGGTGCAAGTAATGCTAAAACTAAGCTAAGGGTTCAGTAAATACCTCATTTGTCAACTCAAGAATTTTCTTGAGTTGCCCCTAGTGGCCAAAATCCTTGCTTTCTTGGTCCAATGTATAGATCTTGAGCTTGTGCACACATTTAATGAAATGGAGATTGGGTTTTGGAGTTGTTTTGGATGTGTTTAGAGGGCTTTGAAGAGGGGAGGGAAGTGAGGGAGGAGCAGCAGCAGGAGGAGGGGAAGAGGGAGAGGGAAAAATGAAAGAAGAATGAAGAGATGGCTAAGTCAAAGTGAGACCATACCTCTCTCTCTCTCTCTCACCTACTACTCAATTCTTTTCTCTTTTCATTTCTTTTTCCTTAAAACCCTTCTCACTCAAATAGTAACCCCAAAACAAACCATGGCAATAAAAATGTAACACAAGTGTGAAAAAGTGATATGTGCATGTTTTGCACAAAAATGCTAAAAACCGATTAGCGATTTTTAATCGCGATTAGCACTAATTTAGCATATAACTAATCAATTAAACTTAGAAATGGCATAATTCTCTAATTTACCCTATTCTAGAATTTTCCATAATTTTCCAAAATTTTTCCCAATTTATTTGTATTTAATAATACCAAAATATTAAAATATTCATTAAAATAATATTAAATTATAAAAATTCCTAAAATTAATATTTTATCTTTTTGAAATGTTACAAGATGTCTTTTACTCACGAGTTGGCAACTCACCCCCGTTGTGCCAAATTTTTCTACAGGTTTCGATGTACAGGTTTCCTTGGCAGCTTGCTGGCACACCATTTTCATTCAGGGTGATTTGCTTGGTAGGTTGGTTCACTTGCATCAGAACCGCCGTTGTACTTTATTATTTCATTTGTATCTAGTAAGCTCCATCAACCAGACTTGTAATCTTGATAATTTAGAAGGCCAGTTGTTTTTATTTCGACCTTAGAGTCGCGCTTGTATTATTATGGCTTCTGGTGGATTTGGTATTCTTTTGAGTTTCGAGCCTCGCCCTTTGGCGTTGTATATTATTGTGCATTGTGTGGTTGTTTCCGCCTGTTGGCGTAGAGCTAGCTCCCGCTTGGGGATGCCTTTTTATTGTTTGTATATATTATACTTGTTTATACCCGTTTAGGGCTAGTTTTTACAAAGGAGACTCTGCCGAATTTTTTGAGAAAATTTGATGTTGCTTTTAAACTTGTTTTCCTACATGCTTTCCTTTACTTCTTCTTTTAAATGGTTTAGATTTCTGGGCTTCGGCTTGCTTAGATTACGTTACGCCTCTAGATGTTTCGTAATTTAAGTGCCAGTCACGTTCCGTACCTTCGGGTCGTGACATGAAGCTTGCATGAGAAGCTTGGTAGGTATCAAACTTGCAAAAGAAACTTGGCTGTTAGAAGGGAAGCTTCTGGAGAAATCTACACAATTCGAAGCGTGATCAGTCGAAAATACTGCATTTTTAACACGGCAATTTCCCTATCATTTGCACTCATCTAGAAGTGTTCGGCATTCATATAGCACATATTAGCAAATCAGTCGTTAAATATCATATTGCATATGTTAGATTCTAAAACCAGCACTATAAAGGAAATTGACTGCATTTCATGGCATCGCATCATTCCTGTATTGCGCAACACTTGTTTCGAGTTTTGTGCAGGAAATTGCAGGATCAAAGCCAAAATTGTCATTTTTGCTGATCAAACATTACACCAACTCCAAGTTTTGAGATCTGGTAGCAATACAAAAGGAAAAATACAATTCAACATATCCTATAAAGGCCCATAATTCAGCCCAAAGCAGCACCAGAAGTTGCAAGCCCTAAAGCCTCCAAAGAGCCGCGGATCCGCGGCGGGAGCCTGCTTGCGCCGCGGATCCGCCGCGCTTCTGCCACTTCATCCGTCCAAATTTGCTGCATTATTCCTATTTCAGTTCCTAAAGCTCAGAAATCTATGTCAAGTTTCAGAAGACTCCAGAAGCTTCTGTCAGTTCAGCAAACTAGGGTTTCTAAGCTTAAACAATCCTAGCTTAAAGCCTAAGCTAAGCTCCTAACAAACTATTTCTAGAAGCTTCTCCTCAACAAACCTTTGGAGGGAAACTTAAAATTCAAATCCTAGATCTAGGGTTTGGAAAGTCTATAAATAGAAGCCTAGACCTAGGGTTAAACTACTTAGAAAAATCTCTAATCATTAGTTCAATCTTTAATCTCCATCTTCTTCCACAAGTCTAGTGACAAGACTTGTGCGAAACCCTAACCCTAATTCCAATCAAAATTCAAGATCCCGAGTACCAAATCAAGCGTGAAGCCCTTCAACCTTTTAGGAGCGGAGCCGATCTTCAACAGAGCATGTGGTCCAAGCCGATCCGCGACTCACGGAGACAAGCGAAGTCAAATCGACAATCGAGTTCTTCCTCTTGTAGTTCTTGAGCGATTGTAATGAAATTGTTGATATAAATAAAAGGTGAAATTCTTTAATCTAGCTTTCTTTAAATTCTTGCATCATAATTCGATCTCAATTTGTAATTGTGGTTCTTATTGTGATGTTTGAGTAAAACTCCGCTCGTCGAGGAGTCGAGATGATCATTAGAATGATGATGTAACAAATCTTAAAACGAGTCTTGAGTCCTACGAGTTTTGTAAACCCTAGCAAGTTCAAGAATCGATGACCTAGTTTCGTTGCGATGCTTTCTTGATTGTTATCGCTCGAAATTGGGGATCTACGATCGTTTCTTGAATTTACTAGAGGCTAGAATGTGAATGATATCGACGAAAGAACAAGGGATAAATGATGAAACCCTAGTTTCACTAGAAATCCCTAATTCTCGTCGATCATCATCGATCTAGTATCAACTCATCGAAGGATAAGAATACGTCATCGTGAGATTACATCACATCTATATATCCGATCGATTCCTACGAGCCTCATTTCGATTCTTGATATTTGGTTGGAAAAATCAACAAACTCTTAATTCTTGATTCTATCGTTTTCTTGTTATTAGATCTATATTTTCTAATTCTTGAAGTTCAACTATAAATCATGAATTGATTGTTTTCTTTTCTTTTCTATTAACTTTTCAATTCGAACAAATCAAACATACAAACGAATCGCACAATCCCTGTGGACGATCCGCACTCGCTTACGATCTACATCTGACACCGTAGTTGGTTGCGGTCAAATAATTCTTTGATTGTGAATTTTATTCATTTTCTAAATACCGACACAAAGAAACTTATTCGAGTTACACGACACAATCGGAATATATAATCAATCAAAGCGTCTTGGAGAAGTTTGGTTGTTGAGAAGAAGCCACATGAAGAAATTTCATTCACCGATGAGTTGGATCGGCCGCGGATCCGCGGCTGATCGGCCTGACCCGGCCGCGGATCCGCGGCCATTTTGTGAGCTTTCTGCATTATTTTTCCAGGGTAATTCTGATGTTGTCTTTAGGGTTTTCTTTTAATGCCTGGAATCTTATAATTCTTACATTGTTACCGCCAGATTTCAAGTCTCTGACTTGATGCGTTTTATCAGCACTTTTATGATTCCGGCTCTTTAACCTGGAGAATTTCCTGCACACAATCTTGGGACAAGTGTTTAAATATACAAAAGATCATGCGTGTAGTAATAAACACACAATTTCCCTCATAATGCCGGTTATAATGTATAACACATTTTATTTGATATTTTGCAGGCGAATTGCTAATATGTGCTATATTTATACCAAACACCTTTAGATGATTAGAAAAAGTAGGGAAATTGATGTGTTAAGAATGCAGTATTTTCGACTGATCAAATTCCCCCAAACTTAATTTTGGTCATCTCGAGTAAACGTCTTTTATTCAGGAGAAGGAGAAAATAAAAGAGAAATAAAAACTAACTAGCACACTTTCGTAGGCAACACGATTGCACTGAGCACGTGCAACAAGCCTTTAAACCTCTAGGTGTTCCTAGTAGGAGGAGTGTTGTCTCCTAAGGGTTTTCAGCGGATTGCACCCACAAAATCCAATAATAAAAGAGAGACTGTGAAAGATACATATAAAGATAAGAGTTGTAAAAGAAAGACTTTGAAAATTAGAGTTTCCAACTATACTAGTTTTTCGGTTGTTATTGTTAGTTATATGTATGCCCTAGAGGCCATTACTGTACATTGGATGTATATTGTAGTGGATGCTAGGACATATATAGGTAGGACTTTCTTGCTCGACATGATAGTACGCTATCTGGTTGCTTTTTATCTTAACATGTATACTTTCTGTCTCTCTGATTACATGTTGATAAAGCCCTTAGGATGTGTACTCGACTTCCAAGACTATGATGCAGATCATACTAGTAGGGCCTGGGTAGTCAATGAGTACATCCTTCATTGTTCCTAGTCGTGGGAATATCGAGACGGGGCATCGATATTCCAGAGTAGACTAGCGCATATCTTCTCGACCCATGCGATGGGCGATGGATGATCCCATATCCATTGGTGTTTGACATCGAAGATGGTATGCGGGTGCTCAGTGGAGACTGGGTACACTGAACGGACTCGCCGAGAACTCCCAGATGGTATTATACCTCACGTCAGATGGCAGTTCTCTGGTGACACTGGTACAGCTTAGTCTGTTGACCAGAGATCGTCATAGAGTCTCGTGTGTCTCCCACTGTACTTTGATTTCCACCCTACCACGGCTCTACTGAGTCGTGCAAACAGGTGGTTTTTGGGTACAGTCCCGATTCACATGGAGGCAATGAGCGATAGGAGGGGATTCGTCTCTCCCGGTATTGGGGGTTGATGTTGCCCTATGCTCGGCTGGCCATAACAGGAAATCCCTGGCCAGGGTTGCAGTGATATGCTGGTAAGAGTTATCAGTAGTTTCACGAATGTTATGGACCTCATGTCGGCATGACTTATCGAGCTACTGGGGTCTGACGTTTACCACCCCTAGGCGAGATATGCGACATATCAGACGAACAGACCGGACTGTACGGTAAGTGTTACTGGTTGGATTCACAGGAGTGTGAGCGGGCTTGCTCGTCGATCTTCTGATCGCTCAATACCCGGGTGGCCGTTACGTTTAGCAGACCGCTTGCGGCTTGTGGGTGTTTGATATGATCATCATCTGCTGCCGGCGTATTGACGAGTCTTTAGAGTCCTACACAGAGTTTTCCTGGCTCAAGCGAAACGAAATAGGAGCGCATATGAGATATGTGCGGGACCGAGAATAATGCGTGTATGTGATACCGTATTCTATTCTCGCGATGAATGTATCGAATGGTTATATGCGATATAGCCTAGTTATCGAATCAAGGATTGACTCGATAAGCCGATACATTGGATACTAACCGGTTATATGCGACATGACCGGATCGTTAAATCAAGTGTTGATTTAATGATTTAATGTAGAATTATATATTTGATATATTACTTTGCATTAACTAGTATTGGTTCACTTTAAATGGATTTACTCACTTGGTTTGTGCACATTGTATATGTGATATATTTTGTGCACATGATTGTATCATGTTTGATGATACATGCAAGTTAGGGTTAGTGTAAAGAATTAGACCATGGTTAAGTTTATGATTAGGGTTTTCTTTTTATTTACTTATTCATTTATTTATTCTTTTTGTTTATTTTGGAAAAAGAAATTGATAAAGAAATAGAATGGTGGCTTGATTTGTTTGTAGTTGAAGTTTCTTGAAACTTTGACTAAGTCACCATTCTTGTCTCATCCTTAACCCTAACCATTCAAGTTAACCATGGTCCATTCTCTACAACTAACCAAGGGTTAGTAAATGATAAGTATTGATTTATTTATCATTTACATAACACTTATCATAATTCTTTATCATCTTCTTCTTCATCTTCAACTTGGAGAAAGCTTGCACCATCAATGGCAACTAGCCAAAATGAGTGAGAAATCCAAATCTAAAGTCTACCCACTTCCTATTTCTTCATCCTCTACCTCTTGCCAAGTTGTATAGGGTGTTTCCTTCACAAGTTTTCAAGGCTTGGTGAAGTTGGAGCTTGTTCTTGTGATGACTCGACGTAGATCATCTTCGGCATCGAACCGACGATCAAGCCCGCCCATTCTTCGATGATGCCAATGCTAGAGTCAAGGGTTCGATTTGGACAGCGGAGGGAGATCATCGCGGAGCTTAGGAAGTGGTGGACCGGATCTACAAAGGTTGTAGTCACTTTCCCTTAGCATTTAATTCGATTACATGCTTGCTTCGCCTCATTATCTAGTTAACGATCCGTATTAGGGTTTGTAGGCACTTGTAAAATTTGATTTGTGCATGTTTGATCACTTGTGAGACTCTATTAGAGTGCCTAGGAACCCTACAGTTATGAGCCCTATCTTAATAGTCATGAAAAGATGTTAGAAATCACATCATCCCTTAATAAAACGTCGTCTTTATTCTTCATTCATAACTTTCTTCCAAACAACGATCATATACCCCTACGTGTGTGTAAAAGACATCACTACACTCGGAGAATTCAATTCAAGCTATCATACTCTTGTCCATCGACCTCAGTACCTTTTTAATTAATGAATATTTAGATGAATTTGCTCACATATTTTTCATGCGACCGTTAATACTTCTTGAGGTACTAACCGACCGATTACTCATGTGCTTGCTGATTAGGTGTATTAGTATTTTCCTCGTCTTGGAACACCTAAGGCTTAGCAGTGACTCCCAAACCAGTTGGTCTAAGGCACCAAGTGATGAAGCACTCTCGCTATATTTTTTTTATTGCTGCCTTGGTGATTACAAAACCAGTGTTCATTTTTCTACACCATTTTATATTTTTATTCTCCATTTATTATTTTCTTCGTATTTTGGCTTTTAGACAAGAGCATTTCAAGATATCCTCTACTATCCCGTGTTTCAAGACGTGTGTAAGTGCATATAGTAGGGTATCAACGTTCAAATGTTTGGCTTTCAGAATAGGAACTATTTTTCAGACTTATTTTTATCCTCGGATTATTGACTTTTTTTCATCTTACTAACCCTTGGGACAACGGCTCATAACTATTTATTACTAGTTCGTTTAAGAAAACTTCTAATTTTCTTGGTTTTCTTAAATATTTCTAATCTTTTGGATGTAATCTTTCACTATCAAATCTTTTATTATCTTATTTATGTACAATTTTTTTATTATATGTTTTGTGCTTATGCAAAGTATGATGCAAAGTGATGCGTAAATAAGCAAAAACCTCCCCCAAACTTGTTTAGAACAGTGTCCTTACTATTGTCATCTGTTAAGTCTCAAAAACCTGTAGGCTTGGGAGGAAAATTTATTAGCGGGGATAAGAAATATGGACGTGAAAATCCCCCCAAACTTATTTTTGGCTCACAATTTTGTGTAAAAATTTTATTTTCAAGAGCCAGATTATACCCCCCAAACTTGAGTTAAACAACGTTAAGCTTTGAAAATCATAAGAGGAGGTCAAAATTACTGGTCAATGCCAAGCTTTGCAAAGACCAAAAGTCAACACCAACCATTCAAAGATTTTATCAGTGAAACTCACCGGTTGGTGGAAGAACATGTTATAAGGAGCCAGGAAGAAGTGGGGAAAAGATAAGTGGTGGAATAGAATGTGTTTGCGTCTCGTTTTGGAGAGACGACAAAGTGATTGTGATGGATTACTCGCATTTTCTTTATAGTCCAGAAGAAGGAGTGGAGGTTTAATTTCTTCGTTTTGGAAATGATTCATCTCAACACCTGTGTTTGCTAAAAATGCGAGTTCATCAGTGAAAATTTCCTCAAAGCTTTCATCGATACCCCGAAGAATAATGTCATCAAAAAGCGCGGGGTGATCTCTAGACTCCATCAAAGGTTTAAGATCAGCATTAGATGTTGACCCGGACAATTCGGTGGAAGAGTCCGTATGTGTATGATACATAGTTGGGTCAAACAACAACATATGAAAAGAGTCTAGATCAGTATCATGAGGCTGATCAAATTCGCTGCCGTCGACATCCATTAATTCGATAGAACATGCTTGAGCAGAAGGTTTGGAGGGTACACTTCCCAACTTGTAAATGTTCTGCTCAATTGATATCTTCCCGAAGGATAGGGTCATAGAGCCATTATGATAGTTGATTATAGCATTGGAAGTGGCCAAAAATGGGCGACCAAGGATCACCGGAATTTGGTTCCGTGGATTCACTACAGGCTGTGTATCGAGAACAATAAAGTCTACAGGGAATACAAATTCCCCGATTTTTATTAACACATCCTCCAGCTCACCCCTAGATTTGGTGATTGATCGGTTGGCCATCTGGAGAGTGCAGTGAGCTGGTTTCAACTCTCCAATCCCTAACTGCTCGTAAATAGAATATGGAAGCAGGTTAACACTTGCGCCAAGGTCAAGTAAAGCACGGTTAATGTGTTTACCCTCAATAGAAATAGAAATAGTAGGACAACCAGGGTCCTTACGTTTCCTTGGTAATTGTTGGAGAAAAGCTGTGTCTACAGTGTTAGTTATATGTATGCCCTAGAGGCCATTACTGTACATTGGATGTATATTGTAGTGGATGCTGGGACATATATAGGTAGGACTTTCTTGCTCGACATGATAGTACGCTATCTGGTTGCTCTTTATCTTAACATGTATACTTCCTGTCTCTCTGATTACATGTTGATAAAGCCCTTAGGATATGTACTCGACTTCCAGGATTATGATGCAGATCATACTAGTGGGGCCTGGGTAGTCCATGAGTACATCCTTCAATGTTCCTAGTCGAGGGAATATCGAGACGGGGCATCGATATTCCAGAGTAGACTAGCGTATATCTTCTCGACCCATGCGATGGGCGATGGATGATCCCATATCCATTGGTGTTTGACATCAGAGATGGTATACGGGTGCTCAGTGGAGACTGGGTACACTGAACGGACTCGCCGAGAACTCCCAGATGGTATTATACCTCATGTCAGATGGCAGTTCTCTGGTGACACTGGTACAGCTTAGTCTGTTGACCCGAGATCGTCATAGAGTCTTGTGTGTCTCCCACTGTGCTTTGATTTCCACCCTACCACGGCTCTACTGAGTCGTGCAAACAGGTGGTTTTTGGGTACAGTCCCGATTCACATGGAGGCAATGAGCGATAGGAGGGGATTCGTCTCTCCCGGTATTGGGGGTTGATGTTGCGCTATGCTCGACTGGCCATAACAGGAAATCCCTGGCCAGGGTTGCAGTGACCTACTGGTAAGTGTTATCAGTAGTTTCACACATGTCATGGACTTCACGTCGGCATGACTTATCAAGCTATTGGGGTCTGACGTTTACCACCCCTAGGCGAGATATGCGACATATCAGACGAACAGACCGGACTGTACGGTAAGTGTTACTGGTTGGATTCACAGGAGTGTGAGCGGGCTTGCTCGTCGATCTTCTGATCGCTCAATACCCGGGTGGCCGTTACGTTTAGCAGACCGCTTGCGGCTTGTAGGTGTTTGATATGATCATCATCTGCTGCCGGCGTATTGACGAGTCTTTAGAGTCCTACACAGAGGTTTCCTGGCTCAAGCGAAACGAAATAGGAGCGCATATGAGATATGTGCGGGACCGAGAATAATTCGTGTATGTGATACCGTATTTCATTCTCGCGATGAATGTATCGATTGGTTGTATGCGATATAACCTAGTTATCGAATCAAGGATTGATTCGATAAGCCGATACATTGGATACTAGTCGGTTATATACGATATGACCGGATCGTTAAATCAAGTGTTGATTTAATGATTTAATGTATAATTATGTATTTGATATATTACTTTGCATTAACTAGTATTGGTTCACTTTAAAAGGATTTTCTCACTTGAATTGTGCAAGTTGTATATGTGATATACTTTTGTGCACATGATTGTATCATGTTTGATGATACATGCTTATTTGGTTAAGTGTAAAGAATTAAACTATGGTTAAGTTAATGATTAGGGTTTTGTTTACTTAATTACTTATTCATTTATCTTATTTATTTATTCATTTTTGGTAAATGAAAAGGATAAATGAATGGTTACTTGTTTTGTTTTTAGTTGAACATTCATGAAGTTTTGACTTAGTCTCCTTTTTGTCTTATACTTAACCCTAACCATTTAAACTAACCCTAATTCATTCTCTACACTTAACTAAGGTTAGAAGATGATAAGAATTAATTCTTTTTCATTTTTCTTTAACACTTATCATATCTTCTTCTTCTTCTTCTTCTTCTTCTTCCATGAAGAAAGCTTGCTACATCAATGGCAAGTGATGAAAAAGTGTGAGAAATCCAATTCTAAAGTGAACCCACTTCCTATTTCTTCATCCTCTACCTCTTGCCAAGTAGTATAGGGTGTTTCCTTCACAAGTTTTCATGGCTTGGTGAAGGTGGAGCTTGATCTAGTGATGCCTCGACGTAGATCATCTTCGGCACGTTGTCGACGACCTAGCCCGCCTTTTTCTCATATGAAACCACCGTGAGAGTCATGGTTCGATTTGGACAGCGGAGAGGACTTCATCACGGAGCCTAGGAGGTGGAGGACCGGATCTACAAAGGTTGTAGCCCCTTCCCTTTAGCTATATTTCCGTTTACTTACTTGCTTCGCCTTGATTTCTAGTTAACGATCCGTATTAGGGTTTGTAGGCACAAGAATTTTTTTTGATTTGTGCATGTTTGATCACATGTGAGACTCCATTAGAGTGCCTAGGAACCTTACATACAGTCTTTGACATGAACACCTTTTTTGGCACTTGAGTCTTCCTCTTCCTAGTGCACAATTCTTTGAGAATTTTCGCATAAGCCTGGACTTGTTGTATAGCATCTAGGAGAGAGATATTGATGTTAACTTTCTTAAAGATTTCAGTGATCTTCTCCATTTGCGAACTTGGTTTGTTTCCCCTTAACCGATTCGGATATGGAGCTTTAACAATAATAGCGGGGTCCAACATTGTAGAAGATCGTGTGGGTAGGAAAGATCCCAAAATAGGAGTGGGGATCGTCTTTGGTGGACTAGAAGAAGTGTGCTGAGGGTTCGAGCCTTGGGGAAAATGAAGAATAGGCTCGCAAGAAGGTGGTGGTGTAGACGAACTAGGGTCAGAAGTAGAAGTAGAAGTGGAAGGAAAAGTCTCAGCCAGGGTATCATCGATTGATTCATCATTATTAGTATCAATCTCTTCACCGACATGGTTTTCAACCACTCTTCCAGATCTCAATGTGGTAATAGCATTCACATGATGTGAATAGCCAGGATTTGGTAGTGGTTGAGCTGGAAGTTTCCCTTTCTCTCTAGCACTCATTTCGGTATTTTTACGGGCAATTTGTGCTTCCATCGATTTAATACTCTCACTTTGGGAGTCAGAGTTTTTCTGGATTTTATCGACGGAAGACTTCATCCCAGCCGAAATTTACATGAAATTTATCAGAAGCAAATTCATGGTTTGTTCGAGTGAAGAGAAGTTATCAGTACCTCTCAACTGCAAAGGATTATACGGTGCAAAAGTGTTGACCAGATTTTGAAAATTTTGTGATTGGTAGGGGTGCTAACTTATTTGAAATGGTTGCTGTTGTGGTAGAGGACCTTTTTGAACATTATTTTTATTTGGAACCGTGTTTTGAGTTTGTGATTGGTTCCAAGCAAAGTTAGGGTGATTCCTCCAACCCTGATTATAAGTGGAAGAATACGGATCGTTTCTAGGTCTTTGATGGAAAGCAGCATTGGTATACTCTTGACCTTGAAACGGAGAATTAAATGGACATTCTTCCGTAAGATAAGATGGATCAGAACAGCATCCACAGACATTTTTGGAGAGTGACATCTGATTTAGGGAGGCTGCTAAAAATTTATGTTCCATAGCTTCGAGTTTCTTTTGCATTGCTGCCATTTCAGCTCTAACTCCTATGGAAACATCAGATTGGTGGTTACCACCCCTAGACGATGGTTGACTAACACTCTCCCACTGTAAAGTTTTTCAGCGAAATCTTCTAAAAATCTCCAGGCTTCACCATCATCTTTATTCATGAAGGCGCCTTGATACATGGATTCAAGGGTCTGTTTTGTTGTAAGATTAATGCCTTCATATATGATTCTGCACAGATCCCATCTAGGGATTCCGTGATGAGTACATTGAACTAACAGATCCTTGAAGCATTCAAAACACTTCGAGAATGGTTCATTCGGAAGCTGGGTAAATTGATTTATTTAGCTATGGACTCGAGCTGTTTTATGATTGGGGTAGAATTTCTTTAGGAAAGCTGTTACGAATTCTCCCCAGTTCGAAATAGAATGTGCGGCTGTGTTATAAAGCCACTTCTCGGCTATATCGCACAAAGTGAATGGGAGAAGACATAATCTCATAGCATCCACAGAAAGATGTAAAGTACTCATCATAGCGCATACATTTTCAAATTTGGTAATAAAGGCGTATGCGTCTTCAGACTCGAGACTGTGATATTTGGGTAAAAGATTGATGTATTGTGGTTTGATTTCAAAATTGTCCTCATTGGCTGGTGGAATGGTGAGACAGGTCGAAAGAGGACCTCGCATAGGGTAACATCTCTCTTGGAGAGAGATGTGGGGCGGATTCTGCGCACCTGCGGACGGTGGCAGAGTAGTGTTAAAGAAGTTCGATGGAGAACCGTCCATCGAAGTGGATGTGGTAGTAGGTGAATGAAAAGTATACGTAGAATTACCGACTATGGAGTCGATAGAAGGAACGCAGACAAGACGGGCACTAGAATCCCATGTCCAGCCGAGCATGCACTAAATGGTTTAGCACAAGTGGCAGCGTTGTGATAATTAGGAGATAATTTTTGGATTGGTGTTTGTTTTGAAAAAGGCGGATTTTGAAAAATTCACACAAACAATGCACAAGCAACCCTAAGTCTAGTGGTCACCTAGGTCAAGGCTCTAGACCGCTCCTAGACTTCCAGAAGACAAGTCGCAAGATAGATCCTCTACTGCCTCTTTGCCCTTTCTGTGGCCAGGTAAGTTCCAGGTAAGTGGGAGGTTCTCCACTACGTAAGTAGTGAGCCTAATTAAGTAACCACTTGCCTTAGAAACACTTGCCTAAACACCACAAAAGAAACGCGGATAAGCAATAGATTACCCACGACCTCCTTCTGTCCTAAGTGAGCACGACAGTCCTTAGAGTCATGTCTAGATATTTTTTAGTTAATGAGGGTGATGCGGATGCAAGTTGTGTGATTTCCAGGTTTTAGGAAGGGTAATGAAATCCCCACCTAATCTGAATTTGGTCTTTTGCCCCTTAATTTCCGTGTTAAAATATGCAAACAACTAAGATCAAACACGCAACAATTTTTCTTTTTGCGGCGCTGCGAATTTTGCAAAGAAACCTGCAGAAATTGGTTATTGGAATAGAGCAGGGAGGAGATAAGAAAGTACAGAATATACCAGAGAAGTTTTAAGCACTAAATCAACCGTAACGCCGCGGTTCTGCCGCGAATTCAAGCTAAATGCTGCGGTTCCGCGGTTGTATGAACTGTTCTCTGCACAAAATTTTGTACAGATGCTCCTTGTGCCTCACTGGACTTCCTGAGATGATCTGAATATTTTTCCTTTTGCTCCAATGATTCCAGATTCTCTTGCAGCAATTCACAACAAACCGTTAAGCACTTGTTGCGATTTTGATCTAAAAAATTCTGATGGAATAATAATTTTTTTAACTAAAATAACAAAAATGAACAAATTAGCACACGATCCCCGGCAACAGCGCCATTGATTGAATCGAATTCCGTGTCGTGTTTTGAAAAGTGTAAAAGATCACAACCAAAGAAATTTATACCGCAATCAATTAACGATGTCGATGTAGCGCGTTAATGAATACGGATCGTCCACTGAGAAAGTGTGAATTTGTTCGGAATCGTTTTAGTTGAGTTGAAAAGAAAAGATAAAAGAAAATGATTCAAGATTTGTGAAATTTTAGTTTCAAGAACATAAAGAAATAGATCTAAAATCAAGAATTAATAACGATCAAGAAAATGTCCAAACCAATTGAATTCTCAAGATTTGTAAAGTAGCTTGTAGGAATTGATCAAATTGATAGTGATGATGAATACTAATGATTACAAATTTTTATCTATTGAGGATTTCTTGCTAGATCAATGGCGATCAACGAGGTTTAGGGATCTATTGAAGAAACTAGGGTTTCTCCTTCATCATCCCTTGTCCTTTCATTGATTATCATTCAAATTCTAGTCTCTAGTAAATTAAATCACCGATCGTTGATCTCTAATTTGGAGCGAAAACATTCAAGAAAGCGATCTCGCTCAAATCAGGTCTTCGATGATTCAATTTCCTAAAGTTTACAAAACTCATAAGACTTAAGAATTGTTCAAGAATATCATCATCATCATCTACCTATTCTCTCGATTCCGCTACAAACGGAGATTTCACTCAAACATCATGAAAAAGGAAAGAATCAAGAATCGATAACTTTTCATAATGCAAGAATGTAAAGAAAGGCAAGATTTATAATTTTCACCTTTATTAATCGACGATTAGGTACAATTCACTAAAAAATTACAAGATTTGAGGAGGTAACTAGATCCGCCGAAATTAGCTTCGCATCAATCTTCATGAGTCGCGGATCATCGTGGATCTCTTGCTCGGATGAAGATCAGTGTTGCTTCAAAGGCTCGTTGAAGGCTTGCTTGAGACTCTTCTTGATGAATCTTGATTTGGCTTTTGAATTTGATTTAGACTAGGGTTTTGATTACATGTTGTGTCACTCAACTTGTGTATAGATTTATTGAACAACCATTGTAATGATGCCCTAGGTGCCCTTTTATAGTTTTCCTTTTATCTTCTCCTAGAAGCTTGGTTGTTATGAAGCTTGCATGAGAAGCTTGGTAGGTATCAAACTTGCACAAGAAACTTGGCTGTTAGAAGGGAAGTTTCTGGAGAAATCTACACAATTCAAAGCGTTTTAAAGAAGTTTGGTCGTTGAGAAGAAGCCACGTGGAGAAATTTCAGTTGCTGATGAGTTGGATCGGCCACGGATCCGCGGCGGGTCAGCCTGACTCGGCCGCGGATCCGCGGCCATTCTATGAGCTTTCTGCATTATTTTTCCAGGGTAATTCTGATGTTGTCTTTAGGGTTTTATTTTGATGCCTAGAATCTTATAATTCTTACTTGGTTATTGCCCGATTTCAAGTCTCTGACTTGATGCGTTTTATCAGCACTTTGTGATTCCGGCTCTTTAACCTGGAGAATTTCCTGCACACAATCTTGAGACAAGTGTTTAAATATACAAAAGATCATGCATGTAGTAATAAACACACAATTTCCCTTATAATGCCGGTTATAATGTATAACACATGTTATTTGATATTTTGCAGACGAATTGCTAATATGTGCTATATTTATACCAAACACCTTTAGATGATTAGAAAAAGTAGGGAAATTGATGTGTTATGAATGCAATATTTTCGACTGATCACTTGAAAATTTTTGTTTGCTGTTTTTGGTCGCTGATATCTTTCTTATGTGTATCATGCAGAGCCGATGGATCGCTCAATGATTATGGCTGCCATGGCCGCCAAGGCCCAGAGGAGGAAGGGCGGTGGCACCAGCTCATCCCGGTCCTCTCCAAGCATGGCTCCTCGGCAAGCACCTTCATCCACGGCTTCCGCAGCACCCCCCGTTCCGGAGGAACGCCATGGGGGAGGGCAGAAGCACGCACGAGATCTAGTGCCCCGGGCTAGGATGGAAGCGCCGCCCCGTGCCGAATCCCTACTCAAGAGGCAGAAGAAGGTGGTTTCTTGTCACGCCCCGCTTCCCAATAGATGAAAACGGTTACATGGTAAGCTCGCGGTATATTTATCTAGAGAAGGCCATTCCCTAAATAAATATACTAAGTGTATTGAAATAATAATACACAATGCAAGAATAAATTGAGACTGTAAAAATTTTCAATATCTTTATTTACATTCAAATTCAAATAAGTACAAGTACAAGAGTTTATGCTGGAAAGTAAATACAATAAGGAAAATGGCTAAACAAGTGGCATATATAAACTGAAGGAAAAAAAGAAGCTGAGCTAGCCCTGAGTAGCGATCTGGTTATAGTCATCCTCTGTGGCTTCAACCTCCTCCGTCTTGATCGTATCTGACCTAACATTCTAAGAGAAGAAAAGCAGGTGGAATGTCCGTCAGCGAACTAGCGCTCGGTAAGTCCCAAAGATGGGTAAGAGTAAAGAAAATGTCAAGTGTAGAATATATATATGATGAGTAAGAGTATATGATCATGGGTAAATATATACTATAGGTCTCTAGATGGTCATTATGTTAACGTTAAGTTCCAAGTGTGAATGTCAACGCAGCCGTAGAAGTACTCACGAGCTCAAGAGTGGGGCCCCAGGAGCAATGAAACACGGGCCCATTTCATGTGTTAGTATCGGGGCTCTAGGCCGTGGATGAGTCAACCTGACTGATATTCGAGTAAAATAAAAAAAGGTTAATACGGGACTCCTTAAGCTCCGTTGGATACACACAAGAAACTATCCTAAACACCCCGTGTATAATATATATAACTGGCTAATATACTTGATTGATTTGATTGATTGATTGACATGTCTTGACCGAAACCCTAGATTGCAAAAGGTATAGATTGTATTCGAGTGAGTCAAGTAATGTGCGAGTCATGACGATTGCAATCTGGGTTCGAGTCAAGTTGGTTTGAGTAGAGTGGATTCAAGTTCATATTCGAGTTTAGATTCGAGTTGGATTAGAGTTCTAGTTAAGTTTAGATTTGAGTTCATGTCTTTTTATATGAATTGATGTGAATTGTTAAAATCTTATGTTTGGGAGAAAACGGCAACTGCTGTATATGGACGGTAGAATTTGTATCTTTTTCCAAGACAATTGCCATTGATAACTCCGTTAAGTTGTCTAACCTGAATAGGCATGCACTCACTTTCTCTGGCTTCCTGGGGCTCAAGAGAATTGATCCCGCTTAAACATATATTAATCTAGAGTCTTTAAATATTGTTTGTATATCTTGAGGGGGTTGTATGAAAAATACTTTAATATAGTTTGAAAATAAATCTCGAGGGTGATTTATAACATTTAGGTTTTTTTCATGAACATGTATTTTAATTGTTGTGGTATTTTGGTGATAAAACCTAGCTTGTTTGAAAGTTTGTGATATTTTTATGAAAACTAGTTCTTTTGGAAATTTGGTGGTATTTTATTAACAAATTCTAATCTTTCATTTTAAAAATACAGTTTCTTAATTTGTTTTTATTGAAAATACGGATTTCATAATTTTATATAATTTTTCCAAAAATTAGTTTTTTTATTAGAAAAGTCGCGTTTCTTAAAAACCGTATTTTTTATTCCTTTCGAGACCAAATACTCCGTGAGGAGTTCTGCATCTCGCTCTACTGTACTAAGGATGTGCGATAATCCGCACCATCCATTAGCGGGTCCCCTAACGAGGGTTGTAGAGACGTAATTGCCAAGGATTTCGAAATACCGATTTAAAGAAACCCGTTTTGAAACGGTGTGGTATTTTAATGAAAAAGTTCTTTTACTTTGAATTACCCTTATGCTTAGAATACCGTGCTAAGAAACTATAGTATGCATGTGGGTTAGGTCATTACCCCGTGAAGGTTCTAGAGTTTGGGTATACTAGATAAAAGAGGTTACACTAAAGTTCATAGTATTTTAATGAAAAAAAGTTCCTTATATGTTTGTTTCATATGAAAATTTGTTACAACTAAAAACTAATTGATGTGAATATGGTAAGGATTAGTGCAACATGTTAGTTTGATCTAGTTTTCTTATCACATGGCTTACACATGTTAAAAAGAAAACTATATCGGAGATAACTCCTCTTTTGTCGGTTTGTTTTAAAAATAGAAAGAGAGAGGGATTGTTGGGTTACGCCAGCGCCCTAGCCATCTACCGTGGCGGGTGCGGAACAAAAATGACATTTAAAAAACTTGGCACTAACGAAATCCGCCCAAGATCGAACCATAAACCCTTACTAGCAAACTACAAATGAGCTGAACTACAAGGTTAGAATGTTATACCGAACGAACCAAGTCCTTCGGTCTTCCATCATCATCCTTAACTCCTTGAGGCATGCTCGATTGAACTTGGTCGCCGGTCTTCCTTCGTCGAAGATGATCCACCCGAGGGATGTAGTTCATGGCTCTAACTCCACATCAAAAGTAAGTGAAGCAACTATGGATTCTAGGTTGCTAATTTAGAATGCATAGGATTTAGTGAATGTTCTAAGTGTTTATCCATCTCACCTCCTCACATGATTCTCAACTCATGAGATTGTAGAGAGGAGGTTGAGGTTGAAGGTGAAGGAACTCATAAAAAACCTAGAGAGGAGAGTGAAGCTAATGGTGAGAGTAGAGAACTGAAGTGAGAATGAATGAGCCATTCATGAGAGAGATATTCACATGCTAGGTTTTGTAAAACATTTCTTTTCATTTTAATATCAAGCCCATGCTTGAATAGTTTGCACAAATGAATTAATAATTCATTTGTGCATACTTTGCAAGTATGGTTCTCACCATACTCCCCTCTTTCCAATTATCCACCTCATTTTCCATTTAAACTAAATGGTCAAACCCAAAATGAGGTGTCCACCTTATAGAATGTTTTCCCGATAATTACGGATTACATTCTACTGTATATACATGAAAGTTTCCTTAGCACGACTACTAGGTTTCTAGAGGCATCAAGTATGCAATTTTAAAAAATCTAGTGTGCTAAGTAATACTAACCTAGAATCGAACTAGAGAATTATGGGTTTTAAACTAGTAAACAATCTTTATACTAAGTGAACAAGGAATACAACCTTTGTAGACCGGTCCTTCACTTCTAAAGCTCCATGTAGTAGTCCCTTAGCTCTAATTAGTGGTCCCCGAACTCTTCCTAGGCTCCACTAGACGAAAGGAACGAGCTTGCTTAAGGATGTTCGAGGCCGAAGATGATCTATCTTGAGGAATTCTAACTCAAGCTACCTCTTCACTAATTGAGGAATTAGTGAAGTAAACAACCTATACTAAATGGCTAGTTTAGTATAGATTGATGAGGTAGGAATTTTGCTCAGTTTAGAATTATTTCTCTCTCTTTCTTTCTTCACCCCACTCAAAGCTCGAGAGCAAAGAAGGAGATGAAGAATATGATCAAGTGTGAAACCTTGGGTGAGAAAATATCTTAAGAGATATTAGTAGAGAGTTAACCATGGCTAAAAATAATCGTTGGGTTAATAAATATCTAGAGTAAAACAAAATTAGTGGACTAAGTCAAGGCTTCTACATGCTTCCACAAGTATCTTAAGCCATGACATTTTCCACCTAATTTTGGTTTATCCCTTAATAATTAAATCACCTAAATAATCTTTAGTTTGGTGTGAGTCTCATACACCCATGTCAAATGTATCATTTAGCATGACACAATAGTAAATACATTAATATATCTCATATATATTTATATGTATTTGTAGAAAAGAAATTCTTAAGTGAGCTAATATTAGTTAATATATATTAATATATCAAATATATAATTATATATTAAATTATTAAATCAACACTTGATTTAATAATCCGGCTATATCACATACAACCGACTAATATCATTTATATGTATATCAAATATACATATAACAAATTATTGAATCAACACTTGATTCAATAATCCAGTTATATCACATATAACCTATATCGCGAGATTAGAATACTGTATCACATACACGTATTAATCTCGGTCCCGCACATATCACATATGTGCCCTACTTCGTTTCGCTTGAGCTAGGAAACCTCTGTGTATGACTCTAAAGACTCGTCAATACGCCATCAGTAGGTAATGATCATATTAGCCACCCACAAGCAGTCAGCGGTACTAGCTGGACGTAACGGCTACCCAGGCATTGAGCGATAAGAAGATCAACAAACAATTTTGTCCAAACTCCCGTGAATCCAGTAAGTAACACTACCGTACAGTCTGGTCTCTTTGTCTGATATGTCGCATATCGAGTCTAGTGGTGGTAAACGTCAGACCCCAATAACTTGATAAGTCATGCCGATATGAGGCTTATAACGGGTCGAGAAACTACTGATAACACTTACCAGTAAATCTCATCATCAGCTCTGGCTAGGGACTTCCTGTTATAGCCAATTGAGCATAGCACAATATCAACCCACAATACCGGGAGAGGAAAAACCCCTCCTATCCCTCATTGCCTCCATGTGACTCCGGACTGTACCCAAAATCCACCTGTTTGCATGCTCTCTTGAGCGTGGTAGGGAGGAAATCAAAGCACAGTGGGAATCATACAAGACTCTATGACAATCTCGGGTCTACAGACTAACCTGTACCAGTGTCACCAGAGAACAGCTATTTGACGATAGGTATAATACCATCTAGGAGTTCTCGGCGAGTCTTGTTCGGTGTACCCATTCTGTAATGAGCACCTATGTACAATCTTTGATGTCAAACACCAATGGCTGTAGGATCAACCATCGCCCCATACAGGGTCAAGAAATGTACACACTAGTTTACTCTAGAATATCGATGTGCTGTCTCGATACTCTCTCGACTAGGAACAATTAAAGGATGAACTTGTGGACTACCCTGTCCCCACTAGTATGATCTGCATCATAATCCTGGTATTCAAGTACACATCCTAAGGGCTTTATCAACATGTAATGGAGAGACATAATAATGATACAAGTGTACATGTTAAGATAAAGAGTAACCGGATATCATAATATCATGTCGAGCAAGAAAGTCCTCTCTATATATGTTCAAGAATCCATTATAATGTACAATCATGTACAATAATGGCCTCTAGGGCATACATATAACTAACAATCTTTCACTTGCACTAAGGCCAGTTGTTGTAGTATCTCATACCCAACATCCTAAAAAGTCTCTCCAATGGCTTTCGTGAGTGGGTCCGCCGTGTTATTCTTCGTGTCAACTCTCCCGACCTCGATCTCCCGGAGATCAACTTTCTCTCTGATCCGGTGATACTGTTGGATATGTATGCCCTAGAGGCCATTATTGTATAGTACTAGTTTGTATATTACATTTTGGAAGCTTAGGATATATACACGGATTTACGACAGTCTTGCTCGATATAGTTGTAACCCTTCGAAAATCGTTTAGGCAGTTTTTCGATAATCGGCTAATTTTTCGGCTTTTTCCGTAAAAAGTCAAATTATGTATTTTTCATTGTAGTCCTAATTATAAAAAATTTAGATAAGATATTACTATAATTTTGTCACTAAAATGTCACTTATAATTATCTAGTTAAATAAAAAAAAATTTCGTAATTAATTATTTTTTTATTATTTTAAGCCTTTTTAAAATACATTAAATTAGGGATAAATACAAATTTAATTAGGTAAATTTCATAATTAGGAATATTTATAAGCTAAAATATGGTGTTAATAAAATTATAACATGGCTTGCAAACTTTTAGCTTTTTGGTGAGAAAATTATGAAAAAAATGATGAAAAAAGGGTTTTTTTGTAAAAAGGTTGATATGAAAGCATGAAATGATATCATATGATGTTGTAATGACCTAGAAACTTCTCAAAAATTCCCACACCCCTCTCCCCACCTGCTGGCCGACCCCTCACCTGCAGTTTTTCCCCACTTCCTCACTTGATTTTGCTTCATTTTCTTGCAAAAAATTCATAAAAATTCACAAATTTCTTTCTCCATTCAAACCAAAACCCTAATCCTTTCTCTCTCAACCCAAATTAGTTCAAAAACATGATGAAAGGAGGCTTCTTGGTGACTTGATCAAGCTAGGGTTCAAGCTTGAGAGGTGAAAATTCTAAACTAGTTGCTAACTTGTAGTTTATATATGCTAGAATCTAATTTTGAAGTATTGATTTAGTGTAAATCCTTGTTCATGAAAAATCAAGAATGGGTTTTGATGTTGAGTTAGGGTTTGAAACATGGTTATCAAAATTAAGTTAGGGTTTTGGTTGTCTAATTGATTAGAATGGTAAATTGTGAAATGATATGCTTGCTAAATCGACAAATTACGATGTTTGTATCGAATCGGCTAGAAAATCGCTTACTAGATTTTTGTAGAAATTAGAATGCGACCGTAATGCGTTATGTTAGCGATATAATTAGCTTCGTATAGGACTATTATAGTGCGCGAACGCGGGGTTTCTTCTAGTCGGGTTGTAGTTTTGCCGATTTCCCCGAAATGACGATTCTAGTTAAAGGATTGCGATTTTCGTGCGTTTTTCCGCGCACCGAGTGCATGCTATGATTAATTCGAGAGCGTTGATAATTGTATGTTGTGACTTGCATTGTGTTAGGTTTTGTAATCTTATGCTTGATATTGTGCAAATATAGGATCGGTCGGGGAAACTTCGGACACGGCGCGAAAAGGCAAGGCGGTGGCCGGATCGGATTAGCGGGGATTTCAGGTGAGTAGATGTATTCATCTATAGGGGAATCGTCTGAATGGCGCAAGGCGCCCCCCCTAGTTAGGATTACCCTACTTTTTGCAAGAATTATTGTGTTACCTAGCTTATCCATTCATGTACACTGCATACCCTTATAGCGAACAGTATATTAAACTGCATGGACATTCATCTATACTTATGCTATATCATTTCGTAGGACACGAACACCTTACCATTGGCTTCCGTTGCACGTGCACTATTCATGTGACACACACGCCTTTGGTAAATGCCATGCCACGCGCACTATAGAATCTGTTTATCATGATATCGCCACTTGCATTCATACTTGATATATGAATTTGCATAGCATGTATATACCTCGCATCATCATCATATTTACATAGATCTCTAGCAAAAATTCACATCACATATATTGATAGCATGGACATTTATCATATATAACATGTTGGACATTATGATTTTCTTGAGGATTTCAGTATTGCTGCGATTTCTGGATTTTTGGGGAAAACCGCAAGAATTTAACAAAACCTTATATTTATCATTTTCAAAACAAAAGTTGCGGTTTTCTCGTGATGTATGTGTCGTCCACCATGAGTTTTCATGTTTTCTGTTGGATTTCGAGACCCGATTCGAGGAGTGGATGAACCGTCTCGGGTACATGGTGGGCCCGGTATGGTACCCCGGGGCAAGAAGATCGAGTTGTAGACGATGAGCCTGGCAGGGGAAGACTACCTACCGGTGATGTCTGGCGCGGCGGATATCCGGAGGATACCGACCGTTGTCGTGAGATTTATGATATGGGCCGATCCGGACTGACGGAGCCCGATATGGAGACAGATATGATTCCTTTTTGGTGTCGAGGCTTGACACGGGTTTTCAGATGATTTCTTGATGATATTTAGCTATTATACAGATATTCATGTTCTAAAGTTAAGAATTCAATAACCTTAGCATTTAAAGCACTTAAAGACTTAATAATGACATTGCATACTTGTGCATGCATACTAGAGATATTATAGCACATATGGACATGCATGTTGTGGTGCATTGCGTGCATTCTTACGATTGCCTTAGTAGATGTTATATTTACTCACGAGCTGGCAACTCACCCCCGTTGTGCCACAGTGTCTTGCAGGTCGGACCCGTCAGTCTTGTAGCGGCGGGCTATCTTGTCATCAGTTCCTTTTGCTCAGACTCGCGACATCGCCCATAGGTGGGTTGCGAGTATACTTTATTTCTTTTTGCTTTATCATTGTATCTAGTATTCTCTATCTACCACTTGTATTGTATATGCGACCTAGTGATGAGAATGAGAGATATGTATATTTGTGGTTTCTTTTGGGTCGAGCTCACTTGAGCCGACGTGTGTTTTCTGGTATTTTGCATTTCTTTTATACTCTTTTTCTTGATATTACTATTATATTGCATGTGGTTGTGATCCGCCTTGGGCGAAGAGCTAGCTCCCGCTTGGGGATGCCATTTTTATGATTACAGGTTTATTATCTTGTTGTACCCATTTTGGGGGATAGAAAATACAGGGGAGACTCTGCCGAAATTTTCAGAAATTTTTGATGTTCTTTTTTTGGATTCTATGCAACTTAATTGATTTAAAAACCGTTTTCATTTAAGGTTTTTCCTTCACTCTCTTTTGATTTTGGGTTAGATTTCTGGGCTTTGGCTGACTTAGGTTACAGTACGCCTTTAGACGTCTCGTAATCTAAGTGCCAGTCACGTTCCGTACTTTCGGGTCGTGACAATAGTAGTATGCTACTTGGTTTGTAACTATCTTAATATGTGTATAAGTTTCTTTTAACATATCGCTAATACATATTGATGGAGCCCTTAGGATCTTTGCTTGACTAACAGTATATTAAACTGCATGGACATTCATCTATACTTATGCTATATCATTTCGTAGGACACGAACACCTTACCATTGGCTTCCGTTGCACGCGCACTATTCATGTGACACACAGGCCTTTGGTAAATGCCATGCCACGCGCACTATAGAATCTGTTTATCATGATATCGCCACTTGCATTCATACTTGATATATGAATTTGCATAGCATGTATATACCTCGCATCATCATCATATTTACATAGATCTCTAGCAAAAATTCACATCACATATATTGATAGCATGGACATTTATCATATATAACATGTTGGACATTATGATTTTCTTGAGGATTTCAGTATTGCTGCGATTTCTGGATTTTTGGGGAAAATCGCAAGAATTTAACAAAACCTTATATTTATCATTTTCAAAACAAAAGTTGCGGTTTTCTCGTGATGTATGTGTCGTCCACCATGAGTTTTCATGTTTTCTGTTGGATTTCGAGACCCGATTCGAGGAGTGGATGAACCGTCTCGGGTACATGGTGGGCCCGGTATGGTACCCCGGGGCAAGAAGATCGAGTTGTAGACGATGAGCCTGGCAGGGGAAGACTACCTACCGGTGATGTCTGGCGCGGCGGATATCCGGAAGATACCGACCGTTGACGTGAGATTTATGATATGGGCCGATCCGGACTGACGGAGCCCGATATTGAGACAGATATGATTCCTTTTTGGTGTCGAGGCTTGACACGGGTTTTCAGATGATTTCTTGATGATATTTAGCTATTATACAGATATTCATGTTCTAAAGTTAAGAATTCAATAACCTTAGCATTTAAAACACTTAAAGACTTAATAATGACATTGCATACCTGTGCATGCATACTAGAGATATTATAGCACATATGGACATGCATGTTGTGGTGCATTGCGTGCATTCTTACGATTGCCTTAGTAGATGTTATATTTACTCACGAGCTGGCAACTCACCCCCGTTGTGCCACAGTGTCTTGCAGGTCGGACCCGTCAGTCTTGTAGCGGTGGGCTATCTTGTCATCAGTTCCTTTTGCTCAGACTCGCGACATCGCCCGTAGGTGGGTTGCGAGTATACTTTATTTCTTTTTGCTTTATAATTGTATCTAGTATTCTCCATCTACCACTTGTATTGTATATGCGACCTAGTGATGAGAATGAGAGATATGTATATTTGTGGTTTCTTTTGGGTCGAGCTCACTTGAGCCGACGTGTGTTTTCTGGTATTTTGCATTTCTTTTATACTCTTTTTCTTGATATTACTATTATATTGCATGTGGTTGTGATCCGCCTTGGGCGAAGAGCTAGCTCCCGCTTGGGGATGCCATTTTTATGATTACAGGTTTATTATCTTGTTGTACCCATTTTGGGGGATAGAAAATACAGGGGTGACTCTGCCGAAATTTTCAGAAATTTTTGATGTTCTTTTTTTGGATTCTATGCAACTTAATTGATTTAAAAACCGTTTTCATTTAAGGTTTTTCCTTCACTCTCTTTTGATTTTGGGTTAGATTTCTGGGCTTTGGCTGACTTAGGTTACGGTACGCCTTTAGACGTCTCGTAATCTAAGTTCCAGTCACGTTCCGTACTTTCGGGTCGTGACAAAGTTGGTATCAGAGCGTAGGTTTTACCTTTCTGAGTGTAGGACGACCTTGGTAGATGGAGTAGGTGACTTAAGCAGAGTGGCGTACCGTGGGTATGATCCGCGGCATACTTACGATACGGTACTCCGCCTAAGTGACCTTAGGACATAATTGCTTGTATTTCCCTTCTTGATTCCTTGATTCAATTGCAATGTCCTTATCAGTCCTGTTTCTTATTCCAGCTTCGATGCCGCCAAAGACTACGAGAGCTCAGCGGGCTGCCGCTAGGGATGAGATTCGGGCGGGCCCGTCTGAGGCGAGGATCGAGCGGGATGATACGCCTGTCCCTCAGGGTCATACTGATCCGCCTTATCCTGACCGTATTGCCAGATTAGAGGCCGGCATGCAAGAGTTGCGACAGATGATGGGATCTTTAGTTGAGTCCAGCCGGGCACAGAGATCCGAGGACGTTCCTTCCACCTCACAGACCACGATCGTACCTGCTGCACAGATGGTCACTCCTGCTGCTACTACGGAGACTATCCCTATTTCACTACAGGAGTTCATGAGATTGAGACCTCCAGCTTTTACCGGTACAGATGCGACAGAGGACCCACAGGCATTTCTTGATAGGATGGCTCGGATTTGCCGTTCGTTGAGGTGTTCTGAGGATAGATAGGTGGAGTTTGCGAGTTTTCGTCTGGAAGGTCTTGCCCAGACATGGTACGACTCAGTAGAGAGAGGCCGAGCTGCAGGTCTGCCTTCTATGACCTGGGATGAGTTTACAGCTGCATTTCTTGCCCGTTTTCTTCCAGAGAGTGTTCGAGATGCTCGAGCCCGCAGTTTTGAGTCTTTGCGCAAGACTCCTGGGATGACAGTGTCGGAGTATGATATACAGTTTACCCAGTTGTCTCGATATGCTCCGTACCTAGTCGACACAGAAGAGAAGAGAATAAAGAGGTTTGTACGAGGGCTTGATACACAGCTATTCCTTGCCATCGGCACCCAGCACTTTGATACATACGCTGCCGCGATGGATGCAGCCTTACTTTTGGAGGAGCGTATTTCTGAGACTCCGGTCGTTTCTGGGCCGAAGAGGATCCGTACTGATACGCCAGCTCAGCGGCAGATGGGCAGACATCGTGATAGATTATTTTCGGGAGATGGCGGAGGCAGAGGATTGAGACGAGGTCAGTTATTTGGTTCATATCCACAGACCCAGCAGTCGTCTCCAGGATGTTTTCGGTGTGGGAGTCAGTATCACCGTGTCAGAGACTGTACCATGGGACGTCCGGGCGCGGCGACAGTCCCACATGTGACTTTACCACCTTCGCAGAGAGCTTTACTTCCTACTCCTGATGATGCTTCACGCCAGCCAGATGCTTCTAAAGGCCGTGGGCGTGGCGGTCCGGTTCAGAGAGGACGAGGCGACAGAGGCCGAGGTAGAGGCAGAGCACAACCAGCTATTAGTGGTGGACAGGCCCGAGTGTTTGTATTGACTCCTCAGGATGCACAGGCATCCAATGCCGTCGTGACAGGTACTCTGCCAGTATGTTCTTTTGATGCACGGGTATTATTTGATCCAGGCTCCACACATTCCTATGTTTCCACGTATTTTGCACCGAGGTTGGGCCGAGAGTCTTCTCCGTTAGATCAGCCGCTTGTCGTTATTACCCCGGTAGGCGAGTCTTTTGTTGCCCGTTTTGTGTATCGATCGTGTTCCGTTCGTATCGGGGAGAGAGATTCTTCAGTAGATTTGATTCTCCTCGATATGCTCGACTTTGACGTTCTTCTTAGTATGGACTGGCTAGCCACCTGTTATGCATCCGTGGACTGCCGTGAGAAAGCAATCAAATTCAGTTTTCCTGGTGAGCCGGTTCTTATTATTCAGGGAGATCGTAGCGCTACCCTTCCCAGCTTGATTTCATCTCTTCGCGCTGGTCAGCTCTTAAGGAAAGGGTGTCAGGGATTCTTAGCCTATATTTGTGATACTAGCTCCACAGAGGCTCCGTTGGACCAGGTCCCTGTTGTGAGAGAGTTTCCTGATGTATTCCCTGACGAGCTGCCTGGTCTGCCACCAGAGCGCGAGATTGAGTTCTGTATTGACTTGATCCCTGGCACGGGGCCTATTTCTATACCTCCTTATCGGATGGCCCCGGCGGAGCTGAGAGAGCTAAAGGATCAGTTACAGGACTTGCTGGACAAAGGGCTTATCCGACCGAGTGTGTCACCTTAGGGTGCTCCCGTCTTGTTTGTTAAGAAGAAGGACGGAAGTATGCGTTTATGCATTGATTATCATCAGCTGAACCGGGTTACTGTGCGGAACAGATATCCCCTACCCCGCATTGATGACTTATTTGATCAGCTCCAGGGTGCAGGGTTTTTCTCGAAGGTTGATTTACGGTCAGGTTATCACCAGTTGCTGGTTCGGAAGGAGGATATTCCGAAGACCGCTTTCCGTACTCGATATGGTCATTACGAGTTCTTGGTGATGTCGTTCGGGCTCACCAACGCCCCGGCAGCATTTATGGATTTGATGAACCGCGTATTCAGGCCGTATCTCGATCAGTTCATCATTGTGTTCATTGACGACATCTTGGTTTATTCTCGGAGCCGGGAGGAGCATGAGAAGCACTTACGTATCATATTGCAGACTTTGAGGGAGCATCAGCTGTTCGCCAAATTCTCCAAGTGCGCATTCTGGCTAGACAGTGTCGACTTCTTGGGTCATGTGGTGACGAGAGATGGTATTTGCGTGG
This sequence comes from Agapanthus africanus, assembly GCA_030015575.1. NCBI lineage: Eukaryota > Viridiplantae > Streptophyta > Magnoliopsida > Asparagales > Amaryllidaceae > Agapanthus > Agapanthus africanus. The sequence goes on along the minus strand of CM057347.1, from coordinate 290,480,854 downwards.
ACCCGAAGAAGATCGAGGCAGTTCAGCGTTGGCCTAGACCGGTATCAGTTACAGAGGTTCGTAGCTTTCTAGGTCTAGCCGGCTATTATCGACGTTTTGTCCAGGATTTCTCCCGCATTGCTGCACCGTTGACCGGGTTGACCCGGAAGGGGGTTCCTTTTGATTGGACCCAGGCATGTGAGGATAGCTTCCAGCAGTTGAAGAATCGTCTGACTACTGCTCCAGTGTTAGCATTGCCTTCAGGATCAGGCGGGTTCGTGGTATATTGTGATGCTTCTAGAGTGGGGCTGGGCTGTGTATTGATGCAGCATGATAGAGTTATCGCGTATGCTTCTCGGCAGCTGAGGAAACACGAGCAGAACTACCCCACCCATGATTTAGAGATGGCTGCAGTGGTATTTGCACTTAAGATCTGGAGACATTACCTATACGGTGAGTCGTGCCAGATATTCACTGACCACAAGAGTTTGAAGTATATCTTCCAGCAGCGAGACCTGAACCTGTGACAGCGCCGTTGGATGGAGTTGGTGAAGGATTATGACTGCGAGATTCTATACCATCCGGGCAAGGAGAATGTGGTGGCAGATGCTTTGAGTAGGAGGCCCGGAGGTAGCTTATCTTGTTTGAGCACAGTACAGATGCAGTCGACGGCGGATTGGCAGGTTTTATGTAATAGCAGAGTGCAGTTCGAGTTTACTCCTACAGGGGGTTAGCTGGCCCATTTCAGAGCACGCCCACAGTTACTTGACCGTATCCGCGAGGCACAGTCCGGCGATGCCCGTATCTTAGAGATTATTGAGCAGATTCGGCAGGGCAGAGTTTCTGAGTTCGTGATTGATGATCAGGGGATACTTTGATTTGGGACTCGACTGTGCGTGCCAGATTCAGAGGGACTGAGGCGTGATATCCTCGAGGAGGCACATAGATCAGTATACAGCGTGCATCCAGGTTCCACCAAGATGTACCGTGATTTGAGAGAGGTTTACTGGTGGGACGGGATGAAGAAGGATATTACAGACGTTGTGTCGAGATGCCTGACTTGTCAGCAAGTCAAGGCCGAGCACTAGAGACCAGCCGACGAGTTACAGCCTTTGCCCATCCCTGAGTGGAAGTGGGAGCAGGTCTCCATGGACTTCGTTGTGGGTCTACCCAGGACCAGTCGAGGGTATGACTCTATTTGGGTGATTGTGGATCGACTGACGAAAGCGGCTCACTTTCTGCCAGTAAAGACCACTTTTGGATTTTCTCAGTACGCCCAGGTTTATATTGATGAGATAGTGCGACTGCATGGTGTTCCGACTTGCATCGTGTCCGACCGTGGCACCCAGTTTACCAGCCGATTGTGGCAGAAACTACAGGAAGCTTTGGGCACCCGATTGAGTTTTAGCACAGCCTTTCATCCTCAGACTGACGGTCAGTCGGAGCGTACGATTCAGACTCTTGAGGACATGCTCAGAGCTTGTGTTTTAGATTTCGGTGGTAGCTGGGATCGTCATTTTCCTTTGATCGAGTTCTCCTACAATAATAGCTTCCAAGAGACGATTCAGATGGCACCTTTCGAGGCTTTATATGGGAGGAGATGTCGATCGCCTGTATGTTGGACAGAGCTTAGGGAGAGCAGTATTTTGGGGCCTCAGATCATACAGGAGACGACCGAGAAGATACAGCTGATTCGGGACAGGATGAAAGCGGCACAGAGCAGGCAGAAATCATATGCTGACAGGCGTCGTCGCCGACTCGAGTTCGCTGTTGGCGATCATGTTTTCCTGAAGGTCTCTCCGATGAAGGGTGTGATGAGATTTAGGCGGAAAGGGAAACTGAGTCCTAGATATGTTGGTCCTTTCGAGATCCTAGAGCGTGTTGGTCCAGTCGCTTATCGGCTAGCTCTTCCGCCCAGCTTCCCCGATGTTCACCCCGTATTCCATGTCTCGATGCTCCGCAAGTACCTTCATGATCCTTCCCAGGCGATTCAGCACCAGACGATCCAGTTAGAGCGTGATCTTTCTTTCACCGAGCAGCCGGTTGTCATCTTGGATCGGCAGGTGAAGAAATTGAGGTCGAAGGTCATACCGTCTGTCAAGGTTCTTTGGCGTGGCCCGAACAGCCAAGAGGTCACCTGGGAGACCGAGGACGAGATGAGGAAGAGATATCCCCATCTTTTTGAAGGTACACGTAGTTAAATTTTAAATTCGGGGACCGAATTTCTTTAAGGGGGGAAGATTGTAACCCTTCGAAAATCGTTTAGGCAGTTTTTCGATAATCGGCTAATTTTTCGGCTTTTTCCGTAAAAAGTCAAATTAGGTATTTTTCATTGTAGACCTAATTATAAAAAATTTAGATAAGATATTACTATAATTTTGCCACTAAAATGTCACTTATAATTATCTAGTTAAATAAAAAAAAAATTCGTAATTAATTTTTTTTTTATTATTTTAAGCCTTTTTAAAATACATTAAATTAGGGATAAATACAAATTTAATTAGGTAAATTTCATAATTAGGAATCTTTATAAGCTAAAATATGGTGTTAATAAAATTATAACATGGCTTGCAAACTTTTAGCTTTTTGGTGAGAAAATTATGAAAAAAATGATGAAAAAAGGGTTTTTTTGTAAAAAGGTTGATATGAAAGCATGAAATGATATCATATGATGTTGTAATGACCTAGAAACTTCTCAAAAATTCCCACACCCCTCTCCCCACCTGCTGGCCGACCCCTCACCTGCAGTTTTTCCCCACTTCCTCACTTGATTTTGCTTCATTTTCTTGCAAAAAATTCATAAAAATTCACAAATTTCTTTCTCCATTCAAACCAAAACCCTAATCCTTTCTCTCTCAACCCAAATTAGTTCAAAAACATGATGAAAGGAGGCTTCTTGGTGACTTGATCAAGCTAGGGTTCAAGCTTGAGAGGTGAAAATTCTAAACTAGTTGCTAACTTGTAGTTTATATATGCTAGAATCTAATTTTGAAGTATTGATTTAGTGTAAATCCTTGTTCATGAAAAATCAAGAATGGGTTTTGATGTTGAGTTAGGGTTTGAAACATGGTTATCAAAATTAAGTTAGGGTTTTGGTTGTCTAATTGATTAGAATGGTAAATTGTGAAATGATATGCTTGCTAAATCGACAAATTACGATGTTTGTATCGAATCGGCTAGAAAATCGCTTACTAGATTTTTGTAGAAATTAGAATGCGACCGTAATGCGTTATGTTAGCGATATAATTAGCTTCGTATAGGACTATTAGAGTGCGCGAACGCGGGGTTTCGTCTAGTCGGGTTGTAGTTTTGCCGATTTCCCCGAAATGACGATTCTAGTTAAAGGATTGCGATTTTCGTGCGTTTTTCCGCGCACCGAGTGCATGCTATGATTAATTCGAGAGCGTTGATAATTGTATGTTGTGACTTGCATTGTGTTAGGTTTTGTAATCTTATGCTTGATATTGTGCAAATATAGGATCGGTCGGGGAAACTTCGGACACGGCGCGAAAAGGCAAGGCGGTGGCCGGATCGGATTAGCGGGGATTTCAGGTGAGTAGATGTATTCATCTATAGGGGAATCGTCTGAATGGCGCAAGGCGCCCCCCTAGTTAGGATTACCCTACTTTTTGCAAGAATTATTGTGTTACCTAGCTTATCCATTCATGTACACTGCATACCCTTATAGCGAACAGTATATTAAACTGCATGGACATTCATCTATACTTATGCTATATCATTTCGTAGGACACGAACACCTTACCATTGGCTTCCGTTGCACGTGCACTATTCATGTGACACACATGCCTTTGGTAAATGCCATGCCACGCGCACTATAGAATCTGTTTATCATGATATCGCCACTTGCATTCATACTTGATATATGAATTTGCATAGCATGTATATACCTCGCATCATCATCATATTTACATAGATCTCTAGCAAAAATTCACATCACATATATTGATAGCATGGACATTTATCATATATAACATGTTGGACATTATGATTTTCTTGAGGATTTCAGTATTGCTGCGATTTCTGGATTTTTGGGGAAAACCGCAAGAATTTAACAAAACCTTATATTTATCATTTTCAAAACAAAAGTTGCGGTTTTCTCGTGATGTATGTGTCGTCCACCATGAGTTTTCATGTTTTCTGTTGGATTTCGAGACCCGATTCGAGGAGTGGATGAACCGTCTCGGGTACATGGTGGGCCCGGTATGGTACCCCGGGGCAAGAAGATCGAGTTGTAGACGATGAGCCTGGCAGGGGAAGACTACCTACCGGTGATGTCTGGCGCGGCGGATATCCGGAGGATACCGACCGTTGTCGTGAGATTTATGATATGGGCCGATCCGGACTGACGGAGCCCGATATTGAGACAGATATGATTCCTTTTTGGTGTCGAGGCTTGACACGGGTTTTCAGATGATTTCTTGATGATATTTAGCTATTATACAGATATTCATGTTCTAAAGTTAAGAATTCAATAACCTTAGCATTTAAAGCACTTAAAGACTTAATAATGACATTGCATACTTGTGCATGCATACTAGAGATATTATAGCACATATGGACATGCATGTTGTGGTGCATTGCGTGCATTCTTACGATTGCCTTAGTAGATGTTATATTTACTCACGAGCTGGCAACTCACCCCCGTTGTGCCACAGTGTCTTGCAGGTCGGACCCGTCAGTCTTGTAGCGGCGGGCTATCTTGTCATCAGTTCCTTTTGCTCAGACTCGCGACATCGCCCGTAGGTGGGTTGCGAGTATACTTTATTTCTTTTTGCTTTATCATTGTATCTAGTATTCTCTATCTACCACTTGTATTGTATATGCGACCTAGTGATGAGAATGAGAGATATGTATATTTGTGGTTTCTTTTGGGTCGAGCTCACTTGAGCCGACGTGTGTTTTCTGGTATTTTGCATTTCTTTTATACTCTTTTTCTTGATATTACTATTATATTGCATGTGGTTGTGATCCGCCTTGGGCGAAGAGCTAGCTCCCGCTTGGGGATGCCATTTTTATGATTACAGGTTTATTATCTTGTTGTACCCATTTTGGGGGATAGAAAATACAGGGGAGACTCTGCCGAAATTTTCAGAAATTTTTGATGTTCTTTTTTTGGATTCTATGCAACTTAATTGATTTAAAAACCGTTTTCATTTAAGGTTTTTCCTTCACTCTCTTTTGATTTTGGGTTAGATTTCTGGGCTTTGGCTGACTTAGGTTACGGTACGCCTTTAGACGTCTCGTAATCTAAGTGCCAGTCACGTTCCGTACTTTCGGGTCGTGACAATAGTAGTATGCTACTTGGTTTGTAACTATCTTAATATGTGTATAAGTTTCTTTAACATATCGCTAATACATATTGATGGAGCCCTTAGGATCTTTGCTTGACTACCAGCGTTGTGATGGCGATCACACTAGTGGGGGCTGGGTAGTCTATAAGCACATCCTTATACAGGTCCCTAGTCACAGGATTATCGAGACAGGGCATCGATACTCCAGAGTAGTCTAGTGTATACGCTTCTCATCTCAGGAGGGGAAATGGTCTGTCCCACAGCCATCAGTACGTCGTACTGGAGATAGTATGAAGGTGCTCGTTAGGTTACGAGTACACTGGACATGACTCGTCGGGAACTGTTGGTTGGTATTATACCTATCGTCAGTTAGCAGCTCTCAGGTGACATGAGTACAGCTTAGTTCGTTGACTTGACACTGATACTTCGCCTCAAGTGTGTTCCCGCTGTTCTTTGATTGCTACCCTACCACGGCTCTATTGAGTCGTGCAAACAGGTAGTAGTTGGGTGCAGTCCCGAATCACTTGGAGGCATTGGCGGTTAGATAGGATTCGTCTCTCCCGGTATTGGGGGTTGATATGGCGCTATGTTTAGGAGAGCCATTACATAAAGTCCCTGGCTAGGGCAAGTGAGATTTACTGGTAAGTTTTCCAGTAGTTTCTCAGGATGTTCTGGGCTACACTCCGACACGACTTATACTGCTATTAGGGGTCTGACGTTTACCACCCCCTAGGCTCGATATACGATACTCTTAGACGAATAGACCGGACTGTACGGAGATTGTCACAGATAGGCTCAGTAGGAGTTTGTATGAGCTTGCTCGTCGACCTTCTTATCGACAGATACCTGGGTAGCCGTTACACACAGCTAGTTCCGCTGACGTGCTTGTGGTTAAACCCACTGCCAGAGTACTGTCGAGTCTTTAGAGTCCCACACAGATGGTTTCCCAGCTTCGGGCGAAACGAGTAGAGGTCATATGGTTTTACGATAGGGTTCGATCACATATGTGTACTTGTGCGCGTGTGATGTTCGAGCGGACAATACTAGTGGGCTTTGGTTTAAGCCGGATCCTAGTATTTGATTATTGGATTGGCCTCGTCTCATAGTATTCGTGTTTCTCGGAACACATATGCGGGTATGTATATACGGATGAGAGAGGGTATAGAAGGAGATACCTCATTAGGGTTTTGACCATTGACTTTGTCAAAACACATATGAGAAAAAGAAAAGACTTTGTTGTTTTTGATAAATGATAATTGTATTTGGCATGGCTACTTGGGTTGACCTTTTGACTTGGCTTGACTTACTGACCATAGATATTTTGATGAGATATTTTTGACCTAGATATTTTGGTGAGATATTTTCAAGCCATGCTTGAGGTCATATAAAAGATAGCCATTCCATTCTATATTATCATTATCAAAAATACTTTCTCTTTCTTCAAGCTAGCCTCTCCTTCTTCCTCTCTCAAACCCTAGTGTATCATGTATTGATAATCAAGGGTTACTGAAACTAAGCTACTCAAATCACACTCTACTCACTCTAGTCTACTTAGATTAGCAAGCTAAGTATTCTAGTTACCTCAAGTTAGAGGTTTAGCTCAAGGTTGGAGCTCTCAGGTGGATCATCGTTAACACAAGGAGGCCGAAGTTTAAACACGATCCATACTTCCATCGAGGAGCTTAAGGAGAGGATCAAAAACCCGAAGGACTTGTTTCTTTAGGTATACATTCTATCATAGTAGATAGAACCTTATTTTGCTAACTAGGTTTATGGTAAAGATCCGGTTTGTGTTTATTCTAGCGCCAAGTTTATGATCGCTATAAAAATTTTGTTCCGCATTTGGCCATGGAAGTTGGCCGGGGCGCTAGCATAACCCTTCATGGTATCAGAGCCAACCCATAAACCCTAGATTAGCAAGATTAAAGAATGTTAAAACAATGAAACCGAAACAACTCCAAAAGCTTGAAACCCAAACTGCAATTTCTGTTGATTTTTAAAAGGCTTCAAATTTTTTTTGAAACAAGTGCAGAGTGATCCTTATACTGTGAGATGTACCCAAAACAAAAACGATACATTTTCACCAAGTTTTGTCCGGCCACACACCTCCAAAAACCGGCCTCCTCGGTTTTCCTATGGTGGAATGCATCGTGTTTTTGTCTGTGTTCTCATCCAGTGGAGTTTGGGTTTCTGGTGTTGTTTGTTTTTGCCCAAGTTTGATTCTCTGTTGTTTTCTGTACGGGGCAATTTAGAGTGTTTCGAAGTCGTTATATTTGACACTGTTTAATAGTTTACAGTACATTCACTTTTACCTGCAACCGTGAATGTCATTTGATCGGTAAACTCGTCTGATTGCTATATTCTTTTAGACGGGTTTGCGAACGTGACATTCGCGTTGATGTTTTGTGCTCGTGCTGTGATTGTGGTTGGATAGTCATGGTGGATAGCATGTGATGCAATGTTAGTGGTACAGTTTATATTCACTTATACATTTGATATTGCGGGGTGAGCGTCCGACATGTGGACTGCCGTCTTTGCCGGGTTGTATATTATTTTAGGGCACGACCGGGTTGAGGTCATGTAGGGTTCCTATGAACGACAACAAGGTTTCGGGATGCAACATCCATGCCATTTTAAAAAAATTGCCGTTTTAAAGAACCCTAAACTAGAATCGTTAACTAGAGAATTATACGAAACTAAATGTAAACTACTTTACATCTAAGTGAGCTAGAAATACAACCTTTGTAGATCGGTCCTTCACTTCAATAGCTTCTAGTAGTAGTCCCTTCGCTGCGTTGAAGTGATCTTGTGGACTCTTGAATGGCTCCATGAGAAGAAAGCAACGAACTTGTTTGAAGTCTTCGAGGCCAAAGACGATCTACGTCGAGAAGACACTAACCTAAGCTACCCTCTTCACTAATATGGGATTAGTGAAACAAACACCATATACTAAAATGCTAATCTAGTAGAGGATGAAGAAGTAGGATTTTTGCTCATTTAGGATTTCTTTTTCTCACTAAAGTTTCTCACTTTTACAAAACCTAGAGAGCTCTTGAGCTTTGAGGAAGAAGATCAAGAGAGATAATGTTGTGAGAGTGAATGGCAACCATGGGTGGGAAAATATCTAATATTACCCTTGTAGAGACTTAACCATGAGTTAAGATAATGGTTGGGTTAACAAATATCTAGTGTGAGAAAAAACTAGTGGACTAAGTCAATGGGTCTCAAAGCTTCATGAAGCTTCATGCCATGTGACAAATTTCCAACTAATAAATGAATTACAATAAATAAATAAACCCTACATTATCTTTATCATGGTGTAAGTCTCATACACCCATGTTGCATGTATCATCAACCATGACACATAAATAATAACATAATTAATATATATCACATATATATTAAGTGTGCACATATGAGAAAAATAAATGTTTAAGTGAGCTAATATTAGTTAATGTAAATTAATATATCAAATATATAATTATACATTAAATCATTAAATTAACACTTGATTTAATAATCCGGTTATATCTCATATGACCGACTAATATTATTTGTATCATTATATCGAATCAACACTTGATTCGATAACCCGACTATAACACATATAACCGACCGATACAGTATCGACTTATCAAATCAACATTTGATTCGATAACCCAGCTATATCACATATAACCGATCGATACTTTATATCGTGAGAATAGAATACCGTATCACATACTCGAATTAATCTCGGTCCCCCACATATCACATATGTGCTCCTATTTCGTTTTGCCTGAGCCAGTGAAACCTCTGTGTAGGACTCTAAAGACTCGTCAATACGCCGGCAGTAGGTAATGATCACATCAAGAACCCACAAGCCGTCAGCGGTACTAGCTGGGCGTAACGGCTACCCGGGTATTGAACGATCAGAAGATCAGCAAGCTAGCCCGCTCCAACTCCAGCAAAAGCCTGTTAGTAACACTACCGTACAGTCCGGTCTTTCCGTCTGATATGTCGCATATCCAGTATAGGGGTGGTAAACGTCAGACCCCTATAACCGATAAGTTGTGCCGATGTGAGGCTCATAACGGTCGAGAAACTTTTGATAACACTTATCAGTAAATCTCTGTATCAGCCCTGCCCAGGGACTTTCCTGTTATGGCTAATCGAGCACAGCGCAACATCAACCCCTAATACTGGGAGAGACGAATCTCCTCCTATCGCTCATTGCCTCTATGTGATTCGGGACTGTACCCAAAAGCCACCGTTTTGCACGTTCTCATGAACGTGGTATGGTGGAAATCAAAGCACAGTAGGAATCACACAAGACTCTATGACGATCTCGGGTCTACAGACTAACCTATACCAGTGTTACAAGAGAACTGCTATCTGACGATAGGTATAATACCAACTAGGAGTTCTCGGCGAGTCCGTTCAGTATACCCAGTCTCCACTGAGCACCCATATACCATCTTTGATGTCAAACACCAATGGATGTGGGATCATCCATCGCCCATCATATGGGTCAAGATGCGTACACGCTAGTCTACTCCGGAATATCGACGCCCTGTCTCGATACACCCTCGACTAGGAACAGTTTTAGGGTGTACTTATGGACTACCTTTGGCTCCCACTTGTATGATCTCCATCATAGTCCTGATAGTCAAGTACACAACCTAAGGGCTCTATCAACATGTGAGAGCAAGACAGCATCACATATACAAGTCAACATGTTAAGATAAAGAGCAACCAGATAGCATACTATCGTGTCGAGCAAGAAAGTCCTCTCTATATATATCCAAGCCTCCAATATAATATACATCGCATGTACAATAATGGCCTCTAGGGCAAACATATAACTAACAATCTCCCACTTGCACTAAGGCCAGTTGTTGTAGTATCTTATACCCAACATCCCGAAGTGTCTCTCAAATTGTATCTGGGGAATGGCCTTGGTGAGTGGATCCTCCGTGTTTCCCTTCGTGTCAACTCTCCTGACCTCGATCTCCCGGCGATCAACTATCTCCCGGATCAGGTGATACCGCCTCAGAATATGTCTGGATCGCTGATGGGACCTGGGTTCCTTGGCTAAGGCCACTGCTTCATTGTTGTCACAATACAAAGGTACTGGACACTCAATAGATGGAACCACTCCAAGTTCAGTTATGAACTTCTTCATCCAGACAGCCTCTTTGGCGGCATCGTTGGCAGCGATGTATTCAGCCTCCATCGTCGAGTCTACCACGGTTTCCTGTTTGGAACTCTTCCAACAAACCGCCCCTCCATTGAGGGTAAAGACAAATCCCGAGTGCGACTTAGATTCGTCCTTATCACTTTGGAAGCTCGAATTGCTAAAGGACTCCACTTGGAGTTCTCCGTTACCATACACCAAGAACATCTCTTTAGTCCTTCTCAAGTACTTGAGAATGTTTTTCACAGCTGTCCAGTGACTCTCTCCTGGATCTGCTTGATACCTACTCACTACACTTAGTGAGTATGCTACATCTGTTAGTTATATGTATGCCCTAGAGGCCATTACTATAAATAGGATGTATATTGTAGTGGATGCTTGGACATATATAGGGAGGACTTTCTTGCTCGACATGATAGGATGCTACCAGGTTGCTCTTTACCTTAACGTGTACACTAATTGTCTCTCTGATTACATGTTGGTAAAGCCCTTAGGATGTGTACTTGACTACCTGGACTATGATGAGGATCATACTAGTGGGGACATGGTAGTCCATAAGTGCATCCTTCAAGGTCCCTAGTCGTGGGTGTATCGAGACGGGGCATCGATATACCAGTGTAGACTAGCATATACCTTCTTGACCCATACAGATGGGCGATGGATGATCCCATATCCATTGGTGTTTGACATCGGAGATGATATACGGGTGCTTAGTGGAGACTGGGTACACTGGACGGACTCGCCGAGAACTCCCAGATGGTATTATACCTTACGTCAGATGGCAGTTCTCTGGTGACACTGGTACAGAGTAGTCTGTTGACCCGAGATCGTCATAGAGTCTTGTGTGGTTCCCACTGTGCTTTGATTTCCTCCTTACCACGTCCAAGAGGGCGTGCAAAACGGTGGTTTTTGGGTACAGTCCAGAATCACATGGAGGCAATGAGCGATAGGAGGGGATTCGTCTCTCCCGGTATAGGAAGTTGATGTTGCGCGGTGTTCGATTGGCTATAACCGGAAATCCCTGGCCAGGGTTGCTGAGATTTACTGGTAAGTGTTACCAGTAGTTTCTCGAACTGTTATAGACCTCATATTACACTTACGGTCGCAGAAAAGAAAATGTAAAACTATAACATCTGGAATCCACAATCACCCTAGACATCATAAATCCGAAATATCACATACTTCGCATTTCATGCCTAACTGTATGAATTCCACATATTGTATCACATTGCAGAAAAAGCTAGACGATGTTAAACATTCCGATCGAATCAACAAACACCCATAATTACCCAATAAGCTCAACACTTGAGCGTAGTTTAAAAGTATCCATCACATGCCACAGTATCAATGAACTAGCCGTAGAAGGGCAAACCAATGCCTCACCTGTGGCACCGCTGAACCACCACAAACTAGGGTTTGTGGCGGTTCTGACGGTCACAGAATTGAGTTAAGGTTTCATTCTTCTAGAGGGTTCATCGAATAACTTGCACAATATTTTAATGTTTCAAACTTGGAAAAAATTCAACTCTTGAAAAAATTTCCAGCGAGGGGCAAAGTGGGTATCTGATATCCGTTCGAACTTTTTAACACCGTCTAAACAACCCGAAATACTGCTAGAATTACGACTACGAACCACTCCGAGTTAATTTTATAGTAAATCAACATCTCATGCAAATTTAGCAAAAACAAACAACACCTGAAACACCAAAACCTAGAGACCAGAACACAAAAAAAATTTGGACCCAGAATTCCCCAAAGGGGACGGCCTGCTCGGATTTTGGGGCTTGGGGCTCGGCCAAAAACCGGCCAGTTGTGTCCAAATTTCTTCTGTGTTCTTATATTGTCCCATACAACATTCTGCACTTGTTTGAAAAATTTTTAGAGCTCAGATAAAAATCGACAGAAACTGTGGTTTGGTGTTGCAAGTTTCGGAGTAGTGTCGTTTTCGTAATCTTACACAATCCGTCTAAATCTCTCGCTTGGCTCTGATGCCACTGTAGGGTTCCTATGAATGACAACAAGGTTTCGGGAGGCATCGTCCATGCCATTTTCAAAAATTTGCTGTTTTAAAGGACCCTAAACTAGAATCGTTAATTAGAGAATCATACAAAACTAAATGTAAACTACTTTACATCTAAGTGAACTAGAAATACAACTTTTGTAGATCGGTCGTTCACTTCAATAGCTCCTAGTAGTAGTCCCTTCGCTGCATTGAAGTGATCTTGCAGACTCTTGAATGGTTCCATGAGAAGAAAGCAACGAACTTGCTTGAAATCTTCGAGGCTGAAGATGATCTAAGTCGAGGAGACACTAACTCAAGCTACCCTCTTCACTAATGTGGGATTAGTGAAGCAAACACCCTATACTAAAATGCTAATCTAGTAGAGGATGATGATGTAGGATTTTTGCTCACTTTGGATTTCTTTTTCTCACTAAAGTTTCTCACATTTACAAAACCTAGAGATCTTGAGCTTTGAGGAAGAAGATCAAGAGAGATAATATTGTGAGAGTGAATGGCAACCATGAGTGGGAAAATATCTAATATTACCCTTGCAGAGACTTAACCATGAGTTAAGATAATGGTTGGGTTAACAAATATCTAGTGTGAGACAAAACTAGTAGACTAAGTCAATGGGTCTCAAAGCTTTATGAAGTTTCATGCCATTTGACAAATTTCCAACTAATAAATGAATTACAATAAATTAATAAACCCTACATTATCTTTACCATGGTGTAAGTCTCATACACCCATGTTGCATGTATCATCAACCATGACACATAAATAATAACACAATTAATATATATCACATATATATTAAGTGTGCACATGTGAGAAAATAAATGTTTAAGTGAGCTAATATTAGTTAATGTAAATTAATATATCAAATATATAATTATACATTAAATTATTAAATCAACACTTGATTTAATAATCCGGTAATATCTCATATGACCGGCTAATATTATTTGTATCATTGTATCGAATCAACACTTAATTCGATAACCCGGCTATAACACATATAACCGACCGATACAGTATCGACTTATCGAATCAACATTTGATTCGATAACCCGGCTATATCACATATAACCGATCGATACTTTATATCGCGAGAATAGAATACGGTATCACATATTCAAATTAATCTCGGTCCCGCACATATTACATATGTGTTCCTACTTCGTTTTGCCTGAGCCAGTGAAACATCTGTGTAGGACTCTAAAGACTCGTCAATAGGCCGGCAGTAGGTGATGATCAGCAGGATTAACCGCATTTTATATGTTTTGACATCAAGCACCCACAAGCCGTCAGCGGTACTAGCCGGACGTAACGACTACCCGGGTATTGAACAATCAGAAGATCAGCAAGCTAGCCCGCTCCAACTCCTGCAAAAGCCTGTAAGTAACACTACTGTACAGTCCGGTCTTTCCGTATGATATGTCGCATATCCAGTATACGGGTGGTAAACGTCAGACCCCAATAACCGATAAGTCGTGCCGATGTGAGGCTCATAACGGGTCGAGAAACTACTGATAACACTTATCAGTAAATCTCTGTATCAGCCCTGGCCAGGGACATTCTGTAAGTACATGGTAGCGCCCCGTCCGTCTAACTGACGCCAAATGCGGAACAAAAACTTTTTAGCACTGCGCTATCGTATACTATATCCCAGATCTGCCATTAAAGCTAAACTAACAAACTACAAAGTGGGTATAAATGTTATACCGAACGATCCGAGTCCTTCGGTCTTCAACCATCATCCCACGCTTTGTTGCGGCTGCTCCGATCTCCTGAATCTCCAGTCTCCTCGTCCAGGTGGCACCACGTCGACGGATCTTTAAACGGGCTCCCGCCTCTGAACCGAAGCAACTCGATCATCAAGTTTTCTAAAAGAGATGACCAAGATTGATGTAGAGAATGAGTAGAACACTTTTTCTCACTTCGTCCAAAGCCATGGACGAACGGTTAATGAAGTTGCCTTTTGGAATCGGGTGAAATGAGAATTAAATATACTAATTTCCATGAATCCAAAACCTTAATCTTTTTTCAAGCAACCATGATCCTTCTCTCAAGAGGGGCCGGCCACTTATGAAGGAGGGGGGAGGCAAGTGTAGGAACAAAGGAGGTGACCACAACATTAATGAATGAGAATGAGTCAATTAGACACCTTGCATTATTATTAATGCACTAATGAATCATCTAACTTAGTCATGCTATCATTAAATGAACAATTAATGCAACCAATGAATTAACAACACCTCATCATCCTAGTCACCATCTAGAAGCTTCTAGAACCACGACTCACCCTCATGATGAAAAGATAAATCAGTATTAAACCGAATGTTTAATACGGCCGATAGAAAACTGGAAACTGGCAACTTCCAAAAGCGATTCTGAAACGAATTTCAGGATAACCCCGTAACAGTATAAACATACCCGCATTTGTATTACAACCGAATACAAATGCAACTGAGACAAAGATATTATATCTACTCAATATAATACTCGGATCCGGCTTAAACCAAAGCCCACCTGTATTATCTTCCAGAAATATGACACGTGCGTAAACGCACATGCATTTTCCGAACCCTGCCATAAAACCATACGGCCTCTACAACGTTTCGTCCGAACTTGGAAAACTGTCTGTGGGGGACTCTAATGACTCATCAACACACTGGCACTGGGTATAACCACTAGCACGTCAGAGGTACAAGATGTACGTAACGGTTGCCTATGTATTGATTGGAAGGGAAGCTGACGAGCGAACTCATCCAGAAACCCTACTGAGCCTAACAGTGACAATATCCGTATAGTCCGGTCCATTTGTCTATGAGTATCGCATATAGGGCCTAGGGGCTGGTAAACGTCAGACCCCCAATAGCTGTATAAGTCGGGTCAAAGAGAGAAGCCCAGAACATCCTGAGATATTACTGGAATACCTACAAGTAAATCTCGATTACCCTGGCCAGGGATTTCGTGTAATGGCTCTCCTAAACACAACGCGATCTCACCCCCAATACCGGGAGAGACGAATCCCCGATGATCTGCTCACTGCCTCCATGTGGCTCGGGACTGTACCTAAAAAATACCTGTTTGCACGACTCCTTTGAGCCGTGGTAGGGTAGAAATCAAAGCACAGTGGGAACTCACACGAGACAAATGACGACCTCAGGTCGATGAACTATCCTGCACACATGTCACCTAGGAACTGCTATCTGACGATATGTATAAAACCAACTTAGCATGTTCCCGGTGAGTCCAGTCCGGTGTACTCATAACTCAATGAGCACCTGTATACATCTTAGGTGAACCAACTGACACCAATGGCTTGTGAGACCGGCCACCGCCCCTCATCGGGGTCTCCACTGTATACACTAGTCTACACTGGAGTATCGATGCCCTGTCTCGAAACTCCCACGACTAGGGACACTTTAAGGATGTGCTTATAGACCCCATCTCTCACGTATATGATCGCCATCATACTGCCGGCAGTCAAGCAAGAATCTTATGGGCTCTATTAACATGCAATAGTGAACTAAAGCATGTATACGATGATAAAGACAAACCATATAGCATACTATCAACTTGAGTAAGACAGTCTTGTCGGTATAGGTCCTTCCTCAATCATTGCAATCACGTGCCTGCGATCGAATAATTGACTTAGAGAGCACTATATCCAACAATCTCCCACTTGCACTTAAGGCTATTATTGTGATGTCGCATACTCATAGCCTCAGTGAGTGGATCCGCCCTGATGTTTCTTTCTATGTCTCTCTTAATCTTAAGTTCGCGGAGAAAGCCATCTCCCGAATCGAGTAATAGGTGTCTTAGAATATGTCTGGATATCAGATGGGACCTAGTTCATAAATGAACTCCAAATCCAAACTTCATAGACTGTATTGATAACTGAACCTAATCAATATCGCGTACCATGCCTCTCACAGTATCCTCTTAGACCACCTGTCCTTAATACTGTCCCTCTTCAGAGGGAAAACTATAATTCTGCCAATCACTCTGTCATCCAGGTCACCTTGGAAGCCTTGAATGATAACCGTTTCCTCAAGGTGGCTGCCATTATCAAATCCATAGAACATCCATTCATGTTCTAAAACTGCTTCCTAATGTTTCTCCAAGATTGGATTAATATAAACTTATCGCATCTAGTGCAAAAACAACATCTGGTGTGGTACTTGACATTTCATGATTGACTCAATTACCTAAGCAAGTGATCTGCCAATCATACACATCCCTCTCTTTTTAGTCTGTAAGACACCTTTAGAGAGGGTGACTCCATCATCTGCAGGTACACCACCATGCCAGGAGTCATCTATTCTAAAATACCATTAGAATACTGTCAAAGTACCCAGATTCGGAAACTACCTAATTCTAGATCTAAAACTATAGATCTAGTAACCAGAATGTCTGATATTACATCCATGTCCTTTATGGAGAAACAACTGTGTGACGACCAAAGTACAACCGATCGTAGTATAGGAATTTTAGTTCCTACTCTGTGTATGTCATCCAAATACCAGGACATCATACCCTACTACCTTTTTAACAGATCCATCCCCTATTCTGATGAAGTCAAAGCCATCACTTTTACATCAAAATTAGAGGATCTAATCTCTGCTATATGTGCTCACGCGTATAAATAGACATAAGCTACTTGCCCACTATGCTTCCGCTGCTCCCACTGACCACAACAACCCTCTGGCAGGATAATATATACGTGTACTTCTAAAACTAGTTTAGAACGATGCTATACATATCCTCCTGCCGGGTCTCATAGTCTGGAACAACAGTAGTGTCAAGTCTGGGTAAACAAGAACTTCCCTGTCACCGTCCTTGAGGCTACCTGAGTACCTCTCGGGAGTCTGAGGTTACCCACCATATCTGCGGAGTGGCTAATGGAATGTCAAACCTGATTGAATATATAGGTCCTATTAAATTTTCCGTAATCGTTTGCGGTTCTGGAATCACTTCCAGTTCTACCATACTCCCACTACTGTTTTCTGAAAAATCCATTTTACTAAAACTGTGGCGAGTCAAGAAACAATATCACTATTGATCTTCCAGATGGTAGAAAATCAACCCTCGTCAAAGCTAGGGTCAACCCGCAAACTGTCATTACAGAAACATGCCTTGAGTTATCCAGTGTCTGGTTTTAAGCATAAGCTGGACAACTCCCCTTACCTTAACATCGTTAAGATATGAAGCATTCTATATCCAATATAGAAACTTTGGCACTTATTTAATTAGAACCAGATTCTAATTATGCAGCTGTCTCCAGTGCATATCAACTTAATGGAGAGAGGATAATCAGCATTACTCAACTTAGGAATACATCCAATTATGAGGAATCCGAAAGTGAAACAAGTTTCTTAAAACCGTTACTATCAACTGAATACCAATCACAAGAATCTACATCTTCAATTTCTTTGAAGAATCCCGATACTTGCGACACCTGGTTCTCTACTTTATTCTTATACCCACAACTTCTCGAAACTTAGACCTTGTATTTCTACGAAACACTTGTCTAAAATTTGGAGAAGTCATAAGTAAACAGAACATAGTACGAGGACCATCCCCTTTGTCCTGATGGACACTGGACAACATACTATACTCTGTATAAGTCCTCTGAGTTTAATAACTCAAAACATGTGCGTCGTAGGTTGAAAACCGTCCCCAGGTGATTTCCTCAAATATCACCAATTACAACGAATTCCGATATAATGAGGATGATCACCAAATTCCCAATAACTTACTCCCACTCATTATCTGTAAAACTATACAGATGTGAGAATGAAACCTGGCAAATACATACCCTGGAGTAAGTATGTAATCGGGAAATCAGTTTCCTTTAACAATGCACTGAAACATGAAAATGTTTCGTAGGGGTTTCCTGGTATTCCTAGTAATTCCTTTTCCATTATTCAGATTCATGACTGTAACCGTATATATCCCTGCCATCTCTCCAATTCCCTTTATTTGTCTTTCGTCGTTACCTTCTGTACACCATCGTTAGGCTAAATCGTTTTCTTCCTTCCCTACCGTTCTGCACCAGCCTGTGGTTTGGAAGAAGAATATCCAGTAAGCATAATAGGTGTACTCTCCTAAACCAAGGAGTACTCGCAACTTGAGAGAAGGTGATGATAAAAGACAAGTGAATAATACCTTATTCTCTTTCTCCCGAACTGAGGGAAAAAGC
This sequence comes from Agapanthus africanus, assembly GCA_030015575.1. Taxonomy (NCBI): domain Eukaryota; kingdom Viridiplantae; phylum Streptophyta; class Magnoliopsida; order Asparagales; family Amaryllidaceae; genus Agapanthus; species Agapanthus africanus. Next base: position 290,462,174 of record CM057347.1, on the reverse strand, counting down.
AAAGGTGAAAAAGGAGTGGCGATGAAGTACGCGGTTTGGTCGTGAATGATAGCAGTCGCAATTTACTTTGCTCTCTTTCTAATCTCTTTATTTTGTCTTTAGTTATTACCTTCTGTACACCCTATTCAGGCTAATTGGTTTTCTTCATTCCCTACCTTTCGGCACCTGCCTATGGTTTGGAAGAAGACTATCTAATAAGCGTAATAGGTGTACTCTCCTAAACTAAGGAGCCCTCGCAACCTGAGAGAACGTGATAATAAAAGACAACTGAATAAACTAATTCTATTTCTCCTGAACCTGGATTCATCCTTGAAGAAGTCCCATTGAGTTTGTATATAACCATACGATGGATCTATCCAATGGAAGTGGATGCCCGTATTAATACAGAGTGTTCTGAGAAATACAATGGGTAAAAGAAGGAGCGGCAATGACTTATGCAACTCGGACAATCCAAAAGCCAGTATTTTAAGAAGGTTCGGTCAACTTGGTCACTGAGTTATAGTCTAGGGTCGGTCAAAAGTCGCTGCCAAATAGAGAGAGAAAAGAAACACTCTGCGTGCACTCTAACTTAGATCAGAATGGTTATCTCTTTATCTAATCAGGAAACCTCCCACTGTAATCTCAAATTCTCCTCCAAACCTGAAAGAAGAATTAGTCGGGATCACCCGAAGAGTAAACCAACTCATCAGTGGGAATCGGGATCCAACTATCATCGCATGATAACTTGATGGATGCCATTCAAGTTATTACACTCCAGAAGGTATGTGCAAGTATGGAAAGTTTCTTGTATGTTTGAAACTCCCGATGTAATTTTTATCCCATGCTCTTATGACCTTGACGTAGGCCAACAAATCATAAGTCACATGTCAAGTTCTACCCGTCGTTGTCCTGATTAATTTTGGTCCATCGTACATGCCCTTGACGTAGGCCAACAAGGCTGTACGTCTGTCCTAAACTAATGCATCTATCTATGCAACAAATGAATACCCCAGCAGCTACCAAACACTATGCCTTGACGTAGGCCAACAAACATAGCTTGAATACCACTGTGCATCCATAAGAAATGACGGAGGGTTACGTCTAGTTTTTGGCGAAAAACCTTTAACGTAATGAACTTGATCTCGTTGAAGGAACCTGATAGCTTTTTATAAAAATATAGTGGCGAAAACCTTTGCTAAAGAGGTCACTCCCGGTGAAGGGATCTCGGCTCTTTCCTCGTGGAATGAGGTGCAGGATATTCATAACCGAATACCGCGATGCAAAGTAACTTGTGATCGACTATATTGAAGTTATTACCTTGACGCAAACTTCTGCCCAAGGGGTCACTCCCGGTGAAGGGATCTCGGCCCTTGCCTCGTCGAATGAGGTGCTGGATATTCATAACCGAATACCACTGTGCATAACAAAAGGAAACGTCTTTGTAATAACTCTTTTTAAAATTTGTTCCAACGACATCAAATATAGGTTTGTTTTATCCTTGCATTGATAAGAATCAATGCAGTCCCATCAATAAACTACACCAGAAAAGAACGAAAATAAAATGTACGTATATGCCATCCGCATTCGCCACTGGGTCCCGTCATCACCCGTTAGGTTACTTAACTAACGAAAGAGCGGGGACTAAACTAGCGCGGGTGTAAAACATATACAACATCTAATAGTATATATACCAATATACAATAATCGCTCCAGGCATGATAATATGCAACATTACAGAAAAGTAATAAGCATCACAGAACAATACAGATAATCTGGGATCCCCGGGTTTCACCGAGCTGCTACTGAAACCCGACGTTCCCCTGGTCGTGTGGATAGCCTGTGCAATGAAACCTAGACCCCTACGGGTGCGGCAAGTTACCCGCAAAAACCTGAAGCGAGGCAGCCCCCTACAGCAAAGTGAATGGACCACCCAGCACTTCACGGAATCCGGTAACTTGAGCACCCTTCCTTGGGTCAACCTGTACCCCCTACGAGTGCGGCGAATAGTCTGCCAATTCTAGAGTGAGGCCCCTCTGCCTCTCAAAGCCATAAGATACGGACCCGTTGCCCTCCAGAACCCGGCTATCCGTGCACTCCGTCGCGGGGTAAACCTAGTACAGAAAAGAAAATATATACAATGGGTACATCGACCTCAGCCCGGTCGTGCCCCAAAAGAATATTATACAAACAGGCTGTGACGTCAGTCCACATGTTGGACGCTCGCCCCGCAATATCAAAAGTACAAATAAATCCAAACAGCACTATCATTGCACACTGCTATCCACTACGACAAATCCGCAACATCACAGCACAACACAGAACATCAACGTGAATGTCACGTTCGCAAACCCGTCTAAAAGAACTATAGCAATTAGACGAGGTTTACTGCTCGAATGACATTCATGGTACAAGATATAAAGTAAGTACTGCAAACTAACAAGTTTAAAATTTCGATCGACAAAATTTCCCGAAGTGGGCCCCACGTACATCTGCAGTACAGTAACAAAAACTGGGCCCAAAAGAACATTTCCAGAAACCACAATTTCCCATGTAGAAGCTACAGAAGAAATATGACCCACTGATTCACCAAGACGGCCGCGGTTCCGCGGCCAAAGCATGGCTTTGGCGGCGGATCCGCTGCCGTACGGTCGGATCAGTGGATCGAATTTCTTCTGTTTTCTAATAAAACCCTGCACGTTTTTCTGGTATGGTCAGAATAATTTTTAGAACAGATTTAAAATTAACAGAAACTTTAACATATGAAATTGCGATTTTGAAAATTCCGTTCGATCGATATTTTAAACGCGTTAGCACAAGTTAGTAAAGCTTAATGGCGAGGCTCTGATGCCAATGTAAGTACACGGTAGCGCTCCGGCCGTTTAACAGACGCCAAATGCGGAACAAAAACTTTTTAGAACTGCGCTATCGTATACTATATCCCAGATCTGCCATTAAAGCTAAACTAACAAACTACAAAGTGGGTAGAAATGTTATACCGAACGATCCGAGTCCTTCGATCTTCAACCATCATCCCACGCTTTGTTGCAGCTGCTCCGATCTCCTGAATCTCTAGTCTCCTCATCCAGGTGGCACCATGTCATGCCCCGCTTCCCAAAATACGGAATACGAGGGGTTGACAAGGCCAGCCATACTCCTACGGTCAAGGAAATATCCTGCCGTAGTCACACTTCGGCTTCTACCTTTACATGGTAATCAGTAAATAATGCGCAGGTAATGAGAAATGCAGTAATTGAAACAAATCAAATACAAAGAACTGAGCTGATGGAGGTAAAAAGAGTATAACTCTGAATAGCTAATCAAGATGTCCGTGATGTACGTTTGGTCCTGGTCCCGGCTAGATCCACTCCTCACTCTGAGCATACATACTCTGGTCGTCAGAGCGACACGATAGTAATATATATGTATATATATATGCAGTTGTAACTCGAACAGTGATAATAAATATATAACAGTAAATCAAGACATCAAAGATGTAAACATGGAGTAATCAATGCAGTGGAACAGTAAAAGCAGTAAACTAGTATGCCAGGTATGCCAACACAGTAAGTAATGTATATCAATGCCATTATCCCTATCAGTCTCTAAGTCTCACTGTACAGGTCACTAAGCCTATCTTCAGTCCAAGTGTGAGAGTCAACCACTCGCGAGTGTCCTCCACCCAAGGGTAGGACCCAAGGGCAAAGGACCATGGGCCCAACATATAACTCACGGTAATAATCATGTACCCTGTAAATCTACATATATCTCCATATATATAAGCCGGCATGGGACTCCCGAGATTCTGTTGAACTCACACTCAAACTACCCCACACTCCGTGGTCTACATCAAATGCTAACCATAACCTCAAATACCAGTCGGTCTGTGACAAGTCTGCGCGAGAACTGGAGACAGGATCTCCATCAAGCACGTCCCGACTAATACCCAAGATAAATGGCAGTGTCTGGTGCCTTATCTGTGACACACATGCAAGAGCTTCCATAAGTGTCCCATACCACTTATAGTCACACGTACACGCGTCCCACAGACGTCGACAATGCAATAGAATAATAAGGTTCACTGATTGTGTACAAGTACGTGTCACTTTCACTTATTCACTCATGCACGAACACTAACGTACTTGCCACAATCATCACTAATACCTAACACTGGGTAATGCACATGATCACTAGGTTATCAATGCAGTGACATAAGTATGATATGATGAGGAAACAATATGTAAAGCATGATTAAGATGTTGTAAATCAGTATTCTACCACTTGCGTAATTTATCAGAAATCATACGTGTACAGTTTAGCGAAATAGTGAATGGGGAACAAATAGTATGTTTGATTATCTATCCAGCGAATTTATTTTCACGTCAATCGGGTTTCAGAATCACTAGTTATGGCCATTACATTTTAAGCGTTCACAGCTGGAAATCCGGTTTCAGAATCGGAAGTCCGTTTTGCAACGAATTTTAATCCTAGTTGGGATCAGAATTTAGTGATGCTATAGTTGAATGAAATCTAGGTTTTTCAATAAGGTTTTCAACTCAACAAACGGATTCTCAATCTCGTTTGTACGTCAGGAGTTATACACTGTTCAATACTAGTATGTCAATTCTGATTCTGTTGGGACTGTTATACGTCCCGATCTTTTAAATTACAGATTAAATAGCAAATGATGACGAAACAGGATGAAACCACTTGTGTTATCTAGATAACAGATTCAACTTTAATAAACAGTGGAGTTCCGCAACATATGAGTTAAGGAAACAAGGTGGTACCCATTACGGGACAGCACACAGTAAACAGAGTCGCTCTGGGCTGCAGTCCAGAGTCGCACTCCTATCCAAATATTACCACAATTTAAGTACAGAAACCATTAGAAACTTGCATAGGGTTATATTTCATCGAGTCGTCTTCGATTTAATCCCTCGAACGCATCATTCCAGTAAGTACATAATTTATGGTGATTTTAACGGTTTTCAGATACAAGAATTTCCAGTTTTACAGGTATACTTGGGGGTAATCGTTTTAGTCGTTAATAGTCGTATTATCCAGTGAAATTTATACACCGCATTCAAAATCACATGGTCCAGAAAATGCCCTCATGTTCCGTCAATTTAAATGAGGATTTCCATTGAGATCATGCATCAAACACTTGCATCATATAATTTATCGAGAAATGTAAATTTGTAATCTATACGACCTAAGTTTGTAACACGAAAATATTAGCATGTAGCAAGTAAAATACTTGCCTGGTGACGTTCTGGCGATGCACGGCAGCGGTAACGGCGATCTCTGTAGGTGTTCGATAAAATTCCGGGACTCGACCGCGGCGGCTAGGGGTGCCATGAGGGGGTGTCGGGGCTGGGGATCGCTGGTGCTGTCGAGGCTGATGGAGAGGGATTGCAGGAGGAGAGAGAGAGAGAGTTAGAGAGAGAGAGAGAGAGAGAGTTAGACAAGAGAGAGAGATTTAGAGGGAGGGAGGGAGAGACACAGAGAGAGAGAGGGGAGACAGATAGAGAGAGAGAGATGTAGAGAGAGGGAGAGAGAGAGGTGATGTCGACGACGACGACGACGACGACGATGATGATGATGATGCGGTCGACGATGGTGCTGGGGAGTCGACGAGATGCAGTGGGGGCTCGCCGGCGAGAGGGCGCAGAGGCTCGAGCTCGGGTGTGCAGTGCGGGTTGGAGCTCGAGAGAGGGGCTCGACAGAGAGGGAGGTGAAGTGATGGGGGAGGAGGTTAGGGTGAGGAGAATGAAGGCGAGGAGGCGCTGGTCGACGACGAAGGGGGTGAACATCGGCGACTAGAGCAGGTGAGGGCGTGGCTGTGATAGAGGAGGTGGGTGCGTGGGTGGAGAAAGGTCTCGGGCTCGTGGTGCGAAGGAGTGAAGGGGAGTGGGGACGAGGCGGTCGTAGTTGACGTCACCATCGTCGGCGGGGAGTGGAGTGCAGGGATTTAAGCGGGTGAAAGTTTGAGGGGGAGAGAGAAGGTCGGTTTTGGAGATAGGAGCGATGAGATGAGTTGGAGAGTGAGTATGTGAGGGGGTGAAGGGAGAGAGGATGAGGGGTGCGCGTCGTGGGGTAACGCGCGCGAGCGTGGGCGTCGGCTGAGGAAGTGGATCGCGTGAGCGGGGGAGGCGGAAAGAGCCGTTGGGAGAAGATGAAGGCGAGGCGGGTCGGGTTAGGGTGAGCGGGTCGGGTGAAGAGGGAGAGTGGGCTGAGGAGAATGGGCCGGTGTAGAAGAAAATAAATCAATTGGGGAAAAGAAAGAAGTGGGCCGGGAATTTTAGAAAACATTAAAAAGGTTAGGGAGTCTGGGCTCGGGCTGAAGGAGCTTGGGCCGCAGGAAAATTAAGATGGGGAATGGGCTGGGTTTTTAATAAAAGGGATTAAGGGGTTTTAAAATAAATAATTTATAAGTAAAATAAATACATTTTAGAAGTGAAAGGTAAATACAGATATTGGTATGAAAAGGGGCTGGTATGCATGAGATTGATAGGTTTTGGGGTATGGGCTGAGGGAATATATATATATATATATATATATATATATATATATATATATAGTTGGAGAATAAAAAGGGTTGGGGATTTAAAATACTACAACTAATTTATAGATATAAGTAGATAGATTTGTAAGAAAAACCAATTTTATAAAATACGGATATTGGTGTATATAAAGGAACCGGGTATTACACACCACGTCTACGGATCTGTAAACGGGCACCCGCCTCTGAACCGAGGCAACTCGATCATCAAGTTTGCTAAAAGAGATGACCAAGATTGATGTAGAGAATGAGTAGAACACTTTGTCTCACTTCGTCCAAAGACATGGACGAACGGTTAATGAAGTTGCCTTTTGGAATCGGGTGAAATGAGAATTGAATATACTAATTTCCAAGAATCCAAAACCTTAATCTTTTTTCAAGCAACCATGATCCTTCTCTCAAGAGGGGCCGACCACTTATGAAGGAGGGGGGAGGTAAGTGTAGGAACAAAGGAGGTGACCACAACATTAATGAATGAGAATGAGTCATTTAGACACCTTGCATTATCATTAATGCACTAATGAATCATCTAACCTAGTCATGCTATCATTAAATGAACAATTAATGCAACCAATGAATTAACAACACCTCATCATCCTAGTCACCATCTAGAAGCTTCTAGAACCACGACTCACCCTCATGACGAAAAGATAAATCCGTATTAAACCGAATGCTTAATACGGCCGATAGAAAACTGGAAACTGGCAACTTCCAAATGCGATCCTGAAACGAATTTCAGGATAACCCCGTAACAGTATAAACATACCCGCATTTGTATTACAACCGAATACAAATGCAACTGAGACAAAGATATTATATCTACTCAATATAATACTCGGATCCGGCTTAAACCGAAGGCCACCGGTACTATCTGCCCGAAATATGACACGTGCGTAAACGCATGTGCATTTTCCGAACCCTGCCATAAAACCATACGGCCTCTACAACGTTTTGCCCGAACTTGGGAAATTATCTGTGGGGGACTCTAATGACTCATCAACACACTGGCATTGGGTATAACCACTAGCACGTCAGAGGTACAAGCTGTACGTAACGGTTGCCTATGTATTGATTGGAAGGAAAGCTGACGAGCGAACTCATCCAGAAACCCTACTGAGCCTGACAGTGACAATATCTGTATAGTCCGGTCCATTTGTCTATGAGTATCGCATATAGGTCCTAGGGGCTGGTAAACGTCAGACCCCCAATAGTTGTATAAGTCGTGTCAAAGAGAGAAGCCCAGAACACCCTGAGATATTACTGGAATACCTAAAAGTAAATCTCGATTACCCTGGCCAGGGATATCGTGTAATGGCTCTCCTAAACACAGCACGATCTCACCCCCAATACCAGGAGAGACGAATCCCCGACGATCTTCTCACTGCCTCCATGTGGCTCGGGACTGTACCCAAAAAATACCTGTTTGCACGACTCTTTTGAGCCGTGGTAGGGTAGAAATCAAAGCACAGTGGGAACTCACACGAGACAAATGACGACCTCAGGTCGATGAACTATCCTGTACACATGTCACCTGGGAACTGCTATCTGACGATATGTATAATACCAACTTAGCATGTTCCCGGCGAGTCCAGTCCGGTGTACTCATAACTCAATGAGCACCTGTATACATCTTAGGTGAACCAACTGACACCAATGGCTTGTGAGACCGGCCACCTCCCCTCGTCGGGGTCTTGACTGTATACACTAGTCTACACTGGAGTATCGATGCCCTGTCTCGAAACTCCCACGACGAGGGACACTTTAAGGATGTGCTTATAGACCCCAGCTCTCACGTATATGATCGCCATCATACTGCCGGCAGTTAAGCAAGAATCCTATGGGCTCTATTAACATGCAATAGTGAACTAAAGCATGTATACGATGATAAAGACAAACCAGATAGCATACTATCATCTTGAGTAAGACAGTCTTGTCGGTATAGGCCCTCCCTCAATCATTGCAATCACGTGCCTGCGATCGAATAATTGACTTAGAGAGCACTATATCCAACAATCTCCCACTTGCAGTTAAGGCTATTATTGTGATGTCGCATACTCATAGCCTCAGTGAGTGGATCCGCCCTGATGTTTCTTTCTATGTCTCTCTTAATCTTAAGTTCGCGGAGAAAGCCATCTCCCGAATCGAGTAATAGGTGTCTTAGAATATGTCTGGATATCTGATGGGTATCTGATAGGTATAATACCAACCCGTATACCATCTTTGATGTAAAAAAACAATGGATGTGGGATCATACATCGCCCATTATATGGGTCAAGATGCGTACACGCTAGTCTACTCCGGAATATCGATGTCACGTCCCGAAAAAACGGAACTTGGCCGGCACTTAAACTACGAAACGTCTCGAGGAGTACGCAATCTAAGCAAGCCGGAAACCCAGAAATCCAAACCAAGAAAAGTAGTAGAGTGGAGGAAAACCATTTTCAAATCAAATAGTTTGCAACATATGCCGAAATATTCATTTCAAAATCATAAGTCTTTTCTAAAAATTTCGGTAGTGTTTCCTTTGTAAAAACTAACCCCAAACGGGTACAAAACCTGATAAAGCATATATAATGAATAAAGGCATCCCAAGCAGGAGCTAGTTCTTCGTCAATCGACGGTCACAACCACGCAAGCAATATAATATACAACGCCGAAAGGCGAGGATCACAACAGAAAAGGAAACTCAAAACAGAATGAAATCCAGAGAAATACAATGCGCGACTCTAAGGTCGAATGAATAAACATCACTGGTCTCTATCTCTAAAATAAATACATGTTTGGTTGATGGAACTTCTAGATACAACAGAATAATAATATACAAAGTATACTGATGGTCACGATACAAGTGAACACACCTACTAGCAAATCACCCGGAAATGGAAGTAGTTCCAGCAAAGCCGTAATGAAACCTGTACGACAAAACCTGCAAGAAACTGTGGCACAACGGGGGTGAGTTGCCAACTCTTGAGTAGATTACATCTACGAACAGAAATCGCATGTATGACGCAATCCTAGGTCATACGATAAATATTTATCCTCAAATATATAACCAGCAGCCTATAACAATGGCTAGGGTATACCTCTAAACAACTGTAATACTAAGTGCTCGTGTCAGTGCCTCAGATAGCAATATATCATATGGATGATGTATGAATGAATGAAAATAGATTACATGTACTGAAGAAACTGCTTTCATAACTTAGTGAGATTACTGTATTTTCAAAACGAGGTATCATAAATGAAATCAGTATAAACAATGTCTAGCATCGACACAAAACATAAATCCCAATATCTCAATATCTCACGCTCCGGCTATCCGGACTGGCCTGGATCATCAAATCTCAGTACCTCAATATCTCAAAATCTCAATCTCACTATCTAGGGCGCCGTTAGTCCAGACCGACCCCTACCATCAATTTCAAGACCACGACGGTATCCTCTGGATATCGGACGAGTCGGGTAAAATCACCGGTCGGTAGTGCTCCCCTACCAGGCTCAACGCCATCCTCTGCGACCTTCTCGCCTCGGAGTACCGCACCGGGCCCACCATGTACCCGAAACGGTTCATCCAACTCCTCGAATTGGGTCTCAAAATCCATGAGCAAACTCATGGTGGACGACTCATACATCATGGGAAAACCGCACTTTTCTTTTAAAAAGATAGAGAAAAGAAGTTTATAAATGTTTTTGCGGTTTTCCCCCAAATCCAGGAAATCTCATGAAAATCCGAATCCAAATCATCGATGGCATGTAAACAGTGAATATAGGCATAAAAATCCATGAATGCGGAATAACAGTGAATAACAATATGCATGAAGTAGCAAGTAGTAACTGTAATGTCTAAACTGGCATATAAGGCAAGTACACTAATATCATGTCGAAACTTTTAGCTAACAAGCTATGTCAATGTAATAGTATTTTCTGGGTGTGCGTGACATGGCAATTACCAATGAAGATGTGTGTGAGCCGACAAGTAAGTGTACGTGGTACATACGCATCATCGGTAATGGTGCTGGTGTCCTAACAGCATGATATCAACAATGGAATATGAAATCACAACATAGGTATGCGATGCGGAGCGGACATCAATAATATGCGGGAGCCGAATACTAAACACAGCGATAACTAATATGGTCTAACTACTACACTAAACTATAGAGCTAAGCTAACATGCTAACTGAAGGTAAGGAAACCGCCTAACATCTGAGTCGACACACACACACACACACACACACACACATATATATTAGTCGGTGATCCCACCGCAATAATATCACATCCAATACCATATTTATAATCAGACATTCCTAAGTCAAGAGTGTGGATCAAACATCAATATATAGCTCGTACGTAAATCCGTCGTACGGTATCTCAAATCTTGGTACAGGTCAATATCACATTCATCACATTATTCATCTGGTATCTTCTTTATCAAAGATCACAATCCGACGTACTGATCTATGTCTAGTACAATATCATCAATATAATCATGATCTGATTGTTGATTTACAGCCTCGTACAAACCGATATCATCAGCACATATCATCATAAAGAAGTATACATTATAGCTATTTTAACATATCTTATCTCATGTCTCGATCACCGGTCAACTATTCTGTGTATATCACTATTCCCATGGTATCGTCGTCCAAAGATCCGCTTTAACATCATGACGTATCTCAAGTACGAATCCTGCCATATCTCCGATCTCACGGTCTCAAATCAAATCTCATCGACTCACCTCAAATCCCAAGTACTATCCTCAATCCAGTATATGAACACATAGTCCCATACCCATGTGACCACATAAATATATATTCCCATATACGCACATATGAAAGAAGAATGTATGCAAGTATGGTGTGTGTGTATGCGTGGTGCAACCACTACTCTAGGGTTTCACAACACTAAACCAATCCAAACACGCCTAGAATCCATCTTTATCATCAATAATCTCAAACAATATATAATCAATATATGCGTGTATACGTATTCGTATACATCACCACGAACTGCGGGGGTGCTATACGCCACCCACCCGACTTCTCCCCGTAGATATAAATCTACTTACCTTGCTTCTTGTGTGCCGATGCCGATGTCGCCATCTTTAACTTCAATGCCTCAACGTCACGTGGGGTACCTACAAGGATATCAGAAACGCTAAAGCACATAAAAATCACATCGGAAACAAAAAACGGCATATGCTACGCCCATAGGTAAAAACCTATAGTCTCGCAAGCAAACACAATCAATAACCCTTTGCCGTTGACGTTCAAATGCCACCCGACAGAAACGAATCTCCAAACACCAAAGTCCATGCTGAAACAAGTCGTAAACCCTGCGCCAACACAAGAAAACTACCCCAGATTCTACCCTAGATGGAATCAGTCAAAATTGCACATGCCAAGGGTCAAGTTTACTGGAAATATGGCCCAGAAACAAAAACGAGGGGGTTCCAACCTGCTCTGGCCACAAATTGCAGCCAGAAGAGATTTATTGGCGGCCTGGAAGAGGGGAGAGGGGCTAGGGTTTAGTGTGGTGGTTCCTAGTTGCCTGCATATACTCCTGTTAGTCCAAAATAATTTTCAGGTAGCTCGGGTGTTAGCAGATTTCAAAACACACTTGCAGAATTACAGTTTTTCCCGATATTGTTTCTATAAATCCGTATTCTGAGTTCTAATCTCTAGTTTGGTCCAATATAACTTCATAACAGGGGTTGTAGTCTCTAACTACACCCCAATTCACCTTTGATTTCAATTTAAACCCTAAACTCTAACTTGGAATTTCCAAAGTCCTCAAAACGACACGATATCGACATGAAACAAGTATAGATGCATAAGAAATCAAAATACTACTCTAAGGGTGCAGAAATTACATCCTTTGGCAACTCAAGAAAATTCTTGAGTTGCTCAAAGTCCTCATAATCCACTCTTTCTAGGTCCAATGTGTAGCTAGTGAGCTTGGGAACAATTTTTGTGAAGTGGGAATGGGGTTTTAGGGTTGGATCCATGGTGTTTTGGGGCTTTGAAGATGGAGGAAGAAGAGGAAGGAGCAGGAGCAACAGCAGCTCACTAGGGGAGAGAGAGAAGATGAGAGGAAGAAATGATGGGGATGGTTTCAAACAAAAGGGTTGACCTACTCTTTCTCTCTCTTCATCATACCTTACGTTTTCTTTTCTTTTCCTTTTTTCCTTTATTTCCTCTCACACAAGGGTAACCCTAGGCAACTATACACCCACAACATATAAGAAATTATGATAAGTGTGGAAAAATGATATGTGCATGTTTTGCACCAAAAATACTAAAAATCCAATTAGCGATTTTTAATCACGAATATCACTAAATTAGTATCTAATTCATCATAAAAACTTAAAAATGGCATAATTCCATAAAATACCCTATTTTAGAATTTTCCATAATTTTTCCAAAATTTTTCCCATTTATCGGTATTTAATTATACCGAAATATTAAAATATTCATTAAAAATTAATATTAAATTATAAAAATTCCCAAAAATAATATTTTATTTTTCTGAAATATTACAAATCTTCCCCCCTTACAGAAATTCGGTCCCCGAATTTAAATTTAAACCCCCAAATTCTAAAACATTTGAAAGGAAAGTCCAAGTCGTCGGGGCTCCGAAATCATCAATACATAAAACGCATCACAACGCAATGCATGCGCATGAGAAATGAGCAGATAACTCAAAATCGAAACTCCGTCAAGCATCCCGCAATCATCGGAGTCATGGTAAAGACACGAATGCCAAATCCAAAGCAAAACCAATATGATATAAATCAGAACTATGCATGTAAATATCAAATCTATACATGTAAATATCAGAAGGGAATGCATGCCAAAATTTTTTTTAGTCGATGTGCAATGCACATAATACTGCACAGTGGCGGATGTCTATCATATGAAAGTAACCATATACTTATATATCTTTTGTTTAATGTGTACGTTCCGCCGTTTTTGGAAACAATTTAGAAGGGTTTCCTTGTTTTAAACGTTTCGTGTCATATCAGACACGTAGGTAAATACTGAGACTATAGCTCGCTTTTTGGAAATCCCTTTGAAATCTATCAATGCATGCAAAATATATCCAGGTACTGTCATCTGACTAGTTCTTCTCAGTACGAAAACAATAATAAACATCATAAAAAACGTACTGCTCCATAAGAAATCAATCCCAAAATGTGCATATAAATGCTACGTGCGTCTGGTGCGCACGGAAATCAAAATCCATGAATGTGCCATACATGTGCACAGAAACAACATCAAGGTGCAACGGGTGTGCACATAACATCTGGCATAGGCAACGTGTGTGCCTGACAGCAAAAACAGGTGCATCTGACATGCACAAAGAATCTCGATTTAGTGCATCTGGTGTGCACCAAAATCGCATCTCATAACATGCGTCCAACATGCGCGAAAACCCAAATCTGGTGCATCCATCCTGCACGAAGTCATGAAATCCAATATCAAGCGGCGAACATGCGCAAAAATCCAATCAGGTGCACGAGGTGCACAAAATAAATATCGAACATCACAATTGAAATCGAAGTCCAGTGCAACTAAGTGCACAAAATACGAATCACTGCACTGCAAGCATATGTGAACTATACCGAGTGCAAAAACCAAATCATGTGCGTACATATTCACAAAATCAACTCAGCTGCATGAAAACCATAAAATCATAAACATGAGAAACCAAGGCACGGAAACGATATCAAGTGCAACAATTGTGCAAAAGTCATAAATACTCAGTAGGTGCAACCATGGTGCATGAAAACAAATATCATGAAACTCAATCATCAAAATCAATCATGCGAATAGATCGCCCAAAATACCGAAATCAAGTATGGCGGAATAGTCCCGCTCAAGCACATCCTCCAAGAATCTCTGGCCAACTGTCGTGGTCACTCATAGCATGTCTCGTCGACGATCCTGAACTCTGGCCTGCTGGTGTGCGTAACATGACCACTCTTGGGTCGAATTCTTCTCGTAATTTATTCCAGAAAGGTCCTGTCGAGGTCTCTTCCAAATCTCGTCTCTGCCTGACTGTCCGGAAGTCATCGTCCTTTACTATATCTGTTTTTTGTTCCGGAACGGCTGCAAACTCATCGCGACTCCTTCTGGAAGGTATATCCAAATACAATGCCTCGTCATGCGTATCGCATCTCTGATGTCGGCGGAGTGGAACGTCATCTTATTCAGATCTTATACGAACCTCTTACTCCACTTTTCTCTAATGTCGACTGCTTCGGACTTGTCTCGTTGTGGCTGCATGGACTGAGCTCTAATGGCTATCCTCGTATCTGGAGTCTCCCAAGAAAGCATCTCACCACCTAGCATTCAAATGAAGTCGAACCATCCGATCGATTCGTCAAAACCTCATAATCCCCCAAGAGCTCAACATCTTGGGTACAGTTTAATAGTATCGAGTACATACCACAACATCGATGGTCCAGCCGTAGAAGGGCAAACCCAAGCCTCACTAATGGCGTCGCGGAACTGCCGCAAACCATAAGGTTCAAAGGCTTTCACACGGTCATTATGTCGAGTTAGGGTTTCATTCTTCTAGAGGGTCCATAGAATTGCCTGCATGTCTTTCCGAATACTTTAAACTTGGAATAATAGGTTTCTGACATTCGATCGCCTCTATCGCCTCTCAACGTATCCGCGTGAAGTCGTCTCTAGCTGGAATCAATCTATCTAATGACCTTGCATCGGGGTTGGTGAACGAACCACATGTCCTAGTCATTCATCCTCGGTGACTAGCGAACTTCTATCATCTCTTAGTACAACTCGTACTGCAATAGATCGAACATTGTCACGACCAGAAAGAGCCCGTGACTGGCCCTTGAATCCTATGAAGTCTATAGGACTCCATCTGATCCAAGTAAGCCAAAAGCCCAGAAATCTAAAACCATTTATGGAGTAAATATAGGAACTGGTTTTTAATAAGTAAAGAAAATATGTTTGAAATCAAAGTTTTCAAATAACTAAGCCGAAAATGCATTTTAAAAATGTGTAGTCTTTTCTGAAAATTTCGGCAGAGTTTCCTTTGTAAAAACTGGCCCCGAACGGGGTACAACAAGAATAATATATATGAAATGATAAAAGACATCCCCAAGCGGGAGCTAGCTCTTCGTCAATCGATGGTCACAACTACGCAAGAAATAATAATATACAACGCCAAAGGGCGAGGATCAAAACCCAAAAAGAAACTCAAAAACAGCCAGAAAATCATAATACTAAGGAAATAATACATCACTGTGTCTAAGTCTGAAACAATATACAAGTTTTGGTTGATGGAAGTTCTAGATACAATGAATAATACATGTACAATGGCGGTTCTGATACAAAAGAACCCACCTACCAAAGCAAGTCACCTGTATGGAAGCAGTGTGCCAGAAAAGCCGCTATGGAATCTGTACGACAAAAACCTGCAAAAACTGTGGCACAACGGGGGTGAGTTGCCAACTCGTGAATAGAAAATATCTACAAGCAGAGATCGAATGTATGACCCATCCTAGGTCAATAAAATCAGATATAAATAAACTTCAATATGAATAAGTCTGAAGCATGCTAAACTGGCAATGTAATCACTATACATGAGTGTAGTGCCAAGTGCTCGTGCCAGTGCCTCAGGTAATAGCATATCATAAATATGAGGTATGATCAATGTATCTGCATGTACGTGGATCCCGTCCACTCGTCACCCAATGACAATAACCATCATGCATGAAAATATGAGGATATAAACCACCTGTGTCCCTCGCGACACGTCAAAATCATGGAACCGGAGTGTCCAGCATCGACACTCGAAAACATCACGAAAACTGTGCCCAGCATCGACACGTAAATCCTCATATATCGGGCTCTGTCTGCGGAATCGGCCCTCGGCCCCAGCAGTACGCCCATATCCATCTATCGACTCTGGTTGGTATCCTCCGGATAACCGCCAGGTCCAACCAATCACCGGTAGGTACTCGCCCACCTCCAGGCTCAATCGGCAAGTCCTTCGATCATCTTGCCGAGGGAACCATACCGGGCCCACCATGTACCCGCAATCGGCCTCGTCCACTCCTCGAATCAGGTTTCACATGTCGCTCTCAGCACCGAGAAAACACATGGTGGACGCACTGAAATATCATATCAAGGGTAACCGGGTTTTTAAAGAAATTACATATTCTCTTTTGAAATACCCACGGTTCCCAAATCCAGAAATATCATGGAAACAACAACTCTCAATGCGTATAATCAGAAAGCATGATGTATGCGACATGTAAAAGAAATATAAGCATATCAATAAACACAAGCAATGCAAATAGCATGAATATGCGGAATCGAATAATCAACGTAACAGTAAGGAATCTACCACAATAAATATATCATGCAGCCTTGCCTTTTTAAATAAGACGAATCGGGGTTTTTGGTAAAATAAGGGCTATGTGTTTTAAGAAAGATGCATCGTTTGAAAATATCCGTAGAATCCCTTTTGCCTATCTTTAAATATCCCCGATTCGTTAGTTTTGAAATAGGCATGACTCGGGTCTAGTCTAACGCCTACTATGCGAACTACGGACCCAACTATCAAGTCAATCGGGAGGGGTATGGAAACCATCTAAATCTGAGTCGATATACATATATATATATACAATAGTCGGTGATCTCGCCTCAATAGTATCACGTACGATACGGTATATCATATAACATCCTCGAGTCATGAGTGCGGATCTAATATCAATATAAAGCTCGTACGGTAAATCGTCGTACGTCATCCCAATAGCTGGGTACGGGTCAATATCATATTATCTCATCACACATCAGGTATCACTACCATCATATCACATAATCTAGGGTACAACTCTAAGTCTAGTACCATCGATACCATCTATGTAAATATGAATGCAAGATAAAACACATGCCCAAAGACCCGCTAAAGCCATCATGTCTTATCTCAGATACGAACTCTATCATATCGCCGAATCTCACGGCCTCAAATCCCGTATATGAACACATAGTCCCATACCCATGTGTAGATATACACCTCCATGTGCGCACAGATAAAAGAAAGAAGGTATGCAAGTATATGTGTACGTGTATGTGTGGGTGTGCAACCCCTACTCTAGGGTTTCGCAATATACTAAACCAATACATCCTTATCATCAATAATCCTAAGCAACACATAATAAATATATGTGTGTATACGTATTCGTATACATCACCACGAACTGCGGGGGTGCTATACGCCATCCACCCGACTTCCCCCGTAGATATAATCTACTTACCTCACTTCTCGTGTGCCGATGCCGATGTCGCCATTTTCATCTTTTTCGCCTCAACCTCACGTAGGGTACCTACAAATATATCACAAACGCTAAAGCACATGAAAATCCCATCGGAAAACCAAAACAGCACACGCTACTTGCATAGGTAAAAACCTATCGTCTCGCATGTAAACACGATCAATATCCACTTGTCGTTGACGTCCAAACGCCACCCTACAGAAACGAATCACCAAATACCAAAATCCATGCTAAAACAAGTCGTAAACCATACGCCAACATAGGAAAATCAATCCAGATTTTACCCTAGATGGAATCAGAAAAAATTGCACATGCCATGGGTCAAGACTACTGGAAATAGGGCCATGCCCCAAAAACGAGACCAAACCCCCCAGCTCTGGCCACAATTTGCGGCCAGATGGGATTTATCTGCGGCCGGAAATTGGAGTTGGGGGCTAGGGTTTGGTGTGGTGGTTCCAGGGTGCCTGCACATCTCACTGTCAACTCAGTTTTATTTTTGGGGTCTCGGGGTGATAGCAGATTCCTAAATACGATCACAGATTCACAGTTTTTCCCCGACACCGTCTCATAAATCCGTATTCTGTGTTTTAGCTTCAGGTTTGGTTCAATCTATCATCACACCAGGGGTTCTAGGGTCACCAAAAGCCTCAATTTCACTTTTGATTTCAGGTCTAACCTTAAACCCTAAGTAGAATTCTCCAAAGTCCACAAAACGACACCATATCGACATGAAACTAGAATTGATGCACATGAAATGAAATACTACTCTAATAGATGCAGAATTTACCTCCTTTGGCAACTCAAGAAAATTCTTGAGTTGCTCAAGGTCCTCCAAATCCATTCTTGCTAGGTTCAATGTGTAGCTAGTCAGCTCGGGAACAAGTTTTGTGAAATGGGAATAGGGTTTTGGGGTGGATTTCATGGTGGATCTAGGGTTTTTGTGAAGAGGGAGAGAGAGGGATGGCAGCAGCAGCAGCAAGGGGAGGGAGAAAGTGAGAAGAGAAATGATGGAGGAAAGGGTCAAAATGAGTCAAAAGCAACCTACTCTCTCTCTCTCTCATCATGCTACTTTTTCTTTTCTTTTCTTTTCTTCTCCTACCATGGTAACCCTAAGTAACCATGCAACCAAAACATGTAACAAGTGTGGAAAAATGATATGTGCACATATTTTGCACAAAATTGCTAAAAATCTGATTAGCGATTTTTAATCGCGATTAGCACTAAATTAGCACATAACTAATCATAAACACTTAAAAATGGCATAATTCCATAAAATACCCTATTTTAGAATTTTCCATAATTTTTCTCCATTTATTTGTATTTAATTGTACCGGAATATTAAAATAATATTAAATTATAAAAATTCCCAAAAATAATTTTTTATTATTTTGAAACGTTACAATCTACCACCCTTAAAGAAATTCGGTCCCCGAATTTAAATTTAAACCCCCAAATACTAAAATATTTCAATACAAATTCCAAGTCGTCGGGGCTCCGTATCATCAATACATAAAACATCATAGCGCAATGCATGCGCATGAGTACTGAGCAGATAACTCAAAAGCAAAAACTCCGTCAAACATCCCGCAATCATCGGAGTCATGGTAAATATACAAATGTCAAATCCAATACAAAACCAATATGATATAGATCAGAACTATACATGTAGACATCCAATCTATACATGTGAATAGCGGATGTAAATGCATGCCAAATCTTTTTAAGTCGCTGTGCGATGCGCATAACACTGCACAGTGGCTGACGTTTTTCATAAGAAAATAACCATATATGTATATCCTTTGATTACTATGAACGTTCCGCCGTTTTGAAAATAATTTAGAAGGGTTTTCTTGTTTTTAAAGCATTTCGTGTAATAGCGGACGTAGGTATATACTGAGACTATAGCTCGCTTTTTAGAAATCCCTTCGATAACTATCGATGCATGCAAAATATATCCAGGTACTGTCCTCTGACTAGTCCTGCTCGGTACAAAACGAATATCAAATATCATAAAAATGTACTGCTCCAAAAGGAATAAATCCCAAAAATGCACATAACACCACCCTGTGCGTCTGGTGCGCACGGAAATCAAAGTCCATATATGTGCCATACAGGTGCACAAAACAACATCTAGGTGCAACGGGTGTGCACGAAGAATCTGTCATAGGCAACGTGTGTGCCTGGCGGCCAAATCAGGTGCATCTGACATGCACGAAGAATCTCGATTTAGTGCATCTGGTGTGCACCAAAATCGTATCTCAAAACATGCACCCAACATGCGCGAAAATCCAAATCGGTGCATCCATCATGCACGAATGAAAATCTAAACCCTGCGCACTCAACATGCACGGAACCACGAAATCCAATAGCAACGCCGAACATGCGTAAGTCTAGTCAAAAGCACGGAGTGCAGCTGTAACATTTCAAAATAATAAAATATTATTTTTGGGAATTTTTATAATTTAATATTATTTTAATGAATATTTTAATATTTCGGTATAATTAAATACAAATAAATAGGGAAAATTTTGGAAAAATTTTGGAAAATTCCAAAATAGGGTATTTTATGGGATTATGCCATTTTTAAGTTTTTGTGATTAGTTTGACACTAATTTAGTGCTAATCGCGATTAAAAATCGCTAATCGGATTTTTGGCATTTTTGTGCAAAACATGCACATATCTTTTTCTACACTTGTGTTACATTTTGTTACCATGCCTTTATTTTGGGTTTACTATTTGAGTGAGAAGGTTTTAGAAAAAGAAAAGAAAAGAATTGGAATTAGAATAATGGGGTAGTAGGTGGGTGAGAGAGAGAGTGAGGTGAGGGGTCTCTTGACTTAGTCTCCCTTTCATTATCTCCTACATTTTCTCTCCCTCTCCTCTCCCTCTTCTGTTGCTGCAGCTCCCCCTCTTTATCTCCCTCTTCTAGAACCCTCAAACACCATGAAATCAACTCCAAAACCCTACTCCCATTTCACTAAAAAGGTGCACGAGCCCAAGATCTACACATTGGACTAAGAAAGCAAGGATTTTTGCCACTATGGATTTTCTTGAGTTGCCAAATGAGGTAATTACTGAACCCTTAACTTAGTTTAAGCATTACTTATACCCCTATGTAAAAATTGAATCGATATCGGGTGATGTTGTGGACTTAAGGAAGACCAAGTTAGGGTTTGAGAGAATTGAGAGTTTTGTTGTAAAATTGATATCAGTAGAGGCCACCCCAACACTCTAGTGCTTGAATTATGACCCAAAACAGAGACTTGAAACCCGGAATATGGATTTAGAAACCCCGACGTCGGATAAATATGTGATTTGTGAGGGTATTTTGGAATCTGGAGCAACCCGGGGCCACTAGAATTGATTTTGGGATTACTGGGAGTCGTGCAGGCACCTAGGAAGCTACCACAGAGACCCGAGCCCCTAACTCCAACCCCAAGCCGCAGATATATTCATTCTGGCTGCAAATTGCGGACAGATTAGGGAAATTGGGTCCCAAGTTTGGTTCATGGCTCCTTTTACACTAAAATAGACCCCTCCTATATGCAGTTTTGGCTAATTGTCACATGGGGAAAATCTGGGAGCATTTTGGTGTGTTTTAGGCGATTTTTTCCGTATTTTAAAATACACTTTCTTGATATTGGATTTGTTGTTGGGTGTTCGTACATCGACAACAGGGATTGTTTGATTGATTTGCACGTTTAGGCCATAGGTTCCAACCTATGAGCATACTGTGCGCTGTATCGGTTTTCTGCCTCGATTTTAATACGTATTGCGACTGTTTATTATTGTAGGTACCCTTGCAAGGATTCCGAGGTGAAGAAGCACGGCGTCATCGATTTCGGCGAGCGAAGACCAGGTGAGTAGATTTATATCTACGGGGAGAAGTCGGGTGGATGGCATATAGCACCCCCGCAGTCCGTGTTGATGTATACGAATACGTATACACACGTATATTTATTATGTGTTGTTTAAGATTATTGATGGTAATAATGGAATTATTGATGACAAGGATGTATTGGTTTAGTATAGTGCAAAACCCTAGAGTAGTGGTTGCACCAACACATACACGTACACATATACTTGCATACATTCCTTCTTTTATCTGTGCGCACATGGAGGTGTGTATATCTACACATGGGTATGTGACTATATGTTCATATACGGGATTTGAGGTTGATACGTGGGATTGAGATGAGTCGATGAGATTTGATTTGAGGCCGTGAGATCGGCGGTATGACATGGTTCGTATTCGAGATACGACATGATGACTTAGCGGGTCCTTTGATGAAGTGTTTCATACACGTGCATGCATGTATTGATGATGTCGTTGTACTAGGCTTAGGTCAGTACCCCAGATTTGGGATGCCGTACGACGGATTTACGTGGGAGCTATATATTGATGTTAGATCCACACTCATGACTCGAGGATGTTATATGATATACTGTATCGTACGTGATACTATTGAGGCGGGATCACCGACAATTGTATATATATGTATATATCGACTCAGATTTAGGTGGTTTCCATACCCCTCCCGATTGACTTGATAGTTGGGTCCGTAGTTCGCATAGTAGGCGTTAGACTAGACCCAACTCATACCTATTTCAAAACTAACGAATCAGGGATATTTTAATGATAGGCAAAAGGGATTCTACGGATATTTTCAAACGACGTATCTTTCTTAAAACACGTAGCCCTTATTTTACCAAAAACCCCGATTCGTCTTATTTCAAAGGGCAAGGCTGCATGATATATTTACTGAGGCAGGTTCTTTACTGTTGCATTGATTATTCGATTCCGTTTATTCATGCTATTTGCATTGCATCGCTTGTATTGTTGATATATTTCAGTCATGCTGCTAGGACACTAGCACCATTATCGATGATGCGTATGTTCCACGTACACTTGTTTGCCGGCTCGCACACTTCATCATCGATAATTGCCATGTCACTACACTGTAGTACTGTTGCATTCAGTATATGTTTCTTGCATGACATGATGATATGCTTACATTTCTTTTACATGTCGCATACATCATGCTTTCTGATTATACGCATTGAGAGTTACTGTTTCCATGATATTTCTGGATTTGGGATCCGTGGGTATTTCGAAAGAGAATATATAATTGCTTTAAAAACCCGGTTACCCTTGATATGATATATCAGTGCATCCACCATGTGTTTTCTTGGTGCTGAGAGCGACATGTGAAACCCGATTCGAGGAGTGGACGAGGACAATTGTGGGTACATGGTGGACCCGGTATGGTTCCCTTCGGCAAGATGATCGAAGGACTTTGCCGATTGAGCCTGGAGGTGGGCGAGTACCTACCGGTGATTTGTTGGACCTGGCGGTTATCCGGAGGATATCGACCAGAGTCGATAGATGGATATGGGCGTACTGCAGTGGCCGAGGGCCGATTCCGCAGACGGAGCCCGTGGTCTAGTCCGGACTGATGGAGCCCGATATATGAGGATTTACGTGCCGATGCTGGGCACAGTTTTCATGATGTTGTCGAGTGTCGATGCTGGACACTCCGGTTCTATGATTTTGACGTATCGCGAGGGACACAGGTGGTTTATATCCTCATATTTCCATGCATATGCTGATGATATTTACATGCATGATGGTTATTGTCATTAGGTGACGAGTGGACGGGATCCACGTACATGCAGATTGATTACATTGATCATACCTCACATTTATGATATGCTATTACCTGAGGCACTGGCACGGGCACTTGGCACTACACTCATGTATAGAGATTACATTGCCAGTTTAGCATGCTTCAGACTTATTCATATTTAGATTTATATATATCTGATCGTATTGACCTAGGATAGGTCATACATTCGATTTTTGCTTGTAGATATTTTCTATTCACGAGTTGGCAACTCATCCCCGTTGTGCCACAGTTCTTGTAGGTTTTTGCCGTACAGATTTCATAGTGGCTTTTCTGGCACACTGCTTCCATACGGGTGACTTGCTGTGGTAGGTGGGTTTTTTTGTATCAGAACCGCCATTGTACATGTATTATTTCGACCGTAGAGTCGGGCTTGTAGTATTATGGTTTTCTGGCTGTTTTGAGTTTCTTTTTGGGTTTTGATCCTCGCCTTTGGCGTTGTATATTATTATTGCTTGCGTGGCTGTGACCGTCGATTGACGAAGAGCTAGCTCCTGCTTGGGGATGCCTTTTATCATTTCATATATATTATTCTTGTTGTACCCTGTTCGGGGCCAGTTTTTACAAAGGAAACTCTGCCGAAATTTTCAGAAAAGATTACACATTTTAAAAAAATGCATTTTTGCCTTAGTTATTTAAAAACTTTGATTTTCAAAACATGTTTTCTTTACTTCTTAAAACCAGTTTTCTTTATTTACTCCTTAAATGGTTTTAGATTTCTGGGCCTTTGGCTTACTTGGATCAGATGGAGTCCTATAGACTTCATAGGATTCAAGGGCCAGTCACGGGCTCTTTCGGGTCATGACAGCAGCATCATAAATATCAGGGTCAAAGTCGACGATATACAATGCGGCTCAATCAAAATCAAGTGTGCCGTGATGGAAAAGCTCACAACCGTGTGCATCTGCGTGCACAAATCAAATCAAAACACTAATAGTGCTTGAAAACTATGCTGGAAGCGTAAATCAAATCACCGTCATAAAGTAGGCATGAAATCATAATCAATATCTTAAGAATAATAACTATGCGCCAGGTATAAATACCCAGTAGGTGCAACCATGGTGCACAAAATATAAATCCGGTGCAACAAAGGTACGAAATACAAATCCGGTGCGATAAACGCAAGAAACATAGAACTGGTGCATCCCATGCACAAATACCCAACAATAACTCAAATGTGAAAGCAGCAACACCAAGCGTACCCAGGTGTAAAGAAAATCATAAACGTGTGCAACTGCGTGCACAAAGCATATATCAATGCACTACAAGCACATATAAGTTATACCGAGTGCAAAATCAAATCGTGAGCGTAACATATGAACCACATCCAATCAACCGTATGAAATCCATAAAACTCAGTCATCAAGAATAAATCATGCAAATAGATCGCCCAAAATACCAAAATCCAAAGTGACGGATACGTGATAATCAAATCACAAAATCACAAATCATAAATACCGTCGTCGGTATATCCTCTTTAGAAGTCGAGAAAGTGCCGGTACATCTAATGCTAGCGGCGCAAGATATCTACTTGCCTCTTGCTCGCGGCTGGCATCCTCTGCCTCTGGTTCCTTACCTTCCCTGTGGATTACCAATCTTGCAATCCATCGGCTCATCGGCTCTGTCAGGTGTGCCAACGGAAACGATTCCATTCTGGCACTTCTCTGGTCATCTCTCGGTCAATCCTCACGACCGCTCGTAAAGCAGCACATCTCTGGCGCCGACCTCTGGTCCTCTGAATGCACATCACACATCTGCTCCTGGTGCAAATCTTATTGCAGCAGTGTACTCGAAGGAATCCTGCTCAAGGTCTCTTCTGATCTCGCCTAAGCCAAACTGTACGGAGGCTAATACTCTGGCATAATCTTTTCTCGCTCTCTGGACATCCGCGTCCTTAGTACAACATCTACTCGGAAGATGGTCGCATCCCAGCGCCTCTGTACGCATATCCGACCTTTAATCTTAACGGGGAGTAGTAACAGCTCGTCTGCATCTCGCACGAACTTCTTGTCCCGCTTTTCTATATCGTCGTCCACTTCGACGTCATGTCTCTATCTGCGCACTGCAATGTTCTCGGCTACGGTCCATCCGAAGTCTCTCACACGAACTCGAAATCACGAACTCGGTATCTTCATCACTCAGTAGAAGATATCTAGCCGAACACGTCCTCAGCGTGCATATCGCATCTCTAATATCAGCGGAGTGATACGTCATCTCGTCGAAATCTCATGCGAACTATTTACTCCACTTGCTCCAATGTCGACTGATTCGGACTCGTCTACTCGTGGCTGCATGGACTATGCTCCAACGGCTATGCTCGTATCTGGAGTCTCCCATGCAGTGTCCCATCACAATATCCGAAAGATGTCGAACCATCCGATCGACTTGCCAGAAACTCATAATCCCCCAAGAGCTCAACACCTTGGGTACAGTTTAATAGTATCGAGTACATACCACAGCATCGGTGGTCCAGCCGTAGAAGGGCAAACCCCAGCCTCACTAATGGCGCCGCGGAACTGCCGCAAACCCTAAGATTCAAAGGCTTTCACATGGTCATTAGGTCAAGTTAGGGTTTCATTCTTCTAGAGGGTCCATAGAATCGCTTGCATGTCTTTCCGAATACTTTAAACTTGGAAAATGGGTTCCTGACATTCGATCGTCTCAATCGACTCTCAACGAATCTGCGTGAAGTCGTCTCTAGCTGGCATCAATCTACCTGATGACCTCGTATCGGGGTAAGCGAACGAACCACATGTCCTAGTCATTCATTCTCGGTGACTAGCGACTCACCATCATATCTCTAACTATATGCTCAAGCTGAAGTAGCTCCAACATCTGGGGCGATATCTCGTCATTTGCAGCAACAATTGGCTCATTCGTCGGTGCGCTGAACAGCGCCTCAATCATCATGAATAAGCGATATATCAATGGTCATCACATCCTGGCTGTCCTCTATCAGTGGCTCAATCCTCTGGTACCGATCGGTACGCCCGAGAATCTCGTAAAAGCGATCAGTCAAACGCTCATGGCGCGAAAGCACAATAAGACGGCGCCTCTATGCAATCGTATGTCTCTGGAATCACGCCCTGGTCAGTCCTCGCCCACGACGAGCTCATGCTGACGCAACTCGAGCCGTAGCTCACTCTGCCCGTGCAATCATGGCAGCAAACCCATAACCAGTATCGATAAGGATAGATCGTAGGAAGGAATATAATACTGTGGAAGGAAATGTACATCCTAAGGTTTCTTAAGAGGAGTGGCGTGTCATAAATATGCGGCGGAACATACGTACGGTGCATCACTCTACTCAAGCTACCTACTCCATCAACCAAGGGTCATCCTATGCGACAAAAGTTCGGGTATAATACCCCCTCGACTAAATCTAAGTTCCGTAAGGTTAAGCCTAAGTTCCGTATATAGATAAACGCCCTGGGCTCCACATAGTCAAACTTAGACTAGAACCAAGGTTAACCTAGCGCTCTGATACCAACTTTGTCACAACCCGAAAGAGCTCGTGACTGGCCCATGAATCCTATGAAGTCTATAGGACTCCATCTGATCCAAGTAAGCCAAAAGCCCAGAAATCTAAAACCATTTAAGGAGTAAATAAAGGAACTGGTTTTTAATAAGTAAAGAAAGTATGTTTGAAATCAAAGTTTTCAAATAACTAAGCCGAAAATGCATTTTAAAAATGTGTAGTCTTTTCTGAAAATTTCGGCAGAGTTTCCTTTGTAAAAACTGGCCCCGAACAGGGTACAACAAGAATAATATATATGAAATGATAAAAGGCATTCCCAAGCGGGAGCTAACTCTTCGTCAATCGACGGTCACAACCACACAAGCAATAATAATACACAACGCCAAAGGGCGAGGATGAAAACCCAAAAGGAAACTCAAAAACAGCCAGAAAACCATAATACTACAAGCGCGACTCTAAGGTCAAAATAATACATCACTGTGTCCAAGTCTGAAACAATATACAAGTTTTGGTTGATGGAATTTCTAGATACAATGAATAATACATGTACAATGGCGGTTCTGATACAAAAGAACCCACCTACCAAAGCAAGTCACCCGTATGGAAGCAGTGTGCCAGAAAAGCCGTTATGGAATCTGTACGGCAAAATCCTGCAAGAACTGTGGCACAACGGGGGTGAGTTGCCAACTCTTGAATAGAAAATATCTACAAGTAGAGATCGAATGTATGACCCATCCTAGGTCAATACAATCAGATATAAATAAACCTCAATATGAATAAGTCTGAAGCATGCTAAACTGGCAATGTAATCTCTATACATGAGTGTAGTGCCAAGTGCTCGTGCCAGTGCCTCAGGTAATAGCATATCAAAAATATGAGGTATGATCAATGTATCTGCATGTACGTGGATCCCGTCCACTCGTCACCCAATGACAATAACCATCATGCATGAAAATATGAGGATATAAACTATCTGTGTCCCTCGCGGCACGTCAAAATCATGGAACCGGAGTGTCCAGCATCGACAATCGAAAACATCACGAAAACTGTGCCCAGCATCGGCACTTAAATCCTCATATATCGGGCTCTGTCTGCGGAATCGGCCCTCGGCCCCAGCAGTACGCCCATATCCATCTATCAACTCTGGTCGGTATCCTCCGGATAACCGCCAGGTCTAACCAATCACCGGTAGGTACTCGCCCACCTCCATGCTCAATCGGCAAGTCCTTCGATCATCTTGCCGAGGGGAACCATACCGGGCCCACCATGTACCCGCAATCGGCCTCGTCCACTCCTCGAATCGGGTTTCACATGTCGCTCTCAGCACCGAGAAAACACATGGTGGACGCACAGAAATATCATATCAAGGGTAACCGGGTTTTTAAAGCAATTACATATTCTCTTTTGAAATACCCACGATTCCCAAATCCAGAAATATCATGGAAACAGCAACTCTCAATGCGTATAATCAGAAAGCATGATGTATGCGACATGTAAAAGAAATGTAAGCATATCAATAAACACAAGCAATGCAAATAGCATGAATATGCGGAATCGAATAATCAACGCAACAGTAAGGAATCTACCACAATAAATATATCATGCAGCCTTGCCTTTTTAAATAAGACGAATCGGGGTTTTTGGTAAAATAAGGGCTACGAGTTTTAAGAAAGATGCATCGTTTGAAAATATCCGTAGAATCCCTTTTGCCTATCTTTAAAATATCCCCGATTCGTTAGTTTTGAAATAGGAATGACTTGGGTCTAGTCTAACGCCTACTATGCGAACTACGGACACAACTATCAAGTCAATCGGGAGGGGTATGGAAACCACCTAAATCTGAGTCGATATACATATATATATATATATACAATAGTCGGTGATCTCGCCTCAATAGTATCACGTACGATACGGTATATCATATAACATTCTCGAGTCATGAGTGCAGATCTAACATCAATATAAAGCTCGTACGGTAACTCGTCGTATGACATCCCAATAGCTGGGTACGGGTCAATATCACATTATCTCATCACATATCAGGTATCACTACCATCATATCACATAATCTAGGGTATAACTCTAAGTCTAGTACCATCGATACCATCGATGTAAATATGAATGCGGGGTAAAACACATGCCCAAAGACCCACTAAAGCCATCATGTCGCATCTCAAATACGCACTCTGTCATATCGCCGAATCTCACGGCCTCAAATCCCGTATATGAACACATAGTCCCATACCCATGTGTAGATATACACCTCCATGTGCGCACAGATAAAAGAAAAAATGTATGCAAGTATATGTGTACATGTATGTGTGGGTGTGCAACCCCTACTCTAGGGTTTCGCACTATACTAAACCAATACATCCTTATCATCAATAATCCTAAGCAACATATAATAAATATATGTGTGTATACGTATTCGTATACATCACTACGGACTGCGGGGGTGCTATACGCCATCCACCCAACTTCCCCCGTAGATATAATCTACTCACCTCGCTTCTCGTGTGCCGATGCCGATTTCGCCATTTTCATCTTCTTCGTCTCAACCTCACGTAGGGTACCTACAAGTATATCACAAACGCTAAAGGACATGAAAATCCCATCGGAAAACCAAAACAGCACACGCTACTTGCATAGGTAAAAACTTATCGTCTCGCATGTAAACACGATCAATATCCACTTGTCGTTGACGTCCAAACGCCACCCTACAGAAACGAATCACCAAATACCAAAATCCATGCTAAAACAAGTCGTAAACCATGCGCCAACATAGGAAAATCAATCCAGATTTTACCCTAGATGGAATCAGACAAAATTGCACATGCCATGGGTCAAGACTACTGGAAATAGGGCCATGCACCAAAAACGAGACCAAACCCCCTGCTCTGGCCGCAATTTGCGGCCAGATGGGATTTATCTACGGCCGGAAATTGGAGTTGGGGGCTAGGGTTTGGTGTGGTGGTTCCAGGGTGCCTGCACATCTCACCGTCAACTCAGTTTTATTTTTGGGGTCTCGGGGTGATAGCAGATTCCTAAATATGATCATAGATTCACAGTTTTTCCCCGACACCGTCTCATAAATCCGTATTCTGTGTTTTAGCTTCATGTTTGGTTCAATCTATCATCACACCAGGGGTTCTAGGGTCACCACAAAGCTCAATTTCACTTTTGATTTCAGGTCTAACCCTAAACCCTTACTGGAATTCTCCAAAGTCCACAAAACGACACCATATCGACATGAAACTAGAATTGATGCACAAGAAATGAATACTACTCTAATAGGTGCAGAATTTACCTCATTTGGCAACTCAAGAAAATTCTTGAGTTGCTCAAGGTCCTCCAAATCCATTCTTGCTCGGTTCAATGTGTAGCTAGTGAGCTCGGGAACAAGTTTTGTGAAATGGGAATAGGGTTTTGGGGTGGATTTCATAGTGGATCTAGGGTTTTTTGTGAAGAGGGAGAGAGAGGGATGGCAGCAGCAGCAGCAAAGGGAGGGAGAAAGTGAGAAGAGAAATGATGGAGGAAAGGGTCAAAATGAGTCAAAAGCAACCTACTCTCTCTCTCTCATCATGCTACGTTTTCTTTTCTTTTCTTTTCTTCTCCCACCATGGTGAACCCTAAGCAACCATGCACCCAAAATATGTAACAAGTGTAACAAGTGTGGAAAAATGATATGTGCACATTTTTTGCATAAAAATGCTAAAAATTCGATTAGCGATTTTTAATCACGATTAGCACTAAATTAGCACATAACTAATCATAAACACTTAAAATGACATAATTCCATAAAATACCCTATTTTAGAATTTTCCATAATTTTTTCCCATTTATTTGTATTTAATTATACCGGAATATTAAAATATTCATTAAAATAATATTAAATTATAAAAATTCCCAAAAATAATATTTTATTATTTTGAAACGTTACAAACAACTGGGGCGATATCTCGTCGTTCGCAGCAACAACTGGCTCACTCGTCTGCACGCTGAAACGTGCCTTAATCATCATGAATAAGCAATACATCAACGGTCATCAAAATCTGGCTGGCCTCTGTCCGTGGCCCAATCCTCTGGTGCTGATCTGTACGTCCGAGTAATCTTATAAACGCGATCTATCAAACGCTCGTGGCGCGAAAATACCATAAAAAGACGCATCTCTGCAATCGTGTGTCGCCGGAATTACCCCCTGGTCAGTCCTCGTTCGTGACGAGCTCGCGCTGACCGCAACTCTAGTCTTAGCTCTCCCTGCACGTAATCGTGGCAGCAAAACCATAACTGGTACCGATGAGGCTAGATCATGAATGAATATAATAATGAGCAAAGAAATGTACATCCTAAGGCTTTTTAAGTGGAGTAGCGTATCGTAAATATGCCGCGGAACATACGTACGGTACGTCACTCTACTCAAGCTACCTACTCCATCAACCAAGGGTCATCCTACGCTCCGAAGGTAAAACCTAACGCTCTGACACTAACTTTGTCACATCCCGAAAATACGGAACATGGCCGACACTTAAACTACGAAACGTCTCGAGGCGTACGTAATCTAAGTAAGCCGAAAACCCAGAAATCCAAACCAAGAAAAGTAGTAGAGTGGAGGAAAACCATTTTTAAATCAAATAGTTTGCAACATACGCCGAAATATGCATTTTAAAATCACAAGTCTTTTCTAAAAATTTCGGCAGAGTTTCCTTTGTAAAAACTGACCCCAAACGGGTACAAAACCTGATAAAGCATATATAATGAATAAAAGCATCCCCAAGCGGGATCTAGCTCTTCGTCAATCGATGGTCACAACCACGCAAGCAATATAATATACAACGCCGAAAGGCGAGGATCACAACAGAAAAGGAAACTCAAAACAGCATGAAATCCAGAGAAATACAACGCGCGACTCTAAGGTCGAATGAATAAATATCACAGGTCTCTATCTCTGAAATAAATACATGTTTGGTTGATAGAACTTCTAGATACAACAGAATAATAATATACAAAGTATACTGATGGTCACGATACAAGTGAACTAACCTACTAGCAAATCACCCGGAAATGGAAGTAGTGCCAGCAAAACCGTAATGAAACCTGTACGACAAAACCTGCAAGAAACCGTGGCACAACGGGGGTGAGTTGCCAACTCGTGAATAGAATACATCTACGAACAGAAATCGCATGTATGACGCAATCCTAGGTCATACGATAAATATCTATCCTCAAATATATAACCAGCAGCCTATAACAATGGCTAGGGTATACCTTTAAACAACTGTAATACCAAGTGCTCGTGTCAGTGCCTCAGATAGCAATATATCATATGGATGATGTATGAATACATGAAAACAGAATACATGTACTGAAGAAACTGCTTTCATAACTTAGTGAGATTACTGTATTTTCAAAACGAGGTATCATAAATGAAATCAGTATAAACAGTGTCTAGCATCAACACAAAACATAAATCCTGATATCTCAATATCTCAGGCTCCGGCTATCCAGACTGGCATGGATCATCAAATCTTAGTACCTCAATATCTCAAAATCTTATTGTCTCAATCTCACTATTTAGGGCGCTGTCAGTCCAGACTGGCCCCTACCATCAATCTCAAGACCACGACGGTATCCTCCGGATATCCGACACGTCGGGTAAAATCACCGGTCGGTAGTGCTCCCCTGCCAGGCTCAACGCCACCCTCTGTGACCTTCTCGCCCCGGGGTACCGCACCGGGCCCACCATGTACCCGAAACGGTTCATCCAACTCCTCGAATCGGGTCTCGAAATCCATCAGCAAACTCATGGTGGACGACTCATACATCATGGGAAAACCGCACTTTTCATTTAAAAAGAGAGAGAAAAGAAGTTTATAAATGTTTTTGCGGTTTTCCCCCAAACCCAGGAAATCTCATGAAAATCCGAATCCAAATCATCGATGGCATGTAAACAGTGAATATAGGCATAAAAATCCATGAATGCGGCATAACAGTGAATAACAATATGCATGAAGTAGCAAGTAGTAACTGTAATGTCTAAACTGGCATAAAAGGCAAGTACACTAATATCATGTCGAAACTATTAGCTAACAAGCTATGTTAATGTAATAGTATTTTCTAGGCGTGCGTGACATGGCAATTACCGATGAAGATGTGTGTGAGCTGGCAAGTAAGTGTACGTGGTACATACACATCATCGGTAATGGTGCTGGTGTCCTAACAGCATGATATCTACAATGGAATATGAAATCACAACATAGGTATGCGATGCGGAGCGAACATCAATAATGTGCGGGAGCTGAATACTAAACACAATGATAACTAATATGGTCTAACAACTACACTAAAATATAGGACTAAACTAACAGGCTAACTGAAGGTAAGGAAACCGCCTAACATCTGAGTCGATACATACATACATACATACATATATATATATATATATATATTATTCGGTGATCCCACCTCAATAATATCACATCCAATACCATATCTATAATCATAAATTCCCAAGTCAAGAGTGCGGATCAAACATCAATATATAGCTCGTACGTAAATCCGTCGTACGGCATCCCAAATCTGGGTACGGGTCAATATCACATTCATCAGATTATTCATCTGGTATCTTCTTTATCAAAGATCACAATCCGACGTACTGATCTATGTCGAGTACAATACTAATATCATCAATATAATCATGATCTGACTGCTGATCTACAGCCTCGTACAAACCGATATCATTAGCACATATCATCATAAAGAAGTATACATCGCCCAATGCGACCTATTATAGCTATTTTAACATATCTTATCTCATGTCTCGATCACCAGTCAACTATTCTGTGTATATCACTATTCACATGGTATCGTCGTCGAAAGAACCGCTATAACATCATGACGTATCTCAAGTATGAATCCTGCCATATCACCGATCTCACGGTCTCAAATCAAATCTAATCGACTCACCTCAAATCCCAAGTACTATCCTCAATCCAGTATATGAACACATAGTCCCATACCCATGTGACCACATAAATATATATTTCCATATACGTACATATGAAAGAAGAATGTATGCAAGTATGGTGTGTATGTGTATGTGTGGTGCAACCACTACTCTAGGGTTTCGCAACACTAAACCAATCCAAACACACCTAGAATCCATCTTTATCATCAATAATCTCAAACAATATATAATCAATATATGTGTGTATACGTATTCGTATACATCACCACGAACTGCGGGGGTGCTATACGCCATCCTCCCGACTTCTCCCCGTAGATATAAATCTACTCACCTTGCTTCTTGTGTGCCGATGCCGATTTCTCCATCTTTATCTTCAACGCCTTGACGTCACGTGGGGTACCTACAAGGATATCACAAATGCTAAAGCACATGAAAATCACATCGGAAACCAAAACGGCATACGCTACGCCCATAGGTAAAAACCTATAGTCTCGCATGCAAACACAATCAATAACCCTTTGCCGTTGACGTTCTAACGCCACCCGATAGAAACGAATCTCCAAACACCAAAATCCATGCCGAAACAAGTCGTAAACCATGCGCCAACACAAGAAAACTACCCTAGATTCTACCCTAGATGGAATCAGTCAAAATTGAACATGCCAAGGGTCAAGTTTACTGGAAATATGGCCCAGAAAAAAAAAACGAGGGGGTTCCAACCTGCTCTGGCCGCAAATTGCGGCCAGAAGGGATTTATTGGCGGCCTGGAAGAGGGGAGAGGGGCTAGGGTTTTTTGTGGTGGTTCCTAGTTGCCTACATATACCCCTGTTAGTCCAAAATAATTTTCAGATAGCTCGGGTGTTAGCAGATTTCAAAACACACTCGCAGAATTACAGTTTTTCCCGATATCGTTTCTATAAATCCATATTCTAGATTCTAATCTCTAGTTTGGTCCAATATAACTTCACAACAGGGGTTGTAGTCTCTAACTACACCTCAATTCACCTTTGATTTCAATTTAAACCTTAAACCCAAACTTGGAATTTCCAAAGTCCTCAAAACGACACGATATCGACATGAAACAAGTATAGATGCATAAGAAATCGAAATACTACTCTAAGGGTGCAGAAATTACCTCCTTTGGCAACTCAAGAAAATTCTTGAGTTGCTTAAAGTCCTCAAAATCCACTCTTTTTATAGGTCCAATGTGTAGCTAGTGAGCTTGGGAACAATTTTTGTGAAGTGGGAATGGGGTTTTGGGGTTGGATCCATGGTGTTTTGGGGCTTTGAAGATGGAGGAAGAAGAGGGAGGAGCAGGAGCAGCAGCAGCTCACTAGGGGGGAGAGAGAAGATGAGAGGAAGAAATGATGAGGATGGTTTCAAACAAAAGGGTTGACCTACTCTTTCTCTCTCTTCATCATACCTTACGTTTTCTTTTCTTTTCCTTTTTCCTTTATTTCCTCTCACACAAGGGTAACCCTTGACAACCATACACCCACAACATGTAAGAAAATGTGACAAGTGTGAAAAAATGTTATGTGCATGTTTTGCACCAAAAATGGTAAAAATCTAATTAGCGATTTTTAATCGCGATTAGCACTAAATTAGCATCTAATTCATCATAAAAACTTAAAAAAGGCATAATTCCATAAAAAAAAAACCTATTTTAGAATTTTCCATAATTTTTCCATAATTTTTCCCATTTATCGGTATTTAATTATACCGAAATATTAAAATATTCATTAAAAATTAATATTAAATTATAAAAATTCCTAAAAATAATATTTTATTTTTCTGAAATGTTACAGATGCCCTGTCTCGATTCACCCTCGACTAGGAATAGTTTTAGGGTGTACTTATGGACTACCTTTGGCTCCCACTAGTATGATCTCTATCAAAGTCCTGATAGTCAAGCACACAACCTAAGGGCTCTATCAACATGTGAGAGCAAGACAGCATCACATATATAAGTCAACATGTTAAGATAAAGAGCAACCGGATAGCATACTATCATGTCGAGCAAGAAAGTCCTATATATATATCCAAGCCTCCACTATAATATACATCGCATGTACAATAATGGCCTCTAGGGCATACATATAACTAACTGGTCGATGTCACCATTTGTACATATTATTTTCTTTTTCTGTACTAGGATTGCCCCACGGTGGAGTGCACGGATAGCTGGGTTCTAGAAGGCAACAAGCCCGCATCTCATGGCGTTGAGACGGAGGGGGGCTTCATTCTAGAATTGGCAACCTATTTGTTGTACTCGTAGGGGGTATAGTTTGACCCATGGAGGGGCACCCAAGTAAACGGATTCCGTGAAGTGCTTGGTGGCCCATTCACTTTGTTGAAGGGGGCTGCTCCACTTCTGGGATTGGCGGGTAACTTGCCACGCTCGTAGGGGTCCAGGTTTTCATTGCACAGGCTATCCACTCGACCGGGAATGTCGGGTTTTACTTGCGGCTGAAATGAAACCCGGGGCTCCAAGATTATCCACCATTTTGTATTGTTGGCTGAGATTCTGTGATGTTGATTATTATCATGCCTGGGACGAATGTTGTATATACTTTTATATATATACTATTAGATGTTGTATATGTTTTGCACCCGCGCTATTCCAGCCCCCGCTCTGTCATTAGTTAAGTAACCTAACGGGTGATGACGAGGTCCCGTGGCGAATGCGGATGGCATATACGTACATTTTATTTTCGTTCTTTTCTGGTGTGATAGGTTAAATTGATGGGACCACATTAATTTTGATTAATGCAAGAAAACAAATCTAAAAGATGTTGTTGGAACAAATTTCGAAAAACTACAGTTATATTCTTTCGCTTTGCATAGTGGTATTTGGTCATGAATATCCAGCACCTCATTCTACAAGGCAAGAGCCGAGATCCCTTCGCGGGGAGTGACCTCTTGAGTTAAAATCTGTACTGTAGATTACTCGGTTTTTTCAAAACCAGAAATTTTTAAAAAGGCGGAGCTTAAACCACTCCTTTTCAAAAATTGCTCAGGTTCCTTCAACGATATCAAGTTTATTATGTTAACGGGTTTTTCGCCTATAACCCAGTCGTAGCCTTCCGCCATTTCTTACAAGTAACACTTAGTATTCGTGCTGCGTTTGTTGACTCCGTCAAGACGTAGTGTACGGTAGCTGAGTGGTGCTTGTTTGTAGCACTAGATGCGATTGGTTAGGACAGTCGTATAACCTTGTTGACTCCGTCATGTATTATGCGGGTGGGTTACAATCCAGATAATGACGGGTTGAACTTAGCAGATCTCAATATCCTATCACAAATAACACGAAATACGATATCGACCAATTTAAATGTTTGTTTTTTGGTTTCGTGTATCTGGTCTGCCCAATAAAAACACTCTCTAAGGTCATGCAAACACTCACTACACCTCAAAATACCACTTAACAACAACTTGGAATTTTCTAAGATCACATAACCTAATTATTTCAAATTCTATACTAACTAGGATAATTAAACACAAATACTAATCTAAAGTGAAGGGATTACCTCAATTTGGAAACTTAGGAAAATTCTTGAGTTGCCCAAAGTCTTCAAAATCCATACTTGATTGGTTCAAAGGGTTTAGAATATGCTTGTGCATGTTTTGTATGAAGGCGGCATAAGGTTTTGGCAAAGGATTTAAGATGATGCATGAGGTAGAGAGATGACGGAGATGAAGAAGAATGACATAAAGGAAACAATGGAGATGAGGATGAAGGAATGGAGCAGCCAAGTCTTACCTTCTCTCTTTCTTAAGTTCACTCTCTCTCACTCTAAATATCTCCTACGCTCACCTCTCCAAAATATCTGCTTCTCATTCTTTTTTTTGTTTCTTTCTCTTAACTCTTCTTCTTTTCTTTGTTTTTCTTTTCTTTTTCTCTTTTCCTTTCTTTTCTTTTCTAAATCTCATTCTTATAAAACTCACAAGTCACAAACAAAAACACTTAACAACATGCACATGATATGGTGCACTAGCCATGAAAAATGTAAAAATACGGATTTGGCTTAATCGCGATTAGTAGTGCACTAATCAATTTTAATCGAAATTTGCATATTATAAATTATAAAAATTCCAAAATCCGATAAATATCATTATAATAAATAAATCATTTTAATCTCCGATTAATTTCCAAATATTGGTATATACTTATATCATTTTTCGAAAAACCCCTATTTGTAAATCGAATAGTTTTCGCGAAATATATTATTTTAATATTAAATTTCCAAAAATAATATTTTATATTTCTTAAATGTTACAACCGTAGTATCTCTCAGGTGGATAAGGAACCCTACTAGATCTGTGGAGTGGCTGAGGTTCGTTGGATACTATCGAATCCTCTGGTTCTACCAAATCATCAGCTGTAGTGTAGTTGGAACTTCTTCTAGTTCTACCTCATGACCACTGTCATGACCCGAAAAGTACGGAACATGACCGGCACTTAAACTACGAAACGTCTCGAGGCGTACGTAATCTAAGTAATCCAAAACCCAGAAATCCAAACCATGTAAAGCTGTAAAGTGAAGGAAAAACCAATTTTTAAAGCAAGAAGTTTAAAAACATAAGCCGAAGTGTGCATTTTTAAAATCTCAAGTCTTTTCTGAAAATTTCGACAGAGTTTCCTTTGTAAAAACTGACCCCAAACGGGTACAAACGTGATAAAAGCATATATAATGATAAAAGACATCCCCAAGCGGGAGCTAGCTCTTCGTCAATCGACGGCCACAACCATGCAAGCAATATAATATACAACGCCGAAGGGAAAGGATCAAAACTCAAAAAGAAACTCAAAACATCAATGAAAACCATAATAATACAACACGCGACTCTAAGGAAGAAAGAATATACAACTCTGGTCTCTAAGTCTGAAATAAATATACATGTCTGGTTGATGGAGTTTATTAGATACAACTGAAATAATAAATGTACAATGGTGGTCACGATGCAAGTGAACCCACCTACCAAAGCAATCACGAACAATCTGCCAGCAAAGTCGCAACGAAACCTATACGGCAAAACCTGTAAGGAACTGTGGCACAACGGGGGTGAGTTGCCAACTCGTGAGTAGAAAACATCAACGAGTAGAAATCGCATATATGACGCTATCCTAGGTAATATCAAGTAATATCCTCAAATAAATATCCTGGTCCATCTATGTATAAGTGTAATACTACATGCTCGTGTCAGTACCTCAGATAGCAACATATCAGATATATGATGCATGAATGAGACAACTGTCATTACAAATGGAACAGAATACATCACAAATGGAACAGAATACATCGTGAATGAGACAACTGTTTTCTTTATTTAATGTGATTTCTGTATGTATATAAATCACGTATCATCAATGAAATCGACAGATAAAACAGTGTCTAGTATCGACACAAAACATAAATCTCGGTATCTTAATACCTCAGGCTCCGGCTATCCGGACTGGCCTGTATCATCAAATCTCAATATCTCAGTGTCTCAAGTCTCAATATCTCAATACCTCGGGCTCCGTCAGTCCGAATCGGCTCATATCATCAATCACAAGACGACAAACGGTATCCTCCGGATATCCGCCGCACCAGGTAAAATCACTGGTAGGCAGTCCGCCCCTGCCGGGCTCATCGTCTACAACTTGAGCTTCTTGCCCCGGGGTACCTTACCGGGCCCACCATGTACCCGAGACGGTTCATCCAACTCCTCGAATCGGGTCTCGAAAACATCTCAGAACCGAGAAAACATCATGGTGGACAATACTCATCATATCAAGGAAAACCGCATCAATCTCTTTAAAACAAATCATCAGTTTATAAAACATTCACATGCTGTTTGCAAATCCAGAAATTTCAAGAAGGACCCGAAATTATAAAAATCATGATATCAATAAACAGTGAATATCGGTATAAATATCCATAATACTACATGACCAATGAATATATGAATGCATCTGATATCATTCAATAAATGCAATAGTTAAACTAGCATAAGAAAGCTATAACATGTTGCAACTATCACCCAGCAAGCTATATCAATGAATAATATTTTCTAAAGTGTACATGACATTGCAATTACCGATGATGATGTGTGTGATCCGGCAAGCAGGTGTACGTGGAACATACGCATCATCGGTAATGGTGCTGGTGTCCTGACAGCATGGTTTCATGATAATTATAGATAACATATGCACAAGCATGCAATGCGATGAAACATCATGAATATACAGAAGGCGATGTAGTAATAGCAACACTGAAAATAATACCTACCCAATATACGAGTCATACGGTTTGGTATTTAAATACTCACGATTCTCCACTTTTGAAAATGATTATGGCTCGAGCCCAGTCAAAAGGGCAAGGGAATCCACCTAAGTCTGAGTCGATCTATATATATCTAGTAGTCGGTAATCTCGCCTCAATAGTATCTCGTACGATACAATAAATAATATGACATCCTCAAGTCAAGAGTGCGGATCTATCCTCAAAACTATATCTCGTACGGTAAATCTATCGTACGGCATCCCAAATCTAGGTACGGTTCAAATATCACACTTATCTCATTATTCATCTGGTATCCACATCATCATATATCGAGAGCAGGTGTACTGATCTAAGTCGAGTACACTACTAATATCATCAACAATATAATGATCTGGGGACTGATCTAAAGTCTCCTACATTCCGATGTCATCCACACTTATTATCATATAGAAGTATACATCGCCCAAGCGATCCTTATAAATATCATAACATATCTCAACTCATATCTCGATCATATGTCAACTATCTTATATATATATATATATATATCATCATCATCATCTACATGGTATCGTCGTCCAACGATCCGCTATAACATCATGACATATCTCGGTCACATATTAAATATCTCACGGCATCATGCCCGATCATATCGACTCATTCCCAAGTATTATATAACATCCTCATCATCCAAGCATATGAATACCAATATATATATATATATATATATATATATATATATATATATACCTAATACGCACAAGGAAGTAAATGTATGCGAGTATGTGTATGTGTGTGTATGCAAATCTTTACTCTAGGTTTTCGTGACTAAGAAATCGACTAAAGTCCTTTCTTCACTTCTCGCTAACACTACACCCATAATCTCCTAAAGCTTTTCTGCTAAGTGTTCAAATCTCTCAATAACATATAAATATATATCTATATCACATCACATTGTTTCTTACGACTTTGCGGGGGTGCTATACGCCATCCACTCGACTTCCCCCGTAGATATAATCTACTCACCTGCTCTTGCTTGCCGATGTCGATGCCGCCATCCACTTCTTCATTGCCTCGTAATCCTCGTGGGGTACCTACATATCATAGCACATTGCAAACGCGTATTAAAATCAAGTCGGAAACCAACACGGCACACAAACGCTTATAGGTTAGAACCTATAGCCACGCATGCAAAACACGACCGATAAACCTAGTCGTTGACGTTCAAATGCCACACGACCGAAACGCAATATCAAATACCAAAATCCATGTTAAAACGAAGTCGTAAAACAAAGAAGCAACTTAGGAAAATGGTCCCAGATTTTACCCTATTTCAAATTAGCCAAAATTGCACATGCAAAGGGTCTAGTTTGCTGATAAAGGAGCCACAGAACCAACACGAGGAAAAACCACCATAACCTAGCCGCAATTTGCGGCCAGTAAGAATTTATTTATGGCCTGGGTGCTAGGGTTTGGGCTCAGGTCTTCAGGGTAGCTTCCTGGGTGCCTGCATGTATCACTGTCCTTGCTAAATATTTTTCAGGTCACCCGGGTGTTAGCAGATTTCAAATTACCATCATATTTTCACAGTTTTCCGATGTCGGGGTTTCTAAGTTTGTATTCCGGGGTTTATTCCATGGTTTCAGTCCAAGATACAATCCCTACAGGGGTCATAAGGTCTCTGCTAACCTCATTTACACTTCACAATTCAAAATTTCTCAAAACCCTCATTTAGAAATTTCTAGGTTCACAAAACCACTCGATATCGATACTAAACATATATGGATGTCTAAAGAATTTAAATACTATTCTAAAGGTGCAGAAATTACCTCAATTGGCAACTCAAGAATTTTCTTGAGTTGCCCAAACTCCTCAAAATTCGATTTTTCTTGGTCCAATGTGCTTCCCTTGAGCTTGTGCATGCATTTAATGAAGATGAGATGAAGTTTTGGGTTGTTTTTGGGTGGTGTAGTGAGGAATTTGAGGGAGAGGGGGAGAGAGCAGCAGCTTTGAGAGGGATTGAAGAAAATGAAGAAGATGATGAAGTGTGACCAAGAGCCATACCATGGTGGACCTCTCACATCTTTCTCTCTCTCTCTCTCTCTTGCCCATACCTCCTTAAAATAACCATTTTCCATTTTTCTTGTTTTTTTTCTTATCTTTTCTTTTCTCTAAATAGAAACCAAAACAAATTAAGAAAGCCATGTAGAAAATGTAACACAAGTGTAAAAATGATATGGTGCATGTCATGTGCACAAAACATACTTAATTTGCGATTAGCGATATTGTCACGACCCGAAGTTCGACTCGTGACTGGCACTTAACCACATAACGTCTACAGGCGTAACGCGACTAAGTAAGCCGAAAACCCAGAAATCAAAACCAATTAAAGTAGCGAGTGTTGAAAACATTTGTTTAAAACATTTGGAAAACCTTAAGTGGTTTAATAACAATCTTTAAAGTTTAAGTTATTATCTTAAAAATTTTGGCAGCATTTCCTTTGTAAAAACTAACCCCGAAATCGGGTACAAAACGGATATGAGTGAAAATGATACACAATATAATAAGGCATCCCAAACGGGAGTAATAAATGGAAAAACGTCACAATGATAAAAACTGCATAAGTAAATCGGCTTATACGAGCTCGACACCAGAATACAAATAATATACATCATCGTCCTCACACTGTCTCTAAGTCAAATACATATAAAGATAGATGGAGAGTACTAGATACAAAAGTGTGTACAATGTAAATAACCAGATACCACAACCCACCTAACAGCAAAACAGCTCATGCACCAACTGTAGTGGTATCTGTAGCCAAAAAGATACAAAAAGCAGCCTGCCGCGACTACTCTGAGGGGCAACCTGCAAACACTGTAGCACAACGGGGGTGAGTTGCCAGCTCGAATAGGAGATAACATATAAAGGTAATCACGAGCATGCACGTACTGCGCTACTCTATCATATGCCAGCAGATAATATCTATATACGATAAGCAGTATGTGCAATAATCATGTATAAGTGCTCTGTCAGGTAAAACAACTACAGGATGAGATGTATAATAATGAATGCGGAGCATGGGATGGAATAACATCTACCCGGAATGTCAACGTGGAAACATAATCGGTGCCCATCAATGCACCCAAATCCCAATAAAACACAGGCGCCGTAATCCTCATCGGCCCTCAAATCCTGTAAATCTCTGAAAATCGAGAATGCCCAATATCGGCACTCAAAATATCATGAAATAATCCTGTCTAGCATCGAAACGCAAATCCTCATATATCGGGCTCCGTCGGTCCGGATCATCCCACAGGCTCCGTTTGCGGTATCGGCCCTTGGCCCCGGCAGTACGAGTCGTCCCGTAACCATCTATCGACTCTGGTCAGTATCCTCCGGATAACCGCCAGGTCCAACCGATCACCGGTAGGTAGTGGTCCCACTACCAGGCACACCGTCTATCTACACAGCAGATCTGTTCTCGCCCCGGGGTACCATACTGGGTCTACCACGAACCCACAAACGGATCATCCAACTCCTCGAATGGGGTTTCAAGCACACGTCTCAGAACCGAGAAAACGCGTGGTGGAC
Organism: Agapanthus africanus; assembly: GCA_030015575.1. NCBI lineage: Eukaryota > Viridiplantae > Streptophyta > Magnoliopsida > Asparagales > Amaryllidaceae > Agapanthus > Agapanthus africanus. Next base: position 290,418,323 of record CM057347.1, on the reverse strand, counting down.
GTACCAAAATATCATATCAAGAGGAACCGGGTTTTCAAAACAGTATATATTTTCTTAAATAACCCCACGGTCCTCAAATCCAGAAATCACATGAAATCCAAAGCCAATGCGTAAATCCATGCGATGTAATATATGCATCAGAAGTCGTACTATAAGTAAAAGGGAGAAACCGCTCTTAGTAAATTCAGTTTTTAAAAGGTATCATGCGGTCCCCACTTCACCAAAAATCAACTTATCTAGGTAGGTACAGTTTGAATATGCATAAGTATGGATATGCAAATGAGTACGTGCACAAATAACATAATCATATTAAGTCATATGTGAGATGAGCAACAGTATAATGATCATGGCAATTCTATAATGTGAGTGTCATAGAAATTACTAACGGTGTGTGTGTAACATGCAGATTAGTGCTCGTGCAACATGAACCGTTAGTAACAGTTCTGTGTTTTATAAATTCTATGTTCATATACATGTAGCAGGGAATGCGGTATGCAACAAATAGTATCCATGAACAGTCAATGTAGGTAAATGCAATATGCTGCTACAAGGTCCTATCAGCCCTGATGGATAACGCCATGCGGGCGATTTTCCCGTAGATGTTAAATCTACTCATTGTAGTCTCGCGCTAAGTGTAGCCGACGACTTGTTTCCCCTTCTTCGCGGCGTCCGTCGTACTCGGCTGCGAACCTAGAATTTCACAAAATATCATACATAAGCTCAAATCTACAAAAACGCGACATTAAAGCCAAACTAGAAACCCGCGTTGCGAACCAAACGCGTGTGTGTGCGATACGCTAAAACGTGTGATTACGCGCCTGAAGTTACCCCAACACGTCGCGATACGCAAAAAATCCCAAACCCACACACGTATCACACGTGTCGTGAAGGTTTAAAATGAAAGAAAATAGGGTAATTGATCCTAGATTTTTCTACAGAAAGAATTAAACAAAACTGCACATACTATAAGTCTTCATATAGCATCAGACACCTACCACACAAATCCCAGCACCCAGGTCCCCCATCTAACCGCAATTTGCGGCCAGAATGATTTTTTCGGCAGCCAAGGTAGGGAGTTGGGCTCCCGTGCTTCGTGTGTGTTCTCTAAACCTAGTGTACATGCTCCAGTAAATACAATTTTATTCTGAAGCCAACGGGGTACAGGCAGATAACACAGAACCAAAATCCTAGTTAAAAAGCTTATTTTAACACTAAACCGATACATTATGGTGATTTTGTGAAACCTAAAGCAAAACTTGAGTTGAAACCCCACTAATAACACATCACTAAGCTAAGCAAGCCATAAAAATGTTCACTTAACAAAAACTTCACTAATCCCCTTCATTAGCACCAAAAAAAGCACAAAACACGATTTTTAATGACCAAACCATACAAGTTATGGATTAGGGTGATATGGTTGAGCTTGATACCTTCAAAAGATCCTAGGGAAACTCAAATTCCAGCCCTTGCCCTCAAAGCCACTGACTTGCCACCAAAATCCCCAAAAGAGCCATTTTTCCAAGGTTTGAGCGAAAGAATATGAGGTTTTTGTATAGGGTTGTGTATGGATTCAAGAGAAGTGAAAGAAGAAGAAAAAGACGACGAAGGGTTGCTGCTGGAGCTGCTATTTTTTGCAGGAAATTTCAGCAAGAGAGGGAGAGAGAAAGAGAGGGAGAAAGAGAGAGAGAAAATTGTCAAAGTCAAGGCTCACCATGCCTCATTAATTGCACTCCATGCCTCTCTCTTTTTTCTCAATTTCAAATTTCTTTATGGATTTTTAAAAAAGAAAGGAAATGCTAAATTGAAAGAGGTGAGAAAGAAAACTTATGTTACCAATATGTGCTAAGTGTGTAAGCAAGTTTCACTAATCCTTGATTAGGAAAAGTAATTAAGGGAAATAATTTCTAATTAAAAGAACACTAGCTAATTTAAAATTAATAAACCCCATATATATATATATATATATATATATAAACACATCTCATCTCAATTAGACTAGATTAGAAAGGAAATTAAGATTTACGGGTTTTTATGAAAACACGCATCAATGCTAACTAACGCGAAATAAACCTAAACTAATTTTCAAAGTGTTACAATCTACCCCCCTTAAAGAAATTCGGTCCCCGAATTTAAAAATCTAACCACACGTACATTCAAAGAGATGGGGATATTTCTTCCTCATCTCACTCTCGGTCTCCCAAGTGACCTCCTCGCTGCTCGGCCCACGCCAAAGGACCTTGACGGACGGTATATCCTTCGATCTCAACTTCTTCACTTGTCGATCCAAGATGACCACCGGCTGCTCTGCAAAAGAAAGGTCGCGCTCCAGCTGGATCGTCAGGTGCTGAATCGCATGCGAAGGATCATGAAGATACTTGCTGAGCATCGAAACGTGAAATACGGGGTGCACATCTGGAAAATTGGACGGAAGGGCTAACCGATACTCAACTGCACCAGCACGCTCGAGGATCTCAAAGGGGCCCACATACCTAGGACTAAGCTTCCCCTTCTTCCCAAATCTCATCACACCTTTCATTGGGGAGACCCTCAAGAAAACATGATCACCAACAGAAAACTCAAGTCTACGCCGACGACGGTCCGCATAAGATCTCTGCCTACTCTGGGCTACTCTCATCCTATTGCGAATCAACTGGATCTCCGCGGTAGTCTCCTCAACAATCTGCGGCCCTAAGATACTGCTCTTTGAGCTCTGTCCAACAGGCGGGCGATCTGCATCTCCTCCCATAAAGAGCCTCAAATGGTGCCATCTGAATGGTCTCCTGGTAGCTGTTGTTGTAGGAGAACTCTACTAAGGGTAAATGATGATCCCATCTACCTCCGAATTCTAAAACGCATGCTCGGAGCATGTCCTCGAGAGTCTGAATGGTCCGCTCTGACTGTCCGTCGGTCTGCGGATGAAATGCTGTGCTGAAACTCAAGCGGGTGCCAAAGCTTCCTGAAGCCTCTGCCATAGTCGGCTGGTAAACTGGGTGCCTCTGTCGGACACGATACTCGTCGGAACTCCGTGCAGTCATACAATCTCGTCGATGTATATCTGGGCATACTGAGCAAATCCGAAAGTCGTCTTCACCGGTAGGAAGTGAGCCGCTTTCGTCAAACGATCCACGATCACCCCGATGGAGTCATACCCTCGACTAGTCCTGGGTAGACCCACAATGAAGTCCATAGAAATCTGCTCCGATTTCCACTCCGGAATGGGTAACGGCTGTAACTCTCCCGCGGGCCTCTGGTGCTCAGCCTTGACTTGCTAACAAGTCAGGCATCTCGACACAAAATCTGCGATGTCTCTCTTTATCCCGTCCTACCAGTAAACATCTCTTATATCATGGTACATATTGGTGGAACCTGGATGAACACTGTATACCGATCGATGTGCCTCCTCAAGAATCTCACGCCGCAGTCCCTCAGCATCTGGTACGCACAGTCTAGTCCCAAATCGCAGAATCCCCTGATCATCGATCACGAACTCGGAAAATCTGCCCTGTCCAATCTGTGCCATGATCTCTGAACAACGGTCATCACTGTACTGTGCCTCATGTATATGGTCAAGCAACTGTGGGCGTGCACGAACATGCGCAATCTGTCCCCCGATCGGCGTTAACTCGAACTGTACTCGGCTGTCGCATAAAATTTGCCAATCTGTCGACGACTGCCTCTGCACTGCGCTCAAACAAGATAGACTACCCCCGGGCCTCCTGCTCAGAGCTTCCGCTACTACATTCGCCTTGCCCGGGTGATACAAGATCTCACAATCGTAGTCCTTTACTAGTTCCATCCATCGGCGCTATCTAAGATTCAGGTCTCGCTGCTGAAATATATACTTTAAGCTCTTGTGATCAGTGAATATCTGGCACGACTCGCCGTATAGGTAATGTCGCTAGATCTTAAGTGCAAAGACCACTGCAGCCATCTCTAAGTCGTGAGTAGGATAGTTCTGTTCATGTTTCTTCAACTGCCATGAAGCATACGCGATCACCCTATCATTCTGCATCAATACGCACCCTAGCCCCACTCGAGAAGCATCACAATAGACCATAAATCCGCCCGATCCTTAAGGCAATGATAACACCGGCGCCGTAGTCAGTCGAGTCCGTAGCTGCTGAAAACTGTGCTCACACTCCTCCGTCCAATCGAAAGGAACTCCCTTCCGGGTCAACCCGGTCAAAGATGTAGCAATATGGGAGAAGTCCTGCACAAATTGCCTATAGTAGCCGGTCAGTCCTAGAAAGCTGCGAATCTCCGTAACTGATGTGGGCCTGGGCCAACTCTGAACGGCTTCGATCTTCTTCGGGTCTACACATATACCATCTCGTGTAATCACGTAACCCAAGAAGTCTACGCTGTCCAGCCAGAATATACACTTGGAGAATTTTGCGAAAAGCTGGTGCTCTCTCAAAGTCTGCATTGTAATCCGCAGGTGCTGCTCGTGCTCCTCTCTGCTTCGGGAATACACCAAGATATCGTCAATGAATACTATGATGAATACATCAAGATACGACCAGAAAGTACGGTTCATTAAGTCCATGAATGCTGCTGGGGAGTTGGTGAGTCCGAACGACATCACCAAAAACTCATAATGGCCGAAACGCGTGCGGAAAGCTGTCCTCGGAATGTCCTCCTGTCGAACCCACAGCTGATGGTAGCCTGATCGCAAATCGATCCTCAAAAAGTACCCTGCCCCCTGAAGCTGGTTGAACAAGTCGTCGATGCGTGGCAAAGAATACCTGTTCCTCACGGTAACCCTGTTCAGCTGGTGGTAGTCGATACACAAACGTAAACTGCCGTCCTTCTTCTTACCAAACAGGACCGGAGCAACCCAAGGAGAAACACTGGGTCGAATAAGTCCATTATCCAGCAAATCTTGTAACTGACGGTTCAACTCTCTAAGTTCCACCGGGGCCATCCGATAAGGCGGTATAGAGATAGGCCCCGTGCCGGGAATCAAATCAATACAGAAAGAAATATCACGCTCAGGCGGTAGCCCAGGAAGCTCGTCAGGGAACACATCAGGGAACTCGCTAACAAACGGAACCTGATCCAACGAAACCTCTGTAGCTCTAGTATCGCAAACATAGGGGAGAAATCCCTGATATACCTTCCTCAAAAGCTGTCCGGCGCGAAAAGAAGAAATCAAACTGTGAGGGGCGGCACCACGGTCCCCCAGCACAACAAAAGTCGACTCGCCGGGAAAACAAAACATAACTGTCTTCTCGCGGCAGTCCATAGACGCATAGCACGTGGCTAACCAATCCATGCCTAAAAGAATGTCGAAGTCCAACATCTCAAGAAGGATCAAGTCGACAGGCAACTCTCTCTTGCCAATACGGACTGTACAGGATCGGAACACGTGTCTTGCAACAAACGACTCTCCCACAGGGGTGGTCACAACAAGCGGCTGATCAAGCAAACCGGACTCTCTACCCAAACTCGGAACGAAGTGTGTGGAAACGTACGAGTGCGTGGATCCCGGATTAAACAACACGTGTGTGTCGACAGAACATACTGGGAGAATACCTGAGACCACCGTATTGGACGCCTGCGCGTCCTAATGCGTCAAAGCAAAAACCCGTGCCTGTCCTCCACCTGTGACTAACTTTCCTCTACTAGCAACTGGCTGTGTCCTGCCTCTGCCACTTCGTCCTCTATGAGCAAATCCTCCACGACCACGACCTCTCGGTGCCTGAGTCGGATGCGGAGAAACAATAGGTACAATAGGCAACGCTCTCTGGGGTGGTGAAGGTGGTAATGTGACATGCGGTACTACTGCCTCCCTCTGGTGTGTCTCAAGACAAGCTCGAACACGATGATAAGAACTCCCGCAGCGAAAACATCCCGACGATGACCGCTGACCCTCCTGGGGATAGGAGCTGAACAACCGGCCTCGCCCTAAATCTCTGCCACCTGCAAGACGTCTGTCACGGCGCCAAAAAGGCTGTCTTTGTGCTGATGCATCCGCACGAACTCTTTTCTGCTCTGGAACTACCGAAATCTCAGCAAGGCGCTCTTCGACTAATAAGGCGGCTTCTACAGCTGCTGCATAAGTCTCGCAATGCTGCGCGCTGATCGCAAGAAATAATGGGGTAAGCAAGCCTCGAACAAACCTCTTGACTCGCATCTCCTCAGTAGCCACTAAATATGGGGCGTAGACAGATAGCCCTGTGAACAGCACGTCGTACTCTGCCACTGTCATCTCCGGAGTCTGACATAAGTGCTCAAACCGGCGTGCTCTAGAATCTCTGACACTCTCTGGAAGGAAGCAGGCAAGGAACACCGTCACGAACTCTATCCAGGTCATAGGAGGAAGACCTGCTGCTCTACCCTTCTCAACCGATTCGCACCATTTCTGCGCAAGACCTTCCAGGCGAAAGCTCACGAACTGTACCCATCTCGCATCTGAGCATCTGAGGGAACGACATATCCTAGCCATCCTATCAATGAAAGACTGTGGGTCCTCGGCTGCATCGGTGCCTGTGAAGACCGGAGGCTTCAACCTCATAAACTCAGATAGCGATACCGTATTGACCTCTATAGCTGTAGGGGCAACTGCCTGCACCATAGGTATCATCGCGGTCCCTGCAACGGGTGGAACTACCTCTGGTCGCTGCACTCGAAGTGTCTCAACTAGAGACCCCATCATCTGGCGCATCTCCTGCATACTGGATCCCATCACCTGGCGCATCTCCTGCATACCGGCCCCTAGCATAGCAATCTGGTCTGTCGGAGGAGGAACGGTCTGCTCTGGTGCAACGGGTGTACTTCCCGGATCTATCCTCGTCTTAGACGAATCAAATCTAATCTCGGCTCTCGCGGCCGCTCTCTGCGCCCTCGTAGTCTTTAGCGGCATAATGGCTGAAAAGAAAATAGGATTCGATAAGGATACGGAAACCGAATCGCAAGAAGGTATATACTCATAAAGGAATTTAATCATTAAGTCCTAAGGTCACTTGGGCGAATTACCGTGTCGTGAGTATGCCGCGGAACATACGCGTCAGTTACTTACTCCATTATACCAGGGTCATCCTACACTCCGAAAGGTAAAACCTACGCTCTGATACCAACTTTGTCACGACCCGAAGTTCGACTCGTGACCGGCATTTAACCACGTAACGTCTACAGGCGTAACGCGACTAAGTAAGCCGAAAACCTAGAAATTAAAACCATTAAAAGTAGTGAGTGTTGAAAACATTTGTTTAAAACATTTGGAAAATCTTAAGTAGTTTAATAACAATCTTTAAAGTTTAAGTTATTATCTTAAAAATTTTGGCAGCATTTCCTTTGTAAAAACTAACCCCGAAATCGGGTACAAAACGGATATGAGTGAAAATGATACACAATATAATAAGGCATCCCAAACGAGAGCAATAAATGGAAAAACGTCACAATGATAAAAACTGCATAAGTAAGTCGGCTCACATGAGCTCGACACCAGAATACAAATAATATACATCATCATCCTCACACTGTCTCTAAGTCAAATACATATAAAGGTAAATGGAGAGTACTAGATACAAAAGTGTGTACAATGTAAATAACCAGATACCACAACCTACCTAACAACAAAACAGCTCACGCACCAACTGTAGTGGTATCTGTAGCCAAAAAGATACAAGAAAGCAGCCTGCCGCGACTACTCTGAGGGGCAACCTGCAAACACTGTGGCACAACGGGGGTGAGTTGCCAACTCGTGAATAGGAGATAACATATAAAGGTAATCGCGAGCATGCATGTACTGCACTACTCTATCATATGCCAGCAGATAATATCTATATGCGATAAGCAGTATGTGCAATAATCATGTATAAGTGCTCTGTCAGGTAAAACAACTACAGGATGAGATGCATAATAATGAATGCGGAGCATGGGATGGAATAACATCTACCCGGAATGTCAACGTGGAAACATAATCGGTTCCCATCAATGCACCTAAATCCTAATAAAAATCAGGCGTCGTAATCCTCATCGGCACTCAAATCCTGTAAATCTCTGAAAATCGAGAATGCCTAACATCGGCACTCAAAATATCATGAAATAATCGTGTCTAGCATCGACACGCAAATTCTCATATATCGGGCTCCGTCAGTCCAGATCAGCCCACGGGCTCCGTCTGCGGTATCGGCCCTTGGCCCCGGCAGTACGAGTCGTCCCGTAACCATCTATCGACTCTGGAAAGTATTCTCCGGATAACCGCCAGGTCCAACCGATCACCGGTAGGTAGTGGTCTCACTGCCAGGCTTACCGTCTAGCTACACAGTAGATCCGTTCTCGCCCCGGGGTACCATACCGGGTCCACCACGAACCCGCAAACGGATCATCCAACTCCTCGAATCGGGTTTCAAGCACACGTCTCAGAACCGAGAAAACGCGTGGTGGACGTACCAAAATATCATATCAAGAGGAACCGGGTTTTCAAAACAGTATATATTTTCTTAAATAACCCCACGGTCCTCAAATCCAGAAATCACATGAAATCCAAAGCCAATGCGTAAATCCATGCGATGTAATATATGCATCAGAAGTCGTACTATAAGTAAAAGGGAGAAACCGCTCTTAGTAAATTCAGTTTTTAAAAGGTATCATGCGGTCCCCAGTTTTTACCAAAAATCAACTTATCTAGGTAGGTACATTTTGAATATGCATAAGTATGGATATGCAAATGAGTACGTGCACAAATAACATAATCATGTTAAGTCATATGTGAGATGGGCTACAGTATAATGATCATGGCAATTCTATAATGTGAGTGTCATGGCAATTACTAACGGTATGTGTGTAACATGCAGATTAGTGCTCGTGCAACATGAACCGTTAGTAACAGTGCGGTGTTTTATAAATTCTAAGTTCATATACATGAGCAGGGAATGCGGTATGCAACAAATAGTATCCATGAACAGTCAATATAGGTAAATGCAATATGCTGCTACAAGGTCCTATCAGCCCTGACGCATAACGCCATGCGGGAGATTTTCCCGTAGATGTTAAATCTACTCACTGTAGTCTCGCACTAAGTGTAGCCGACGAATTGTTTCCCCTTCTTCGCGGCGTCCGTCGTACTCTCCTGCGAACCTAGAATTTCACAAAATATCACACATAAGCTCAAATCTACAAAAAACGCGACATTAAAGCCAAACTAGAAACCCGCGTCGCGAACCAAACGCGTGTGTGTGCGATACGCTAAAACGTGTGATTACGCGCCTGAAGCTACCCCGACACATCGCGATATGCAGAAAACCCCAATCCCACACACGTATCGCACGTGTCGTGAAGGTTTTAAAAAAAAGAAAATAGGGTAATTGATCCCATATTTTTCTGCAGAAAGAATTAAACAAAATTGCATATACTATAAGTCTTCACATAGCAGCAGACACCTACCACACAAATCCCAGCACCCAGGTCCCCCATCTGGCCGCAATTTGCGTCCAGAATGATTTTTTCGGCTGCCAAGGTAGGGAGTTGGGCTCCCGTGCTTCGTGTGTGTTCTCTAAACCAAGTGTACATGCTCTAGTAAATACAATTTTATTCTGAAGCCAATGGGGTACAAGCAGATAACACAGAACAAAAATCCTAGTTAAAAAGCTTATTTTAACACTAAAACTATACATTAAGATGATTTTGTGAAACCTGAAGCAAAACTTGAGTGGAAACCACACTAATAACACATCACTAAGCTAAGCAAGCCATACAAATGTTCACTTAACAAAAACTTCACTAATCCCCTTCATTAGCACCAAAAAAAGCACAAAACACGATTTTTAATGACCAAAACATACAAGTTATGGATTAGGGTGATATGGTTGAGCTTGATACCTTCAAAAGGTCCTAGGGAAACTCAAATTTCAGCCCTTTCCCTCAAAACCACTGACTTGCCACCAAAATCCCCAAAAGAGCCATTTTTCCAAGGTTTTGAGCGAAGGAATATGAGGTTTTTGTATAGGGTTGTGTATGGATTCAAGAGAAGTGAAAGACGAAGAAAAAGATGATGAAGGGTTGCTGCTGGAGCTGATATTTTCTGCAGGAAATTTCAGCAAGAGAGGGAGAGAGATAGAGAGGGAGAAAGAGAGAGAGAAAATTGTCAAAGTCAAGGCTCACCATGTCTCATTAATTGCACTCCATGCCTCTCTCTTTTCTCTCAATTTCAAATTTCTTTATGGATTTTTAAAAAAGAAAGGAAATGCTAAATTGAAATAGGTGAGAAAGAAAACTTATGTTACAAAATGTGCTAAGTGTGCAAGCAAGTTTCACTAATTCTCGATTAGGAAAAGTAATTAAGGGAAATAATTTCTAATTAAAATAACACTAGCTAATTTAAAATTAATAAAACCCATTTATATATATATATATATATATATATAAACATCTAATCTCAATTAGACTATATTAAAAAGGAAATTAAAATTTACGGGTTTTTATGAAAACACGCATCAATGCTAACTAACGCGAAATAAACCTAAATGAATTTTCAAAGCGTTACAGATATTTAATTGCGATTAGTGCTAAAATGGCGCAAAATAAATCATTGAATTTCATAATTTGCATAAATTACACAAAGCACCCTCTTTTTAGTAATTTCTATAATTTTCCAAATTTTCCCCAAATTTATCGGTATTTAATTTTACCGCCTTATTAAAATATTCAATATAATTATTATTTAATTATAAAAATTACCAAAAATAATATTTTATTTTCCTGAAATGTTACAATCTTCCCCCTGAAAGAAATTCGGTCCCCGAATTTTAAATTTAAACCCTTCAAGTACTAAAACATTTCAGTAAAAAGTCCAAGTCGTCAGGGCTTCGAAATCATCAATACATAAAACACATCATAGCGCAATGCATGCGCATGAACAATGAGCAGATAACTCCAAATCAAAACTCCGTCAAGCATCCTGTAATCATCATAGTCATGATGTAGAAACAAATGTCAAATCTAAAACGAAACCAATATGATATACATCAAAACCATACTTGTAAACATCAGTAGGAAATGCATGCCAAATCTTTCATGTTGTTGTGCGATGCGCGTATCGCGGCACTGTGGCGGACGTCTATTGTAAGAAATAACTATATCCATACTTATCCTTTGTTTAATATGTACGTCCCGCCGTTTTTGAAAATAATTTAGAAGGGTTTCCTTTATAAAAAGTTTCGTGTCATCTCAGGCACGTAGGCGAATACGGAGACTATAGATCTTTTTTTTTTGAAATCCTTTCGATAACTATCAATTCATGCAAAATATATCCAGGTACTGTCCTCTGACTAGTCCTGCTCAGTACCAAAACAAATAGCAAATATCCTAAAAACGTACTGCTCCATAAGAAATCAATCCCAAAATGTGCATATGAATGGTACGTGCGTCTGTTGCGCACGGAAATCGAAACCCATGAATGTGCCATACATGTGCACAGAAACAACATCTAAGTGCATCGGGTGTGCACGAAACATCTGTCAAGGGCAACGGGTGTGCCTGACAGCAATATCAGGTGCATCTGATATGAACAAAGAATATCGATTTAGTGCATCTGGTGTGCATCAAAATTGCATCAAGCGCCCAAATATGCGCAAGAATCCAAATCAGGTGCACGAGGTGCACAAAACAAATATTGAGTATCACAATCAAAATTGACGGTATACAACACATTTCAATCCAAATCCCAATCAGGTATACCGTGGTATATAATCTCACAACCATGTGCATCAGTGAGCACAAAAGCAAATCAAAATACTAAAAGTGCATGAAAACTATGCCGAAAGCATAAGTCAAATCATATACATGCCCTAGGCATGAAATCACAATCAATATATTAAATGACATCAAAACGAAGTCAGGTGCAACTGTGGTGCACAAAATACGTATCAATGCACTACAAGCATATGTGAACTATACCGAGTGCAAAACCAAATCGTGTACGTACCATATGTACAAAATCAATCCTACTGTATGAAATCCATGGAATCATAAACATGCGCAGCCAAGGCACAAAACGATATCAAGTGCGATACTGTGCATAAATCATAAATCAACACAACGGTGTATAAAGCATATCTCAAGTGTAATAACTATGCACAAAATATAAATGCCCAGTAGGTGCAACCATGGTGCACAAAAACAAATATCATGAAACTCAGTCATCAAAACTCAATCATGCGAATAGATCGCCCAAAATACCAAGATCAAGTATGGCGGAATAGTCCCGCTCAAGTACATCCTCTAAAGAATATCTGGCCAACTATCGTGGTCACTCATAATATGTCTCGTCGACGGTGCCGAACTCTGGCCTGCTGGGAGTGCACAAAATAACCACTCCTGGGTCCAAGTCTTCTCGTAAATTATTCCAGAAAGGTCCTGTCGAGGTCTCTCCCAAATCTCGTTTCTGTCGGACTGCCCGGAAGTCATCGTCCTTTACTATATCTGTTTCTTGTTCCGGAACGGCTGCATACTCATCGCGACTCCTTCTGGAAGATATATCCATATTCAACGCCTCTGCATGCGTATCACATCTCTGATGTTAGCGGAGTGGAACGTCATCTCATCAAGGTCTCGTACGAACCTCTTACTCTACTTTTCTCTAATGTCGACTGCTTTAGACTCGTCTCATCGTGGCTGCATGGACTGCGCTCCAACGGCTATACTCGTATCTGGAGTCTCCCAAGAAATGTATCCTATCGCATAGCATCCGAATGAAGTCGAACCATTCGATCGATTCGTCAAAACCTCATAATCCCACAGGAGCTCAACATCTTGAGTACAGTTTAATAGTATCGAGTACATACAACAGCACCGGTGGACCAGCCGTAGAAGGGCAAACCCAAGCCTCACTAATGGCACTGCGGAACTGCCGCAAACCCTAAGGTTCAAAGGCTTTCACATGGTCATTATGTCGAGTTAGGGTTTTCATTCTTCTAGAGGTTCCATGGAATTTCTTGCATGTCTTTTCGAATACTTTAAACTTGGAATATGGGTTTCTGACATTCGATCGTCTCTATCAACTCTTAATGTACCTGCGTGAAGTCGTCTCTAGCTAGAATCAATCTATCTGATGACCTCGCATCGGGGTTAGCGAACGAACCATATGTCCTAGTCATTCATCCTCGGGTGACTAGCGATCTTCTATCATACCACTATGTACAACTCGTACTTCAATAGCTCCAACATCTGGGGCAATATCTCGTCGTTCGCAGCAACAACTGGCTCATTTGTCTGCACGCTGAACAGTGCCTCAATCATCAAGAATAAGCGATACATCAATAGTCACCAAAATTTGGCTGGCCTCTATCAGTGGCTCAATCCTCTGGTGCAAATCTGCACGTCCGAGAAATCTCATGGAAGCGATCCATCAAATGCTCATGGCGCGTAAATGCAATAAAATGACACCTCTATGCAATCGTGTGTCCCTGGAATCACGCCCTGGTCAGTCCTCGTCCATGACGAACTCGTGCTGACGCAACTCTAGCCGTAGCTATCCACGCCCGTACAACTGTGGTAACAAAACCATAAACTAGTACTGATGAGGATAGATCATAAAAATGAAGATAATACTGTGCAAAGAAATGTACATCCTAAGGTTTCTTAAGCGGAGTATCGTATCATAAGTATTCCGCAGAACATGCACACGGTACGTCACTCTACTTGAGTCACCTACTCCATCAACCAAGGGTCATCCTACACTCAGAAGGTAAAACCTAACGCTCTGATACCAACTTTGTCACGACCCGAAAAGTACGGAACATGACCGGCACTTAAACTACGAAACGTCTCGAGGCGAACGTAATCTAAGTAAGCCAAAACCGAGAAATCCAAACCAAGTAAAGCAGTAGAGTGAAGGAAAAACCAATTTTTAAAGCAAGAAGTTTAACAACATAAGCCGAAGTGTGCATTTTTAAAATCTCATGTCTTTTCTAAAAATTTCGGCAGAGTTTCCTTTGTAAAAACTGACCCCAAATGGGTACAAACCTGATAAAAGCATATATAATGATAAAAGGCATCCCCAAGAGGGAGCAAGCTCTTCGTCAATCTACGGCCACAACCACACAAGCAATATAATATACAACGCCGAAGGGCGAGGATCAAAACTCAAAAAGAAACTCAAAACATCAATGAAAACCATAATAATACAACACACGACTCTAAGGCCGAAAGAACATACAACTCTGGTCTCTAAGTCTGAAATAAATATACATGTCTGGTTGATGGAGTTTACTAGATACAACTGAAATAATAAATGTACAATGGTGGTCACGATGCAAGTGAACCTACCTACCAAAGCAATCACCCGGAAGGAACAACGTGCCAGCAAAACTGCAACGAAACCTATACGGCAAAACCTGCAAGGAACTGTGGCACAACGGGGGTGAGTTGCCAACTCGTGAGTAGAAAACTTCAACGAGTAGAAATCACATGTATGACTCTATCCTAGGTTATATCAAGTAATATCCTCAAATAAATATCCTGGTCCATCTATGTATAAGTGTAATACTACATGCTCGTGCCAGTACCTCAGATAGCAACATATCAGATATACGATGCATGAATGCATTACAAATGAAATAGAATACATCGTGAATGAGACAACTATTTTCTTTATTTAATGAGATTTCTTTATGTATATAAATCGCATATCATCAATGAAATCGACGGATAAAACAGTGTCCACCATCGACACAAAACATAAATCTCAGTATATCAATACCTCAGGCTCCGGCTATCCGGACTGGCCTGTATCATCAAATCTCAATATCTCAGTGTCTCAAGTCTCAATATCTCAATACCTCGGGCTCTGTCAGTCCAGATCGGCCCATATCATCAATCACACGACCACGAACGGTATCCTCCGGATATCTGCCGCGCCAGGTAAAATCACCGGTAGGCAGTCTGCCCCTGCCAGGCTCAACGTCTACAACTCGAGCTTCTTGTCCCGGGATACCTTACCGGGCCCACCATGTACCCGAGACGGTTCATCCAACTCCTCAAATCGGGTCTCGAAAACATCTCAGAACCGAGAAAACATCATGGTGGATAATACTCATCATATCAAGGAAAACCGCATCAGTCTCTTTAAAACAGATCATCAGTTTATAAAATTTTCATATCCGGTTTCCAAATCCAGAAATCTCAAGAAGGACCCGAAATCATAAAAATCATGATATCAATAAACAGTGAATACCGGCATAAACCTCCATAATACTGCATGACCAATGAATATATGAATGCATCTGATATCATGCAATAAATGCAATAGTTAAACTAGCATAGGAAAGCTATAACATGTTGCAACTATCACCCAGCAAGCTATGTCAATGAATAGTATTTTCTAAAGTGTATGTGACATGGCAATTACCGATGATGATGTGTGTGAGTCGGCAAGCAGGTGTACATGGAACATACGCATCATTGGTAATGGTGCTGGTGTCCTGACAGCAGGGTTTTATGATAATTACAGATAACATATGCACAAGCATGCAATGCGATGAAACATCATGATTATACAGAAGGCGGTGTAGTAATAGCAACATTGAAAATAATACCTACTGTCACGACCTGAATGTTTCGGCTCGTGACCGGCACTTAACCACGCAACGTTTACAGACGTAACGCGACTAAGTAAGCCGAACCCAGAAATCAATACCATTTAAAAGTAGTGAGTGTTGAAAACATTTAATTAAAACATTTAGAAAACCTTAAATAGTTCAATAAAGTTCTTTTAAGGTTAAGTTATCATTTAAATAAGTTTGGCAGCATTTCCTTTGTAAAAGTAACCCCGAAATCGGGTATAAAACTGGATATAAGTGAAAATGAGATATAATGAAATAAAGCATCCCCAAACGGGAGCAATCACGCCCAACGGCGGAACCATCACCACAAGAGTAATATACAACGCCGTAGCGAATAATGAGCAATAAGTAAACATCACAGAATAATAAACTGCATAAATAAACAGTCGGCTCCCACGAGCTCGACACCAGAATACAAAAATATACATCATCGTCCTCACACTGTCTCTAAGTCCAGTACATATATGGTAGATGGAGAATACTAGATACAAAAGGGTGTACAATAAAATTAATCAGATACCATAACCCACCTAATAGCAAAACAGCTCTCGCACCAACTGTAGTGGTATCTGTAGCCAAAAGATGCAAAAGGCAGCCTGCCGCGACTACTCTGAGGGGCAACCTGCAAATACCGTGGCACAACGGGGGTACTTGCCAACTCATGAATAGAGATAACATATAAAGGTAATCGCGAGCATGCACGTACTGCGCTACTCTATCATATGTCAGCAGGTAAAATCTATATGCGACAAGCAGTAGGTGCAATAATCATGCAAGTGCTCTGTCAGGTAAAATAACTACAGGATGAGATACATGATAATCAATGCTGAGCATGGGATAAACAACATCTACACGGAATATTAACGTGGAAAAATAATCGGTGCCCAAAACTGCACCCAAATCCTAAATAAACTCAGGCGCCGGCACTCTCCTCGGCCCTCAAATCCTGTAAATCTCTGAAAATCACGAGTGCCCAACATCGGCACTCAAAATATCATAAAATACTCATGTCCAGCATCGACACACAAATCCTCATATATCGGGCTCCGTAAGTCCGGATCAGCCCACAGGCTCCGTCTACGGTATCGGCCCTCGGCCCTGGCAGTACGGATCATCCCGTATCCATCTCTCGACTCTGGTCAGTATCCTCCGGATAACCGCCAGGTCCAACCAATCACCGGTAGGTACTCGCCCACCTCTAGGCTCAATCGGCAAAGTCCATCGATCATCTTACCGAGGGGAACCATACCGGGTCCATCACGAACCCGCAAATGGATCATCCAACTCCTCGAATCGGGTTTCAAGCACACGTCTCAGCACCGAAAAAACGCATGGTGTACGCACCAAAATATCATATCACGAGGAACCGGATTTTCAAATAGTGCATCTTTTCTTAAATAATCTCACGGTCCTCAAAACCAGAAATCACATAAAAATCCAACACCAATGAGTAAATCAAATGCGATGTGCTATGTACATCAAGCCATAATATAGGTAAAAGGGAGAAACCGCTTTTTAAAATAGTTTCAGTTTTCAAAGACATCATGCGGTTCCCAATTTCTATGATCATATCGAATCATATGTGAAATGAACTACAGCATATTGATCATGGCAATTCTACAGTGAGTGTGTCATGGAAATTACTAACGGTGTGTATAACATGCAGATTAGTGCTCGTGCAACATGAACCGTTAGTAATAGTGCGGTGTTCTATCAACTCTAAGTTTACATACATATAGCAGGGAATGCAGTATACAACAACAGTATCCATGACAGTCAATGTAGGTAAATGCAATATGTAGCTATAAGGTCCTATCAGCCCTGACGCATAACGCCATGCGGGCGATATCCCCGTAGAAGTTAAATCTACTCACCGAAGTCTCGAGCTAAGTGTAGTCAACGACTTGCTTCCCCTTCTTCGCAGGGTCCGTCTCACTCTCCTGCGAACCTACAATTTACACAATATATCACACATAAGCTCAAATCTACAAAAACGTGATATTAAGGTCAAACTAGAAACCCGCGTCGCAAACCAAGCACGCGTTTGCGTGATACGCTAAAATGTGTGATTACGCGCCTGAAGCTACCCCGACGCATCGCGATACGCAGAAACTCCAAACCCACACACGTATCACGCGTGTCGCGAAGGTTTAAAAATACGAGAAACAGTTATTTAGCTCCAGATTTTTCTACAACAAGAATTAAATAAAATTGCACATACCATGAGTCTAAGGATAGCAGCAGACACCTATAGAGCCAAACCCAAACCCATGCCCCCCATCTGGCCGCAAATTGCGGCCAGAACCAATATTTCGGCGGCCAAAAGATTAAATCTGGGGGTCGTGTTCTACACATGGGATCAACACCTAACACCTATACTGCAGTTATCTCAAATTTATTCTGAACTAGCTGGGTCGATAGCAGATTACAGGAAGCTAGAATTTGCTTAAAAACGATTAATTTATATCAAACAGAAACCTGGTGGTATTTTAGTGCAATTGGGGGCTAAGCTAGGTTAACATGGCCCTAACAACACTCAATCAACTTAGTTTAACCAATACACACTTCACTTGATCAAAGTTCCCACTAATTACCACATATCTCACTAAAAACACAATTTTTATACTAATCGAAGCCAACTACACTAACTAAGCAAACTAGGGGGTAAGTTCGAGAAGTATACCCCACACTCGACCCTAGGAAGCTGGAGGAAGGAGAAGGAGTAGATGGAAGGAGCTGCAGCTGATGTTGTTGTTGTTGCTGCTGCTCACTGCTGCTGCTGTGCTGTGCTGATGCTGCTGCTGTGCTTGCTGCTGCTGGAGAAGTGTGGGTGTGTGAGTATGAGAGTGAGAGGTTGAGAGAAAATGAGCACAAGAATGAGAGGGAAATGATAACTCCCATTGCCAACCCCTCCTTTCTCTCTCTTCATTAAATGCAAACATAGGCTTGCCATGATGCATTCTCTCTCTCTCATTCTCTCAAGTCAACACAAGGTAAATTTAAACCCTTTTTTATTTAAAACAAAATAGTCCTAATAAAAATCATTTTACTAACTAATGGTGGGTTAATCTACCATGGTTGTTAAACATGGTTTAACCTCATAATAACCCAAGTTAACGTGCACAAGTGTGTTCAAGCCTAGGAAAATTCTAGAAAAATATTTATTAAATTTGGAAAAATATTTGAAACCCAATTTGGTAAACTTTTAATTAAAAACCCTTTATATAAATATAATTAGCCACTAAACACATCCTAAGGTGTTACAATCTTCCCCCCTTAAAACAAATTCGTCCCCGAATTTGAAAATATAAAGCTACGCATACCTTCAAAGAGATGAGGGAACTTGTTCCGCATCTCGCCCTCGGCCTCCCAAGTGATCTATTTGCCATTCGGGCTGTGCCAAAGCACCTTCACTGATGGCAAGACCTTCGATCTAAGTTTCTTCACCTGCCGGTCCAATATCACGACTGGCTGCTCGGTGAACGAAAGGTCGCGCTCGAGCTGAACGGTCTGATGCTGAATCATGTACGAAGGGTCATGTAGGTATCTGCGAAGCATCGACACGTGGAACACAGGGTGAACATCTAGGAAGTCGGGTGGAAGAGCAAAACGATAAGCTACTGCGCCCACACGCTCGAGGATCTCGAAGGGACCTATGAATCTGGGGCTAAGCTTCCCCTTCCGTCCAAACCTCATCACTCCCTTCATCGGAGAGACCCTCAGAAAAACATGATCTCCAACTGCGAACTCTAATCTACGGCGGTGCCTGTCAGCATACGATCTCTGCCTTCTCTGAGCTGTCCTCATCCTGTCTTGAATCAGCTGTATCTTCTCGGTCATCTCCTTTACAATCTAGGGCCCCAAAATACTGCTCACACTGAGCTCTGTCCAGCAGACGGGCGATCTACATCTCCTCCCATACAGAGCCTCGAAAGGTGCCATCTGAATAGTATCCTGGAAACTATTGTTGTAGGAGAACTCTACCAAGGGTACATGATGATCCCAGCTATCACCAAAGTCTAAAACGCACGCTCGGAGCATGTCCTCGAGAGTCTGAATCGTCCGCTCTGACTGGCCGTCGGTCTGCGGATGAAATGCTGTGCTGAAACTCAAGCGTATGCCCAAGGCCTCCTCAAGTCTCTGCCATAGTCGGCTAGTAAACTGGGTACCTCTATCGGACACGATACACGTCGGGACTCCATGCAGTCGTACTATCTCGTCGATGTAAATCTGGGCATACTGAGCAAATCCGAAAGTCGTCTTCACTGGAAGGAAGTGAGCCTCTTTCGTCAAACGATCCATGATCACCCAAATGGAGTCATACCCTCGCCTAGTCCTGGGTAGACCCACCACGAAATCCATCGAAATCTGCTTCCATTTCCACTCCTGAATGGGTAACGGATGTAGCTCTCCCGCCGGCCTCTGGTGCTCGGCTTTGACTTGCTGACAAGTCAGGCATCTCGACACGAAATCTGCGATGTCCCTCTTAATTCCGTCCCACCAGTAAACATCTTTCATATCATGATACATCTTGGTGGAACCAGGATGGATGCTGTACACCGATCGATGTGCCTCCTCAAGAATCTCACGCCGCAGCCCCTCAGCATCTGGTATGCACAGTATAGTCCCAAATCTCAGTATCCCCTGATCATCGATCACGAACTCGGAAAATCTACCCTGTCCAATCTGCGTCCTGATCACTGAACATCGGTCATCACTGTGCTGTGCCTAATGTATACGGTCAAGCAACTGTGGGCGTGCACGAACATGCGCAATCTGTCCTCCGATCGGCGTGAACTCGAACTGTACCCGGCTGTCGTATAATATCTGCCAATCTGCCGACGACTGCCCATGTACTGCACTTAAACAAGATAGACTACCCCCGGGCCTCCGGCTCAAAGCATCCGCCACTACATTAGCCCTGCCCGGGTGGTACAAGATCTCGCAATCATAGTCCTTCACTAACTCCATCCATCGGCGCTGTCTAAGGTTCATGTCTCGCTGCTGAAATATATACTTTAAACTCTCATGATCAGTGAATATCTGGTACGACTCGCCATATAGGTAATGTCGCCAGATCTTAAGTGCAAAGACCACTGCAGCCATCTCCAAATCGTGAGTGGGATAGTTCTGTTCATGTTTCTTCAATTGCCGTGAAGCATACGCGATCACCCGGTCATGCTGTATCAATACGCACCCTAGCCCCACTCGAGAAGCATCACAAAAGACCACAAATCCTCCTGATCCTGAAGGCAGTGATAACACTGGCGTCGTAGTCAGTCAAGTCCGTAGCTGCTGAAAACTGTGCTCACACTCCTTCGTCTAATCGAAAGGAACTCCCTTCCGGGTCAACCCGGTCAAAGGTGTAGCAATACTGGAGAAGTCCTGCACAAATCGCCTGTAGTAACCGGCCAACCCTAAAAAGCTGCGAATCACCGTAACTGATGTGGGTCTGGGCCAACGCTGAACGGCCTCGATCTTCCTCGGGTCTACACATATACCGTCTCGTGAAATCACGTGACCCAAGAAGTCTATACTGTCTAACCAGAATGCACACTTGGAGAATTTGGCGAAAAGCTGATGCTCCCTCAGGGTCTGCAGTGTAATCCGCAGGTGCTGCTCGTACTCCTCACTACTCCGGGAATACACTAAAATATCGTCAATGAATACTATGATGAACAGATCCAGATATGGCCGGAAAATACGGTTCATCAAGTCCATGAATGCTTCTGGCGCATTGGTGAGTCCGAACGACATCACCAAAAACTCATAATGGCCGTAGCGCGTGCGGAAAGCTGTCCTAGGAATGTCCTCCTGTCGAACCCGCAGCTGATGATAGCCCGATCGTAAATCGATCCTCGAAAAATATCCTGCCCCCTGAAGCTGGTCGAACAAGTCGTCGATGCGTGGCAAAGGATATCTGTTCTGCACTGTCACCCTGTTCAGCTGGCGGTAGTCGACACACAGACGCAAACTGCCGTCCTTCTTCTTGACGAACAGGACTGGAGCACCCCAAGGAGAAACACTGGGTCGAATAAGTCCCTTATCCAGCAAATCTTGCAACTGACCCTTCAATTCTCGAAGTTCCGCCGAGGCCATCCGATAAGGCGGGATAGAAATAGGCCCCGTGCCAGGAACCAAATCAATACAGAAAGAAAAGTCACGCTCGGGCGGTAGCCCAGGAAGCTCGTAAGGGAACACATCAGGAAACTCACTAACAACCGGAACCTGATCCAACGGAACCCCTGTAGCGCTAGCATCGTAAAAATAGGCGAGAAATCCCTGACATCCCTTCCTCAAAAGCTGTCCAGCGCGAAAAGAAGAAATCACACTGTGAGGGGCTGCATCACGGTCCCCCAACACAACAAAAACCTCCTCGCCGAAAAAACAGAATCTAACTGTCTTCTCATGGCAATCCACAGAAGCATAGCACGTGGCTAACCAATCCATGCCTAAAAGAACGTCGAAGTCCAACATCTCAAGAAGGATCAAGTCGACATGCAACTCTCTCTCTAATACAGACGGTACAGGATCAGAACACGTGCCTAGCAACAAACGACTCTCCCACAGGAGTGGTCACAACAAGCGGCTGATCAAGCAAACCGGACTCTCTACCCAAACTCGGCACAAAGTGTGTGGATACGTACGAGTGCGTGGATCCGGGATCGAACAACACGTGTGCATCAACAGAACATAATGGAAGGATTCCTGAGACCACCGCATTGGACGCCTGCGCGTCCTGATGCGTCAAAGCAAAATCCCGCGCCTGTCCTCCACCGGTGACTGACTGCCCTCTGCCTCGGTCATCCCGTCCTCTCTGAGCAACTCCTCCATGCCCACGACCTCTCTGCGTATGAGTCTGACGCGGAGCAATAATAGGTACAACAAGTAACGCCCTCTGGGGTGGTGAAGGTGGTAAGGTAACATGCGGTGCTGCTGTCTCCCTCCGGTGTATCTCAGGACAATCTCTGACGAGGTGAAGTAGACTGCCGCATCTATAGCAACCTCGTGACGACTGCTGACTCTCCTGTGGATACGAACTAAGCATCCGGCCTCATCCCGAATCTCTGCCACTCCTCGTATCTGAACGATACCTACCGCGGCGTTTGAATGTCTGTCTCCGTGCTGATGTACCAGTACGAACTCTCTTCGGCTCTGGAGCTACCGAAGTCTCAGCAAGGCGCTCCTCGACTAATAGGGATGCGTCTACCGCTTCTGCATATGTCTCGTAATGCTGCGCGCTGATCGCAAGGAACAGTGGTGTAAGGAAGCCTCAAACAAATCTCTTGACTCGCAACTCCTCGGTAGCCACTAAATACGGGGCATAAACTGATAGCTCTGTAAACAGCACGTCATATTCTGCTACTGACATCTCTGGAGTCTGGCGTAAGGACTCGAACCTGCGTGCTCTAGCATCGCTGACACTCAGTGGGAGAAAGCGGGCAAGGAATAGTGCCACGAACTCTGTCCAGGTCATAGGAGGAAGACCTGCTGCTCAGCCCTTCTCAACTGATTCGCACCATTTCTGCGCAAGACCTTCCAGGCGAAAGCACGCGAACTCAACCCATCTCGCATCTGCGCATCTGAGGGAACGACATATCCAAGCCATCCTATCAATGAAAGACTGTGGGTCCTCGGCTGCATCGGTGCCTGTGAAGACCGGAGGCTTCAGCCTCATAAACTCTGATAGCGATACTGTAATCACCTTCGTGGCTGCAGAGGAAACTGGCTGTACAGTAGGTACCATCGCGGTCTCTGTAACGGATGGAGCTACTTCTGGTCGCTGCGCTCGAAGTGTCTCAACTAGCGATCCTATCATCTGGCACATCTCTTGCATGCTGGATCCTACCGTCTGGCGCATCTCTTGCATACCAGCCCCTAGCGTGGCGATCTGATCTGTCACGGGAGGAAGAGCCTGCTCTGGTACAACCGGTGTACTGCCCGGATCAGTCCTCGTCTTAGACGAAACAACTCGAATCTCGGCCCTCACGGCCGCTCTCTGCGCCCTCGTAGTCTTTGGCGGCATAATGGCTGAAAGGAAATTAGGATTCGATAAGAATACGTAAATTGAATCGCAAGAATATATATACTCAAGAAGGAATTTAAATCAATAAGTCCTAAGGTCTCTTTGGCGGAGTACCGTGTCATGAGTATGCCGCGGAACATACACACGCTACGCCACTCTGCTTCGGCTACCTACTCCATCATACCAAGGGTTTCATGATAATTACAGATAACATATGCACAAGCATGCAATGCGATGAAACATCATGAATATAAAGAAGGCGATGTAGTAATAGCAACACTGAAAATAATACCTAATGTCACGACCCGAATGTTTCGGCTCGTGACCGGCACTTAACCACGCAACGTTTACAGACGTAACGCGACTAAGTAAGCCGAACCCAGAAATCAATACCATTTAAAAGTAGTGAGTGTTGAAAACATTTAATTAAAACATTTAGAAAACCTTAAATAGTTCAATAAAGTTCTTTTAAGGTTAAGTTATCATTTAAATAATTTTGGCAGCATTTCCTTTGTAAAATTAACCCCGAAATTGGGTATAAAACAGGATATAAGTGAAAATGAGATATAATGAAATAAAGCATCCCCAAACGGGAGCAATCACGCCCAACGGCAGAAACCATCACCACAAGAGTAATATACGACGCCGTAGCGAAGAATGAGCAATAAGTAAACATCACAGAATAATAAACTGCATAAATAAACAGTCGGCTCCCACGAGCTCGACACCAGAATACAAAAATATAAATCATCGTCCTCACACTATCTCTAAGTCCAGTACATATATGGTAGATGGAGAATACTAGATACAAAAGGGTGTACAATAAAATTAATCAGATACCACAACCCACCTAATAGCAAAACAGCTCTCGCACCAACTATAGTGGTATCTGTAGCCAAAAGATGCAAAAGGCAGCCTGCCGCGACTACTCTGAGGGGCAACCTGCAAATACTGTGGCACAACTGGGGTGAGTTGCCAACTCGTGATTAGAGATAACATATAAAGGTAATCGCGAGCATGCACGTACTGCGCTACTCTATCATATGTCAGCAGGTAAAATCTATATGCGACAAGCAGTAGGAGCAATAATCATGCAAGTGCTCTGTCAGGTAAAATAACTATAGGATGAGATACATGATAATCAATGCCGAGCATGGGATAAACAACATCTACACGGAATATCAACGTGGAAAAATAATCGGTGCCCAAAACTGCACCCAAATCCCAAATAAACTCAAGCGCCGGCACTCTCCTCGGCCTTCAAATCCTGTAAATCTCTGAGAATCACGAGTGCCCAACATCGGCACTCAAAATATCATAAAATACTCGTGTCCAGCATCGACACGCAAATCCTCATATATCGGGCTCCGTAAGTCCGGATCAGCCCACCGGCTCCGTCTGCGGTATCGGTCCTCGGCCCCGGCAGTACGGATCATCCCGTATCCATCTCTCGACTCTGGTCAGTATCCTCCGGATAACCGTCAGGTCCAACCAATCATCGGTAGGTACTCGCCCACCTCCAGGCTCAATCAGCAAAGTCCATCGATCATCTTGCCGAGGGGAACCATACCGGGTCCACCACGAACCTACAAACTGATCATCCAACTCCTCGAATCGGGTTTCAAGCACACGTCTCAGCACCGAGAAAACGCGTGGTGGACGCACCAAAATATCATATCACGAGAAACTGGGTTTTCAAATAGTGCATCTTTTCTTAAATAATCCCACGGTCCTCAAAACCAGAAATCACATGAAAATCCAACACCAATGAGTAAATCAAATGCGATGTGCTATATACATCAAGCCATAATATAAGTACAAGGGAGAAACCGCTTTTTAAAATAGTTTCAGTTTTCAAAGACATCATGCGGCTCCCAATATCTACGAAAATCATATCGAATCATATGTGAAATGAACTACAGTATAATGATCATGGCAATTCTACAGTGAGTGTGTCATGGCAATTATTAACGGTGTGTGTGTAACATGCAGATTAGTGCTCCTGCAACATGAACCGTTAGTAATAGTGCGGTGTTCTATCAACTCTAAGTTTACATACATATAGCAGGGAATGCAGTATGCAACAACAGTATCCATGACAGTCAATGTAGGTAAATGCAATATGTAGCTATAAGGTCCTATCAGCCCTAACGCATAACGCCATGCGGGCGATATCCCCGTAGATGTTAAATCTACTCACCGAAGTCTTGCGCTAAGTGTAGCCGACGACTTGCTTCCCCTTCTTCGCAGCGTCCATCTCACTCGCCTGCGAACCTAGAATTTACACAATATATCACACATAAGCTCAAATCTACAAAAATGCGATATTAAGGTCAAACTAGAAACCCGCGTCGCAAACCAAGCCCGCGTGTGCGCGAAACGCTAAAATGTGTGATTACGCGCCTGAAGCTACCCCGGCGCATCGCGATACGCAGAAACCCCAAACCCACAGACGTATCACGCGTGTCGCGAAGGTTTAAAAATACGAGAAACAGGTATTTAGCTCCAGATTTTTCTACAGCATCAATTAAATAAAACTGCACATACCATGAGTCTAAGGATAGCAGCAGACACCTATTGAGCCAAACCCAAACCCATGCCCCTCCATCTGGCCGCAAATTGCGGCCAGAACCAATATTTCGGCGGCCAAAAGATTAAATCTGGGGGTCGTGTTCTACACATGGGATCAGCACCTAACACCTATACTGCAGTTATCTCAAATTTATTCTGAACTAGCTGGGTCGATAGCAGATTACAGGAAGCTAGAATTTTCTTAAAAACGATGAATTTATATCAAACAGAAGCCTGGTGGTATTTTAGTGCAATTGGGGGCTAAGCTAGGTTAACATGGCCCTAATAATACTCAATCAACTTAGTTTAACCAATACACACTTCACTTGAT
Organism: Agapanthus africanus; assembly: GCA_030015575.1. Taxonomy (NCBI): domain Eukaryota; kingdom Viridiplantae; phylum Streptophyta; class Magnoliopsida; order Asparagales; family Amaryllidaceae; genus Agapanthus; species Agapanthus africanus. Next base: position 290,391,829 of record CM057347.1, on the reverse strand, counting down.
CAAAGTTCCCACTAATTACCACATATCGCACTAAAAACACAATTTTTATACTAATCGAAGCCAACTATACTAACTAAGCAAACTAGGGGGTAAGTTCGAGAAGTATACCCCACACTCGACCTTAGGAAGCTGGAGGAAGGAGAAGGAGTAGATCGAAGGAGCTGCAGCTGAAGTTGTTGCTGTTGCTGCTGCTCACTGCTGCTGCTGCTGTGCTGTGCTGCTGCTGCTGTGCTGCTGCTGCTGTGCTTGCTGCTGCTGCTAATGAGACTGCTGCTGCTGCTGGAGAAGTGTGGGTGTGTGAGTATGAGAGTGAGAGGTTGAGAGAAAATGAGCACAAGAATGAGAGGGAAATGATAACTCCCAATGTCAACCCCTCCTTTCTCTCTCTTCATTAAATGCAAGCATGGGATTGCCATGATGCATTCTCTCTCTCTCATTCTCTCAAGTCAACACAAGGTAAATTTAAACCCCTTTTTATTTAAAAAAAATAGCCCTAATAAAAATCATTTTACTAACTAATGGTGGGTTAATCTACCATGGTTGTTAAACATGGTTTAACCTCATAATAACCGAAGTTAACGTGCACAAGTGTGTGCAAGCCTAGGAAAATTCTAGAAAAATATTTATTAAATTTGGAAAAATATTTGAAACCCAATTTGGTAAACTTTTAATTAAAAACCCTTTATATAAATATAATTAGCCACTAAACACATCGTAAGGTGTTAGAGCTACCCAATATACGGGTCATACGGTTTGGTATTTAAATACTCACGATTCTCCACTTTTGAAAATGAGTAGGGCTCGAGCCCAGTCAAAAGGGTAAGGGAATCCACCTAAGTCTGAGTCGATCTATATATATCTAGTAGTCGGTGATCTCGCCTTAATAGTATCTCGTACGATACAATAAATAATATGACATCCTCAAGTCAAGAGTGCGGATCTATCCTCATAACTATATCTCGTACGATAAATCTATCGTACGGCATCCCAAATCTGGGTACGGTTCAAATATCACACTTATCTCATTATTCATCTGGTATCCACATCATCACATATCGAGAGCAGGTGTACTGATCTAAGTCGAGTACACTACTAATATCATCAACAATATCATGATCTGGCTACTTATCTAAAGTCTCCTATATTCCGATGTCATCCACACATATTATCATATAGAAGTATACATCGCCCAAGCGATCCTTATAAATATCATAACATATCTCATATAATATCTCGATCATATGTCAACTATCATATATATATATATAATATATATATATATATATCATCCACATGGTATCGTCATCCAACGATCCCCTATAACATCATGACATATCTCGGTCACATATTAAATATCTCACGGCATCATGGACGATCATATCGACTCATTTCCAAGTATCATATAACATCCTCATCATCCAAGCATATGAATACCAATATATATATATATATATATATATATATATATATATATATATATCCCTAATACGCACAAAGAAGTAAATGTTTGCGAGTATGTGTTTGTGTGTGTATGCAAATCTTTACTCTAGGTTTTCGTGACTAAGAAATCGACTAAAGTCCTTTCTTCACTTCTCGCTAACACTACACCCATAATCTCCTAAACCTTTTCTGCTAAGTGTTCAAATCTCTCAATAACATATAAATGTATATCTATATCACATCACATTGTTTCTTACGACTTTGCGGGGGTGCTATACGCCATCCACCCGACTTCCCTCGTAGATATAATCCACTCACCTGCTCTTGCTTGCCGATGTCGATGCCGCCATCCTCTTCTTCATTGCCTCGTAATCCCCGTGGGGTACCTACATATCATAACACATCGCAAATGCGTATTAAAATCAAGTCGCAAACCAAAACGGCACACCAACGCTTTTAGGTTAGAACCTATAGCCTCGATGCAAAACACGACCAATAAACCTAGTCATTGACGTTCAAACGCCACACGACGGAAACGCAATATCAAATACCAAAATCCATGTTAAAACGAAGTCGTAAAACAAAGCAGCAACTTAGGAAAATGGTCCCAGATTTTACCCAAAGTCAAATTAGCCAAAATTGCACATGCAAAGGGTCTAGTTTACTGATAAAGGAGCCATAGAACCAACACGAGGAAAAACCACCATAACCTCGCCGTAATTTACGGCCAGGAAGGATTTATTTGCGGCCTGGGTGCTAGGGTTTCGGCTCAGATCTTCAGGGTAGCTTCCTGGGTGCCTGCATGCATCACTGTCCTCGCTAAATATTTTTCAGGTCACCCGGGTGTTAGTAGATTTCAAATTACAATCATATTTTCACAGTTTTCTGATGTCGGGGTTTCTAAGTTCGTATTCCGGGGCTTATTACATGGTTTCAGTCCAAGATACAATCCCTACAGGGGTCATAAGGTCTCTACTAATCTCAATTACACTTCACAATTCAAAATTTCTCAAAACCCTCATCTAGAAATTTCTAGGTTCACAAAACCACTTGATATCGATACTAAACATATATGGATGTCTAAAGAATTTAAATACTATTCTAAAGGTGCAGAAATTACCTCAATTGGCAACTCAAGAATTTTCTTGAGTTGCCAAAGTCCTAAAAAATCGATTTTTCTTGGTCCAATGTGCTTCCCTTGAGCTTGTGCATGCTTTTAATGAAGATGAGATGAAGTTTTTGGTTGTTTTCGGGTGGTGTAGTGAAGAATTTGAGGGAGAGCGAGAGAGAGCAGCAGCTTTGAGAGGGAGAGAAGAAGAAAATAAAGAATATGATGAAGTGTGACCAAGAGCCATACCATGGTTGACCCCTCACATATCTCTCTCTCTCTCTCTTTTGCCCATACCTTCTTAAAATAACCATTTTCCTTTTTTCATGTTATTTTTCTTATCTTTTCTTTTCTCTAAATAGAAACCAGAACAAAACAAGAAAGCCATGTAGAAAATGTAACCCAAATGTAGAAATGATATGGTGCATGTCATGTGCACAAAACACGCCTAATTTGCGATTAGCGATATTTAATCGCGATTAGCGCTAAAATGGCGCAAAATAAATCATAGAATTTCATAATTTGCATAAATTACACAAAGCACCATCTTTTTCGTAATTTCTATAATTTTCCAAATTTCCCCCAAATTTATCGGTATTTAATTTTACCGCCTTATTAAAATATTCAATATAATTATTATTTAATTATAAAAATTCCCAAAAATAATATTTTATTTTCCTGAAATGTTACAACCACTAATTTCTTTCATAAGAAATTCCTTTTCCAAAAAGGTGGCATTCCGAGAAACAAACAACTTTTGTTCCTCGGTGTGGTAGAAGATATACCATCGCGAATGCTTGGGATATCCTACAAACTTGTACAGAACTAACCTTGTCACAAGTTTGTCCGGATTTTGCTTTTTAATATAGGCAGGACAACGTCATATCTTAACTCGTTTAAGAGATGGTCTCTTCCCATTCCATATCTCATATGGAGTGGTAGGCACTGATTTTGTTGGAACTTTATTCAATAGGTATGCGGCTGTCTCAAGCGCATAACCCCAAAAGGAAATAGGTAACTCAGCAATACTCATCATAGAATGCACCATATCTAATAGGGTGCAATTTCTCCGCTCCGATACACCATTGTTCTGTGGTGTATACGGAGGAGTAAGCTGAGAGAGAATCCCATTCTTTTTAAATAATTCAGGAACTCCGTGCTTAACTATTCTCCTCCCCGATCAGATCAAAGGATTTTAATACTTTTACCCGTTTGGTTCTCTACTCCGCACTTATTTTCCTTAAATTTCTCAAAAGCTTCAGACTTATGTTTCAACAGGAACACATGTCCGTATCTTGAGAGATCATCGGTGAATGTAATAAATTACGAGGAACCATTCCTGGCATGTGTAGACATAGGACTGCATACATCACTATGTATCAGTCCCAATAGTTCAGTAGCTCTTTCTTCGTGTCAAGTAAACAGAGTTTTGGTCATTTTGCCTTTGAGACATGACTGGAAAGTTTCATAAGATATAAATTCGAACGGATTCAAATATCCATCCTTATGTAACTTAGCTAGTCTTGTCGCATTGATATGACCTAGTCTACAATGCCACAAGAAGGCTTCGTTTATTTCTGAACTTTTCCTTTTGTGTGTGTTCTGTATGTTGAGAACTGTATTTTGATTCAGAACGTATAAACCGTTACATAACGTACCAAACCCAACCAACACTTGTTTTAGGAAAATGTTCATAACATTATCCTGCAATACAAAATTATATCCTTCTTTAAGTAATAAAGCAACTGATATAATATTGCACAATAATTTTGGTACGTAATAACACTCGTTCAGAATCAATGTATTACTATTTGGTAATACTAGGCGATATACTGTAACACCTTAGAATGCGATTAGTGTTAATTAAGCAATAATGCTGATTTTTAGTAAAAAGTTTACCAAAATAGTTTTCAAATATTTTATAAAAATTAATTAATATTTTATTAATATTTATTTTAGGCTTGCACACACATGTCCATGTTAACCTAGGGTTAATTAGGGTGAACCATGCTTAAGTAGCCATGGCACCTTAACCCCATTTTAACTAAGTTTTGTGCAATTATTTAAATTATTTAGTATTTTTTTTAAACGAGGTTTGAATTGTTGACTTGAGAGAGAGAGAGAGAGAGCGTGTCACGACCCAAAATGGTACGTGACTGGCACTTGAATCATATGAAGTCTATATGACCCCATCTAATTCAAGTAAGCCAAAAATCCTAGAAATCTAAACCATTTTAAAGATGAAGTGAAGAAAACTTATTTTGAAGCAAGTGGTTTTAATAACATAAGCCGAATTATACATTTTTAAAACATCATATCTTTTCCGAAAATTTCGGCATAGTTTCCTTTGTAAATACTGGCCCTTAAAGGGTACAACATGCATAATATGAAGAAAGGCATTCCCAAGCGGGAGCTAGCTCTTCGTCAATTGACGATCACAACCACGCAAGAAATATAACATACAACGCCAAGGGCGAGGATCAAAACTCAAAGGAAACTCAAAATCATCAAGAAAACCATTATAATACAACGCGCGACTTTATGGTCTAAATAATACACAACTAGTTTTCTAAGTCTGAAATAAATATACAAGTCTTGTTGATGGAGTTACTAGATACAACTGAATGTAAAATGCAATGGTGGTCACGATGCGAGTGAACCCACCTAACAAAGCAATCACCCGAAAATGGGCAGTGTGCCAGTAAAGCCGCAACGAACCAGTACGACAAAACCTGCAAGAACTGTGGCACAACGGGGGTGAGTTGCCAACTCATGAGTAAAAAACATCACAGAGCAGAAATCATATGTATGACTCAATCTTAGGTCAATACGATCATAATATATAATCTCAAAATGATAAAGTCTGAAGCATGATAATGTGGCAAGGGTAAACATATATACATAAGTGTAATACCATGTGCTCGTGTCAGTGATACAGATAGCAACATATCATAAATATGAGGTATGAATACTATAAATGAAAACAGAATACATCATAATGAGAAAACTGTTTTCTTTATATAGTGAGATTTCTGTATAATTAAATCGAGGTATCATTATTAAAATCAACAGAAAATCAGTGTCTAGCATCGACACAAAATATATATAAATCCCAATATCTCAATATCTCAGGCTCCGGCTATCCGGACTGGCATGTATCCTCGAATCTCAATATCTAGGGCTCCGGCTATCCGGACTGGCCCAAATCATCAAATATCAATATCTAGGGCTCTGGCTATCCGGACTGGCTCATACTCCGATCGGTATCCTCCAGATATCCGTCGAGTCACAATACAATCACCGGTCAGTAGTGCACCCCTGTCTCAGGCTCAAGGCCATCATCTGCGACCTTCTCGCCCCGGGTCCACCATGCACCCACAGACGGTTCCTCCTCCTCGTCGAATCGGGTGTATGATATCGCTCAAGAGCCGAGAAAACTCATGGTTGACATATCTCAAATCATATCATGAGAAAACCGCAACTTTCATTTTAAAATGATAATCAGTTTATAAAATACTTGCGGTTTCTCCAAACCCAGAAATCTCATGGAAATCCAAAATCCCAAATCTCAAGGGTAAATAAACAATGAATTCTATAATATTGGGCTCGGCAATCCGGACTGGCCCATGATGTCATGGAAAATGAGTATATAAATATGCATGAAAATCATAGTAATAAATGGAATGTCTAAGCTATCATATAAAAGCAAGCTCACTAGTACCAAGTCGAAACTATCAGCTAACATTTTATACTAATGAAGTAGTATTTTCTAATGTGTACGTGATATGGCAATTACTGAAGATGATGTGTGTGAGCCGAAAAGCAGGTGTACGTGGAGCATACACATCATCGGTAATGGTACTGGTGTCCTGACAGCATGGTTTCGTAATCACTACAATACACAATAAACATGCAATGCGGTGATAACAACATGGATAAACAGAGAATGAATAATAAAAGCAGCAGTACCGAATATACAAAAAGAATAGTAAATGCAACAATAATACGCGGAACATGAATAATAGCACAACAATAAATAATCTACATTACTATATATGCGTCATGCCGTTTTTGCCATTTGAAATAATACGAATCGTGGTGTTTTGAAAATAGGGCTACGATGTTTTTGAGAAAAGGTGCGTCCTTTGAAATATCCGTAGAATCACTTGGCCTGTCTTAAAAATACACACGATTCGTTGGTTTTTGAAATAGGTATGACTCGAGTCTAGCCTAACATCTACAAGTAAACTACAGGACTAAACTAACAGGCTAATTGAAAGGGTAAGGAAATCCACCTAAATCTGAGTCGATATATATATATATAATAGTCGGTGATCTCGCCTCAATAGTATCGCATACGATACAATATATACCATATGACATCTTCGAGTCAAGAGTGCGGATCTATAATCAAAATATAGCTCGTACGGAAAATCCATCGTACGGCATCCCAATCCGGGTACTGGTCAAATATCACATTTATCACATTATTTAATTGGTATCCTTATCATCATATATCATGAGCTGGGTACTGATCTACGTTTAGTACATACTGATACCATCAATAATATATATGCGTGTGTATGAAAACACATCGTCTAAAGATCTGCTATAATATCATGAAGTATCTCAAAATACGAACCAAATCATATCACCGATCTCGTGGTATCATGTCCAATCACATCGACTCATCTCCGAATACCATATACTATCCTCATAATCCATGTATATGTATACGTGTATATATATATATATATATATATACACACACACACACATAGTCCCATACCTATGTTTATATATATATACATATCCCCATATACGCATAAGAAAATAAAATGTATGTGAGTGTGTGTGTGGGTGTAATCTTATTCTAGGGTTCCAACTAAGAAACTAACTATGACGCTACCGACCAAAGTCTTCTAAAGCAATTCTAGCTAAGTATACACATCTTATAATACCATATAAGTATATATCTATATATAACATAACGCATTCGCGTTCTGTACTACGAATTGCGGGATGCTATACGCCATCCACCCGACTTCCCCCGTAGATATATATCTATTCACTTGATCTTCGCTTGCTGAGTCGATGACGCTACGCTCTCCTCGTCGTCTCGAAATCCACATGGGGGTACCTACATATCACGCATAGTATCATAAACTGAAATCGTGAACGAAAACCAAAACGATACACGAAACGTACATAGGTTAAAACCTATGGTCTAAGCATGCACGAATAACCAACAACTCTCGACATTGACGTATAAACGTGAATCGACTGAGACAAAACACAAATACCAATTTCCAATTCATTAAAAGCCGCAAAATGAAATCAGCAACTTTGAAAACTTGCTCCAGATTTTACCCTAGGTGAAATTATTCAATTTTGCATATGTGGACGGGCTAGTTTACTGATACTGGAGCCATGAACCAAACCCCACACCCAGTTATCATGCTTTGGCCGCAAATTGCCGCCAGAAGGGTTAAATTTACGGCCCAGGTGAGGGTATTGGGGCTCGGGTCTCTATGGTAGCTTCCTAGGTTCCTGCATGACTCTCTGTGTTTGCAAAATAATTCCTGGGGTCTCCGGGTGTTAGCAGATCTCTAAATAGCCTCACAATTTCCCCAATTTCCCAATATCGGGGTTTCTAAGTTTATGTTTCAGGGTTTAATTCTACGGTTTCAGTCCATGAAACTAACACTAGAGGGGTTATAAGGTCTCTACTAACCTCAATTACACCTTTGAATTCAATAATTTTCCGAAACCCTAACTTGAAATTTCCAAACCTCACTAAGCATCACCTAATCACTTCTAAACATGCATGGACACTAATGTAAATGTAATACTACTCTAATGGTGCAAGAATTAGCTCATTTGGCAACTCAAGAAAATTGTTAAGCTGCCCCAAGTCCTCAAAATCCGATTTTTCTTAGTCCAAAGTGCTTGTGAGAAGCTTGTGCATGTTTTTAGTGAAGTGGAGATGAACTTTTAATGGTTTTTTTTGTGGTGAAGTGAGGAGGTATAGGGGAGAGGAGAAGGGGGCTGCCATGGGAAAAGAGGAAGAAGAAATGGTGAAAAGATGAAGAGGGAAACAATGAGCCATGACTATGTTTGACCCCTCACCCTCTCTCTCTCTTGCCCATACTTCTTTGTTTAACTTTTTCTTTTCTTTTCTTTTGTTTTCTTTACCTCTCATTTTAAAACCCAAACTAAGCATGAAGAAATAAGAAAAGCCATGGTAGGAATTGTAGAAATTTTAGCAAAAGACATGGTGCATGTCATGTGCATAAATCCGGCTTAATGCACGATTAGCGATATTTAATCGCGATTAGCATTAAAATGGAATATAATTAATTATAAAAATTCATAATTTTCCTAAATCATATAAAACACCCTCATTTCCGTAATTTCTATAATTTTCCAAATATTTCCCAATTTATCGGTATTTAGTTATACCGCCATATTAAAATATTCATAATAATTATTATTTAATTATAAAAATTCCTAAAAATAATATTTTATTTTTCTGAAATGTTACAGTCTTCCCTCCTTAAAGAAATTCGGTCCCTGAATTTAAATTTAAACCCCTCAAATACTAAAACATTTCAGTAAAATGATCCAGTCGTCGGGGCTCCGGAATCATAAATACATAAAACACATCGTAGCGCAATGCATGCGCATGAAAAACGAGTATATAAACCAAAAATCCAAACTCCATCAAGCATCCCGCAATCATCAGAGTTATGGTGAAGACACTAGTGTCTAAATCCAATATGAAAACCAACATGATATACATCAAAACTATACATGTAAACATCGTGATAAATTTGCCAAAACATATGAAGAAATGCATGTCAAACCTTTTCAAGTCGCTCTGCGATGCGTGTATCACTGCACAGTGGCAGACGTTTATTGTAAGAAAATAACTATATATATATACCCTTTGTTTAACCTATACGTCCCGCCATTTTGAAAAATAATTTAGAAGAGTTTCCTTTATAAAATGTTTCGTGTCATCTCGGACACGTAGGTAATTACTGAGACTATAGCTCTTTCTTGGAAATCCCTTCGATAACTATCAATGCATGCAGAAATATGTTCAGGTACTGTCCTCGGACTAGTCTTGCTAAGTCATTATACTAAATAGTAAATATCATAAAAACATACTGCTCAAAGGAATTCAATCCTAAATGTATATAAGAATGCAACGTGCGTCTGGTGCGCACGGAAATCGAATCAATGATTGTGCCATACATATGCACAGAAACAAAATCAAAGTGCAACGAGTGTGCCCGAAAACACCTGTCAATGGCAACGTGTGTTCCTGACAGCAATATCAGGTGCATCTGATATGCACGAAGAATCTCGATTTAGTGCATTTGGCGTGCACCAAAATTGCATCAAGCGCCCAAGTATGCACAAGAATCCAAGTCAAGTGCATAAGGTGCACGAAAACAAATATCGAATATCATAATCGAAATTGACGGTATACAACACATTTCAATCCAAATCCAAATCAGGTATACCGTGGTATATATAATCTTACAACCATGTGCATCAGTGTGCACAAAATCGCATCAAAATACTAAAGTGCATGAAAACTATGCCAAAAGCATAAGCCAAATCACATGCATACCATATGTATGAAATCAAAATCAGCATCTCGAATGACATAAAATCGAAGTCAAGTGCAACTGTGGTGCACAAAATCTCAATCATGCAAATATAGCACTCAAATTACCAAAATCAAAGATAGCAGAAATAGTTCCGCTCTAGCACATCCTCTAAAGATCTCTGGCCAACTGTCATGGACACTCATAACATGTCTCGTCGACGGTGCCGAACTCTGGCCTACTGGGTGTGCGCAATATGACCGATCCCGGGTCCAAGTCTTCTCGTATAGTATTCCAGAAAGGTTCTGTCGAAGTCTCCCCCAAATCCCGTTTCTGTCTAACTGCCCGGAAATCATCACCTTTTGCTAATCTATTTCGTGTTCCGGAACGGCTGCATACTCATCACGACTCCTTCTGGAAGATATTTTTATATACAACGCCTCTGCATGCGTATCACATCTCTGATGTCAATGGAGTGGAATGTTATCTCATCAAGATCTCGTACGAACCTCTTACTCCACTTTTCTCTAATGTCGACTGATTCGGACTCGTCTCATCGTTGCTGCATGGACTGCGCTCCAACGGCTATACTCGTATCTGGAGTCTCCCAATCAATGTATCCTATCACATGATATCTGTATGACATCGAACCTTTCGATCAATTTGTCAAGGTTCCATAATCCTCCAAGAGCTCAACATCTTGAGTACAGTTCAATAGTATTTCAGTACATGCCATAGTACCTATGGACCAGCCGTAGAAGGGCAAACCCAAGCCTCATTAATGGCACCGCTGAACTGCTGCAAACCCTAAGGTTTCAAAGCGTTCTCATGGTTATATCGAGTTAGGGTTTCATTCTTCTAGAGGGTCTACAGAATTACTAGCATGTTTCTCCGAATACTTTAAACTTGGAAAAATGGGTTTTTGACATTCGATCGTCTTCTATCGACTCTCAACGTACATGCGTGAAGACGTCTCTAGCTGGAATCAATCAATCTGATGACCTCGCATCGGGGTAGGCAATGAATCACATGTCCTAATCTTTCATCTTTGGTGACTAGTGATCTTCTATCATATCTCGAAGTATAACTCGTGCGGCAATAGCTTCAAACATCTGGGGCGATATCTCATTATTCGCAGCAACAACTGGCTCATTTGTCCCCACGCTGAACAGTGCCTCAATCATCAAGTATAATCGGTGCATCGACGGTCATCACATTCTGGCTGGCCTCTAGCAGTGGCCCAATCCTCTGGTGCTGATCTTCACGTCTGAGAAATCTTGTAAAAGCGATCCATCAAACGCTCATGGCGGGAAAACACAATAAAACGATGCCTCTATACAATCATATGTCCCTGGAATCACGCCCTGGTCAGTCCTCGTTCATGACGAGCTCATGCTGACCGTAACTCTAGCCGTAGCTCTCTCTGCCCGTGTAATCATGGCAGCAAAAACCATAAACCGATAATGATGAAGATAGGTCATAGGAATGAATATAATACTGTGCAAGGAAATGTACATCCTAAGGCTTCTTAAGCGGAGTAGCGTATCGTAAGTATGCCGCGGAACATACACACGGTACGTCACTCTCCTTAAGTCAGCTACTCCATCAACCAAGGTCAACCTATGCGACGAAAGTTCGGGTCTAATACCCCCTTGACCAAGTCTATGTTCCGTAAGGTCAAGCCTAGATTCCGTATATATACAAACGCCCTAGGCTCTGCATAGTCAAACAAAGACTCGAACCAAGTTTAACCTAGCGCTCTGATACCAACTTTATCACGACCCAAAATGGCACGCGACTGACACTTGAATCATATGAAGTCTATAAGACCCCATCTAATTCAAGTAAGCCAAAAATCCCAGAAATCTAAACCATTTTAAAGATGAAGTGAAGAAAACTTATTTTGAAGCAAGTGGTTTTGATAACATAAGCCAAATTATACATTTTTAAAACATTATATCTTTTCCGAAAATTTCGGCAGAGTTTCCTTTGTAAATACTGGCCCCAAAAGGGTACACCATGAATAATATGAAAAAAGGCATCCCCAAGCGGGTGCTAGCTCTTCGTCAATTGACGGTCATAACCACCCAAGCAATATAATATACAACGCCAAGGGTGAGGATCAAAACTGAAAGGAAACTCAAAATCATCAAGAAAACCATAATAATACAATGCGCGACTCTAAGGTCGAAATAATTCACAACCGGTTTTCTAAGTCTGAAATAAATATACAAGTCTGGTTGATAGAGTTACTAGATACAACTGAATGTAAAATACAATGGTGGTCACGATGCGTGTGAACCCAACTACCAAAGCAATCACCCAAAAAGGGGTAGTGTGGCAGCAAAGACGCAATGAACCTGTACGGCAAAACCTGCAAGAACTGTTGCATAACGGGGGTAACTTGCCAACTCGTGAGTAGAAAACATTACAGAGCAGAAATCGTATGTATGACTTAATCCTAGATCAATACGATCATAATGTATAACCTCAAAATGATAAAGTCTGAAGCATGATAAGGTGGCAAAGGTAATCATCTATGCATAAGTGTAATACCATGTGCTCGTGTCAGTGCCTTAGATAGCAACATATCATAAATATGAGGTATGAATGCAATAAATGAAAACAAAATACATCATAATGAGAAAACTGATTTCTTTATATAGTGAGATTTCTGTATAAATAAATCAAAGTATCATCAATAAAATCAACATGAAATCAGTGTCTTGCATCGACACAAAATATATATAAATCCCAATATCTCAATACCTTAGGCTCCGGCTATCCGGACTGGCCTGTATCCTCGAATCTCAATATCTAGTGCTCCAGCTATCCGGACTGGCCCAAATCATCAAATCTCAATATCTAGGGCCGGCTATCCGGACTGGCCCTTACTCCGATCGGTATCTTTCGGATATCCGTCGAGTCACAATACAATCACCGGTCAGCAGTGTTCCCCTGTCTCAGGCTCAACGCCATCATCTGCGGCCTTCTCACCCCGGGGTACCGCACTGGGTCAACCATACACCCACAGACGGTTCCTCCTCGTCCTCGAATCGGGTGTATAATATCGCTCAAGAGCCGAGAAAACTCATTTTGGACATATCTCAAATCATATCATGAGAAAACCGCAACTTTCATTTTAAAATGATAATCAGTTTATAAAATCTTTGCTGTTTCTCCAAATCCAGAAATCTCATGGAAATCCAAAATCCCAAATCTCAAGGGTAAATAAACAATGAATTCTATAATATTGGGCTCCGGCAATCCGGACTGGCCCATGATGTCATGGCAAATGAATATATAAATATGCATGAAAATCACAGTAATAAATGCAATGTCTAAGCTATCATATAAAAGCAAGCTCACTAGTACAATGTCGAAACTATCAGCTAACATTTTTTACTAATGAAGTAGTATTTTCTAATGTGTACGTGATATGGCAATTACCGATGATGATGTGTGTGAGCCGACAAGCAGGTGTACGTGGAGCATACGCTTCATCGGTAATGGTGCTGGTGTCCTGACAACATGGTTTCATAATCACTACAATACTCAATAAACATGCAATGCGATGATAGCAACATGGATAAACGGAGAATGAATAATAAAAACAGCAGTACCGAATATACAACAATGAATAGTAAATGCAACAATAATACATGGAACATGAATAATAGCGCAACAATAAATAATCTACATTACTATATATGTGTCATACCATTTTTTCCATTTGAAATAATACGAATCGTGGTGTTTTGAAAATAGGGCTACATTATTTTTAAGAAAAAGGTACGTCCTTTGAAATATCCGTAGAATCTCTTGGCCTGTTTTAGAAATATTCACGATTCGTTGGTTTTTGAAATATGTATGACTCGAGTCTAGCCTAACATTTACAAGTAAACTACAGGACTAAACTAACAGGCTAATCGAAAGGGTAAGGAAATCCACCTAAATCTGATTCGATCTATATATATATATATATATATATATATATATATAATAGTCAGCGATCTCGCCTCAATAGTATCGCGTACGATACAATATATATCATATGACATTCTCGAGTCAAGAGTGCGGATCTATCATCAATATATAGCTCGTACGGTAAATCCATCGAACGACATCCTAATCCGGGTACTGGTTAAATATCACATTTATCTCATTAATCAACTGGTATCCTTATCATCATATAACTTGAGCTGGGTACTGATCTACGTTCAGTACATACTGATACCATCAATAATATATATGCGTGTGTATGAAAACACATCGTCTAAAGATCCGCTATAATATCATGTCGTATCTCAAAATACGAACCAAATCACATCACCGATCTCGTGGCATCATGCCCAATCACATCGACTCATCTCTAAATACCATATACTATCCTCATAATCCATGCATATGTATACGTATACACACACACACACACACACACACACACACACACACACATACATACATAGTCCCATACCCATGTGTATATATATATATACATATCCCCATATACGCATAAGAAAATAAAATGTATGTGATTGTGAGTGGGTGTAATCTTATTCTAGGGTTCGCAACTAAGAAACTAACTACGACGCTACCAACCAAAGTCTTCTATAACAATTCTAGCTAAGTATACACATCTTATAATACCATATAAGTATATATCTATATATAACATAACGCATTCGCGTTCTGTACTACGAACTGCGGGGGTGCTATATGCCATCCACCCGACTTCCCCCGTAGATATATATCTACTCACTTGATCTTCGCTTGCTTAGTCGATGAGGTTTCGCTCTCCTCGTCGTCTTGAAATCAACGTGGGGGTACCTACATATCACGCATAGTATCGTAAACTGAAATCGCGAACGAAAACCAAAACGATACACGAAACGTATATAGGTTAAAACCTATGGTCTAAGCATGCACGAATAACCAACAACTCTCGACGATTAACGTATAAACGTGAATCGACCGAGAAAAAACAAAAATACCAATTTCCAATTCATTAAAAGCCGCAAAACGAAATCAGCAACTATGAAAACTTGCTCCAGATTTTACCCTAGGTGAAATTATTCAATTTTGCATATGTGGAGGGGCTAGTTTACTGATACTGGAGCCATGAACCAAACCCCACACCCAGATATCATGCTCTGGCCGCAAATTGCGGCCAGAAGGGTTAAATTTGCGGCCCAAGTGAGGGTATTGGGGCTCGGGTTTCTATGGTAGCCTCCTAGGTTCCTGCATGACTCTCTGTGTTTGCAAAATAATTCCTAGGGTCTCCGGGTGTTAGCAGATCTCTAAATAGCCTCACAATTTCCCCAATTTCCCGATATCGGGGTTTCTAAGTTTATGTTTCAGGGTTTAATTCTACGGTTTCAGTCCATAAAACTAACACTAGAGGGGTTATAAGGTCTCTACTAACCTCAATTACAGCTTTGAATTCAATAATTTCCTAAAACCCTAACTTGAAATTTCCAAACCTCACTAAACATCACCTAATCACTTCTAAACATGCATGAACACTAATGTAAATATAATACTACTCTAATGGTGCAAGAATTACCTTATTTGGCAACTCAAGAAAATTCTTGAGTTGCCCCAAGTCCTCAAAATCCGATTTTTCTTGGTCCAAAGTGCTTGTGAGAAGCTTGTGCATGTTTTTAGTGAAGTGGAGATGAACTTTTAATGGGTTTTTTGTGGTGAAGTGAGGAGGTAGAGGGGAGAGGAGAAGGGGCCTGCCATGGGGAAAGAGGAAGAAGAAATGGTGAAGTGATGAAGAGGGAAACAATGAGCCATGACTATGTTTGACCCCTCACCCTCTTTCTCTCTCTCTCTTGCCCATACTTCTTTATTTAACATTTTCTTTTTCTTTTCTTTTCTTTTGTTTTCTTTTCCTCTAATTTTAAAACCCAAACCAAGCATGAAGAAATAAGAAAAGCCATGGTTGGAAATGTAGAAATTTTATCAAAAGACATAGTGCATGTCATGTGCACAAATCCGGCTTAATGCACGATCAGTGATATTTAATCGCGATTAGCATTAAAATGGAATATAATTAATTATAAAAATTTATAATTTTCCTAAATCACAGAAAACACACTCATTTTCGTAATTTCTATAATTTTTCAAATATTTCCCAATTTATCGGTATTTAATTATACCGCCATATTAAAATATTCATAATAATTATTATTTAATTACAAAAATTCCAAAAATAATATTTTATTTTTCTGAAATGTTACAAAGGGCATCTTGAGGCATGGGCAAGTATGCCATGCATTAAATGAGGAGAGAAAAGAGGGAGGCATGGCTAGACACTAAACTCACCCCTCATTCCCTCATCCCTCACCCTCACTCATACACTCTCACACTCACCTTATTCTCTCACTCTCACTTATCATTTTCTTCATCTCATTTTCTTACACCCTCACCTCCCTCAAACTGAAACCCTAACCCAACCCTCACTAAACCAAAGCTAAACCCTCACCAATCACCACAAAACTCACTAAACCCTTCATTAAACTTGATCTAAAGCCTATGGTGATCACTTGGAGCATGGAAAGCTAGGATTTTGAGCAAGTGTAGATAAGTAACGATCTCTAACTGTTAATTAGGTGTTGATTATATTGTGTTGCTTAGTAGATGTCGTTAGAACACTAAAATTTACAGTTTTTGTGCAAATGTCATATTTGGGTATAGTATTGTGTCTCGGGTGAATCTGCTTTCGAACCAGGAATTTGTTAGAGAAGTTGACATCACAGAGACCTAGTTCATTGGCTTAGAACCCACCATAAAAACCTGAGCCCACTCCCTGCAACCGTGGCCATAAATTAATAGGTTCTGGCCGCAAATTGCAGCCAGATTAGGGGTTGGTGTCGTGAGTCTTGGTCGTGGGGTCTCTGGGGATGTTTATGGTCTCGTGGAACTTGCAACTTTCACTAATTGTTTGTGTATCAAAATCTGGGGGCACTTAGCTAAATTTAGGCGTTTCGGCAAAGTGCGATACGATTGTTCCGACGTAGATTTAGTGTTTCGGGTAGCTTGTTGTCGTGGGTCTGTTTTGGTGATGTCGAAACATACATTAGCCGCTAAGCGAACCCTTTTGTAGCTTAAGGGAATAGATTCGTTATATTAGCGTTATGTTCGTTATTATTGCGTAGATTGCTAAATCTACGCGTTATTGTGTTTTGTGTTAATAGGATCGCAGGAGGGGACTTCGGACGCTGCGAAGAAAGGGAAGCAGGTAGTTGGATATACTTAGCTTGAGATCACTGTGAGTAGATTTAACATTTACGGGGAAATCGACTGTATGGCGTTATGCATCAGGGCTTGATAGGATATTATAGCCGCATGTTGTATTAATATATGTTGATTGTGCATAAGCATCATTACACACTATTACTTGTTGTGTCTTGACTTAGTACCTAGTGGACACTGCACCATTACTGACAGTTCATGTTGCACGAGCACTAAATTGTATGCTACACCCACACCGTCGGTAATTGCCATGACACGCACAACCTATACACTTATGCAGTATTGTACTGTTGTTGATATTGACACCTAGATTATTGTTCTATTGCGCATATGTGATACATTGTGCATACATACTTACATGTATACACCCATACTTGCTATAGCTACATGTACACCTTTATATGATGTTGGATTTGATTTTGGAGAAATCGGGAACCGCATGATATATTTAAAAATTGGATTCATTTAAAAGAGCGGTTTTCCATTGATATGCTCATATAACGGTTTTATGTTGCATATATCATATTGCATGGATTTACGCATTGAGATACAGATTTTATGTGATTTATGGATTTGAGAACCATGGTATTATTTCAAGAAAGTATGCATTGTTTTGAAAACCCAGTTCTCTTGATATGATATTTCTGTGCATCCACCATGCGTTTTCTCGGTTCTTAGACATATGATAGAAACCCGATTCGAGGAGCTGGATGATCCGTTTGCGGGTTCATGGTGGACCCAGTATGGTACCACAGGGCAAGAAAGGGATGTCGCATAGTAGACAATAATCCTGGCAGAGGGACTACTACCTACCGGTAATTGGTTGGACCTGGCGGTTATCCGGAGATACCGACCGGAGTCGAGAGATGGATATAGGCCGATCCGGACAAACGGAGCCTGTGGGCCGATCCGGACTGACGGATCCCGATATATGTGAATTTGCGTGTCGATGTTGGACACGAGTATTTCATGATTTTTTCGAGTGCCGATATTGGGCACTCAGGTTCCATGAGATAGGATATGAGGGCCGATTAGAGTGACGGCGCCTGAGTTATTGGGATTTGGGGTGTCGTTGATGGACACCGGGTTTTTCTACGATGATGATTCGTGATGATGATATGTTTTATCCCATACTCAGCATTCATTGATATGCATTGCTTCATGTATTTGTAGTACCTGATAGAGTACCTTTCATGATTGTTGTATATCCATATTACCACATTGATACTACCAGGCTGCATGTGATAGAGTATCGCAGTGAGTGCATACCTGCGATTATCTGTATGATGGTACTTACTATTCACGAGTTGGCAACCCACCCCCGTTATGCCATAGTGTTTTGCAGGTTGACCCTCAGAGTAGTCGCGGCAGGTTGCTTATTATCTCTATTTTGCGGATACCGCTACGATTGGCTGTGAGCCATTTTGCTACAGGTAGGTTGCGGTTATCCGACTTTACATTCATTGTACATATTATTGTATCTAGTACTCTCTATCTACCATTCCATGTATTGACGTAGAGACGAGATGTGAGGACGATATTGTATATTATTTTGTGACTCTGGGTGTCGAGCTCGTGTGAGCCGGCTTTTATTATGCAGTTTTATCTTTTATGTTGTTTTTCACTTATATTGTCCATTTCTTCGCTACGGCGTCGTATACATGCTTGTGGTTGTTGTTTCCTCCTTTGGGAGTGATTTGCTCCCGTTTGGGGATGCTTTATTTATATCATATGTTGCTTTACTTATATCTTATGTTTGTATCTGTTTCGGGGCTAGTTTTTACAAAGGAGGTGCTGCCGAAATTTTTAAGAAAATAAATTTAAACTTTAAAGATTTTTACTTGAGATTTCCAAATGTTTATAACAAGGTTTTCATCACTTACTACTTTTGATAGTTTAGTTTTCTGGGTTTCGGCTTTCTTAAATTGTGTTACGCCTGTAGACGTTTCGTGGTTTAAGTGTCGGTCACGTGCCAAATTTTGGGTCGTGATAAAGTTGGTATCAGAGCGCTAGGTTTTACCTTCTGAAGTGTAGGATGACCCTAGTATGATGGAGTCGGTAGCTTAAGCAGAGTGACGTAGCGTGTGTATATTCCGCAGCATACTTACGACATGGTACTCCGCCTAAGTGACTTTAGAACTTGTTGGTTGAAATTCCTTCCGTGATTATATACATCCTTGTGATTCGATTTCCGTGTTCTTATCGAATACTTTTTTCATTTCCAGCTGTTATGCCGCCGATGACTACGAGGGCATAGAGAGCGGCCGCGAGAGCCAAGGTCAGAGTTGGCTCGTCTGAGACGAGGACTGACCAGGGCGGTACGCCCGTTGTTTAGGAGCAGATTGATCCACCTTCGCTTGATCGTATTACAAGGCTAGAGGCCGGTATGCAGGATTTGCGCCAGATGATGGGATCACTAGTTGAGGCCAGTCGAGCGCAGCGACAGGAGGTTGTCCCACCTGTTACTGGGACCGCGATGGTGCCTATGGTTCAAGCAGTTGTACCTGCAGCTACGGAGGTTATCACCGTATCGTTATCTGAGTTCATGAGGCTGAAACCTCCGGTTTTCACAGGCACTGATGCAGCTGAGGATCCACAGTCATTTATCGATCGGATGGCCAGGATATGTCGTTCGCTAAGATGCTCCGACGCGAGATGGGTAGAGTTCACGAGTTTTCGTCTGGAAGGTCTTGCCCAGAAGTGGTGCAAGTCTTTAGAGAGGGGCAGAGCCGCAGTTCTTTCTCCTATAACTTGGGCTGAGTTTGTGACGGTGTTTCTTGCCCGTTTTCTTCCACAGAGCGTCAGGGATGCTGGAGCGCGCAGTTTTGAGTCGTTACGCCAGACTCCGGGTATGACGGTGGCAGAGTACAATGTCCAGTTTACCGAGCTATCTCTGTATGCTCAGTATTTAGGTAGCTATTAAGGAGATGCGGATCAAGAGGTTTGTTCAAGTCTTGCTTACCCAGTTGTTCATCGCTATCAGCGCCCAGCATTGTGATACATATGCAGCCGGAGTGGATGCAGCCCTATTAGTCGAGGAGCGTCTTTCCGAGACGTCGGTCGTTCTGGAACCGAAGAGGGTTCATACTGGTGTATCAGCACAGAGACAGTCATTTTGGCGTCGCGATAGATTTCTTGCAGGTAGAAGAGGCTTGGGACGAGGTCGGTTGTTTAGCTCTTATTCCCAGGAGGGTCAGCAGTCATCGTCTGGATGTTTCCGGTGCGGGAGTTTCTATCATCGTGTTCGAGATTGTACTGAGCCATGTGAGGACGAGGCAGCCTTACCACATGTTACCTTACCACCTTTTCCACCTCAGAGAGCGTTGCCTCTTGCACTTGTTGTTGCTCCGCGTCAGAATTTTGTTCAGAGAGGTTTTGGTCGTGGAGGGTTTGTTCAGAGAGGACGGGGAGACAGAGGCAGTGGACAACCAGTTGCCGGTAGAGGGCAGGCACGAGTATTTGCTTTGACTCATCAGGAAGCGCAGGCGTCCAATGCAGTGGTTTCAAGTATTCTTTCAGTATGTTCCTTCGATGCACACGTATTGTTTGACCCGGGATCTACGCACTGGTATGTTTCTACACACTTGGTGCCGAGATTGGGCAGAGAGTCGTGTTTGCTAGATCAGCTGCTTATTGTGTCTACTCCTGTTGGCGAGTCGTTTGTTGCACGACACGTGTTTCGGTCGTGTGCCGTTTGGATTGGAGATAGAGAGTTGTCCGTCGACTTAATCCTTCTTGAGATGTTGGACTTCGACGTTCTCCTGGGCATGGACTGGTTAGCTACTTGCTATGCGTCTGTGGACTGCCGCGAGAAGACAGTCAGGTTTTGTTTTCCTGGCGAGTCAGTTCTTGTTGTGCAGGGGGAATGTGGTGCCGCCCCTCACAGTTTGATTTCAGCCCCTTGCGCTAGTCGGATTTTGAGGAGAGGATGTCGGGGATTCTTAGCTTTCATTCGTGATACCGGAACCACAGTAGATTCCTTGGACCGGGTTCCTATCGTGCGAGAGTTCCCGACATCATTCCCGATGGGTTGCCTGTATTGTCGCCAGAGCGTGAGATTGAGTTTTGCATTGATCTGATCCCCTGCACGGGGCTTATTTCTATACCGCCTTACCGGATGGCCCCGACGGAGCTTAGGGAGCTTAAGGATCAGTTGTAAGAGTTGCTTGATAGGGGACTTGTACGTCCGAGTGTTTTTCCTTTGGGAGCTCCTGTTCTGTTTGTCAAGAAGAAGGACGTCAGTTTGAGGTTGTGCATTGATTATCGTCAATTGAACCGAGTTACGGTGCGGAATATATATCCTTTACCTCGCATTGACGATTTATTTGATCAGCTCCAGGGTGCGGGACATTTTTCTAAGATTGATTTGAGACAATGTTATCATCATTTGCGGGTTCGGAATGATGACGTTCTGAAGACTGCTTTACGTATGTGCTACGGGAATTATGAGTTTTTGGTGATGTCGTTCGAGCTCACCAATGCCCCAGCAGCGTTCATGGATTTGATGAACCAGATTTTCAGGTCGTTCTTCGACCAGTTTATTATTGTGTTTATTGATGACATTCTGGTTTATTCCAAGAGTTGTGAGGGGCATGAGTAGCACTTGAGGATTGCTTTGCAAACATTGAGAGAGCACCGGCTGTTTGCTAAATTCCACTCACGATCTTGAGATGGCCACGGTGGTCTTTGCGCTTAAGATTTGGAGACACTACTTGTACGGAGAGTCATGTCGGATTTTCACGGACCACCAAAGCTTAAAGTACATCTTCCAGCAGCGGGATCTGAATTTGAGACAACGCCGTTGGATGGAGCTGGTGAAGGATTATGATTATGAGATCCTTTATCACCCGGAAAGGGCGAATATGGTAGCCGATGCTTTGATTCGTAAGCCCGGGGGTAGCTTGTCCCAGCTGTGCACAGTTCAGAGACAGTCCTCTGCGGATTGGCAGATCTTGTGCGACAGCAGAGTACAGTTTGAGTTCACTTCCACTAGGGGACAACTTGCTCATGCCCGCGCTCGTCCACTTCTACTTGACCATATTCGTGAGGCACAGCCCGCCGATGCCCGTTTGTCTGAGATTTTGGAGCATGTTCGGCAGGGTAGAGATTCAGAGTTCTTGATTGATGAACTAGGTGTGCTACATTTTGGGACTCGTTTGTGTGTACCTGATACCGATGGGTTGAGACGCGAGATCCTAGAGCAGGTACTTCAGTCAGCTTTTAGTGTTCATCCAGGTTCCACCAAGATGTACCGTGACTTGAGAGATATCTACTGGTGGGCAGGGATGAAAAGTGAGGTTTCGGATTTCGTTTCGAGGTGCCTGACTTATCAGCAAGTCAAGGCTGAGCATTAGAGACCGGCAGGAGAGTTGCAGCCTTTCCCCGTTCCGGAGTGGAAATGGGAGCAGATTTCTATAGACTTCGTTGTGGGTCTACCGAGCTTTAGTCGAGGGCATGACTCCATTTGGGTGATTGTAGACCGGTTGACGAAAGCGGCTCACTTTCTTCTAGTGAAGACCACTTTCGGTTATGCTCAGTATGCACAGTTGTACATTGATGAGATTGTGCATTTGCACTGTGTTCCCACATGCATTGTATCCGATAGGGGCACCCAGTTCACTAGCCGTCTTTGGCAGAAGTTTCAGGAAGCCTTGGGTACCCATTTGAGCTTTAGCATCGCTTTCCATCCGGTGACCGATGGTCAGTCAGAGCGGACTATACAGACTCTGGAGGATATGCTTCGTTCGTGCGTGCTTGATTTTGGGGGCAGTTGGGATCGTCACTTGCAGTTGATAGAGTTCTCCTACAATAACAGTTATCAGGAAACGATTTAAATGGCACCTTTTGAAGTTTTGTATCGTAGAAAGTGTCGATCGCCAGTCTGTTGGACCAAACTAAGCGAGAGCAGGATTTTAGGACCCCAGTTAGTTCAAGAGACTACGGAGAAGATCCAGTTGATTCAGGATAGGATGAGAGCAACCCAGTGCAGACATAAGTCTTATGTCGACTGTCGTCGTTGCAGGCTCGAGTTCGCTGTGGGGGATCATGTATTCTTACGGATTTCTCCGATAAAGGGTGTGATGAGATTTGGGAAGAAAAGAAAGCTTAGTCCCAGATTTGTTGGTCTTTTTGAGATCCTTGAGCGAGTTGATACCGTTGCCTATCGTTTGGCTGTTCCACCCAATTTTTCCGGATGTTCACCCCGTATTCCATATTTCGATGCTTTGCAAGTACCTTCATGACCCTTCTCACATGATTCAGCACCAGACCGTCCAGCTAGAGCGCGGTCATTCATTCACCGAGCAGCCGGTAGTCATATTGAGTCGGCAGGTGAAGAAACTTTGATCAAAGGTCTTGCTATCTGTGAAAATTCTTTGGCGTAGCCCGAATAATGAAGAGATCACTTGGGAGGACGAGAGCGAGATGCGGAAGAAATTCCCTCATCTCTTTGAAGGTACGCATAGTAAATTTTTAAATTCGGGGACGAATTTCCTTAAGGGGGGAAGATTGTAACACCTTATAATGTGATTAGTGTTAATTAAGCGATAATATAGATTTTTAGTAAAACGTTTACCAAAATAGTTTTCAAATATTTTATCAAAATTAATTAATATTTTATTAATATTTATTGCGGGCTTGAACACACATGTGCATGTTAACCTAGGGTTAATTTTGGGTTAAACCATGCTTAAGTAGCCATGACATCTAACCCCATTCCATTAAGTGTAATATGTAATTAATTAAATTAATTAGTTTTTAAATTATAAATAAAAAAATGTATTTTTCTTATTTGGTTGACTTGAGTGAGAGGGCATCATGAGGCATGGCGAGCATGTCATGCATTTAATGAGGAGAGAGGGGTGGGAGGCATGGTTTGTGCTAAACTCACCCCTCATTCCCAAACCCCTCACCCACATGCATACACCCTCATTCGCTCACTCTCACTCTCATCTGTTTTCTCCTTCTCATATTTTACTTCACCTCACTCACTCCCTCACCCCTCAACTGAAACCCTAACCCAACCCTTACAAACCCACACCAAATCTCCACTAAACTTCACTAAAACCCTTCACAAAGCCGAGTCAAGCCACTAGGATCACTTGGAGCATGGAAAGCTAGGGTTTTGAGAAAGTTTGGATAGGTAATGACTCTCTGCTGTTATTTAGGTTGTTAATTTATTGTGTGGCCAATTAGTTTCAGTTTAGAACGATAAAGATTTAGTTTTGTGCACGATATCGTATTTTAGTGTCATTATAGGGTATATGTGATCTGCTGTGAGCCCGAGTCTTTACTGTGAAAACTAGCAGTGTAGAAGTGTTGTACTAGTTGCCCTGAGTGTACACCAGTAACATGACCCCCACCTGACACTGTTTGGGCGGCGACATGTAGGCTAAATCCGGCGAGCTCAGTTTTTGGGGAGCCTAGGGTGTTGTGGTTTTTAGGGTGGTTGTTTGCAGTGGTTTTAGAGTGTTTGGTACTGCTAGATTTTTATGTTTTTACAGTTGGTAAAATCTGGGATCGATTAGCTAGTTTTTAGTGTTTTGACGACACGCGATACGGTGTCTGACTCAATTTCTGTGCTTCGTGTTATTTCTGCACGTAGGGTTTGTTTTAGTAGTGTTGCCACACACGTTAGCCGCTAAGCGAACACTTTAGAGGGTGTTGGTGTCGGTGCGTCAATTTAAGCGTAATTGTACGTATTATGGGTCGATTTCTAAGTACACTTGCTTTGTTTGTGTGATTTTAGGGGCAAGTGTGGGGACATCGGACGCTGCGAAGAAAGGGAAGTAGGTGGTCGGATATACCAAGCTCGAGATCACGGTGAGTAGATTTAACATCTACGGGGAAATCGCCCGTTTGGCGTTATGCGTCAGGGCTTGATAGGATATTATAGCCGCATGTTTATATATATATATATATATATATTAATTACGCATGTGTACCATTGTTGCATACCCCATTTTCATGTTGCATATGGACGTAGTATTAATGAGACACAACACTGTTACAAACGGTTCATGTTTGCACGAGCACTAAACTGTATGCCACACACACACCGTTAGTAATTTCCATGACACTCACACTATAGAATTTTCATGGATAATACATTGCTTAGCTTACCTTATCATTGGACATGATTCATGTTCTATTGTGCATATGAATTGCATTATGCGTACATACATACTTGCGCACATACATGTAAGTCCATGTCGCACATCCCGCAGGATCGCGGGGAGGCGGAATAGGTGAAAAACAATTTTCAAAAGATCGCGGCACGGACTTGGACCACAGGATGGGTGCTAAACCTTAACTAGCAAACTAAAAGTGAGGTTAACTTAAAGTACAGAAGTTTACACCTCATGATTCTGGTCCTCCGGGTCTTCATTCCTCGCTGTCCTTCTTCTGGTTGTTGACTCCATGGAACGATTCAGATCGTCGCTCCCTCATCGGTCTCCTCAAATCCAAGATGATCCACCCGAGGAGATGTACATCGAACTCCTACCTCAACGGTGGTAACTAGGGTATCAAGGTCGCTACTCATGATGTTGTAGGAGATGTAGAGATGTGTGGTGGACTGCAATATTTATGCTTGCCCTAGATCACTCAACACATGAGTTCACTAGAGCTTTGAGGAAGAAGATGGCCTTTTAGGAAATGCTAGTGAGGAAAGAGAATGAGAATGAAGATAGCTCTCATATGTTTTTCTTAACTGAACCATATTCTATATTCCAAAGAATAAATCATATGAAAACATAAAATAAGGTTCAAGTTACAAACAAATGAGTCATGGCTTGAAAAGGCACCAAGCGTCTCATGAAGCCATGTCACTCTCATGCAATTTCCATATCATTTCCTAAATGCATAAAATGAATAATCATTTAAGGCAAAATGATAAATACAAATTATGATATGTCATCTTCTAGAAGCATTTTTGACCAATTTACAAAAATGCCCCTCATCCGTACATACGTACCCGTTTCCGTATTCCGAAAAATGCGGATACAAAAAGACGAAAACAATCCATCAGTACAATACTAGGATCCGGCTTAAACCAAAGCCCGCTAGTATTGTCCGTCCGAATCATCATGTGTGCACGAGTACACGCACGTGATCGAACCCTGTCGTAAAACCATACGACCTCTACATCTTTTGTCTGATGCAGGGAAACCCTCTGTGTGGGAATCTAAAGACTCAACACTACGCTGGCAGTGGGTTTAATCACAGGTCGCAAGCGGCACTAGCTTTACGTAACGACCCCCAGGTATATGTCGATGAGAAGGCCGATGAGAATAACTCATCCGAACTCCAACTGAGCCTATCTGTGATAATCTCTGTACAGTCCGGTCTGTTCGTCTAAGAGTATCGCATATCGGGCCTAGGGGGCGGTAAACGTCAGACCCCTAATAGCGGTATAAGTCGTGTCGGAGTGTAGTCCATTACACCCTGAGATACTACTGGAGTACCTACCAGTAAATCTCGCTTGCCCTGGCCAGGGACTTTGTGTAATGGCTCTCCAACACAGCGCGATATCAACCCCCAATACCGGGAGAGACGAATCATATCTAACCGCCACTGCCTCCAAGTGCTTTGGGACTGCACCCAATTACTACCTGTTTGGACAACTCCTTTGAGCCGTGGTAGGATAGTAATCAAAGTACAGTGGGAACACACTCGAGGCGAAGTGGCAGTGTCAAGTCGACGGACTAAGTTGTACTAAAGTCACATGGGAACTGCTATCTGACGATAGGTATATTACCAACCAGCAGTTCCCAACGAGTCATGTCCGGTGTACTAATAACCTAATGAGCACCTGCATACTATCTCCAGTACGACGTACTAATGGCTGTGGGACAGACCATTTCCCCTGCTTGGATGAGAAGCGCATACACTAGTCTACTCTGGAGTATCGAGGCCCTATCTCGACAGTCCTACGGCTAGGGACCTATATAAGGATGTTCTTACAGACAACCCAGCCCCCACTAGTGTGACTGCCATCACAACGCAGGTAATCAGGCAAAGATCCTAAGGGCTCTACTAATATGTATAAGCGTATGTTAAAAGAAACACATGCACATATTGAAGTAGAAACAAACCAGGTAGCATACTACCATTTTGAGCAAGACTGTCAATACAACTGTGAATATCCCAAGCTTCCATTAAGTAATATATAAACCAGTATGATACAATAATGGCCTCTAGGGCATATACATTAACAATCTCCTACTTGTACTAAGGCCATGTATTGGCATATCGCAGACCTTTCATCTCGATTAGCCTCTCTAACCATGTCTGAGGCATGGCCCTGGTGAGTGGATCTGCAGTGTTGTTCTCCGTATCTTCTCTCCTTACCTCGATCTCCTGGAGAAAAGCTATCTCCCTGATCAGGTATTACCTCCTTAAGATATGTCTGGATCACTGATGGGACTTGGGTTCTTTCCCTAAAGCTATAGCGCCGATTGTTGTCGCAATACAAAAGTATAGGACCAACAATGGAAAGAACCACCAGAAGTTCGATTAAGAACTTCCTTATCCAGATTGTCTCTTTTACGGTGTCACAAGGAGCGATCTACTCCGTTTCCATTAATAAGTCAGCAACGGTGTTCTGCTTGGAGCTCTTCCAACAGACTGTCCCTCTACTGAGGATAAAGCTATAACTCGATATGGATTTAGAGTCATTCTTATCACTCTGGAAGCTGGAGTTAGCAAAAGGCCTCGATCTGGAGGTCCAAACTGCTGTACACTATGAACATCTCCTTAGTCCTTTTCAGGCACTTGAGAATGTTCAATACCGCTTCCCAGTATTTCTCCCCTGGGTTTGACTGATACCGGCTTATCATGCTTTTGCTGCGTAAGCAACATCTGGTCTGGTATACAACATCGCGTATACTATAGAGCCTACCGCATTAGCGTAGGGTATAATCGATATGAGAGCCTTTTCCAAATCAGTTTTGGTAGACATCTCTTTGGAGAAGGTGATTCCGTGACAAGCCGGTAGACTACCGTGCTTAGAATCTTCCATACTAAAATATTTTCAGTATGGTGTTGGTGTACCTTGACATTGAAAAGTCCCACTATCTACTCTGATCTATTACGATAGATCTGGATCCCCAGAATGTAGTTAGTATCACCCAGGTTTCTCATGGAGAACTTCTGTGACAAGAATCCTTTGACTTATAGTAGTATAGGAATATCATATCCTATTAAGAGAATGTCATCCTCGTTCTTGATGAGGAATCCCTCAGTTCTCCCTACAATCTTACTATAGATGTATGGTTCATCTGGATTTTTGATAAAGTCGAATTCTTTGACTTTCTCATTAAAAACAGATGTTCCAACTCCGCGATGCGTGCTTTAGTCCATAGACTTAAGCATCTTGCACACATACCTGCTGCTCCCACTCTGATTGAAAACCCTCTAGCTGAACCCTATAGATGCACTCTTCCAAATACTGAAAAAGCCATCTATATGTTCATCTGTCAGAACTTACAATCATGGAAGACAATAATGTCAAGAAGGATCTGAATGGATTTGAGCATAGCCACTAAAGAAAAAGGTTTCATCATAGTCCAAACCAGGTCTTTGATGGAAAGAACCCTTTACAACAAGTCTAGCCTTATAGGTTTTAACCTGTCCATTTACACTAATCTTCTTTCTGAAGATCCATTTGCAGCCTATGGGTCTTACTCCTTCTGGAGCAAAGTTCAAAGTCTATACTTTGTTGGTGTATATGGACTCCATTTTGGTCCATTTTGCATCTAGCCATTTTACCGAGTCTCTGCTCTAAATGGTATACTGGAAGCTAGTTGGCACATCATTGTCAATGATGCAATCCTCTCTATCTCCATCCATGAGAAAATCTCAGTTTCTCTCGGGCAGATGAGACTGCCTACTTCTTCCTCGGAGTGGCGTAAGTATGTCCGATTCTTTTGAAACTTCTGGTTCTACCTTACTTTCAGTAATAGTTTGTGGTTCTGGAATTTCTTCCAGTTCTATTGCACTCCCACTATTTGTTTTAAAAAGATTAATTTCCAAAAAGTGGGCATTCTGAGAAACAACAATCTTTTGTTTCTCCGCGAAAATAGAAGAAAATACCCCTTTGAGTCATTTGGGTATCCCACAAACTTAAACAGTACTGAGCGTGCCTCGAACTTGTCCACATACTGCTCTTTACAAAAGCTGGACATCCCTTAATCTTCAGGTACTAAAGATAGGGTTTCTTCCCACACCATATCTGATATGGTGTGGTAGACACAGTCTTGGTATGAACCTTTTTCAAAAGATATGCAGCTAATCCTAGTGCATAACTTCAGAAGGATGACGATAACTCAGTGTTACTCATTATGGAACAAACCATATCCAATAGGGTTGTGTTCCGTCTCCCCGATACACCAAAATGTTGTGATGTGTATGGAGGAATAAGCTGAGAGAGAATTCCTTTTTATGTAATCCAGGAACTCGGCATTTAGGTATCACTACCTCGATCAGATCTTAGGGAGTTGATACTTTTGCCTGTTTGTTTTTCTACTTCATTCTTATATTCCCGGAATTTCTTGAAGGTCTCGGATTTATGCTTCAACAACAAGTCATGTCCTAACCTAGAGAAATGATCCGGAAAAATAATGAAATAGGAATAACCACTTCATGCATATATAGACATTGGACCTACACAATGCTGTGTATAAGTCCTAAGAGCTCGCTCGCCCTTACTCCGTGTCCAGTGAACAGAGTCTTTGTCATCTTTCCTATGAGACATGATTGACTGGTTACATAAGACTGATATTCGAACGGATTCAAATATCCCTTTATATTTAACTACGTCAACCTTGTTTCAATGATGTGACCCTGTCTATAATGCCATAAGAAAGTCCTATTTGATTCTGGAGACATTTTTATAAGTTTGTTTTGGACGTTTGAAAACATGAGCTTGATCTAATACGTACATACTGTTATCTAATGTACCTGACCCAAATAATACTTTGGTTTTGGTGAATGTGGATTACATCGCTTACATATGTAAATCCTATCCTTCTTTATATGTAAAGATACAGATATGAATTTTACAAGCTTGACTAGGTACATATAAACAGTTACGTAGAATCAATAACTGCTCACTTGTTAATTCTAGATGATATTCCTTTACGGATACAGCATGCTTGCTCATTCCGTTAGCACCTCAGAGAGTCATATCAACAGCCCTGATAACTCTACGGTTTCTCAAAGTCTGTGAAAAAATGAGATCCTGATATGGTATTATGTACCCAGGAAGTAGATTTATTTGACAGACTGTTTTCAAAAACTAACACACCCGAAGCCGAAGCCACAACATCCTTCGGATCCTGGATTCTGGCTTTCCAAGCCCTGCATCCCTTCTGCCAATGCCCTTTCCCTACACGATAGGAACATCCCTTCTATACTGCCGTTAGCCTTGAAACTTTTGCCCTTCCCTTTTCTTCTACTTTACAGACACTGCCTATCGGCTTTGTGGAGGCCTTCTTCTTCTCATCCTTGGGTTTTACCTTAGATCTAGAAGAGGAATATTTCCCAATAATTAGAGCAGGTGTCTTCCTGGTTTCCTTCAGGGTGCCCACAACTGGAAGTATAACTTTCTTCCCCTGGGCGTAAGTAGAAGGTAGGGACTATAGAAGCAAGTCATCACTCGACTTGTTCTCCAGGTCCATGAGCTATTCAATACAGCTAATCATTGTAGAGACGTGGTCCTCTACAAATGATCCGACAGCCAACCTCGCTTGAAGCAATTCCTTCGAGGTCTCATATCTTGCGATACGAGATTGCTCTCCATATAAAATTTTGTTATGGAGGAAGATAGAAGAAAAGTCTATCTTCTCGTGTTCCTGCTGGTATTCACCATTAACTGAAGGCAACACGAGGCATTTGGCATTCGCATAGTCTTTTCCTTTTGTCTTACGGATATCATCCGTGACATTGGAAACTGGACCTGGGACGGCAGTGGCGTGAGTAGTAATGAGGTGGTCCAGTTTGTCATAGGTAATGGACATCTGGACAAACCTTTGCCAGATTTATAGTAAAACACAGTCATGTTATTATCTAACTGTAACCTAATCTGGTCACCTGGTTGTTGTAATTTAGGAGAGAGAGAAGAATACACTCAGCGTGATGCTCTTGCAAGTTTAGATTGGTTTTTAGTTTATCTAAACAGGATGGCTCCCACTGTTTCTCGAATCCCTCCTCAAACCATAAAAGAGGAATTAGTCAGGATTAATCTCACACTACAATACTTGCTTAACCGTTCAGCCAGGCTAGTGTTGGTACTTCGAGGGAGGTTTTCCAACGCTTTCGCGAAATTCCTTAATTACAAAACCTCTTTTCCATGGAGGCATTGCCCCACTAACACTGTTCTAGACACCTACTTGGCTTATAGCATTGATTGTGTTAGTGAAAAATTCTCCCGAGGAGTAACATATACTCCAGTAGGATCAGGATCCAAATATCATTGTGTGATAAAGCTGAAGGAATCCTACCAAAATTATCACACTCCAAATGGTATGCAGCACTAGCAAGTTTCAGTTTCTTTAGAAACTCCCGATGTGGATTTTTGCCCCATGCTCTTATGACCTTGACTTTGGCCAACAAATCATAAGTCACATGTCAAGTTCTACCCATCATTCTCCAGGTTAATTTGAACCAACCCGTACATACCCTTGACTTTGGCCAACAAAGTAGTACGACTGTCCCAAACCAACGCATCTATCTATGCTTCATATGAATATTCAGCAGCTACCAATCACCATGCCTTGACTTTGGCCAACAAACATAGCTTGAATACTATTGACTATTCATATGAAATGACGGAGGGCTATGAATGGTTTTGGTAAAACCGTGAACGTACTGAACTTGATATAATCGAAGGAACTTGATAGTGTAGGGTGTTTTTCGTCATCCCATTGAGATGGGAATACGCGCACGCGTCTCAGGCGTACTACAGATTCCCCCTTGCCTAGGGTAGGCTGGGGTTTAATGATTGTGGGGATCCGAATCTCCGGCAGCCGCGGACTAAGCTGCCGTTAATTACCCCTCGCCTTTGGGGCGAGGGAACCTCCGATTAACGGGTTAAACTGGTCATGCGAACTCAATGTGCAGTGTACGTGTGTTCTGTTTTGAAAGGGGGGTTTTTGGATATATCGGGAGCCACGCAGAGTTTTTACGGGGGTCCCGCTACCCGGATAGTGGGCTGGGGGTCAAGGGGGCTAGCAGCCCCCTTGCGGGGTGCGGGGCAGCGCCCCGTTAGAAATTTTTTCTAACAGGGACAGTGTTGTGGAGTACGTGTGTGTATAAATTTGTATACATATGTATATATGTATGTATGTACACAAAAAGGGGGGGGGAAAATGCATCCAAGGGATGCGTGGGGCCAGCGCCTTGAGCGCTGTGCGCTTAGGTGCTGTGCGCTCAGGCGCAAGCGCGCCACGTGTCGGCACATGGGCGCTTTGCGCATGAGCGCTGCGCGCTGGAGCGCAAGCGCGCGCGCCACGTGTCGGCACGTGGGCGCTTTGCGCATGAGCGCTGCGCGCTGGAGCGCAAGCGCGCGCGCCACGTGTCGGCACGTGGGCGCTTTGCGCATGAGCGCTGCGCTCTGGTGCGCAAGCGCGCAGGAGCGCAAGCGCGCGCGCCACGTGTCGGCACGTGGGCGCTTTGCGCTCGAGCGCTAGCGCACCGGCGAGGAAAGGAGAGCTTTTAGCCCCAGAAACTCTCGAAAGAGAAATTAGTGGAGTTAAACTCCTAAATAAAAGGAAAATGTTTTGGTTGGGGAAATGGGTTCTTCTTCTTCCTCCTCTGTTGGCTGGCTCAAGAAATGTGAGATCTAAAAATCTCTTCTTTTTGAGATCTAATGATAGATCCAAGTTTCCCCTTGTGGATTTTGTGGTGAAAAACTAATTTGTTTTATGAAAAGAAGAGTAAAACTCTTGATTTAATTCAAGAGAAATAAGAAGGTTTTGGAACCTTGAAGAAGAAGGAAAGATCTCAGATCTGGAAAGTTTTTTTTTTAGAGAGAGAAAAAGTTATGAGATATTTTCATTATCTTTTGCCTTTATAGGCTATATATTTTACACATAGCCCCTTAGGCTTCACAAAATGGCATTTTGCCTATCCCATGGCTCATGTGCCATTTCTTTTTGCACATAAGCCATGGGCTTTACAAAAATTTGGCTTTATGCCTATTTTTCTTACATTTATCCATAAAATAAAATAAAAGAAATGCAACAAAATTATTTATTACAAAATTTTTATCTTGGCATAGTGGGAGGCCGGCCGCTTCATGTTCGGGCTCGACCCGGGCGTGGGCCCACTGGATCTGGGCTTGGGCCCACTTGGCTTGGGGTTGACTTTGATTTTGACTTGGTCAACCGAGGTGTAAATTTTTACCCCAACAAATTGCCCCCCATCAATAAATGCACACCACATATGTGGGTCGTGTGCATGAAATTGATGGATCTTCTTTCACGTGGAGGCGACTTGATTCGGTTCCCACCTTTTGGGAAACTGGCACTGCCCTTTTTACGACATGGACGGTCGATGCGGCCCTTTTTGCGACTTGGACGGTCGATGCGGCCCTTTTTGCGACTTGGACGGTCGATGCTGCCCTTTTTGCGACTTGGACGGTCGATGCTGCCCTTTTTGCGACTTGGACGGTCGGTTCTGCCCTTTTTGCGACGTGGACGGTCGATGCTGCCCTTTTTGCGACTTGGACGGTCGGTGCTGCCCTTTTAGCGACTTGGACGGTCGGTGCTGCCCTTTTAGCGACGTGGACGGTCGGTGCTGCCCTTTTTGTGACGTGGACGGTCGATGCTGCCCTTTTTGTGACTTGGACGGTCGATGCTGCCCTTTTTGAGATTTGGATGGTCGATACTGCCCTTTTAGCGACGTGGACGGTCGGTGCTGCCCTTTTAGCGACGTGGACGGTCGATGCTGCCCTTTTTGCGACTTGGACGGTCGATGCTTGATTTGACTTGCTCTGCTTCTTGCAGTGTCAAGGGTAGACTTGACTTGCTCCGCTTCTTGCGGTGTCGAGCTTGGATTCTGACTTGCTCCGCTTTTTGCGGTGTCGGAGTGAAAGTTGACTTGTTGATTTTGATTTAGGTTGACATCAGCTTCGCTATACTGGAATATGGTACCAGGAACGAATCATCATCTGTCATTTAGGGGATTTTGGGATTATTTTACGCCCGTGGATTGTATACGGTTTTGCAGGATGTATGATCCAGACCGTAGGGCCGGAAAAATTTCGGGATTTTGTCGGCGTCTGCATCGCTGCACTGGAATATGGTACCAGGAGCGACTCATCATTCGCTGTTGGGGTATGGGATTTGGAATTTGGTTAGCGTCTGCATCGCTGCACTGGAATATAGTACCAGGAGCGACTCATCATTCGCCATTTGGGGATTGGGGAGCGATGGCTTAGGAGACAGGTTTAGATCCCTATCGCCTAAGACTTTTCAATTTTATGGGCCGTGAGGGTCCCATAAAAGCATTTTCTCCCTACGAGTCGTAAGGATCCCGCAGGTGTATTTTCTCCTTAGGAGTCGTGAGGACTCCTAAGTGTGTTTTTCCTTTATGAGTCGTAAGGATCCCACAAAGGTTTGTTCTCCTCATATATCGTGAGGACACATGAGTGGGTCTTATCAATGGAGCATCATTCCCAAAGCGGAGACCGGCCGCGTAACTGGTGATTACGGCGGGGCATGGGTATGATGAGAATTATTTGAGCCCGTGGATTGTATACGAGGGTCAATTTGGGGGCCCACCGTAGGGCCGGGAGAATTTTGAGAAATCGGATTTTGGTTGGCGTCTGCATCGCTGCACTGGAATATGGTACCAGGAGCGACTCATCATTCGCCGTTGGGGTATGCGATTTAGAATTTGGTTAGCGTCTGCATCGCTGCACTGGAATATGGTACCAGGAGCGACTCATCATTCGCCATTTGAGGATTGGGGAGCGATGGCTTAGGAGACAGGTTTAGATCCCTATTGCCTAAGACTTTTCAATTTTATGGGCCGTGAGGGTCCCATAAAAGCATTTTCTCCCTACGAGTCGTAAGGATCCCGCAGGTGCATTTTCTCCTTAGGAATCGTGAGGATTCCTAAGTGTGTTGCTCCTTTGTGAGTCGTAAGGATCTCACGCAGGGGTTTTCTCCTCACAAGGTCGAGAGGACTTTGCGAGTGTATTTCATCTATTTTCACGAGTTTGCGCCCTTTCGGGTTTTCGCAGACTCGCCGGTAGTCCTGCTGTTTTTACTCACGGAGCCCTTTCGGGTTTTCATCCGTGCCCGTTTTGCTTGTGGACATACCGTTTATTTTTTTATTTCTTTTATTTTTTTTCTCTTTTTCTCTTTTTTTTTACCGCTGGTGGGACTTTAAAAGTAGTCTCACCGGCAGGATTTGGGAGAGATAGGGGTCATTCATGCCCGTGAATTGTATACGGTTTTGCAGGATGTATGATCCAGACCGTAGGGCTGATGTGCTCAATTCGCCTGCGACTTGGAGCATTTACGTGTAGTATTTCTTGAGATATCGGCCATTGATGGATGGCATGGGCCTTTCTCCCTCGGCACTTATTAGTTGGTAGGACCCTCCGTCAAACACTTTCTCGATGACATATGGTCCTTCCCAGTTTGGCTCGAATTTTCCCTTGGCATGTCGATTGGGGATGATCGGTCTTTTGAGGACCAACACCAATTCACCTTTCTTGAAAACGCGGAGACGGGTTATCTTGTCATAAGCCCGTGACATTTGGGCTCGGTATAGCTCCAGATTTTGCTGCACCGCGAGCCTCTTTTCTTCGAGGGCATCGAGCTCTTCAAGCCGAAGGAGCACGTTTTCCTCCTCCGTCAACTCGTGCTGAACGGCCATTCTTAAGCTTGGAACTTCGACTTCGAGGGGGAGGACCGCCTCCACTCCGAAGAGCAATGAGTATGGAGTGGACTGAGTTGGAGTACGGTGCGTGGTACGATATGCCCACAACGCCTCGTGAAGTTTGAGATTCCAGTCTCTCTTGTTGGCTGAAGCAATTTTCCTCAGGAGCTTGCATAGAGTCTTATTGAAGGCTTCGGCTAGCCCATTGGCTCTTGGATTATAGATGGAGGAATATCTCCAGTCTATCTTGTGCTGAGTAGCGAACCTTGAGACATTGAAGCTCTTGAAAGAAGGCCCGTTGTCAGAAATGATTCTTCTTGGTGTACCGAAGCGGTATAGAATATTATGCTGGAAGAATGTCAGAATATCTTTTGTCTTGACTTCTTTTAGCGGGACAGCTTCAGCCCATCTGGAGAAGTAATCTGTCACGGCCAGTATGAACCGATGGCCTTTGGATGACGGAGGATCAATCGGGCCAACAATGTCGGTGCCCCAGATTTCGAAGGGCCACGACGCCACCGTAGGATGCAATGGATTGGGATGCTTGTGAATAAAATCACCGTGAATTTGGCAGATATAACATTTCTTTGCATGCTCTCCGCAATCCCGTATCATGGTAGGCCAGTAATACCCAAGCCGTTTGATTTGAAGTCGCATCTTGGGGCCAGATTGGTGAGCACCGCAAACGCCCGAGTGAACATCTTTCATGACCTTTTGGGCTTCGGCCAATGACAGACACCTGAGCCAGAGTTGGTCATACGACCTGCGGTATAATGTGTCATTTACAAACACGTATCGGAGAGCTCTTTTCTTCAGCTGAATCCTCGCGGATTTTTCTTCGGGCAGCTTGTCGTATCGGAGGTACTCTATGAAGGGTTCTCTCCAATCGGGCTCGTCTTGGATGATCGAAGCTTCTTCGGCAGGACTGCTCTTCTGTTCCGCGCTTTCCTCTTCTCGTAGAAAGACTGGGGGTAGAATTTGTCGGCTCCTGACTGTGATCAGAATTTCGTCCATGTCAGGATTGGCCAGCTCCTTGGCTAAGCGAGCGAGTACGTCAGCCTTCCCATTCAACGCTCTAGGGACTCTCATTAGTTCAATGTGAGTGAACCGTTTCATGAGTTCCACCACTCGGCCTCTGTACCGAGCTAACTCGGGTTTGTATATTTTATAATCGCCGCTTACTTGGTTGACGACGAGCTGGGAGTCACCGTAAACTCATAGCCGACGGATTTCCATTTCTATGGCGAGCTCCAGACCAGCTATCAGAGCTTCATACTCAGCTTCATTGTTTGTCCGAGGCTCGGTGAGAGCGAAAGAACGCCGCAGGGTTCCCATTGATGGCGTGGTGAACACCAATCCTATCCCCGCTTTTACCTCCGGTACGCTTGATCTGCCGGAGCTCCTTATTGATGAAGCCCCATCAAAGTAGAGCTCCCAATATGGCTCGTCTTCCTCGAGGTGCAGCACTTGTTCGTCAGGTAACTCACAATTTAGCGGGGATCCCTCTGGTATAGGATGAGCAGCGAGAAAGTCTGCAAGAGTTTTCTTTTTTACTGCTTTCTGGGGAGTATAAACTATGTCAAACTCGAGTAGCATAACAGCCCATCTTGCCATTCTGCCGGCTAGGCTCGCTCTGGTAATTAAGTGTTTGAGCGGGTCGACCTTGGAGATCAGCATAACCCGATGAGCAAGCAGATGGTGCCTCAGCTTCTTTACAGCAAATATCAGAGCCAGGCATTGCTTCTCGATTGGGGAATAGTTGTGTTCCGCCCCGACTAGAGTTCGACTGAGGTAGTAGAGGGCATTTTCTTTTCCCTCCTCGTTATTCTGGGCAAGGAGCGCACCGAGTGACTCATCCAGCGCGGCAGTGTAGAGAATCAGCGGTTTATTTGGAATGGGAGCGGCCAGCACTGGAGGGTGCAATAAGTACCGTTTGATGCTTTCGAACGCTGCTTGACATTCAGCATCCCAGATAAAAGGAGCTCCTTTCTTCATGAGCTTCGAGAAGGGCCTACATTTCCCCGATAAATTTGAGATAAACCTCCGTATATAAGCAAGCTTGCCTTGAAAAGATCTTAGCTGCGTCAGACTCTTCGGAAGGGGCATCTCCATGATGGCCTTTATCTTTGATGGGTCAACTTCGATCCCTCGATGTCGAACTATGAAGCCCAGGAATTTTCCCGATGACACGCCAAAAGCGTATTTCAGAGGATTCATCTTCAGGTCAAATTCCCTCAGTCTGGTGAGAACGGTCCTAAGATCCTGGATATGATTGGCCTTGGTTTCAGTCTTAACGACCAGATCATCAACATAACATTCGACGACTTTATGAATTAGGTCATCGAAGATATTGGTCATTGCCCTTTGATATGTAGCACCTGCGTTCTTCAGTCCGAACGGCATCACTTTGTAGCAATATATTCCGATCGGGGTTCGAAATGCTGTGTGTTTCTCATCCTCAGGCGACATCTTGATCTGATTATATCCAGACGAGCCATCCATAAAGGTGAACAGTTCGTAATTTGAGGTGTCATCGACCATCATTTCCATGACCGGTAGCGGGAAGTCGTCTTTAGGACATGCCTTGTTGAGGTCCCTGAAATCGACACAAACTCGGATCTGCCCATTTTTCTTCTTCACTGGGACTATGCATGCGATCCAGTCTGCATATTTCTCTTCCCTGATGAAGCCGGCATCGATGAGCTTCTTAGTTTCCTCGATGACCTTTTCTTCTAGTTCCCTTCTCATTCTTCAAGGAGCTTGTTTGACTGGCTTAGCATCAGGAGATATAGCCAGCTTATGTACGGCCACTTCAGGGGAAAGGCCAGGCATTTCTTTGTACGTCCATGCGAAGCAGTCGACGAACTCATGCAGCAGGGTAATTATCTGCTCTTTCATTTCCTCCGACAAGAGTGAGCTGATATAGGTCGGCCTTGGATTATCGGGCGTTCCTAAGTCAATCTCGGTTAGCTCATCAAAGGTTGCTTGTCCGCCATCTTCGAGCTCTTGAGGAGCTTCTTCTGGCTCGGCTATCTCGTCGTCATCATTTGATCTTTCGCTGGCCTCACCAACATGGATCATGTAGCACGCTTTGGAATCAGGTTGAATGTAGCTTTTGCCCCGTCTATCTGGAATTCGTCCATCGATGAGTGCTCGGACCTGGGGCGGATACCATAGCCCTTCGTAAAACTTTGCTTCGGACTCCGTTTGATATAACCGGCATCCGCACTTCTTAAAGTATTCCCGCATATCGGGCGCATAGTATCTGGGATTGAGGACGGCTCTTATGCCCCTCTCATAGGGAAGGCACGCGACAGACAAATCTTCCGGGTGCGCAACGGGGTTGGACCCATAAAACAAGATGCCCTTCTGTCCACTTTTCCTCCCGGGAACGTAGAAAGTTTTCAGCTGGTCCACGGTGGAGATTGATAATGCATCGAGCTCTTTGCACATTTGCTCTGGTACCCTTGTAACGGCTAGGGATCCTTCTGCAACTTCGAAGGTCTCTCGTAGTTTCTCTTGCTGCATGGGGGGCCAAGCTGCACAGCCGTTGCACGGCAGGTCCTCTTCTTCTGACTCTTCAGTGTCACTGCCAAGATGAGGGCGGACTTTGCTGATAGATGGGCCTTCAGTAACAGATTCGTCCGTATCGCTGCCAAAACGAGGGCGAGTTTTAGGGAAGGACGGGCTTCCAGCGTCGGACTCGTCAGTGTCGCTACCGAAATGTGGGCGCACTTGGGCGTTTTTTACTTTTGAAAGTGACAACCGGCGCAGATTTGCTTTTGGGTCTTGGGGCCGGTCTATCCTCAGTCAGTTGTGGCTTAGCATTTTGGTGGTTCATAAAGTACCGAGAATCTTCATAGCGGACTTCATGCATACCGAACGGCTGGATGTCTCCGTCAATGCGTCTTTCTTCGCCATTTTTAGTATACTTCATGCATTGATGGAGAGTTGACGGAATGATGCCATAATCGTGGAGCCATGGCCGCCCCAAGAGAATCTTATAAGACGTGTTGGCGTCGATCACGTATATCTTAGCTTCAGTTTGCAGATCCCCGAATTTGATTGGCAAATCTATAGACCCCAGAACTTGCTGGCAATTTTGGTTGAAGCCTTGAATGACAATCCTTTCCCTTGACAGGTGTCGGACGTCCATTGACAAACTCTTCAGAGTTCGCAAGTTCATGATGTTCACTGAGGACCCCGGATCAATCAATATGCGATTAATTCGATCTCCGTCGCTGTACCCGGTCACGTAAAGCGGCCGATTATGCTCAGCCGTTCCCAGTAGCAAGTCTTCATCCTTAAATATGACTGCGGCGGCATGCAAAGCGTGCTGGGCTTCTTTCATATTAATTTCCGCAAAGTGAGCCTGATACCGCTCGGGGTTTTGTAGAGCGTGAATGAGAACATCTCTAAGCTCCTTAGATAGGACCAAGGCGTCGTAGATGCTCAAGAGAGACGGAAGCTTCCGGAGATGTGCCAAGACATTATAGTCCACCGAGGAAGGACCTATGTTTTCATCAGCCAGTTCTCTGCCATCTTCTTCATTAGCGACTTGTTTTTCCTTCCCTTTTGGGGCGTTGCCCTGATTTGGCGGTAGAGCCCTGCCGCTTCTGAGCTGGATTTGATTGGCCGTTGTGGCGAGCTCTTCGTCCTCTTCGGGAAAACAGAGCTCCTCTTCCTAGTCACTGCCAAGATGGATGGCGTAGCAAGTCACTACTGGGATCTTTTCATTATAGTCTTCTTCTAACTACTCCAGAATTTCAGCCGCTTGTATAGGGAAGAACTCCTTCAATTGAATCAATGTTCTTTCCCTTTGTTCATATTCTTCGAGGGAATCGATATATTTTTGAATGGTCGATCTCCCTGCAGGCTCTTTTTCGCGCCGAGCTGCACTTTTCTTCTTCTTGAGCTTCTTGGATTTTGAGCCTGAAGGAGCCGCATTGGCAGCTGGACTGGTAGGCTTCTTCTGTCCTTCCCATTCCATCCTGGGCTCTTTCTGAAGCAGCTTTAGCATCTTCTTCGTCTTATTAGATATGTGCGTACTCCACGGAGGCTGCGATGAGTCGGTTTCGTTTGTCGGGGCAGCGGATTCAGCTGTCTGCTCCCAGAAGGCTTCAACTTCTGTCTGTATAAAGTTGGCGGTCGAAACTTGATTGTTCACCAACACGTTTTTGGACAGCTCGATCTCTCCAGCCTTGTACTGCTTCTCGACCCAGTCTTTGAAGATATAGCAATCCTCGATCGTATGGCTTACTACTCGGTGGTACGGGCAATACAGAGGATTGTCGGTCATTTTTGCTTCTTGGGGTCTTTTCGACTCCGGCAATTGTAGGCCGTTGTTCAAGGCATCTTTAAATATCTTACGGACCTTGTCCCTTCTGAAAGAGTAAACCTTGTTCTTTTTCTCCTCCAGGG
This sequence comes from Agapanthus africanus, assembly GCA_030015575.1. Taxonomy (NCBI): domain Eukaryota; kingdom Viridiplantae; phylum Streptophyta; class Magnoliopsida; order Asparagales; family Amaryllidaceae; genus Agapanthus; species Agapanthus africanus. The sequence goes on along the minus strand of CM057347.1, from coordinate 290,350,090 downwards.
AAGGCCCATCTCCTTCCAGCAATGGCTTTCGAGACCGATTGGTTTTGGATTCGCCCGCCCTTCGCTTTTCTTCATTGTCGGACGCATTGAAGACATCGGTACTGCTGGAACTCCCGCTTCTACGGTTGTCGTCCCGCTTGCTTTTCCAAGTTTTCTCTCTCTGAGAGTCCGGCGGGGACTCTTGCTTTGAGCGTTCCAGCATTTGGACTTTCTTGGTTAGCTCCTGAAATGTCTTGAGGCCCGCTGTACACAAGAATGGGACCATCCAATTGCTGAGGTTCCCAACGAGAAGGCTGACGGACTGGTCCTGCTCCAGCGGCGGTTCGCACTTGACCGTGAGATTATGCCATCGAGCGATAAAGTCGGTGTTGCTTTCATTCTTCCCCGGCTTGGTCCTCACAAGGTCGGCAAAGGAGATTTTATCACTGACACTCATGAACCTTTGCCGAAACAGGGACTCCATTTGGGCAAAGGTAATGACGGACCCGTCCGGTATACTCGCATACCAGTCGAAGGCGACGCCGGTCAGGCTGTTGACAAACTGACGAAGAAGGAGCGCGTCATTGCCCCCTGTATTTCCGCACGATGCTTTGAAGTGGGCGACGTGCTGATTTGCATTCCCCGTTCCATCAAATCTTCCGAACTTAGGAATGACGTAGCCGCTTGGGAACTCAATCAGATCGTACTGCGCGGGATATGGCCGCCCACTACTGCCGATTTCTTTTTGAGCTTCGGCTTCGGCCACCAATGTTTTAACCTTGCTGTGACCAAATCCATTATCCAATCCTGTGTTAACGGGATAGTGCTATCTGGGGCCAAGGCGTCCCCAGAAGCGGAGTGTGGACGGCTCTCATGTGGCTCGACCAGTCTTGGACCCGAAGGAACAGGCATTGGCTGCCTCGGATTGTCATCATCCGGCTGATTAGTAGCGGCTTGCGCTTGATTGGGAGGCGCTCGAGCAATTTGAGCCGTAAGCTGCATCACCACATTCGTTAAGTCGTCAATCTTCGAATAGAGCTTGGCCATCTCTTTATCTTTGCTCCTGAGCTGTTTTCGAAGCTCATGGAGCAGCTCTTGCTCCGCAGTCCTGGGGCGGAAAGTCGGCTCCTCCTCGCTGTCCGAGCTTGACTCTGCATGGACCGAGGGGTCTTTCTGCCTATCATCCTCATCGAGAGGGTTTTCTTCATCCAGCGGGGGCGGCTGTTCTTGAGCGGCAGCGACCACATTCAGGCTAGATTGGGCTTGGGATATGGTGGCCCCATCCTTGCTTTTGCTGCGAAGGTTGTCGCTGGGGCGTCCTCCCGCCATATAGACCGTATGGATGATGTATCCAGCCGTCTTTCTATCATTGGAAGCTGACTTCACGGATCGCTGTCTTGACACCCTTGCTTCGGTTGCTGGTAATCGATTGAAGGCGGCTGGCCTAACCAGGTTCTTGAATGGTGCTGGCGCTTCTTTTCTGGATTTGCCCCGCTGCTTTCGTGCGGCACAGAGCGCCTGATAGACCCTTGAAGAGGTAGTGTCATACTTTTTATGTTGGGGCCGGGACACATCTCTTTGTAGCACTGTTCGGACCGCTGTCTTCTTAATTTTGGCGGTCGTGGCATTTTTCTGAACCCACTTCAGAGGCTCGAAGGAATTGCTGATTCTTATGTCAAACTCAGCCGTCGTTGCAGGGCAACCCTGCACTTGGAACTTCACACGATTCCATTTGGTCGAAGCCCTGGCCCTCTTGTTGGCTCGATACCTGAGCCGCTTCTGCCTTAACTTTTCTGTTCTAAGCGCCTGGCAGACTTCGGCTTTTCGGGAAGACACTGCAGACTGGGCGATGGAGGGCTTTGTAGATACGCTCGATTGCGCATTTGTTAGAGTCATCGCCTGAGCTCGTCCGCGACATTTGATGTTGCCCTTCGCACCGGAAGTCTTGCCCCCAGCTAGAACGCCAGGGAGTCGTTCAGACAACCTCTTAAGTTTCGGTTGTGGTGCCTTAGCAATCACAACATTCGGCCTCTTGCCCCTTGGGACTGGCTTGGCCACCTGTTCCGCCGGGATTTCCGCCAGATGAGCGCTTCCGGCAGGGTAGATGATGACGGAACCAAACTGGCGGGGAGGTTCCTCCCACTGTCGACTGAGGCTTGCAGGGAGAACCACACGAGCGTTGATCTTGACCACGTACGGAATCGGAGTCACGTTGGAAGCTGAATTCGTCTGGGGAGACATTGTCGTCGAAGGTTGATTGCTGCACAGAAAAGAAAACATTATTTCAGTATAGGCAATCGATATGTATATTGATTGAGTTCGCATGAACGTTTAACCCGGAATATGGGAGGAGAGATTGGTCCCACCGGGCGTGCCAGAATCTGTAGGGTGTTTTTCGTCACCCCATTGAGATGGGAATACGCGCACGCGTCTCAGGCGTACTACAGATTCCCCCTTGCCTAGGGTAGGCTTGGGTTTAATGATTGTGGGGATCCGAATCTCCGGCAGCCGCGGACTAAGCTGCCGTTAATTACCCCTCGCCTTTGGGGCGAGGGAACCTCCGATTAACGGGTTAAACTGGTCATGCGAACTCAATATGCAGTGTACGTGTGTTCTGTTTTGAAAAGGGGTTTTTGGATATATCGGGAGCCACGCAGAGTTTTTACGGTGGTCCCGCTACCCGGATAGCGGGCTGGGGGTCAAGGGGGCTAGCAGCCCCCTTGCGGGGTGCGGGGCAGCGCCCCGTTAGAAATTTTTTCTAACAGGGACAGTGTCGTGGAGTACGTGTGTGTATAAATTTGTATACATATGTATATATGTATGTATGTACACAAAAAGGGGGGGAAATGCATCCAAGGGATGCGTGGGGCCAGCGCCTTGAGCGCTGTGCGCTTAGGTGCTGTACGCTCAGGCGCATGCGCGCCACGTGTCGGCACGTGGGCGCTTTGCGCATGAGCGCTGCGCGCAGGAGCGCAAGCGCGCGCGCCACGTGTCGGCACGTGGGCGCTTTGCGCATGAGGGCTGGAGCGCAAGCGCGCGCGCCACGTGGGCGCTTTGCGCATGAGCGCTGGAGCGCAAGCGCGCGCGCCACGTGTCGGCACGTGGGCGCTTTGCGCATGAGCGCAAGCGCGCGCGCGCCACGTGTCGGCACGTCGGTGTTTTGCGCACAAGCGCTGCGCGCTGGAGCGCAAGCGCGCTGGAGCGCAAGCGCGCATGCCACGTGTCGGCACGTGGGCGCTTTGCGCATGAGCGCTGCGCGCGCCACGTGTCGGCACGTGGGCGTTTTGCGCATGAGCGCTGCGCGCTGGAGCGCAAGCGCGCGCGCCACGTGTCGGCACGTGGGCGCTTTGATCGTGGGCGCTTTGCGCATGAGCGCTGCGCGCTGGAGCGCAAGCGCGCGCGCCACGTGTCGGCACGTAGGCGCTGCGCTCATGCGCAAGCGTGCAGGAGCGCAAGCGCGCGCGCCACGTGTCGGCACGTGGGCGCTTTGCGCTCGAGCGCTAGCGCGCCGGCGAGGAAAGGAGGGCTTTTAGCCCCAGAAACTCTCGAAAGAGAAATTAGTGGAGTTAAACTCCTAAAAAAAGGAAAATGTTTTGGTTGGGGAAATGGGTTCTTCTTCTTCCTCCTCTGTTGGCTGGCTCAAGAAATGTGAGATCTAAAAATCTCTTCTTTTTGAGATCTAATGATAGATCCAAGTTTCCCCTTGTGGGTTTTGTGGTGAAAAACTAATTTGTTTTATGAAAAGAAGAGTAAAACTCTTGATTTAATTCAAGAGAAATAAGAAGGTTTTGGAACCTTGAAGAAGAAGGAAAGATCTCAGATCTGGAAAGTTTTTTTTTAGAGAGAGAAAAAGTTATGAGATATTTTCATTATCTTTTGCCTTTATAGGCTATACATTTTACACATAGCCCCTTGGGCTTCACAAAATGGCATTTTGCCTATCCCATGGCTCATGTGCCATTTCTTTTTGCACATAAGCCATGGGCTTTACAAAAATTTTGCTTTATGCCTATTTTTCTTACATTTATCCATAAAATAAAATAAAAGAAATGCAACAAAATTATTTATTACAAAATTTTTATCTTGGCATAGTGGGAGGCCGGCCGCTTCATGTTCGGGCTCGACCCAGGCGTGGGCCCACTGGATCTGGGCTTGGGCCCACTTGGCTTGGGGTTGACTTTGATTTTGACTTGGTCAACCGGGGTGTAAATTTTTACCCCAACAGATAGCTTTAAAAAGTAGTGGTTTAAGCTCCGCATTTAAAAGTTTGCTGTTTTGAAATAACCGAGTGGTATTTAAAATTTGTTCCAACGATTCAGCTTTGGTTTGTTTGCTTTGCATTTATATAATGCGTCCCATCAATTACACCTATCATCACAGAAAGAGACAAAAATACAACGTCTACTTATGCCATCCGCATTTGCGCTTAGGCTCCGTCTTACACCGTTAGGTTACTTAACTAACGCCAGAGCGGGGCTGGACTAACGCGGATGCAAAACATAAGTAGCGTCTATTATATACCATTTATAATAATAACATTCGTCTGATGCAATTATAGACATTCCAGTCACAGATGAACATATTGGATATGCTAGGAATATCGCATTTCGTTTAAGCCTGTAACGAAAGACGGATTCCACGGTCGTGATGATTAGCCAAACCCCACCCCAGACCCCTACAGGTATGGAAAACTACCCGCCAAATTCCAGAAGTGAAGCAACCTCCCTCAACAAAGTGAGTAGGGCACTCGGCACTTCAAAGAACCCGGTAGTGTGTGTACCCCACCATGGGTCTATCCTAGGAGCATAAAACAGTAAAAAGAAATAATACAACTGTGGCTACAACCTCAACCCGGATGTGCCTCGCAAAATAATATTACATCAAATTTACAATTTACATCGAATGAAAGATAAAACAAACACTCATCTCACATCCCCGGCTATTCATCATTGACTATCCAATACAATTCATATACACAAACCAACATATATGTGCAGCTTCAAACTAACCGACATATAGCAATTAGATGAAGTTTAAAACACATATAAACATTACAGAAGAACCATTTAGTCAAGCACATTTAGAATTTCGATCGAAAAACATTTTTCGTAAGTACCCCAAATGCAAACCAGCATTCAGAAACATACTGGGTAGAAACCAAATATTGCAGAGAACTAAACACCTAAAGAAAGAAATAATAGAAGAAGAATGGCCTGAATCGGCCTCGACTTGGTCGTGACTCCGCGGTGGATCGGCCCGATCCGCCGCGGTTCCATGGTCGTATTGGCAATTCAGGGGACCAATTTTCTTCAGCCATCTTAGAAAACCCTGCACGTATTTTTAGTACACCTGAAATAATTTTTACAGCACTTTTAAAAATCGACAGAATGTAGGGTTTTCGGTGTTTTGTTTTCCAGTTTTTCCGAAACTAGTTTGGGTTTAGTTAGCTCTGATACCACTGTAAGTCCATGTCGCGCACCCCGCGGGATCGCGGGGAGGCAGAACAGGTGAAAAACAATTTTCAAAAGATCGCGGCACGGACTTGGACCACAGGATCGGTGCTAAACCCTAACTAGCAAACTAAAAGTGAGGTTAACTTAAAGTACAGAAGTTTACACCTCATGATTCCGGTCCTTCGGGTCTTCATTCCTCGCTGTCCTTCTTGTGGTTGTTGACTCCATAGAACGATTCGGATCGCCGCTCCCTCATCGGTCTCCTCAAATCCAAGATGATCCACCCGAGGAGATGTACATCGAACTCCTACCTCAACGGAGGTAACTAGGGCATCAAGGTCGCTACTCATGATGTCGTAGGAGATGTAGAGATGTGTGGATGGATTGTAATAACTATGCTTGCCCTCAACACATGAGTTCACTAGAGCTTTAAGGAAGAAGATGGCCTTTTAGGAAATGCTAGTGAGGAAAGAGAATGAGAATGAAGATACCTCTCATATGTTTTTCTTAACTGAACCATATTCTATATTCCAAAGAATAAATCATATGAAAACATAAAATAAGGTTCGAGTTACAAACAAATGAGTCATGGCTTGAAAAGGCACCAAGTGTCTCATGAAGCCATGCTCACTCTTATGCAATTTCCACATCATTTCCTAAATGCATAAAATGAATAATCATTTAAATCAAAATGATAAATACAAATTATGATATGTCATTTTCTAGAAGCATCTTTGACCAATTTACAAAAACGCCCCTCGTCCGTACATACGTACCCGTATCCGTATTCCGAAAAAATGCGGATACAAAAAGACGAAAACAATCCATCAGTACAATACTAGGATCCGGCTTAAACCAAAGCACGCTAGTATTTTCCGCCCGAATCATCATGTGTGCACGAGTACACGCTCGTGATCGAACCCTGTCGTAAAACCATACGACCTTTACATCTTTTGTCTGATGCAGGGAAACCCTCTGTGTGGGACTCTAAAGACTCGACACTACGCTGGCAGTGCGTTTAACCACAGGTCGCAAGCGGTACTAGCTGTACGTAACGACCCCCAGGTATATGTCGATGAGAAGGCCGATGAGAATAACTCATCCGAACTCCAACTGAGCCTATCTGTGACAATCTCTGTACAGTCCGGTCTGTTCGTCTAAGAGCATCACATATCGGGCTTAGGGGGCGGTAAACGTTAGACCCCTAATAGCGGTATAAGTCGTGTCGGAGTGTAGCCCATTACACCCTGAGAAACTACTGGAGTACCTACCAGTAAATCTCGCTTGCCCTGGCCAGGGACTTTGTGTAATGTCTCTCCAACACAGCGCGATATCAACCCCCAATACCGGGAGAGACGAATCCTATCTAACCGCCACTGCCTCCAAGTGCTTCAGGACTACACCCAACTACTACCTGTTTGGACAACTCCTTTGAGCTGTGGTAGGGTAGTAATCAAAGTACAGTGGGAACACACTCGAGGTGAAGTGGCAGTGTCAAGTCGACGGACTAAGCTGTACTAATGTCACATGGGAACTGCTATCTGACGATAGGTATATTACCAACCAGCAGTTCCCAACGAGTCCTGTCCAGTGTACTCATAACCTAATGAGCATCTGCATACTATCTCCAGTACAACGTACTAATGGCTGTGGGACAGACCATTTCCCCTGCTGGGATGAGAAGCGCATACACTAGTCTACTCTGGAGTATCGAGGCCCTGTCTCGACAGTCCTACGACTAGGGACCTGTATAAGGATGTGCTTACAGACTACCCAGCCCCTACTAGTGTGACTGCCATCACAACGCTGGTAATCAAGCAAAAATCCTAAAGGCTCTACTAATATGTATAAGCGATATGTTAAAAGAAACACATGCACATATTGAAGTAGAAACAAACCAGGTAGCATACTACCATTTTGAGCAAGACTGTCAGTACAACTGTGAATATCCCAGGTTTCCATTAAGTAATATACAAACCAGTATGATAAAATAATGGCCTCTATGGCATATACACTAACAATACATACTTGTTATATCTACATGTACACCTCTATATGATGATTGGATTTGATTTTGGAGAAATTGGGAACCGCATGACACATTTAAAAACTGGATTCATTTAAAAGAGTGGTTTTCCCTTGATATGCTCATATTATGGTTTTATGTTGCATAGATCATACTGCATGGATTTACGCACTGAGATATGGATTTCATGTGATTTATGGATTTGAGAACCGTGGTATTATTTTAAGAAAGTATGCATTGTTTTGAAACCCGGATCTCTTGATATGATATTTCAGTGCGTCCACCATGCGTTTTCTCGGTTCTGAGACGTGTGATAGAAACCCGATTCGAGGAACTAGATGATCCATTTACGGGTTCATGGTGGACCCGGTATGGTACCCCGGGACGAGAATGGAAGGTTGTGCAGTAGACGATGAGCCTGGCAGAGGGACTACTACCTACCGGTTATTGGTTGGACCTGGCGGTTATCCGGAGGATACCAACCGGAGTTGAGAGATGGATATGGGCCGACCCGTACTGCCGGAGCCCGAGGGCCGATCCGGATAGAGGGAGCCCGTGGGCCGATCCGGACTGACGAAGCCCGATATATGTGGATTTGCGTGTCGATGATTGACACGAGTATTTCATGATGTTTTCGAGTGCCGATGTTGGGCACTCAGGTTCCATGAGATTTACAGGATATGAGGGCCGATTTGAGTGACAGCGCCTAAGGTATTGGGATTTGGGGTGTCGTTGATGGACACCGGTTTTTTCACGATGATGATTCATTGATGATGACATGTTTTATCCCATACTCAGCATTCATTGATATGCATCTTTTCATGTATTTGTAGTACCTGATAGAGTACCTTTCATGATTATTGCATATCCATATTAGTATATTGATACTATCAGGTTTCATGTGATAGAGTATTGCAGTACGTGCATACCTGCGATTACCTGTATGATGTTACTTACTATTCACGAGTTGGCAACTCACCCCCATCGTGCCATAGTGTTTTGTAGGTTGACCCTCAAAGTAGTCGCGGCAGGTCTATCTTACCGTATCTTTTGCAGCAGATACCGCTACAGTTGGCTGTGAGCCATTTTGCTATAGGTGGGTTTTGCGGTTATCCGTTTATATTCATTGTACACCTTATCGTATCTAGTACTCTCCATCTACCACTTCATGTATTGACTTAGAGACGAGATGTGAGGATGATATTTTATATTATTTTGTGGCTCTGGATGTCGAGCTCGTGTGAGCCGGCTTTTATTATGCAGTTTTATCTTTTATACTGTTTTTCACTTATATTGTCCATTTCTTCGCTACGGCGTCATATATTATTCTTGTGGTGGTTGTTTCCGCCGTTGGACGTGATTGCTCCCGTTTGGGGATGCTTTATTTATGTCATATGTTGCTTTACCTATATCTTATGTTTGTACCCGTTTTGGGGCTAGTTTTTACAAAGGAGGTGCTGCCGAAATTTTAAAAAAAATAAATTTAAACTTTAATGATTTTTACTTGAGATTTCTAAATGTTTTAACAAGGCTTTCATCACTTACTACTTTTGATGGTTTAGATTTCTGGGTTTCGGCTTACTTAAATTGCGTTATGCTTATAGACGTTTCGTGGTTTAAGTGCCGGTCACGTACCAAATTTTGGGTCATGACAAGATTCCCCCTCGTTTGCGAGGTTTTTTTTATTGTGGCGATGCTCTTCCTTGCAGGCGCAAGCCCCTGCAGTAATTACGTTACCGCATCGCGATAACCATTTTCTCCAGCTCCAGAAGTTTACTTCGTGTCATTTGTGTTTGTTTTATTTTTGGTTACCCGTGGATTGTATACGGAGACTAATTTATGTTGTCGCTCGTAGGGCGTGGATTAGTCCAAATCCGTATATCTTAGATTTGGGTTAGGGTTGATTTAAGGATCGTTGATCCGTTTTGAGATCAAGATCGACTTAAATGTATACGAGCAGTTGGAGCCTCGGTTGGTTTTTTATTAAGGATACGTTAGTCCAATTTGATACTAAGATCTACTTAACAGGGTGTTAGGTTAATTTTTGTTTCAGATCCAACAAGAGAGCATTAGGGCTCTGTTGTTTTAGTTTAAGGATGTTTCGGTCCTTTATCGGCATTTTGGAGGCGAAGTTATTGTTTGAGGACATTTCGGTCTGTAGATCACCATTTTTGAGGTGAGATTTTAGTTTAAGGAGGTTACGGTCCGTTATTGCCATTTTGGAGGCAACGTTTAGTTTAAGTACATTTCGGTCCATTGTAGTTTAAGGATGTTTCGGTCCGTTGTTAGTTTAGGGACGTCTCGGTCCGTTGATCATCTTACGCGCACGTGTATTTGTTACGTGAAAGGATGAGCAACGATGATATAGGATGCACCCAGTTTGGGGTGTACTTTGATTTGGGGTGTGCACGTCAGTTTGGTCAGTGCACCAAAGAGCTGTTGGTTGTCGGGAACCGCCACCTCTCTAAAGACGTTGAGAAATTACAACGACATGTATCAGAGGTATAGAGAGATGTACCCTTGAACCAATTCCTATATTTGAGGGAAAAAGGAATCAGTGGTAAACCCAGAAATCATTAGTTGTATTTTGAGACTGACTTCCTTAGGGGAATGTTGGACGAATATCGTTTTGGGATATCATCAATTGGAAGATCGATAGTCGTATTTAGAACTAAGATCAGTTTAGGAAGTAGTGAACACATGGGCTCGGTTGATCTAGGTTAGGGACCTAGCCAATTTGGGCTTGGTCCACTTAGTTTTCTTTTTTTTTGAAAAGAAGTGCTAAGCACTTGTTTGGGATCGGTACTTTTTTTGTGCAAAAAGTGCTGAGCACTTATGTAAGTTTTGACGCTCACATATAACCATGTGGGGTTTTTAGTCATGGGGAGTCGCCCAATAAGTGTTGAACACTTTATCCTTTTTGTCTCTTTATGGAGTGCTGAACACTCTTTATGGCGCCCACGTGCGAAGCACGTGAGGCGCTAGGCGCTGCCTAGTGAGTGCCAAGCACTTTTTATTCTGTGGCGCTCACGTGAGGCGCTGGGCGCTAGGTGCTAGGCGCTGCCTGGTGAGTGTCAAGCACTTTTTATTCTGTGGCGCCTACGTGAGGGACACGTGAGGAGCTAGACGCTGCCTGATGAGTGTCAAGCACTTTTTATTTTGTAGTTCCTACATGAGAAGAACATGGGGCACTGGGCGCTGAGTGCAGGTCATTGAGTGCTAAGCACTCCTTTATTTTGTGGCGCCCATGTGAGTGGCATGTGGGGCACTGGCGCTGAGCACCAGTTACCGAGTGCTAAGCACTCCTTTATTTTGTTGCGTCCACGTGAGAGGCATGTGCGGTGCTGGGCGCTGAACGCTAGCTACTGAATTCTAAGAACTCCTTTATTTCATTTACTTAATTTTCCAAGAAGAGAGTTCTTCTTCTTTGAGAATTTAATTCCCTGTTCTTTCTGAAGCTTATGGGGGGGGGGGTTCCACCTCTTTAGACTTGAAGTCTTGGGTTCTTTATATAGTAGAGATAGTTTGTTAATTAGTTGAAGAAATCTCTGATTAAGAGATCCTAATTGATTTTAGGGATTTACCTCCCGTTGGATCTTTGATCCAAGGACTTCTGTTTTACAGAAAGTATTTTCTTGTTTTTAACAAGATTAGGGAAATATTTACCCATTCAAAATTTATTCTGTAGATCGGTGATTCTTTTAATCACCATTGGCTTTTTAATCCAACAGTACTTTGTTTTACAGAGGGCAACCTTTCTTATTTAGAAAGATTTGAGGAATACTTCCTCTAAACAGAATTTAATTTTGCATCCTGTTGATTTATCATCTCCGTTAGATCTTTGATCCAACGGTTCTGCTTAACAGAGAGTAGAATTTAATTCTATAAGGCGTCGGCGCTCACGTGTTGTGCACATGGGCACTGCTTAAGATTTTTGTGTGCTTTGCACACGGGCGCTGCTCATATAAGAGTTTTTAACACTGGCGCTGGCGCCCTCGTGGAAGGCACGTGAGGCACTTCTTTAGATTTTTGTCTGCTTTGCACACGGGCACGGCTCATATAAGAGTTTTTAACTCTGACACTGGTGCCCTCGTGGAAGGCACGTGAGGTGCTGCCTCTTGAGTTTTGAACAGAACTTTGCTCTTTTATTGGGGGAAACAAATGCCCCCCACCATTGCACTCACGTGGCTCACACGTGAGTCTAGAGGTGGCACCTTTTCCACCGTTTGATCTTCTTGGAAGTTGAACCGTCTTCCTATGCCTATAAGTAGGGCCTTTGGCTTTTGAGATGACTACTGTTCATCTTCCCTTCTTCTTTCTGAGAATTTAATTCTCTTTCAGAGCTCAGATCTCTATTCAAAGAAACTCTCTTTAGAGTCAAAACTCTGTCAAAGTTTCGGTAAAAACTATGACCATGTCCTATTGTTTAAGGAGTCTCTTCATGTCTTAGGGTTTTAACCCATTAACAAAGCTTTGCTATTCTTTTGTAGTGATTAGATCGTAGATCTTAAAAAATATTTTAGGGTTTCTTAACTCGTTAATCAGAGCTTTGCTCTTCTTTTATAAAGATCTCTTAGAGTTCTAAGATTTTTCTTAGAGATCTTGCAGATTTTAGGATTTAGCTTTGCTTTTGAAGGTTCTGGGATGTTATCCCATTGTTCTATAGAGCTTGGCTCTGAAAAGTTTTGGGGAATTTTATTCCCTTCTTAATTTTCTTGACAGATTTGAAATATGTTTGCAGAGCACAGTTCTCGAGGGAGTTTAACTCCTCAGTCCAATGATGTTTCTTATTAAATGAGAATCCTTTTGGATTCTATTCTTAATGAGTGACTGCCTCATCGTTGATGGGGCGTTACCTTAAATTTTTGGGCCCCTCTTGTCCTTTTCTTTTGAACTGCGGTGAAATACATTTTTTTAAGTACTAAAGAGTGTTAGAGTCCTGAACATAGTGTCGATAGCTAACCCTTCTCCTTTTGTGCAGGTACTATGGCTTTCGATTCCTCTTTCTCTTTCGTACGTTCAGAGTGCGCTTTTGTCGACACGGCCGTGGATCGGGAAGTCTTTACGCTTATTAAAGATCATGACCCAGAGATAAAAATCTTTTCACCTGTGGGGGTCATGGTATAGTCAGATTATCCGGGGTCGGCACAGTTTTTCTTGTGCAGCGCCTTCGGAGCCGATCCCAGGTATTCATTATGCTTATTTGCCTCAAGTGACTTACGCCGTAGAAGAGGTTAACTGGACCTCGGAAGGTTGTCTTCAACCTTCCATGGCGTCGATACCTGTACAACCACCGATGACCTTGGACATTTTGGGGTGACGCATATGCCAAGGAGAGTCGCACCCTTGGGGGCAAGTTTATATGATAGGATTGACTCCACATCATTTGGCCGGCTACCAACAGTGGGCTCGGTACATCCTATTGGCCAAGATGTCGCTGCTATTAAAGACCGGGTTGTACCTCGCAATCTATGCGTCTCTCTTTTATTACCATGCTCCCCACGTGTGGTGGATGAAGTCTTTTTTGGAACAATGGAATATCCTGACCCATACCTTTCTCTTATCAGATCGTGAAGTTTCGATTTCATTGGAAGAGTTCGTGGAGATCTCTGGCTTACCCGTCAGAGGGGAGCACTATGAGGAGATTCTTCCCCCTGATAAGTACATCTTCGCCACTAAGTCAGTGGTAATGGGCCTGACCCTGGAGAACGCCGTTCAACATCAGTTCCCCAACTTGATCAAGGTGTTGAATATGTGCGAGAATTTATTCGTAGAGTCTGGCAGGCATGGGGTTAGCTTCGGAGATTTTATCGCCCGCTTTCTTTTTCCGGAAGTTCTGTCTAAGCAGGTAGCGAAATTCGCTAAACTTAACGACCCGTTCGGGTTTGGTTTAGATAACTTGTTGATGGCAGAGGCGGATCTAAAGAATTTCTTTATTCCGAACACTCCAGTTATCCCCTTTGCGGAGATCGCTGCCCCAGGTGTTGACGACGAGTCATTCTTTTTGGGTTCATTGGCCTGTGGCTGAGTTGGTTCACGCTTCCGACGCACCCCTGCTACATGAGGCCATCTGTTTTTTATCTGGCTCATCGCATCGTCGTAGGGACGTGCGTGGCCATTAAGATCACGGGGTTAGGTCATCTATACCACGGCTTGAGTTTAGCAGCTGACATTACTCAGCCGGGGGTAAAGCCCGTGTATCTTCCATTGCATTACTTCACATCATATATTGAGATGCACATGCTGGGTGCCTTTGGCGTGTTGGATATATGTATGCCCTAGAGGCCATTATGAGATAGTGTATGTACTGATATGTATATATATATTCAGGGGACAGTCTTGCTCGACATGATAGTATGCTATCTGGTTTTAGTTTATCATATGTTCACTTGATCATGTTTATATTCATTTAGTACATGTTGATAAAGCCCTAAGGATATTGGCTTGACTACTGGGATTATGATGCGGATCATACTAGTGGGACATCTGTAGTTTATAAGCAAATCCTTGAAATGTTCCTAGTCGTAGGTATATCGAGATAGGGCATCGATATTCCAGTTTAGACTAGCGTATACCATTCTTGTTCCATATGATGGGCGATGGATGATCCCATATCCGTCTGGTGTGTTGACACTGAAGATAGTATACGGGTGCTCAGTGAGACTGGGTACACTGAACGGACTCACCGAGAACTCCTATATGATATTATATCATACGTCGGATAACAGTTCTAAGGTGACATTTGTACAGGTTAGTCTGTAGACCGAGATCGTCACAGAGTCTTGTGTGTCCTCCCACTGTACTTTGATCTCCACCCTACTGCGGCTCTACTGAGTCGTACAAACAGGTGGATTTAGGGTATAGTCTCGAGGCATATGGAGACAGAGAGCGATAGGAGGGGTTTCGTCTCTCCCGGTATTGGGGGTTGATGTTGTGTTGTGCACGATTGGCTATAACGGGAAGTGCCTGGCCAGGGCTACTGAGATATTACTGATAAGTGTTATCAGTAAGTTTCTCGATCTGTTATAGACCATATACCGGATTGACTTATTGAGTTATTGGGGTCGACGATTCCATCCTTAGACTCGATATGCAGCATATCTGATGAAGAGACCGGACTGTACGGTAAGTGTTGCCGGATGGATTGACAGGAGTTTTGACAGGTTCGCTTGTTCTTATTCTGATCGCTCAATACCCGGGTAGCTGTTACGTTTAGCTGACCGCTTACGGCTTGTGGGTGTTTGATATGATCATCACCTACTGCTGGCGTATTGACGAGTCTTAGAGTCCCGCATAGAAGTTTCTCGGCTTAGGCGAAACGAAGTGGTGCGCATATGAGATATATGCGGAGGCTCGATTAAATACAAGTATGTGATACTGTATTTTAATCGGGCATTTGATATTAGTCGGGTCGTATAAGATATGACCGATTTATTAAATCAAGTGTTGATTTAATATTGACTTTTATATTATTTATTTAAATCCTTTTCATCTTATGGATACATACATGTATATGTACATGATGATGTGCATACACACATACATACATGAAATGTATCATGGTTGCTGATACAAAGAGGATGGAAATATAAGAATCATATTGTAGATAAATACATATATGGATATTTTTATTAAAGTTAAAGGTAAAAGAAAAAGATTTATGAGTCATTCCTTCTACACTTTTCAACACATTTCCATGGTTGAATTTAACCCAACCATGGTTGTTTTTCCTTTTGCCTTTAACCCTAAATAAAAATATCTAGATATGATTTAACTATAGTTATGGTTATGATAAGATATATCTCTCTCTCTCATTTTCTTTTTCATTATTATCATTATTCACTCCAAAAGAAAAAGAGAGAGCCATCTTCTTCCTCCTCACTCTAGCTCTCTTTTAATTGTTAAAATAGAGTTAGAGAAATAAAAAGAAAAGGTATTAAATAAGAATAGCAACAACTTCATCATCCTACACAACCTTTGCTATCTTGTATAGGGTGTTGTGCTTCAAGATTTTCAAAGATTGAAGGAAGCATCAAGCTTAGGGCAAAGTGCTTCGGGTGGATCGTCGTGGACGAGGAGTTGATCAAGCGAACCCTTCCAAAGCAAAGGATTCTTCTAAAGAGGTCTACAAAGGTTGTAGTCTCATCACTTAGTATAACTTAAGTCTTAAAATATGATACTATTAATAGTTACTTCATAAATTCTAGTTCGATTCATAGTATAGTTTACTTAGCACCTCATAATTTTATTGTTATGGCATGTGTGATGCTTCAAAACCCTAATAGAGGTGTTAAGGAAACCCTACAGTGGTATCAGAGCCAAGCTAGAGCTTTGTAGTAACCTAGACGACGTTGAAAACATCGAACGGACGAAAAACGACACCCGGGGGGTGCTCTTTGGAAATTTTTTAAAATCCTGGATTTTTTCAAATTAAAAATATGTAAAAAATTAAGCAGGGAAATATATGGGCCCACCAGAAATACGATGCCCTAAATTGACCATACGACCGTGGAACCGCGGCTAGAATGGCCTCGTTGCGGCGGTTCCGCGGCGCCGTAGGTGATTCCTAGGCCGTAGTTTCTTGTGCAGGCCTGTATGTGTTTGCTGCTGTTTATGGAATTTTTCAAAACTGCTCAAGTGTTGAGCTTTCAGAGCAGTCTTTGGTTGTTTAAATCGTTCGATCGAATGTTTTAATCGCGCCTAGTTTAATAGTATGTGATACAATAATTGGAATCTACAAATTTGTTTGTTGCGTGTAAATCTAGCAGTTCGGTCTCGGGATAAACGGAAATCTTGTTGAATTATCCGGTTTGGTTTAAAAAAGTGTTTTCTTGAATGAGACCCAAATGCGAGCTTTACATTATTTAGGCATGAAATCTTGTATATGTGATATTCCGGGTTTGTGTTGTCTAAAGGAAGTTAAAGATTCCAATTGTTGTATTTTTTTCATTTTATTTCTCTGTGACCGTAAGTGTAGTATGTATTACCGGTTTTCGTTGCTATACATCAACGATGATCGGTGTATGCATACTTACTTACGTTGATGATGTTTGATATTATGTGTCGATGAGATTTGATGTGCAGGATTGTCGCAATGAATAGCCGGGGGGTTTTATGTGAGATGAGAGTTTTCTTTTCATTCATGTAAAATTAAATTGTATGTAATATTCTTTTATTTGGGGTACTTCCGGGTTGAGGTTGTTGTCACCAGTATTGTATATTATTTACTTTTCCGCATTAGGATAGACCCAAGGAGGAGGGCACAAGTGACCGGGTTCTAGGGTTCAGTGGGAGGCCATCTCGAGGAGTCGAGACCGGGTTTCCTAAACTCCAGAATTGGTAGGGTCGCTTTCCGCTCTCGTAGGGGTTTAGGGGTGTGGGCTTGGCTATTCATCACGACCGTGGAATCCGTATTTTTATTGCTGGCTAAATACAAATTACGGACCTCCTAGATATCCTATATATGCTTCTGCTGCTTTTATTATCTGATGTGATCATTTAATAGATATCTGAGACGAATGCAATATTTTATATATATGATATATATTAGACGTTACTTATGTTTTGCACCCGCACTAGCCCCGTCCCGGTATGCCGTTAGTTAAGTAACCTAACGGTGCATATCAGGACACTGTGACGAATGCGAGTGGCATAAGTGTACGTTATATTTTCGTTTCTTTCTGTAATGGCTTAGGATTTAAATGATGGGACTACATTAATGAGATTAATGTAAAAGATAAATGAACCTAAAAAGATGTTGTGGAATCAGATTTTAAACATGCTCGGCCTTTTATGAAAAAGCAAGTTTCAAAATGCGGAGCTTAAGCCACTCCTTTTAAACCCATTAGATTCTACAACGATATCAAGTTCAAAGAGTCAAAAGTTTTCTTAAAAACTATCCGCAACCCTCCGTAATTTTAGGAAGTAGAGTACTTAGTATTCGTGCTGCGTATTTTGACTTTAGTTAAGGCGCAGTGTACGGTAGCTGAGTGATGTCTTCCTACACTGCATATGATGCAGATTAGTTAGGACATTCATATGATTATGTTGACTTTAGTTAAGGGTCATATGGGTGGGTCTAGTTAATCACGAAATGACGGGAAGAACTTGACTAGTACTTATGATATGTTGACTTTAGTTAAGGTCATAAGTACTAGGGGTAAAAATAATATCGGGAATTTCAAGAGTTGAAAATTATAATGAGATTGTATACCTTCTATAGATAGTAGGATCCTGATCCTACTGCGAGCAAATGTTGCTCCCGGGAGAATTTTGCACTTTACAATTAGCTGACTCGGTAGGTGTCTAGAAAGGTGCCAAACGGGGCTACGCCTCTGGGAAGACGAGGTTTACTTTAATTAGGTCCGTGCGAAAGCAAGGGGAAACTCCCTCAAGTACCGGCACTGGCCTAGCTGAGAGGTTAGCGAAGTTGTGGAATGTAATTAATCCTGGCCAGTTTTCTTTTTTAAAAGGTTTTAAAGAAAATTTGATAAAAACAGTGGGAGACATCGGTTAGACAAGATAATAACCAATCTGATCTGTGCAAGAGCTTTCGCTGAGTGTATTCTTTTCTCTCTTAATGGCAGATACCCATGACAGGACTTAAGCTTTTATTAAATAAAAACAAGCTGAATGGGACCAACTATAAAGACTGGCTGAGGAATTTAAACATAGCCTTGACTTATGATAAAGTATTATATGTCCTTACAGCTCCAGCCTTGCCCCCCTTGTTCCTAAATCTTTAGTTGCGGATAGGGAAATCCGCAAGCCATGGGACGCTGACTGTGCCACGGCAAAATGCCTCGCGCTTGCATCGATAGATAACACACATCAGAAGCAGCACGAGAATATGGACGTAAAAGCCATATTCCTCCATACAAAAGAGTTGTATGGAGAGCAATCCCGCGTATTACGATACGAAGCGTCTAAGAAACTATTTCAGATGCGCATGACCGCTGGCACAGTAGTAGGAGACCATGTTCTGAAAATGATAGCTCTCATAGAAGAGCTTGAGGACCTTGGGTGGACAATAGACAATGAACAGTATACAGATATTATTCTGCAGTCTCTCCCCTCCACCTTTGCTCAGTTCATCGTTAACTTCAACATGCACAATATGGAGAAGGAACTTCCTGAACTCCTTAATATGTTAAGGAGTGCAGAAAGCACACTGAAGTCAGTGAAGACTTCCGTTATGAGTGTTGAGCAATCCTCCTCCTCTTACCCGAAGGCTAAGGCCAAGGGAAAGATGAAGAAGAAACCCACTAAACCTAAGGGTAGAGTTAAAAAGGTGAAGGGAAAAGGCAAGTCCAAGGTTGGGGAATCGGAGAAAGGTGAATGTTTCCATTGCAAGAAGACGGGACACTGGAAGAGGAACTGTATTGAGTACCTAGCACTTAAGAAGAAGCATGGTGATGCTTCAGCTTCAGGTGTGTTCATAATTGAAAACTGTTTTTCTATTAACTCTGCTTCCTGGGTATTGGATACCGGTTCGGGTTCTCATATTTGCAATTCTGTGCAGGCGTTGAGAAATAGCAGAGTTTTGAAGACAGATGATCATACTCTCCAAGTTGGAAATGGTTCCAATGTAAATGCGGTTTCAGTAGGAGAGTATCACCTAGGTTTGCCTTCGGGTTGTATATTGGTTTTGAACCCGTGTTATTTTGTACCAAGTATGCTTTGTAATATTATATCTGTTTCCTTGTTAGACAATGAAGGGTATCATTTTGCTGTGCAACACAATGTTATGAACATTAGACTTAATCATGAGTTGATTGGTTGTGGTACATTAAATAACGGGTTATACATCCTTAATCAACACACAGTTTTCAACGTACAACACAAAAATAAAAGAAAATTTTCAGATATAAATGAAGCTTTTCTTTGGCATTGTAGACTTGGTCATATTAATGAAACAAGACTAAACAAGCTTCATAAAGATGGATATTTAAATTCATTTGAGTATAAATCTTATGCAACCTGCCAGTCTTGTATCAAAAGGTAAAATGACCAAAACCCCGTTTACAGGACACGGAGAAAGAGCTACTGAGCTCCTAGGCCTCATACATAGTGATGTATGCGGACCAATGTCTACACATGCAAGAGGCGGTTTTTCTTACTTCATAACTTTTACTGATGATTTCTCAAGATTTGGTCATGTGTATTTGATAAACCATAAGTCTGAAGCTTTCGAGAAATTCAAGGAGTAAAATAATGAAGTAGAAAACCAAACAGGAAAGAGTATCAAGATACTTCGATCAGATCGAGGTGGAGAGTACTTAAGTACTGAGTTCTTAGACTTCCTAAAAGAGAATGTGATTCTCTTTCAGCTCACTCCACCTTGCACACCGCAGCACAACGGTGTGTCAGAACGTAGGAACCGTACCCTATTAGATATGGTACGATCCATGATGAGTGATTCTGAGTTACCTCTCTCGTTTTGGGGGCATGCATTGGAAACAGCAGCTTTTCTGTTAAACAAAGTTCCAACCAAGACCATGTCTACCACTCCATATGAGATATGGCATGGGAAGAAACCATCTCTTAAAAGAGTTAAGATTTGGGGTTGTCCGGCTTTTGTTAAAAAGCAGAATCCAGACAAACTCGAGACACGATCAGTCAAATGTATATTTGTAGGATATCCTAAACATTCGTTTGGCTATCTTTTCTACCCCAAGGAGGAACAAAAAGTGTTTGTTTCTCAGTATGCCACTTTTTTAGAAGATGAGATTTTTTCAAATAATACAAATGGCAATGTGGTAGATCTAGAAGAGGTTCTAGAGACACAAGTTACAAATGACGACTTGGCTGAACCTGAAGTTATAACAGAATCTAATGAACTTCAGCCACTCCGTAGATCTGGTAGGACTTCTTGCCCACCGGAGAGATACTACGGTTTTCTCATTGATGGTGATAGAGAAGATTGCATCATGGATGATGATGATCCTGCCAGTTTTCATCAGGCTATCACGAGTGGTGACTCTGTGAAATGGCTGGATGCCATGAGATCCGAAATGGAGTCTATGTACACCAACAAAGTATGAACTTTGGAAAATGTACCTTCCGGGATAAAACCTGTGGGTTGCAAATAGATCTTTAAAAGAAAGATCGGTGTAGATGGACAGGTAGAGGCCTATAAGGAAAGGTTGGTAGCGAAAGGTTTTTGTCAAAGACCAGGTTTGGACTATGACGAGACTTTCTCTCTGGTAGCCATGCTTAAATCCATTCGGATCCTACTTTCTATTGCTGCTCACTATGACTATGAAATCTGGCAGATGGACGTTAAAACTGCATTCCTAAATGGTGATTTAGATGAATGCGTTTATATGGATCAGCCAGAAGGCTTCATTGACAGTGGGAGCAGCGGTAAAGCATGTAAATTGCTTAAATCCATTTATGGATTAAAGTAGGCATTACGGAGTTGGAACATCTGTTTTGATGATATTATCAAAGAGTTTGATTTAATCAAAAATCCAGATGAACCTTGTGTTTATAAGAAGGCTGTAGGGAGAAATGTCGCATTCCTCGTATTGTACGTGGATGGCATACTTCTGATAGGGAATGACATTCCTATGCTACAGTCGGTCAAATCATTCTTATCACTGAGGTTTTCCATGAAGGACCTGGGTGATGCCACATACATATTAGGTATACGGATCTATAGGGATAGATCCAAACGGTTATTGGGATTGTCCCAAACCAAGTATATTAACACCATCCTAAAGAGGTTTAGTATAGAAGACTCCAAGCAAGGTGCTTTACCCGCTTGCCACGGAGTCACTCTCTCAAAGGACGATTTCCTAAAGTCTGATATAGAGAGAGCTCGCATGAGCATTATCCCCTGCTTCGGCAGTAGGATCGATAATGTATGCGATGTTATGTACACGCCCTGATGTTGCTTATGCACTTAGTGTAGTAAGCAGGTATCAGTCAAACCCATGGGAGAATCACTGGTTTGCTGTGAAGAACATTCTTAAGTACTTGCGAAGGACTAAAGAATTGTTCTTGGTGTATGGTAACGGGGATCTCCAAATGGAGGCCTTTACCGATTCGAGCTTCCAGAGTGACAAGGATGACAGCAAGTCTATCTCAGGGTTTGCATTTACCCTCAATGGAGGTACGGTGAGTTGGAAGAGTTCCAAACAGGATACCGTTGCAGACTCAACGATGGAAGCTGAATATATTGCTGCAAATGATGCTGCCAAGGAAGCCGTCTGAATGAGGAAATTCATTACGGAGCTAGAAGTAGTTCCAACCATTATTGATCCAATACCTTTGTATTGTGACAATAATGGGGCTATGGCGTTGGCAAAAGAGCCCAGGTCCCATCAGAAGTCCAGACACATCCTGAGGCGATATCATGTGATCCGGGAGATAGTTGATCGCCGCGAGATCGAGATTAAGAGAGTAGACAGAAAGAACAACGCTGCGGATCCATTCACCAAGGCCCTCCCTCAGCCGCAGCATGAGCGACTTTTTGAGATGTTGTGTATGAGATATGCCAATAACTGGCCTTAGTACAAGTGGCAGATTGTTGGATATATGTATGCCCTAGAGGCCATTATGAGATAGTGTATGTACTGATATGTATATATATATATATTCAGAAGACAGTCTTGCTTGAAATGATAGTATGCTATCTGGTTTTACTTTATCATTTGTTCACTTGATCATGTTTATATTCATTTTGTACATGTTGATAAAGCCCTAAGGATATTGGCTTGAATACTGGGATTATGATGCAGATCATACTAGTGGGACATCTGTAGTTTATAAGCATATCCTTGAAATGTTCCTAGTCGCAGGTATATCGAGATAGGGCATCGATATTCTAGTTTAGACTAGCGTATACCATTCTTATTCCATATGATGGGCGATGGATGATCCCATATCCGTCTGGTGTGTTGACACCGAAGATAGTATATGGGTGCTCAGTGAGACTGGGTACACTGAACGGACTCACCGAGAACTCCTATATGGTATTATATCCTACGTCGGATAGCAGTTCTCAGGTGACACTGGTACAGGTTAGTCTGTAGACCCGAGATCGTCATAGAGTCTTGTGTGTCATCCCACTGTACTTTGATCTCCACCCTACTGCGGCTGTACTGAGTCGTACAAACAGGTGGATTTTGGGTATAGTCTCGAGGCATATGGAGACAGTGAGCGATAGGAGGGGTTTCGTCTCTCCCGGTATTGGGGGTTGATGTTGTGCTGTGCACGACTGGCTATAACGGGAAGTCCCTGGCCAGGGCTATTGAGATGTTACTGATAAGTGTTATCAGTAAGTTTCTCGATCTGTTATAGACCATATACCGGCACGACTTATTGAGTTATTGGGGTCGACGATTCCATCCTTAGACTCGATATGCAGCATATCTGACGAAGAGACCGGACTGTATGGTAAGTGTTGCCGGATGGATTGACAGGAGTTTTGACAGGTTCGCTTGTTCTTATTCTGATCGCTCAATACCCGGGTAGCCGTTACGTTTAGCTGACCGCTTGCGGCTTGTAGGTGTTTGATATGATCATTACCTACTGCTGGCGTATTGACGAGTCTTAGAGTCCCATATAGAAGTTTCTCGGCTTAGGCGAAACGAAGTGGTGCGCATATGAGATATGTGCGGAGGCTCGATTAAATACAAGTATGTGATACTGTATTTTAATCGGGCATTTGATATTAGTCGGGTCGTATAAGATATGACCGATTTATTAAATCAAGTGGTTATTTAATATTGACTTTTATATTATTTATTTAAATCCTTTTCTTCTTATGGATACATGCATGTATATGTACATGATGATGTGCATACACACATACATACATGAAATGTATCATGGTTGATGATACAAAGAGGATGGCAATATAAGAATCAAATTGTAGATAAATACATATATGGATATTTTCATTAAAGTTAAAAGTAAAAGAAAAAGATTTATGAGTCATTCCTTCTACACTTTTTGTAGGGTTCCTAGGCATCCTAATGAGGTCTCACAAGGCATCAACCATGCCAATTTCAAAAATTCTAGGTGCCGAGAAACCCGACTACGGATCGTTTGCTAGAAATCTAGGCGAAAAGATAACTAGTTAACAACTTTAACTATAAGGAACGGAAATACAACCTTTGTAGATCCGGTGCTACACCTCCACGGCTCCGCAATGAAGTCTCCTCGCTGTCCAAGACGGATTCCGGGCTCTAGCGTCGGCTTCATCGGAGAATGGGCAAGCTAGGTCGTCGATGTCCATGCCGAAGATGATCTACGTCGAGGCATCGCTAGATCAAGCTCACAACTTCACCAAGTCATGAAACTTGTGAAGTAAACACACTCTACTACTTGGCAAGAGGTAGAGGATGAAGAAATAGGAAGTGGGTAGACTTTAGAAATGGATTTCTCACTCTTAATCATCAATCACCATTGATGAAAATGAAGCTTTCTTCACTTGAAGAATGGAAGAAGATGAAGATGATATGATAAGTCTTGAATTAAAAATAGAAAATAAAACAATACTTATCATACTTTTAACTCTAGTTAAGTGTAAAGAATTAACTTAGGTTAGTTAAAATGGTTAGGGTTAAGTATAGGACAAGAATGAAGACTTAGTCAAAGTTTCAAGAAACTTCAACTAAATCCAAAATATGCCACCATTTATCTTTCTTTTTCCTTTTTCCAAAAAGAATAAATAAGAAAGATAAATGAATAAATAAAAATCAAAACCCTAACCCATTCATTACCATGGTTCATTCTTTAAACTTAACCAAGTTTGGCATGCATCATCAAACATGATACAAGCAAGTGCACAAAATCATATCGCATATGCAATGCGCACACCCGAGTGAGAAAATCCATTTTAAAGTGAACCGATACTAGTTAATGCAAAGTAATATATCAAATATACAATTATGCATTAAATCATTAAATCAACACTTGATTTAACGATCCGGTCATGTCGCACATAACCGACTGGTATCCAATGTATCGGCTTATCGATTCAACGCTTGAATCGATAACTAGGTTATATCGCATACAACCATCCGACACATTGATCGCGAGAATGAAATACGGTATCACATACACGCATTATTCTCGGTCCCGCACATATCTCATATGCGCTCCTATTTCGTTTCGCTTGAGCCAGGAAACCTCTGTGTAGGACTCTAAAGACTCGTCAATACGCCGGCAGCAGATGATGATCATATCAAACATCCACAAGCCGCAAGCGGTCTGCTAAACGTAACGGCCACCCGGGTATTGAGCGATCTGAAGATCGACGAGCAAGCCCGCTCACACTCCAGTGAATCCAACCAGTAACACTACCGTACAGTCCGGTCTGATCGTCTGATATGTCGCATATCTCGCCTAGGGGTGGTAAACGTCAGACCCCAATAGCTCGATAAGTCGTGTCGATATGAGGTCTATAACTATTCGAGAAACTACTGGTAACACTTACCAGTAAATCTCAGCAACCCTGGCCAGGGATTTCCTGTTATAGCCAATCGAACACAGCGCAACATCAACCCCCTTATACCGGGAGAGACGAATCCCCTCCTATCGCTCATTGCCTCCATGTGACTCGGGACTGTACCCAAAAACCACCGTTTTGCACGCCCTCTTGGACGTGGTAAGATGGAAATCAAAGCACAGTGGGAACCACACAAGACTCTATGACGATCTCGGGTCAACAGACTACTCTGTACCAGTGTCACCAGAGAACTGCCATCTGACGTGAGGTATAATACCATCTGGGAGTTCTCGGCGAGTCCGTCCAGTGTACCCAGTCTCTACTGAGCACCCGTATATCATCTCTGATGTCAAACACCAATGGATATGGGATCATCCATCGCCCATCTGTATGGGTCGAGAAGGTATGCGCTAGTCTACTCTGGTATATCGATGCCCCGTCTCGATACACCCACGACTAGGGACTTTGAAGGATGTACTTATGGACTACCATGTCCCCACTAGTATGATCCGCACCATAGTCCAGGTAGTCAAGTACAGATCCTAAGGGCTTTACCAACATGTAACAGAGAGACAATCAGCATACACGTTAAGGTAAAGGGTAACCAGATAGCATACTATCATGTCGAGCAAGAAAGTCCTCCCTATATATGTCCCAGCATCCACTACAATATACATCCTATGTACAGTAATGGCCTCTAGGGCATACATATAACTAACAATCTCCCACTTACACTAGGGCCATCTGTAGCAGTGGTTGCAGTATCTCATACTCAACCATCCCATAAAAGTCTCTCTCTGGGAACAGGCCTTTGTGAGTGGATCCGCTGTGTTGTCCTCTGAGTCTATTCTCCTAACCTCGATCTGCCTCTAGATCAACCATCTCCATGATCAGGTGATACTGCCTTAGAATATGTCTGGATCACTGATGGGACCGGCGTTCCTTGGCATAAGCCACAACTCCATTGTCACACAATGGGAGGAACATAGTTCATCTTATGAACCAATATACACCCAGACAGCCAGTTTGGTAGCATCTTAAGTAGCGATGTATTCAGCCTTTATCGTCTAGTATGCCACGGTATCTAGCTTGGAACTCTTCCAACATACCGTCCCTTTACTGAGGGTAAAGACAATGCCTGCGACTGACATTCAGTCGTCTTTATCACACTGGAACCCTTCCAGCGATTCTCCCCAGGATCGATTGATACCATCTCACTACATCTAGTGTGTATCCTAACATCCAATTACATCTATCTCATAGATTAAAACACAGGATTTAGGAGGTATCATTTTGATCCTTCACGGAGAATCTTTGTGATAAACGGAGATTGATCGAGCGTAGCATAGGAAACTACTTCCATATCAAGAGTATGTCATCCACGTACTCTACAAGGATCACCACCATACTCCCTACTACCTTTTTGTATATACAAGGTTCATCTACCATTTTGATGTCAAACTGTTTAACTACTACATCAAAACAAATGTTCCAACTCCGCGATACCTGCTTTATCATATAAAGCATCTTGTACACGTTTCCACTGCTCCCACTGTCTACGAAGCCCTCTGGCTGTGTACTTATAGACGCACTCTTCTAAAATATCATTTAGAAAAGCAGTCATGACACCCAACCACCAGATATCGTAGTCATGGTATGTAGCCGTGACAAGTAGGATCTGGATGGACTTAAGCATAGATATTGGAAAAGGTTTCATCATTATCCACACCTGGTCAATGATGCAAACTTTTAACAAGTCTAGTTTTGAAAGTCTCAACTTTTCCATGTACACCAAGTAATCTTCTCAAGATATACTTGCTCCTGATGGGGATTTAACCCTTCAGATATAGCAACCAAAGTCCATACTTTGTTGGTGTATATGGATTCCATCTCAGATCACTAAGCATCCAGCCATTCTTATAGAGTCTTACTCTCGATGGCCTGCTCGAAACTAGTTGGGTCATCATCTCATGATGCAATCCTCGCTCCCACTGTCATAGAGAAACAGAAGTATCTCTCAGGTGGGTGAGGAACCCTACTAGATCGGCGGAGAGGCTGAGGTTCGTTGGAATCTACTGAATCCTTTGGCTGTATCAAATCATCTGCTGTAGTTTGTATAGCTGGAACCTTTCCAGTTGTACATTACAGACCTTGCCTCGAGCTTGTCCGGATTATGCTTTTAGACATAGCCCGGACAACCCCAAATCTTAACTAACTTAAGATATGGGCTCTTCCCTTTCTATATCACATATGAAGTGGTAGGCAACTGATTTGATTTGAACTCTATTCAATAGGTATGCAGCTTCTCAAGTGCATAACTCCTAAAAGGAAATAGGAAACTCAGTAGTACTCATCATAGAGCACACCATATCAAATAGGGTGTATCTGCTCCGCCCCGACATACCATCGTGCTATGGTGTATACGAAGGAGTAATGCTGAGAGAGAATCTCATTCTCCTTAAGAATAGTCCAGGATTTCCGTGCTCAAGTATTCTCCTCCTTGATCTCATCAAAGGACATAATACTTATACCCTTATTGGTTCTCTACTTCTAACTTATATTCAGTGAATATCTCAAAAGGTTCGGACTTGTGTTTCAACAGGAACATATGTCTGAATCTTGAGAGATTATCAGAGAATGTAATGAAGTACAAAGAACCTGTCCTGGCATGTGTAGACAGGGGACCTTACATACATCAACATGTATCATCCCAAGAGTTTACTAACTCTTTCTCTGTTTCCAATAAACAGAGCTGTGGTCATCTTATCTTTGTGACATGACTGGCGAGTTTCACAAGATGTAAATTCAAATTGATTTAAATATGCATCTATATGTAACTCCAGCTAGTCGGGTCGCATTGATATGACCTAGTCTACAATGCCTCAAGAAGGATCCGTTCATTTCTGAACTCTTCCTCTTGTGTGTGTTCCGTATACTAAGAACTGTGGTTTGATTTAGAACATTAATGCTTTTAGATAACGTGCCTGAACCGATCAACTTTTGATATAGGAAATGTTCAAAACATTATCCAACAATACAAAATTTTATCATTTCTTTACTAATAAAGAGACTGATATGATTTTGTATATCAGGTTCGTTATCTAATAACATTCGTTCAGAATCAATGTATTGTAATATAGGGTGACAGTGACCAACAGACTTGGCTGCAACACTTGCCCCGTTTTCTGCCTCATGAAACTTATCACCCGTTCTCAGGTCTCTACCTTTCTGTAGCCCTATGTAACTGATTATATATCTGGGATCCTGATCTGGTATCACATACCCAGGACGTAAAGGATACTGAGAAACAGTTCTGTATAATGAACACACCCGAAGATGATGCATCAGCATGCACTCTCTTCGTTTGGGCGGCATAGGAATTCTGGTATTCCCCAATTTCCTGCTCTGTCTTATAACAATTATAAGTTGGAGCGGGACCAACGTTCCCCAGCTCAGTATAACAAGCGGGTTCGGTCAATAATCCGTATTATTATCTTGATTAAGGCATGATATGGTCGCTACCTGGAGAGAGAGAGAAGAAAACACTCAGCGTGCGCTCTTGCAAGAATAGATTGGTTATTATTTTATCTAATCAGGATGGCTCCCACTGCTTTTTATCAAATCTTCCTTCAAACCCTAAAAGGAAAGACTAGCCGGGATTAATTACACACTACAAATTCGCCAATCTTTCAGCCAGGCCAGTGTCGGTACTTTGAGGGAGGTCCCCCGTGCTTTCGCACGAACCTAATTAATGTAAAGCTCGTTTTCCCAGAGGCGTAACCTCGTTAACACCTTTCTAGACACCTACTTGATCGGCTAATTGTAATGTATAAAACTCTCCCAGGAGTAACTCTTACTCGCAGCGGGTATCGGGATCCAACTATCTCATAGAAGGTATGCAATCTCATTGCAAATTTCAACACTTGAAATTCCCGATAATATTTTGCCCCTAACGTGCTATGACCTTGACGAAAGCCAACAAACCATAGCCCGCTAGTCAAGTTCAACCCGTACATTTCTTGATCGAATTAAACCCACCCGCACGACCCTTGACGAAAGCCAACAAAGCCGCATGACTACCCTAATCCAATCGCATCGTATGCTGGCAGATAAGCAGCATATAGCTACCGCACACTGCACCTTGACGAAAGCCAACAAATGCCGCACGAATACTATATACAACTTATCTGAAATGACGGAGGGCTACGACAGGTTTTTCTGAAAACCTATTGCGTAATGAACTTGATATCGTTGTAGGATCGAATGAATTTTGAAATGGAGTGTTTTTTAGGCTTTTCTAGTTTTGCTAAAGGAGTCACTCCCGGTGAAGGGATCGTCGGTCCTTTCCTCGTCGAATGAGGTGCGGGATATATCACATATATCACTGTGCAAAGCAAAAACACTTAAAAGCAATCAAAAGACAAACCGAGTGTGTAGCATCTTCCAGTTATTGCTAAAGGAGTCACTCCCGGTGAAGGGATCTCGGTCCTTTCCTCATCGAATAAGGTGCAGGATATATCACATATACCGCTGTGCAAAGCAAGAACTGTAGCTACCTGTTTTATTTTGAAATTCGATTCTACAACATCTTAGGTTTCTTTTATTTCATTAATCACATTAATGAAGTCCCATCATTTAAATTACCTAAACATCACAGATAAATACGACGTACACTTATGCCATCCGCATTCGCCTCGATGTCCCCTCGTGCACCGTTAGGTTAGGTAACTAACGGCAGAGCGGGGCAGGGCTAGCGCGGGTGTAAAACATAAGTAACGCCTATATAATATATCATATATACTATATACTGTATCTATCACATAACATCACATGATCACATCACAGATATCGCAGCAGAAAAATCATATGAAATATTGGATATACTAGGACGTCCGTGTTTTCAATACGAGCCAGTATAAAACACGGATTCCACGGTCGTGATGAATAGCCAAACCCACACCCCTAGACCCCTACGAGAGCGGCAAGCAACCCTACCAATTCTAGAGTTAGGAGGCCCGGACTCGACTCCTCGAGTTGGTCTCCCACTGGACTCCAGAACCCGGTTACTTGTGCCCTCCTCCTTGGGTCTATCCTAGTGCGGAAAAGTAAATAATATACAAACGGTGACAACTTCCGCAACCTGGAAGCGCCCCAATAAAAGAATATTACATACAAGTTTTTACATGAATGAAAATGAAAAACACTCATCTCACATAAAAACCCCCGGCTATTCAAACACGACGATCCAATATAACATATCCAGCAACACATAACATCACATGTCATCAACGTAAGTAAATATGTCCATCCCAATTGTCGTTGACATATAGCAACGAAACCGGCGATATCACATATTACACTTACGGTCACAGAAAAGAAAGTGTAAAACTACAACAGTTGGAATCCGCAACCACCTCAGACATCACATGCCTGACCAAATGAATTCCTTAGACATCGCATGCCTAACAATTATAAACCCCGCATTTTAGTCTCAAAATCGAAAACTCTTTTCAATATCAAGTCGGGAAATTCAACAAGATTCCCGACATCCTGATCGAATGCTCGTCGCAAACTTCAGTAGGCGGCAGCACCCCTGATACCGTCGACGAAGTGCACCAAGGCGGAACACCGCTACCGCGAGCACCCGAACGGATGCTTTCGGCGACGGGGTTCTCCTACAGTCACTTGGTCGGGGCTATGGAGTGAGGCTGTCTATTAAGTTTACCCGGCGAGTATCCGCGTACGCTACGTGATTGCGACGGACTTTTGATCACATCAAAATTCCGTGGCAACCGATCAAGTGAGACTAAATTTCTATGTTTATAACATTCATTCAGTTATCTCATAACTTCTTGTGAATTCCAATTATTGTATCCCATTCCAGATAATTAGAAAATGTTAAACTTTCCGATTGAACATTCGAACACCCAAGTTTTCCCAATACAGATCAACACATGAAATAAGTCTAACAACATTCAGTTCGTGCCTCAGTACCGACGGTCCAGCCGTAGAAGGGTCAAGCCAACGCCTCACATGTGGCACGCCGTACTGCCCCAAACCCGAAGGTTCAAAGGGCAGTTCAAGACGGTCACATAATCGAGTTAAGGTTTGTTGTCTTCTAGAGGGACCATCGCGTTACTTGCACTACTTAGAACGTCGTTAAACTACGGAAAAATCCAACACTTGGAAATTTCCCGACAGGGGAAAAATTGGGTATTTATATCCGGTCGAACTTTTTAACATATTCTAAAAATTTATCCGGAAAGCCACACAGACAAAATTTGATACTCCGATCGAAACACCGAATCCCCAAAAACACAACAGAAAAATTCAACTCTTGAATAAATATTAAAAATTCCCAGAAAACTCAGCTCTTTGAACTAGGAATTACTGTGCAAAGGAACAGGGCTGACGTCATCAAGGGGCCGCTGATCCGCCGCAGAAGCCATGCTTCTGCCGCTGATCCGCCGCGAAATTTACTGTTCACCAGAAACTTTTTGCACCGTAATTCTTATTTTTCCCTGCTGAATTTTTTAGCAATTTTTAATTTGGAAAAATCCACGATTTTAGAAAATTTCCAGAGAGCAATTTTGATTTGGGGTTTCGGGTTCGATCGGGTTTCAAATTCCGTCTAGACTTCGCCTAAGGCTCTAGCTAGGCTCTGATACCACTGTAGGGTTCCTAGGCATCCTAATGAGGTCTCACAAGCCATCAACCATGCCAATTTCAAAAATTCTAGGTGCCGAGAAACCCGACTACGGATCGTTTGCTAGAAATCTAGGCGAAAAGATAACTAGTTAACAACTTTAACTATAAGGAACGGAAATACAACCTTTGTAGATCCGGTGCTCCACCTCCACGGCTCCGAAATGAAGTCTCCTCGCTGTCCCAGACGGATTCCGGGCTCTAGCGTCGGCTTCATCGGAGAATGGGCAAGCTAGGTCGTCGATGTCCATGCCGAAGATGATCTACGTCGAGGCATCGCTAGATCAAGCTCACAACTTCACCAAGTCATGAAACTTGTGAAGTAAACACACTCTACTACTTGGCAAGAGGTAGAGGATGAAGAAATAGGAAGTGGGTAGACTTTAGAAATGGATTTCTCACTCTTAATCATCAATCACCATTGATGAAAATGAAGCTTTCTTCACTTGAAGAATGGAAGAAGATGAAGATGATATGATAAGTCTTGAATTAAAAATAGAAAATAAAACAATACTTATCATACTTTTAACTCTCGTTAAGTGTAGAGAATTAACTTAGGTTAGTTAAAATGGTTAGGGTTAAGTATAGGACAAGAATGAAGACTTAGTCAAAGTTTCAAGAAACTTCAACTAAATCCAAAATATGCCACCATTTATCTTTCTTTTTCCTTTTTCCAAAAAGAATAAATAAGAAAGATAAATGAATAAATAAAAATCAAAACCCTAACCCATTCATTACCATGGTTCATTCTTTACACTTAACCAAGTTTGGCATGCATCATCAAACATGATACAAGCAAGTGCACAAAATCATATCGCATATGCAATGCGCACACCCGAGTGAGAAAATCCATTTTAAAGTGAACCGATACTAGTTAATGCAAAGTAATATATCAAATATACAATTATGCATTAAATCATTAAATCAACACTTGATTTAACGATCCGGTCATGTCGCACATAACCGACTGGTATCCAATGTATCGGCTTATCGATTCAACGCTTGAATCGATAACTAGGTTATATCGCATACAACCATCCGACACATTAATCGCGAGAATGAAATACGGTATCACATACACGCATTATTCTCGGTCCCGTACATATCTCATATGCGCTCCTATTTCGTTTTGCTTGAGCCAGGAAACCTCTGTGTAGGACTCTAAAGACTCGTCAATACGCCGGCAGCAGATGATGATCATATCAAACATCCACAAGCCGCAAGAGGTCTGCTAAACGTAACGGCCACCCGGGTATTGAGCGATCTGAAGATCGACGAGCAAGCCCGCTCACACTCCAGTGAATCCAACCAGTAACACTACCGTACAGTCCGGTCTGATCGTCTGATATGTCGCATATCTCGCCTAGGGGTGGTAAACGTCAGACCCCAATAGCTCGATAAGTCGTGTCGATATGAGGTCTATAACTATTCGAGAAACTACTGGTAACACTTACCAGTAAATTTCAGCAACCCTGGCCAGGGATTTCCTGTTATAGCCAATCGAACACAGCGCAACATCAATCCCCTTATACCGGGAGAGACGAATCCCCTCCTATCGCTCATTGCCTCCATGTGACTCGGGACTGTACCCAAAAACCACCGTTTTGCACGCCCTCTTGGACGTGGTAAGATGGAAATCAAAGCACAGTGGGAACCACACAAGACTCTATGACGATCTCGGGTCAACAGACTACTCTGTACCAGTGTCACCAGAGAACTGCCATCTGACGTGAGGTATAATACCATCTGGGAGTTCTCGGCGAGTCCGTCCAGTGTACCCAGTCTCTACTGAGCACCCGTATATCATCTCTGATGTCAAACACCAATGGATATGGGATCATCCATCGCCCATCTGTATGGGTCGAGAAGGTATGCGCTAGTCTACTCTGGTATATCGATGCCCCGTCTCGATACACCCACGACTAGGGACTTTGAAGGATGTACTTATGGACTACCATGTCCCCACTAGTATGATCCGCACCATAGTCCAGGTAGTCAAGTACAGATCCTAAGGGCTTTACCAACATGTAACAGAGAGACAATCAGCATACACGTTAAGGTAAAGGGTAACCAGATAGCATACTATCATGTCGAGCAAGAAAGTCCTCCCTATATATGTCCCAGCATCCACTACAATATACATCCTATGTACAGTAATGGCCTCTAGGGCATACATATAACTAACACTTTTCTACACATTTCCATGGTTGAATTTAACCTAACCTTGGTTGTTTTTCCTTTTGCCTTTAACCCTAAATAAAAATATCTAGATATGATTTAACTATAGTTATGGTTATGATAAGATATATCTCTCTCTCTCATTTTCTTTTTCATTATTATCATTTTTCACTCCAAAAGAAAAAAAAAAGAGAGCCATCTTCTTCCTCCTCACTCTAGCTCTCCTTTAATTGTTAAAATAGAGTTAGAGAAATAAAAAGAAAAGGTATTAAATAAGAATATCAACCACTTCATCATCCTATACAACCTTTGCTATCTTGTGTAGGGTGTTGTGCTTCAAGATTTTCAAAGATCGAAGGAAGCATCAAGCTTAGGGCAAAGTGCTTCGGGTGGATCGTCGTGGACGAGGAGTTGATCAAGCGAACTCTTCCAGAGAAAAGGAGTCTTCCAAAGAGGTCTACAAAGGTTGTAGTCTCATCACTTAGTATAACTTAAGTCTTAAAATATGATACTATTAATAGTTACTTCATAAATTCTAGTTCGATTCATAGTATAGTTTACTTAGCACCTCATAATTTTATTGTTATGGCATGTGTGATGCTTCAAAAACCTAATAGAGGTGTTAAGGAAACCCTACATGGCGTTCACAAACGACTCCAGTTCTACGAAAGCTACAACTTCTCCCAGGTCATGTACTTTGTTAACGCTTCCGCTCTAGACCCGTCACAGCGAGAGGCTCGGAGATTGCTCCTTCGGCCACGCATGGTTGGGGACAGTATGACCTTTGTCGATAAAGTCTTGACTATCGGCAAATAATCCACCAAAGTGGTCCAACCGTTGCTCGATACTTTTAAGGATGGGGCTTCTGCATTGAGGGCCCGGGAGGTTATGCACCTGTACTCTATCAGGCCGGGCTTCCTAGTGTTTAGAAAGAACACCTCGGTGCTGTTCATGAGGTACAACCCGCACCGCTTCACTCAACAGCTGCGTTATAATCAAGTTGTTCCTCTTGTTCTTAGTCAAGCCGGCTGCTATGGAGGAGGGTATTCGCAGCGCGCTGCATCATTTTATGCAATTAAATACAGGGTCCTATTTCCTTGTCAGCGAGCCGAGCTATGTGCCGAAAGCTTCGAACGCTTATGTGGCATGGTACCAACATGCGACTGGTGCTGTTGTCAGGGAGGAGAGGCGGCTGCTACTCGACCACAAGGATGCTGTCCCAGCTGGTAATCCAGCGGTCCCTTTGAAGCGACGAACAACTGTTCGACCCTCTTTAAGAAAAATCTCTACGGCTATAGTCCCATGAGCTTTCCCTGAGAAGCTTCAGCCGGATGTTCCTGCGACTGTGGAAGCCATGGCGTCCCTAGAATCGGGCATTGGTTCGGAGATTGGAACCCGTCGTCCGAAGATGCCTGTTAAGCGAAAGCTTTTACCGTCGGCTGTTGGTGCCCGTTCGCAGAAGAAGAAGAAATCTCTATTCTCTGCTGATGTGGTATTCAGACAGGAGCCCCATGCTCCCTATAGTGAGGGCTTGTATGAATATTGCACCGATGAGGGTTTGTTTGTCATGGCTGCAACCGATACTGATCTTCTGTCTGCCATCGCAGCTTCCAAGCGACTAGCCCGTGCGGAAGCAGCGTTGGTCTCTATTGCAGAGTCGGGTATACTTCATTTACATTCTTCTGCACCTATACCTTCTCCTTTTATTATGCTTTTATTAACTCTCTCTTCTTCAACAGGTATTTCTGCCGAAGAGGCTCTCGCGGCTCCCCTCAGGACGTTCGAGTAGGAAGAGAGGCTCCACGCTTCTTTGGGCATTGGTATAATTCATTTCTTTACACCTTTACTCTTTTTATTCATGATCTGACGCTTTTCTTCACCTTACTGCAGGAACAACCACAACCCAAGTCGTTTCATATGTTGTGCCAATCCCAAGAGGTGATGCAGCAAAGCTTCCCGAACCACCGATCACGGCTACGGAGGGTCCCTTCTAAGGCCACCACAAAAGGCGTTGCTGAAGCAGCCGATGATGGATGCCATAGAGGATCCGGAGGCTGAACTTGATTTGGACGACGACGTCCCCCTGTAGGAAGTGTTAAGGAGGTCGGTTCATACGGTCCAGGTCAATAGGAAGCGTAGAAAGTATAGGGATTCCTTAGCACCATGCCTAGGCTTTGGGTTGCATCATACATGCTATATTAAAATTTTAGGGGGTGCTAAGTAATACCATCCATGAATCGAACTAGAAATCTAGGGTAAAAAACAACTAATATCACATACTAGAAGTATTTTAACACTAAGAGGTGAGTAATACAATCTTTATAGACCTCCTTCCTTGACTCCTTGGATCAACTAGGGTTTGAACCGGTTCACTTTAGTCCTTCCTTCTCCATGACGATCCACCACGGAGTTCCTTTGCTCAAGATCCTAGCTTCACTTTGATCTTTGAAGAAGTGGAGCAAACAATCTGCATAAGTGGGCTAGACTAATATAGATTGGTGATGTGGGTTTAGATCTCACTAAAAAACCTTTCATTTTTGTTTCCTTCACTCACTTGAAATGGGTAGAGAGCATGAAGGAGGAGGAAGAAGGAGACGGCTAAGCTTGAGCTCTTTTGTTTGTGATAATTCTCAAATAAAATGAAAAAAGAAAATATAAATGAGAGTCACATTCACATAGAACCATGGTTAATAAATATCTAGATATTTCGTATTGAGTCAAAAGCCAAATGAAAATCAAACCATGGTCTAATATTAGGTCAAGTGTAGAAGTGTGTAGAAACTTTTAACCATGATTTAATTCCTTTTTCTTTTTCTCAATATCAAATATATACAAATATTTATACCATGTGAGTCTTGCATTGCTACCTCCAATGTATCAACAACCATAACACATGTATGCATGCATGTGTGCATTCATATCAACATATATACATACACACATTCATGCATACATCCATTAAGAAAAGGTTTTGAATAAATGAGTTAAAAGTCAATATTAAACCAACACTTGATTTAATAACCTGGTCAAATCACATACAACCCGACCAATAGAAAACACCTGATTTAAAATACGGTATCATATACACGCATTTAATCGAGCTCTCGCGCATATCCCATATGCACCCCACATCATCTCGCCTGAGCTAGGAAACCCCTCTGTGGGACTCTAAGACTTGTCAATACGCTAGCAATATGCAGTGATCTTATCACATACCCACTAACCGTCTGCGGCACAAGCTATACGTAACGGCTCCCAAGTATTGAGCGATTAGAAGAAAAACAAGCGAATCTTTCAAAACTCCAGTCGAGCCAACTGACAACACTTACCGTACACTCCGGTCTCTTCGTCAGATATGCTGCATATCGAGTTTTGGGATAGTATCGTCGACCTCAATAACTCAATAAGTCATGACAGTATATGGCCTATAAAAGATCGAGAAACTACTGATAACACTTATCAGTAAATCTCATCAGCCCTGGCCCAGTGACTTTTGTTATAACCAATCGAGCATAGCACAACATCAAACCCCAATACCGGGAGAGATGAAACCCTTCCTATCGCTCATTGCCTCCGTGTGCCTCGGGACTGTACCCAAAATCCACCTGTTTGCACGACTCAGTAGAGCCGTGGTCGGGTGGAGATCAAAGAACAGTAGGAGGACACACAAGACTCTATGACGATCTCGGGTCTACAGACTAACCTGTACCGGTGTCACCTGAGAACTGCTATACGACGATAGATATAATACCACCTATGTTTTCTCGGCGAGTCCGTTCAGTGTACCCAGTCTCCACTAAGCGCCAGTATACAATTTTTGGTGTCACCACACCAATGGATATGGGATCGTCTATCGCCCATCATATGGGACAAGAACCGTATACGCTAGTTTACTCTGGAATATCGATGCCCCGTCTCGATACTCCTACGACTAGGAACGTTTCAAGGATATGCTTATAAACTACATGTGTCCTACTTGTATGGTTTGCATCATAGTCCCAGTAGTCAAGCAAATATCCTAAGGGCTTTATCAACATACAAAAAGAGTAAGATGCATGATCAAATGAACATGTCGAGATAAAGTACAACCAGATAGTATACTATCATGTCGAGCAAGAATTTCCTCTGAGTATACATATATATATTCACATACCGATACATCCATTATCATATAATGGCCTGTAGGACATACATATATCCAACAATCTCCCACTTGCACTAAAGCCAATTATTAGCGTATCTAATACCCAACATCTCAAAATGTCGCTCATGCTGCGGAAGAGGGATGGCCTTGGTGAGTGGATCCGCGGTGTTATTCTTTGTATTTACTCTCTGAATCTCGATTTTGCGGCGATCAACTATCTCCCGGATAAAATGATATCGCCTGAGGATATGTCTGGATCGCTGATGGGACCTGGGCCCTTTGGCCAACGTCATAGCCCCATTATTATCACAATACAATGACATTGGATCAATAATGGTTGGAATTACTCCTAGCTCCGAGATGAACTTCCTTATCCAGACGGCTTCCTTGGCAGCAATGTACTCAGCTTCCATCGTTGAGTCTGCAACGGTATCCTGTTTGGAACTCTTCCAACATACCACCCCTCCATTGAGGGTAAATACAAACCCTGAGATAGATTTGTTGTCATCCTTATCACTCTGGAAGCTTGAATTGGTAAGGCCTCCATTTGGAGATCCCCGTTACCATATAGCAAGAACATTTCTTTAGTCCTTCGCAAGTACTTAAGAATGTTCTTCACAGCTGTCCAGTGATTCTCCCCTGGGTTGGATTGATACCTGCTTATTACACCCAGTGCATAAGCTACATCAGGGCATGTACATAACATCGCATACATTATAGATCCTACAGCTGAAGCGTAGGGTATAATGCTCATGCGAGCTCTCTCTTCATCGGTCTTTGGGCAAAAGTCCTTGGAGAGAGTAACTCCATGACAAGCGGGTAAGGCACCCCGCTTGGAGTCTACCATACTAAACCTCTTTAGGATGGTGTTAATGTACCTGGTTTTGGACAATCCCAACATCGATTTAGATCTATCCTTATAGATCTTCATGCCGAGTATGCACGAGGAATCACCCAGGACCTTCATGGAGAACCTTTGTGATAAGAACAGTTTGACCGATTATAGCATAGGAACATCGTTTCCTATCAGAAGAATGTCATCCACGTACAATACGAGGAATGTGACAGTATTCCCTACAATCTTCTTATAAACACAAGGTTCATCGGGATTTTTGACGAAATCAAACTCTTTGA
This sequence comes from Agapanthus africanus, assembly GCA_030015575.1. Taxonomy (NCBI): domain Eukaryota; kingdom Viridiplantae; phylum Streptophyta; class Magnoliopsida; order Asparagales; family Amaryllidaceae; genus Agapanthus; species Agapanthus africanus. The sequence continues at coordinate 290,311,010 of CM057347.1, read as the reverse complement.
TGACATCATAAAAATAGATGTTCCAACTCTGTGATGCCTGGTTTAATCCATAAATGGATTTAAGCAACCTACATGCTTTCCCGCTGCTCCCACTATTAATGAAGCCCTCTGGCTGATCCATATAAATGCATTCTTCTAAATCACCATTTAGAAAAGACATTTTAACATCCATCTGCCAGATTTCATAGTCGTAGTGAGCAGCAATAGCAAGTAGGATCCGAATGGATTTAAGCATGGTTACAAGAGAAAAGGTTTCGTCATAGTCCAGTCCTGGTCTTTGACGAAATCCTTTCGCCACAAGCCTTTCCTTATAGGTCTCCACCTGCCCATCTACACCGATCTTTCCGTTAAAGATCCATTTGCACCTTACGGGTTTTACACCGGAGGGTACAACATCCAAAGTCCATACTTTGTTGGTGTACATAGACTCCATTTCGGATCTCATAGCATCCAGCCACTTTACAGAGTCACCACTCGTGATAGCTTGTTGAAAACTGGTAGGGTCATCATCACCCATGATGCAATCTTCTCTATCACCATCAATGAGAAAACCATAGTATCTCTCCGGTGGGCGAGAAGTCATACCAGATCTATGGAGTGGGTGAGGTTCATAAGATTCTATTGCAACATCAGGTTCAACCAAGTCGTCATTTGTAACTTGCGACTCTAGAACCTCTTCTAGATCTACCACATTTTGGAAAAATCCCATTTTCTAAAATTGCGGCATGTTGAGAAACAAAAACCTTTTGTTCCTCTTTGTGGTAGAAAAGATATCCAAACGAATGTTTTGGATATCCCACAAATATACATTTGACTGATCATGTCTCAAGTTTGTTTGGATTCTGCTTTTTGACAAAAGCCGGACAACCCCAAATCTTAACTCGTTTAAGAGATGGTCTCTTCCCATACCATATCTCACATGGAGTGGTCGACACGGTCTTGGTTGGATCTTTGTTTAACAGAAAATCTGCAATCTCCAATGCATGACCCCAAAAGGAGAGAGGTAACTTAGTATCACTCATCATAGATCGTACCATATCTAATAGGGTACGATTCTGCTGCTCTGACACACCGTTGTGCTGTGGTATGTAAGGGGGAGTGAGCTGAGAGAGATCCTATTCTCTTTTAGGAAGTTCAAAATCACTGTACTAAGATACTCTCCACCTTGATCCGATCGAAGTATTTTGATACTCTTTCATGTTTGTTTTTCTACTTCAAGTTTGTATTCCTTGAATTTCACGAAAGCATCAGACTTATGCATTAATAAAAATACATGACTGAATCTTGAGAAATCATCAGTAAAAGTTATGAAGTAAGAAAAACCGCCTTTCGCATGTGTAGACATTGGCCCGCATACTGTTAGTTATATGTATGCCCTAGAGGCCATTTGATTTAAACGATTTCGGATTGTGTAGTATGAAAATTGTATAGAAATCACAACCAAAAATATTTTGACCGCAATCAATAACGGTGTCGAATGTAGCGCGTTAGTAAGTGCGGATCGTCCACAGGGAAAGTGTAATCGTTCGTGTTTCGATTTAGATGAGTTGAAACTTTAAAGAAAAGAAAACAAACAATTCATGATTTGTAAATTGAATTTCAAGAATTAGAAAAATCTAGTCTAAATCAAGAAACGATAAAATCAAGAATTGAGAATTTGTGATGATTTCCAAACCAACAATCAAGATTCGAAGTGTGGCTCGTAGGAGTAGATCGGATCTATAGATGTGATGAGATCTAAAGATTTCATATTCTTATCCATTAACGAATTCATACTAGATCGATGACGATTTATCAAGGTTAAAGATCTTGCGAAGAAGGTAGAGTTTCCTCATCTTATCCTTTGTGCTTTCGATGAATCTCATTCACAAACCAGCTTCATGTACATCTAATGATCGATCGTTGATCTTTAGTTTCGAGCGAACACAATCAAGAAAGCATCGTCTCGAAACTAGGTCATCGATCATTCGATTCATAAGAATTTACAAACGTTATAGGATTTAAGAATTGTAAAAGAATCTAAATCATCATCATTCTATCGATCGTCTCGACTCCTTTACGAGCGGAGTTTTACTCAAACATTATCACAAAGCAAACATTCACGAATCTAGATTGAATCATAATGCTTGAATTGAAAGATAAGTAAGTTAAAAGAATCTCACCTTTATTTATTCAACAATTTGTTACACTTTGCTAAAAAAACTACAAGAATTTGAGAAGAGAACAAGATCGTCGAATCTAGCGTTGCATCGGCTCCTTGAGTCGCGGATCGGCTTGGATAACATGCTCCGATGAAGTCCGGCTTCGCTCCTAAAGGATCTAGGCTCCTTGCTTTGATTGAACTCGGAATTCTTGATCTTGGATTGGAATTAGGGTTAGGGTTTTGAGGCACAAGTTGTGTCACTCAACTTGTGGGTGGAAGAGGAAGAGAGAAGAATGAACAACCCTTCACCTTAGATCTAGGCTCCCTTTTATAAGCTTTCATAACCTTAGATCTCGGATTCAAAATTTGAATTTCCCTCCAAAAGTTTGTAATAGGGAGAGGTTTCTAGAAGTAGTTTGTTAGAGGGAAGCTTCTAGGCTCTAAGGTAATTAAGGGGGAAGCTTGTTTAAGAAGCTTAATCATGATTAGCTTGATTTAATGATCCTTGCTGATCTGGCAGAAGCTTCGAGAGTTCTGTAGAAATTTCCATAGTTTTTTGAGGTGTACAACTGGAGAGAATAATTCTGCACTGAAGCTTTGCTGATGTCATGGTCACGTGACCGCGGATCCACGGCACATGCCTGCTCAGGCCGCGGATCCGCGGCCGTATAGGAGCTTTGCATTATCAAATTTCCAGTGCTGCTTCCTGATAACTTCATGGTATTTTGCTGATATGTTGATTCTTACAATTCCTTCTGTATCAATGCCAGATCAAAGATCTTTGAGTTGGCGTATTTTTTTATCAGCAATTTGACAATTTTGGCTCGGTTCCTGAAATTTCCTGCACAGACTTTGTAACAAGTGTTGCGCTACACAAGAATGATGCGATGCCATGATAAACAGTCAATTTCCCTAAAAATGCCAGTTTTAGAGTATAACACATGTAATCTGGTATTTCAGGGATGTTTTGCTGATATGTGCAATATGAATACCGAACACTTCTAGATGAGTGCAAATGATAGGGGAATTGACGTGTTAAAAATACATTATTTTCGACTGATCAAATTCCCCCAAACTTATTTTCGGTCGTCTCGAGCGAATTGTTTTATTAAAAAGAGAAGGAGATAATAAAGAAAAAGAAAAACTAACTAGCACACTTTCGTAGGCAACACGATTGCACTGAGCACGTGCAACAAGCCTTTAAACCTCTAGGTGTCCCTAGTAGGAGGAGTGTTGTCTCCTGAGGGTTTTCAGCGGATTGCACCCACAAAATCCAATAATAAAAGGAAGACCGTGAATATTACATTTAAAGAAAAGAATTGTAAAAGAAAAGCTTTGAAAATTAGGGTTTCCAACTAAGCTAGCTTTTCGGTTGTCATCAGCCCTATCTTAATAGTCATGAAAAAATGTTAGAAATCACATCCTCCCTCAATAAAATATCGTCTTATTCTTCATTCCTATCTTTCTTCCAAACATCGATGATATAACCCTATGTGTGTGTAAAAGACATCCCTACACCCAGAGAATTCAATTCAAGCTATCATACTCTTGCCCATCTGCCTCAGTACTATTTAATTAATGAATATTTAGATGAATTTTGCTCACACACTTTCATGCGACCGTTAATGCTTCTTGAGGTACTAACCGACCGATTACTCATGTGCTTGCTTATTTGGTGTATTTTCCTCGTCTTGCACCACCTAAGGCTTAGCAGTGACTCCCAGACCAGTTGGCCTTAGGGCACTAGGTGAAGAGGCACCCTCGCTATATTTTTTTTATTGCTGCCTTGGCGATAACAAAACCAGTGTCCATTTTTTTTACCATTTTATATTTTATTCATTTTTTTTATTTCCTTCATACATCGGCTTTTAGACAAGAGCATTTCAAGGTATCCTCTACTATCCCGGGCTTCAAGACGTGTGTAAGTGCGAATAGCAGGGTATCAACGTTCAAAATGTTTGGCTTCCAGAATAGGAACTATTTTTCAGACTTATTTTTATCCTCAGATTAGTGACTTTCTTCATCTTACTAACCCTTGGGACAACGGCTCATAACTACTTATTACTAGTTCGTATAAGAAAACTTCTAATATTCTTGGTTTTCTTAAATTTTTCCAATCTTTTGGATGTAATTTTTCACCATCTAATCTTTTATTATCTTATTTATGTAAAATAAAAAATTAATTTTTTGAATTTTTTTAAAAATTTTTATGGGTTTTCAAAATGTTTTGTTCTTATGCAAAGTATGATGCAAATGATGCGAAAATAAGCACAAACCTCCCCCAAACTTGTTTTCAACAGTGTCCTCACTGTTGCCTTCTGCTAAATCTGAAAAACCTGTAAGCCTGGGAGGAATTTATTAGTGGGGGAAAAATATTTAAGTGAAGATCCTCGCCCAAACTTATTTTTGACTCAAAATTTTGTAAAAATTATCTTATCAAGAGCCAGATTTTACCCCCCCAAACTTGAATTAAGCAATGTTCATCTTTGAAAATCACATGAGGGGGTCAAGAATCATTGGTCGATGCCAAGCTTTGCAAAGACCGAAAGTTAACACCAACCATTCAAAAATTTTATCAATGCAGTGCCCTGGTTGGTGGAAGAAGAAGTGGGGAAAGGTTAAGTGGTGGAATAGAAAGTGTGTGCGTCTCATTTTGGAGAGACGATGCAGTGAATGTGATGGATTGCTCGCATTCTTTTTACAGTTCAGAAGAAGGGGTGGAGGTTCAATTTTATTGATTGGGAGATGATTCATCTCAACACCCGTGTCATTTAAAAATACGAGTTCATCAGCGAAGATTTCCTCAAAAGTTCTATCAATACCCCAGAGAATAATGTCATCACAAAGCACGGGGTGATCTTCAGACTCTAAAAATGGTTCATAATCAGTGTTAGTTGTTGACCCGGACAACTCGGTGGAAGAGTCCGTATGTGTATGATACATAGTTGGGTCAAACAACGACATATGAAAAGAGTCTAGATCGGTATCATGAGGATCATCAAATTCGCTGCTGTCGACATCCATTTAGTCGACAGAACAGACCTGAGCAGTAGGTTCGGAGGGTACACTTCCCAACTTGTAAATGTTCAGTTCAATTGACTTATTCCCGAAGGATTGGGTCATAGAACCATTACGACAGTTGATGATAGCATTGGAAGTGGCCAAAAAGGGGCGACCTAAAATCACCGGAATTTGATTCCGTGGGTTCGCTACAGGCTGTGTATCAATTACAATAAAGTCCACAGGGAATATAAATTCCCCGATTTTTATTAACACATCCTCCAGTTCACCCCTAGGTTTGGTGCTTGATCGGTCAGCCATCTGGAGAGTTATGCTCGAGGGCTTTAGCACTCCGATACCTAGTTGCTCGTAAACAGAGTATGGAAGTAAGTTAACACTAGCGCCAAGGTCTAGTAGAGCACGGTTGATGTGTTTTTCCCCAATAGAAATGGAAATAGTAGGACAGCCAGGGTCCTTACATTTCCTCGGTATTTGTTGGGGGAAAGCCGTGTCTACAGTCTTTGCCATGAATATCTTCTTGGGCACTTGAGTCTTCCTCTTCCTAGTGCACAAGTTCTTAAGAGTTTTCGCATAGGACGGAACTTGTTGGATGGCATCTAGGAGAGGGATGTTGATGTTAACTTGCTTAAACATTTCCATAATCTTCTCCATATGTGGACTCGATTTGTTAGCTCTTAACCGATTAGGATAATGTGCTTTAGCAATAAGCGCTGGGTCCATCATAGGAGAAGGAAGTGCGTGTGGATCCGATCCCAGAATAGAAGTCGGGATCGTCTGAGGAGAACTAGAAGAGATGGGCTGAGGTGGCGAGCCTTGTGGGAAATGAATAATAGGCTCGCAAGAAGGTGGTGGGGTAGAAGAACTGGGGTCAGAATTAGAAGTAGAAGTGGAAGGAAAGGTCTCAGCCAGAGTATCATTGATAGATTTTTCAGTGTCATCAAACTCTTCCCCAACGTGATTATCAAGCACTATTCCAGATCTCAACGTGATTGCATTCACATGATGTGAATAGCTAGGATTGGGTAGAGGTTGAGCTGGAAGTTTCCCTTTCTCTCTTGCACTCATTTCGGCTTTTAATCGTGCAATTTCTGCTTCCATCGATTTGATATTCTCATTTTGAGAGACAATGATCTTCATCACATTCTCGACGGAAGATTGCAAACTTGCCGTCCCTTGGATGGATTGTTTCATAAAAGTATCGAAGGTTTGTGCTAGTGCGGATGTATTATCTGTACCGGTCAATTGCAAAGAGTTTTCATGTGGTGCAAAAGTGTTGGCCGGATTTTGGAAGTTTTTTGATTGGTAGGGGTGCTGACTCAATTGAAGTTGTGGTTGCTGTTGTGGTGGAGGGACCCTTTGGAAATTGTTTTGGGTTGGAACCATGTTTTGAGATTATGATTGGTTCCAAGCAAAGTTAGGGTGATTCCTCCAACCCGGATTATATGTGGAAGAATATGGATCGTTCCTAGGTCTTTGAAATGCGGCATTGGTATGCTCTTGGCCTTTAAACGGAGAGTTTAGTGGACATTCTTCCGTCAAATGAGAAGGATCAGAACAACATCCACATACAGTTTTGGAGAGTGACTTTTGATTTAGGGCGGCGGTTAAAAATTTGTTTTCCATAGTCTCGAGTTTCTTATTGATAACTGAAATTTCAGCTCTGACTCCTATGGAAATATTATTGCCATCCGTAGACGATTGACTCACACCCTCCCACTGTAAAGATTTTTCAGCGAAATCTTCTAGGAATTTCCAGGCTTCCCCATCATCTTTGGTCATGAAGTTTCCTTGACACATTAATTCAAGGGTCTGTTTTGAGTTAGGATTAATGCCCTCATAAATGATTCGGCACAGATCCCATCTGGGGATTCCGTGATGTGGACATTGAACTAACAGATCCTTCAAGCGTTCAAGACATTGTGAAAATGTTTCATTTGGAAGCTGGGTGAATTGATTTATTTCGCTACGGACTCGAGCTGTCTTATGATTTGGGTAGAATTTCTTAAGGAATGCTTTGACAAATTCTTACCAATTTGAAATGGAATGTGCGGTTGTGTTATACAGCCACTTCTCGGCTATATCGCACAAGGTAAATGGCAGAAGACATAGAAGCATAGCATCCATAGAAAGCTGTGAAGTACCCATCATTGCGCATACATTTTCAAATTTGGTGATAAAGGCTTATGCGTCTTCAGACTCGAGACCGTGAAATTTTGGTAGAAGGTTGATGTATTGGGGTTTAATTTCAAAATTTTCCCCGTTGGCTGGTGGAATGGAGAGACAGGTCGAAAGAGGACCTCGTGTAGTATAGCTCCTCCCTTGGAGAGAGATGCGGGGTGGATTCTGCGCACCAAAGGATGGCGGCAGAGTAGTGGTAAAGTAGTTGATGGAGACGGATCCATCGATGTGGGTGTGGTGGTGGGTAAAGAAGAGGTAAATGTAGAAATACCGACTTTTGGGTCGATCGGTGAAACACGGACTAAACGGGCACTAGAATCCCGTGTCCAGCCTATCTTGCACTAAAAAGGGTTAGTACAAGTGGCAGCGTGACTTATAATTAGGGGAATGAATGAAGTGTTGGTGTTTGTTTTGAAAAAGATATGGATTTTTTTTTGAAAAAATGATGCGATCACAACAAATGCAACAAGCAAAACCCTAATTCTAATGGTCACCTAGGTCAAAGCTCTAGACCGCTCCTAACTGCCAAAAGACAAGTCGCAGGATAAATCCTCCACTGCCTCTTTGTCTCTCCTGTGGCCAGGTAAGTGCCAGGTAAGTGGGAGGTTCTCCACTACGCAAGTAGTGGGCCTAATTAAGTAACCACTAGCCTTTGACACACTTGCCTTAGACACCACAAAAGAAACGCGGATAAGCAATGAATTACCCACGGCCTTCTTCTTTCCTAAGTGAGCGCGACGGTCTTTAGAGTCATCTCTAGATATTTTTTAGTTAATGAGGGTAATGCGGATGCAAGTTTGTGATTTTTGGGGCTTAGGAAGGGTAATGAACTCCCCACCTAATCTGAATTTGGTCTTTGCCCCTTAATTTCCATATTAATATGAAAACAACCAAAAATCAAAAACACGCACAATTTATTTTGCTTTTTTTGCGGCGCTGCGATTTATTTGCAGAGAAACCTGCAGCAAATTGTTAAATGGAGCAGATTTAGGAAGGAGATAAGAAAGATTGAGGTCACCTGAGAAAAATGATATAAAGATGCTTCCAATGAACCACGGTTCCGCCGCAGATCCTTCCTTAGACCGCGTATCCGCAGTGATGTTCATTGTTCACTGCAAAAAATTTCAACAGGGAGCCTCTGTTAAGCCCCTGAGTCCTCTGCAATATTCTGAAAAAAATTTCTCCAGCTCCAATGATTCCAGATTTCCTCGCAACAAATCACAACGAATCGGTTAGTGTTTTGCGCGAATTTTGATCTAAAAATATAGATGGAATAAACTTTTCAACTCAAATTTAAAAAAATACGAACAATTAGCGCACTATCCCCGGCAACGGCGCCATTTGATTGAAACGATTTCGGATTGTGTAGTATGAAAATTGTATAGAAATCACAACCAAAAATATTTTGACCGCAATCAATAATGGTGTCGAATGTAGAACGTTAGTAAGTGCGGATTGTCCATAGGGAAAGTGTAATCGTTCGTGTTTCGATTTAGATGAGTTGAAACTTTAAAGAAAAGAAAACAAACAATTCATGATTTGTAAATTGAATTTCAAGAATTAGAAAAATCTAGTCTAAATCAAGAAACGATAAAATCAAGAATTGAGAATTTGTGATGATTTCCAAACCAACAATCAAGATTCGAAGTGTGGCTCGTAGGAGTAGATCGGATCTATAGATGTGATGAGATCTAATGATTTCATATTCTTATCCATTAACGAATTGATACTAGATCAATGACGATTTATCGAGGTTAAAGATCTTGCGAAGAAGCTAGGGTTTCCTCATCTTATCCTTTGTCCTTTCGATGAATCTCATTCACAAACTAGCTTCAAGTACATTTAATGATCGATCGTTGATATCTAGTTTCGAGCGAACACAATCAAGAAAGTATCGTCTCGAAACTAGGTCATCGATCATTCGATTCACAAGAATTTACAAAAGTTATAGGATTTAAGAATTGTAAAATAATCTAAATCATCATCATTCTATCGATCGTCTCGACTCCTTTACGAGCGGAGTTTTACTCAAAAATTATCACAAAGAAAACATTCAAGAATCTAGATTGAATCATAATGCTTGAATTGAAAGATAAGTAAGTTAAAAGAATCTCACCTTTATTTATTCAACAATTTGTTACACTTTGCTCAAAGAACTACAAGAATTTGAGAAGAGAACAAGATCGTCGAATCTAGCGTTGTATCGGCTCCTTGAGTCGCGGATCGGCTTGGATCACATGCTCCGATGAAGTCCGGCTTCGCTCCTAAAGGATCTAGGCTTCTTGCTTTGATTGAACTCGGAATTCTTGATCTTGGATAGGAATTAGGGTTAGGGTTTTGAGGCACAAGTTGTGTCACTCAACTTGTGGGTGGAAGAGGAAGAGAGAAGAATGAACAACCCTTCACCTTAGATCTAGGCATCCTTTTATAAGCTTTCATAACCCAAGATCTAGAATTCAAAATTTGAATTTCCCTCCAAAGGTTTGTTATAGGGAGAGGCGCTAGAAGCAGTTTGTTAGAGGGAAGCTTCTAGGCTCTAAGGTAATTAAGGGGGAAGCTTGTTTAAGAAGCTTAATCATGATTAGCTTGATTTAATGATCCTTGCTGATCTGGCAGAAGGTTCGAGAGTTCTGTAGAAATTGCCATAGTTTTCTGAGGTGTACAACTGGAGAGAATAATTCTGCACTGAAGCTTTGCTGATGTCATGGTCACGTGACCGCGGATCCGCGGCATATGCCTGCTCAGGCCGCGGATCCGCGGCCGTATAGGAGCTTTGCTTTATCAAATTTCCAGTGCTGCTTCCTGATAACTTCATGGTATTTTGCTGATATGTTGATTCTTACAATTCCTTCTGTGTCAATGCCAGATAAAAGATCTTTGAGTTGGCGTATTTTTTTATCAGCAATTTGACAATTTTGGCTGGGTTCCTGAAATTTCCGGTACAGACTTTGAAAAAAGTGTTGCGCTACAGAAGAATGATGCGATGCCATGATAAACAGTCAATTTCCCTAAAAATGCCGGTTTTAGAGTATAACACATGTAATCTGGTATTTCAGGGATGTTTTGCTAATATGTGCAATATGAATACCGAACACTTCTAGATGAGTGCAAATGATAGGGGAATTGACGTGTTAAAAATACATTATTTTCGACTGATCACCATTACTGTACAAACGATGTATATTGTAGTGGATGCTTGGACATATATAGGGAGGACTTTCTTGCTCGACATGATAGTACGCTATCTGGTTGCTCTTTATCTTAACATGTACTCTAATTGTCTCTATGTTATATGTTGATAAAGCCCTTAGGATGAGTACTTGACTACCAGGACTATGATGCGGATCATACTAGCGGGGACAGAGTAGTCGCCAAGTACATCCTTCAAATGTTCCTGGTCATGGGAGTACCGAGACAGAGCATCGTTACTCCAGAGTAGACTAGCGTATGCGCTTCTTGACCCATATGATGGGCGATGGATGATCCCATATCCATTGGTGTTTGACATCAGTGAAGGTATACGGGTGCTCAATGGAGACTAGGTACACTGGACGGACTCGCCGAGAACTCCCAGATGGTATTATACCTCACGGCAGATGGCAGTTCTCTGGTGACACTGGTACAGGTTAGTCTGTAGACCCGAGATCGTCATAGAGTCTTGTGTGATTCTCACTGTGCTTTGATTTCCATCATACCACGTCCAAGAGGGCATGCAAAAAGGTGGCTTTTGGGTACAGTCCCGAATCATATGGAGGAAATGAGCGATAGGAGGGGATTCGTCTCTCCCGGTATAGGGAGTTGATGTTGCGCTGTGTTCGATTGGCTATAACTGGAAATCCCTGGCCAGGGTTGCTGAGATTTACTGGTAAGTGTTATCAGTAGTTTCTTGAACTGTTATAGACCTCATATCGACACGACTTATCAAGCTATTGTGGTCTGATGTTTACCATCCCTAGGCGAGATATGCGACATATCAGACGAAGAGACCGGACTGTACGGGAGTGTTACTGATTGGATTCGTAGGAGAATGTACATGCTTGCTTGTTGATCTTCTGATCTCTCAATACCTGGGTGGCTGTTACGTTTAGCTGACCGCTTGCAGCTTTTGGGTGTTTGATATGATCATCTCCTACTGCCGGCGTATTGATGATTCTTTAGAGTCCTACACAGAGGTTTCTTGGCTCAGGCAAAATGGAGTAGGAGCAAATATGTGATATGTGCGGGATCGAGAACAATATGTGTATGTGATACCGTACTAGATTCTCGCGATATGAGATATCGGCCGGGTATATGTGATATAGCCGGGTCATCGGATCAAGTGTTGATTCGATGAATTGATACAGATTATAATAGTCGGTTATTTGTGAAATAGCCGGATTATCGGATCATGTGTTGATTCGATAATTTAATGTATAATTATATATTTGATATATTAAATTACATTAACTAATATAAGCTCACTAAAAGATTCTTTTTCTCACTCGGGTAATACATTGATATATATGTGATATATGTTAATTGTATTATTTTATTTTGTTACAATAAATATTGTATACGTGATATATAATATTGTAACATGTTAGGGTTATAAATGCAACATGTTTTGTGGAGAATAAATGTGGTTAGGGTTTGGATTAGGGTTAAGCTTTCATGAAACTTTCATGAAGCTTCTTGAAGCTTTGATCTTGACCTTGATATTTTGTGATATTTCCTTAACCCAACCAAACCCGTTAACCATAGTTGATTCTCTACATGGGTTAAGTATTCATACTTAACCCATGGTTGCATTTCTAACCTCACTTGATTTATTGTTCATCACAAAAGAGTTAGCTTCTTCTTCTTCTTCCTTCTTGAGAAAAGCTTTCTAGCTTTTTCTCATGTGATGAAAATGAGTGAGAATAAGAAAACAAATGAGAGCTAAATTCCTACTTCATCATCCTAATCTATCCTTGCCATTTAGATTAGGATGTTCACTTCATTTAGTGAGTGAGAGCTTGTGTTAAAGAAACTTCAAGGTAGATCATCTTAGTTATCGAAGATCAGAAGCAAGTTTGCATCTTTCTCTTCGTGGAGCCTCTCTAGAGTCGGGATACTCGATGATCGCAGCGAAGGGACCTCAACAAGAATCTTATGAAGCGAAGGACCAGACTACAAAGGTTGTAATCCCAAACTCTTAGATGTTAAAGTGTTTAACATGCTTTGTTTTGTAAGTCTACGGTAGCGCCCCGACCGTCTTTCCGAGGCAAAAATGCGGAAAAGAAACTTTTTCTTTTACTTTAAAACCGGCGCTACCGCATACTAAAACCCCTGATCGAACCATTAACCTAATTTTAGCTAACAAGAGAAAGGGTAGAAAGCTATACCGAGCGATCCGTGTCCTTCGGTCTTCGGCCACCATCCCGATCTCCTCGCGGAATCTCCTGTCTCCATCTCCTCGTCGGAAAGAGCACCACATCGAGAAGTCTTTTTACGGGCTCCCGCTTCGTCCGAAGCAACTCGGGCACGAAGTGTGCTAGCCGACATGCCCAAGGTTGAAGTAGAGTATGTTGTGATCACTTTGTCTCTTTACATCCATGGCTTGGATGGAGGTTGAAGGTGTTGCCATTGGAGGAAGACAATGAGCTAGAGGAAGAAGAAGAAGAAGGAGCTTTCTTTTTCCTTTCTTTTCTTTTCTTGTGATGTGTTGAATAATGAGAGTGAGAGAGCGAGATCAAATAATACAAGACTAATATTACAACCTTGGCCTCCCCTCTCTCTCTCCTTCTCATTTCAACCTTCAAATCCATCAAGTAAAGTGACATATGCACAAGAAATGATTCCATGAGTCACCACTTATGTCTATGTCACAATTAAGGCTCAAAATGATGATTTCTGGCTCATTATTTCCATAAGCAAACATTAATCCAAATGTTTGCCATAACAAAGAAAATCCGGCAACATCTAAAGTAAACTCGTGACGGATCACAAGGATACCCCTCACCTGTATATACATACCTGCATCCGCATTCCGACTGAACGCGAATGCGATGGGACTAAAGTAATCCAATAAATCTAATACTAGGATCCGGCTTAAACCAAAGCCCACTAGTATGATCCGTCCGATCATGATCCGTGCAATACCGCACGTATAAGATCGATTCCTGCCTTATTTCATACGACCTCTACAACGTTTAGCCCAAAACATGAGAAAATGTCTGTGGGGGACTCTAAAGACTCGTCAATACTTTTGGCTGTGGATTTAACCACTAGCACGTCAGTGGTACTAGCTGTACGTAACAGGCCACCAGGTATTGACCAAAAAGGAGGTCGATGAGCGAACTTATCCTGACACCCTACTGAGCCTGTCAGACCCGCAAAAGCGGTACAAGTCGGGTCGGAGTGTAGCCCAGAACACCCTGAGATACTACTGGAATACCTACCAGTAAATCTCATGCCTCGGCCGAGGGCTTTGTGTAATAGCTCTCCTAAACACAGCGCGACCTCACCCCCAATACCGGGAGAGACGAACCCCTGCCGATCCGCTCACTGCCTCCATGTGGCTCGGGATTGTACCCAACTAAAACCTGTTTTCACGACTCCTTTGAGCCGTGGTAGGGTAGTAATCAAAGCACAGTGGGAACTCACACGAGACAAATGACGATCTCAGGTCGTTGAACTAACCTGTACACATGTCACCAGGGAACTGCTATCTGACGTCTGGTATAATCCCAACTAGCATGTTCCCGGTGAGTCATGTCCGGTGTACTCATAACCCAATGAGCACCTGTATACATCTTAGGTGAACCAACTGACACCAGTGGTTTGTGAGACCGGCCACTGCCCCTCGTCGGGGTCTCGACTGTATACACTAGTCTACTCCGGAGTATCGATGCCCTGTCTCGAAACTTCCACGACTAGGGACCACTTTTAAGGATGTGCTTATGGACTACCCAACTCTCACGTATATGATCGCCATCATACTGTTGGTAGTCAAGAAGGATCCTAAGGGCTCTATCAACGTGTAATAATGAACATGTCACCTAAATCTGTACACGATAATAAAGATAAACCATGGTAGCATACTATTCTCTATCAACGTGCAATAGTGAACTACAATGTCACCTAAAGCATGTACACGATGATAAAGACAAACCAGATAGTATACAAACCTCTCGAGTAAGACTGTCCTACCAGTATAGGTCCTCCTTCAATCATTGCAATCACATGCCTGTGATTCAATAATTGACTCAGAGGGCACAATATCCAACAATCTCCCACTTGCACTCAAGGCAAATTATTGCGATATCGTATACTCACAGCCCGTGTGATACCGAACATCCTACTCCTCTACTAATCAGTTTCACAAAGCCCGTTTGAGAAACTATTGCGATCGAGGAATAGCCTTAGCTAGTTGATCCGCCCTGATGTTTCTTTCTATGTCTCTCTTTATCCCAAGTTCGCGGAGAAAACCATCTCCCGAAATGAGCAATACCTGTCTTAGAATATGTCTGGATATCTGATGGGACCTATTTCATAAATGAACTCCAAATCCAAACTTCTTAGACTGTATCGTCGACTGAAACCAATCAGCATCCTGCGCCATGCCTCCCTCAGTATCCGCTTGGACCACCTGTCCAAAATTCTGCCCCTCGTCAGAGGGAAAACTATAACTCTGACAGCCACTCTGTCTCCAGGTCACCTTGGAAGCCTGGAATGATAACTGTCTCCTAAAAGAAGCGGTTGTTATCATATCCCTAGAACATCCACTTATGTTCTAAAACTGCTTCCGATCGTTTCTCCAGGATTGGATCAATATCAACTTATTGCATCTAGTGCAAAAACATCTGGTGTGGTACTTGACATCTCATGATTGACTCATTTGCCTAAGTAAGTGATCTGCCAATCATGCACATCCCTCTCCTCTTTAGTCTGTAAGATACCTTTAGAGAGGGTGACTCCATCACCTGCAGGTACACTACCGTGCCAGGAGTCGTCCATTCTAAAACACCTTTAGAATGCTGTCTAAGTACCCAGATTGGGAAACTACCTAAATCTAGATGTAAAACCATAGATCTAGTTACCAGAATGTCATATATAATATCCAAGCCCTATGTGGAGAAACCAAAGTATAACTGACCGTAGTATAGGAATTTCACTTCCTATTCTGTGTATGTCATCCAAATACCAGGACATCACACCCTACTACCTTCTTAACAGATCCATCCCCTATTCTGAATAAGTCGAACCTATGACTGTCACATCAGAAATAGATGATCTATCTCCGCTATATCTGCTTTAGTCTATAAATAGACATAAGCTACCTGTCCACTATACTTCTGCTGCTCCTACTGAGTACGACAACCCTCTGGCAGAATAATATACACGTACACTTCTAAAGCTAGTTTAGAAAGACGCTATACTCATCCTCCTGCCGGGTCTCACAGTCTGGAACAACAGCAATGGCAAGTCTGGGTAAACAAGAACCTCCCTGTCACCGTCTTTGAGCATACCGAAGTACCTCTCGAGTGGCTGAGGTTACCCACCATATCTGCGGAGTGGCAAATGGAATATCAAATCAGATTGAATCTTTAGGTTCTTATCAAATTTTCAGTAATCGTTTGCGGTTCTGGAATCACTTCCAGTTCTACCATATCCCACTACTGTTTTCTGAAAAAATATATTTTTACTAAAACTGTGGCGAGTCAAGAACAATATAACTATTGATCTTCCAGATGGTAGAAAGTCAACCCTTGTCATAGCCCGGGTCAACCCACAAACTGCCATTACAGAAATGTGCCTTGAGTTATCCAGAGTCTGGTTTTAAGCATAAGCCAGACAACTCCCCGTACCTTAACAGCGTTAAGATATGAATCGTTCTATATCCAATATAGAAACAGAGGCACTGATTTAATTGGAACCAGATTCAAATCATACAACTGTCTCCAGTGCATGTCAACTAAATGGAGAGAGGCCGATCAACATTACTCAACTTAGGAGTGCTTCCAATTATGAGTAACCTGAAAGAGAAGCAAGTTCTCTTAGTCATTACTATCTACTGAATACCATTCACAAGTATCTGCATCTTCGATCACCTTGAAGAATCCCGATACTTGCAATACTTGGTTCTCTACTTTATTCATATACCTATAACTTCTCAAAACTTGGATCTTGCATTTCTCCGAAACACTTGTCTAAGAACTAGAGAAGTCATAAGTAAACATAATATAGTACGAGGACCAACCCCTGTGTCCTAATGGACACTGGACAATATACCATACTCTGTATAAGTCCCTTGAGTCTAATAACTCATTCCCTGTGTGTCGTAGGTTGAAAACTGTACTTATGGTTAAGAAAAATTACACCGCTGTTTAATGCTCATTACCTAACCATCCACTGATATAGGTAAATGTCATGGAGATAATTTCAAAAAGGTATATCTCACTCTATAAAGATAGACGTACAAATATATCAATTTGAAATTGGTGCACAGCAACGGATATTCAAAACCAAATATTTGTCGTCCGGCAAACAACCCAGGTGACTTCCTCAAATATCACCAATTACAACGAATTCGGATACAATGAGGATGATCACCTAATTCCCAATAACTTACTCCCACTCATCATCTGTAAAACCATACAGATGTGAGAATCATACCTGGTAAATACATACCCTGGAGCAAAGGCTAATTGGGAAATCAGTTTTCTTTTAACAGTACACAGTGAAACTGAAACATTGAAATGTTTCGAAAGGGTATCCGGGTATTCCTAGTAATGCCTCTTCCATTATTAGATTCACAACTATAGCCGTATATTTCTTTGCCGTCTCTCCAAATCCCTTTATATGTCTTTAGTCATTGCCTTCTGTACACCCTCTTAGGCTAAATGGTTTTCTTCCTTCCCTACCTTTCGGCACTAGCCTATGGTTTGGAAGAAGACTATCCAATAAGCATAATGGGTGTACTGTCCTAATCCTAGGAGCACTCGCAATGCGAGAGAAGATGAAGATAAAAGACAACCAAATAAACCTTATTCCTATTTCTCCAGAACCAGAATCCATCCCCGAACTGGAACAAGTCCCGTCGAGTTCGTATATAACCATACGATGGAGTATCCAAATAACTGTGGATCTTCGTAGTGATATGGAGTGTCCTGGAGAAATACAAACGTGAAGTGGGAGTGGTAATGAAATACTTGGTTTGGTTGTGAATAGCAGTCGCAATTAACTTTGCCCTCCTTCTAATCCCTTTATTTGTCTTTACTTAATACCTTCTGTACACCACACTTAGGCTAATCGGATTTCTTCATTCCCTACCGTTCGACACCAGCCTAAGGTTTGGAATAAGACTATCCAATAAGCGTAACGGGTGTACTATCACCTAATCCAAGGAGCACTCGCAACCTGAGAGAAGGTAAGAGGAAAAGACAACTGAATAGTCCTATTCGTTTTCTCCAGAACCGGAAACCATCCTCGAATCTGGAACAAGTTCCTTCGAGTTCGTATATAACCATACGATGGTTTTATCCAATGGAAGTGGAAGTTCGTAGTAATACAGGGTGTTCTGGAGAAAGGGGTAAAAGTAGGAGTGGCAATGAGGTATGCAACTTAGACAACCCAAAAACCAGTGTTTAAGAAGGTTCGGTTAATCTTGGTCATTGAGTCATAGTCAAGGGTCGAGCTATGGTCGCTGCCAAAGAGAGAGAGAGAGAAAAGAAATACTTAGCGTGCACTCTAACCTAGATCAGAATGATTATCAAATTTACCTAATCAGGAAACCTCCCACTGTAACGTCAAATTCTCCTCCAAACCTGAAAGAAGAGTTAGTCGGGATCACCCGAGGAGTAAACCAACTCATCAGTGGGAATCGGGATCCAACTATCATTGCATGATAACGTGATGGAATCCACTCACGTTATCACACTCCAGAAGGTATGCGCATATCTGGCAAGTTTCTTTTACTTTACGAACTCCCGATGTGATTTTTACCCCATGCTCTTATGACCTTGACGAAGGCCAACATATCATAAGTCGCATGTCAAGTTCTACCCGTCATTATCCAGGTTAATTTGAACCCACCCGTACATACCCTTGACGAAGGCCAAAATAGTAGTACGACTGTCCAAACTAACGCATCTATCTATGCAGCAGAAAAGTAACAAATAGCTACCATACACTATGCCTTGACGAAGGCCAACATACATAGCATGAATACTAAGTGCTACCTTTCTGAAATGACGGAGGGCCGCGAATGGTTTTTGGCAAAAAACCTTTAACGTAATGAACTTGATATCGTTGAAGGAACCAGATAGCTTTTTATAAAAATATAGTGGCGAAAACCCTTTGCTAAAGAGGTCACTCCCGGTGAAGGGATCTCGGCTCTTTCCCCGTAGAATGAGGTGCAGGATATTCCAACTGAATACCACGATGCAAAGCAAAAAGGTAATCGGCTATAGTGAAGTTATTGCCCTGACGCAAACTTCTCTCTAAGGGGTCACTCCCGGTGAAGGGATCTCGGCCCTTGCCTCGTCGACTGAGGTGCCGGATATTCATAACCGAATACCACTGTGCAAAACAAAAGAGAATGTTCTTGCAATAACAGCTTTTTGAAAAATGTACCAACAACATCAGAATAGGTTTGTTTAGCTTGCATTGATCCGAATCAACGCAGTCCCATCAATTGATCACACTAATAAAGAACGAAAATACGATGTACGTATATGCCATCCGCATTCGCTACTGGGTCCCGTCGTCACCCGTTAGGTTACTTAAATAACAACAGAGCAGGGACTGGACTAGCGCGGATGCAAAACATATACAACATCTACTAGTATATATATCAATATATAATATTCGCTCAAGGCGTGATAAAATGCAACATCACAGAAATGTAATAAGCATCACAGAACAATACAAATATCTGGGATCACCGGGTTTCATAGAGCCGCTACTGAAACCCGACGTTCCCCTGGTCGTGTGGATAGCTTGTGCAATGAAATCCTAGACCCCTACGGGCGCGGCAAGTTACCCGCCAAAACCTGAAGCGAGGCAGCCCCCTTCAACAACGTGAATGGACCACCCGGCATTTTATGGAATCCGGTAACTTGAGCACCCCTCCTTGGGTCAACCTATACCCCCTACGAGTGCAGCGAATAGCCTGCCAATTCTAGAGTGAAGCCCCCTCCGTCTCAACGCCATGAGATGCGGGCCCGTTTCCC
Source organism: Agapanthus africanus (assembly GCA_030015575.1). Taxonomy (NCBI): domain Eukaryota; kingdom Viridiplantae; phylum Streptophyta; class Magnoliopsida; order Asparagales; family Amaryllidaceae; genus Agapanthus; species Agapanthus africanus. The sequence continues at coordinate 290,291,474 of CM057347.1, read as the reverse complement.
TCTAGAACCCGGCTACCCGTGCACCCCTCCGCGGGGGTAATCCTAGTACAGAAAGTAAAATATACAACAGGTACATCGACCTCAGCCCGGTCGTGCCCCAAAAGAATAATATACAAGAAGGCAGTAGCGGCAGTCCACATGTCGGACGCTCGCCCCGCAATATCAAATGTACATATACAACCAAACTGTACTACCATTAGCATCCAGGCTATCCACCACGACAAATCCACAACATAACAGCACAACACAGAACATCAACGTGAATGTCACGTTCGCAAATCCGTCTAAAAGGGCTATAGCAGTTAGACAGGATTTACCGATCAAATGACATTCACGGTCGCAGATACAATGTAAATACTGTGAACTAACATGTTTAAAATTTTCGATCGACTAAATTTCCCGAAGTGGGCCCCGAGCACAATACCCAGTACTCAAAAAACAACTGGGCCCAAAAAGAATATACCAAAAACCCCAATTTCAAGTCAGAGACCCACTGTAGAAAGTTGGTGCACTGTGGCTACAGTACGGCCGTGGATCCACAGCCAAAACATGGTTTTGGCCGCGGATCCGCCGCGCTACAGTAAAATCAACCGACCAAATTTTATCAGTTTTCTTAGAAAAGCCTGCCCATATTTCTGCAATGTACGAAATAATTTTTCGAGCACAAATAAAATTCGACAGAAAGTGCATATTTGAAACTGTGGTTTTTGGAAAATTCGTTCGATCGAACTTGTAAACACATTAGAGCAAGTTAGACTAGGTTAATGGCGTGGCTCTGATACCATGTAAGTCTATGGTAGCGCCCCGGCCGTCTTTCCGAGGCCAAAATACGGAAACGAAACTTTTTCTTTTACTTTAAAACCGGCGCTACCGCATACTAAAACCCCGGATCGAACCATTAACCTAATGTTAGCTAACAAGAGAAAGGGTAGAAAGTTATACCGAGCGATCCGTGTCCTTTGGTCTTCAGCCACCATCCCGATCTCCTCGCGGAATCTCCGGCCTCCATCTCCTCGTCGGAAAGGACACCATATCGAGAAGTCTTGTTATGGGCTCCCGCTTCGTCCGAAGCAACTCGGGCACGAAGTTTGCTAGCCGACATGCCCAAGGTTGAAGTAGAGTATGTTGTGATCACTTTGTCTCTTTACATCCATGGCTTGGATGGAGGTTGAAGGTGTTGCCATTGGAGGAAGACAATGAGCTAGAGGAAGAAGAAGAAGAAGGAGCTTTCTTTTTCCTTTTCTTTTCTTGTGATGTGTTGAATAATGAGAGTGAGAGAGTGAGATCAAATAATACAAGACTAATATTACAACCATGGCAGCCCCTCTCTCTCCCCTTCTCATTTCAACCTTCAAATCCATCAAGTAAAGTGACATATGCATAAGAAATGATACCATGAGTCACCACTTATGTGTATGTTACAATTAAGGCTCAAAATGATGATTTCTATCTCATTATTTCCATAAGCAAACATTAATCCAAATGTTTGCCATAACAAAGAAAATCCGGCAACATCTAAAGTAACTCGTGACGGATCGCAAGGATACCCCTCAGCTGTATATACATACCTGCATCCGCATTCCGACTGAACGCAAATGCGATGAGACTAAAGTAATCCAACAAATCTAATACTAGGATCCGGCTTAAACCAAAGCCCACTAGTATGATCCGTCCGATCATGATCTGTGCAATACAGCACGTATAAGATCGAATCCTGCCTTATTTCATACGACCTCTACAACGTTTAGCCCGAAACATGAGAAAAATGTCTGTGGGGGACTCTAAAGACTCGTCAATACTTTTTGCTGTGGATTTAACCACTAGCACGTCAGTGGTAATAGCTGTATGTAACGGGCCACCAGGTATTGACCAAAAGGGAGGTCGATGAGCGAACTCATCCTGACACCCTACTGAGCCTGTCAGTGACAATATCTGTACAGTCCGGTCCGTTTGTCTAAGAGTATCGCATGGCGGGCCTAGGGGTTGGTAAAAGTCAGACCCCGAAAAGCGGTACAAGTCGTGTCGGAGTGTAGCCCAGAACACCCTGAGATACTGCTGGAATACCTACCAGTATATCTCGTGTCTCGGCCGAGGGCTTTGTGTAATGGCTCTCCTAAACACAGCGCGACCTCACCCCCAATACCGGGAGAGACGAACCCCAGCCGATCCGCTCACTGCCTCCATGTGGCTCGGGACTGTACCCAACTAAAACCTGTTTGCACGACTCCTTTGAGCCGTGGTAGGGTAGTAATCAAAGCACAGTGGGAACTCACACGAGACAAATGACGATCTCAGGTCGATGAACTAACCTGTACACATGTCACCAGGGAACTGCTATCTGACGTCTGGTATAATCCCAACTAGCATGTTCCCGGCGAGTCCTGTCCGATGTACTCATAACCCAATGAGTACCTGTATACATCTTAGGTAAACCAACTGACACCAGTAGCTTGTGAGACCGGCCACCGTCCCTTGTCGGGGTCTCGACTGTATACACTAGTCTACTCCGGAGTATCGATGCCCTGTCTCGAAACTCCCACGACTAGGGACCATTTTTAAGGATGTGCTTATGGACTACCCAACTCTCACGTATATGATCGCTATCATATTGTTAGTAGTCAAGCAGGATCCTAAGGGCTCTATCAACGTGTAATAGTGAACATGTCACCTAAAGCTGTACGCGATAATAAAGACAAACCATGGTAGCATACTATTCTCTATCAACGTGCAATAGTGAACTACAATGTCACCTAAAGCATGTACACGATGATAAAGACAAACCAGATAGTATACAAACCTCTCGAGTAAGACTGTCCTACCGGTATAGGTCATCTCTCAATCATTGCAATCACGTGCCTGTGATCCAATAATTGACTCTGAGGGCACTATATCCAACATGTTTCGCCTAATCTCTAGTTTAAAGATCTTGGTTTGGGTTATTCGGCACGTCTAAATTTTAAATCGGGCATGGTTGATGCCTTATAGACCCTTGTGAGAGTGCTTAGTAACCCTACAGTGGTATCAGAGCCAAGCTAGAGCTTTAGGAGAAGTCTAGACGAAGTTTAAAGTCCGATCGAACTCCGAATACCCATAAAACCTTAGTTTCTGGAAAATTTTTACAAAAGTTGATTTTTTCTGCATTAAAAATACTCAAAAAAATCAACAGGGAATTCTATGGAGACCTGTGAAAAACGACACCCTAAATCCACTATAGCGCCGCGGAACCACGGCCAAACTGGGGTATTGGCGGCGGTTCCGCGGCAAGTATTGAGAATTAGGGTAACTTTTTTTAGCAGTAACATCCGTATGTGTTACCTACTGCTTCTGGGAATTTTTAATCATTACTCAAGTGTTGAGTTTTCTGGGTTGTATTGGGAGCTCGTTGATTCGATCGGAAAGTATAACTTCGTTTAGTTTTTCCGGGTAATTTTTAGAACATGTTAAAAAGTTCGAACGGATATCAATAACTCACTTTTTCCCATGCCGGAAAATTTCCATGTGTTGGATTTTTCCGTAGTTTAAGAACGTTCTAAGTCGTACAAGTAACGCGGTGGACCCTCTAGAAGAACACAAACCTTAACTCGATTATGTGACCGTCTGAACCGCCTCTGAACCTTAGGGTTTTGGGCAGTGCGGCGTTGCCACATGTGAGGCGTTGGCTTGACCCTTTTACGGCTGGACCATTGGTACTGTGGCATGTGATGGATGTTTTAAAACTAATTTCAAGTGTTGAGAACTATTTGGGAAATCTTGAGTGTTTGATTATTCGATCGGAAAGTTTAACATTGTCTATTTATCTGAAATGCGACACAATATTTGGAATCCACATGTAGTTATGAGATAACTAATTTGAATTTTATAAATCTAGTAGTTTAGTCTCAATTAATCGGTTGCCACGGGATTTTTGATGCGATCAAAAGTCCGTCGCAATCACGTAGAGTACGCGGATACTCAGCCGGGTAAACTTAATAGATAGCCACGCCCCATAGCTCCGACAAAATGACTGTAGGAGAACCCCGTTGCCAAAAGCATCCGTTTTGGTGCTCGCGGCAGCGGTGTTCCGCCTTAGTGCACTTTGTCGACGGCGTCCGGGGGTGTAGCCGTCTACTGAAGTTTGCGATGAGCATTCGATCAGTATGTCGAGAATCTTGTTGAATTGCCCAACTTGATATTGAAAAGTGTTTTCGATAATAAGACTAAAATGCGGGGTTTATAATTGTTAGGCATGCGATGTCTAAGAAATTCATTTGGTTAGGCATGCGATGTCTAAGGAGGTTGCGGATTCCAACTGTTGTAGTTTTACACTTACTTTTCTGTGACCGTAAGCGTAGTATGTGATTTATCCCCGGCTTCGTTGCTATACATCAACGACAATCGGGATACGCATACTTGCTTACGTTGATGATATGAGATATTATGTGTTGCTGTGATATATTATATTGGATCGCCGTGTTTTGAATAGCCGGGGGTTTTATGTGAGATGAGAGTTTTTCTTTTTCATTCATGTAAAATTCATTTGTATGTAATATTCTTTTATTGGGGCACTTCCGGGCTGAGGATGATGTCACTATTGTATATTATTTACTTTTCCGCATTAGGTAGACCCAAGGCGGGGAGCACAAGTAACCGGGTTCTAGGGTCCAGTGGGAGGCCATCTCGAGGAGTCGAGACCGGGTCTCCTAATCCTGGAATTGGCAGTGTTGTTTTCCGCTCTCGTAGGGGTCTAAGGATGTGGGTTTGGCTATTCATGATGACCGTGGAATCCGTGTTTTATACAGGCTCGTATTAAAACACGGACGTCCTAGTATATCCAATATTTCATATATGTTCTTCTGCTGCAATGTTCTGTTATGAGATCATATTACTGCCTGAGATGAATGTTTATATTATATATATGAGATATATGTTATATTGCAGATTTCGTTTCAAATGTGATGCTTGTGAAGCATAATAAAATGGGACTTCATTAATGAGATTTATGAAACTAAAAAGAAACCTAAAAATGTTGTAGAAACTTGTTTAAAAACTGGTAGCTCTAATTCTTGCTTTGCATAGAGGTGTTCCTTGTAGAACATCCAGCACCTTATTCGATAAGGAAAGAGCCGAGATCCCTTCACCGGGAGTGACCTCTTTAGCGAAACTAGCAGATGCTACAAACTCGGTTTGTCTTTTGATTGTTTTTATAGTTTTTGGTTTGCATAGTGATATTTGTGAAATATCCTGCACCTTATTCGATAAGGAAAGAGCCGACGATCCCTTCACCAGGAATGACCTCTTTAGCAAAACTAGAAAAGGTCTCAAAAACATTCCATTCAAATAACTCGATTCTACAACGATAGCAAGTTGATTACGCAAAGGGTTTTCTTAAAAACCTGTCGTAGCCCTCCGTCATTTCAGATAAGTACTTCATAGTATTCGTGTTGCGTTTGTTGACATGCGTTAAGGCGTAGTGTGCGGTAGCTATTTATGCTTATCTGTATAAGCATATGATGCGATTGAGTTAGGGTAGTCATGCGACTTTGTTGGCCTGCGTCAAGGGTCGTGCGGGTGGGTTTAATTCAATCGGGAAATGACGGGTTGAACTTGACTAGCGGACTATATTTTGTTGTCCTGCGTCAAGGTCATAGGACGCTAGGGGTAAAATATTATTGGGAATTTCAAGTGTTGAAATTTGCAATGAGATTGCATACCTTCTATGAGATAGTTGGATCCCGATACCCGCTGCGAGTAAGAGTTACTCCTGGGAGAGTTTTACACATTACAATTAGCCGATCAAGTAGGTGTTTAGAAAGGTGTTAACGGGGTTACGCCCCTGGGAAAACGAGGTTTATTTTAATTAGGTCCGCGCGAAAGCACGGGGAACCTCCCCAAAGTACCAGCATTGGCCTGGCTGAAAGATTGGCGAACTTGTAGCGTGTAATTAATCCCGGTTAATCTTTCCTTTTAGGGTTTGAAGGAAGATTTGACTAAAACAGTGGGAGACATCCTGATTAGATATATTAAATAACCAATCTAATCTTTCAAGAGCATACGCTGAGTGTTTTCTTCTCTCTCTCTCCAGGTAGCGATCATGTCACGCCTTAATCAAGATAATAATACGGATGTATTGACCGAACCCACTTGTTATACTGCACTAGGGATCGTTGGTCCCGCTCCAACTTATAATTGTTATAAGACAGAGTAGGAAATTGGGGATTTCCAGAATTCCCGTGCCACCCAAACGAAGAAAGTGCATGCTGATGCATCTTCTTCGGGTGTGTTCATTACAAAGAACTGTTTCTCAATATCCTTTACATCCTGGGTATTTGATACCGGATCAGGATCCCACATATGTAATTTGTTACATGGGCTACAGATAGGTAGAGAACTGAGAACGGGTGATAAGTTTCAAGAGTTGGAAATGATGCAAGTATTGCAGCCAAATATGTTAGCAGTTATCACCATGTATTACCAGAATACATTGATGCCGAACGAATGTTATTAGATACTAAACCTGATATACAGCATCATATCAGTCTCTTTATTAGTAAAGAAGGATATAATTTTGTATTGTTGGATAATGTTTTGAACATTTCCTATATCAAGAGTTGATCGGTTGAGGCACGTTATCTAAAAGCATAGACGTTCTAAATCAAACCACAGTTCTTAACTTACAGAACACACACAAGAGGAAGAGTTCAGAAATGAACGAATCCTTCTTAAGGCATTGTAGACTAGGTCATATCAATGCGACCTGACTAGCTCAAGTTACATTTAGATGCATATTTAAATGATTTTGAATTTACATCTTGTGAAACTTGTCGGTCATGTCACTAAGATAAGATGACCAAAGCTCTGTTTAGTGGAAATAGAGAAAAAGTCAGTGAACTCTTGGGATTGATACATGCTGATGTATGAAAGTCCCCTGTCTACGCATGCCAGGACCGGTTCTTTGTACTTCATTACATTCACTGATGATCTCTCAAGATTCAGAAATATGTTCCTGTTGAAACACAAGTCCGAAACTTTTTGAGATAATCACAGAATATAAGTCAGAAGTAGAGAACCAAAAACGGGTATAAGTATTATGTCCTTTGATGAGATCAAGGATGAGAATACTTGAGCACGGAATTTCTGGACTATTCTAAAGGAGAATGAGATTCTCTCTCAGCATTACTCCTCCGAATACACCATTGCACGATGGTATATTGGGGCGGAGCAATTACACCCTATGTGATATGGTGCGCTCTATGATGAGTACTACTGAGTTTCCTATTTCCTTTTGGGAGTCATGCACTTGTGAAGCCGCATACCTATTGAATAGGGTTCCAATCAAATCAGTTGCCTACCACTTCATATGTGATATGGAATGGGAAGAGCCCATATCTTAAGTAAGTTAAGATTTGGGGTTGTCCGGCCTATGTCTAAAAGCAAAATCCGGACAAGATCGAGGCAAAGTCAGTTCTGTGGAAGTTTGTTGGATATCCCAAGCATTCGCAAGGGAATATCTTCTACCAAACGGAGGAACAAAAGATGTTTTGTTTCTCAGCATGCCACCTTTATGAAAGGGAATTTCTTGTGAAGAAACTATTGGTCATGAGGTAGAACTGGAAAGAGTTCCAGCTATACAAACTACAGCTGATGATTTGGTAGAACCAAAGGATTCGATAGTTTCCAACGAACCTCAGCCTCTTCGCCGATCTAGTAGGGTTCCTCACCCACCTGAGAGATACTTCGGTTTTCTCTATGACAGAGGGAGCGAGGATTGCACCATGAGATGATGACCCAACTTATTTCGAGCAGGCCATCAGGAGTGGGACTTTGTAAGAATAGCCGGATGCTTAGCGATCTGAGATTGAATCCTTATACACCAACAATGTATGGACTTTGGTTGCTTTATCTGAAGGGTTAAATCCCTATCAGGAGCAAGTATATCTTGAGAAGATTACTTGGTGTACATGGAAAAGTTGAGACTTTCAAAGCTATGCTTAAAGTCCATCCAGATCCTACTTGCCACGGCTACATACCATGACTACGATATCTGGCGGTTGGGTGTCATGACTGCTTTTCTAAATGATGATTTGGAAGAGAGCGTCTATAAGTACACAGCCAGAGGGCTTCGTGGACAGTGGAAGCAGCGGAAACGTGAGCAAGATGTTTTATGCGATAAAACAGGCATCGCGGAGTTGGAACGTCTGTTTTGATGAGGTAGTCAAAGAGTTTGAGTTCATCAAAATGGAAGATGAACCTTATATATACAAAAAGGTATTAAAGAGTATGGTTGTGATCCTCGTAGAGTACGTGGATGACATACTCTTGATAGGGAAGGAGTTTCCTATGCTACTCTCGGTTAATCTCCGCTTATCATAAGGATTCTCCATATAGGATCTAGTGATACCTCATAAATCCTAGGTTTTATAGCTATGAGATAGATCTAAATGGATGTTAGGATTCTCACTAGGTGTGGTGAGATGGAATCAATCGATCATGGGGAGAATCACTGGAAAAGTTCCACGGTGATAAGGACGACTGAATGTCAGTCGCAGGCATTGTCTTTACCCTCAGTGGAGGGATGGTATGTTGGAAGAGTTCCAAGCTAGATACCATGACTTACTAGACGATTAAAAGCAAGATACGTCGTTACCAAGGATGCTAACAAAGAGGCAGTCTGGATATATATAAGTTCATGAGATGAACTTCGTTTCTACCATTGTGTGACAATGGAGTTTTGGCTTATGCCAAGGAACCCCCGTCCCATCTGAAATCCAGATATAATTCTTAGACAGTATCACCTTATCATGGAGATGGTTGATCTCCAGGGAGATCGTGGTTAGGAGAGTAGACACAGAGGACAACAGCGCAGATCCACTCACAAAGGCCTTTTTCCCAGTAGAGACTTTTATGGGATGGTTGAGTATGAGATACTTCAACCATAGCTGTTATGACCCGAAAGAGCACATGACTAACCCTTGAACTATATGAAGTCTATAGGACTCTATCTGATCCAAGTAAGCCAAAAGACAAGAAATCTAAAACCATTTTAGGAGTAAATAAAGAAAACTGGATTTTAATAAGCGAAGAAACATGTTTTGAAATCAAAGTTTTTAAATAACTAAGCCGAATATGCATTTTTTAAATGTGTAGTCTTTTCTGAAAATTTCGGAAGAGTTTCCTTTGTAAAAACTGACCCCGAACGGGGTACAACAAGAACAATATATATGCAATGATAAAAGTCATCCCTAAGCGGGAGCTAGCTCTTTGTCAATTGATGGTTACAACCAAATAAACAATATAATATACAATGCTGAATGGCGAGGATCAAAACTTAAAAGAAACTCACAATAACATGAAAACCATCATACTGCTACACGCGACACTAAGGTCGAAATAATACATCACTAGTGTCTAAGTCTGAAACAATATATAAGTTTTGGTTGATGGAATTCTAGATACAAAGGAATAATACAAGTACAATGGTGGTTCTTGATGCAAAAGAACCCACCTACCAAATGCAATTCACCCGCAAGGAAGCAGTGTGCCAGAAATGCCGCTATGGAACCTGTACGGCAAAACCTGCAAGAACTGTGGCACAACGGGGGTGAGTTGCCAACTCGTGAATAGAGAATATCTACAAGCAGAAACCGAATGCAAGACATAAACCTAGGTCAATACGATCAGATGTATAAACCTCAAAGAATAAGCCTGAAGCATGATAAGGTGGCAATGTAACATCTAAACATGTAAGTAGTGCCAAATACTCGTGCCAGTGCCTCAGGTAATAACATGTTATAAATAGAAGGTATGTCTGCATGAACTAAATATGATGAAATATCAAAAATGGATATCAATACACATATATTAGCGTCCCATTACACTAATATTGGTGTAAGGGTATATATAACAACGCCCTCATACCCTGTTATATATACAAATGAAGTATGATCAATGTAATAAAAGTCTGTATGTGATCAATGTCTGTATAAACGTGGATCCCGTCCACTCGTCACCCAATGACAATAAGCATCAAACATGTAAATGTGAGGATATAATCAAAATCATGGAAACATCATGAAACCTGTGCCTAGCATCGGCACGTAAATCCTCGTCCATATGGGGCCCTGTCTGTGGTATCGGCCCTAGGCCCCGGTAGCACGGGTCAGCCCATGTCCATCTCTCAACTCCGGTCGGTATTCCCCGGATATCCGCCGAGCTCAAATACAATCACCTGTAGGTACTCGCCCGCCTCCAGGCTCAATCGGCAAAATCCTTCGATCATCTTGCCGAGGGGAATCATACCGGGCCCCACCATGTACCCTCATATGGCACACACTCCTCGTATGGGGTATATAATCAGAACCGATAAATCTCATGGTGGCTGCGCAAATATCATATCAAGGAAACCGGGTTTTTCAAATAAGTACATACTCTCCTTTGAAATTATCCACGGTTCTCAAAACCAGAAATATCATGAAAACGAATATCTCAATGCGTATAATCAGCAAGCATGATGTATATGACATAGAATAATAGCATGCACATACAAGGTCATATCCTGATGGAATAATACTACTGTGTAGTGACATGACAATTATCGATGATGAAGTGTGTGAGCCGGCAAGCAAGTGTACGTGGAACATATGCATCATCGATAATGGTGCTGGTGTCCTAACAGCATGATTGCAATATAGAGATAAACACATGCAATGCGATGCGGAATCGAATTATCAATGCAACAGTGAAGAATCTACACCAATATGTACATGTCCTGCAGTGGTGTCATTTGAAATAAGACGAATCGAGGTTTTGGTAAAATAAGGGTTACGGTGTTTTTAAAAATAGATACGTCTTTTGAAAATACCCGTAGAATCCCTTAACTTGTGCTTAAGATATTCCCGATTCGTTAGTTTTGAAATAGGTATGACTCGGGTCTAGTCTAACATCTATTAAGCCAAGTCCATAAGGAGGGGTATGGAAACCACCTAATCTGAGTCGATATATATAAATAATATAATAGTCGGTGATCCCGCCTTAATAGTATCGCGTACAATACAGTATATCATCTGACATCCTCGAGTCATGAGTGCGGTTCTATCATCAATATAAAGCTCGTATGGTAAATCGTCGTGCGGCATCCCAATAGCTGGGTACGGGTCGATATCATAATCAGCTCATCAATTATTTTGTATCCTCATCATCATATCACATAATCTGGGGTACTGATCTAAGTCTAGTACAACTAATACCATCAATATAACTGTGCGTGTAAACACACGTCCAAAGGCCCGCTAGAGATCACAGGTCGTATCCCAAATACGAATCATATCAAATCACCGATCTCGTAGCACAAAACCCAATATCATCGACTCATCTCCAAAGTCATCCACTATCCATCATCATCACAGTATAAGTATAGCAAATCAACATGTGTGTGCGTGTGGGTGTAAACCTATCCTAGGGTTCGCAACTAGGAAATATTCTAGTTTAATCCTAACCCTATCACATCTAACACATCTCAAATAATCCACGAAACTATACTATCATAAAGTAATATATCCATATAAGGTATACCAACTACGGACTGCGGGGGTGCTATACGCCATCCACCCGACTTCCCCCGTAGATATAATCTACTCACCTTGCGTCTTCATTGTCGACGTCACCACGCGTTTGCTTGTCGTCCCGAAGTCTTCATGGGGTACCTACACATTAACGTATCGTAAATGCGTATCAAAACCAATTTAAACTAAAACGGCATACGAATCCCAAAACGATACGCTATGATCTATAGGTTAGAACCTATGGACAACGCCTTCCAAAACCATCAACAACTCTCGATATCGTCGTATTAATGCCAAATAGTCGAGGTAAAACATAATACACAAATTCAGATTTAAAAATACGGAATACGGAAATACGAATCCAAAACAGCAACTAAGGAAATAGGCTCCAGATGTCACCCTAAGTCAAATTAGACAAATCTATACATGCCAGGGGCCTAATTTATACATGTAGGAGTTCTGGAACAAAAACGAGACATTTTGGTGCTGGTCTGGCCGCAAATTGCGGCCAATAGGATTAAATCTGCGGCCGGGTCAAAGAGTTAGGGGCTGGGGTCTTGTGTGGTGGTTCTAGGGTGCCTACACATCTCACTGTCCAATCAATTTTATTTCAGAATGTCCCGGGTGATAGCAGATTACAAAATACACTCCCAGATTTTCAGTTTTCCCCGATATCGATTCCATAAATCCGTATTCTGTTTTCAAGTTCAGGTTCGGGTCCAAAATAACATCAATAGGGTGTTTGTGTGGCCTCTACTAAGCTCAATTTCACATTACAACTCATAATTTCCTTAAACCCTAACTAGGTTTTCTTTAAATCTACAAACACACACAATATCGGTTCTAAACTTGCATGGGGGTAAAGGTAATGCATAAACTAAGCTTAAGGTCCAGAAAATACCTTATTTGGCAACTCAAGAATTTTCTTGAGTTTCCCGTAGTGGCCAAAATCCATGCTTTCTTGGTCCAATGTGTAGATCTTGAGCTTGTGCACACTTTTAATGAAATGGAGTTAGGGTTTTGGTGATGTTTTTGAGGTGTTTAGAAGGCTTGAAGAGAGGAGGAAGTGAGGGAAGAGGCAGCAGCAGTAGGAGATGGAGGAAGAGGGAGGGAAATGAGTGTGGGGATCAAAGGAAATGGCTAAGTCTTTGGGTCAAAAGGAGACCATACCTCTCTCTCTCTCACCAAACTTCATATTTTATTCCTTTTCCATTTTCTTTTCTTTTCCTTTCTTCAAATTCCTTTCTCACAAGAATAGTAACCCCAAAGTAAAGCCATGGCAAGAAAAAATGTAACACAAGTGTAGAAAAAGATATGTGCATATTTTGCACAAAATTGCTAAAAACCGATTAGCGATTTTTTAATCGCGATTAGCACTAAATTAGCATATAACTAATCATAAAAACTTAAAATGACATAATTCTATAAAATACCCTATTTTAGAATTTTCCATAATTTTTCCAAATTTTTCTGTATTTAATTATACCAAAATATTAAAATATTCAATAAAATAATATTAAATTATAAAAATTCCCGAAAAATAATATTTTATTTTTTTGAAATGTTACAATCTTCCCCTCTTAAATAAATTCGGTCCCCGAATTTAAATTTAAACCCCCAAATACTAAAACATTTCAGTAAAAATCCAAATTGTCGGGGCTCCGAAAACATCAATACATAAAACACATCATAGCGCAATACATGCGCATAAGTAATGAGCAGATAACTCAAAATCGAAACTCCGTCAAGCATCCTACAATCATCGGAGTCATGGTAAAGACACAAATGTCAAATCCAAAACAGAACCAGTATGATGTACATCAAAATTATATATGTATATATGAAAGCTATATGTGTAAATAACTAAGTAAATACATGCAAAAGTATGCGACTACTGTCCTCTGACTAGTCCCGCTCAGTATGAAAACACATAGCAAATATCATAAAACGTAATGCTCTATAAGGAATAAATCTCACAATGTATATATGAATATCCGGTGCGTTTGGTGCGCACGGAAATCAAAATTCATATATGTGCCATATATGTGCACAAAACAACATCTAGGTGCAACTGGTGTGCACGAAACACTGTCATAGGCAACCTGTGTGCCTGACAGCTAAGTCAGGTGCATCTGACATGCACAAAGAATCTCGATTTAGTGCATCTGATGAGCACCAAAATCGTATCTCAAAACAAGCGCCCAACATGCGCGAAAATCCAAATCGATGGTATACAATACGGCTCACTCAAAATCAGGTATACCGCAGTGTATAATCTCACAACCATGTGCATCAGCGTGCACAAATCAAATCAAAATACTAAAGGTGCACGAAAACTATGCTGGAAGCGTAAATCAAATCACTGGCATAAAATAGGCATGAAATCACAATCAATACCTCAAGCGTAATAAGTATACGCAAAATATAAATACCCAGTAAGTGCAACCATGTTGCATAAAAACAAATATCATGAAACTCAGCCATCAAGACTAAATCATGCAAAAAGAACGCCCAAAATACCGAAATCCAAGATGACGGATATGTGATAATCGAATCACAAAATCACAAATCATAAATACCGTCGCCGGTAGTCCCTCCTTCAAAGTCGAGAAGGTGTCGGTGCATCCAATGCTAGCAGCGCAAGATATTTACTTGCCTCTTGCTCATGGTCTAGCGTCCTCATCTTCTCTGTGGATTACCAATCTCACAATCAATCGGCTTATCGGCCCTATCAGGTGTGCTAACGGGGACGATTCCGTTCTGGCACTTCTCTGGTCATCTCTCGGTCAATCCTCACGACCACTCGTAAAGCAGCATGTCACTGGCGTCGGCCTTTGATTCTTTGAATGCATATCACATCTGATCCTGGGTGCAAATATCATTGCAGCAGTATCCTGGAAGGAATCCCGCTCAGGGTCTCTTTCGATCTTGCCTATGCCTATCTGTACAGAGGCTGGTACTCTTGCATAATCTCTTCTCGCTCGATGGACATCTGCGTCCTCAGCACAGCATCTCCTCGGAACCTGGTCGCGTCCCAACGCCTCTGTAGACATATCCGACAATTAATCTTAACGGGGAGTAGTAACAGCTCGTCTGCATCACGCACGAACTCTTTGTCCCGCTTGTCTGTACCATCGTCCATTTCGACGTCACGTCTCTATCTGCGCACTGCAACTGTTCTCGGCTACGGTCAATCCGAAGTATCTCTTAAATCTCTTTCCTGCCGAATTGCCCGGAAGTCATCGTCCATTGCTGAAGCTAATTCTTGTTCCGAAGCGGCTGCATACTCATTGCGCCTTTTTCTGGAAGATATATCCATAAACAATGCCTCTGCGTGCGTATCGCATCTCTGATGTTAGCGGAGGGGAACATCATCTCGTCGAAACCTTTAGCGAACTCTTTACTTCACTCTGCTTCAATGTCGACTGATTCGGATTCGTCTCATCGTGGCTGCATGGACTGTGCTCCAATGGCTATACTCGTATCTGGTGTCTCCCAAGCGAAGCATCCCATCACATGATATCCTAATGATGTCGAATCATTCGATCGACTCGTCAGAACTTCATAATCCCCCAAGAGATCAACATCTTGAGTACAGTTTAATAGCATCGAGTACATGCCACAGCGTCGGTGGTCCAGCCATAGAAGGGCAAATCCAAGCCTCACTAATGGCGCCGCGGAACTTCCGCAAACCCTAAGGTTCAAAGGCTTTCACACGGTCATTAAGTCGAGTTAGGGTTTCATTCTTCTAGAGGGTCCATGGAATCGCCTGCATGTCTTTCTGTATATTTTAAACTTGGAAAATGGGCTCCTGACATTCGATCGTCTCCATCGACTCTCAACGTCTCCGCGTGAAGTCATCTCTAGCTGGAAGCAATCTATCTGATGACCTCGCATCGGGGTAAGCGAACGAACCACATGTCGTAGTCATTCATCCTCGGGTGACTAGCGACTCACTATCATCACTCTAAGTATATACTCATGCTGCAGTAGCTCCAATCATCTGGGTGATATCTCGTCGTTTGCAGCAACAACTGGCTCATTCGTCTGTACGTTGAATAGCGCCTCAATCATCCTGAATAAGCGACATATCAATGGTCATCACATCCTGGCTGGCCTCTAGCAGTAGCCTGATCCTCTGGTACCAATCGGCACGTCCGAGAAATCCTGTAAAGGAGATCCACCAAACGCTTATGGCGCGAAAACACAATAATACGACGCCTCTCAATGCAATCATAAATCACTGGAATCACGCCCTAGTCAGTCCTCGTCCACGACGAGCTTATGCTGATGCAACTCGAGCCGTAGCTCACTCTTCCCGTGCAATCGTGGCAGCAAAACACAACCAGTATCGATGAGGATAGATCATAAGAATGAATATAATACTGTGCAAGGAAATGTACATCCTAAGGCTCCTTAAGCGGAGTAGCGTATCGTTAATATGCCGCGGAACATACCCACGGTACGTCACTCTACTTTAGTCACCTATTCCATCAACCAAGGGTCATCCTACGCGACGAAAGTTTGGGTCTAATACCCCCTCGACTAAGTCTAAGTTCCGTAAGGTCAAGCCTAAGTTCCGTATATATATATAGATGCCCTAGGCTCCACATAGTCAAACTTAGACTCGAACCAAGGTTAACCTAGAGCTCTGATACCAACTTTGTCACGACCCGAA
This sequence comes from Agapanthus africanus, assembly GCA_030015575.1. Classification (NCBI taxonomy): domain Eukaryota; kingdom Viridiplantae; phylum Streptophyta; class Magnoliopsida; order Asparagales; family Amaryllidaceae; genus Agapanthus; species Agapanthus africanus. The sequence goes on along the minus strand of CM057347.1, from coordinate 290,275,259 downwards.
AGAGCACGTGACTGGCCCTTGAACCATAGGAAGTCTATAGGACTCCATCTGATCCAAGTAAGCCAAAAACCAAGAAATCTAAATCCATTTTAGGAGTAAATAAAGAAAACTGGTTTTTAATAAGCGTAGAAACATGTTTTGAAATCAATGTTTTTAAATAACTAAGCCGAATATGCATTTTTAAAATGTGTAGTCTTTTCTGAAAATTTCGGCAGAGTTTCCTTTGTAAAACTGACCCCGAACGGGGTACAACAAGAACAATATATATGCAATGATAAATGGCATCCTCAAGCGGGAGCTAGCTCTTCGTCAATCGACGGTCACAACAACACAAACAATATAATATACAACGCCGAATGGCGAGGATCAAAACTCAAAAGAAACTCACAATAACATGAAAACCATCATACTGCTACACGCGACACTAAGGTCGAAATAATACATCACTAGTGTCTAAGTCTGAAACAATATATAAGTTTTGGTTGATGGAATTCTAGATACAAAGGAATAATACAAGTACAATGGTGGTTCTTGATGCAAAAGAACCCACCTACCAAATGCAATTCACCCGCAAGGAAGCAGTGTGCCAGAAATGCCGCTATGGAACCTGTACGGCAAAACCTGCAAGAACTGTGGCACAACGGGGGTGAGTTGCCAACTCGTGAATAGAGAATATCTACAAGCAGAAACCGAATGCAAGACATAAACCTAGGTCAATACGATCAGATGTATAAACCTCAAAGAATAAGCCTGATGCATGATAAGGTGGCAATGTAACATCTAAACATGTAAGTAGTGCCAAATACTCGTGCCAGTGCCTCAGGTAATAACATGTCATAAATATAAGGTATGTCTGCATGAAGTAAATATGATGAAATATCAAAAATGGATATCAATACACATATATTAGCGTCCCATTCCACTAATATTGGTGTAAGGGTATATATAACAGTGCCCTCATACCCTGTTATATATACAAATGAAGTATGATCAATGTAATAAAAGTCTGTATGTGATCAATGTCTGTATAAACGTGGATCCCGTCCACCCGTCACCAATGACAATAAGCATCATGCACGTAAATGTGAGGATATAATCAAAATCATGGAAACATCATGAAACCTGTGCCTAGCATCGGCATGTAAATCCTCGTCCATATGGGGCTCCGTTTGCAGTATCGGCCCTCGGCCCCGGCAGCACGGGTCAGCCCGTGTCCATCTCTCAACTCCGATCAGTATCCCCCGGATATCCGCCGAGCTCAAATACAATCACCGGTAGGTACTCGCCCGCCTCCAGGCTCAATCGGCAAAATCCTTCGATCATCTTGCCGAGGGGAATCATACCGGGCTCCACCATGTACCCTCATACGGCACACACTCATCGTATGGGGTATATAATCAGAACCGATAAATCTCATGGTGGCTGCGCAAATATCATATCAAGAAAATCAGGTTTTTCAAATAAGTACATACTCTCATTTGAAATTATCTACGGTTCCCCAAACCAGAAATATCATGAAAACGAATATCTCAATGCGTATAATCAGCAAGCATGATGTATGTGACATAGAATAATAGCATGCACATACAAGGTAATATCCTGATGCAATAATACTACTGTGTAGTGACATGGCAATTATCGATGATGAAGTGTGTGAGCCGGCAAGCAAGTGTACGTGGAACATATGCATCATCGATAATGGTGCTGGTGTCCTAACAGCATGATTGCAATATAGAGATAAACACATGCAATGCGATGCGGAATCGAATAATCAATGCAACGGTGAAGAATCTACACCAAAATGTACATGTCCTGCAGTGGTGTCATTTGAAATAAGACGAATCGGGGTTTTGGTAAAATAAGAGTTACGGTGTTTTTAAGAAAAGATACGTCTTTTGGAAATACCCGTAGAATCCCTTTACTTGTCCTTAAGATATTCCCGATTCGTTAGTTTTGAAATAGGTATGACTCGGGTCTAGTCTAACATCTACTAAGCCAAGTCCATCAGGAGGGGTATGAAAACCACCTAATCTGAGTCGATATATATAAATAATATAATAGTCGGTGATCCCGCCTCAATAGTATCGCGTACGATACAGTATATTATCTGACATTCTCGAGTCATGAGTGTGGATCTATCATCAATATAAAGCTCGTATGGTAAATCGTCGTACGGCATCCCAATAGCTGGGTACGGGTCGATATCACAATCAGCTCATCAATTATTTGGTATCCTCATCATCATATCACATAATCTGGGGTACTGATCTAAGTCTAGTACAACAGATACCATCAATATAACTGCGTGTGTAAACACACATCCAAAGGCCCGCTAGAGATCACAGGTCGTATCCCAAATACGAATCATATCAAATCACTGATCTCGCGGCACAAAACCCAACATCATCGACTCATCTCCAAAGTCATCCACTATCCATCATCATCACAGTATAAGTATAGCAAATCAACATGTGTGTGCGTGTGGGTGTAAACCTATCCTAGGGTTCACAACTAGGAAATATTCTAGTTTACTCCTAACCCTATCACATCTAACATATCTCAAATAATCCACGACACTATACTATCATAAAATAATATATACATATAAGGTATACCAACTACGGACTGCGGGGGTGCTATACGCCATCTACCCGACTTCCCCCGTAGATATAATCTACTCACCTTGCATCTTCATTGTCGACGTCACCACGCGTTTGCTTGTTGTCCCGAAGTCTTCATAGGGTACCTACACATTAACGTATCGCAAATGCGTATCAAAACCAATTTAAACTAAAACGGCATACGAATCCTAAAACGATACGCTATGATCTATTGGTTAGAACCTATGGACAACGCCTTCCAAAACCATCAACAACCCTCGATATCGTCGTATAAATGCCAAATAGTCGAAGTAAAACACAATACACAAATTCAAATTTAAAAATACGGAATACGGAAACACGAATCCAAAACAGCAACTAAGGAAATAGGCTCCAGATTTCACCCTAAGTCAAATTAGACAAATCTATACATGCCAGGGGCCTAATTTATACATGTAGGAGCTCTGGAACAAAAACGAGACATTTTGGTGTTGGTCTGGCCGCAAATTTCGGCCAATAGGATTAAATCTGCGACCGGGTCAAAGAGTTAGGGGCTGGGGTCTTTTGTGGTGGTTCTAGGGTGCCTGCACATCTCACTGTCCAATCAATTTTATTTCAGAATGTCCCGGGTGATAGCAGATTTCAAAATACACTCCCCGATTTTCAGTTTTCCCCGATATCGATTCCATAAATCCGTATTGTGGTTTCAAGTTTAGGCCCTGAACAGGCTGCCGGTGATAAGCCGGAGGAAGGTGAGGATGACGTCAAGGGTTCGGGTCCAAAATAACATCACTAGGGTGTTTGTGCGGCCTCTACTAAGCTCAATTTCACATTACAACTCATAATTTCCTCAAACCCTAACTAGGTTTTCTTTAAGTCCACAAACACACACAATATCGGTTATAAACTTGCATGGGGGCAAAGGTAATGCATAAACTAAGCTTAAGGTCCCGAAAATACCTTATTTGGCAACTCAAGAATTTTCTTGAGTTGCCCCTAGTGGCCAAAATCCTTGCTTTCTTGGTCCAATGTGTAGATCTTGAGCTTGTGCACACTTTTAATGAAATGGAGATAGGGTTTTGTTGTTGTTTTTGAGGTGTTTAGAAAGCTTGAAGAGGGGAGGAAATGAGGGAAGAGGCAGCAGCAGCAGGAGATGGAGGAAGAGGGAGGGAAATGAGTGTGGGGATCAAAGGAAATGGCTAAGTCTTTAGGTCAAAAGGAGACCATACCTCTCTCTCTCACCAAACCTCATATTTTATTCCTTTTCCATTTTCTTTTCTTTTCCTTTCTTCAAATTCCTTTCTCATAAGAATAGTAACTCCAAAGTAAAACCATGGCAAGAAAAAATGTAACACAAGTGTAGAAAAAGATATGTGCATATTTTGCACAAAATTGCTAAAAACCGATTAGCGATTTTTTAATCGCGATTTGCGCTAAATTTGCATATAACTAATCATAAAAACTCAAAATGGCATAATTCTATAAAATACCATATTTTAGAATTTTCCACAATTTTTCCAAATTTTTCTGTATTTAATTATAACAAAATATCAAAATATTCAATAAAATAATATTAAATTATAAAAATTCCCAAAAAATAATATTTTATTTTTTTTAAATGTTACAACAGCTAATGTTGGGTATGTGATACCACAACAGATGGCCCTAGTGCAAGTGGGAGATTGTTAGTTATATGTATGCCCTAGAGGCCATTACTGTACATACGATGTATATTGTAGTGGATGCTTGGACATATATAGGCAGGACTTTCTTGCTCGACATGATAGTACGCTATCTGGTTGATCTTTATCTTAACATGTACTCTGATTGTCTCCATGTTACATGTTGATAAAGCCCTTTGGATGAGTACTTGACTACCAGGACTATGATGCGGATCATACTAGTGAGGATAGAGTAGTCGCCAAGTACATCCTTCAAATGTTCCTAGTCGTGGGAGTACCGAGACAGGGCATCGATACTCCAGAGCAGAGTATACTAGCGTATGCGCTTCTTGACCCATATGATGGGCGATGGATGATCGTATATCCATTGGTGTTTGACATTAGAGAAGGTATACGGGTGCTCAATGGAGACTGGGTACACTGGACGAACTCACCGAGAACTCCCAGATGGTATTATACCTCACGTCAGATGGCAGTTCTCTGGTGACACTGGTACAGGTTAGTCTGTAGACCCGAGATCGTCATAGAGTCTTGTGTGATTCCCACTGTGCTTTGATTTCCATCATACCACGTCCAAGAGGGCGTGCAAAAATGTGGCTTTTGGGTACAGTCCCGAATCACATGAAGGCAATGAGCGATACGAGGGGATTCGTCTCTCCCGGTATAGGGAGTTGATGTTGCGCTATGTTCGATTGGCTATAACTGGAAATCCCTAGCCAAGGTTGCTGAGATTTACTGGTAAGTGTTATCAGTAGTTTCTTGAACTGTTACAGACCTCATATCGACACGACTTATCAAGCTACTGAGGTCTGACGTTTACCACACCTAGGCGAGATATGCGACATATCAGACGAAGAGACCGGACTGTACGGGAGTGTTACTGATTGGATTCACAGGAGAATGTACAGGCTTACTTGTTGATCTTCTGATCGCTCAATACCTGGGTGGCTGTTATGTTTAGCTGACCGCTTGCATCTTGTGGGTGTTTGATATGATCATCACCTACTGCCGTCGTATTGACGATTCTTTAGAGTCATACACAGAGGTTTCTTGGCTCAGGAAAAACGGAGTAGGAGCACATATGTGATATGGGCGGGACCGAGAACAATACGTGTATGTGATACCGTTCTAGATTCTCGCGATATGAGATATCGGCCGGGTATATTTAATATAGCCGGGTCATCGGATCAAGTGTTGATTCGATGAATTGATACAGATTATATTAGTCGGTTATTTGTAAAATAGCCGGATTATCGGATCAAGTGTTGATTCGATAATTTAATGTATAATTATATATTTGATATATTAAATTACATTAACTAATATAAGCTCACTAAACGATTCTTTTTCTCACTTGGGTAATACATTGATATATATGCGATATATGTTAATTGTATTATTTTATTTTGTTACAATAAATATTGTTTATGTGATATATAATATTGTAACATGTTAGGGTTATAAATGCAACATGTTTTGTGGAGAATAAATGTGGTTAGGGTTTGGATTAGGGTTAAGCTTTCAAGAAGCTTTCTTGAAGCTTTGACCTTGACCTTGATATTTTGTGATATTTCCTTAACCCAACCCAACCCTTTAACCATAGTTGATTCTCTACATGGGTTAAGTCTTCATACTTAACCCATGGTTGCATTTCTAACCTCACTTGATTTATTGTTCATCACAAAAGAGTTAGCTTCTTCTTCTTCTTCCTTCTTGAGAAAAGCTTTCTAGCTTTTTCTCATGTGAAGAAAATGAGCGAGAATAAGAAAACAAATGAGAGCTAAATTCCAACTTCATCATCCTAATCTATCCTTTCCATTTAGATTAGGGTGTTCACTTCATTTAGTGAGTGAGAGCTTGTGTTAAAGAAACTTCAAGGTAGATCATCTTAGTTAACGAAGATCGGAAGTAAGTTTGCATCTTTCTCTTCGTGGAGCCTCTCTAGAGTCAGGATACTCGATGATCGCAGCGAAGGGACCTCAACACGGAGCTTATGAAGCGAAGGACCGGACTACAAAGGTTGTAATCCCAAACTCTTAGATTTTAAAGTGTTTAACATGCTTTGTTTCTCCTAATCTCTAGTTTAAAAATCTTGGTTAGGGTTATTCGGCACGTCAAAATTTTAAATCAGGTATGGTTGATGCCTTATAGACCCTTGTGAGAGTGCCTAGTAACCCTACACATACATCACTATGTATGAGGCCCAAGAGCTCTGCAACTCTTTCTCCGTGTCCAATAAACGGAGTTTTGGTCATTTTCCCTTTGATACAAGAATGACAAGTCACATAAGATTTATACTCAAAAGGATTTAAGTATCCATCTTTATAAAGCTTGTTTAGTCTTGTTTGATTAATATGACCAAGTCTACAATGCCAAGAAAAGCTTCATTTATATCTGAATTTTTTTTATTTGTGTATTGTATGTTGAAAAATGTGTGTTGATTAAGGACGTATATCACGTTATTAAGTGTACCACAACCAATCAACTTTTGATTAATTTAATGTTCATAACATTATGCTGCAATACAAAATGATATCCTTCATTGTCTAACAAAGAAAGGAATATTATATTACAAAGCATGCTTGGTACAAAATAACATGGGTTTAAAACCAATATACAAACCGACGGCAACCCTAGGTGATACTCTCCCTCTGAAACTGCATGTACATTAGAACCATTTCCAACTCAGAGAGTATGATCACCAGTCTTCAAAACTCTGCTATTTCTCAACCCCTGCACAAAATTGCAGATATGAGAACCCAAACCGGTATCCAATACCCAGGAAGTAGAGTTTATAGAAAAATAGTTTTCAGTTACGAAAACACCTGAAGCTGAAGCATCACCATGCTTCCTTTTCTTGAGATCAAGGTATTCAGTACAGTTCCGCTTCCAGTGCCCCATCTTCTTACAGTGAAAACATTCTCCTTTTCCCGACTTCTCAACCTTGTATTTGTCTCTCCCTTATGCCTTCTTGATTCCACCTCTAGGTTTGGTGGATTTCTTCTTATTCCTTCCCTTGGCCTTGGATTTTAGAACGGAAGAGGAAGATTGTCCTACAATCAGAGAGGGGGACTTCATCTTATGCGTGCTCTCCGCACTTCTCAACATATTGAGAAGTTCGGGTAGTGACTTCTCCATGTTATGCATGTTGAAGTTCACTATGAATTGAGCAAAGGCAGGGGGAAGAGACTGAAGAACAATATAAATATACTGTTCGTTCTGCATTGTCCATCCGAGGTCCTCAATCTCTTCGATAAGAGCTATCATCTTCAAAACGTGATCGCCTACTGGTGTGCCAGGAGCCATCTGCATCTGAAACAACTTTCGAGATGCTTCGTATCTCAGGGTCCGAGATTGCTCCCCATACAACTCTTTTGTATGGAGAAAGATGGATTGAATATCCATCTGCTCGTGCTGCTTTTGATGTGTATTGTCCATCGATGCAAGCACGAGGAATTTGGCAGTAGCACAGTCAATATCCTACATTTTATGGTTCTCCTTATCCGCAACAGAAGATTCAGGGCCTGGGCTGGGTGGGGCTGAGGCAGAGAGGACATATGATACTTTATCATATATGAGAGCAATGTTAATGTTCTTCAGCCAGTCTTTATAGTTCGGCCCAGTTAGCTTATTTTTCTCTAACAGTAGCTTAAGGCCAGTCATGGTAATCTGGCATTAGGAGAGAGAAAAGAATACGCTCAGCGAAAGCTCTTGCAAAAGATCAGATTGGTTATTATCTTATCTAATCGATGTCTCCCACTGCTTTTATAAAATTTTCCTTCAAACCTTAAAAAGAAAATTAGCCATGATTAATTACATTCTATAACTTTGAGGGAGGTTCCCCGTGCTTTCGCACGGACCTAATTAGAATAAATCTCATTCTCCCAGAGGTGTAGCCCTATTGACACCTTTCTAGACACCTAATGGGTAAGCTAATTGTAAAGTACAAAACTCCCCCGGGAGCAACTCTTGCTCACAGTGGGATCGGGATCCTACTATCACATACAATTTATGCAATCTCATTGCAAATTTCAACTCTTGAAACTCCCGATATTGTTTTTACCCTAGCACTCATGACCTTGGCTATGGTCTGTAGGGTTGCTAGGCACGTGCACAAGGGTCAACGAGGCATCAATCATGCCCGATTAAAATTTTAGCCGTGCCGAACAACCCGAAGCCGGATCTTTAAACTAGGGTTTAGGCGAAAACTTACATGTTAACAACTTTAACACTAAGTGAAAGAGATTACAACCTTTGTAGATCCAGTCCTCCACTTCATTAGCTCCGTGTGGACGTCCCCATCGCTGCGATCGTGAACTCCGGACTCTAGAGAAGCTCCACGAGAAGAACGGACGTGTTTGCTACGTTGACTTCGAGGACGAAGATGATCTACGTCGGGGAGACACAAACTCAAGCTATTCCTTCACTAGGTCATAAACTTTGTGAAGAGAACACACTCTACTATATGGCAAGTGGTAGAGGATGAAGAAGTAGGAAGTGGGCTCACTTTAGAATTGATTTTCTCACTCATTTTAACATAGCACCATTGGAGCTAGTAAGCTTTTGGATGTAGCTAGATGATGAAGAAGAAGAAGAAAGAATAATTCCATCCAAATGAAAACTTATCCAATAAATAATGGCACCATGGTTGAGTTAAGCCCTCATGCTTAACTCATGTAGAGAATTAACCAAGGCTTTAGGTTTAAGGTTAGGTTAAAGAATATCAAAAGAAATGACAAAAGAGTGGACTTTGTCAAAGCTTCTCCAAACTTCTTCAAGCTTGATTACTTTGACTAAGTTAAACCCTATTGTTAAATCTTAAGGTAAAACAATAACCCTAATCTTTACCCTAATCTTGGTATGAGTCTCATACATCCAAATTTGATGTATCATCAAGCATGATACAAACATGTACAGTTGCATATATCATATATAAACAATGTGCACATACTAGTGAGAAACTAAATCATAAGTGAGCTAATACTAGTTAATGCAATGTAATATATCAAATATATAATTATGCATTAAATTATTAAATCAACTCTTGATTTAATAATCTGCCTATAACCGACTAATATCAAAAGTAACAACTTATCGAATCAACACTTGATCCGATAACCCGGTTATATCTCATACAACCGATCAATGTCACGAACCGCGAGCATAGAATACGGTATCTCATATCGTATTAATCTCGGTCCCGCACATATCACATATGTGCTCCTACTCTGTTTCGCTTGAGCCAGGAAACCCCTGTGTAGGACTCTAAAGACTCGTCAATACGCCGGCAGTAGGTGATGATCATATCAAACACCCACAAGCCGCAAGCGGTGTGCTAAACGTAACGGCCACCCGGGTATTGAGCGATCAGAAGATCTACAAGCAAACCCGCTAGTTCTCCAGCGAATCCAATCAGTAACACTCCCGTACAGTCCGGTCTCGTCGTCTGATATGTCGCATATCTCGCCTAGGGGTGGTAAACGTCAGACCCCAGTAGCTCGATAAGTCGTGTCGATATGAGGTTTATAACAGTTTGAGAAACTACTGGTAACACTTACCAGTATATCTCAGCAACCCTGGCCAGGGATTTCTGGTTATAACCAATCGAACACAGCACAACATCAACTCCCTATACCGGGAGAGATGAATCCCCTCCCATCGCTCATTGCCTCCATGTGATTCGGGACTGTACCCAAAAACCACCGTTTTGCACGCCCTCTAAGACGTGGTAAGGTAGAAACCAAAGCACAGTGGGAATCACACAAGTCTCTATGACGATCTCGGGTCAACAGACTACTCTGTACCAGTGTCACCAGAGAACTGCCATCTGACGTGAGGTATAATACCATCTGGGAGTTCTCGGCGAGTCCGTCTAGTGTACCCAGTCTCCACTGAGCACCTGTACACCATCCTTGATGTCAAACACCGATGGATATGGGATCTTCCATCGCCCATCATATGGGTCAAGATGCGTATACGCTAGTCTACTCTGGTGTATCGATGCCCTGTCTCGATACACCCTCGACTAGGAACAGTTATAGGATGTACTCGTCGACTACCGTGGCACCATTAGTATGATCTCATCATAGTCCCAGTAGTCGAGTACATATCCTAAGGGATTTATCAACATGTAATATAGAGACAATCAGAGTACATGTTAAGATAAAGTGCAACCAGATAGCATACTATCATGTCGAGCAAGAAAGTCCTCCCTATATATATTCTAGCATCCACTACAATATATATCGTATGTACAGTAATGGCCTCTAGGGCATACATATAACTAACAATCTCCTACTTGCACTAGGGCCATCTGTTGTGGTATCACATACCCAACAATTGGCTGCGGTTGAAGTATCTCATACTCAACCATCCCATAAAAGTCTCTACTGGGACAAAGGTCTTTGTGAGTGGATCTGCACTGTTGTCCTCTGTGTCTACTCTCCTAACCTCGATCTCCCTGGAGATCAACCATCTCCATGAACAGGTGATACTGCCTAAGAATTATATCTGGATTTCTGATGGGACGGTAGTTCCTTGGCTAAAGCCACAACTCTATTGTCACACAATGATAGGAACGAAATTCATCGCATGAACTTATATACACCCAGACTGCTTCTTTGGTAGTATCTTTGGTAGTATCTTTGGTAACGATGTATCTTGCCTTTAATCGTCTAGTATGTCACGGTATCTAGCTTGGAACTCTTCCAACATACCGTCCCTCCACTAAGGGTAAAGACAATGCCTGCGACTGACATTCAGTCGTCCTTATCACCGTGGAACCTTTCCAGTGATTCTCCCCAGGATCGATTGATACCTTCTCACTACAACTAGTGAGTATCCTAACATCCAATTAGATCTATCTCATAGATCCATAACTTAGGATTTAGGAGGTATCACTTTGATCCTGTATGGAGAATCCTTGTGATAAGCGGAGATTGACCGAGCGTAGTAAAGGAAACTCCTTCCCTATCAAGAGTATGTCATCCACGTACTCTACGAGGATCACCACCATACTCCCTACTACCTTTTTGTATATACAAGGTTCATCTACCATTTTGATGAAGTCAAACTCTTTGACTACCACATCAAAACAGATGTTCCAACTCCGCGATACCTGCTTTATCACATAAAACATCTTGCTCACGTTTCCGCTGCTCCCACTGTCTACGAAGCCCTCTGTCTATGTACTTATAGACGCTCTCTTCTAAAACATCATTTGGAAAAGCAGTCATGACACCCAACTGTTAGTGTATATGCCCTAGAGGCCATTACTATATCATACTAGCTTGTATATTACTTGATGGAAGCTTGGGATATTCACAGTTGTATATACAATCTTGCTCGAAATGGTAGTATGCTACTTGGTTTGTCTCTGCTTTAATATGTGAATGTGTTTCTTTTAGCATATCGCTGATATACATATTAGCAGAGCCCTTAGGATCTTTGCTTGATTACCAGCGTTGTGATGGCGCTCACACTCGTGGGAGCTGGGTGATCTATAAGCACATCCTTATACAGGTCCCTAGTCGTTGGACTATCGAGACAGGGCATCGATACTCCGGAGTAGACTAGCGTATGCGCTTCTCATCCCAGTATGGGAGACGGTCTGTCCCACAGCCGTCAGTACGTCGTACTTGAGATAGTATGCGGGTGCTCGTTAGGTTACGAGTACACTGGACAGGACTCGTCGGGAACTGTTAGTTGGTATTATACCTATCGTCAGTTATCAGTTCCCAGGTGACATGAGTACAGCTTAGTCCGCTGACTTGACACTGTCACTTCGCCTCGAGTGTGTTCCCACTGCACTTTGATTACTACCCTACCACGGCTCAAAGGAGTCGTGCAAACAGGTAGTTTTTGGGTGCAGTCCCGAAGCACTTAGAGGCAGTGACGGTTAGACAGGATTCGTCTCTCCCGGTATTGGGGGTTGACATCGCGCTGTGTCCAGGAGAGCCATTACACGAGTAGTCCCTGGCCAGGGCAAGCGAGATATACTGGTAGGTTTCGAGTGTTATCTCAGGGTGTTCTGGGCTACACTCCGACACGACTTGTACCGCTATTAGGGGACTGACATTCACCGCCCCCCTAGGCCCGCCATGCGATGTATCAGATGAACAGACCGGACTGTACAGAGACTGTCACATACAGGCTCAGTAGGAGTTCAGATGGGGTTACCTCGTCATTCTTCTTATCGACATCTACCTGGGGACCGTTACGTACAGCTAGTGCCGCTTGCGGTCTGTAGTTAAACCCACTGCCAGCGTAGTGTCGAGTCTTTAGAGTCCCACACAGAGAGCTATTCGCCTTTAGGCAAAATGAGTAGAGGTCGCATAGTTTTGCGACAGGGTTCGTTCACATCCGTGCACTTGTGCACGATTGCTGTCCGGACAGCTTATACTAGCGGGCTTTGGTTTAAGCCGGATCCTAGTATATGATTTGGGATTGGTTTTATCTCTTTGTATTCGTGTTCCTCGGATCACGAATACGGGTGCGTATGCACAGTTGCTTGAGACAGAGGGAGAGGACTTTGATTAGGGTTAATGACTATTGTCATTTTATTAACCCTAATGCTTATGTGTGTATTATGGTTAATTGATATTAGTTTAAATAATTGTGCATGGTTATGGTTGTTGACCATTTGACCTCCTTGACTTGTTGACCTAGGTTAACACTTTGACCATCATCATTTCATTTGGAAGATACTCTTTGATCCTTGCAAATTGCATTAAAAATGAAATGATAATGGTCATGTCTTGATTAACCATGACAATTATCTAGCTAATTATCTAATTACAATAATTCACACATATATGTGAGAATGCTTCATATTTTCTCTCATTCTATTATTTCCTTTCTCTCTCTTGTTCTTCCTCTCCCTCAAGCTCTCCCCTCTCATGTGTTGAGAAACACTTGAGCTTGAGAAAAACCTCTTCTTGATAATCTCTACTCTCATTTAGGGTTCAAGGATTAGCACTTCTTGCACCCTAGTTACTTCTAGCTTGGGGTTGAAACTAAAGGTTGAGGCTTTAGGGTGGATCTTTCTTCGACGTGAGAAGACGACAAAGGTGACCTCTTTCCACTACTCCAAGGAGCAAGGAGAGAAGGACATAAAGCCCTAGGTATAACCCTTCCAATACTTAGCTAGTTTCTAGTTAGCTTTAGCTTGTTTTTGTTTAGCAAATATCCTTCTTTGTCTAGTCCATGTTGCCTAAGTTGATAAAAATTTGATTTTTATTCCGTTTTCCGCCTCCCCGCAAGTACCGGGGTGGGCAACGTGGACTTACAGCAACCACCAGATATCGTAGGCATGGTATGTAGCCGTGGAAAGTAGGATCTGGATGGACTTAAGCATAGCTCCTTAGAAAAGGTTTCATCATATTCCATACCTGGTCAATGATGCAAACCTTTAACAAGTCTATCTTTGAAAGTCTCAACTTTTCCATGTAAACCAAGTAATCTTCTTAAGATATACTTGCTCCTGATGGGGATTTAACCCTTCAGATAAAGCAACCAAAGTCCATACTTTGTTGGTGTATAAGGATTCCATCTCAGATCGATAAGCATCCAGCCATTCTTACAGAGTCCCACTCCTGATGGACAGCCCGAAACTAGTTGGGTCATCATCTCATGATTTAATCCTCGCTTCCACTGTCATAGAGAAACCGAAGTATCTCTCAGGTGGGTGAGGAACCCTGCTAGATCGGCAGAGAGGCTGAGGTTCGTTGGTTACTATTGAATCCTTTGGTTCTACCAAATCATCTGCTGTAGTTTGTATAGCTGGAACCTTTCCAGTTCTACATAACAGACCTTGCCTCGAGCTTGTCCGGATTTTGCTTTTAGACATGGGCCGGACAACCCTAAATCTTAACAAACTTAAGATATGGGCTCTTCCCTTTCCATATCACATATGAAGTGGTAGGCAACTGATTTGATTTGAACCCTATTCAATAGGTATGCAGCTTCTCAAGTGCATAACTCCTAAAAGGAAATAGAAAACTCAGTAGTACTCATCCTAGAGCACACCATATCACATAGGGTGCTATTGCTCCGCCCCGCTACACCGACGTGCTGTGGTGTATACGGAGGAGTAATACAGAGAGAGAATCTCATTCTCCTTTAGAATAGTCCAGGAATTCCGTGCTCAAGTATTCTCCTCCTTGATCTCATCAAAGGACATAATACTTATACCCGTATTTTGGTTCTCTACTTCTAACTTACATTCTGTGAATATCTCAAAAGGTTCGGACTTGTGTTTCAACAGGAACATGTGTTTGAATCTTGAGAGATCATCAGAGAATGTAATGAAGTACAAAGAACCGGTCTTGGCATGTGTAGACATGAGACTTTCATACATCAGCATGTATTAATCCCAAGAGTTCACTAACTCTTTCTCTGTTTCCAATAAACAAAGCTATGGTCATCTTATCTTTGTGACATGACCGGTAAGTCTCACAAGATGTAAATTCAAACAGATTTAAATATGCATCTAAATGTAACTTTAGCTAGTCGGGTCGCATTGATATGACCTAGTCTACAATACCTCAAGAAGGATTCATTCATTTCTGAACTCTTCCTCTTGTGTGTGTTCTTTATACTAAGAACTGTAGTTTGATTTAGAACGTCAATGTTTATAGATAACGTGCCTGAACCGATCAACTCTTGATATAGGAAATGTTTTAAAACATTATCCAACAATAAAAAATTATATCCTTCTTTACTAATAAAGAGACTGATATGATGTTGTATATCAGGTTCGGTATCTAATAACATTTGTTCAGAATCAATGTATTCTGGTAATACAGGGTGATAGTGACCAACAGACTTGGCTGCAACACTTGCACCGTTTTCTGTCTCATGAAACTTATCACTCGTTCTCAGTTCTCTACCTATCTGTAGCCCATGTAACAGATTACATATGAGGGATCCTGATCTAGTATCTCATACCCAGTACGTAAAGGATACTGAGAAACAGTTCTCTGTAATGAACACACCCGAAGATGATGCATTAACATGCACTTTCTTCGTTTGGGCGGCACGGGAAATCTGGTATTCCCCAATTTCCTGCTCTGTCTTATAACAATTATAAGTTGGAGCGGGACCAACGTTCCCCAGCTCTGTATAACAAGCGGGTTCCGTCAATATATCCGTATTATTATCTTGATTAAGGCGTGATATGGTCGCTACCTGGAGAGAGAGAGAGAAGAAAGCACTCAGCGTATGCTCTTGCAAGATTAGATTGGTTATCTAATATATCTAATCAGGATGTTGATTGAAACGATTTCGGATTGTGTATGTTGGAAAATTGTAAAGAAATCACAACCAAAAATATTTTGACTGCAATCAATAACTGTGTCGATTGTAGCGCGTTAGTAATTGCGGATTGTCCACAGGAAAAGTGTAATCGTTCGTGTTTCGAATTAGATGAATTGAAACTTTAAAGAAAAGAAAACAAAACAATTCAAGATTTGTATTTGAAGTTCAAGAATTAGAAAATCTAGATCTAATAACAAGAAAAAGATAGAATCAAGAATTGATAGTTTGATGATTTTTCCAACCAAATATCAAGAATCGAAATGAGGCTCGTAGGAATCGATCGGATCTATAGATGTGATGTAATCTTGCGATGACGTATTCTTATCCTTCGATGAATTGATACTAGATCGATAATGATCGATAGAGAATTAGGGATTTCTTATGAAACTAAGGTTTCATCTTATCCCTTGTTCTTTCGTTGATATCATTCACATTCTAGCCTTTAGTAAATTCAAGAAACGATCGTAGATCCCTAATTTCGAGCGATCACAATTAAGAAAGCATCGCTACGAAACTAGGTCATCGATTCTTGAACTTGCTAGGGTTTACAAAACTCGTAGGACTCAAGAATCGTTTAAAGATTTGTTACATCATCATTCTATTGATCATCTCGACTCCTTTACGAGCGGAGTTTTACTCGAACATCACAACAAGAACTGCAATTACAAATTGAGATCGAATCATGATGCAAGAATTTAAAGAAAGCAAGATTAAAGAATTTCACCTTTTATTTATATCAACAATTTCATTACAATCGCTCAAGAACTACAAGAGGAAGAACTCGATCGTCGATTTGGCTTTGCTCGTCTCCGTGAGTCGCGGATCGGCTTGGATCGCTTGCCCGATTGAAGATCAGCTCGGCTCATAAAAGGTTGAAGGGCTTCTTGCTTGATTGGTACTCAAGATCTTGAATTTGGAGTGGAATTAGGGTTATGGTTTCGCACAAGCCTTGTCACTAGACTTGTGGAAGAAGATGAAGAATTGAAGAATGAGCAACTAAGATTAACTAAGATTGATTTATTAAAGATTAGCCTCAACCCTTAGATCTAGGATCATATTTATAGATCTCAAAACCCTAGATCTAGGAATTTAAATTTGAATTTCCCTCCAAAAGTTTCTTAGCAAGATTTGAATTTCCCTCCAAAAGTTTGTTGAGGAGAAGCTTCTAGATGTGATTAGTTAGGAGGGAGCTTCTAGAAGAGGTTAGTTAGGAGCTTAATTAGGATTAGCTTAATTAATCATCTTTTGCTGATCTGGCAGAAGCTTCGAGGGTTTTCTGGAGATTGAAGTATATAAAAGAAATGTGGGCCCAGAGATGAGAATTTTGCACAGAAAATGGCGCGCTAATCTGACCAAACAGCTGCGGAACCGCGGCCCAAGCCGGCTCCCGCCGCGGTTCCGCTGCGCTTTAGGGGCTTTGGGGCTTGAAATTTCTTGTGCTGTTTTGGGCTGAATTGTGGGCCTTTATTTGATATGTTGATTTTTATATTTCCTTTTGAATTGCTACCAGATCTGAAATCATTGAGTTGGCGTATTTTTGATCAGCTCTTTTGGTTTTGCTCCTGCAATTTCCTGCACAAATCTTGACACAAGTGTTGCGCCAATACAGAGATGATGCGATGCCGTGAAATGCAGTCAATTTCCTTTATAGTGCCAGTTTTAGAGTCTAACACATGCAATCTGATATTTTACGACTGATTTGCTAATATGTGAAATATGAATGCCGAACACTTCTAAATGAGTGCAAATGATAGGGAAATTGCCGTGTTAAGAATGCAATATTTTCGACTGATCAAATTCCCCCAAACTTAATTTCGATCGTCTCGAGCGAATGTTTTATTAAAAAGAGAAGGAGAAAATAAAGAAAGAGAAAAACTAACTAGCACACTTTCGTAGGCAACATGATTGCATTGAGCACGTGCAACAAGCCTTTAAACCTCTAGGTGTCCCTAGTAGGAGGAGTGTTGTCTCCTGAGGGTTTTCAGCGGATTGCACCCACAAAATCCAATAATAAAAGGATGATCATGAATATTACATTTAAAGAAAAGAATCGTAGAAGAAAAGCTTCGTAAATTAGGGTTTCCAACTAAGCTAGTTTTTCGGCTGTCATGAGCCCTATCTTAATGGTTATGAAAAGATGTCAGAAATCTCGTCCTCCCTCAATAAAACATCGTCTTATTCTTCATTCCTATCTTTCTTCCAAACATCGATCATATCACCCTGCGTGTGTGTAAAGGACATCCCTACACCCGGAGAATTCAATTCAAGCTATCATACTCTTGCCCATCAGCCTCAGTACTTTTTGATTAATGAATATTTAGATGAGATTGCTCACACACTTTCATGCGACCGTTAATACTTCTTGAGGTACAAACCGACCGATTACTCATGTGCTTGCTTATTTGGTGTATTTTCCTCATCTTGCACCACCTCAGGTATAGCAGTGACTCCCAGACCAGTTGGCCTTAGGGCACTAGGTGAAGAGGCTCCCTCGCTATAAATTTTTTATTGCCTTTGGTGATAACAAAACCAGTGTCCATTTTTCTCACCACTTTATATATTTTTTATTCACTTTTTTTTATTTCCTTTATACATCGGCTTTAAGACAAGACCATTTCAAGGTATCTTCTACTATCCCGGGCTTCAAGACGTGTGTAAGTGCGAATAGCAGGGTATCAACGTTCAAAATATTTTGCTTTCCAGAATAGGAACTATTTTTCAGACTTATTTTTATCCTCAGATTAGTGACGTCTTTCATCTTACTAACCCTTGGGACAACGGCTCATAACTACTTATTACTAGTTCGTATAAGAAAACTTCTAATTTTCTTGGTTTTCTTAAATTTTTCTAATCTCATGGATGTAATTTTTCGCTATCTAATCTTCTATTATCTTATTTATGTATAAAAAATATTTTTATTTTTTTGAAAATTTTTAAATTTTTATAGGTTTTCAAAGAAATGTTTTGTGCTTATGCAAATGATATGCAAATGATGCGAAAAATAAGCACAAACCTCCCCCAAACTTGTTTTCAACAGTGTCCTCACTGTTGCCTTCTGCTAAATCTCGAAAAAACCTGTAAGCTTGGAAGGCATTTATTAGTGGGGGCAAAATATATAAGTGAAGATCCTCCCCCAAACTTATTTTTGGCTCATCATTTTGTAAAAAATTTATTTTCAAGAGCCAGATTATACCCCCCCAAACTTGAGTTATGCAATGTTAAGCTTTGAAAATCATATGAGGGGGTCAAAAATCAATGGTCGATGCCAAGCTTTGCAAAGACCGAAAGTTAACACCAACCATTCAAAAATTTTATCAATGCAGTGCTCTGGTTGGTGGAAGAAGAAGTGGGGAAAGGGTAAGGGGTGGAATAGAATGTGTGTGCGTCTCATTTTGGAGAGACGATGAAGTGAATGTGATGGATTACTCGCATTTTTTTTACAGTTCAGAAGAAGGGGTGGAGGTTCAATTTCATTGATTGCGAGATGATTCATCTCAACACCCGTGTCATTCAAAAATGCGAGTTCATCAGCGAAGATCTCCTCGAAAGTTCCATCAATACCCCGATGAATAATGTCATCACAAAGTGCGGGGTAATCTTCAGACTCTAAAAGCAGTTCATAATCAGTATTGGTTGTTGACTCGGACATTTCGGTGGAAGAGTCCGTATGTGTAAGATACATAGTTGGGTCAAACAACAACATATGAAAAGAGTCTAGATCAGTATCATGAGGGTCATCAAATTCGCTGCTGTCGACATCCATTAAGTCGACAGAACAGACTTGAGCAGTAGGTTCGGAGGGTACACTTCCTAACTTGTAAATGTTCATCTCAATTGTCCTCTTCCCGAAGGATAGGGTCATAGAACCGTTACGACAATTGATGATAGCGTTGGAAGTGGCCAAAAAGGGGCGACCTAAAATCACCAGAATTTGATTCCGTGAGTTCGCTACAGGCTGTGTATCAATTACAATAAAGTCCACAGGGAATATAAATTCCCCGATTTTTATTAACACATCCTCCAGTTCACCCCTAGGTTTGGTGATTGATCGGTCAACCATCTGGAGAGTGCAAGGAGATGGCTTCAACTCTCCGATCCTTAACTGCTCATAGACTGAGAAAGGAAGCAGGTTAACACTTGCCCCAAGGTCTAGTAGAGCACGGTTAATGTGTTTTTCCCCAATAGAGATGGAAATCGTAGGATAGCCAGGATCCTTACGTTTCCTCGGTAATTGTTGGGGGAAAGCCGTGTCTACAGTCTTTGCCATGAATATCTTCTTGGGCACTTGAGTCTTCCTCTTCCTAGTGCATAAGTTCTTAAGAGTTTTCGCATAGGACAGAACTTATTGGATAGCATCTAGGAGAGGGATATTAATGTTAACTTGCTTAAAAATGTCCATAATCTTCTCCATATGTGGACTCGATGTGTTAGCCCTTAACCGATTAGGATAAGGTGCTTTAGCAATAAGCGATGGGTCCATCATAGGAGAAGGAAGTGGGGGTAGACATGATCCCAAAGGAGGAGTGGGGACCGTCTGTGAAGAACTAGAAGAGGTGGGCTGAGGTGGCGAGCCTTTTGGGAAACGATGAATAGGCTCGCAAGAAGGTGGTGGGGTAGAAGAACAAGGATCAGAACTAGAAGTGTGTGTGTGAGGAAAGGTCTCAGCCGGGGTGTTATTGATTGATTTTTCAGTGTCATCAATCTCTTCCCCAATGTGAGTGTCAAGCACTCTTCCAGATCTCAACGTGATTGCATCCACAAGATGTGAATAGCCAGGATTAGGTAAAGGTTGAGCTGGAAGTTTCCCTTTCTCTCTTGCACTCATTTCGGCTTTTAGTTGTGCAATTTGTGCTTCCATCGATTTGATATTCTCATTTTGAGAGACAATGATCTTCATCACATTCTCGATGGAAGATTGCAAACTTGCCTCCCTTGGATGGATTGTTTCATGAAAGTATCCAAGGTTTGTGCTAGTGCAGAGGTATTATCTGTACCGGTCAATTGCAAAGAGTTTTCATGTGGTGCAAAAGTGTTGGCCAGATTTTGGAAGTTATGTGCTTGGAAGGGGTGCTGACTCAATTGAAGTGGTGGTTGCTGTTGTGGTGGAGGGACCCTTTGGAAATGATTCATGTTTGGAACCGTGTTTTGAGATTGGGATTGGTTCCAAGCAAAGTTAGGGTGGTTCCTCCAACCCTGATTATATGTGGAAGAAAATGGATCGTTTCTAGGTCTTTAAAATGCGGCATTGGTATGCTCATGACCTTGAAACGGACATTCTTCCGTCAAGTGAGAC
This sequence comes from Agapanthus africanus, assembly GCA_030015575.1. Classification (NCBI taxonomy): domain Eukaryota; kingdom Viridiplantae; phylum Streptophyta; class Magnoliopsida; order Asparagales; family Amaryllidaceae; genus Agapanthus; species Agapanthus africanus. The sequence goes on along the minus strand of CM057347.1, from coordinate 290,254,368 downwards.
GGATCAGAACAGCAGCCACATACAGTTTTAGAGAGTGACATTTGATTTAGGGTGGCGGCTAAAAATTTGTTTTCCATAGTCTCGAGTTTCTTGTGTATAGCTGCAATGTCAGCTCTAACTCCTATGGAAATATCATTGCCATCCCTAGACGATTGACTCATACCCTCCCACTGTAAAGATTTTTCAGCGAAATTTTCTAGAAAATTCCAGGCTTCCCCATCATCTTTAGTCATGAAGTTGCCTTGACACATGGATTCAAGGGTCTGTCTTGTGTTAGGATTAATGCACACATAAATGATTCGGCATAGTTCCCATCTCGGGATGCCGTGATGTGGACATTGGACAAACAGATCCTTGAAACGTTCAAGACATTTTGAAAATGTTTCATTTGGAAGCTAGGTGAATTGATAGATTTCGCTATGGACTCGAGCTGTCTTTTGATGTGGGTAGAATTTCTTAAGGAATGCTTTGATGAATTCGTCCCAATTTGAAATGGAATGTGCGGTAGTGTTATATAGCCACTTCTCGACTAAATCGCACAAGGGAAATGGGAGAAGACGAAGACGCAAAGCATCCACAGACAACTGTGAGGTACCCATCATTGCGTATACATTTTCAAATTTCGTGATAAACACGTATGCGTCTTCAGACTCGAGACCGTGAAATTTTGGCAGAAGGTTGATGTATTGGGGTTTTATTTGAAAATTTTCCCCGTTGGCTGGTGGAATGGAAAGACAGGTGGAAAGGGGACCTTGTGTAGGATAGCACCTCTCTTAGAGAGAGATGCGAGGTGGATTCTGCGCACCAACGGACGGCGGCAGGGTAGTGGAAAAGAAGTTCGATGGAGACTGATCCATCGATGTGGGTGTGGTGGTGGGTAAAGAAAAGGGTAAATGTAGAAATACCGACTTTTGGGTCGATCGAAAGGACGCGGACTAAACAGGCACTAGAATCCTGTTGTCCAGCCTATCTTACACTAAAAAGGGTTAGTACAAGTGGCAGCGTGAAGTTATTATTAGGGGAAATGATGAATGCTGGTGTTTGTTTTGAAAAGTGATACGGACTTTTGAAAATATGATGCAACACAACAAATGCAACAAGCAATACCCTAAAATCTAGTGGTCACCTAGGTCAGGCTCTAGACCGCTCCTAACTGCCAAAAGACAAGTCGCAGGATAGAATCCTCCACTGCCTCTTTGTCCCCCTGTGGCCAGGTAAGTGCCAGGTAAGTGGGAAGGTACTCCACTACGTAAGTAGTGGGCCTAATTAATAACCACTAGCCTTCGACACACTTGACTTAGACACCACAAGAAAACGCGGATAAGCAATGAATTACCCACGGCCTTCTCTTGTCCTAAGTGAGCGCGACAGTCCTTAGAGTCATCTCTAGATATTTTATAGTTAATGCGGGTCAATGCGGATGCAAGTTTGTGATTTTTGGGGCTTAGGAAGGGTAATGAACTCCCCACCTAATATGGATTTGGTCTTTGCCCCTTAATTTTCCGTATTAATTATGCAAACAACCACAAAATCAAAACACGCACAATTTAATTTTTGCTTTTTGCGCGGCGCTGCGATTATTTGCAAAGAAACCTGCAAAAAATTTTAATTGGAGCAGATTTTAGAAGGAGATAAGAAAGATAGAAGTTACCTGAAAAAAATTTGCACAGAGAACCCTCTACCCAGGCGCGGAACCGCCGCAAATGATGGGTTAAAACCGCGGAATCGCGCCCCTATGTACTGTTCACTGCACCAGTTTTTCACAGCAAGCTGCTGTTAACTCCTTGAGCTCTCTGGAATTTTCAAAAAAAATTTACACAGCTCCAATGATTCCAGATTTCCTCGCAAGAAATCACAACATCTTGTATTAGTGTTTGCACGAATTTTGATCTAAAAACTATAATGGAATAAATCTTTCAACCCAAATTTCAAAATACAAACAATTAGCGCACTATCCCCGGCAACGGCGCCATTTGATTGAAACGATTTCGGATTGTGTATGTTGGAAAATTGTAAAGAAATCACAACCAAAAATATTTTGACCGCAATCAATAACGGTGTCGATTGTAGCGTGTTAGTAAGTGCGGATCGTCCACAGGGAAAGTGTAATCGTTCGTGTTTCAAATTAGATGAATTGAAACTTTAAAGAAAACAAAACAAAATAATTCAAGATTTGTATTTGAAGTTCAAGAATTAGAAAATCTAGATCTAATAACAAGAAAAAGATAGAATCAAGAATTGATAGTTTGATGATTTTTCCAACCAAATATCAAGAATCGAAATGAGGCTCGTAGGAATCGATCGGATCTATAGATGTGATGTAATCTTGCGATGATGTATTCTTATCCTTCGATGAATTGATACTAGATCGATGATGATCGATAGAGAATTAGGGATTTCTTATGAAATTAGGGTTTCATCTTATCCCTTGTTCTTTCGTCGATATCATTCACATTCTAGCATCTAGTAAATTCAAGAAACGATGGTAGATCCCTAATTTCGAGCGATCACAATTAAGAAAGCATCGCTACGAAACTATGTCATCGATTCTTGAACTTGCTATGGTTTACAAAACTCGTAGGACTCAAGAATCGTTTAAAGATTTGTTACATCATCATTCTATTGATCGTCTCGACTCCTTTACGAGCGGAGTTTTACTCGAACATCACAACAAGAACTGCAATTACAAATTGAGATCGAATCATGATGCAAGAATTTAAAGAAAGCAAGATTAAAGAATTTCACCTTTTATTTATATCAACAATTTCATTACAATCGCTTAAGAACTACAAGAGGAAGAACTTGATCGTCGATTTGGGTTCGCTCGTCTCCGTGAGTCGCGGATCGGCTTGGATTGCTTGCCCGATTGAAGATCGGCTCGGCTCATAAAAGGTTGAAGGGCTTCTTGCTTGATTGGTACTCAAGATCTTGAATTTGGAGTGGAATTAGGGTTATGGTTTCGCACAAGCCTTGTCACTAGACTTGTGGAAGAAGATGAAGAATTGAAGAATGAGCAACTAAGATTAACTAAGATTGATTTATTAAAGATTAGCCTCAACCCTTAGATCTAGGATCCTATTTATAGATCTCAAAACCCTTGATCTAGGAATTTAAATTTGAATTTCCCTCCAAAAGATTGTTAGCAAGATTTGAATTTCCCTCCAAAAGTTTGTTGAGGAGAAGCTTCTAGATGTGATTAGTTAGGAGGGAGCTTCTAGAAGAGGTTAGTTAGGAGCTTAATTAGGATTAGCTTAATTAATCATCTTTTGCTGATCTGGCAGAATCTTCGAGGGTTTTCTGGAGATTGAAGTATATAAAAGAAATGTGGGCCCAGAGATGAGAATTTTGCACAGAAAATGGCGCGCTGATCCAACCAAACAGCCGCGGAACCGCGGCCCCAGCCGGCTCCTGCCGCGGTTCCGCGGCGCTTTAGGGGCTTTAGGGCTTGAAATTTCTTGTGCTGTTTTGGGCTGAATTGTGAGCCTTTATTTGATATGTTGATTTTTATATTTCCTTTTGAATTGCTACCAGATCTGAAATCATTGAGTTGGCGTATTTTTGATCAGCTCTTTTGGCTTTGCTCCTGCAATTTCCTGCACAAATCTCGACACAAGTGTTGCGCAAATACAGAGATGATGCGATGCCATGAAATGCAGTCAATTTCCTTTATAGTGCCAGTTTTAGAGTCTAACACATGCAATATGATATTTTATGACTGATTTTCTTATATGTGAAATATGAATGCCGAACACTTCTAAATGAGCGCAAATGATAGGGAAATTGCCGTGTTAAGAATGCAATATTTTCGACTGATCAGATGTCTCCCACTGTTTTAATCAAATCTTCCTTCAAACCCTAAAAGGAAAGACTAGCCGGGATTAATTACACGCTACAAGTTCGCCAATCTTTCAGCCAGGCCAGTGTCGGTACTTTGAGGGAGGTTTTCCGTTCTTTCGCACGAACCTAATTAAAGTAAACCTCGTTTTCCCAGAGGCGAACCCCGTTAACACCTTTCTAGACACCTACTTGATCGGCTCATTGTAATGTGTAAAACTGTCCCAGGAGTAACTCTTACTCGCAGCGGGTATCGGGATCCAACTATCTCATAAAAGGTATGCAATCTCATTGCAAATTTCAATACTTGAAATTCCTGATAATTCTTTTACCCCCAGCGTGCTATGACCTTAACGCATGCCAAACAACCCATAGTCCGCTAGTCAAGTTCAACCCGTGCATTTCCTGATTGAATTAAACCCACCCGCACGACCCTTGACGCATGCCAAACAACGCCGTACGAATACCCTAATCCAATCGCATCGTATGCTAGCAGATAAGCACTAGTTAGCTACCATACACTACACATTGACGCATGCCAAACTACCGCAGCACGAATACTAAGTAGTACTTATCTGAAATGACGGAGGGCTACGCAGGTTTTTAAGAAAACCATGAGCGTAATGAACTTGATATCGTTGTAGAATCGAGTGATTTTAAATGGAATGTTTTTGAGGCTTTTCTAGTTTTGCTAAAGGGGTCACTCCCAGTGAAGGGATCGTCGGCCCTTTCCTCATCGAATAAGGTGCAGGATATTTCACAAATATCACTATGCAAAGCAAGAACTATAGAAGCAATCAAAAGACAAACCGAGTTTGTAGCATCTGCTAGTTTCACTAAAGAGGTCACTCCCGGTGAAGGGATCTCGGCTCTTTCATTATCGAATAAGGTGCTGGATGTTCTACAAGGAACACCGCTATGCAAAGCAAAAACTAGAGCTACCAGTTTTTAAACAAGTTTCTACAACATCTTTAGCTTTCTTTTATTTCATTAATCTCATTAATGAAGTCTTATTTTAATATGCTTCACAAGCATCAGATTTGAAACGAAATCTGCAATATAACATATATCTCATATATATAATATAAACATTCGTCTCAGGCAGTAATATGATCTCATCACAGAACATTGCGGCAGAAGAAACATATATGAAATATTGGATATACTAGGACGTCCGTGTTTTCAATACGAGCCTGTATAAAACACGGATTCTACGGTCGCGATGAATAGCCAAACCCACATCCCTATACCCCTACGAGAGCGGCAAGCAACACTGCCAAATCTAGGGTTAGGAGACTCGGTCTCGACTCCTCGAGATGGTCTCCCACTGGGCCCTAGAACCCGGTTACTTGTGCTCCCCGCCTTGGGTCTACCTAATGCGGAAAAGTAAATAATATACAACGGTGACATCATCCTCAGCCCGGAAGTGCTCCAATAAAAGAATATTACATACAAGTTATTTACATGAATGAAAATGAAAAACTCTCATCTCACATAAAACCCCCGGCTATTCAAACGCGACGATCCAATATAACATATCCAGCAACACATAACATCACATGTCATCAACGTATGTAAACATGTGTATCCCAATTGTCGTTGACATATAGCAACGAAACCGGCAATATCACATATTACGCTTTCGGTCATAGAAAAGAAAGTGTAAAACTACAACAGTTGGAATCCACAACCTTCTTAGACATCATATGCCTAACCAAATGAATTCCTTAGACATCGCATGCCTAACATTTATAAACCCCGCATTTTAGTCTCATTATCAAAAACACTTTTCAATATCAAGTCGGGCAATTCAACAAGATTCCCGACAACTTGATCGAATGCTCGTCGCAAACTTTAGTAGACGGCCGCACCCCCGGATGCCGTCGACGAAGTGCACTAAGGCGGAACACCGTTGCCGCGAGCACCCGAACGGATGCTTTTGGCGACGGGGTTCTCCTACAGTCACTTAGTCGGGGCTATGGGGCATGGCTGTCTATTAAGTTTACCCGGCGAGTATCCGCGTACGCTACGTTATTTCGACGGACTTTTGATCACATCAAAATTCCGTGGCAACCGATCAATTGAGACTAAACTGCTATATTTATAACATTCAAATTAGTTATCTCATAACTTCTTGTGGATTCCAAATATTGTATCACAATCCATATAAATAGACAATGTTAAACTTTCCGATCGAATAATCAAGCACCCAAGATTTCCCTAATATATCTCAACACTTGAAATCAGTTTAAAAACATCCATCACATGCCACAGTACCAATGGTCCAGCCGTAGAAGGATCAAGCCAACGCCCCACATGTGGCACGCCGTACTGCCCCAAACCCAAATGTTCAAAAGGCAGTTCAAGACGGTCACATAATCGAGTTAAGGTTTGTTGTCTTCTAGAGGGTCTACCGCGTTACTTGCACAACTTAGAACGTTCTTAAACTCGAGAAAAAATCCAACTTTTGAAAAATTTTCCGATAGGGGAAAAAGTGAGTTATTGATATCCGTTCGAACTATTTAACAGTTTCTAAAAATATCTGGAACAAACTAAACAAAGTTAAATTATCTGATCGAATCAACGAGTCCCCAATACAACCCTAGAAAACTCAACACTTGAGTGGAATTAAAAAATTCCTAGAAAAAATTGCCAAGAAAGGACCTAAGAATAAATATATGAAATTCCAGGGACTAAGTCCAAATTTTGGCTGCGGAACCGCCGCCAAACCCTTGGTTTGGCCGCGGTTCCGCGGTCATTTCAGGGACTTAGTGGACCGTACTTCACAGTAATTCTTAGTTTTTCCTGCTTGTTTTTCTGAGCATTTTTAATTCATAAAAATCACATTTTCAAAAAATGTACAGAGAAGGGTTTACATCGGGGTTTTCGGGTTCGATCGGACTTTAAATTTCGTCTAGACTTCGCCTAAAGCTCTATCTTGGCTCTGATACCACTGTAAGGTTTCTAGGCACGCGCACAAGGGTCTACGAGGCATCAACCATGCCCGATTAAAATTTTAGTCGTGCCGAATAACCCGAAGCCAGATCTTTAAACTAGGGTTTAGGCGAAAACTTACATGTTAACAACTTTAACACTAAGTGAAAGAGATTACAACCTTTGTAGATCCAGTCCTCCACTTCATTAGCTTCGTGTAGACGTCCCCATCGCTGCGATCGTGAACTCCGGACTCTAGAGAAGCTCCACGAGAAGAACGAACGTGTTTGCTATGTTTACTTCGAGGCCGAAGATGATCTATGTCGGGGAGACACAAACTCAAGCTATTCCTTCACTAAGTCATAAACTTTGTGAAGAGAACACACTCTACTACATGGCAAGTGGTAGAGGATGAAGAAGTAGGAAGTGGGCTCACTTTAGAATTGATTTTCTCACTCATTTTAACATAGCACCATTGGAGCTAGTAAGCTTTTGGATGGAGCTAGATGAAGAAGAAGAAGAAGAAAGAATAATTCCATCCAAATGAAAACTTATCCAATAAATAATGGCACCATGGTTGAGTTAAGCCCTCATGCTTAAATCATGTAGAGAATTAACCAAGGCTTTAGGTTAAAAGTTAGGTTAAAGAATATCAAAAGAAATAGCAAAAGAGTGGACTTTGTCAAAGCTTCTCCAAGTTTCTTCAAGCTTGATTACTTTGACTAAGTTAAACCCTTTTGTTAAATCTTAAGATAAAACAATAACCCTAATCTTTACACTAATCTTGGTATGAGTCTCATACATCCAACTTTGATGTGTCATCAAGCATGATACAAACATGTACAGTTGCATATATCATATATAAACAATATGCACAAACTAGTGAGAAACTAAATCATAAGTGAGCTAATACTAGTTAATGCAATGTAATATATCAAATATATAATTATGCATTAAATTATTAAATCAACTCTTGATTTAATAATCCGGCTATAACCGACTAATATAAAAAGTAACAACTTATCGAATCAACACTTGATCCGATAACCCGGTTATATCTCATACAACCGATCAATGTCATGAATCGCGAGAATAGAATGCGGTATCTCATAACGTATTAATCTCGGTCCCGTACATATCACATATGTGCTCCTACTCCGTTTCGCTGGAGCCAGGAAACCCCTGTGTAGGACTCTAAAGACTCGTCAATACGCCGGTAATAGGTGATGATCATATCAAACACCCACAAGCTGCAAGCAGTGTGCTAAACGTAACGGCCACCCGGGTATTGAGCGATTAGAAGATCAACAAGCAAGCCTGCTAGTTCTCCTGCGAATCCAATCAGTAACACTCCCGTACAGTCCGGTCTCGTCGTCTGATATTTCGCATATCTCGCCTAGGGGTGGTAAACGTCATACCCCAGTAGCTCGATAAGTCGTGTCGATATGAGGTCTATAACAGTTTGAGAAACTACTAGTAACACTTACCAGTATATCTCAGCAACCCTGGCCAGGGATTTTTGGTTATAACCAATCGAACACAGCACAACATCAACTCCCTATACCGGGAGAGACGAATCCCCTCCCATCGCTCATTGCATCCATGTGATTCGGGACTGTACCCAAAAACCACCGTTTTGCACGTGCTCTTAGACGTGGTAAGGTGGAAATCAAAGCACAGTGGGAATCACACAAGACTCTATGACGATCTCGGGTCAACAGACTACTCTGTACCAGTGTCACTGGAGAACTGCCATCTGACGTGAGGTATAATACCATCTGGGAATTCTCGGCGAGTCCGTCCAGTGTACCCAGTCTCCACTGAGCACCTGTACACCATCCTTGATGTCAAACACCGATGAATATGGGATCATCCATCGCCCATCATATGGGTCAAGATGCGTATACGCTAGTCTACTCTGGTGTATCGATGCCCTGTCTCGATACACCCTCGACTAGGAACAGTTATAGGATGTACTCATCGACTACCGTGGCCCCACTAGTATGATCTCATCATAGTCCCAGTAGTCGAGTACATATCCTAAGCGCTTTATCAACATGTAATATAGAGACAATCAGAGTACATGTTAAGATAAAGTGCAACCAGATAGCATACTATCATGTCGAGCAAGAAAGTCCTCCCTATATATGTCCTAGCATCCACTACAATATACATCGTATGTACAGTAATGGCCTCTAGGGCCATACATATAACTAACATGGTCAACATATCATAAGCACTAGTCATGTTCTACGCGTCATTTCATGATTAATTAGACCCACCCACATGACCCTTGGCTATGGTCAACATAATCGTGTGACTGTCCTAATTAATCGCATCATATGCTCTGTAGGAAGACATCACTTAGCTACCGTACACTACGCCTTGGATATAGTCAACATACGTAGCACGAATACTAAGTACTCTACTTTCTAAAATGGCGGAGGGCTGCGAATAGTTTTTAAGAAAACCTTTAATGCTTTGAACATGATATCGTTGTAGAATCAAATGTTTTTTTTAAAGGAGTGGCTTAAGCTCCGCACTTTGAAAACTTGCTTTTTCATAAAAAGTCGAGTAGGTTTCAAATCCGATTCTACAACATCTTTTAGGTTCATTTTTCTTTACATTAATCTCATTAATGGAGTCCCATCATTTAAGTCCTTAAGCCATCACAGAAAAGAAATGAAAATAGAACGTACGCTTATGCCATCCGCATTCGCCACAATATCCCGTTATGTACCGTTAGGTTACTTAACTAACAGCATAGCGGGGCGGGACTAGTGCGGATGCAAAACAAAAGCAACGTTTATTATATATCATATATATAATACACCATTCGTCTCATCATATAAAGTGATCACATCACAGAATATCAACAGCAGAAGCACATATATGAAAATATAGGATATACTAGGATGTCCGTATTTTGTATTTAGCCAACAATAGGAAATACGGTTTCCACGGTCACGATGAATAGCTAAGCCGACACCCCTAGACCTCTACGAGAGCGGCAAGTGACTCTACCAATTCTAGAGTTAGGTGACCCGGTCTCGACTCCTCGATATGGCCTCCCACTAAACCCTAGAACCCGGTCACTTGTGCTCCCATCCTTGGATCTATCCTAATACGGAAAAGTAAATAATATACAACATTTGGTGACATCATCCTCAACCCGGAAGTGCCCCAATAAAAGAATATTACATACAATTAATTTTACATGAATGAAAATAAAAACTCTCATCTCACATAAAATCCCTGGCCATTCAATCACGACGATCATGTACATCATATCTCAGTAACACATAACATCACATGTCATCAACGTAAGTAAGTATGCCTACCCCAATTGTCGTTGATGTATAGCAACGAAACCGGCGATACACCACATACTACACTTACGGCCGAAGAAAAGAAAGTGAAAAACAACAACAATTGGAATCATCACTTTCACATATATCTAGACGATGTTAAACGTTTCGATCGAATCAACAAATACCCACAAATTACCCCAAGAGCTCAACACTTGAGCAAAATTAAGATACCCAAAACGTGCCACAGTGTCTATGGACCTACCGTAGAAGGGTCAACCCTTGCCTCACCTATGGCGCCACGGAACTACGGCAAACCCTAAGGTTTGGCCGGGGTTCCATGGTCATAGGATCGAGTTTGGGTTACGTTCTACTAGAGGGTCCATAGGGATACTTGCACGATCTTCCGAATATGCTCAACTTGGGAAATTCTAACACTTAAAAATTTCCAGCGAGAGCAATGAGGTGGTGTGTGATATTCGTTCGAACTATTAAACGTCGTCCAAGTTACCTAAACAATATTAAAATTACGACTACGAAATACTACGAATTAGCCCCTAAACAAAATAAACATCACATGAAATTTTGGGCTAAACAAACAATACCTGAAACCCAAAACCTACAGACCAGAGCACAGAAGAAAAACGAGGCGAAATGAAGCATTATGGGCTGACCAGGCCGGAATTATTGGGGTTCTCATCGGGTGAAATCCAGTGGAATGACCTCATTTTTCATCTGTGTTCTATATGCATCATATGCAAGCTTCTGCAGTTGCTAAAATAATTTTAGAAGACAATTTAAAATCGATAGAAAGCACATTCTAGGGTTTCAGAATATCGTATTTTCGGAGTTGTTTCGGTTTCGTAATATTTATAACAACGTATAAATTTCTAGCTTGGCTCTGATACCACTGTAGGGATTCCTTAGCACCATGCCTAGGGTTTGGGTTGTATCACACATGCTATATTAAAATTTTAGGGGGTGCTAAGTAATACCATCCACGAATCGAACTAGAAATCTACGGTAACAAACAACTAATATCACATACTAGAAGTATTTTAACACTAAGAGGTGAGTAATACAACCTTTGTAGACCTCCCTCCTTGACTCCTTGGATCAACTAGGTTTGAACCGGTTCACTTTAGTCCTTCCTTGTCCACGGCGATCCACCACGGAGTTCCTTTGCTCAAACTTCTAGCTTCACTTTGATCTTTGAAGAAGTGGAGCAAACAATCTACACAAGTGGGCTAAACTAATATAGATTGGTGATGTGGGTTTATATATCACTAAAAAACTTTTCCTTTTTGTTTCCTTCACTCACTTGAAAAGGGTAGAGAGCATGAATGAGGAAGAAGAAGGAGATGGCTAAGCTTGAGCTCTTTTGTTTGTGATAATTCTCAAATAAAATGATAAAAGAAAATATAAATGAGAGTCACACTCACATAGAACCATGATTAATAAATATCTATATATTTTGTATTGAGTCAATAGCCAAATGAAAATCAAACCATGGTCTAATATTAGGTCAAGTGTAGAAGAGTGTAGAAACTTTCAACCATGATTTAATTCCATTTTCTTTTTCTCAATATAAAATATATACGAATATTTATACCATGTGAGTCTTGCATTGCCACCTCCAATGTATCAATAACCATGACACATGTATGCATGCATGTGTGCATTCATATCAACATATATACAAACACACATTCATGCATACATCCAATAAGAAAAGGTTTTGAATAAATGAGCTAAAAGTCAATATTAAACCAACACTTTATTTAATAACCTGGTCTTATCACATACAACCCGACCAATAGAAAACGCCCGATTTAAAATACGGTATCATATACACGCATTTAATCGAGCTCCCGTGCATATCACATTTGCACCACACATCATTTCACCTGAGTTAGGAAACCCCTCTGCGGGACTCTAAGACTCGTCAATACGCTAGCAGTAGGCAATGATCATATCACATACTCACTAACCGTCAGCGGAACTAGCTGTACGTAATGGCTCCCAGGTATTGAGCGATCAGAAGAAAAACAAGAGAACCTGTCAAAATTCCCGTCGAGCCAACTAATAGCACTTACCGTACAGTCCGGTCTCTTTGTCAGATAAGCTGCATATCGAGTTTTGGGATGGTATCGTTGACCTCAATAACTCAATAAGTCATGCCGGCATATGGCCTATAACAGATCGAGAAACTACTGATAACACTTATCAGTAAATCTCATCAGCCCTGGCCAGGGACTTCCTGTTATAACCAATCGAGCATAGCACAACATCAACCCCCAATACCGGGAGAGACGAAACCCCTCCTATCGCTCATTGCCTCTATGTGCCTCGGGACTGTAGCCAAAATCCACCAGTTTGCATGACTCAGTAGAGCCGTGGTATGGTGGAGATCAAAGTACAGTGGGAGGACACACAAGATTCTATGACGATCTCGGGTCTATAGACTAACCTGTACCAGTGTCACCTGAGAACTGCTATCCGACGATAGATATAATACCGCATAGGAGTTCTCGGGGAGTCCGTTCAGTGTACCCAGTCTCTACTGAGCACCCGTATACAATCTTTGGTGTCACCATACTAATGGATATGGGATCATCCATCGCCCATCATATAGGAAAAGAATCGTATACGCTAGTCTACTCTGGAATATCGATGCCCCGTCTTGATACACCTACGACTAGGAATGTTTCAAGGATATGCTTATAAACTACATGTGTCCCACTAGTATGATCTGCATCATAATCCCAGTAGTCAAGCAAATATCATAATGTCTTTATCAACATGTACCAAAAGCGTAAGATGCATGATCAAATGAACATGTCAAGATAAAGTACAACCAGATAGCATACTATCATGTCGAGCAAGAATGTCCTCTGAAAACATACACACACACACACACACACTTACCGATACATCCACTATCATATAATGACCTCTAAGGCATACATATATCTAACAGCAAGCACACCGCAAGGGAACGCAAAGCTGTCTTGGCCGCGGGTGCAGGTTCAAGCAATGTCCTATTTTCAAACATTTCCCCGGTGGACACTTCTTCCACTCTGTCTACCGCCCATTGAAAGCTTGCGCGTGCAGCTCGGGAGGAAACTGAAAAGCTACTTCAAGGTAACGTAACGCCCATTCCCTTATTAGAACTTATTCCTCGAATCATGACATACACATTTTCTTTTAAGCAGGACCGAGTCCTGACGGTGGCATGGTAGGTGAAACGCCGATGATTAAAGAGCCCGAAGTGGCCACTCTTTCTCAGGAATCTGGGACGGTCCAGACTGCAGCTCTTTCACCTTATAGCTCCTTGGTATCGGTGGGTGTCGCAAGCATTATGACGGCCCTCGTCGATTCAGCGGATGAAGCTATGGGTGCAAAATCTACTCCCTCGAGGGAGAATGAAGAAGCCGTTACATTTGGTGACGCTTTCAGCTCGGTTTCGGTCTCTAACCTATCAGGTACTCCTTGGGTTATTATCTTTGAGTTTTTAATCCTGTAAAGACCCTCTAATGATATTTCGTTTGTCTTGAGCATAGGCACGGTAAACCCTGAAGCTGTGCCGGCTGAAGGATTATCGCCGGCCACCACTTTGACGGTCGCGGTTCCTTCACTTTCTTCTGTGCCTCCTCAAATTTTGGAAGGTATAGGTTTCTCACTTAGTTGCTTTACTGTGGACACAATCCTCTTGGTATTGACTATATATTGTCGCGACTCTGTAGGAGTACTTTTCGACCACTTATACCAGGTGCTAAACCCGCATTTTTCCGTTCAATCGGAAGTCATTCCACCTTCCGGTATTGGTCAATATATTCTTCACCTAGTGTTTCTCTTTTTTATGAGTAGACTTGCTAAGCTTTTCTTATATTGACCATAGTATCACGGCTAGGAGGAGGAAGCGAAAGAATAGCCACACCTCCGGTGCTCCCTGTTTTGCCATCTTCAACAGCCGGTACGGTAGATCTCGTTCGTCAGGTGTCTTCTTTCAAGTTGAAATCTGACCGTGATTTATTTTGCAGCGATTACATCTGCTTCAGCTCCTTTTGACTCCTGCATTGCTACGCCCATAGGGACCTTCGCTAAACGTCCATCTTCTAGGGGCGCAGTGAATAGCCGATGAATGTTAAGCAGGTTTATTGAAGATCATGACGCCGATGCCCTCACCTTTGCTGCGGATTTTGCCGACGAAGTCAATACGATGCTGGAAACGCTCGTGAATTTCCATAATGAAGATCTCGTCTGTTCTAGGGTTGATTATTGCAGGAAGATCGAGGCTTGCCTGCATGAGATTTAGCTTAAGCGTCTCGCTCTCGAGGTATTGACTTTGAACTCTCAGCAGGCTGCGTGGGTCGAGTGGAGTGTCTCTTTCATTCGATATTTTGAAAAAGAGGCGGCCTTGAGGCGGAAGGAGAATGAGGCGGATTCCGGCGAATTCGTCCAATTGCGCGCCTTGGTTGAAGCGAATGCTGCACAGCTAAAAGCTATTTTTGAAAATCTCCTGCGATGTATTTCTGACGGGCTGGTGCTAAGGCAGAAGCTTGACTTCACTGAGAGGGTCATACAGGATTGCGAAACTGCCAAGCAGGAAATCGATGAGAAGCTTTCATCCTGCTTGCAACAACGGGCTCAAAACAAAGCTGAGTTGGTCGCCGTAGCTGAACGCGAGAAGGAGTAGAGGGCACCGCGCGAGCGGTTCGTCAGTTTGTTGAAAACGGCTCCTCCTTAATAAGTGTCATTGTACCCCCTTTCTTGTACTGATTGTATTTCTTAAACTTCTGATCCATGAATAACATGTATTCATGTTGATTCCTGAATGAAATGTATCTCGTATTCACTTAAATTCATGAATAAAAGACATATTTTATTTCATACTGGCATTTCTCTTTTGTTCGATATCTTGATTTGGTGTGAAATAGTTTATATACTCATTTCAGAATTTGTAGTTTATTCACTCATTCCGGAGTCTCTAGTTTATTCACTCATTTTGGAGTTTGTTTAGTTTACCTCCCTTGGGCTTCTAGGCAAACTTATCCTAACATCATAGATAACCCCTGCTCTATGCGACAGAGGTCCGTTAGGTTTTTGTGGTACTAGGGTTTTTGTCCGTTATACCGTCGCGTTGGGTGATGCATTCCCTGTTAGTTATATGTATGCCCTAGAGGCCATTACTGTACATACGATGTATATTGTAGTGGATGCGTGGACATATATAGGGAGGACTTTCTTGCTCGACATGATAGTACACTATCTGGTTGCTCTTTATCTTAACAAGTACTCTGATTGTCTCTATGTTACATGTTGATAAAGCCCTTAAGATATGTACTCAACTACTGAGACTATGATGAGATCATACTAGTGGGGCCACAGTAGTCGACGAGTACATCCTATAACTGTTTCTAGTCGAGGGTATATCGAGACAAGGAATCGATACACCAGAGTAGACTAGCGTATACGCATCTTGACCCATATGATGGGCGATGGATGATCCCATATCCATCGGTGTTTGACATCAAGGATGGTTTACGGGAGCTCAGTGGAGACTGGGTACACTGGACGGACTCGCCGAGAACTCCCAGATGGTATTATACCTCCTGTTAGATGGCAGTTCTCTGGTGACACTGGTACAGAGTTGTCTGTTGACCCGAGATCGTCATAGAGTCTTGTATGATTCCCACTGTGCTTTGATTTCCATCATACCACATATGCTAGGGGTAAAATATTATTGGGAATTTCAAGTGTTGAAATTTGCAATGAGATTGCATACCTTCTATGAGATAGTTAGATCCCGATATCCGCTGCGAGTAAGAGTTACTCCTGGGAATGTTTTACACATTACAATTAGCCGATCAAGTAGGTGTCTAGAAAGGTGTCAACGGGGTTACGCCCCAGGGAAAACAAGGTTTACTTTAATTAGTTCCGTGCGAAAGCGCTGGGAACCTCCCTGAAAGTACCGGCACTGGCCTGGCTGAAAGATTGGCGAACTTGTAGCGTGTAATTAATCCCGGCTACTCTTTCCTTTTATGGTTTGAAAGAAGATTTGACTAAAATAGTGGGAGACATCCTGATTAGATATATTAGATAACCAATCTAATCTTGCAAGAGCATATGCTGAGTGTTTTCTTTTCTCTCTCTCCAGGTAGCGACCATATCACGCCTTAATTAAGATAATAATACGGATGTATTGACCGAACCCGCTTGTTTTACTGAGCTGGGGAACGTTGGTCCCGCTCCAACTTATAATTGTTATAAGACAGAGCAGGAAATAGGGGATTACCAGAATTCCCGTGCCATCCAAACGAAGAAAGTAAAAGTTGATGCATCATCTTCGGGTGTGTTCATTACAGAGAACTGTTTCTCAGTATCCTTTACGTTCTGAGTATGAGATACCGGATCAGGATCCCGCAAATGTAATTTGTTACATGGGCTACAGATAGGTAGAGAACTGAGAACGGGTGATAAATTTCATGAGATAGAAATGGTGCAAGTGTTGCAGCCAAGTCTGTTGGTAGTTATGACCCTGTATTAGCAAATACATTGATTCTGAACGAATGTTATTAGATACCGAACCTGATATACAATATCATATCAATCTCTTTATTAGTAAAGAAGGATATAATTTTGTATTGTTGGATAATGTTTCGAACATTTCCTATATCAAGAGTTGATCGGTTCAGGCACGTTATCTAAAAGCATTGACGTTTTAAATCAAACTACAGTTCTTAGTATACAGAACACACACAAGAGGAAGAGTTCAGAAATGAACGAATCCTCCTTGAGGCATTGTAGACTAGGTCATATCAATTTGACCCGACTAGCTAAGTTACATTTAGATGCATATTTAAATTAGTTTGAATTTACATCTTGTGAAACTTGCCGGTCATTTCACAAAGATAAGATGACTATAGCTCGGTTTATTGGAAACAGAGAAAGAGTTAGTGAACTCTTGTGATTGATACATGCTGATGTATGATGGTCCCCTGTCTGCATATGCCAAGACCAGTTCTTTGTACTTCATTAAATTCTCTGATGATCTCTCATGATTTAGACATATGTTCCTGTTGAAACACAAGTCTGAAGCTTTTGAGATATTCACAGAATATAAGTTAGAATTAGAGAACCAAAACCGGGTATAAGTATTATGTCCTTTGATGAGATCAGCGAGGAGAATACTTGAGCACGGAATTCCTAGACTATTCTAAAGGAGAATGAGATTCTCTCTCGGCATTACTCCTCCGTATACACCATAGCACGATGGTATATCGGGGCGGAGCAATAGCACCCTATGTGATATGGTGTGCTCTATGATGAGTACTACTGAGTTTCCTATTTCCTTTTGGTAGTTATGCACTTGAGAAGCTGCATACCTATTGAATAGGGTTCAAATCAAATCAGTTTCCTACCACTTCATATGTGATTTGGAATGGGAAGAGCTCATATCTTAAGTAAGTTAAGATTTGGGGTTGTCCGGCCTACGTCTAAAAGCAAAATCCTGACAAGCTCGAGGCAAAGTCAGTTCTGTGGAAGTTTGTTGGATATCCCAAGCATTCGCAAGGGAATATCTTCTACCAAACCGAGGAACAAAAGATATTTTGTTTCTCAGCATGCCACCTTTGTGAAAGGGAATTTCTTGTGAAGAAATTATTGGTCATGAGGTAGAACTGGAAAGAGTTCCAGCTATACAAACTGCAGCTGATGATTTGGTAGAACCAAAGGATTCAATAGTTTGCAACGAACCTCAGCCTCTCCGCCGATCTAGTAGGGTTCCTCACCCACCTGAGAGATACTTCGGTTTCTCTATGACAGTGGGAGCGAGGATTGCATCATGAGATGATGACCCAACTAGTTTCGAGCAGGCCATCAGGAGTGGGACTCTGTAAGAATGGCTGGATGCTTTGTGATCTGAGATGGAATCCTTATACACCAACAAAGTATGGACTTTGGTTGCTTTATCTGAAGGGTTAAATCCCCATCAGGAGCAAGTATATCTTGAGAAGATTACTTGGTGTACATGGAAAAGTTGAGACTTTCAAAGCTATGCGTAAGTCCATCCAGATCCTACTTGCTACGGCTACATACCATGACTACGATATCTGGCGGTTGGGTGTCATGACTGCTTTTCTAAATGATGATTTGGAAGAGAGCGTCTATAAGTACAAAGCCAGAGGGCTTCGTAGACAGTGGGAGCAGCGGAAACGTGAGCATGATCTTTTATGTGATAAATCAGGGATCGCGGAGTTGGAACATCTGTTTTGATGTGGTAGTAAATGAGTTTGACTTCCTCAAAATGGTAGATGAACCATGTATATACAAAAAGGTAGTAGAGAGTATGGTGGTGATCCTCGTACTGTACGTGAATGACATAATCTTTATAAGGAAGGAATTTCCTATGCTACGCTCGGTCAATTTCCTCTTATCACAAAGATTCTCCATATAGGATCAAGGTGATACATCCTAAATCCTAGGTTTTATATCAATGAGATAGATCTAATTGGATGTTAGGAATCTCACTATTTGTAGTGAGATGGTATCAAACGGTCCTGGGGAGAATCACTGGAAAACTTCCAGGGTGATAAGGACAACTGAATGTCAGTCGCAGGCATTGTCTTTACCCTCAGTGGAGGGACAGTATGTTGGAAGAGTTCCAAGCTAGATACCGTGACTTACTAAATGATTAAAGGCAAGATACATCGTTACTAAGGATGCTACCAAAGAGGAAGTCTGGATATTGTTAGTTATATGTATGCCCTAGAGGCCATTACTATACATGAGATGTATATTATAGTGGATGCTTGGACATATATAGGGAGGACTTTCTTGCTCGACATGATAGTATGCTATCTGGTTGTACTTTATCTTAACATGTACTCTGATTGTCTTTATTACATGTTGATAAAGCCCTTAGGATATGTACTCGACTACTGGGACTATGATGAGATCATACTAGTGGGGCCACGGTAGTCGACGAGTACATCCTATAACTGTTCCTAGTCGAGGGTGTATCGAGGCAGGGCATCGATGCACCAGAGTAGACTAGCGTATACGTATCTTGACCCATATGATGGGCGATGGATGATCCCATATCCATCGGTGTTTGACAACAAGGATGGTGTACGGGTGCTCACTGGAGACTGGGTACACTGGAAGGACTCGCCGAGAACTCCCAGATGGTATTATACCTCACGTCAGATGGCAGTTCTCTGGTGACACGGGTACAGGTTAGTCTGTTGACCCGAGATCATCATAGAGTCTTGTGTGATTCCCACTGTGCTTTGATTTCCACCATACCACGTCCAAGAAGGAGTGCAAAACGGTGGTTTTTGGGTACAGTCCCGAATCACATGGAGGCAATGAGCGATAGGAGGGGATTCGTCTCTCCCGGTATCGGGAGTTGATGTTGCGCTGTGCTCGATTGGCTATAACCGGAAATCCCTGGCCAGGGTTGCTGAGATTTACTAGTAAGTGTTACCAGTAGTTTCTCGAACTGTTATAGACCTCATATCGACACGACTTATCGAGCTACTGGGGTCTGACGTTTACCACCCCTAGGCGAGATATGCGACATATCAGACGATGAGACCGGTCTGTACGGGAGTGTTACTGATTGGATTCGCAGGAGAACTAGCGGGCTTGCTTGTTGATCTTCTGATCGCTCAATACCAGGGTGGCCGTTACGTTTAGAACACCGCTTGCGGCTTGTGAGTGTTTGATATGATCATCACCTACTGCCGTCGTATTGACGAGTCATTAGAGTCCTACACAGGGGTTTCCTGGCTCAAGTGAAACGGAGTAGGAGCATATATGTGATACGTGCGGGACCGAGATTAATACGATATGAGATACCGTATTCTATTCTCGCGATTCGTGACATTGATCGGTTGTATGCGATATAGCCAGGTTATCGGATCAAGTGTTGATTCGATAAGTTGTTACTTTTGGTATTAGTCGGTTATAGCCGGATTATTAAATCAAGATTTGATTTAATAATTTAGTGCATAATTATATATTTGATATATAAAATTGCATTAACTAGTATTAGCTCACTTATGATTTATTTTCTCACTAGTTTGTGTACATTGTTTATATGTGATATATGCAAGTGTACATGTTTGTATCATGCTTGATGATACACACAAAGATGGGTGTATGAGACATGAACCAAGATTAGTTTTAAGATTAGGGTTATTCTTTTATCATAACATTTAGCAAAAGGGTTAAACTTAGTCAAAGTAATCAAGCTTGAAGAAGCTTAGAGAAACTTTGACAAAGTCCACTCTTTTTTCTTTTGTCTTGATATTCTTTAACCTAACCCTTAACCTAATGCCTTGGTTAATTCTCTACATGAGTTAAGCATGAGGGCTTAACTCAACCATGGTTCCATTACTTATTGGATAAGTTTTCATTTGGATGGATAATTCATTCTTTCTTCTTCTTGTTCATCATCAAGCTCCATCCAAAAGCTTACTAGGTCCAATGGTGCCATGAGAAAAAGAGTGAGAAAATCAATTCTAAAGTGAGCCCACTTCCTACTTCTTCATCCTCTACCACTTGCCCTGTAGTAGAGTGTGTTCTCTTCACAAAGTTCATGACCTAGTGAAGGATTAGCTTGAGTTAGTGTCTCCCCGACGTAGATCATCTTCGGCCTTAAAGTCATTGTAGCAAGCATGTTCGTTCTTCTCGTGGAGCTTTTCTAAAGTCCGGAGTTCATGATCACAGCGATGGGGATGTCTACACGGAGCTAATGAAGTGAAGGACCGGATCTACAAAGTTTGTAATCCCTTTCACTCAGTAGTAAAGTAGTTTACTAGCTTATAGTTTCGCTTAATCTCTAGTTAACGATCTTGCATAGAGTTGATAGGCACATAAAATTTTGATTTTGGCATGGTTGATGCCTTGTTGAACCTCTTGAGTGTGCCTAGGAACCCTACAGTGGTATCTGAGCAAAGCTAGAGCTTTAGGCGAAGTGTAGACGATGTTAGAAATCAGATCGAACCCCGAAACCCTAATTCAAACCCTTCTCTGTACATTTTCTGAAAATGTGGTTTTTTCCAAATTAAAAATACTAAAAAAATTCAGCAGGGTTTTATAGGAATTACTGTGCAACACGTGGGCCCAACTCCATCAAGCCGCCGCGGAACCGCGGCCGTACCCTAGGTCGCGCGGCGGTTCCGCGGCCACACTGTAGCTTCCTTGTCCACTGTTTGCACAGTAATGTCCTATACTGATTCCTTTGTTTTATGGGTAATTTTAATTTATACTCAAGAGTTGAGTTTTCTGGGTTGTATTCGGAGTTCGTAGATTCGATCGGAAAGTTTAACTTCGTCTATGTGTTTTTCCGGGTAATTTAGAACGTGTTAAAAAGTTCGACCGGATATAAATAACCCACTTTTTCCCCTGTCGGGAAATTTCCAAGTGTTGGATTTTTCCGTTGTTTAAGAACGTTCAAAGTAGTGCAAGTAACACGATGGACACTCTAGAAGACAACAAACCTTAACTCGATTATATGACCGTCTTGAACTGCCTTTTGAACCTTAGGGTTTGGGGCAGTACGGCGTGCCATATGTGAGGCGTTGGCTAGACCCTTCTACGACTGGACCGTTGGTACTGTGGCATGAAGTGGATGTTTTTAAACTTATTTCATGTGTTGAGCTTTTCGGGAAAACTTGGGTGTTTGATTGTTCGATCGGAAAGTTTAACATTGTCTATTTATCTGGAATGTGATACAATATTTGGAATCCACAAATTGTTATGAGATAACTGATTTGAATGTTATAAACATAGCACTTTAGTCTCAATTGATCGGTTGTCATGGAATTTTGATGCGATCAAAAGTCCGTCGCAATCACGTAGCGTACACGGATACTCGACGGGTAAACTTAATAGACAGCCACGCCCCAAAGCCTCGACCAAGTGACTGTAGGAGAACCCCGTCGCCAAAAGCATCCGTCCGGGTGCTCGCGGCAGCGGTGTTCCGCCTTAGTGCATTTCGTCGACGGCATCCGGGGGTGCGGCCGTCTACTAAAGTTTGCGACGAGCATTCGATCAGGATGTCGGGAATCTTGTTGAATTGCCCGACTTGATATTGAAAAGAGTTTTCGATAATGAGACTAAAATGCGGGATTTATAAATGTTTGGCATGCGATGTCTAAGGAATTCATTTGGTTAGGGATGTGGGTTTGGCTATTCATCGCGACCGTGGAATCCGTGTTTTATACAGGCTCGTATTGAAAACACGGACGTCCTAGTATATCCAATATTTCATATATGTTTCTTCTGCTGCGATATCTGTGATGTGATCATTTGATATGTTGTGATAGATACTGTATATAGTATATACGATATATTATATAGACGTTACTTATGTTTTACACCCGCGCTAGCCCTGCCCCGCTCTGCCGTTAGTTACCTAACCTAACGGTGCACGAGGGGACATCGAGGCGAATGCGGATGGCATAAGTGTACGTCGTATTTATCTGTGATGTTTAGGTAACTTAAATGATGGGAATTCATTAATATGATTAATGAAAGAAAAGAAACCTAAAAGATGTTGTGGAATCGAATTTTCAAAAACAGGTAGCTACAGTTCTTGCTTTGCATCGCGGTGTTCCTTGTAGAACATCCTGCACCTTATTCGATAAGGAAAGGGCCGAGATCCCTTCACCGGGAGTGACCCCTTTAGCAATAACAGGCAGATGCTACACCCCTCGGTTTGTCTTTTGATTGCTTTTAGAGTTTTTGCTTTGCACAGCGGTATATATGATATATCCTGCACCTTATTCGATGAGGAAAGGGCCGACGATCCCTTCACCGGGAGTGACCCCTTTAGCAAAACTAGAAAAGCTTAAAAAACATTCCGTTTTAAAATCATTTGATTCTACAACGATATCAAGTTCATTACGCAATAGGTTTTCAGAAAAACCCGTCGTAGCCCTCCGTCATTTCAGATAAGTCCTACTTAGTATTCGTGCTACGTTTGTTGTCCTGCGTCAAGGCGTAGTGTACGGTAGCTAACTAGTATTTATCTGCTTATGCATATGATGCAGATTGGATTAGGGTAGTCGTGCGACTTTGTTGGCCTGCGTCAAGGGTCATGCGGTGGATTTAATTCAATCAAGAAATGACGGGTTGAACTTGACTAGCGCACTATGGTTTGTTGGCCTGCGTCAAGGTCATGGGACGCTAGGGGCAAAATTATCGGGAATTTCATGTGTTAAAATTTGCAATGAGATTGCATACCTTCTATGAGATAGTTGGATTCTGATACCCACTGCGAGTAATTGTTACTCCTGGGAGAGTTTTACACATTATAATTAGCCGATTAACTAGGTGTCTAGAAAGGTGTCAACGGGGTTACGCCTCTGGGAAAACGAGGTTTACTTTAATTAGGTCCGTGCAAAAGCACAGGGAACCTCCCTCAAAGTACCGACACTGGCCTGGCTAAAAGATTGGCGAACTTGTAGCGTGTAATTAATCCCGGCTAGTCCTTCCTTTTAGGGTTTGAAGGAAGATTTGATTAAAACAGTGGGAGCCATCCTGATTAGATAAAATAATAACCAATCTGATCTTGCAAGAGCATACGTTGAGTGTTTTCTTCTCTCTCTCTCCAGGTAGCGACCATATCACGCCTTAATCTAGATAATAAAATGGATATATTGACCGAACCCGCTTGTTATACTGAGCTGGGGAACGTTGGTCCCGCTCCAACTTATAATTGTTATAAGACAAAGCAGGAAATTGAGGAATACCAGATTTCCCGTGCCGTCCAAACGAAGAAAGTGCATGCTGATGCATCTTCTTCGGGTGTGTTCATTATAGAGAACTGTTTCTCAGTATCCTTTACGTCCTGGGTATGAGATACTGGATCAGGATCCCGCATATGTAATCTGTTACATTGGCTACAGAAAGGTAGAGAACTGAGAACGGGTGATAAGTTTCATGAGACAGAAAATGGTGCAAGCGTTGCAACCAAGTCTGTTGGTCACTATCACCCTGTATTACCAGAATACATCAATTCTGAACAAATGTTATTAGATACCGAACCTGATATGGAAAATCATATCAGTCTCTTTATTAGTAAAGAAGGATATAATTTTGTATTGTTGGATAATGTTTTGAACATTTCCTATATCAAAAGTTGATCGGTTCACGCACGTTATCTAAAAGCATTGACGTTCTAAATCAAACTACAGTTCTTAGTATACAGAACACACACAAGAGGAAGAGTTCAGAAATGAACGAATCCTTCTTGAGGTATTGTAGACTAGGTCATATCAATGCGACCCGACTGGCTAAGTTATATTTAGATGCATATTTAAATCTGTTTGAATTTACATCTTGTGAAACTTGCCTGTCATGTCACAAAGATAAGATGACCATAGCTCTGTTTATTAGAAACAGAGAAAGAGTTAGTGAACTCTTGGGATTGATACATGCTGATGTATGAAAGTCTCCTGTCTACACATGCCAAGACCGGTTCTTTATATTTCATTACATTCTCTGATGATCTCTCAAGATTCAGACATATGTTCCTGTTGAAACACAAGTCCGAACCTTTTGAGATATTCACAGAATGTAAGTTAGAAGTAGAGAACTAAAATACGGGTATAAGTATTATGTCCTTTGATGAGATCAAGGAGGAGAATACTTGAGCACGGAATTCCTGGACTATTCTAAAGGAGAATGAGATTTTCTCTCAGCATTACTCCTCCGTATACACCACAGCACGTCGGTCTATCAGGGCGGAGCAATAGCACCGTATGTGATATGGTGTGCTCTATGATGAGTACTACTAAGTTTCCTATTTCCTTTTGGGTGTTATGCGCTTGAGAAGCTGCATACCTATTGAATAGGGTTCAAATCAAATCAGTTGCCTACCACTTCATATGTGATATGGAAAGGGAAGAGCCCATATCTTAAGTTTGTTAAGATTTGGGGTTGTCCGGACTATGTCTAAAAGAAAAATCCGGACAAGCTCGAGGCAAGTTCTGTTATGTAGAACTGGAAAGGTTCCAGCTATACAAACTGCAGTTGATGATTTGGTAGAACCAAAGGATTCAATAGTAACCAACGAACCTCAGCCTCTCCGCCGATCTAGCAGAGTTCCTCACCCACCTGAGAGATACTTTGGTTTCTCTATGACAGTGGGAGCGAGGATTGCGTCATGAGATGATGACCCAAATAGTTTCGAGCAGGCCATCAGGAGTTGGACTCTGTAAGAATGGCTGGATGCTTAGCGATCTGAGATGGAATCCTTATACACCAACAAAGTATGGACTTTGGTTGCTTTATCTGAAGGTTTAAATCCCCATCAGGAGCAAGTATATCTTGAGAAGATTACTTGGTGTACATGGAAAGGTTGAGAATTTCAAAGCTAGACTTGTTAAAGGTTTGCATCATTTACCAGGTATGGATTATGATAAAACCTTTTCAAAGTACCTATGCTTAAGTACATCCAGATCCTACTTGCCACGGTTACATACCGTGACTACGATATCTGGCGGTTGGGTGTCATGACTGCTTTTCTAAATGATCTTTGAAAAGATAAAGTCTATAAGTACACAGTCAGAAGGCTTCGTAGACAGTGGGAGCAGCGGAAACGTGTACAAGATGTTTTATGTGTTAAAGCAGGCATCGTGGAGTTGGAACGTCTGTAATGATGTGTTAGTCAAAGAGTTTGACTTCATCAAAATGGTAGATGAACCTTATATAAACAAAAAGGTAGTAGGGAGTATGGTGGTGATCCTCGTAGAGTACGTGGATGACGTACTCTTGATAGGGAAGGAGTTTCCTATGCTACGCTCGGTCAATCTCCGCTTATCATAAGGATTCTCCATATAGGATCAAAATGATACCTCCTAAATTCTGGCTTTTGGATCTATGAGATAGATCTAATTGGATGTTAAGATACTCACTAGTTGTAGTGAGATGGTATCAATCTATCCTAGGGAGAATCACTGGAAAGGTTCCAAGGTGATAAGGACGACTGAATGTCAGTCGCAGGCATTGTCTTTACCCTCAGTGGAGGGACGGTTTGTTGGAAGAGTTCCAAGCAAGATACCGTGACATACTAGACGATTAAAGGCAAGATACATCGTTACCAAAGATGCTACCAAAGAGACAGTCTGGTTATATATTAGTTCATGAGATGAACTTCGTTCCTACCATTGTGTGACAATGGAGTTGTGGCTTTAGCCAAGGAACTACCGTCCCATCAGAAATCCAGATATAATTCTAAGGCAGTGTCACCTGATCATGGAGATGGTTGATCTCCAGGGGATCGAGGTTAGGAGAGTAGACTCAGAGGACAACACGGCGGATCCACTCACAAAGGCCATTTCCCAGAGAGAGACTTTTATGGGATGGTTGAGTATGAGATACTACAACCACTGTTATCAGATGGCCCTAGTGCAAGTGGGAGATTGTTAGTTATATGTATGCTCTAGAGGCCATTACTATACATGAGATGTATATTGTAGTGGATGCTTGGACATATATAGGGAGGACTTTCTTGCTCGACATGATAGTATGCTATCTGGTTGTACTTTATCTTAACATGTACTCTGATTGTCTCTATTACATGTTGATAAAGCCCTTAGGATATGTACTCGACTACTGGGACTATGATGAGATCATACTAGTGGGGCCACGTTAGTCGACGAGTACATCCTATAACTGTTCCTAGTCGAGGGTGTATCGAGACAGGGCATCGATGCACCAGAGTAGACTAGCGTATACGCATCTTGACCCATATGATGGGCGATGGATGATCCCATATCCATCGGTGTTTGACATCAAGGATGGTGTACGGGTGCTCACTGGAGACTGGGTACACTGGAAGGACTCGCCGAGAACTCCCAGATGGTATTATACCTCACGTCAGATGGCAGTTCTCTGGTGACACTGGTACAGGTTAGTCTGTTGACCCGAGATTGTCATAGAGTCTTGTGTGATTACCACTGTGCTTTGATTTCCACCTTACCACGTCCAAGAGGGCGTGCAAAACGGTGGTTTTTGGGTACAGTCCCGAATCACATAGAGGCAATGAGCGATAGGAGGGGATTCGTCTCTTCCGGTATAGGGAGTTGATGTTGCGCTGTGTTCGATTGGCTATAACCGGAAATCCCTGGCCAGGATTGCTGAGATTTACCGGTATGTGTTACCAGTAGTTTCTCGGACTTTTATAGACCTCATCTCGACACGACTTATCGAGCTACCGGGGTCTGACGTTTACCACCCCTAGGCGAGATATGCGACATATCAGACGACGAGACCGGACTGTACGGGAGTGTTACTGATTGGATTCGCAGGAGAACTAGCGGGCTTTCTTGTTGATCTTCTGTTCGCTCAATATCCGGGTGGCCGTTACGTTTAGCACACCGCTTTCGGCTTGTGGGTGTTTGATATGATCATTACCTACTGCCGGCGTATTGACGAGTCTTTAGAGTCCTACACAGGGGTTTTCTGGCTCAAGCGAAATGGAGTAGGAGCACATATGTGATATGTGCGGGACCGAGATTAATACGGTATGAGATACCGTATTCTATTCTCGCGATTCGTGACATTGATCGGTTGTATGCGATATAGCCGGGTTATCGGATCAAGTGTTGATTCGATAAGTTGTTACTTTTGATATTAGTCAGTAATAGCCGGATTATTAAACCAAGAGTTGATTTAATAATTTAATGCATAATTATATATTTGATATATTACATTGCATTAACTATTATTAGCTCACTTATGATTTATTTTCTCACTAGTTTGTGCACATTGTTTATATGTGATATATGCAAGTATACATGTTTGTATCATGCTTGATGATACACACAAAGATGGGTGTATGAGACTTGAACCAAGATTAGTTTTAAGATTAGGGTTATTCTTTTATCATAACATTTAACAAAAGGGTTAAACTTAGTCAAAGTAATCAAGCTTGAAGAAGCTTGGAGAAACTTTGACAAAGTCCACTCTTTTGTCTTTTGTCTTGATATTCTTTAACCCAACCCTTAACCTAATGCCTTGGTTAATTCTCTACATGAGTTAAGCATGAGGGCTTAACTCAACCATGGTGTCATTATTTATTGGATAAGTTTTCATTTGGATGGATAATTCATTCTTTCTTCTTCTTCTTCATCATCAAGCTCTATCCAAAAGCTTACTAGCTCCTATGGTGCCATGAGAAAAAGAGAGAAAATCAATTCTAAAGTGAGCCCACTTCCTACTTCTTCATCCTCTACCACTTGCCATGTAGTAGACTGTGTTCTCTTCACAAAGTTCATGACCTAGTGAAGGAATAGCTTGAGTTAGTGTCTCCCCGACGTAGATCATCTTCGGCCTCGAAGTCATCATAGCAAGCACGTTCGTTCTTCTCGTGGAGCTTCTCTAGAGTCCGGAGTTCACGATCGTAGCGATGGGGATGTCTACACGGAGCTAATGAAGTGAAGGACCGGATCTACAAAGGTTGTAATCCCTTTCACTCAGTAGTAAAGTAGTTTACTAGCTTATAGTTTCGCCTAATCTCTAGTTAACGATCTTGCATAGAGTTGTTAGGTACATAAAAATTTGATTTTGGCATGGTTGATGTCTTGTAGAACCTCTTGAGTGTGCCTAGGAACCCTACAGATATATTTTAGTTCATGAGATGAACTTCGTTCCTGCCATTGTGTGACAATGGAGTTGCGGCTTATGCCAAGGAACCCCTGTCCCATCTGTGATCCAGACATATTCTTAGGCAGTATCACCTGATCATGGAAATGTTTAATCTCCAGGTAGATCAAAGTTAGGAGAGTAGACTCACAGGACAACAACGTGGATCCACTCGCAAAGGCCTATTTCCCAGTAGAGACTATTATGGGATGGTTGAGTATGAGATACTTCAACCACAGCTAATTGTTGGGTATGTGATACCACAACAGATGGCCCTAGTGCAAGTGGGAGATTGTTAGTTATATGTATGCCCTAGAGGCCATTACTGTACATACGATGTATATTGTAGTGGATGCTTGGACATATATAGGGAGAACTTTCTTGCTCGACATGATAGTACGCTATCTTGTTGCTCTTTATCTTAACATGTACTCTGATTGTCAATATGTTACATGTTGATAAAGCCCTTAGGATATGTACTCGACTACTGGGACTATGATGAGATCATACTAGTGGGGCCACGGTAGTCGACAAGTACATCCTATAATTGTTCCTAGTCGAGGGTGTATCGAGACAGGGCATCGATACACCAGAGTAGACTAGCGTATACGCATCTTGACCCATATGATGGGCGATGGATGATCCCATATCCATCGGTGTTTGACATCAAGGATGGTGTACGGGTGCTCAGTGGAGACTGGGTACGCTGGACGGACTCGCCGAGAACTCCCAGATGGTATTATACCTGACGTCTGATGGCAGTTCTCTGGTGACACCGGTACAGAGTAGTCTGTTGACCCGAGATCGTCATAGAATCTTGTGTGATTCCCACTTTGCTTTGATTTCCATCATACCACATCCAAAAGGGCGTGCAAAAAGGTGTCTTTTGGGTACAGTCCTGAATCATATGGAGGCAATGAGCGATAGGTGGGTATTCGTCTCTCCCGGTATAGGGAGTTGATGTTGCGCTGTGTTCGATTGGCTATAACTGGAAATCCCTGGGCAGGGTTGCTGAGATTTACTGGTAAGTGTTATCGGTAGTTTCTCGAACTGTTATAGACCTCATATCGACATGACTTATCAAGCTACTGGGGTCTGACGTTGACCATCCTTAAGCAAGATATGCGACATATCAGACGACGAGACCGGACTGTACGGGAGTGTTACTGACTGGATTCGCAAGAGAAAGTACAGGCTTGCTTGTTGATCTTCTGATCGCTCAATACCTGGGTGGCTGTTACGTTTAGCTGACCGCTTGCAGCTTGTGGGTGTTTGATATGATCATCACCTGCTGCCGGCGTATTGACGATTCTTTAGAGTCCGACACAGAGGTTTCTTGACTCAGGAAAAATGGAGTAGGAGCACATATGTGATATGTGCGGGACCGAGAACAATTCGTGTATGTGATACCGTATTAGATTCTCACGATATGAGATATCGGTCAGGTATATGAGATATAGCCGGGTTATCGGATCACATGAACTGATACAGAATATATTAACCGGTTATTTGTGAAATAGCCGGATTATCGGATCAAGTGTTGATTTTATAATTTAATGTATAATTATATATTTGATATATTAAATTACTTTAACTAATATTAGCTCACTTATTGATTCATTTTCTCACTCGGATAATACATTGATATATATGCGATATATGTTAACTGTATTATTTTCTTTTGTTACAAAATATATTATATATGTGATATATAATATTGTAACATGTTATAATTACTAATGCAACATGATTAGTGGAGATTAAATAAGTTTAGGGTTTGATTTGGGTTAGCTCAATCTTGAAGCTTCTAGAAGCTTTTCATTTTGTCATGAGCTAAGATATTTTGTATGATATTTTGCAACCCAAACCACACCCTTAACTCAAGTTAACTCTCTACAAAGGTTAGCTATTATTTTATTAGCAACCATGGTTGCATAAGAAATTAACACAACATTTCATTATTCATCACAAAAGGATTAATTCATCTTCTTCCTTCTTCATCTTTGCTTGAAAAGCTTTCTAGCTTTTTGAGAGGTGATGAAAATGAGTGAGTTAATGAAAATAAATGAGAGCTAAAATCCTACTTCATCATCCTAATCTATCCAAGCCATTTAGATTAGGGTGTTCACTTCATTTAGTGAGTGAGGGCTGTAAGTCCATGCTACCCTTCCCCAGTACTTACAGGGTTGCGGAAGTGGTGAAAAACGATTTTCAAGTGGGTGGTAACATGGACTACCAATACGGATCTTTGTTAAACGACTAACTAACAACTTAACAAGAGTTTACCTACTCGGTTAGGGGGCTATACCTTTCTTGAACTCCTTCGTCTTCAACTCCTCCCGGTGTTTGGATCGGCCTCACCTCGTCGTCTCCTTCCGCCGAAGATGGATCCACCCGAAAGCTTCTACCTTTGGCTTCTTCTTCGAACTTTGAAGAAACTAGATCACTTGGCTTGCTAGGCCTTGTGAACTAGAATGAGTAGAGGAATATTTTGGTGTCTTTTTATCTCTAAGGCAATGAGTCTCAACACATGAGAATGGTTTGCCTTGAGCTAGAGAGAGCAAGAGGAAGAGGGAGAGCTTGAGAAGAGAGAGCTCAAGAGAGAGAAAGCAAATGAAAGAATGAGCCTCTCTTTTCTCATCCAACCTCTCATAATCCAAAAGCCATCATAACAAAAATAGTAATCAAGTATTGTGTGATGGTTTAAGTCAAAATGGCTATATCATTTCATGCACTCATTTTGCATAAATAATCAAGCAAGCAAAAGTCTTTGCCATGGAATGATAGCCATTGTCATGATGATGGTCAACTAGTCCAACCTAGTCAACCGGTCAACAAAGTCAACAAGTCAACCAAGTCAACCCCTCAACAACCATGTCACTATAATACTTAATTAATATTAATGTTTATCAAATATCTTATTCTCATTAGGGTTAAGCAAAAGTCAATGGTCCACAGTCAACTGTCAACTGTCAACAGTCAACAACCCCAATGAGAATACTCTGCCTCTGTTTCTCTGTCAACTGTGCATACACACCCGCATCCGTGTTCCGAGGAACACGAATACAAACGAGATAAAACCAATCCTAAAACGTACACTAGGATCTGGCTTAAACCAAAGCCCGCTAGTGTTAACTGTCCGGACACTGTACGTGCACAAGTGCACGGATGTGACCGAACCCTATCGCAAAACCATGCGACCTGTCGCAAAACCATGCGACCTCTACTCTTTTGCCTAAAGGCAAATAGCTTTCAGTGTGGGACTCTAAAGACTCGACACTACGCTGGCAGTGGGTTTAACCGCAGACCGCAAGCGGCACTAGCTGTGCGTAACAGTCCCCAGGTAGATGCCGACAAGAAGACTGACGAGGTGAAACCCATCTGAAATCCTACTGAGTCTGAATGTGACAATCTTTATACAGTCCGGTCTATTCGTCTGATACATCTCATGGCGGGCCTAGGGGGCGGTAAACGTCAGTCCCCTAATAGCGGTACAAGTCATGTCGGAGTGAAGCCTAGAACACCATGAGATAACACTGGAAACCTACCAGTATATCTCGCTTGCCCTGGCCAGGGACTACTCGTGTAATGGATCTCCTAGACACAGCGCGATGTCAACCCCCAATACCGGGAGAGACGAATCCTGTCTAACCGTCACTGCCTCCAAGTGCTTCGGGACTGCACCTAACTACTACCTTTTTGCACGACTCCTTTGAGCCGTGGTAGGGTAGTAATCTAAGTACAGTGGGAATACACTCGAGGCGAAGTGACAGTGTCAAGTCAGCAGACTAAGCTGTACTTATGTCACCTGGGAACTGATAACTGACGATAGGTATAGTACCAACCAACAGTTCCCTACGAGTCCTGTCCAGTGTACTCGTAACCCAATGAGCACCAGCATACTACCTCAAGTACGACGTACTGACGGCTGTGAGACAGACCGTCTCCCACACTGGGACGAGAAGCGCATACGCTAGTCTACTCCGGAGTATCGATGCCCTGTCTCGATAGTCCTGCGACTATGGACCTGCATAAGGATGTGCTTATAGATTACCTAGCCCCCACTAGTGTGACTGCCATCACAACGCCGGTAATCAAGCAAAGATCCTAAGGGCTCCACTAATGTGTATAGGTGATATACTAAAATAAACACATATACACATTGAAGTAGAAACAAACCAAGTAGCATACTACTATATTGAGCAAGATTGTTTATACAAGGTGAATATCCCAAGCTTCCATTAAGTAATATACAAACTAGTATGATACAGTAATGGCCTCTAGGGCATATACACTAACAATCTCCCACTTGCTGTACTGGCGTATCGAAGACCTATCATCTCGATCAGCCGCTCGAACTGAGTCTGGGGTAAGGCCTTTGTGAGTGGATCAGCAGTGTTGTCTTCCGTAGAAACTCTCCGAACCTCGATCTCCTGGCGATCCACGATCTCCCTGATCAGGTGATACCGCCTCAAGATGTGTCTGGACTTCTGATGGCACCTGGGTTCCTTCGCTAAAGCTATAGCCCCGTTGTTGTCGCAATACAGCGGTATTGGATCAACAACAGACAGAACCACCTGAAGTTCAGTTAAGAACTTCCTTACCCAGACAGCTTCTTTTGCGGCATCTGCAGCAGCGATATATTTCGCTTCCATCGTCGAGTCAGCAACGGTTTCCTGTTTGGAAATCTTCCAACACACCGCCCCTCCATTGAGGGTAAAGACATAACCCGACATGGACTTGGAATCATCCTTGTCACTTTGGATGT
The DNA here is from genome assembly GCA_030015575.1 of Agapanthus africanus. Taxonomy (NCBI): domain Eukaryota; kingdom Viridiplantae; phylum Streptophyta; class Magnoliopsida; order Asparagales; family Amaryllidaceae; genus Agapanthus; species Agapanthus africanus. The sequence goes on along the minus strand of CM057347.1, from coordinate 290,220,861 downwards.
TGGAGTCAGCAAAGGCCTCGATCTGGAGGTCTTTTCCGCCATACACCAAGAACATCTCCTTAGTCCTTCTCAGGTACTAGAGAATGTTCTTTACTGCTATCCAGTGTTTCTCCCTAGGGTTTGACTGATACCGGCTTACCACACTCAGTGCATAAGCTACATCTGGTCTGGTACACTACATCGCATACATTATAGAGCCTACCGCAGAAGCGTAGGGTATAATAGACATGCGATCCCTCTCCAAATCAGTCTTGGGAGACATCTCTTTGGAGAGAGTGATCCCGTGACAAGTCGGTATATTACCGCGCTTGGAATCTTCCATACTGAATCTTTTCAGTATGGTGTCGATGTACCTGGACTGTGAAAGTCCTAGTATCCTTTTGGATATGTCACGATAGATCCGGATCCCCAGAATGTATGAGGCATCACCCAGGTCTTTCATGGAGAACCTGTGTGACAAGAACCCCTTGACAGATTGTAGCATAGGAATGTTATTTCCTATTAAGAGAATGTCATCCACGTATAAAACGAGGAATACTACAGTTCTCGCTACAAATATACTATAGATGCATGGTTCATCTTGATTTTTCATAAAACTAAATTCCTTGACTGTTTCATCAAAACAGATGTTCCAACTCCGTGATGCCTGCTTTAGTCCATAGATGGACTTAAGTAACTTGCACACCTTTCTGCTGCTCCCACTTTGAATGAAACCCTCTGGCTGGTTCATATAAACACACTCCTCTAAATTTCCATTTAGAAAAGCGGTCTATACGTCCATCTGCCAAATCTCATAATCGTGGAAGGCTGCAATGGAAAGAAGGATCCGAATGGATTTCAGCATAGCTACTGGAGAAAAGGTCTCGTCATAGTCCAAACCAGGTCTTTGACGAAAACCCTTTGCAACCAGTCTAGCTTTATAGGTCTCAACCTGTCCATCTACACCTATCTTCCTTTTGAAGATCCACTTGCATACTACGGGTTTTACACTATCTGGAGCAACGTCCAACGTCCATACTTTGTTGGTGTACATGGACTCCATTTCGGTCCGCATTGCATCCAGCCATTTAACCGAGTCAACGCTCTAATTGGCCTGCTGGAAGCTAGTCGGCTCATCATAATCTATGATGCAATCCTCTCTATCCCCGTCTATGAGAAAACCATAGTATCTATCGGGCGGATGAGACTGCCTACTACTCCTGCGGAGCGGCGTAGGAATGTCATTTTCTTTTGAACCCTCTGGTTCCACTAAGCTTTCAGTAATAGTCTGTGGTTCTGGAATTTCTTCCAGTTCTATTTCGCTCCCACTTGTTTCCTTTTCTAAGAACTGGTGTTCCAGAAAATGGGCATTACGAGAAACAATGATCTTTTGTTCCTCTGCGTAATAGAAAAGATACCCCCTGGAGTTCCTTGGGTATCCCACAAACTTGCACAGTACTGAGCGTGCCTCGAGTTTGTCCGCATTCTGCTTTTTGACAAAAGCCGGACATCCCCAGATCTTCAGATATTGAAGATAGGGTTTCTTCCCACTTCATATCTCATATGGTGTGGTAGGCACAGTCTTAGTTGGAACTCGGTTCAAAAGGTATACAGCCGATTCTAGTGCATATCCCCAGAATGATCGCGGTAACTCAGTGTTACTCATCATGGACCGTACCATATCCAATAGGGTTCGGTGCAGAGTCTATGGAGGAGTAAGCTGAGAGAGATTTCCATTCTCTTTTAAATAGTCCAGGAACTCGGCACTCAAGTATTCACCACCTCGATCCGATCTTAGTGTCTTGATACTTTTGCCGGTTTGTTTTTCTACTTCATTCTTATATTCCTAGAATTTTCCCAAGGCTTCAGACTTATGTTTCATTAAGAAGACATAACCGTACCTTGAAAAGTCATCCGTAAAAGTAATGAAGTAAGAATAACCGCTTCGCGCATGTGTAGACATTGGACCGCACACGTCGCTGTGTACGAGTCCCAAGAGCTCGCTCGCTCTTACTCCGTGTCCAGTGAACGGAGTCTTTGTCATCTTTCTTTTGAGACAGGATTGACAAGTGGCATACGATTGATATTCGAACGGATTCAAATATCCTTCTGCATGTAACTTCGTCAACCTTCTCTCATTGATGTGACCCAGTCTACAATGCCATAAGAAAGTCTGATTTATTTCCGGAGACTTTCTTTTGTGTGTATTCTGGACATTGAAAATTTGTGGTTGGTTTAATACGTATATACCATTGCTTAATGTACCTGACCCAATCAGAACTTGATTAAGGTGAATGTTTACAACATTACTTACAAACACAAATTCATAACCTTCTTTAGAAGTCAAAGATACAGAAATGATATTACAAGTTGCGTTGGGTACAAAATAGCAATTACGCAAAACCAAAACGTGTCCATCTGACAACCCCAGGTGATAGTCCCCCACGGCCTTAGCATCCATGCTAGCTCCGTTTGCAATTTTGAGGGTCATGTCACCTGCCTTCAAAACCCTACGGTTTCTCAACACCTTCAAAGAATTACAGATATGAGATTCTGATCCGGTATCCAATACCCAGGAAGTAGAGTTTATTGATAGACAATTTTCAATAATATACACACCTGAAGCTGAAGCCGCAACTTGCTTCAGATCCTGTGTTCTGGCTTTCCAAGCCCTGCAATCTTTCTTCCAGTGACCACTCTTATGATAGAAAAAGCACTCTTCCTTATCCACAAGCCTTCCCACTACCTTTGTTGCTTTTGTCTTTCCCTTCGTATCCACTTTACTAACACCGCCCCTTGGTTTGGCGGGGGCTCTCTTCTTCTTTCCCTTGGCTTTCGCCTTGGATCTAGAAGAGGATGATCCTCCTACAAACAAAGTGGATGTTTCCCTACCTTTCTGTAGGGTGCCCTCTGCACTCCTCAGCATGTTGAGGAGTTCTGAAAGTTCAACTTCTTTTTCTTGTAAGTTGAAGTTCAGGATAAACTGGGCGTAAGTGGAAGGAAGGGACTAGAGAATCAAGTCTGTATAGAGCTCGTTCTCTAACATAGTCCCAAGTTCCGCGAGCTCCTCAATGAAGCCAATCATCTTAAGCACGTGTTCCGCTACCGATGATCCGATGGCCAACATTGCCAAAAATAACTTCTTCGACACTTCGTATCTTGCGATACGAGATTGCTCTCCATACAATTCTTTTGTATGGAGAAATACGGATTCGAGGTCTATATTCTCGTGCCTCCTCTGATGTTCGTTGTCCATAGAGGCAAGCACTTGGCTTTCGCGCTATCGATCTCCCAAGTCTTACGGATTTCTCTATCCGCGACGCTGGAGGTAGGACCTGGGACAGGGGGAGCTTTGGTGGTAAGGAGATACCCCAACTTGTCATAAGTGATTGCCATTTTGACATTCCTGAGCCAATCTTTGTTGTTTGGCCCTGTCAGTATGTTTTTATCTAGTAATAACTTAAGTCCGGTCATGATGTTTGGTCGCTGCAATTAGGAGAGAGAGAAGAAACACTTTAGCATAATGCTCTTGCAAGTTTAGAGTGGTTTTTAATTTGTCTAAACAGGATGGCTCCTACTGTCTCTCGAATCCCTCCTCAAACCAAAAAGGAAGAATTAGTCAGGATCAATCTCACCGTACAATACTTGCTTAACCGTTCGGCCAGGCTGGTGTCGGTACTTCGAGGGAGGTTTTCCAATGCTTTCGCGAAGTTCCTTAATTTAAGAACCTCTTTTCCCTGGAGGCGTAGCCCCGCTAACACCTTTCTAGACACCTACTTGGTTTATAGCATTGATCGTTAAGTGAGAAATTTCCCGAGGAGTAGCATATACTCACAGTAGGATCGGGATCCAAATATCATCGCGTGACAAAACTGAAGGAATCCTACCAGAATCATCACACTCCAAATGGTATGTAGTGCTAGCAAGTTTCAGTTCTTTTGAAACTCCCGATGTAGATTTTTGCCCCATGCTCTTATGACCTTGGCGTGAGGTCCAAATGTTATAAGTCACATGTCAAGTTCTTCCCATCATTATCCAGGTTAATTTGAACCCACCCGTACCTACCCTTGACGTAGGCCAAAATGGCAGTATGACTGTCTCAAACCAACGCATTCTATCTATGCAACAGATAAATATCCGGCAGCTACCAATCACTATGCCTTGGCGTGAGGTCAAAATACATAGCTTGAATACTACCGAATATTTAACTGAAATGATGGAGGGCTACGGATGGTTTTGGCAAAACCGTGAACGTAGTGAACTTGATATGATCGATAGAACGAGATAGCTTTTAAAAGGAGTGGCTTAAGCTCCGCGTTTAAAAGTTCTTTTGAAAAGAAACCGAGTGGTTTTTGAAAGTGTTCCAACGACTTATACTTGGTTTATTTTTCTTGCATTAGTTCTTTTAATGCGTCCCATCATTTAATCCTACCATTGCAGAAAACAACCAAAATATGACGTACGCTTATGCCATTCGCATTCGCCACGGGGCCCCGTCATTACCCGTTAGGTTACTTAACTAACGACAGAGCGGGAGATGGGCTAGCGCGGCTGCAAAACATAAGCAACGCATAAATAATATCATATATAGATATATTGCAATGATAGCCATTTCAGATCACAGATGAACACATTGGATATACTAGGAATCCGCAATTCGTATGAGCCTGTAATGAAAGGCGGATTACACGGTCGCGATGAATAGCCAATACCCCACCCTAGACCCCTACGGGTGCGGCAAACTACCCGCCAAATATCCGAAGTTGAGCAACCTCCCTCAACGACGTAAGTAGGCCACTCGGCACTTCGAGATACCCGGTAGTTTGTGCACCCCACCATGGGTCTATCCTAGGAGCAAAAACAGTAAAAAGAAATTATACAATGACGGCTACAACCCCGACCCGGTTGTGCGGCCAAAAATAATATTACATCAATTTACATATTACATGAATCGAAAGATAAAAGGAAAAACTCTCATCTCACAACCCCCAGCTATTCATCCGCGACAATCCAATGAATTCATATACACATACCATCAACATTACAGATCACAGATGTGTATAACCCCCACTAAAGCGGACGTTCAATACACATAACACATCACAGATATATACCCGTCAGCTTAAGTCTTTAGAAGTTCGATAAAAATACGGATTTTCAAGCCCCAAAAACTTATTTTTCTTCCTTGAAAATCTGGCCAGAAAAGACATATTGTAAAAATCCCAAAACAACCCCAGAAACACTCTGCAAGAAACCTTTTCCTCGACCGAGTCAACTCGGCCGCGGAACCGCGGCGGGAGCATGCTCCCGCCGCATTTCTGCGGCGCTTTGACCGATTCAAAGGACCAAATTTCTTAGGTATTTAAACAAAAGCCTGAGCCGATTTTTAAGATAAGATTTATCATTTTTTGGACAGAAAAAATATTGGGCAGAAACTTAATATTACGGGTTCGTTTCGCAACTTTTTCTACGATCGAACTTCTAGTTACTTTTCTAACATGTTAGATAGTATTTAACTAGGCTCTGATACCACTGTAAGTCCATGCTACCCTTCCCCGGTACTTACGGGGTTGCGGAAGTGGTGAAAAACGATTTTCAAGAGGGTGGTCACATGGAGTACCAAAACGGATCTTTGTTAAACGACTAACTAACAACCTAACAAGAATTTGCCTATTCGGTTAGGGGGCTATACCTTTCTTGAACTCCTTCGTCTTCAACTCCTCCCGGTGTTCGAATCGGCCTCACCTCGTCGTCTCCTTGCGCCGAAGATGGATCCACCCGAAAGCTTCTACCTTTGGCTTCTTCTTCGAACTTTGAAGAAACTAGATCACTTGGCTTGCTAGGCCTTGTGAACTAGAATGAGTAGAGGAATGTTTTGGTGTCTTTTTATCTCTAAGGCAATGAGTCTCAACACATGAGAATGGTTTGCCTTGAGCTAGAGAGAGCAAGAGGAAGAGGGAGAGCTTGAGAAGAGAGAGCTCAAGAGAGAGAAAGCAAATGAAAGAATGAGCCTCTCTTTTCACATCCAACCTCTCATAATCCAAAAGCCATTATAACAAAAATAGTAATCAAGTATTGTGTGATGGTTTAAGTCAAAATGGCTATATCATTTCATGCACTCATTTTGCATAAATAAACAAGCAAGCAAAAGTCTTTGCCATGGAATTATAGCCATTGTAATGATGATGGTCAACTAGTCCAACCTAGTCAACCGGTCAACAAAGTCAACAAGTCAACAAAGTCAACCCCTCAACAACCATGTCACTATAATACTTAATTAATATTAATGTTAATCATATATCTTATTCTCATTAGGGTTAAGCAAAATTAAATGGTCAACAGTCAACTGTCAACAGTCAATAGTCAACAACCCCAATGAGAATACTCTGCCTCTGTCTCTCTGTCAACTGTGCATACACACCCGCATCCGTGTTCCGAGGAACACGGATACAAACGAGATAAAACCAATCCCAAAACGTACACTAGGATCTGGCTTAAACCAAAGCCCGCTAGTGTGAACTGTCCGGACACTGTACGTGCACAAGTGCACGGATGTGACCGAACCCTGTCGTAAAACCATGCGACCTGTCGCAAAACCATGCGACCTCTACTTTTTTGCCTAAAGGCGAATAGCTTTCTGTGTGGGACTCTAAAGACTCGACACTACGCTGGCAGTGGGTTTAACCACAGACCGCAAGCGGCACTAGCTGTGCGTAACGGTCCCCAGGTAGATGCCGACAAGAAGACTAACGAGGTGAAACCCATCTGAACTCCTACTGAGTCTGAATGTGACAATTTTTATACAGTCTGGTCTGTTCGTCTGATACATCGCATGGCGGGCCTAGGGGGCGGTAAACGTCAGTCTCCTAATAGCGGTACAAGTCGTGTCGGAGTGAAGCCCAGAACACCTTGAGATAACACTGGAAACCTACCAGTATATCTCGCTTGCCCTGGCCAGGGACTACTCGTGTAATGGCTCTTCTAGACACAGCGCGATGTCAACCCCCAATACCGGGAGAGACGAATCCTGTCTAACCGTCACTTCCTCCAAGTACTTCGGGACTGCACCCAACTACTACCTGTTTGCATGACTCCTTTGAGCCGTGGTAGGGTAGTAATCTAAGTACAGTGGGAACACACTCGAGGCAAAGTGACAGTGTCAAGTCAGCGGACTAAGCTGTACTCATGTCACCTGGGAACTGATAACTGACAATAGGTATAGTACCAACCAACAGTTCCCTACGAGTCCTGTCCAGTGTACTCGTAACCCAATGAGCACCCGCATACTATCTCAAGTACGACGTACTGACGGCTGTGGGACAGACCGTCTCCTACACTGGGATGAAAAGCGCATACGCTAGTCTACTTCGGAGTATCGATGCCCTGTCTCGATGGTCCTGTGACTAGGGACCTGCATAAGGATGTGCTTATAGTTTACCCAGCCCCCACTAGTGTGACTGCCATCACAACGCCAGTAATCAAGCAAATATCCTAAGAGCTCCACTAATGTGTATAGGTGATATACTAAAATAAACACATGTACACATTGTTTCCCTCAATCAGAGCAAGGCTCTGTTTGAATTTCAAAAATTCAAATTTTCTGAAGCAACGCTTCAAAATCCCATGCGCTGCGCGCAACACGCCACGCGTCAGAAGTTGATGCGTCAGCACAACGCCCGAGGCAGTGCGTCCAATCAGAGCAAGGCTCTTTTAAAATAAAAAGTAAAAGAAGCGACGCTTCAGCTGCGCAAGCGCTGCGCTGCGCGATATGTGTCTGCGCAGTTGCGCAAGCACAGCTGCGCAGGCACTGCTGCACATTCACAGCTGCGTAAGCGTTGCGCTGCACGACACGTGTCTGCGCAGTTGCGCAAGTACAGCTGCGCAAGCACTGCGCTGTGCGACACATGTCATGCGCTGGGGCGTCTACGCAAAACAGAATTGAGATTTTAAAGAAATCTTTTCTGTTCTTGTTAAAAACAAGAAGATTTTCTTCTGTAAAACAGAGGCCTTTGGATCAAAGATCCAACGGTGGGGAAAATTCCCCAAATTACTCAGAGAAAGATCTTTTTAACAAATCTAACTAATTTATGGGCACTATAAAAAGGACCCTAGGCCTCAATTCAAAGGCATGAACATTTTTTTTGAGAGAAATCAAGAACCTTAAACAGAAAGAACTTTGAAGAATTAAAGAGAATTTCTCAAGAACAAGAGAAAAAGGTAAAAACCTTTAGAAAAAGAGAAAATTCTCTTAAAAACAGATTATTCATCTAAGAACAAGATCAATGATCTTCAAGAAAAAAGAAAAATAAACAATAACAGTGCCTTGCACTTTTTATAAACCACTGGTTCTTTGAAAACAAAAAAAAAACTTGTTGATCCAAAAGAATAAGAACAGTGCCCAGCACTTGCCAAAACTGCACTATTGCGCAAGCCGCCAGGAAGCGCCACGTGTCAGCAGTGCAACAGCATAGCGCACTGACGCAGCGCACTGCGCTGTTGCGCTTGCGCTCATCAGAGCGTGACGTGTCACTTCCACATGCGCTTGCGTTCTTTAATTTGCACAAAGCGCCTGACAAGCCATGTGGCGCATTGTCAGAGTATTTAATGCTCTGCATTATTAAGAAAAGGGACAGAGCCCAATTAAAAGGCCTAACAGGCCTAATCAAAAATGCTATGCATTTTAAAAAAGGGGCAAAGCCCAACGAAAACAAAGAAAAATAATGCACTGAAGGAGCAAGGCCCTAGCACAGGTCCAATAGGCCAAAGACAAAAGAATATTGAAACTGGACTTAGCCCAGTCGTGGCCATAAGTCCTCAAATTAAATTGACTGAGCACGGCTGCTCCCAAAATCAATTTACATCCGGTTTGAGGGTACATCTCCGAACTCCTCTGACACTTCTCGTTGTAATCTTTCAACGACGTCAGAGAGGCGACGGGTCCTAACGACCACACATGAATATGGACTGCGGGGTCCTTAAACTCGTGGACCGAAACGTCCTTAAACTAATATTGGACCGAAACGTCCTTAAACTAATATCGGAATGAAACGTCCTTAAACTAACAACGGACCGAAACGTCCTTAAATTAACAACGGACCGAAACGTCCTTAAACTAACCACGGACCGAAACGTCCTTAAACTAATACTGGACCGAAACGTCCTTAAACTAATACTGGACCGAAACGTCCTTAAACTAATACTGGACCGAGACGTCCTTAAACTAATATCGGACCGAGACGTCCTTAAACTAATGTCGGACCACCACGTCCCTAAACTGGAACATAGACCACCACGTCCCTAAACTGGAACACGGACCACTACGTCCCTCAACTGGAACAATAGAGCCTCTAAACGCTCTTTTGCCGGATTTAAATAGTCCCGTTTAAGTTGATCTTAGCCCCAAATACGGCTAACGTATCCTTAAACGTTCAAATGGACTATAAAACTCCAAATCAACTTTGGTCCAAGGGTACATCTCTGAACTCCTCTTACACCTATCGTTGTAATTCTTCAATGACGTCAGAGAGATGACGAGTCCTGACGGCCATATAATAAATAGATCACCACGTTATGTTGATCTTAGTCTCAAACAGGACTAACGTATCCTTAACGAACGTTTAAGTTGATCTTAGCCGCAATACGGCTAACGTATCCTTAAACTAAAAACACCAAACCCAAATCTAAGTAAATACGGATTTGGACTAATCCACGTCCTACGGGCGACGACATTACTCAGTCTCCGTATACAATCCACGGGCAACCACAGACAAAACAAACACACACGACACGAAGTGAAATTCTGGAGAAGGAGAAAGTTGTTACTGCGATGCGGTAGCGTAATTAACTGCAGGGGCTTGCGCCTGCAGGGAAGAGCGTCCCTACAACCAAAAACACCTCAAGCGAGGGGGAATCTGACGAAGTCTGCTACATCGGCCGCATCCGTCTAAACCTCCGATACACGGTGCCATAAATCAACTTGGCATCTTCGGAGAGATAGAAGGATAAAACCATATAACATCTGCCCCGAATCTCAGGCAAGACGTCCCTGCGTCGCGCCGTCTTTCGGAGGGGAACAGATTCTGGCACGCCCGGTGGGACCTTTTCCTCTTTCCACTCCACACTTCGTGTGTCGTCTTCGCGAACCAATCGCGGTTTGTTAACGGTTGCCTCTGGATTTCAAGTTACTAAGATTTGGTCTTTTACCTGGCGCAGAACTCAAGCATCAATGGCCTCTAACTGCACCAACTGCTCGAAGTGCCACTGCAATGGACGCTCCACCTCTCCCGGAGGTGTAGCATATGGGCCCCAAGCGGCTTCCTTCCTCGCTCTGCCGGTAGACAAGGTGACCCAGGCCACCACCGGCCTGTTTTTCGGGACCATGATCCCGCCTACAAGCTTCGCTATGCCAATACCTGCATCGGAAGTGAACAAGAAGTCGGTCTTCGGCCGGCTCACTGCAATGACGGCCCCTGTCAACGGGTCGCCCACTGCCAAACCAACAGCTTCGGTCTTCGCCAGGCTGGATCAAAACTCTGAGGGGCCCGCTAGGAAGCCCACGAACTCTAAACTGGCTGTCCCAAGGAAGGCAATGACTGCTGCTCCAGAAGTCGTCAAGGTGGCTTCCCCTGTCAAAGAGTCATTCTTTTCAAGACTGACGATTCCTGCTCCTGACCCTGCTCGAGAATCCGTCTTCGACAGGTTGAATATCACCCCTCAAAAGGTAACCTCAGTCTTTAAAAGATTAACACCGGCGACGCCCCATTCAGACAGGGGGCAAAAGAAGCTATCTCAATCTCCAAGCCAGTCCCAACGGCTCGTCACGCTCGACGTCGCCATTGGCAATGAGTGAGGAAGGCAGGGGGCAACTTCCCTTCAGGGCTAACTCCACCGGCTCCAGTGGTGGAAGTCAACGCTGCTGTTCCAACTGAGAACAGCTTTGAACTGCTGAGGAGGGTACGTAAGAACTCTCCAACCGTTACACTGAAAAGATCTCCTCCGCCCGCGGAGAGAGTTCCGGAAACAAAGCAAGAACAGCCCCCTCAACGGCTGTCCTAAAAAATATACAAGGTTTGGCGAAGGGTTCAAGACTCCGTGATCGACCCAGATCACTCTCGTCAACAAAGGAAGACGAAGGTGCAAAAAGAAAAAGACCGTCCTATTAAACAGCAGGGGACAACGATCACTAGGGTTCCCACTGCAACGGCCCCTTCAACTTCAACGGCCCACAAAATAAGGAGACCGGAGAAAAACCCCGCGTCGGCTACAGATATCAGAGGTGATGAACCCAAACGCCCTAAGTCAGGGGGCATTGTAGTTCATACCGTCTATGTGACGTCTGGTAAGGAGGACAGTCGTATATCAACAGGTCATAGACCGCACACGCGGTCAGTGACCAAGGCGCAGGAGCAACAGCAAAAGTTCCAAGAGATGATGAATGCTATAGCCGCACTTATAGGGCCAAAAGAAAACCCTGAAACGTTCTCGGATGAACGCCAAGAGGAGGAAAACGACGCCGAATTCCTTCGTCGGATATTGGAGAAGAAGGACAAAGAGGCTGCTGAACAAGCAGCCAACATACAACGTATGGGCCTCCTCTTCCAAGACATGATAGGGATGATGATACAACAAGATCCTCCGACCGAAGAGCCCCCGATCATCATTGGGGACGATAGAGGAGAGACATCAAATCCTCCACCAGCTCTGTCGACGGCTAAAGAGGATACAATCTCCAAAGCTGATTTGGATGAGTACATCGCCCAACAAATACGGGTTCATCATGCGACCGAAGCAGCCGGCCGGTCGTAAAAACTGGGCGACCATATCCAAGTTGGTATGATCAAATCAAGTACCCGCCAGGTTATACAATTCCCAAGTTCCATGTCTACAAAGGGACGGGCAATCCTCATCAGCATGTTGCCCAGTTCAGGGCACTCTGCGGCAACACCGGCGGTGACGACAAGCTATTGCTTCGCCAGTTTGTTGGAAGTTTATCGGATACGGCGTTCGAGTGGTACTCTGAGCTCCCGAACGACTCTATCAAAACCTTCGCGGAGATGGAGTTGTTATTTACTCAGCGTTTTGCAAGCGCCTGTGAACGTACCCCGATGACAGCACTGATTAACACCAGGGTAAAGCCATGCGAGACGTGGGTTCAGTACGCTATACGATGGAGGAACTTATGGTCGAAGTGCGAGCAGCGCATTGAAGAAGCTCCCGCAGTGGGTATGTTTGTGGGAACCCTCGATCCACAAGCAACCATCTTGCATTTTATGAAGTTTTTCAAGGCGACTACCTTCCAGGCATTGATTGACAAGATAGCACAGATGGATCAGATGGGCCATAAACCTCCTCTTCCAAAGCCGGACTCCCGAAATGACAAAGGGAAGGGAAAAGCGATCGTCGTCGCTAATGCTCAACAACAACCGAGCAACTCGAAGCCGGTTGTGCGTCAAAATAATATGCGCCCATACGTAGACCTCGAGGAAAGACTAGGGCGTCCTTACTCTTTTCCCCGCGATAAAACGAGAATGTTATTCGAGCTGGCATTGCGCAACAGACTCATAAATCTGCTGGATCCAAAACGTCCGTTGCAACCAAGTGACGTCAACGAGCCCAACTACTGTCCTTATCATCGAGTACTAGGCCATCCGATCGAAGACTGCTACGTTTTCAAGAATTGGCTTGAAAACCAGTACCGACAGGGCAAGTTTGTGTTATCTGACAAATGGAAGGTGAATCCCCCGCAGCCCCACACCTCTAAGGGGACGAATACGCCAGGGGCAACATGCTCCGTCGTTGAAGAAGCTCCTTGGGAAGTTGTATTATCAACCAAGACAAAGAGGATGCTGAACGACCTTCAGACATGCCCAACGATCAAGTGGAAGAACCCGTTGGAACCGCAGGTCACTGAAAGGGACGTTGAAGCCACATACAACTCCAAAGACCGATGGTGGTGGCTCAAGCACTCGCAACCAGCCGTCAAAATTCTCGAAGAAGAAGAAAAAGAAGTCAAAGAAGCCCGTGAAGCCCGGCAACAGGCACACGGACTTGCAAAAACAAATTGACGCGCTGGAGGAATACAACTAGAAGGCACGGACTCCCATTACATTCCAAGAGTTTCTCAACCACGTCTTTCAAGAGGAAGGTGAGGGAGAAAGTTCGTCAGATGAATCTGAAGAATGCGTGGTGAGCTGTCATATGATTTCCCATTGGCTCACGAACGATGAGGAGACTCCTTGCACTGAAAAGCTGGGGGCAGATCCTGAACCAAAAATTCTGGGGCCATCGGATGACGTAATTGACGCATTCCTCAATGAAGCTCGGTTGAAAAGTAAAGCTGATCGGGAGCGTGAGACGGTCATATTCGAAAGGGCCAAACGCCAGCGCCTCGACGAAGGAGCTGAGATTTTTCTGCGGAAGCAAAATACACCCACTACGGATAAAATCAAATTCAAGATGAGGAAAAGGTTTGCTAAGGCCATATCAATGGGCATGAAGCTACCATCCTCCGAAAGAAACATCACTGGAGAAATAGAAATGCACCCCTCCTATTGCTTATATCATCAGAAGGTTTCGCACCCCACTCAACAGTGCAAAGCTTTCGATAAATGGTGGCAAGGATACGTTGCTCATAGACAACGCTTCAAGCAGGAAAAGCGCAAAACTCGTCGGGAGCGAAGAAATACGACCGAAGGGCTTAAAAGACCTACTGGCGATTATTGCATGGTTAACACCGGCAGGTCACAAGTGCCCACATTCAGGAGCGATTCTGATGAAGAGCTAGAACTTGCCCCTCTCTTTTAAGAGTCCACTTCGGGAAAAGAAGAAGAGCCGAAGGTTTGCGAAAATATTCGGCTGCGGAATCGGACGCTGCCCGAAAAGAATCTCGGACCCTCAAACAGAAAAGATAAAGGGAAAGAAAAGGTCTCTGAAGATATCATCTTAGATGACCAAGTTCTAGAGGAGCTAAGCGCCAACAACCCGCCGAAGAAGAATAAGGTGGATTACAACGTCTTAGCACATCTGAGGAAGCTGCCCTCGCAACTCAGCATTCTTCACGCCCTTTTACTATCAAAGGAGGCGAGAGATTCATTGATTAAAGCACTGCAGGATCCGGAAAAATTCCGAGCTTGCATGGCCGAGGAAAAGATGAAGGATGAATTGGAGGAAGTGCACACGGCAGATGTCACCTTCGGTGATGAAGACCTTCTTCTTGGGACGTGCGAACATAATCGCCCCCTTTATGTCTCAAGATACTGCCACGATATTAAGATAGGCAAAATTCTGATAGATAATGGATCCTCCGTTAATCTCCTCAACATGCGGGTGTTAAAAGAAATCTGCATGAGCGTCCAACACCTTGCTCGAGACAAGATCACCATCTCCGGGTTCGACTCCCAATCGTCAAAGACTCTTGGATCTGTGATACTGACGCTACGCTTCGGGCTACTCGTCATGGACATTAAGTTCCACGTCATAGACGCCAAGACATGCTACAACGCTTTGCTCGGCCGACCATGGTTACACGAGTACAACATCATCCCTTCTACACAACATCAGTGTATGAATTATTTTAAGGATGGTTTCGAGTATACCGTGACGAGAGAACTGAATCCGTTCTCTGTGAACGAGGTCCGCAGATATGAAGACGCCAAATACTTCTTACCGGATTTCGAAGACACAGAGAAGTGTTACAAGCCGGAGAACAAAGCTAACGCCACCATCCCTATCTTCGGCAGTGATACCAAGGAAGAAGAGGAGATAGTGTATTCGGGTCCGCCCCAACACAACAAGCCAGGACCGTCTACTCCTACGTTGGTCTTTGGTATTGATTCGGAGGATGAGGTCCATGTCGTATTCTCTGCTTGACCTTCAATACAAGCTTCCGCTGACGAAGAGCAAAGTCTGCAAGTCGCCATTGTGCCGCTTAAACACCATAAAGAACTGGATGCACTTGATATTTACAAGGTAGAAGAGCTGCAAACGTTCTATATCCCTCCCAGGCGAGAAAGCGAAAAAGCAATTCTATTCTACCGCTCTGAAGAAACCAAAGTGGAGAAAGAAATCTGGCATGGCGCGGATCCTACGCTTGATAGGCTTCAGCCTATCCGTCTTCCCAGATATTATACGGAAGGCTTAAAAAGGCTGCTGAAACGCCAAGGGATACCCATCAAACAGACCGTTAGAAAAGGCCAAATTCTATGACAGGGTGTGGAACGTCCCCGGGACTCAACGCAAACTGCCTAACGAGAGAATGGAAACAAAAGGGCTTGGATACATCCGGTCAAAGAAACGAGAGTTACTACCCGGCTGCTACGTCGTGTATGACCTCGATGAAGAAGCGTATGCTCAATGGGAGGACGCTAATCCTAAGCCAGTGAAAGTTCCAGATGCAAAGAGGCCAGTCCGTCGTTCGAAGAACAAATGGACAAACTTATAAGGAAAGCTGGTCAAAAAGTCCGAGACGACCATAACCGCGAAATGGTCATCTACGAGAAAGCCAAGACGCAACGCCGTCTCCAACAGGCCGTGAAGGTTGAAAGTGCCGCTCCTTGTCAACCTGTTATAAAGAAGGATCGGCGCAAAAGCAGAAATAAGTCGAAAGGCCAAAAAGGCGCTCAACAACAACAAAGCAGGGCTAAGAAGCCACGCAAACGGGAGTCGAGCGTTATTGATCTATCCCTTATGAAGAAAATGGGTTGAGCATACTCGTTTCCGCGGGACAAGACAAAGAGGATATTTGACCTCGCTCTAAAACATCAGATGCTTACACTGCCGGAGTCTAAACACCCCGAACAAGCGGGCGAAGTCTCAGACCCGGACTATTGGTTTTATCACCGAGTGATAGGACACCCTCTCGAAGATTGCTTCACCTTCAAAAATTGGGTTGAAGATCAGTACCAGCTCGGCAAGTTCGCTCTGTCTGACAACTGGAGGGTAACGCCGCCACAGAAGCACGAACCCAAAGCCACAAGAACAGAGCCAACTCCACATTGGGATTGGAAGCGAATTCGCACCTGTCACATGATTACAATATTAAAAGAAGAGCCCGAGGACATAGATAAGCTCCCTTGGTGCTTCGAAAACAGCAGCGACGAGATAATCTCAGAATTTCCGCCAGCGCCAAAAGAGCTGGAAGATGGAATCCATACCACTGCAGATAACCTTAAGAAAATTGAGTTGGGAACGGCAAATGACCCGCGACCGACATTCATCAGCGAGCTGCTATCTGAAGAAAGGGTGGCTGCGTTAAAGGATGTGCTTCTACAGCATAAAGATTGCTTCGCATGGAACTATTCCGAAATGCCGGGACTAGATCCAGAAATTGCTGTGCACAGATTGGCGATATCCCAGGACGTCAAACCAGTCAAGCAGGCGTTGAGAAAGATGCGGCTCGAGCTTGAGATGAGTATCAACGCTGAGGTCAAGAAGTTAATCGACTCTGGCTTCATCCAGGAAGTTCAATACCCTGAATGGATCGCCAACATCATCCCGGTGATGAAGAAAAATGGGACAGTGCGCATATGCGTGGACTTCCGGGATCTCAATAAAGCCTGTCCGAAGGATGATTTCCCAGTGCCAGTCACCGAACTGATGATAGACAATACGTCCACTCATGAGATTTTCTCCTTCATGGACGGCTCGTCATGGTATAATCAGATAAAGATGCATCCCGAAGACCAGAAGCACACCGCCTTCAGGACTCCTTTGGGTATATTCTGCTACAAGGTGATGCCATTCGGTTTAAAGAATGCCGGTGCCACCTACCAAATGGCCATGACGAAGATCTTCGATGACCTTATACACGAAATCGTCGAATGCTATATCGACGATCTTATGGTTAAAAGAAAATCATACGAGGAACATCTTGAGCATTTGAAGACCGTACTTCAACGCCTTCGACAATACAACTTGAAGATGAACCCGCTCAAGTGTGCATTCGGAGTTTCCTCAGGAAAATTCCTGGGATTCATTGTTCGACACCGAGGTATTGAAATAGATCCGTCAAAGATTAAAGCGATCATGGAAATGCCTCCGCCAAGGACTCTCAAACAGCTGCGGTCTCTCCAAGGGATGCTCGCGTATATACGGCGATTTATAGCCAACCTTTCAGGAAAGTGCCATCCTTACAGTCACCTGATGAAAAAGGGAACTCCATTCGTTTGGGATCACAAATGCCAAGGCGCGCTGGACGAGATCAAGCAGTACCTGTAGAACCCTCCAGTGTTGGCTGCCCCAGTTAAGGGAAAGCCTCTCATTCTTTACACGACCGCCCTCGAAGGTTCTTTAGGCGCATTATGGGCCCAAGAGAACAACCAAGGGAAGGAAAGAGCACTTTAATACTTAAGTCGAGTTCTGCTGGGGAAAGAAAGCAATTACTCTCCCATTGAGAAGCACTGCCTGGCGTTGATCTTTGCGATAACAAAGCTCAGACATTACGCATTAGCACATGAAGTCCGTCTCATTTTGAAGGTGGACCCTCTCAAATATCTAATGTCAAAGGCCATATTGACTGGTCGACTCGCTAAATGGGCTCTGCTCTTGATGGAGTTCTCGATAACGTATCAACCTTTCAAGGCAGTGAAAGGCCTGGCCATCGCCGACTTCCTCGCTGAGCATCCGATACCGGCTGATTCTCCTCTGAATTGCGAGTTTCCAGACGAACATGCGTTTGACGCTATTGATGGGAACGACACCCGATGGGAACTCTATTTTGATGGAGCATCTTCCATGAAGAAGCGCAAACAATGTACCCCTATAATCAAATCGGGGTAGGCCTCATCTTCATGACTCCACAAGGAGGGATAATGCGCTTCGCTTTCTCCTTAACAGAGCCGAGGACAAACAATGAAGCCGAATACGAAGCTTTGATAGCAGGACTCGAGATCGCCATCGACATGGGAATTGAAAACATCCTCATATACGGAGATTCTCAACTCGTCGTTAGTCAAGTAAACGGCGACTACCAAACGTGCAAACCGGAATTGGTAAAATACGGTGAAAAGGTGCAACAACTGTTGACCCAAATTCCCTCCTATACTTTGGAAAGCATACTGCGCGCGGAAAACAGCAAAGCAGACGCGTTGGCCAAACTTGCTAAAGAACTGGCTGACGAGAACCTCAATGACGTTAGAATCGTGGTACAAAGCCGTCGGGTGCTTGCCCCAGCAGAAATATCTCCGGAATCATCCGAAGAAAAAGGAGCAAGCGAGCAGACGACCCTGCAAGTAAAAGATTGGGAAAATACCGAGGATTGGAGAGAAGTCTTCATAGATTACTTCAAGTCCCACCGAATGCCTGAAGAAGCGTCCACAAGACACCAGCTCATGAAACGAGCTCTGTCTTTCACCTTCGTCAACGATACTCTATACAAGAGGTCATTTGATTCTCTGTGGCTAAGATGCTTAGGACCTGACGAAGCAAAAAGGGTCGTCCAGGAAGTTCATGACGGACTCTGTGGTTCTCACCAAGCAGGCCCAAAGATGAAGTTGAAGATCAAACGGATGGGCTACTACTTGCCCACGATGATTCAGGACTGCCTCGAATATGCGAAGCAATGCCACTCATGCCAAATTCATGGGGACTTCATACACCAGCATCCAAATCCACTCCATCCAACGGTGGCTAGCTGGCCGTTCGAGATGTAGGGAACTGACATAGTCGGCCCCATCGAACCAGCATCGTCTAGGGGACATCGTTTCATCCTGGTAACGACTGACTACTTCTCTAAATGGGCAGAAGCGGTACCACTGAGGGAAGTGAAGACGGAGAATATCCTCCATTTCTTCAAGACGCATGTCATATATCGGTTTGAAACTCCGCGATGGATCATCTCCGATAACGGGCCAACTTACAGAAGCCACAAGATCAGTCGCATCGCGCAACAACACAATATAGACTGGAGATATTCCTCGGTTTATAATCCGCGAGCTAACGGTCTAGCTGAGGCCTTCAACAACACCTCGACAAAGATCATGAAGAAAACAGTGTCCCGAAATAAGAAAGACTGGCACGAGAGACTGCAAGAGGCTCTTTGGGCGTATCGAACTACATTTAAGACGGCCACAAATACAACGACGTACGCGTTGGTATTTGGGACGGAAGCAGTACTCCCCCTTGAGATAGAGTTACCCTCTCTACGAGTGGTAGTCCACTACGAGCTGACGGACGAAGAAAATGCTCACCTTCGGCTTGAGGGACTTGACGCCCTTGATGAAATCCGGCTCATAGCGCAACAAAATCTGGAAGCTTATAAATCAAAGATGACACGCTCATATGAAATATTGACCCGACTGAGGACATTCCGCCAAGGCGAACTCGTGCTAGTGGTCAAAAGGCCTATGATTCCCAATCGCGCCAAGCGAGGAAAGTTTGAGCCAAACTATGAAGGCCCGTACATCAAAGATAAGGTCTACCAGGGTGGGGCCTATCTACTCATAGATATGCACAGTGAAAGGCCTTTCAGGCCAATAAACGGTCGCTTTCTAAAGAGATACTACGCTTAATGAGCCGCAGCCTAGGTCAATGGTAGATGACAACGACTATGTCCGCTCGCTATCTTCCTAAGCTCAAGCTTTATAAGCAGTAGCCGGCCTTCTCCATGACGGACCGAAACGTCCTTAAACTAATAGCGGACCGAAACGTCCTTAAACTAATACCGCAGCATCCGTAGGATGACAAGATAAAAAAAAAAGAAGAAAAATATAATAAATAAAAACGGTAAGTCCATAAGTAAGAAGGGCACGGATGAAAACCCGAAAGGGTTCCGTGAGTAAAAACAGCAGGGCTACCGGCGTGTGTTCGTGAAAACCCGAAATGGCACGACCTCGTTAAAAAAAGAGAAGAAAATAAAAGGAATAAAAAACGGTATGTCCATAAGCAAAATGGGCACGGATGAAAACCCGAAAGGGCTCCGTGAGTAAAAACAGCAGGACTACCGGCGAGTGTTTGTGAAAACCCGAAAGGGCGCAACCTCGTTAAAAGACACTTATAAGGTCCCCTCGACCTTGTAAGGAGGAACCACTCGCGTGAGATCCTTACGACTCACATGGGAGCATCACACTTAGGGATCCCTACGATTCCCAAGGAGAAAATACACTTACGAGATCCACACGACACGTAAGGAGAACTCTCTTATGGGACCCTCACGGCTCATAAGATTTGAAAGTCTTAAGTTACAGAGACCTGAACCTGTGCTTAAGCAGCCCCCACAACTTCCAATATTTCCCTACAAGTGGCTCAATACTGACCCTTGTATACAATCCACGGGAGCGAATAAATATTTCCCTAACCAAGTCCCATACGTGACGGGGGATATGTTCGCATGGTGAACAACCCTTGTAAATCCTCCCGATTTACAAAAAGAAAACCCTCCTGTAGGATCCTTACGACTTACAGAGGAACAAACACTTAGGAATCCTCACGATTCCTTAGGAGAAAATACACCTACAAGATCCTCACGACTTGTAGGGAGAAATACCTTTGTGAGACCCTTACGGCTCATGAAGTTAAAAGCCTTAGTCGACAGGACCCTAACCCTGTTCGCTAAGCCACCTTTGTTCGACATCGACAGAGGCAGATGATGATTCGCTCCTGGAATTATCCCAGTTGTAGCGGTGCTGAGGCCAAAATCGGTGTCTAATTTCAGGTTTACGGCGAAAAGCCGATAGGCCGCACATGCATACGAAATAGCCGAAATGATGGGGCAACTTGCAATAAAAAGCAGCAAGTAAAATGTATGCATGCAAAATAGCCGAAATGATTGGGCAACTCGCAATAAAAAGCAGCGAGTAAAAATAAAATAAAATAGCCGAAATGATTGAGCACCACGAAAAATAGCCGAAATGATTGGGCAATCGCGACCTTCGCGATATAAAAGCTGAAATGATAGAGCATCGCGGAAATAAAACAAAAAAAAAGAAGAAAATGATGAAACTTTGGCCCTACGGTTAAGATCACATCGATCCCTGTATACAATCCAAGGGCGCAAACAAAGAGGGAACCGTACTTTCCCAGCAGGCTCCGCCAGAAAACGAAGCCAAATCTCGACGGTTCATCCCGACTCCGAAGAAACCAGTGTATTTAGCAAACACCTCAACTCATGGATACAAACACTCCTTGACGAGAGCCACCTGATCCGCGTCGACGTCCAGAGCAACCGGTGCCTCCGCGGGAAATTCTCAACTCGTTTCAACTCCAAGGAAACAAATAATCCTTGGCGCTAAGGAAACAAATAATCCTTAGCAGATTCCTCGACTCACGGATACAAACACTCTTTGACGAGAGCCTCCTGATCTGCGTCGACTCGCAGAGCCACCAGTGCCTCCGTGGGAAATTCTCGACTCGTTTCAAACCCCAAGGAAACAAATAATCCTTGGCGCTAAGGAAACAAATAATCCTTAGCAGATTCCTCGACTCACGGATACAAACACTCCTTGACGAGAGCCTCCTGATCCGCGTCGACTCGTAGAGCAACCAGTGCCTCTGTGGGAAATTCTCGACTCGTTTTAACCCCAAGGAAACAAATAATCCTTGGCGCTAAGGAAACAAATAATCCTTAGCAGATTCCTCGACTCACGGATACAAACACTCCTTGACGAGAGCCTCCTGATCCGCGTCGACTCGCAGAGCCACCAGTGCCTCCGTGGGAAATTCTCGACTCGTTTCAAACCCCAAGGAAAAAAATAATCCTTGGCGCTAAGGAAACTGTTAGTTGTATGTATGCCCTAGAGGCCAGTATTGTACAGATGATGTATATTATATTGGATGCTTGGACATATATAGAGATGAATTTCTTGCTCGATATGATAGTATGCTATCTGGTTACTTTTTATCTTAACATGTACACTAGTCTCTTTATACTGTTTTATAGTTACATGTTGGTAAAGCCCTTAGGATATGTACTTGACTACCTGGACTATGATGCAGATCATACTAGTGGGGACATGGTAGTCCATAAGTACATCCTTCAAGGTCCCTAGTCGTGGGTGTATCGAGACGGGGCATCGATATACCAGTGTAGACTAGCGTATACGCTTCTCGACCCATGAGATGGGCGATGGATGATCCCATATCCATTGGTGTTTGACATCAGAGATGGTATACGGGTGCTCAGTGGAGACTGGGTACACTGGACGGACTCGCCGAGAACTCCCAGATGGTATTATACCTCACGTCAGATGGCAGTTCTCAGGTGACACTTTTACAGGTTAGTCTGTAGACCCGAGATCGTCATAGAGTCTTGTGTGAATCCCACTGTGCTTTGATCTCCACCTTACCACGTCCATGAGGGTGTGCAAAACGGTGGTGTTTGGGTACAGTCCCGAGTCACATGGAGGCAATGAGCGATAGGAGGGGTTTCGTCTCTCCCGGTATTGGGGGTTGATGTTGCGCAGTGCTCGATTGGCCGTAACAGGGAAGTCCCTGGCCAGGGCTGATCAGAGATTTGCTGGTAAGTGTTACCAGTAGTTTCTCGACCCGTTACGAGCCTCATATCGGCACGACTTATCGAGTTATTCGGGTCTGACGTTTACCACCCCTAGACTTGATATGCGACATATCAGACGAAGAGACCGGATTGTACGGTAAGTGTTACTGGTCGGATTCGCAGGAGTGTGAGCGGGCTAGCTCGTCGATCTTCTGATCTCTCAATACCCGGGTGGCCGTTACGTTTAGCAGACCGCTTGCGGCTTGTGGGTGCTTGATATGATCATCATCTGCTACCGGCGTATTGACGAGTCTTTAGAGTCCTACACAGAGGTTTCCTGGCTCAAGAGAAACGAAATAGGAGCGCATATGAGATATGTGCAGGACCGAGAATAATGCGTGTATGTGATACCGTATTCCATTCTCGCGATATATGTATCGAATGGTCATATTCGATATAACCTAGTTATCGAATCGAAGATCGATTCGATAAGCCGATACATTGAATACTAGTCGGTCATGTGCGACATGACCGGATCATTGAATCAAGTGTTGATTTAATGATTTAATGTATAATTATATATTTGATATATTACTTTGCATTAACTAGTATTGGTTCACTTTAAACGGATTTTCTCACTTGGATTGCACATTCTATATGTGATATACTTTTGTGCACTTTTTTGTATCATGTTTGATGATACTTGATAATATGGTTAAGTGAATAGAATTAAACCATGGTTATTATGATAATTAGGGTTTTGCATATTTATTTATTCATTTCTTTATTTATTTATTTGGAAATGATTATGATAAGAATGGTGGCTTTCTTTGTCTTTTAGTTGAAGCTTCATGAAGCTTTGACTTCTTAACCATTCTTGTCATCATGCTTAACCCTAACCCATCCATTAACCATGGTCTATTCTCTACACTTGACCCTAGTTAGAATTATGATAAGTATTCCATTTTCTTTTCATTTTAATGAGAACTTATCATAATTCTATCATCTTCTTCTTCTTCTTCAAGTGAGAAACCTAGATGCCATTAATGGCAACTTGAGATCTAGTAAGATAAATCCAATTCTAAAGTGAACCCACCTCCTATTTCTTCACCCTCTACCTCTTGCCAAGTTGTTTTGGGTGTTTTCTTCACAAGTTTCACAACTTTGTGAAGTCGGAGCTTGAGCTTATGCAACCTCGACGTAGATCGTATTTGACACGAAGCCGACGACCTATTCCGCACGTTTCTCCGATGAAGCCGTCACGAGAGTTCAAGGTTCAAGATGGACAGCGAGAGGACGCCCTCGTGGAGCTAAGGAAGTGGGTATCCGGATCTACAAAGGTTGTAGCATCTTAACTTTAGTTAAATTGTTAACTAGTTTTATATTTCACCTAGAATTCTAGTCTAAGTTCCGTGTTACGGTTTCTCGGCACCATAATTTTTGTAAATTGGCATGTTCGATGCCTTGTGAGACTTCCTTAGGATGCCTAAGAACCCTACAGTGGTATCAGAGCCTAGCTAGTGCCTTAGGCGAAGTCTAGACGGAATTTGAAGTCCGATCGAACCCGAAACCGCATTTTTACACGCTCTCTGGACTTTTTCTGAAAACGTGGATTTTTCCAGATTAAAAATGCCTAAAAAATTCAGCAGGAAGATCTAAGAAATCTGGTGAAACACGAGATCATAAGGCCTCCAAACAGCCGCGGAAACGCAGCAGAAGCATGGCTTCTGCCGCGGTTCCGCCGCCTACTGTTCACTTTGCTCAATTTTGTTTGCATAGTAATTCTTCTTTTCTGGTGCTGAGTTTTATGGGAATTTTTAATAATTATTCAAGAGTTGAATTTTCTGGGATGCTTTGGGGATTCGGTGTTTCGATCGGGGTATCAAATTTCGTCTTTGTGGCCTTCCGGATAATTTTTAGAATATGTTAAAAAGTTCGACCGGATATAAATACCCAATTTTTCCCCTGTCGGGAGATTTCCAAATGTTTGATTTCTCTGTGGTTTAAACACGTTCTGAGTAGTGCAAGTAACGCGATGGTCCCTCTAGAAGACAACAAACCTTAACTCGATTATGTGACCGTCTTGAACTGCCCTTTGAACCTTCGGGTTTGGGGCAGTACGGCGTGCCACATGTGAGGCGTTGGCTTGACCCTTCTACGGCTGGACCGTTAGTACTGAGGCATGAAATGAATGTCTTTGAACCTATTTCATGTGTTGATTGGTGTTGGGAAAACTTGGGTGTTCGAATGTTCGATCGGAAAGTTTAATATATTCTATTTGTCCGGAATTGGATACAATAATTAGAATTCACAAGTAGTTATGAGATAACTGAATGAATGTTATAAATCTAGCAATTTAGTCCCATATGATATTGAAAAGAGTTTTCGATAATGAGACTAAAATGCGGGATTTATATCTGTTAGGCATGCGATGTCTAAAGAGGTTGCGGATTCCAATTGTTGTAGTTTTACACTTTCTTTTCTGTGACCGTAAGTGTAGTATGTTCATATCGCCGGTTTCGTTGCTATACGTCAACGACAATTGGGGTATGCATACTTACTTACGTTGATGTCATGTGATGTTATGTGTTGCTGGATATGTTATATTGGATCGTCGTGTTCGAATAGCCGGGGTTTTTTATGTGAGATGAGTGTTTTTCTTTTTCATTCATGTAAAAACTTGTATGTAATATTCTTTCTTTTGGGGCACTTCCAGGTAGCGGAAGTTGTCACCCTTTGTATATTATTTACTTTTCAGCATTAGGATAGACCCAAGGAGGGGAGCACAAGTAACCGGGTTCTGGGGTCCAGTGGGAGACCAACTCGAGGAGTCTAGTCCGGGTCTCCTAACCCTAGAATTGGCAGGGTTGCTTACCGCTCTCGTAGGGGTCTAGGGGTGTGTGATTGGCTATTCATCACGACCGTGGAATCCGTGTTTTATACTGGCTCGTATTGAAAACACGGACGTCCTATTATATCCAATATTTCATATGTTAATTCTGCTGCGATATCTGTGTTGTGATTCTGTGATGGATATAGTATATAGTATATATGATATATTATATAGACGTTACTTATGTTTTACACCCGCACTAGCCCTGCCCTGCTCTGTCGTTAGTTACCTAACCTAACGGTGCACGAGGGGACATCGAGGCGAATGCGGATGGCATAAGTGTACGTCATATCTATCTGTGATGTTTAGGTATTAAATGATGGGACTTCATTAATGTGATTAATGAAAGAAAAGAAACCAAATGATGTTGTAGAATCAAATTTTAAACAAAACAGGTAGCTACAGTTCTTGCTTTGCATAGCGGTATATATGATATACCCTGCACCTTATTCGATGAGGAAAGGACCGAGATCCCTTCACCGGGAGTGACTCCTTTAGCAATAACCGGCAGATGCTACACACTCGGTTTGGCTTTGATTGCTTTTAAGAGTTTTTGCTTTGCACAGTGATATATATGATATATCCCGCACCTCATTCGACGAGGAAAGGGCCGACGATCCCTTCACCGGGAGTGACCCCTTTAGCAAAACTAGAAAAGCCTCAAAATCACTCCATTTTTAAAACTTCATTTGATTCTACAACGATATCAAGTTCATTACGCTCATGGTTTTATGAAAACCTGCGTAGCCCTCCGTCATTTCAGATAAGTACTAATTAGTATTCGTGCTACGGTAGTTTGGCATTCGTCAAGGCGTAGTGTACGGTAGCTAACTAGTATTTATCTGCTTATGCATATGATGCAGATTGGATTAGGGTATTCGTACGGTGTTGTTTGGCATTCGTCAAGGGCCGTGCGGGTGGGTTTAATTCAATCAAGAAATGTACGGGTTGAACTTGACTAGTAGACTATGGGTTGTTTGGCATTCGTCAAGGTCATAGAACACTAGGGGTAAAATATTATCGGGAATTTCAAGTGTTGAAATTTGCAATGAGATTGCATACCTTCTATGAGATAGTTGGATCCCGATACCCACTGCGAGTAAGAGTTACTCCCGGGAGAGTTTTACACATTACGATTAGCCGATCAAGTAGGTGTCTAGAAAGGTGTTAACGAGGTTACGCCTCTGGGAAAACGAGGTTTACATTAATTAGGTTCGTGTGAAAGCACGGGGGACCTCCCTCAAAGTACCGACACTAGCCTGGCTGAAAGATTGGCGAACTTGTAGTGTGTAATTAATCCCGGCTAGTCTTTCCTTTTAGGGTTTGAAGGAAGATTTGATAAAAAGCAGTGGGAGCCATCCTGATTAGATAAGATAATAACCAATCTGATCTTGCACGAGCATACGCTAAAGTGTTTTCTTCTCTCTCTCTCCAGGTAGCGACCATTTCATGCCTTAATCAAGATAATAATATGGATGTATTGACCGAACCCGCATGTTATACTGTGCAGGGGAACGTTGAACCCGTTCTATCTTATAAGTGTTATAAGAATGAACAGGAAACAGGAGAATATCTGGATTCTCAAGACGCCCAAAAGAACATGCATGTTGATGCATCTTCTAAAGGTGTGTTGGTTATTGAGAACTGTTTCTCAGTTCACCCTACGTCCTGGGTATTAGATGCCGGATCAGGATCCCACATATGTAAACAGTTACATGGGCTACGAAAAGGTAGAGAACTGGGGAAAGGTGATCATTCCGTTCAAGTTGGGAACGGTGCAAGTGTTGCAGCCAAAGAAGTTGGCGAATATCACCTAGTATTACCAAGTGGTGATACAATAATTCTGAATGAGTGCTATTATATACCGAACATGATGTGCAACATTATATCAGTTTCTTTATTGAGTAAAGAAGGATATAATTTTGTAGTAAAGGATAATGTTATGAACATATTCCTAGATCAAAAGTTGATTGCATCAGGCTCGCTACATAATGGCATATTCATTCTAAATCAAAATACAGTCCTCAATATACAAAACACACACAAGAGGAAAAATTCAGAAATGAACGAATCCTTCTTGTGGCATTGTAGACTTGGTCATATCAATGCGACACGGCTGGCTAAGCTACATAAGGATGGTTATTTGAATCCGTTCGAATTATCATCTTATGATACTTGCCATTCATGTCTCAAAGGAAAAATGACCAAAGCTCCGTTTAGTGGACACGGAGAAAGAGTTACTGAACTCTTAGGACTGATACATAGTGATGTATGCGGTCCTATGTCTACACATGCCAGGGATGGTTCTTCCTACTTCGTTACATTCACTGACGATCTCTCTAGATACGGGCATGTGTTCCTGTTGAAACACAAGTCTGAAGCTTTTGAGAAATTCAGAGAATATAAGCACGAAGTAGAGAACCAAACGGGCAAAAGTATTAAGATCCTTCGATCTGATCGAGGAGGAGAATACTTGAGCAATGAGTTCCAAGATTATCTAAAAGAGAATGGGATTCTCTCTCAGCTTACTCCACCTTATACACCACAGCACAACGGTGTATCGGAACGAAGGAATCGCACCCTATTAGATATGGTGCGTTCAATGATGAGCACAGCTGAGTTACCTATTTCCTTCTGGGGGTATACGCTTGAGACAGCCATACACCTATTGAATATGGTTCCTACCAAATCAGTGCCTACCACTCCATATGAGATATGGAGAGGGAAGAGACCATCTCTTAAGTATGTTAAGATATGGGGTTGTCCAGCCTATGTCAAAAGACAAAATCCGGACAAACTCGAGGCAAGATCTGTCTTATGTAAGTTTGTAGGATATCCCAAAAATTCACAAGGGTATATCTTCTACCACCCCGAGGAACAAAAGGTGTTTGTTTCTCGACATGCCACTTTCTTAGAAAAAAGTTTTCTTATGAAACAGATTAGTGGCATTGAGGTAGAACTGGAAGAAGTTCCAGCAACACAAACTGTAACAGAAGACTTGGTGGAACCAGAGGATTCAGTAGAACTCAACGAACCCCAGCCTCTCCGCCGATCTAGTATGGTATCTCGTCCACCTGAGAGATACTACGGTTTTCTCATTGACGGTGGAAGCGAGGATTGCATCATGGAGGATGATGACCCAACTAGCTTCGAGCAGGCCATCACGAGTAGGGACTCGGTGAAATGGCTGGATGCTATGCGGTCCGAGATGGAATCCATGTACACCAACAAAGTATGGACTTTGGACGTTGCTCCTGAAGGGGTAAAACCCATTGGGAGCAAGTGGATCTTTAAGAAGAAACTTGGTGTAGATGGGAAAGTGGAGACTTTCAAAGCTAGACTTGTAGCAAAGGGTTTTCGTCAAAGACCAGGTGTGGACTATGACGAGAC
The DNA here is from genome assembly GCA_030015575.1 of Agapanthus africanus. NCBI lineage: Eukaryota > Viridiplantae > Streptophyta > Magnoliopsida > Asparagales > Amaryllidaceae > Agapanthus > Agapanthus africanus. The sequence continues at coordinate 290,192,173 of CM057347.1, read as the reverse complement.
CTTTTCTCCAGTGGCTATGCTTAAATCCATCCGGATCATGCTTGCCATCGCTGCTTATCATGATTACGAAATCTGGCAAATGGATGTTAAGACCGCCTTTCTAAATGGTGATTTAGAAGAGTGCGTGTACATGACTCAGCCAGAGGGCTTCGTAGACAGTCGGAGCAGCGGGAAGGTTTGCAAGCTGCTTAAATCCATTTATGGATTAAAGCAAGCATCGCGGAGTTGGAACATCTGCTTTGACGTCGTTATCAAAGAGTTTGATTTCGTCAAAAATCCAGATGAACCTTGTATCTACAAGAAGGTGGCAGAGAGTAAGGTTGTCTTCCTCGTATTGTATGTGGACGACATACTCTTGATAGGAAATGATATTCCTATGCTGCAATCGGTCAAGCTCTTCTTATCACAAAGATTCTCAATGAAAGATCTTGGTGATGCCTCCTGCATATTGGGAATTAGGATCTATAGAGATAGATCCAAAAGGATTTTGGGATTGTCCCAATCCAGGTACATTGACACCATACTAAAAAGGTTTAGTATGGAAGAGTCCAAGCGTGGGAACTTACCCACGATCTATGGAGTCACTCTCTCCAAAGAGATGTCTCCCAAGACTGATTTGGAGAGAGCTCGCATGCAAGGGATACCCTATGCTTCGGCAGTAGGATCTATCATGTATGCGATGCTATGTACCAGACCCGATGTAGCATACTCACTAAGTATAGTGAGCAGGTATCAAGCTGATCCTGGAGAGAGTCACTGGACAGCTGTGAAGAGCATTCTCAAGTACTTACGAAGGACTAGAGATATGTTCTTGGTGTATGGTAACGGAGAGCTCCAAGTGGAGTCCTTTACCGATTCGAGCTTCCAGAGTGATAAGGACGACTCTAAGTCGCAGTCGGGCTTTGTCTTTACCCTTTACGGAGGGGCGGTTAGCTGGAAGAGTTCCAAGCAGGAAACCGTGGCAGACTCGACGATGGAGGCTGAATACATCGCTGCCAACGATGCTGCTAAAGAAGCTGTCTGGATCAAGAAGTTCATTACTGAACTTGGTGTGGTTCCATCCATTGTGCATCCAATACCTTTATATTGCAATAACAATGGAGCGATGGCTTTGGCCAAGGAACCCAGGTCCCATCAGCGGTCCAGGCATATTCTGAGGCGGTATCACCTGATCCGGGAGATAGTTGATCGCCGGGAGATCGAGGTTAGGAGGGTTGACACGAAGAACAACACGGCGGATCCACTCACGAAGGCCATTCCCCAGACACAGTTTGAGAGACTCTTCGGGATGCTCGGTATGCGATACTACAGCAGCTGGCCCTAGTGCAAGTGGGAGATTGTTAGTTGTATGTATGCCCTAGAGGCCAGTATTGTACAGATGATGTATATTATATTGGATGCTTGGACATATATAGAGATGACTTTCTTGCTCGATATGATAGTATGCTATCTGGTTACTCTTTATCTTAACATGTACACTAGTCTCTTTATACTGTCTTATAGTTACATGTTGGTAAAGCTCTTAGGATATGTACTTGACTACCTGGACTATGATGCAGATCATACTAGTGGGGACATGGTAGTCCATAAATACATCCTTCAAGGTCCTTAGCCGTGGGTGTATCGAGACGGGGCATCGATATACCAGTGTAGACTAGCGTATACGCTTCTCGACCCATGAGATGGGCGATGGATGATCCCATATCCATTGGTGTTTGACATCAGAGATGGTATACGGGTGCTCAGTGGAGACTGGGTACACTGGACGGACTCGCCGAGAACTCCCAGATGGTATTATACCTCACGTCAGATGGCAGTTCTCAGGTGACACTTGTACAGGTTAGTCTGTAGACCCGAGATCGTCATAGAGTCTTGTGTGATTCCCACTGTGCTTTGATCTCCACCTTACCACGTCCATGAGGGCGTGCAAAACGGTGGTCTTTGGGTACAGTCCCGAGTCACATGGAGGCAATGAGCGATAGGAGGGGTTTCGTCTCTCCCGGTATTGGGGGTTGATGTTGCGCAGTGCTCGATTGGCCGTAACAGGGAAGTCCCTGGCCAGGGCTGATCAGAGATTTGCTGGTAAGTGTTACCAGTATTTTCTCGACCCGTTACGAGCCTCACATCGGCACGACTTATCGGGTTATTGGGGTCTGACGTTTACCACCCCTAGACTTGATATGCGACATATCAAACGAAGAGACCGGACTGTACGGTAAGTGTTACTGGTCGGATTCGCAGGAGTGTGAGCGGGCTAGCTCGTCGATCTTCTGATCGCTCAATACCCGGGTGGCCGTTACGTTTAGCAGACCGCTTGCGGCTTGTGGGTGCTTGATATGATCATCATCTGCTACCGGCGTATTGACGAGTCTTTAGAGTCCTACACAGAGGTTTCCTGGCTCAAGCGAAACGAAATAGGAGCGCATATGAGATATGTGCAGGACCGAGAATAATCCGTGTATGTGATACCGTATTCCATTCTCGCGATATATGTATCGAATGGTCATATTCGATATAACCTAGTTATCGAATCGAAGATCGATTCGATAAGCCGATACATTGAATACTAGTCGGTCATGTGCGACATGACCGGATCATTGAATCAAGTGTTGATTTAATGATTTAATGTATAATTATATATTTGATATATTACTTTGCATTAACTAGTATTGGTTCACTTTAAACGGATTTTCTCACTTGGATTGCACATTCTATATGTGATATACTTTTGTGCACTTTTTTGTATCATGTTTGATGATACTTGATAATATGGTTAAGTGAATAGAATTAAACCATGGTTATTATGATAATTAGGGTTTTGCATATTTATTTATTCATTTCTTTATTTATTTATTTGGAAATGATTATGATAAGAATGGTGGCTTTCTTTGTCTTTTAGTTGAAGCTTCATGAAGCTTTGACTTCTTAACCATTCTTGTCATCATGCTTAACCCTAACCCATCCATTAACCATGGTCTATTCTCTACACTTGACCCTAGTTAGAATTATGATAAGTATTCCATTTTCTTTTCATTTTAATGAGAACTTATCATAATTCTATCATCTTCTTCTTCTTCTTCAAGTGAGAAACCTAGATGCCATTAATGGCAACTTGAGATCTAGTAAGATAAATCCAATTCTAAAGTGAACCCACCTCCTATTTCTTCACCCTCTACCTCTTGCCAAGTTGTTTTGGGTGTTTTCTTCACAAGTTTCACAACTTTGTGAAGTCGGAGCTTGAGCTTGTGCAACCTCGACGTAGATCGTCTTTGACACGAAGCCGACGACCTATTCCGCACGTTTCTCCGATGAAGCCGTCACGAGAGTTCAAGGTTCAAGATGGACAGTGAGAGGACGCCCTCGTGGAGCTAAGGAAGTGGGTATCCGGATCTACAAAGGTTGTAGCATCTTAACTTTAGTTAAATTGTTAACTAGTTTTATATTTCGCCTAGAATTCTAGTCTAAGATCCGTGTTAGGGTTTCTCGGCACCATAATTTTTGTAAATTGGCATGTTCGATGCCTTGTGAGACTTCCTTAGGATGCCTAGGAACCCTACAGAAACAAATAATTATTAGCAGATTCCTCGACTCACGGATACAAACACTCCTTGACGAGAGCCTCCTGATCCGCGTCGACTCGCAGAGCCACCAGTGCCTCCGTGGGAAATTCTCGACTCGTTTCAAACCCCAAGGAAATAAATAATCCTTGGCGCTAGGGAAACAAATAATCCTTAGCAAATTCCTCGACTCACAGATACAAACACTCCTTGACGAGAGCCTCCTGATCCGTGTCGACTCGCAGAGTCACCAGTGCCTCCGTGGGAAATTCTCGACTCGTTTCAAACCCCAAGGAAACAAATAATCCTTGGCGCTAGGGAAACAAATAATCCTTAGAAAATTCCTCGACTCACGGATACAAACACTCCTTGACGAGAGCCTCCTGATCCGCGTCGACTCGCAGAGCCAACAGTGCCTCCGTGGGAAATTCTGGACTAGTGTCAACACCAAGGAAACAAATAATCCTTGGCGCTAGGGAAACAAATAATCCTTAGAAAATCCTTCGACTCAGGGAAACAAACAATCCTTGACGAGAGCCTCCTGATTCGCGTCGGCTCGCAGAGAAACTAGTGTCTCTGCGCGAAAATTCCCGATTCGTCTCAACTTGCAAGATGAAGCCTCAGGCAGCAAGGATTAAAAAACTTGCTTCCTGAACAATGGGACCCTGCAAGTCGATCTAAAACGGTCTCTTGCATACTATTCACGGGTCTCACTCTCCAAAATTGAGTTTCGACAAGGAGGGAAACAACCGCTTACGAATCCTCTCGACTCGTAAGAGGGAAAAATTCTCTTATATGATCCTTACGACTTATAAGAGAAAATCACACTTAGGAATCCTCACGATTCCTAAGGAGAAAAACCCACCTACGAGATCCTCTCGATCCGTAGGGAGAAAAGTCTCTATGAGACCCTCACGGCTCATAGAGTTGAAAAGTCTTAGGCGGCAGATCTGAACCTGCGGCCTAAGCCATCGCTATCTCTTGGAGAAATTAAGTTATCTGCCAATTAGGTTTATCGAGACATCATGCTGAGAAGGGAGAAAGCAAAGAAATAGTACAAGACATTGCAAAAAGGAATGTGTATCTTTATTCATAAATTCAATCAAAATACAAGGCGAATCATATAAAGAAAAAAGAATGTATATATACTATGCAAAAATTACAAATGTGTAAATGATACAAAATGTTCAGGGAGAAGGAAGCCTCTTGAATAGTTCTATCAATTGCTCGCGTACTTCCTTCCACGCCTTCTCTTGATCAGCCGCCACCGCCAGTTCGGCCTCTACTTGAGCCCGCTGCTGCATGAAGGATGCAAGCTGTTCCCCAATGACCTGCTGAGCAGCTTCACGGCCTCGGGCATCACGCTCGGCGGCATCAAGCTTCCGCTTTAGTGCTAGCCCATTAGAGATACGCTCCAGGAGGCCTTCAAAGACAGCTTTCACCTCGGCAGCATTCGTCCTAACTTCAGCGCGCAGGCAAGAAGTTGCGCTTGAAGATTCCTGACGTTCCTTTAACCGTAAAGCGGCTTCTTGCTCCAAATGGCGGAAATAAGAAGTGCTTCGCTCGAGCTAGGCTGTCCGTTGGGTACTTATGGCCAAAACTTCAGGGGAAGGACCCGTCGACTCCAACCGATGTAGGCAGGCCTCGATCTCCCTGCAGTGGTTAACCCAAGATTCGACGACGCCTTCGTTGTGAAAGTTTACGAGCGCCGCCAACGTTGGGTTAACCTCCACAGCGAAATCTGCGGCAGAGGGGAGAGCGCCCGCGTTAAGCACTTCGATATACCCGCTCAGCATGCCCAAACTCATCATGGCACCCTTTGAAGATGGACGTTACAAGAAAGGGCCTGCCAGTGAAAGGACTCGAGACTCAAGAGGGATCGGAGCCGGAACGATAGCTGCAAAACAAAACATAGTTAAACGATGGTTCAAGAGATGTTGAAGAGTCATCAAAAAGGAAATTTACTATACCAGCTGCAACGGATGGCAAAGCCGGAAGGGACGGTGGCGTGGCGGGTCTTGCGTCCCCTCCTTCGATTTGTAGCACTACAATAAGGAAGAGGAAAAGTCAGAAATAATCCCATTGCTAAAAAAAAAAGAAAAAAGAAAGACATCGAAGTGAAAATATACTCACCGGCACCACTAGAGGGAGAAGCGAGCTCAGACGGGAAGGAGAAGTGCGGAAGCAACACCTGATGGATATGATCAAAAAGCACTCCTGAAAGGACACGGTGGTACTACGTTAGTATAGAAATCATGTGGCTAAAAGATAAACTAATCAATCGCAGATCCATACCTTCTAACGTCTGCGATGGCTTAAGGGAATGCTGGGAGGTGACCACCGCCAAGGCAGTAGTTGATGGTGCTCCTTCGAGCAATGGAGCATCGGCGCTGGCCGCACCTGCGTTCAAAACAAAGACAAACTTGTTAAGGGAAGATCGCAAGATATAATAAAGGGATGACAGTAACTTGAGATTTACCTGATGAGCTCCCGGCTGAAACGGAGGCGACCCCCTCCTCCATCGATATGAGGCCACCGCCCGTGGCCTCATCCCCCGACTCGATGAGGACCGTCGCCGTGCTTGCGCGGCCAGGAGACGGTGGAAGATCGTACACAGGGAAGGCAATAACCGGAGCATTGCCGGACTCTTGAGAAAGAGCGGCTGACTCTTCCCCAAGAGTCGTGCCCATCTTACCTGCTACTTCGAGATCGGCGGTCTCCATCGCCTCATTAGCCGTCACCGTGAGATCGCCCACCTCAAGCGCCTCACCCGCCACTACCTCGGGCTCAGTTATAAGGGTCGTCTTATTTGCCGCTTCCTCAGGCTCGGCATCAACGACTTTCTCTGGCATAGCCCCCTCGGCCCTTGCCTCAGGTTCAACAACCCCGACGAAGCTTCCCACCATCGGCTCGGGCTCGACCAGTGCCTCTTCCTCTGGCCCCTCAGGTTCAACAGTCTCCGCCTCCCCTTCGGTTGGACTTGTCCCTGTAGAACAAGATAAATAAGAACCGATAGGTTAACAATTATTTCAGTAAAGTCTTGCAAAATACATTACCGGAGCTAGACTTGTCATTAACACTCCGAACAGCACGCGCCACCTGTCTGCGAGCGGTGGATAGGGCGACGAGAGCCTCTTCTGAGGGAGTATCAGCACGAGGAATGGTGCTTGGGCCCACTCCTGTGGCCAAAGCAGCCCTGCGCTCCTTCGCCTCACGCCTCAGCCGCTTCCTCTCCTCCTGGGCCGATGAGACGGCCTCACCAGAGCCTCATTCATTGAAGCATCCTCGTCCGTATACAGGGATGCCTCCAAATTCTTCAAGGCATCCCTCGTCGACTTGTCAAGTCGAGGCTCTTGCGGCAACCCCGACGAGACCGGAATTCCAGTAACAGGTTCGGGGAGGATCTCCTCATCGACTGGTATATCCCCTGCAAAGAAACAAATGAAGAAAGTTAGGTTGACCATCGAAAAATATAACGAAATTTTTTTTAAAAAAAGGGGGGTGGGACATACCGGCGCCCGTGTTCATATCAGATTTTTGCATTTTCATACCGCCCAATTTTTATCACATTGCATATCGGTAGATACTCTTGAGCCGTGTTTGCTAGTCAATTGCAGGATACAGGTTCTCGGCTCTAAACGGTGAAATTCATGGAAAAACACGACAAAACCCGGGTTTCTGCCAACCACAGATAAAACACGGATCTCCACTCTTTATCCGTCTGTTGCCACACACCAGTTTAAGAGACAAAATGGCAAATCAATGTCGTTTTCATGCACAAGGCTCAATGGCAGCACAAGATCCAAGAAATCTACACGGAGCTCGAGGAAATCATGACAAAAAGATCCACATCAAATCACCTTTTGCTCAACAGAAATTCTGGAAAAATCGTGAAGAAAATATGAGAAAATACATATACCAGAATAAAGGGCACACAGAACCAGAGAAGCACAAGAAAACCGAGGAGCCAACTGCTCTATTAGGCCGCGGAGCCGCGGCCGTACGGTGGCGGCAGCAGTTGGGATTTTAGGTGTATGTTGGTCTTTTTATGAGGGTCCAGAATTTTGCCCTAGGATTTCATTCTCCAGCCTATAAATAGCCCAGAACCTCGTGAAGCCAATGGTGCATAATCTTGTATTTTTCTAGGTTTAGAATACTTGTTTCTTCTTCCTCTTCTCATCTCTTCTCCATTGAAAATCTTGTAGTGAGCTTTTGTGAGTGAAGAATGATGAATAAAGAAGAACCGTTTACTTATCATGCTTGTCTTGTTCTTTAGTTAACTTGTTAATTGTTGTAATTTTCATTTGTTAACTTAGTTGTTGTTATTTCTTGTTGTTTCTTTCTTCTCTCTTTTTCTTTATCCTTAAAACAACCATGATGCTTACGCTTGATCCTTGCCAAGGTGAGGTCGCAAATAGCTAGTTGTTATCGTCTAATCTCTTTCTTTCTATCTTCCTCTTTTGTTTTGTTTCCTTTTCATTATGATGTGTGAGTAGTTTCATACTTGTTAGGGTAGGATAAGGGAAGTTTGAGAGAAGGAAATCTCTCTCACTCTTTCCTTGCCCAACATCTTAAAATCAACTCCCGTTAATTGAACCACAATCCGCTCCTTACGGCACCCTATCCTACATGATAGCGGTGATTCCGTGGTGAGACCGGTTGTGGTTGAATTAACCGGAGGTTATGGCTAAGAGCCAAGAACGGACGGACAAGCACCAAAAGGAAGAACTTAAGCGTTGGAAAGCCTAGCTTATACTCGCAAGTTCCTTTCTAGTCGTGCTAATCCCCGTTGTTGCCGATTACCGTAACACTGATATTAAGAGTGGCAACAAAACAAGTGAGCGACTCCTAACTCAAACTAACCTAATCCTAACCCTAACAAGCTCTCTTTACATATCATTTTAACACTTAGATAATCACAAACAAATCTGGAAACTTGGACTTAACTCGTTAAAGCACATAGAAAAAGATTCCCATCTCCCTGCGGACGACCCGTACTCAACCGGCTAGCTACAAGCGAAACCGTCTTGATTGCGGTAATTAACTAAACTTGAACACGCAGAATCCCTACCAATCAAATGGCGCCGTTGCCGGGGAGACGGTAGTTTATTTCTTTGTGTAATTTCGGGTTAACTTGTGAATATAACCAAAAAACAAAACAAAAAAATATTCTTTGTAAAAAAAAAAATCATTTTGTTATTTTTGATTAGTTTTTGTGCAAGTGTGCAGGAAAATACGAAGTTCGAGTTCGGTGCCCAAAACGTGGGATATTCGAAATTCAAGTTCAGTGCCAAAGACGTGGGAAGATAGACCCATATTTCGCGGCTACACCGCGACGGATCAAAACGAAGCGAACGGTCTACTATAAAAATCTGGAGCAGATACAGTAAGCAAGTCAAAATTCAGCACATCCAGACAAGCAGAGGACACACAACAGATCACACCCAAAAATTTCCGCAGCCCAACTCCAACAAACCGCCGCGGAACCGTGGCATAAGGAGGCTTAGGCTGCGGAACCGCGGCCATTTGGTGCCTTCGGGCTGCCAAACTTTCTGCGAGTTCTTCTATTCTCTCTCCCACTCCTCTGGACTCTAATAAACTGTGTTTTCTGCAGCATTCTTTGCGCAAATTCTCTTCCCCCTTCCAATAAACTGTTCTTGTGCAGGATTCTTTGCGCCGCGCTAAAAATAAAAATTGTTTGCAGTTGATTTGTTACCGCTTTGCATTCATTAATACGGACTTAAGGGGCTTGAAACCAATTCAGATTGGGTGGGGATTTCATCACCCTTCCCAGGACCCCAGAAATCACAAAAAGCATATGCATTGACCATTGTTAAATTAAAAAAATACTAGACTCAGCCCTAAGGACTTCGCGCTCAATAGGACAGAGGACTAATTACAGGCATCGGCCGTTTATCCTATCCTGACTTTGCGGTGTCTAGGCAAGTGTGACGAAGGCAAGTGGTTATTTAATTAAGGAACTTCGCGAAAGCGTTGGACAACCTCCCACTTACCTGGCACTTATCTGGCCGCAATTGGCGGAGAAGAGGCGGTTTGAGGTCCTGTTTCTAGTTCTTTGGAATAGTTAGGAGCTGTCTAGCTGACCTAGGTGACCCTAGATCTAGGTGTGATTGTGCATATCTTGTTTGTGATTGCTTAAAGCCGTAAGTCCGTACATATTTCTGTAAAGCTCTTTCTAAAAAAAAAAGGAAAAAATCAAAAACTTTTATAAAAACTTGCCCTTTGTCGCCAAAATCCATTTTTCACCCACCACCCATCGCCTTTCTCCATTGACGTTTTCTTACCCTCACCTTCTCCGCTTTGACTATACTAAACTCGTTTAGTGTATGTCCGCTTTGACTCGGGACACTAGCGCCCGTCTAGTCCGCGTTACGTTAGTCGCTACCGACTACGCGATCGACTCAGACGTCGAAACTCCGTCCACTCCTCTTTCACCTTTACCTTTGCCGGCCAACTCCGACGTTGACCGGAATTCTGTTCATACATCTTCACCTTCACCATCACCAACCTCTTCTTCCGCGATGTCAGGATTTAATCCGAACATCTCTTTGACTACCCCTGGATTGGCTCCACCTCCTACGGAGACCAATAACCCACCACCACCGCCTGTTGTAGCGCCGCAGCGAATCGCGCTCCAGGATCGTTTCTATCCCACCCGTTCTGCACTTCCCACCTGCCTTTCTCTTCCACCGGCCAATGGGGATAATTTTGAAATTAATCCCCACTTCATCAACATGCTTCCACGATTTCATGGGCTTGAATCTGAATATGCCTATATCTTCATCAATAAATTTCAAAACGTTTGTGCCATGATGAAAACCACCCAGCTGTCGGACGATGCTATACGTCTACGGGTCATTCCGTTCACTCTATGCGATCTTGCTGAAAAATGGCTGTATAGCACCGCTTCCCACTCCATAACCAGTTGGGATGAGTTTGTAAAAGCGTTTCTAAAGAAATTTTATCCGAATCATAAAACCGCAAGGATCCGCAATGAAATCAACCAATTCTCTCAGCTTCCTTCTGAACCCTTCTGGAAGTGCTTTGACCGGTACAAAGACCTTCTTATTCAGTGTCCTCACCACGGTATAGAGAAATGGCAACTTTGCCAAACCTTATACGAGGGCCTGAACCCAGCAACGAAGCAGTTGTTGGAAACCATTTGTCAGGGCCACTTTCTATCAAAATCTGACGAGGAAGCGTGGCAATTCTTTGATGACCTTGCGGAGCAAACGCTACAATGGGAGAGCACCAGACCGACTTCTTCTTCTTCTACCTCCACTTCTACCAGTCAGTCTAGGGTAGGAATTCACCAACTTGATGTCTCTATTGCGATGAAAGCTGAAATGGCTGCAATAACGAGAAAGCTTGAAGCAATAGAGAGCAAATTCTCTTCTCCTGCTCCTACCCCTGTTCTTCCCCTTCGTACCATTTGCGTTTGTTGTTTCGATCCTTCTCACTTGACCGAAGAGTATCCTTACAATCCACCATCGCAAGGACAGGATCAGGTTAATGCTGCATTCCAGCAAAGACCGAGGAATGATCCATACTCTTCCACCTACAATCCCGGTTGGAGGAACCACCCCAATTTCGCCTGGAATCAGAATCAGAATCAATTCCAAGGCAACAATTTCCAAAGGCCCCCTCCGCTGCAACAACAAGCGCAACAACAAACTCAATTTCAGCAGCCCTTCCAACCCCAACCTTTTCAAAATCAGACGAACAACTTTGCACCCAACAATTCTTTTCCCCAAAACAACTTTGTTCCGTCAAACAACGATAAGGTTTCCTCGCTCGAACGAAGTCTGGAGGCGTTCGTCAAACAATCGACTCAATCCACCGCAAACATCCAGTCTTCCATTCAGTCCTTAGTGCAACACACTGCCGCTCACGGGCAAAGCATCAAAACCATCGAGGCCCAGATTGCACAACTGAATACGGCCTTAAGCGAGCGAGAGAAGGGGAAGCTCCCGTCCCAACCACTCCCAAATCCCGGTCACCCACAGAATGTATATGTTGCTCTTGAACAACAGAATCATAATGTGAGTGCCGTGACCACATTGAGATTGGGAAGGATGCTGCAAAACAACATCGGCACACGGATCAATGATGACACCCCGGCCGCTTCTTCTTCTACTTCTTCTTCTTCGTCTCCTGCTTCTTCGTTTTCTGAGCCTATTCTCCGTTCTTCACAAGGCTCTCCTTCCTCTTCTTCTGCTTTGAATGGACCCACTTCTCACTCCACGAAAACACCTGTTCTGGGATCCGTTCCTACTCCACAATCTCCTCCACAAGCATTAGACTCAACCAATTTTAAAAACGTCCCATTTCCAAACCGGTTGAGATCTAATAAACAAAATCCTCAAATGGAGAAGATTCTGGAGTTATTTAAGCAGGTTAACATTAACATTCCTCTTTTAGATGCTGTCCAACAAGTCCCGTCCTACATGAAAATCTTAAAGGACTTGTGCACGAAAAAGAGGAAGTCTCAGGTACCCAAGAAAGTTTTCTTGGCTAGTGCTGTGAGTGATGCCCTTACCCAATCTTTACCACAAAAACGGAAGGACCCTGGCTGTCCTACGATTTCTATTACCATTGGGGATAAGAACATCAACCGCGCACTATTAGATCTTGGTGCCAGTGTTAACCTGCTTCCGTACTCAGTATACGAGCAATTAGGTATAGGAGAGCTGAAACCCACGCACTGCACTCTCCAAATGGCCGACCGATCGATCACCCATCCTAGGGGTGAGCTAGAGGATGTGTTAATCAAAGTAGGGGACTTCATATTCCCCGTTGACTTCATTGTATTAGACACACAGCCTATAGCTAACCCCCGGAATCAAATTCCGGTGATACTCAGTCGCCTATTCCTTGCAACCTCAAATGCTATGATCAATTGTCGCAATAGTTCGATGAACCTCTCTTTTGGAAACATGACGATTGAACTCAACATTTTTAGGTTGGAGAATCAGCCCGCCGAACCTAATGCTCATATACTGGACGTCTGCTCGATCCAGGAGATCACCCCATAAGAATGTGAATTCGAGGAGTTTCTGTTTGATCGCGATCATCTTGACGCCACTAGTGCGTTCCTCCTCGAACCTGCTGCTGTTTCTGCGCCCGACAACGACTACGAGTGTTTCACGTTCTTGAACGATCTTAGCCGCTCGCAACCCGAGTTTGAATCCTTCGAATTTCCGGATGAGTTACCTGAACCATCCGACTCGGTCGCTTACACTCGTTTTGAACCTTTGCTGGAGTCCTTTGAGTTCGAGACCTCTGCACCAATCTTGCCTTCAATCGTTTCTCCTCCCACGCTCGAACTCAAGCCTTTGCCGTCTCACCTTTAGTACGCTTACTTAGGTGAGAATGAGACCCTACCTGTCATCATCTCGGCTTCTCTAGCTCCAGAGCAAGAGAAAGCCCTTCTCACGGTCTTGCACAGCAACAGGCAAGCTTTTGGCTGGTCCATGGCGGACATCAAGGGGATTAGTCCCCTGATCGTTGAGCATCACATTCATCTGATGGATGATGCCAAACCAACCCGGGATCCACAAAGACGTCTCAATCCAGTCATGAAAGAGGCTGTGAAGAAGGAGATCGTAAAATGTCTAGATAGTGGTATCATTTACCCTATCTCTGATAGCCAGTGGGTTAGCCCCATTCATGTTGTCCCTAAGAATTCGGGCATCACGGTCATAACCAACGAGGCGAACGAGTTAATCCCTACTCGCACCCAAACTGGGTGGCGAGTATGCATCGATTACAGAAAACTCAACGCCGCAACGCGGAAGGAAAACTTTCCGCTACCTTTCATTGACCAAATGCTTGAACGATTGGCCGGACACGAGTATTACTGCTTTCTTGATGGCTACTCTGGCTATAATCAAATTTCCATTAAAGCAAGCATCGCGGAGTTGGAACATCTGCTTTGACGTCGTTATCAAAGAGTTTGATTTCGTCAAAAACCCAGATGAACCTTGTATTTATAAGAAGGTGGCAGAGAGTAAGGTTGTCTTCCTCGTATTGTACGTGGACGACATACTCTTGATAGGAAATGATATTCCTATGCTGCAATCAGTCAAGCTCTTCTTATCACAAAGATTCTCAATGAAAGATCTTGGTGATGCCTCCTGCATATTGGGAATCAGGATCTATAGAGATAGATCCAAATGGATATTGGGATTGTCCCAATCCAAGTACATTGACACCATACTAAAGAGGTTTAGTATGGAAGAATCCAAGCGTGGGAACTTGCCCACGATCTCTGGAGTCACTCTCTCCAAAGAGATGTCTCCCAAGACTGATTTGGAGAGAGCTCGCATGCAAGAGATACCCTATGCTTCGGCTGTAGGCTCTATCATGTACGCGATGCTATGTACTAGACCCGATGTTGCATACTCACTAAGTGTAGTGAGCAGGTATCAAGCTGATCCTGGAGAGAGTCACTGGACAGCTGTGAAGAGCATTCTCAAGTACTTGCGAAGGACTAAAGAGATGCTCTTGGTGTATGGTAACGGAGAACTCCAAGTGGAGTCCTTTACCGATTCGAGCTTCCAGAGTGATAAGGATGACTCTAAGTCGCAGTCGGGATTTGTCTTTACCCTTTACGGAGGGGCGGTTAGCTGGAAGAGTTCCAAGCAGGAAACCGTGGCAGACTCGACGATGGAGGCTGAATACATCGCTGCCAACGATGCTGCTAAAGAGGCTGTCTGGATCAAGAAGTTCATTACTGAACTTGGTGTGGTTCCATCCATTGAGCATCCAATACCTTTGTATTGCGATAACAATGGAGCGGTGGCTTTGGCCAAGGAACCCCGGTCCCATCAGCGATCCATGCATATTCTGAGGCGGTATCACCTGATCCGGGAGATAGTTTATCGCCGGGAGATCGAGGTCAGGAGGGTTGACACGAAGAACAACACGGCGGATCCACTCACGAAGGCCATTCCCCAGATACAGTTTGAGAGACTCTTCGGGATGCTCGGTATGCGATACTACAGTAGCTGGCCCTAGTGCAAGTAGGAGATTGTTAGTTGTATGTATGCCCTAGAGGCCAGTATTGTACAGATGATGTATTTTATATTGGATGCTTGGACATATATAGAGATGACTTTCTTGCTCGATATGATAGTATGCTATCTGGTTTCTCTTTATCTTAACATGTACACTTGTCTCTTTAAACTGTCTTATAGTTACAAGTTGGTAAAGCCCTTAGGATGTGTACTTGACTACCTGGACTATGATGCAGATCATACTAGTGGGGACATGGTAGTCCATAGGTACATCCTTCAAGGTCCCTAGTTGTGGGTGTATCGAGACGGGGCATCGATATACCAGTGTAGACTAGCGTATATGCTTCTCGACCCATGAGATGGGCGATGGATGATCCCATATCCATTGGTGATTGACATCAGAGATGGTATACGGGTGCTCAGTGGAGACTGGGTACACTGGACGGACTCGTCGAGAACTCACAGATGGTTTTATACCTCACGTCAGATAGCAGTTCTCAGGTGACACTTGTGCAGGTTAGTCTGTAGACCCGAGATCGTCATAGAGACTTGTGTGATTCCCACTGTGCTTTGATCTCCACCTTACCACGTCCATGAGGGCATGCAAAACGGTGGTTTTTGGGTACAGTCCCAAGTCACATGGAGGCAATGAGCGATAGGAGGGGTTTCGTCTCTCCCGGTATTGGGGTTGATGTTGCGCTGTGCTCGATTGGCCGTAACAGGGAAGTCCCTGGCCAGGGCTGATCAGAGTTTTGCTGGTAAGTGTTACCAGTAGTTTCTCGACCCGTTATGAGCCTCACATCGGCACGACTTATCGGTTATTGGGGTCTGACGTTTACCACCCCTAGACTTGATATGCGACATAACAGACGAACAGACCGGACTGTACGGTAAGTGTTACTGGTTGGATTCACAGGAGTGTGAGCGGGCTTGCTCGTCGATCTTCTGATCGCTCAATACCCGGGTGGCCGTTACGTTTAGCAGACCGCTTGCGGCTTGTGGGTGCTTGATATGATCATCATCTGCTACCGGCGTATTGACGAGTCTTTAGAGTCCTACACAGAGGTTTCCTGGCTCAAGCGAAACGAAATAGGAGCGCATATGAGATATGTGCGGGACCGAGAATAATGCGTGTATGTGATACCGTATTTCATTCTTGCGATGAATGTTTCGATTGGTTGTATGCGATATAACCTAGTTATCGAATCATTGATTCGATAAATCGATACATTGAATACTAGTCAGTTATGTGCGACATGACCGGATCATTGAATCAAGTGTTGATTTAATGATTTAATGTATAATTATATATTTGATATATTACTTTGCATTAACTAGTATTGGTTCACTTTAAAAGGTTTTTCTCACTTGATGTGCACATTGTATATGTGATATATTTTTATGTACACTTGATTGTATCATGTTTGATGATGCATGTTTACTTGAGTATGTGTAAGGATTAAACCATGGTTATGTAATGGTTAGGGTTTTTCTTTTCCTTATTTATTTATTTATTTATTTATTTTGGAAAAGATAAAAGAGAAAATAGTGGCTTTCTTTGTTTGTTGTTGAAGCTTCATGAAGCTTTGACTAAAGTGACCATTTTGTCTTCATGCTTAACCCTAACCATTCAAACTAACCATGGTCTTTTCTCTACACCTAACCAAGGTTAGGATATGATAAGTATTGATATGATTTTTATTTTAAAGCAACACTTATCATATTCTTTCTTCTTCTTCATCATCTTTGACAAGAAGAAAAGCTTACTAGCTTTAATGGCATCTTGAGAAAAAGATTGAGAAATCCAATTCTAAAGTGAACCCACCTCCTATTTCTTCACCCTCTACCTCTTGCCAAGTAGTATAGGGTGTTTTCTTCACAAGTTTCAAGACTTGGTGAAGTTGGAGCTCGATCTAGAGTTGCCTCGACGTGGATCATCTTCGGCATCGAAGCCGACGACCTAGCCCGCCCATTTCTCCGATGAAGCCTATGGACAGCGAGAGGACGTCTACGTGGAGCTAAGGAAGTGGAGAACCGGATCTACAAAGGTTGTAGCCTCTTTCTTTTAGTTAATATGTAAACTAGTTTTACTTTTCGCCTAAACTCTAGTCAACGAATCCGTATTAGGGTTTCTCGGCACTTGTAAAATTTGAAATTGGCATGGTTGATGCCTTGTGAGACCTCATTAGTGTGCCTAGGAACCCTACAGATGGACGTAAAGACGACTTTTCTGAATGTAAATTTAGAAGAGTGCGTCTATATGGATCAGCCAGAGGGTTTCAATCAGAGTGGGAGCAGCGGAAAAGTATGCAAGCTGCTTAAGTCCATTTATAGAGTAAAGCAGGCATCGCGGAGTTGGAACATCTGTTTTGATGAGACAGTCAAAGAATAGGACTTTATCAAAAATCCAGATGAACCGTGCATATATAGTAAAGTTGTAGCCAGAAGTGTCGTATTCCTCGTCTTGTGCGTGGATGACATTCTATTGATAGGAAATGACATTCCTATGCTACAATCTGTCAAAGGATTCTTGTCACACAGGTTCTCCATGAAAGACCTGGGTGATGCCTCTTACATTCTGGGGATCCGGATCTATCGTGATAGATCCAAGAGGATGTTGGGACTTTCGCAGTCCAGGTATATCGACACTGTACTGAAAAGATTCAGTATGGAAGATTCTAAGCGCGGTAATCTATCGGCTTGTCACGGAATCACCCTCTCCAAAGAGATGTCTCCCAAGACTTATTTGGAAAGGGAACGCATGTCTATTATACCCTACGCTTCTGCGGTAGGCTCTATAATGTATGCGATGTTGTGTACCAGACCAGATGTAGCTTACGCACTGAGCGTGGTAAGCCGGTATCAGTCAGACCCAGGGGAGAAGCACTGGATAGCAGTAAAGAACATTCTCAAGTACCTGAGAAGGACTAAGGAGTTGTTCTTAGTTTACGGCGGAAAAGACCTCAGGTTGAGGCCTTTGCTGATTCCGGCTTCCAGAGTGATAAGGACGATTCCAAGTCCATGTCGGGTTATGTCTTTACCCTCAATGGAGGTGCGGTGTGCTGGAAGAGCTCCAAGCAGGACACCGTTGCTGACTCGACGATGGAAGCGGAGTATATAGCTGCTTGCGATGCCGCAAAAGAAGCAGTCTGGATGAAGAAGTTCCTAACAGAACTTCAGGTGGTTCCTACCATAGTTGATCCAATACCTCTGTATTGCGACAACAACGGAGCTATAGCTTTAGCGAAGGAACCAAGGTCCCATCAGAAGTCCAGACACATCTTAAGGCGGTATCACCTGATCAGGGAGATCATCGATCGTCGGGAGATCGAGGTTCGGAGAGTTACTTCTGAAGAGAACATTGCTGATCCATTCACAAAGGCCCTACCTCAGATTCAGTTCGAGAGGCTACTCCAGATACTCGGTCTTCAATATGCCAGTACATGGCCCTAGTGCAAGTGGGAGATTGTTAGTGTATATGCCCTATGGGCCATTATTGTATCATACTAGTTTGTATATTACTTAATGGAAGCTTGGGATATTCACATGTATATAACAGTCTTGCTAATGGTTGGCGATCCGAAACGATTGACGGACATGGTAGTATGCTACTTGGTTTTTGTAGCGTCTTGAAAAGTCGTTTTGGTGTTTTCCTGAAATCGGTGAAAATTCGGTATTTTTTCGAAAACCGTCTTTCTCGTTATTTTGCAGTTTAGGGCTAATTATACCTAAAATGGATAGGTAATTGCTTGTTTTTAGTAGCTAATGAGTTACTTATTAAATTTTGGTCATTTAAAAAATTTTCCCTATTTTTCAATTTTTCAATATTATTTTAAGCCGGTAGGAAAATACATTAATTTAGCGATAAATACAAATTTTTCCGGGCTAATTTTAATCTTTAAAATTATGTTAATTAAAATCTAGTTGTAACATAAATTTTTAGTATTTTACTTTGATTTTTAACAAATTTTTGTGATAGGAAACGAATTTATTGAATTTTAAGCTAAAACTTGCAATTTTTGACTTGTAGGGGGTCTTTTTGCATAAAATTTCTTTTGTAAAACCCCTCTCTCTCTTCCCTCAGCCCTAGGACAGCCCCACCTTGTTCAGGTCCAGAAATTTCTGGCCTCACCTTGTGTTTGTTTCATGTGTTGAATTAGTTGGTTTATGAATTTATTTTAAATATAGTTTGATGAAGTATGGTGCACTGACTTTTGGGAGAGTTGACTCATGACTTTTCCCACACACCCACACCCTCCCCTTCCCTCTAATCTGGCCGAAACCTGCTCTCCCTCCATTTCATCTCTTTTCTTTTCATGTTCTTCAAAATTCTTCATGTTTAATTCAACAAAATTGCAATTTAAAGCTTACAAATTAAACCCATCCTTCATCTTTCTTTTCCTTCACCACCCTAGCTTGGATCTTGATGCTTGAGGCCATCATTTGAAGCAAATTTATTCTTGCTAGATCTCTAGTGAGGTATAATTTCTTGCTACTTAAATTCTTTTGATTTAGTTTCTTAAGTTAAATTGTAGTAGTGTTAATTTAGTGTAGTTCTAATCTAGTTTTTTTCCTTAGGTTATGATTGAAAAATTAAAGTAGGGTTCTTGAAGCCATGTTAGTTAATTAAATTGTTTTGTAATTAATCTAGTTCCTACACAACCTAATCTAAGAGGTTACCTTGTTATGTGGTCTTTAAACTATGCTAATTTACTAAATTTTAAAAGTGTGATTTTGGTTGTAAATTGTTGTTTTAGGAAATTCAAGTAAGGGTTTATGTATGGAAAATGGGTTTTGAAGCATGATAAATGAGTTAAATTTATGTGATTGTGGCTAACTAGTTGTGTGGTTGGATATTGTGTAGGATTGTTATAACCGTATCGCTAATTTTCGATATTTGCACCAAAATTTGCAAGTTTTGTGCTTACTAGGTTTTTATTAAAATTAAATGGTGAATTATTTGTGATACCTTGGGGATATTTTTAGCATATCCTATGACGTTTAGGATGCTTGAGTGCGGAGTTTTGAGTAGTCGGGTTTTAGTTTTGCCGGGCGACCAAATCGGCGATTTTTGGCAGTTTTTGCGATTTTCGCGTATGTTCCGCGCACCTTGTGCACGTTGTACCTAGCTAGTGAACATTAGTAGTTTCGTTTGGGTTTTGCGTCGTTCTTGATACGTAACCTTATGTTTGGTATTGATGTAAATTCCAGGTTCGGTCGCGGAGACGTCAGACGCGGCGCGAAAGGGGAAAGCAGTGATTGGACACAGCTAGCCAGGGATTCCGGTGAGTAGATGTAACATCTACGGGGGACTATCGTTGGATGGCGCAAGCCGCCCGATAGTGTTAGTAACTTACAAGATTCTTAGTGATGTTAGTAATTAGGGGTGAAATACTTATATGATTATTTGCTGCATCCATGCATTATATTGACATACATATGCGAAACCATTTTCTAGGACACCTGCACCATTGCCAGGGTTTTTATATGCAGCACGAGCACTATTCATGCTTACACACACACCCTGGTAATTGCCATGCCACCACACTAGATAACCTTTAAATTTAAACCTCTTACTAATTGATACTTAAACTTGTGCTATTGCCTTTAATTCCTTCAAATGAAATCGTAGGATTGCTATTCATGTGCATGTACCTCATCATATTATTTGTTCATGCCTAGTCTATTAATCATACATCGTAGCTTAATTATTGATACCATATGCATTCATCACCATTGACATATAAACTTATGAGGATTTCTTGAGATTTTATGATATTTCTGGATTTCGGGGGAAAGCCGCAAAATTTCTAAACTTATTATATTTTTTTTAAATATGTAAATTGCGGTTTTCTAGTGATATAAGTGTCGTCCACCATGAGTTTGCTGTGGTTTTCGAGATCCGTGTCGAGGAGTGGAGGAACCGTCACGGGTACATGGTGGGCCCGGTAAGGTACCCCGGGGCAAGAGGAATGTGGTGTTGACGTTGAGCCTGGCAGGGGACGGATTACCTACCGGTGACTGTTTGGGACGGCGGATATCCAGAGGATACCGACCGTGGCCGCTAGATGATGAGATATTGATATTTGAGATGGGTCAGCCGGACGGCTGAGGCCAGAGATACATTGATATGAGATTTGAGACAGTTTTGAGGTGTCGATGCTGGACACAGGTTCTTGTTGATTCTATTGGTATTGTGCTGCTATTTCAAAAGACATTCTTAAAGGGAAAAACATGATTTCTTATACTTACACATTCAGATCACGAGCTGATTCGCATTGCATTCATACCTGCTAGTACATCCATATTGCATACATACTTGCCATTATGTCCTGCCTTACCTGTATTTAGATGCTAGGATGCTTGTGTGCATGCATTCGATAGCCTGTGTAGATGTTATTTATTACTCACGAGTTGGCAACTCACCCCCGTTGTGCCATAGCCTTTTGCAGGTCCGCTCCGTCAGTACAGTAGCGGCGGGTGCGCTTGCTTCTTTTGCCTCTTTTGCCTGGACTCGAGGTTTTTCTCCTAGGTGGGTTATATCATTATTTTTGTACCACCTTGTATATTCTTTGTATCTAGTACACTCCATCTACTGTTTCTACCAGTATTATTGTATATTGACCTAGAGATGAGACTGTGAGGTTTGTGGACTTTTATGCTGTATTTTGGGGTCGAGCTCACTTGAGTCGACATGATGTTTTTCCTATGCTTCATTATGATTATTTCGCATGTTGTTGCTTTATATTGCGTGGGATTTGTGACCGCCTTGTGGCGAAGAGCTAGCTCCCGCTTGGGGATGCCTTATTTGTTGGATTCATATATATTCTTGTTGTACCCATTTTGGGGGCCAGTATTTAGAAAGGAGACTTTGCCGAAATTTTCGGAAAAATTGATATTGTTTTTAAAAAGGTTTTTATATGACTTATTTGATAAACTCGCTTTCAATTGATTGGGTTTTCTTCACTCTTTTGCTTATTTGGTTTTGGTTTCTGGGCTTTGGCTTACTTATTTTACGGACGTCTTGAGACGTTTCGTAACCTAAGTGCCAGTCACGTTCCGTACCCTGCGGGTCGTGACAAAGTTGGTATCAGAGCGATAGGTTTTACCTTTTTGAGTGTAGGATGACCCTTGGTAGATGGAGTAAGTGACTTAAGTAGGGTAACGTAGCGTGTGTATGTCCGCGGCATACTTGCGATATGGTACTCCGCCTAAGTGACTTTAGGATACTTGCTTGAAATTCCTTCTTCAATTCCGTGTATCCTATGATTCTTTTGCACTGTTCTTATTATCTTTTTTCTGTACCAGCCACTATGCCGCCAAAGGCTACGAGTGCGCAGAGGGCTGCCGCCCGTGATGATATCCGAGCAGGCTCGTCCGAGACGAGGACTGAGCATGGTGGTATACCTATGCCTCAGGGACAGACTGATCCGCATTCCCCAGGTCGCATGGATAGGCTTGAGTCCGGTATGGAGGAGCTGCGATAGATGATGGGAGGCATGCAGGAGTTACGACAGATGGTGGAATCGTTATTAGAGGTCAATCGAGCACAGAGATCGGATATTACTCCCCCTGCGGTCGTTTCGAGACCAAGTCGGATTCGCACTGATATGTTAGCACCTAGGAGGGTTCGCAGAGGCCGTGGTGGATTCTTTAGGGGCCGGTTATATCGCCTTCACCCATACGATCAGCAGCCATGGTTAGGATGTTTTTGGTGTGGTAGCCTGCATCATCGTAACAGAGACTGTCCGGCGAGACGACAGGGAGCGGCGACAGTTCCTCATGTGACCCTACCACCATCACCACCCCCTCCTCAGAGAGCCCTACTTCCTACCACCGGCGATGCTCCACGCCAGTTAGGTGCACCCAGAGGCCGTGGACGCGGCGGTACGATTCAGAGAGGACGAGGAGGCAGAGGCCGAGGTCGAGGTCAGCCCGCTATCGGTGGAGGACAGGCCCGAGTTTTTGCTTTGACACCGCAGGATGCGCAGGCATCCAATGCCGTTGTGACAGGTACCTTATCCGTATGTTCTTTCGACGCACGGGTATTATTTGACCCAGGTTCCACACATTCGTACGTCTCTACACACTTTGCACCGATGTTGGGCCGTGAGTCGTCGTCGTTAGATCAGCCGCTTGTTGTTATTACCCCGGTAGGCGAGTCGTTTATCGCTTGTTTTGTTTTTCGATTGTGTTCCATTCGTATCGGGGAGAGGGAGTCATTGGTTGATTTGATTCTCCATGATATGTTGGACTTTGATGTGCTTCTGGGCATGGATTGGCTAGCCACTTGTTATGCTTCGGTGGACTGCCGTGAGAAGGTAGTCAGATTTAGCTTTCCGGGAGAGCCAGTCCTTGTTATTCAGGGAGACCGCAGTGTCACCCTTCCCAGCTTAATTTCGTCTCTTCGCGCTGGTCAGCTCTTGCGGAAGGGATGTCAGGGATTCTTAGCGTTTATTTGTGATACTCGAGCTGTAGAGGTTCCGTTGGACCGGGTCCCGGTTGTTTCTGAGTTCCCTGATGTTTTCCCTGATGAGCTACCTGGGCTATCACCTGAGCGCGACGTTGAGTTCTGCATTGATTTGATTCCCGGCTCGGGGCCTATTTCTATACCGCCTTATCGGATGGCCCCGGCAGAGCTTCGAGAGCTGAAGGATCAGTTGCAGGATTTGTTAGATAAGGGGCTTATTCGACCGAGTGTTTCTCCGTGGGGTGCTCCGGTCCTGTTTGTCAAGAAGAAGGATGGAAGTTTGCACTTATGTATCGACTACCGCCAGCTGAACAAAGTTACCGTTCGGAACAGATATCCGTTGCCGCGCATTGATGATTTGTTCGACCAGCTTCAGGGTGCGGGGTATTTTTCGAGGATCGACTTGCGATCAGGATACCATCAGCTGCGAGTTTGACAGGAGGATATACCGAGGACAGCTTTCCGCACGCGCTACGGCCACTACGAGTTTTTGGTGATGTCGTTCGGACTCACCAACGCCCCAGCAGCATTCATGGATTTGATGAACCGTACATTCAGGCCGTATCTTGACTTGTTCATCATCGTGTTTATCGACGATATCTTGGTGTACTCTCGGAGCAGAGAGGAGCACGAGCAGCACTTGCGGATTACGTTACAGACTCTGAGGGAGCACCAGCTGTTCGCGAAGTTCTCCAAGTGTGCATTCTGGCTGGACAGCGTCGGATTCTTGGGTCACGTGGTCACGAGAGACGGCATATGTGTGGACCCGAAGAAGATTGAGGCTGTTCAGCAGTGGCCCCGACCTACATCGGTTACAGAGATCCGTAGTTTTCTAGGCCTGGCGGGCTACTACAGGCGTTTTGTTCAGGACTTCTCCCGTATAGCTGCACCGTTGACCGGTTTGACCCGGAAGGGAGTTCCTTTCGTCTGGACAGAGGAGTACGAGCGCAGTTTTCAGCAGCTACGGACTTGTCTGACTACGGCACCGGTATTATCTTTGCCTTCGGGATCAGGCGGATTTGTTGTCTACTGTGATGCTTCGCGAGTGGGATTAGGATGCGTATTGATGCAGCATGGCCGGGTGATCGCTTATGCTTCTCGGCAGTTGAAGAAGCATGAACAGAACTACCCCACTCATGATTTGGAGATGGCTGCAGTGGTCTTTGCACTGAAGATTTGGCGACATTACCTATACGGCGAGTCGTGTCAGATATTCACAGACCACAAGAGCTTAAAGTACATATTTCAGCAGTGAGACCTGAACCTCAGACAGCGTCGTTGGATGGAGTTGGTGAAAGACTACGACTGCGAGATCTTATATCACCCGGGCAAGGCGAATGTGGTGGCAGATGCGTTGAGTAGGAGGCCCGGGGGTAGTCTATCCTTTTTGCGCGCAGTGCAGAGGCAGTCGTCAGCAGATTGGCAGATTTTATGCGACAGCCGAGTGGAGTTCGAGTTCACTCAGACAGGGCGACAGCTCACGCATGTTCGTGCACGCCCACAGTTGCTTGACTGTATATATGAGGCACAGCGCAGTGACGACCGTTGCTCAGAGATCATGGCACAGATGGGACAGGGCAGATTTTCCGAGTTTGTGATTGACGATCAGGGGATTTTACGATATGGATCCAGACTGTGCGTACCAGATGCTGATGGATTGCGGCGCGACATTCTTGAGGAGGCACACCGATCAGTGTATAGTGTCCACCCCGGTTCCACCAAGATGTACCATGATATGAGAGAGACCTACTGGTGGGACGGGATGAAGAGGGACATTGCGGAGTTCGTTTCGAGATGCCTGACTTGTCAGCAAGTCAAGGCCGAGCACCAGAGGCCCGCAGGAGAGCTACAGCCGTTACCCATTCCGGAGTGGAAATGGGAGCAGATTTCGATGGATTTCGTTGTGGGTCTACCCAGGACCAGTCGAGGGTACGACTCCATCTGGGTGATCGTGGATAGATTGACGAAAGCGGCTCACTTCCTACCAGTGAAGACCACTATCAGCTTCGCTCTGTATGCTCAGCTCTATATTGACGAGATCGTGCGACTACATGGCGTACCGACTTGTATCGTGTCAGATCGAGGCACTCAGTTTACCAGCCGACTATGGCAGAGACTCCAGGAGGCTTTGGGCACTCGTTTGAGCTTCAGCACATCATTTCATCCGCAGACCGACGGACAGTCAGAGCGGACCATTCAGACTCTCGAGGACATGCTCAGAGCGTGCGTTTTAGACTTTGGTGGTAGCTGGGATCATCATTTACTTCTAGTGGAGTTCTCCTACAACAACAGCTTCCAGGATACTATTCAGATGGCACCTTTCGAGGCTTTGTATGGGAGGAGATGCAGATCGTCCGTCTGTAGGACAGAGCTCAGCGAGAGCAGCATTTTGGGGCCGCAGCTTGTTGAGGAGACGACAGCAAAGATACAGTTGATTCGAGACCGGATGAGGGCAGCTCAGAGCAGACAGAAATCCTATGCAGACAGGCGCCGTCGCAGATTAGAGTTCGCAGTTGGCGACCATGTTTTTCTGAAGGTCTCTTCGATGAAGGGCGTGATGCGTTTTGGGCGAAAGGGGAAGCTTAGCCCTAGATTCGTAGGTCCCTTCGAGATCCTTGAGCGTGTCGGCGCAGTTGCTTATCGTTTGGCTCTTCCTCCCAGCTTTCCCGATGTTCACCCCGTCTTCTATGTTTCGATGCTCCGCAAGTACCTTCACGACCCTTCGCATGCGATTCAGCACCTGACAGTCCAGCTAGAGCGCGACCTTTCTTTTGCAGAGCAGCCAGTGGCCATCCTGGATCGGCAGGTGAAGAAGTTGAGGTCGAAGATTATACCAACCGTCAAGGTCCTTTGGCGTAGCCCGAGCAGCGAGGAGGTTACCTGGGAGACCGAGGGCGAGATGAGGAAGAAATATCCCCATCTCTTTGAAGGTACGTGTAGCTATATTTTTAAATTCGGGGACCGAATTTCTTTAAGGGGGGAAGATTGTAGCGTCTTGAAAAGTCGTTTTGGTGTTTTCCTGAAATCGGTGAAAATTCGGTATTTTTTCGAAAACCGTCTTTCTCGTTATTTTGCAGTTTAGGGCTAATTATACCTAAAATGGATAGGTAATTGCTCGTTTTTAGTAGCTAATGAGTTACTTATTAAATTTTGGTCAATTAAATTTTTTTCCCTATTTTTCAATTTTTTAATATTATTTTAAGCCGGTAGGAAAATACATTAATTTAGCGATAAATACAAAATTTTCCAGGCTAATTTTAATCTTTAAAATTATGTTAATTAAAATCTAGTTGTAACATAAATTTTTAGTATTTTACTTTGAATTTTAACAAATTTTTGTGATAGGAAACGAATTTATTGAATTTTAAGCTAAAACTTGCAATTTTTGACTTGTAGGGGGTCTTTTTGCATAAAATTTCTTTTGTAAAACCCCTCTCTCTCTTCCCTCAGCCCTAGGACAGCCCCACCTTGTTCAGGTCCAGAAATTTCTGGCCTCACCTTGTGTTTGTTTCATGTGTTGAATTAGTTGGTTTATGAATTTATTTTAAATATAGTTTGATGAAGTATGGTGCACTGACTTTTGGGAGAGTTGACTCATGACTTTTCCCACACACCCACACCCTCCCCTTCCCTCTAATCTCGCCGAAACCTGCTCTCCCTCCATTTCATCTCTTTTCTTTTCATGTTCTTCAAAATTCTTCATGTTTAATTCAACAAAATTACAATTTAAAGCTTACAAATTAAACCCATCCTTCATCTTTCTTTTCCTTCACCTCCCTAGCTTGGATCTTGATGGTTGAGGCCATCATTTGAAGCAAATTTATTCTTGCTAGATCTCTAGTGAGGTATAATTTCTTGCTACTTAAATTCTTTTGATTTAGTTTCTTAAGTTAAATTGTAGTAGTGTTAATTTAGTGTAGTTCTAATCTAGTTTTTTTCCTTAGGTTATGATTGAAAAATTAAAGTAGGGTTCTTGAAGCCATGTTAGTTAATTAAATTGTTTTGTAATTAATCTAGTTCCTACACAACCTAATCTAAGAGGTTACCTTGTTATGTGGTCTTTAAACTATGCTAATTTACTAAATTTTAAAAGTGTGATTTTGGTTGTAAATTGTTGTTTTAGGAAATTCAAGTAAGGGTTTATGTATGGAAAATGGGTTTTGAAGCATGATAAATGAGTTGAATTTATGTGATTGTGGCTAACTAGTTGTGTGGTTGGATATTGTGTTGGATTGTGATAACCGTATGGCTAATTTTCGATATTTGCACCAAAATTTGCAAGTTTTGTGCTTACTAAGTTTTTATTAAAATTAAATGGTGAATTATTTGTGATACCTTGGGGATATTTTTAGCATCTCCTATGACGTTTAGGATGCGTGAGTGCGGAGTTTTGAGTAGTCGGGTTTTAGTTTTGCCAGGCGACCAAATCGGCGATTTTTTGCAGTTTTTGCGATTTTCGCGTATGTTCCGCGCACCTTGTGCACGTTGTACCTAGCTAGTGAACATTAGTAGTTTCGTTTGGGTTTTGCGTCGTTCTTGATACGTAACCTTATGTTTGGTATTGATGTAAATTCCAGGTTCGGTCGCGGAGACGTCAGACGCGGCGCGAAAGGGGAAAGCGGTGATTGGACACAGCTAGCCAGGGATTCCGGTGAGTAGATGTAACATCTACAGGGGACTATCGTTGGATGGCGCAAGCCGCCCGATAGTGTTAGTAACTTACAAGATTCTTAGTGATGTTAGTAATTAGGGGTGAAATACTTATATGATTATTTGCTGCATCCATGCATTATATTGACATACATATGCGAAACCATTTTCTAGGACACCTGCACCATTGCCAGGGTTTTTATATGCAGCACGAGCACTATTCATGCTTACACACACACCCTGGTAATTGCCATGCCACCACACTAGATAACCTTTAAATTTAAACCACTTACTAATTGATACTTAAACTTGTGCTATTGCCTTTAATTCCTTCAAATGAAATCGTAGGATTGCTATTCATGTGCATGTACCTCATCATATTATTTGTTCATGCCTAGTCTATTAATCATACATCGTAGCTTAATTATTGATACCATATGCATTCATCACCATTGACATATACACTTATGAGGATTTCTTGAGATTTTATGATATTTCTGGATTTCGGGGGAAAGCCGCAAAATTTCTAAACTTATTATATTTTTTTTAAATATGTAAATTGCGGTTTTCTAGTGATGTAAGTGTCGTCCACCATGAGTTTGCTGTGGTTTTCGAGATCCGTGTCGAGGAGTGGAAGAACCGTCACGGGTACATGGTGGGCCCGGTAAGGTACCCCGGGGCAAGAGGAATGTGGTGTTGACGTTGAGCCTGGCAGGGGACGGATTACCTACCGGTGACTGTTTGGGACGGCGGATATCCAGAGGATACCGACCGTGGCCGCTAGATGATGAGATATTGATATTTGAGATGGGTCAGCCGGACGGCTGAGGCCAGAGATACATTGATATGAGATTTGAGACAGTTTTGAGGTATCGATGCTGGACACAGGTTCTTGTTGATTCTATTGGTATTGTGCTGCTATTTCAAAAGACATTCTTAAAGGGAAAAACATGATTTCTTATACTTACACATTCAGATCACGAGCTGATTCGCATTGCATTCATACCTGCTAGTACATCCATATTGCATACATACTTGCCATTATGTCCTGCCTTACCTGTATTTAGATGCTAGGATGCTTGTGTGCATGCATTCGATAGCCTGTGTAGATGTTATTTATTACTCACGAGTTGGCAACTCACCCCCGTTGTGCCATAGCCTTTTGCAGGTCCGCTCCGTCAGTACAGTAGCGGCGGGTGCGCTTGCTTCTTTTGCCACTTTTTCCTGGACTCGAGGTTTTGCTCCTAGGTGGGTTATATCATTATTTTTGTACCACCTTGTATATTCTTTGTATCTAGTACACTCCATCTACTGTTTCTACCAGTATTATTGTATATTGACCTAGAGATGAGACTGTGAGGTTTGTGGACTTTTATGCTGTATTTTGGGGTCGAGCTCACTTGAGTCGACATGATGTTTTTCTTTTGCTTCATTATGATTATTTCGCATGTTGTTGCTTTATATTGCGTGGGATTTGTGACCGCCTTGTGGCGAAGAGCTAGCTCCCGCTTGGGGATGCCTTATTTGTTGGATTCATATATATTCTTGTTGTACCCATTTTGGGGGCCAGTATTTAGAAAGGAGACTCTGCCGAAATTTTCGGAAAAATTGATATTGTTTTTAAAAAGGTTTTTATATGACTTATTTGATAAACTCGCTTTCAATTGATTGGGTTTTCTTCACTCTTTTGCTTATTTGGTTTTGGTTTCTGGGCTTTGGCTTACTTATTTTACG
Organism: Agapanthus africanus; assembly: GCA_030015575.1. NCBI lineage: Eukaryota > Viridiplantae > Streptophyta > Magnoliopsida > Asparagales > Amaryllidaceae > Agapanthus > Agapanthus africanus. The sequence continues at coordinate 290,162,723 of CM057347.1, read as the reverse complement.
GACGTCTTGAGACGTTTCGTAACCTAAGTGCCAGTCACGTTCCGTACCCTGCGGGTCGTGACAGTTTTTCTATCTTAATATGTGAGTATACGTATTGATAGAGCTCTTAGGATCTTGCTTGACTACTAGCGTTGTGATGGCAGTCACACTAGTGGGGGCTGGGTAGTCTACAAGCACATCCTTATTCAGGTCCCTAGTCGTTGGATTATCGAGACAGGGCATCGATACTCCGGAGTAGACTAGTGTGTACGCTTCTCATCCTAGTTGGGGAGATGGTCTGTCCCACAGCCGTCAGTACGTCGTACTGGAGATAGTATGCAGGTGCTCGTTAGGTTACGGGTACACCGGACAGGACTCACAGGGAACTGTTGGTTGGTTTTATACCAGTCGTCAGTGAACAGTTCCCAGGTGACATGAGTACAGCATAGTCCGCAGACTTGACACTGCTACTTCGCCTCGAGTGTGTCCCACTGTTCTTAGATTGCTACCCTACCACGGCTCAAAGGAGTCGTGCAAACAGGTAGCAGTTAGGTGCAGTCCCGAGCACTTGGAGGCAGTGGCGGTTAGACAGGATTCGTCTCTCCCGGTATTGGGGGTTGATATCGCGCTGTGTCAGAGAGCCTTTACGCAAAGTCCCTGGCCAGGGCAAGCGAGATTTGCTGGTAGGTTCCAGTAGTTTCTCAGGGTGTAATGGGCTTCGCTCCGACACGACTTATACCGCTATTAGGGGACTGACGCTTGCCTCCCCCCTAGGCCCGATATGCGATAGTCTTAGACGAACAGACCGGACTGTATGGAGATTGTCACATCAGACTCAGTAGGAGTTCGGATGGGTTCCTCATCGGCCTTCTTATCGACATCTACCTGGGGACCGTTACGTACAGCTAGTGCCACCTGCGGTCTATGGTTAAACCCACTGCCAGCGTAGTAGTCGAGTCTCTAGAGTCCCACGCAGAGAGTTTCCCTACTCCAGGCGAAACGATATAGAGGTCGTATGGTTTTACGACAAGGGTTCGGACGCATACGTGTGTTTACGCATGTACGACTTTCGGACAGTTTTTACTAGTCGGCTTTGGTTTAAGCCAGTTACTAGTATCCGGTTATTGGATTTATACAGTCTAAAGTTCTTCCGTGTTTTCACGGATAGGAGGGGCGTTCTCGCAATTGCGCGAGAAGCTTCTAGAAGATGGTGACTAAGGAGGTTTAGGTGGCATATACATTGAATGAGATTAGTGAGTCATATGGATGATTCATCCATGTCATTAATTCTTCATAATTGCTTAATGACTCATGGAGATGAATCACCACAAGATATTTATCAAGCATGGTTGTAAATCATTTTCTTTTCTTTTCTTGATAAATAAAAATGCTTGATATATGTTATGATAACTCATTTTCTCTTCTCATTATTATGTTCATCTTCTCTCTCCTCAAGCTCTCTCTCTTCAAACCCTAATCTTCCCCTCTCATGTGTTGAGTACAAGGATTAGTTAGACTACTTAATCCATAACCATACTCTATTTCATCTAGGTACTTTGATTAGCACTTAAAGATACCTAGTTGCCTCAAGTTTAGAGGCAAAGCTTGGAGTTTAGCTCTCGTGGTGGATCGTCTACTACTTGGAGAAGGCCGAAGAGGAGGTGGAGTTCGTAAAGTCGAAGGACACGGTTCTTTAGGTATAATCCCTTTACATAGTAGTTTAGAACTTATATGTTTGATGTTAGTTATCGTTTAGCTTCGATTCATGCGGTTAGTCGATGTTTAAGCAAAGAACAAGATCGTTTTTCATATTTCCGCCTCCCCGCAAGTCGTGGGGTGTTCTACATCGACTTACAGAAACTACGACCAATCTACCCAACCACGGTACAAGCATGAAAAACAAACGAATACATCAAAGAACATATAATTTAAGGGTACCTGAAAACTCCACATTGGACGTCTGCGCTTCCCGATGAGTAGAAGCAAACTCTTGTGTCTGCCCTCTATCCGCAACTGGATGAACTCCTCTGGTAGACTGAGCTCTCTGAGAAAATCTTCCACGTCCACGGCCTCTCTGAAAACGATCATGACGAGGTGCTAAGGAACAATCCCCGACGAAGTGCTGAAGGCTCCCGCATCGAAAACATCCACGCGCTGACTGATGAGCCTCCTGGGGATGAGAGCTGAACGACTGTCCTCGTCCTAAGCCTCTGCTACTCCCGCGACAGCCATGAAATCTGTCTTGATGACCAAACCTCTGCCTCTGGGCTGGTACGCTGGTACGAGTCCTCCACTGTCCTGGAATATATGCCTCGTCAACTGGAGCTGCAACCACTGGTGCTATGTAGGTGATGGACTGCTGCATGCTGATCGCAAGTGACAACTGAGTAACAGGGGTGACAACTTCCTGTCGTAGCTCTCGAACGACATCAACCAATGAACTCATCGTCTGGCGGAAGTCCTGCATCTCTGCCAAATGCCTATCAATAGTATATGTTGTAGGCTGATCCGTCTGCACCTGTGCAACTAGAGTGCCATCCTGGTCAGTACTCGTCTCATCCGAGCCAACTCTGACCTCGGCCCTCGCTGCATCACTCTGAGTCCCCATAGTCATCGGCGGCCAGGCTATAAATAGATATAAGATTCGATGAGAATAAGGAATCGAATCTCAAGGATATGAATCATCAAGGAAGGAATTTCAAGCAATTTGTACTTAGGTCACTTAAGACGAAGTATCACATCGTGGGTATGCTGCAGACATACACACACTACGTTACTTTGCTTAAGCTACCTACTCCATCATACTAAGGTCATCCTACACTCCGAAAGGTAAAACCTAGCGCTCTGATACCAACTTTGTCACGACCCAAAATTGGCCAGTGACGGCCCTAATACTACGCAACGCCTAAAGACGTAACGCAGTAAAAGAAAGCCAAAACCAAGAAATCTAAACCAAGAAAATACGGAAAAGACAATATAAGTTTTTGAAACACTTGAAATCGCAACCCAAATTCTTTGAAAGTTCTACTTTCTTTCTTTAAAATTTTGGCAACACCCCTGTTTTGTAAAAACTAGCCAAGATGAATACAATACAAATATACGACGCCGTAGCGAAGAAATAAAGACAATAGAGAGAAAGCTGTATATAGAAGACAACAAATCCACAAATAATATACATTATCGTCCTCACCAAGTCTCTAAGTCAACAACATAACAGTAGATGGAGAGTACATGATACAACGAATGTACAATACAAAATACAGATAACAACCAAAACCCACCTAAGCAAAATAGCACTGTGAGTTGATGCGGTATCTGTCGCAAAAGATGATAGCTGAATAGCGGAATAGCCTGCCTCGACTACTCTGGGGAACAACCTGAAACACCTGTGGCACAATGGGGGTGAGTTACCAACTCGTGAATAGTAGATAACATATGCAGGTAATCACAGGAATGCACGTACATCATGAATCTAAGATATGCAATTACAGTAATAAAATGTCATGCAAATGCTGAATAAAGGAAAGTACACTAGCAGGTACAATCAATATGTGAGGCAATAACAACATGACAATAGTATGCGATAACTATGAAATAGGGATATGAGAATGCAAATATGCAGCTATCGTGAAGGGTACACTAACAGGTACTCCTAATACATGGAACTATGCATAAATGAAAAGGTATGAGGTATGGAGTGAAATATGTCATCCACGGAATCCTGTCATCGTGGTAGTATCACAATCCATCAAGACACTCAAATCCCAATTCCTCAAATCAGCCCCCACGTTGGGCTCTCACATCATATAAGTCTCACATCTCCTCAATGTACAATATCGAGTAATCTCCTATATCCCAAATGTACAAATCAATAATCCCATATGTATGTCCAATCTCAATGAATCAGCTGATATCCCAAGTCAAAGTCTCAAGTAAGTTTCTAGCATCCTAAGTATATGTATATATGCAGAAATAAATATGATGGGGTCAATACACATATATTAGCGTCCCATTCCACTAATATTGGTGTAAGGGTATATATAACAACGGCTAATCCCCTGTTATATATACAAAGGTGTTTAAAAGAAATATCATGAAAACAATGTGCCAAGCATCGACACAGAAATCCTGATAGGTACGTATCATACGATGTCCCGAAAGCACGAGTGCCTAGCTCTGACCCTCGCCTTCCGACGTATGCATACGTGCATGACTCCCAACGGTGTCTCCATGACCCCCGCCGAGTCATTAGTACTGTCACCGGTAGGTTCTAGCCCGCCTCCAGGCTCAATCGGCAACATCCATCGATCTTCTTGCCGAGGGGAACCATACTGGGCCCCACCATGTACCCTCATACGGCAACTACACCTCGTATGGAGTATATAATCAGAACCGATAAATCTTATGGTGGCTGTGCAAATATCATATCAAGGAAACCGGGTTTTTGAATGTATGCATAATTTCATGAACTCCCGTGGTTCCCAAATCCAGAAATCATCATGTAAAATCCAAATAACAATGAGCAAATCCAGGAATAATTATATGCGATATATCTGAAATGCGAGCATATAAATGAGAATATGTAGCTAAAACCAGATGTATGCAAAACCAATAAGGTACAGCTAAGTAGCATCAGTAAAGGTAATATGTAACTGCAACTAAATATGTGTGTAACATACAGGTGTAGCAATGTATAGGTATCTACCTATAAGAACTGATGTCGTATACCCCCTGGGTATAGGAAAAATATGAGTAAGGTATACATGTAGATGTATTGTAAAGGGTATGTGTACCTATCACTAATAGTACGATACTCTATAGGTATATAAGTGTAGGGTTCCTAGGCACACTAATGAGGTCTCACAAGTGATCAAACATGGCTAATTCAAAATTTTCCATGTGCCTACAAACCCTAATACGGATCGTTAACTAGATGTATAGACGATGCAATGCAAGTTAACGACTTTAACTAAAAAGTAAGGGGGTACAACCTTTGTAGATCCGGTCCTCCACCTCCATAGCTCCGTGATGAAGTCCCTCCGCTGTACCCATCGGATCTCGGACTCTCGCGGTGGTTTCATCGAAGAATTGATCGGGCTAGGTCGTCGACTTCGAAGCCGAAGATGATCTACGTCGAGGCAACTCAAGATCAAACTCCAACTTCACCAAGTCATGAAACTTGTGAAGAAAACACCCTATACTACTTGGCAAGTGGTAGAGGATGAAGAAATTGGAAGTGGGTTCACTTTAGAATTGGATTTCTCACTCTTTTTCTCAAGTTGCCATTAATGGAGGCAAGGTTTCTTCTTTGTCGATGAAGAAGAAGAAGAAGAAAGAATATGATAAGTCTTATTCAAAAATAGAAAATAAAATGAATACTTATCATATAGCAACCATGGTTAGGTGTAGAGAATAAACTATGGTTAGGTTGAATGGTTAGGGTTAAGCATGAGACAAAAATGGTGGACTTGTTCAAAGCTTCATGAAGCTTCAACAAGAAAACAAAGAAAGCCACCATGACTTATTTTGCAAAAATGAATAAATAAATAAATGAATAGATAAGTAAGCAAAACCCTAACCATTCATATAACCATGGTTTAATCATACACACAAACTCAAGTTAGCATGTATCATCAAACATGATACAAACAAGTGCACAAAAGTATATCACATATACAACTTGTGTACTTCAAGTGAGAAAATCCATTTAAAGTGAACTAGTACTAGTTAATGCAAATTAGTATATCAAATATATAATTATGCACTAAATCATTAAATCAATACTTGATTTAACGATCCGGTCATATCGCATATAACCGACTAATATCCAATGTATCGGCTTATCGAATCAATCCTTGATTCGATAACTAGGTTATATCGCATACAACCAATCGATACATTCATTGCGAGAATAGAATACGGTATCACATACACGCATTATTCTCGGTCCCGCACATATCTCATATGCGCTCCTATTTCGTTTCTTTTGAGCCAGGAAACCTCTGTGCAGGACTCTAAAGACTCATCAATACACCGGCAGCAGATGATGATCATATCAAACACCCACAAGCCTCAAGCGGTCTGCTAAACGTAACGGCCACCCGGGTATTGAGCGATCAGAAGATCGAAGAGCAAGCCCGCTCACACTCCTGTGAATCCAACCAGTAACACTTACCGTACAGTCCGGTCTGTTCGTCTGATATGTCGCATATCTCGCCTAGGGGTGGTAAACGTCAGACCCCAATAGCTCGATAAGTCATGCTGACGTGAGGTCCATAACATGTGTGAAACTACTGATAACACTTACCAGTAGATCACTGCAACCCTGGCCAGGGATTTCCTGTTATGGCCAGTCGAGCATAGCGCAACATCAACCCCCAATACCGGGAGAGACGAATCCCCTCCTATCGCTCATTGCCTCCATGTGAATCGGGACTGTACCCAAAAACCACCTGTTTGCACGACTCAGTAGAGCCGTGGTAGGGTGGAAATCAAAGCACAGTGGGAGACACACAAGACTCTATGACGATCTCGGGTCAACAGACTAAGCTGTACCAGTGTCACCAGAGAACTGCCATCTGACGTGAGGTATAATACCATCTGGGAGTTCTCGGCGAGTCCGTTCAGTGTACCCAGTCTCCACTGAGCACCCGTATACCATCTCTGATGTCAAACACCAATGGATATGGGATCATCCATCGCCCATCACATGGGTCGAGAAGATATACGCTAGTCTACTCTGGAATATCGATGCCCCGCCTCGATATTCCTACGACTAGGAACATTAAAGGATGTACTCATGGACTACCCAGGCCCCACTAGTATGATCTGCATCATAGTCTTAGAAGTCGAGTACACATCCTAAGGGCTTTATCAACATGTAACAGAGAGACAAAAAGTATACATGTTAAGATAAAGAGCAACCAGATAGCGTACTATCATGTCGAGCAAGAAAGTCCTACCTATATATGTCCTAGCATCCACTACAATATACATCCAATGTATAGTAATGGCCTCTAGGGCATACATATAACTAACAATAAGTATGGTAATGTCATATGTGATAAGCAGTACGAATCAATGTCACAAGGTCCGTAACCAAGCAATATAATGTCTATAATGGTTTGTGTGTGACATGGCAATTATTGACGGTGTGTGTGTAGCATACAATCCGTGCTCGTGCAACATGAACCGTCAATAAAATGTGCATTGTCCTACGGCTGCTAGTCACGGTATAACTATATCAAGGAAATAAAGTAAAGGCGCAATTCTAACAATGACGTAGAATATGCGACAAGTATTAGAATCCTAGCCCAGACGCATAACGCCATGCGGGCGATTCCCCTGTAGATGTTAAATCTACTCACCTACACTCCACGTTAGGTGAATCCTACCATCTGCTCCCCCCTGTAGCAGTGTCCGTAGTCCCCGCCTGCAAACCTGCAATTTAGACAAGGAAATCATACATAAGCCAATTATCTCGCAAAACGCGATATCGAACCCAAACGAGAAACTCGCATCGCGAACTAAACGCGCGCGTGCACGATACGCTAAAACGTGTGTGTACGCGTCTAAAACCATCGCGACACGCCGCGATACGCTGGATCACAGAACCCTCTCACGTATCGCGCGTATCGCGCAAACACAACGAACACCAAATACGATATATTGCCCCAGATTTTCCCACAGGCCAAATCTTACAAAACTATACATGCCAAAACACTACAATACACTGCAGACAACCCTACCCAAAACCCCAGCACCCTACTCCCCTTCTTGGCCGCAAATTGCGGCCAGATTGAATAAAACTGCGACCAAGATTGGGAAAGGGTCTCTCGTGTTTTGGTGGTGTTGTCTATACCTAGTGTACATGCTCCAGTCTTCTCAATTTTATCCTGAAGTGTCTAGGTCAATAGCAGATCACAGAATGTCACAAATATCGCTTTAAAACACCAATTTTGCACAAAACACAAACCCTATGGTATTTTAGTGTAATCCAGGGAAATACTCAGTTAAAGTGACCCTAACAACACTTAAATAAGTAGGGTTTACCAACACAATCATCACTTTACCACAACATCTCACAAATCACCATAATTAGCTCTAAACTAGCTAATTTAACACTAATCGAAGCTAATTAACACATAAGCTAAGCAAACTAGGGAAAGGGTTCAGAAATATGCCCTAAAGAACCCTAGAGAGCAGGTGAAGAAGTGGAGAAGAGCTGCTGTAGTGGCTGCTACTGCTGCTGCTACAGTTGATGCTGCTGCTGCTTGCTTCTGGAGCTGCTGCTGATGCTATTGCTGTGAGCTGCTGAAGCTGCTTCTAGGGCTGCTGTTGCTGGCTTCTGGTGCTGCTGCTGCTGCCTTCAGGTGATTGTGTGTGTGTGTGTGTGTGTGTGTGTGTGTGTGTGTGTTTGAGAGTGAGAGAATGTGAGGGAAATGAGAGTGAGAGTGAGAAATGAGAGAAACAAATCAACCCCCCTTCTCACTCTCTCTCACTTCATTAAATGAGCATGGCTCATGCCATGTTGCCCCATGCCCTCTCTCTCTCTCTCCCCCACAAGGTCAACCATTCAAACCAATTTAAAATCCTTTTTAAATTCACTTTATTTAAAAATAACCATACACATTATTAAACCCAAAGCACCTAAACAATATTTAAAACTAGATTATAGAAATGGTTAAACCACACTTAACAACCTAGTTATCATCCACAAGTGTGTGCAAGCCTAGGAAAAATCTAATAAAATATTCATAAAATAGGATAAAATATTAAAAACTTAATTTGGTAAACTTTTTATTAAAATCCATACATTAAAATATAATTAGCTACAAAACACAATGTAAGGTGTTACAGTGTGGGACTCTAAAGACTCGTCAATACGCTGCCAGTGGGGTTAAGCACAAGCACGTCAGCGGCACTAGCTGTACGTAACGGCTACCCAGGTATTGAGTGAAAGGAAGGCCGACAGACAAACTCATCCAAACCCATACTGAGCTTGACAGTGACAATATCCGTATAATTCGGTCTGTTCATCTAAGAGTATCACATATCGAGTCTAGGGGGTGGATAAAGTCAGACCCCTAATAACAAGACATTTAGTGTCGGCATGAAATCCATCACCACCTAAGAAACTATCGATCCTGGATCGGTAATTCTCATCTACCCCGGCTGAGAATTTCTGGTGATGGCCACCTATGCACAACGCGACATCAACCCCCAATACCGGGAGAGGCGAATCCCCGACGATCCGATCACTGCCTCCTTGTGGCTCGGGACTGTACCCAACAAAAATCTGTTTGCACGACTCCTTTGAGCCGTGGTAGGGTAGTAATCAAAGCACAGTGGGAACTCACACGAGACAAATGACGATCTCAGGTCGACAGACTAACCTATACACATGTCACCTGGGAACTGCTATCCGACAATAGGTATAATACCAACTAGCACGTTCCTGGTGAGTCCGTCCAGTATACTTATAACCCAATGAGTACCTGTATACTATCTTAGGTGAACAAACTAACACCAATGGCTTGTGAGACATGGCCACCGCCCCTCGTCGGGATCTCGATTAGTATATAATAGTCTACACTGGAGTATCGATACCCAGTCTCGAAACTCCCACGACGAGGGACATTTAAGGATTTGCTTATAGACCCCCAGCTCCCACATATATGATTGCCATCATAATGCTACTAGTCAAGCAAGAATCGTATGGGCTCTATCAACATGTAATAGTGATGATAAAGACAAACCAGATAGTATACTATCATCTCAAGTACGACTGTTCTACCGGCATAGGTCCTCTCTCAATCATCATAATCACCTGCCTGTGACTATGACAATTGCCTTGAAGGCACTATAGCCAACATTTGGATGTTGCACCTCAAGGGGTAAAACCCATCGGGAGCAAGTGGATATTGAGAAGATAATTGGTGTAGATAGAAAAGTTGAGACTTTCAAAGCTAGACTTGTAGCAAAAGGTTTTCGTCAACGACCAGGTGTGGATTATGATCAAACATTTTCTCCAGTGGCTATGCTTAAGTCTATTCAGATCCTACTTCCCTTCGTTGCATGCCATGACTACGAAATCTGGCAGATGGACGTCAAGACCGCTTTTATAAATGGTGATTTAGAAGACACCGTGTACATGACACAACCAGAAGGCTTCATGGACAGTGAGAGCGGCGGAAAGGTGTGCAAGCTGCTTACATTAATCTATGGATTAAAGCGGCAGCTCGGAGTTGGAGCATCTGGTTTGATGTGGCAGTCAAAGAGTTTTACTTCATGAAAAAAGGTAGATGAACCTTGTATATAGAAGAAGGTTGTTGAGAGTAAGGTTGTCTTCCTCGTATTGCACGTGGATAACATACTCTTGATTGGAAATGATATTCCTATGCTACACTCGGTCAAGCTCTTCTTATCACAATGTTTCTCTATGAAGGATCTAGGTGAAACCTCTTACATCCTGGGGAGAAACACTGGACAACTACGAAGAACATTCTTTAGTACTTGAGAAGGACTAAAGAAGTGTTCTTGGTGTATGGTAACGGTGAACTCCATGTCGAATCCTTTACCGATTCGAGCTTCCAGCGTGATAAAGACGAGGGTAAGTCGGTCTCGGATTTTGTCTTCACCCTCAATGGAGGGGCGGTATGTTGGAAGAGTTTCAAGCAAGATACTGTGTCAGACTCGACGATGGAGGATGAATACATCGCTGCCAACGATGCCGCCAAAGAGGCTGTCTTGATGAAAAAGTTCATAACTGAACTCGGAGTGGTTCCATTCATTGAGCATCCAATACCTTTGTATTGTGAAAATGAGCTGTGGCTTTAGCCAAGGAACCTTGGTCCCATCAGCGGTCCAGACATATTCTGAGGCGGTATCACCTGATCCGGGAGATAGTTGATCACCGAGAGATCGAGGTCAGGAGAGTTGACATGAAGAATAACACGGCGGATCCACTCACAAAGGCCATCTAGAAGATACAATTTGAGAGACTCTTTAGGATGTTGGGTATGAGATACTACAACAAATGGCCATAGTGCAAGTGTTAGTTATATATATGCCCTAGAGGCCATTACTATACATGAGATGTATATTGTAGTGGATGCTTGGACATATATAGGGAGGGCTTTCTTGCTCGACATGATAGTATGCTATCTGGTTACTCTTTACCTTAACGTGTACACTGATTGTCTCTTTGTTACATGTTGATAAAGCCCTTAGAATGTGTACTTGACTACCTAGACTATGATGCAGATCATACTAGTAGAGACAGAGTAGTCCATAAGTACATCCTTTAAAGTCCCTAGTCGTGGGTGTATCGAGACGGGGCATCGATATAACAGAGTAGACTAGTGTACACCTTCTCGACCCATATAGATGGGCTATGGATGATCCCATATCCATTGGTGTTTGACATCAGAGTTGGTGTACGAGTGCTCAGTGGAGACTGGGTACACTGGACGGACTCGCCGAGAACTCCCAGATGGTATTATACCTCATGTCAGATGGAAGTTCTCTGGTGACACTGGTACATGTTAGTCTGTAGACCTGAGATCGTCATAGATTCTTGTGTGATTCCCACTGTGCTTTGATTTCCACCTTTCCACGTCCAAGAGGGCGTGCAAAACGGTGGTTTTTGGGTACAATCCCGAGTCACATGGAGGCAATGAGCGATAGGAGGGGTTGCGTCTCTCTTGGTATTGGGGGTTGATGTTGCGCTGTGCTCGATTGGCCATAACAGGGAAGTCCCAGGCCAGGGCTGGTTTAGAGATTTACTGGTAAGTGTTACCAGTAGTTTCTCGACCCGTTATGAGCCTCATATCGGCATGACTTATCGGTTATAGGGGTCTAACGTTTACCACCCCTCGACTTGATATGCGACATATCAGACGAGGAGACCGGACTGTACGGTAGTGTTACTGTCAGGCTTTTGCAGGAGTTGGAGCGGGCTTGCTTGCTAATCTTCTGATCGCTCAATACCCGAATAGCCGTTACGTCCAGCTAGTACCGCTGATGGCTTGTGGGTGCTTGATGTGATCATCACCTACTTCCGGCGTATTGACGAGTCTTCAGAGTCCTACATAGAGGTTTTACTGGCTCAGGAAAAACGAAATAGGAGAGCATATGTGTGCAGGACCGAGAATAATGCATGTATGTGATACCGTATTATATTCTCACGACTTTTGTATCGGTCTATTATATAAGATATAGCCGGGTTATCGAAATAAGTGTTGATTCGATAAGTTGGTACATTTAGTGTTAGTCGGTTATATGAGATATAGCCGGATTATTAAATCAATTGTTGATTTGATAATTTAGTGTATAATTGTATATGTGATATACTAATTTACATTAACTAACATTAGCTCACTTAAACATTCTTTTCTCACATGTGTGTACATGTAATATATATGCGATATATATTGATGTGCATTATTTATTTGTGTGTGTCATGGTTGTTGATACACTATGCATGGGTGTATGAGACATACACCATACCATTTATAATGGTGGGGTTTTAATATTCAAAGTAAATCTAAAATTAGTGGATAATTGCTCAAAGCATGAAGCTTGTAAAAGCTTGTGAGTGCTATGACAAAGTCCACTCATTTTGTTTTACTTAGGATATTTATTAACCTAACCATTATGATTAGCCATGGTTATGTCTCTACATGAATTAGTATAAGATTGACACTCACCCATGGTTACTCATCTCACTTTGGATCAATTTCATTCTCATCTTTTTCTTCATCTTCTTCCTCCAAAAGAAAATGGTTTCTAGGGTTTGATCCAAGTGAGGAAATATTGTGAGAAAAGAAATTCTAAAGTGAGACTACTTCCTATTTCACCATTCTCTACTAGATTAGCACTTTAGTATAGTGTGTTTGCTTCACTTTGGTGAAGTAGTAGCTTGAGTTCGTATCCCCTCGACGTAGATCATCTTCGGCCTCGAAGACTTCAAGCAAGACCGTTGCTTTTATCTCATGGAGCCGTCATGAGTCCGGGAGTTCGATGATCGCAGCGAAGGGACTACTATAAGGAGCTTTAGAAGTGAAGGACCGATCTACAAAGGTTGTATTTCTATTTCACTTAGAAGTAAAAAGGTTTACTTATGTTTCCGTATTGTTTTCTAGTTATCAATTCTTGTTTAGAGTTCCTTAAAACGACAATTTTTTGAAAATGGCATGTATGATGCCTCCTGAAACCTTACTGCCATCGATAGGAACCCTACAGTGGTATCAAAGCCTAGCTACAAAATTATACGGATAATGTTAGATTACGAAAACGAAACGAACTCTCAAACTTGAAATACTAAAACCTGCATTCTGTCGATTTTAAAATGAGCTCCAAAAATTTTGCAAACAAGTACAGAATCATCTATGAGTAGAAATAAGAACATGGGAAAAATTGTGGACCCTGTGCTCGGATTTGGACCGAGCACAAGGGCACAAAATCCGAGGTGGCTAGCCTGGCAAGGAGGAAATGGGTCCAAATTTTTTCCGTGCTCTGGGCTTTAGGTTTTGGTATTTCAAGTGTTGTTTATTTTTTCTACTTTTTCATGTGATGATTAACTCAATGCAAAGGAAACTCGGAGTGTTTCGTAGTCGTAATTTTAATTGTTTTTGGGTTACGTTAGACGGTGTTAAAAAGTTCAATCGGATATCAAATACCTATTTTAACCCTCGCTGAAAATTTCCAAGTGTTGGAATTTTCTCGAGTTGATTATATTTGATAGTCGTGCAAGTAACTCTATGGACCCTATAGAAGAACAAAAACCTTAACTTGATTCTATGCCCTCGGAACCACGACTGAATCTTAGGGTTTGCCGTGGTTCCACGGTGTCATAAGTGAGGCGTTGGTTTGGCCCTTCTACGGTTGGATCATAGGTATTGTGGTACGTTTTTGGGTACTTTAACTTCGCTCAAGTGTTGAGCTTTTTGGGTAATTGTGGGTGTTTGTTGATTCGATCGGAATGTTTAACATCGTCTAGTTTTTTCTGCGACCGTAAGTGTAATATGTGATGTATCGCCGGTTTCGTTGCTATATGTCAACGACAATTGGGATACGCATATTTACTTACGTTGATGACATGTGATGTTATGTGTTGCTGTATATGTTATATTGGATCGTCGCGTTTTGAATAGCCGAGGGTTTTATGTGAGATGGGAGTTTTTATTTTCATTCATGTAAAATTAAATGTATGTAATATTCTTTTATTGGGGCACTTCCGGGTTGAGGATGATGTCACCATTGTTGTATATTATTTACTTTTCCGCATTAGGATAGACCCAAGGAGGAGAGCACAAGTAACTGGGTTCTAGAGTCCAGTGGGAGACCATCTCGAGGCGTCGAGTTCGGGTCTCCTAACTCTAGAATTGGTGGGGTCGCTTGCCGCTATCGTAGGAGTCTAGGGATGCGGGTTTGGCTATTCATCACGACCGTGGAATCAGTGTTTTATGCAGGCTCAAAATAACACGGACCTCCTAGTATATCAAATATTTCATATGTTTCTTCTGCTGCGATATCTGTGATGTGATCATTTGATATGTTGAGATGGATACTGTATACAGTATATATGATATATTATATAGACGTTACTTATGTTTTACACCCGCGCTAGTCCTGCCCCGCTCTGCCGTTAGTTACCTAACCTAACGGTGCATGACGGGACATCGAGGCGAATGCTGATGGCATAAGCGTACGTCGTATTTATCTGTGATGTTTAGGTGACTTAAATGATGGGACTTCATTAATGTGATTAATGAAAGAAAAGAAACCTAAAAGATGTTGTAGAATCAAAATTTTCAAATAGGGTAGCTAGAGTTTATTCTTTGCATAGTGATATATGTGATATATCCCGCACCTTATTTGATAAGGAAAGAGCCGAGATCCCTTCACCGGGAATGACCTCTTTAGCAAAACTGGCAGATGCTACAACACTCGGTTTGTCTTTTGATTGCTTTTAGAGTTTCTTGCTTTGCATAGTGATATATGTGATAAATCCCGCATCTTATTCGATGAGGAAAGAGCCGAGATCCCTTCACCGGGAGTGACCTCTTTAGCGAAACTAGCAAAAGCCTCAAAAACACTACATTTAAAAATCATTTGATTCTACAACGATATCAAGTTCATTACGCAATAGGTTTTCAGAAAAAACCTGTCGTAGCCCTCCGTCATTTCAGATAAGTCCTACTTAGTATTCGTCCTACGTTTGTTGACCTCCGTCAAGGCGTAGTGTGCGGTAGCTGACTAGTATTTATCTGCTTATGCATATGATGCAGATTGGATTAGGGTAGTCGTACGACCTTGTTGACCTTCATCAAGGGTCGTGCGGGTGGGTTTAATTCAATCAAGAAATGACGGGTTGAACTTGACTAGTAGCCTATGGTTTGTTGACCTCCATCAAGGTCATAGGGTGCTTGGGGCAAAATTATCGGGAATTTCAAGTGTTGAAATTTGCAATGAGATTGCATACCTTCTATGAGATAGTTGGATCCCGATACCCACTGCGAGTAATTGTTACTCCTAGGAGAGTTTTACACATTACAATTAGCCGATCAAGTAGGTGTCTAGAAATGTGTCAACGGGGCTATGCCCATGAGAAAACGAGGTTTATTTTAATTAGGTCCGTGAGAAAGCACGGGGAACCTCCCTCAAAGTACCGGCGCTGGCCTGGCTAAAAGATTGGCGAACTTGTAGGGTGTAATTAATCCCGGCTAGTCCTTCCTTTTAGGGTTTGAAGGAAGATTTGATAAAAACAGTGGGAGCCATCCTGATTAGATAAAATAATAACCAATCTGATCTTGCAAGAGCGCACGCAGAGTGTTTTCTTCTCTCTCTCTCTCCAGGTAGCGACCATGTCACGCCTTAATCAAGATAATAATATGAATGTATTGATCGAACCTGCTTGTTATATTGTGCTGGGAAACGTTGGTCCCGCTCCAACTTATAATTGTTATAAGACCGAGCAGGAAATAGGGGATTTCCAGGATTCCCGTGCCACCCAAACGAAGAAAGTACATGATGATGCATCTTCTTCGGTTGTGTTCATTATCGAGGACTATTTTCTTAGTATCCTCTACGTCCTGTGTATGAGATACCAGATCAGGATCCCATATATGTAATCTGTTACATGGGCTACATACAGGTAGAGAACTTACAACGGGTGATAAAAATTTCAAGAGTTGGAAACGGTGCAATTGTTGCAGCCAAGATGTTGGCAGTTATCAGCCTGTATTACCGAATGCATTGATTCTGAACGAATATTATTAGATACCAAACCTGATATACAACATCATATCAGTCTCTTTATTTAGTAAAGAAAGATATAATTTTGTATTGTTGGATAATGTTTTGAACATTTCCTATATCAAGAGTTGATCGGATCAGGCACGTTATCTAAAAATCATATACGTTCTAAATCAAACCACAGTTCTTAACGTACAAAACACACACAAAAGGAAAAGTTCAAAAATGAACGAATCCTTCTTGAGACATAGTAGACTAGGTCATGTTAATGCGACCCGATTAGCTAAGTTACATTAAGATGCATATTTAAATCAGTTTGAATTTACATCTTGTGAAACTTGCCAGTCATGTTACAAAGATAATATGACCACAGCTCCATTTAAAGGAAACAAAGAAAGAGTTAGTGAACTCTTGGGATTGATACATGATGATGTATATAAGTCCCCTGTCTACACATGCCAAGACTGGTTCTTTGTACTTCATTACATTCACTAATGATCTCTTATGATTCGGACATATGTTCATGTTGAAACACAAGACTGAAGCTTTTGAGACACTCAATGAATATAAGTTAGAAGTAGGGAACCAAAACAAATATAATTATTTTTAGTTATATGTATGCCCTAGAGGCCATTACTGTACATTGGATGTATATTGTAGTGGATGCTGGGACATATATAGGTAGGACTTTCTTGCTCGATATGATAGTACGCTATCTGGTTGCTCTTTATCTTAACATGTATACTTTCTGTCTCTCTGATTACATGTTGATAAAGCCCTTAGGATGTATACTCGACTTCCAGGACTATGATGCAGATCATACTAGTGGGGCCTGGGTAGTCAATGAGTACATCCTTCATTGTTCCTAGTCGTGGGAATATCGAGACGGGGCATCGATATTCCAGAGTAGACTAGCGCATATCTTCTCGACCCATGCGATGGGCGATGGATGATCCCATATCCATTGGTGTTTGACATCGAAGATAGTATGCGGGTGCTCAGTGGAGACTGGGTACACTGAACGGACTCGTCGAGAACTCCCAGATGGTATTATACCTCACGTCAGATGGCAGTTCTCTGGTGACACTGGTACAGCTTAGTCTGTTGACCCGAGATCGTCATAGAGTCTTGTGTGTCTCCCACTGTGCTTTGATTTCCACCCTACCACGGCTCTACTGAGTCGTGCAAACAGGTGGTTTTTGGGTACAGTCCCGATTCACATGGAGGCAATGAGCGATAGGAGGGGATTCGTCTCTCCCGGTATTGGGGGTTGATGTTGTGCTATGCTCGACTGGCCATAACAGGAAATCCCTGGCCAGGGTTGTAGTGATATACTGGTAAGAGTTATCGGTAGTTTCACGAATGTTATGGACCTCAAGTTGGCATGACTTATCGAGCTACTGGGGTCTGACGTTTACCACCCCTAGGCGAGATATGCGACATATCAGACGAACAGACCGGACTGTACGGTAAGTGTTACTGGTTGGATTTACAGGAGTGTGAGCGGGCTTGCTCGTCGATCTTCTGATCGCTCAATACCCGGGTGGCCGTTACGTTTAGCAGACCGCTTGCGGCTTGTGGGTGCTTGATACGATCATCATCCGCTACCGGCGTATTGACGAGTCTTTAGAGTCCTACACAGAGGTTTCCTGGCTCAAGCGAAACGAAATAGGAGCGCATATGAGATATGTGCGGGACCGAGAATAATTCGTGTATGTGATACCGTATTCCATTCTCGCGATGAATGTATCGATTAGTTATATGCGATATAACCTAGTTATCGAATCAAGGATCGATTCGATAAGCCGATACATTGGATACTAGCCGGTTATATGCGATATGACCGGATCGTTAAATCAAGTATTGATTTAATGATTTAATGCATAATTATATATTTGATATATTACTTTACATTAACTAGTATTGGTTCACTTTATGAGGATATTCTCACTTGATGATGCACATTGTATATGTGATATATTCTTTTGCACTTGTTTGTATCATGTTTGATGATACATGCAACCTTGGGGTTTGTGTAAAGACTTAAACAATGATTACTGAATGGTTAGGGTTTCTTTTCTTTTAATTCTTTATCCATTTATTTATTTATTCATTCTTTTTGGCAAAAGAAAAGGATGGTGGCTTTCTTTGTTTTACATTGAAGCTTCTTGAAGCTTTGAATAAGTCCACCATTCTTGTCTCATGTCTAACCCTAACCATTCATCTAACCCTAGTTAAATCTCTACACTAAACCATGGTTGTTGAAATGATAAGTATCATATGGTTTTTTATATTAAATGATAACTTATCATATATTATCTTCTTCTTCTTCTTCTTCTTCAAGAAGAAAGATGTTGATAGCTTCAATGGCAACTAGCCAAATCAAGTGAGAAATCCAAATCTAAAGTCTACCCACTTCCTATTTCTTCATCCTCTACTACTTGCCATGTAGTAGAGTGTGTTGTCTTCACAAGTTTCTTGACTTGGCGAAGGCGGAGCTCGTTCTTGTGATGCCTCGACGTAGATCATCTTCGGCATCGAACCGACGATCAAGCCCGCCCATTTCTTCGACGAAGCCGATGCTTGAGTTCGGGATTCGATTTGGACAGCGGAGGGAGATCATCGCGGAGCTTAGGAAGTGGTGGACCGGATGTACAAAGGTTGTAGTCACTTTCCCTTAGCATTTAATTCGATTACATGCTTGCTTCGCCTATATATCTAATTAACGATCCGTATTAGGGTTTGTAGGCACCCGTAAAATTTGATTTGTGCATGTTTGATCACTTGTGAGACTTCATTAGTGTGCCTAAGAACCCTACAGTGGTATCAGAGCCTAGCTAGAGCCTTAGGCGAAGTCCCGACGGAATTAGAAGTCCGATCGACCCAAAACCCCAATATTTAACATGCTCTCTGGACATTTCTGTAAAATGTGGATTTTTGTGAATTAAAAATATTCAGAAAATTCAGCAGGGAATTTTAAGAAAAACTGTGCTGGACGTGCCCGTGATTCAACTAAAGTGCGGCGGAACCGCGGCATGAGCTTGCTCATGCGGCGGTTCCGCGGCCTGTTTGTCGTTTTGTGCATCCAATTTTGCACAGTAGTTCTTAGTTGTCTGTGCTGGTTTTCCTGGGGATTTTTAATTTTTTTTTCCAGAGTTTCATTTTCTGGGTTGTATTGGGGACTCGGTATATCGATCGGATTGTCTAATTCTGTCTGTGTGCTTTTCCGGATAATCTTAGAATATGTTAAAAAGTTCGACCGGATATAAATACCCAGTTTTTCCCCTGCCGGGAAATTTCCAATTGTTGGATTTTTCCGTAGTTTAACGACGTTCTAAGTAGTGCAAGTAACGCGATGGACCCTCTAGAAGACAACAAACCTTAACTCGATTATGTGACCGTCTTAAACTGCCCTTTGAACCTTCGGGTTTGGGGCAGTACGGCGTGCCACATGTGAGGCGTTGGCTTGACCCTTCTACGGTTGGACCGTTGGTACTGAGGCACGAACTGAATGTTGTTAGACTTATTTCATGTGTTGAGCTGTATCGGGAAAACTTGGGTGTTCGATTGTTCGATCGGAAAGTTTAACATTTTCTATTTATCCGGAATGTGATACAATAATTGGAATTCACAAGTAGTTATGAGATAACTGAATGAATGTTATAAACATAGCACTTTAGTCTCACTTGATCGGTTGCCACGGAATTTTGATGTGATCAAAAGTCCGTCGCAATCACGTAGTGTACGCGGATACTCGCCGGGTAAACTTAATAGACAGCCTCACTCCATAGCCCCGACCAAGTGACTGTAGGAGAACCCCGTCGCCGAAAGCATCCGTCCGGGTGCTCGCGGTAGCGGTGTTCCGCCTTGGTGCACTTCGTCGACGGTTTCGGGGGTGCGGCCGTCTACTAAAGTTTGCGACGAGCATTCGATCAGAATGTCGGGAATCCTGTTGAATTGCCCGACTTGATATTGAAAAGAGTTTTCGATAATGAGACTAAAATGCGGGGTTTATAATTTGTTAGGCATGCGATGTCTAAGTATTTCATTTGGTCAGGCATGCGATGTCTGAGGTGGTTGCGGATTCCAACTGTTGTAGTTTTACACTTTCTTTTCTGTGACCGTAAGTGTAATATGTGACATCGCCGGTTTCGTTGCTATATGTCAACGACAATTGGGATGCGCATGTTTACTTACGTTGATGACATGTGATGTTATGTGTTGCTGGATATGTTATATTGGATCGTCGTGTTTGAATAGCCGGGGGGTTTTTATGTGAGATGAGTGTTTTTCATTTTCATTCATGTAAAAACTTGTATGTAATATTCTTTTATTGGGGCACTTCCAGGTAGCGGAAGTTGTCACCGTTGATGTATATTATTTACTTTTCTGCACTAGGATAGACCCAAGGAGGGGAGCACAAGTAACCGGGTTCTGGGGTCCAGTGGGAGACCAACTCGAGGAGTCGAGTCCGGGTCTCCTAACCCTAGAATTGGTAGGGTTGCTTGCCGCTCTCGTAGGGGTCTAGGGGTGTGGGATTGGCTATTCATCACGACCGTGGAATCCGTGTTTTATACTTGCTCGTATTGAAAACACGGACGTCCTAGTATATCCAATATTTCATATATATCTTCTGCTGTGATTTATCTGTGATCATGTGATGTTCTGTGACAGATATTATATATAGTATATATGATATATTATATTAACGTTGCTTATGTTTTACACCCGCGCTAGCCCTGCCCCGCTCTGCCGTTAGTTACCTAACCTAACGGTGCAGACGGGA
The DNA here is from genome assembly GCA_030015575.1 of Agapanthus africanus. NCBI lineage: Eukaryota > Viridiplantae > Streptophyta > Magnoliopsida > Asparagales > Amaryllidaceae > Agapanthus > Agapanthus africanus. The sequence continues at coordinate 290,141,698 of CM057347.1, read as the reverse complement.
CATCGAGGCGAATGCGGATGGCATAGCGTACGTTATATTTATCTGTGATGATTAGGTGGACTTAAATGATGGGATATTCATTAATGAGATTAATGAAAGAAAATAAACCTAATTGATGTTGTGGAATCGAATTTCAAAATAAAAACAGGTAGCTACAGTTCTTGCTTTGCATCGCGGTGTTCATTATAGAACATCCTGCACCTTATTCGATGAGGAAAGGACCGAGATCCCTTCACCGGGAGTGACTCCTTTAGCAATAACTGGCAGATGCTACACACTCGGTTTGTCTTTGATCGTTTCTATAGTTTTCGCTTTGCACAGTGATATATATGATATATCCCGCACCTCATTTGACGAGGAAAGGGCCGACGATCCCTTCACCGGGAGTGACCCCTTTAGCAAAACTAGAAAAGCTTCAAAAACATTCCATTTAAAAACCATTTGATTCCGCAACGAGATCAAGTTCAAAGCGTTAAAGGTTTTCACAAAAACCAGCCGCAACCCTCCGTCATTTTAGGAAGTAGAGTACTTAGTATTCGTGCTGTGTTTGTTGACCATAGTCAAGGCACAGTGTACGGTAGCTAAGTGATGTCTTCCTATATCGCATATGATGCGATTAGTTAGGACAGTCGCGTGACTTTGTTGACCTTAGTGAAGGGTCATGTGGGTGGGTCTAATTAATCACGAAATGACGGGTAGAACTTGACTAGTACTTATGATTTGTTGACCATAGTTAAGGTCATAGGTGCTAGGGGTAAAAACCTTTATCGGGTGTTTCAAGTGTTGAAATTTGCAATGAGATTGCATACCTTCTATATGATAGTTGGATCCCGATACCCACTGCGAGTAATTGCTACTCCTGGAAGAGTTTTGCACTTTGCAATTAGCCGATCAAGTAGGTTTCTAGAAAGGTGTCAACGGGGTTACGCCTCTGGGAAAACGAGGTTTACAGTAATTAGGTCCGTGCGAAAGCACGGGGAACCTCCCTCAAAGTACCGACACTGGCCTGGCTGAAAGATTGGCGAACTTGTAGAGTGTAATTAATCCCGGCTAGTCTTTCCTTTTAGGGTTTGAAGGAAGATTTGATAAAAACAGTGGGAGCCATCCTGATTAGATAAAATATATAACCAATCTGATCTTGCAAGAGCGCACGCTGAGTGTTTTCTTCTCTCTCTCTCCTGGTAGCGACCATATCACGCCTTAATCAAGATAATAATATGGATGTATTGACCGAACCCGCTTGTTATACTGAGCTGGGGAACGTTGGTCCCGCTCCAACTTATAATTGTTATAAGACAGAGCAGGAAATTGGGGAATACCAGAATTCCTATGCCGCCCAAACGAAGAAAGTGCTTATGATGCATCTTCTTCGGGTGTGTTCATTACAAAGAACTGTTTCTCAGTATCCTCTGCATTATGGGTATATGATACCGGATCAGGATCCCAGATATGTAATCTGTTACATAGGGCTACAAAAGGGTAGAAAAAATGAGAACGGGTGATAAGTTTCATGAGACAGAAAACGGGGTAAGTGTTGCAGCCAAGTCTGTTGGTCACTGTCACCCTGTATTACGAATACATTAATTTTGAACAAATGCTATTAGATACCGAACCTGATATACAAAATCATATCAGTCTCTTTATTAGTAAAGAAAGGATATAATTTTGTATTGATGGATAATGTTTTGAACACTTCCTATATCAAAAATTGATCGGTTCAGGCACGCTATCTAAAAGCATTAACGTTCTAAATCAAACTACAGTTCCTAGTATACTGAACACACACAAGAAGAAGAGTTCAGAAATGAACGAATTCTTTTTGAGGCATTGTAGACTAGGTCATATCAATGCGACCCGACTGGCTGAAGTTACATTTAGATGTATATTTAAATCAGTTTGAATTTACATCTTGTGAAACTTGCCAGTCATGTCACAAAGATAATATGACCATAGCTCTGTTTATTGGAAACAGAGAAAGAGTTAATGAACTCTTGGGACTGATGCATGATGATGTATGTAAGGTCTCCTGTCTACACATGCCAGGACTGGTTCTTTATACTTCATTATATTCTCTGATGATCTCTCAAGTTTCAGTCATATATTCCTGTTGAAATATAAGTCCGAACCTTTTGAGGTATTCACAGAATATAAGTAGGAAGTAGAGAACCAAAATACGGGTATAAGTATCATGTCCTATGATGAGATCAGGGAGGAGAATACTTGTGCATAGCATTCCTGGACTATTCTAAAAGAAAATGAGATTCTCTCTCAGCATTACTCCTCCGTATAAACCATAGCAAGATGGTATATCGGGGCGCAGCAATCACACCCTATATGATAAGGTGTGCTCTATGATGAGTACTACTGAGTTACCTATTTCCTTTTTGGGAGTTATGCGCTTGAGAAGCTGCATACCTATTGAATTAGGTTCGAATCAAATCAGTGCCTACCACTCCATATAAGATATGGTGCGGGAAGATCCTATCTCTTAAGTAAGTTAAGATTTGGGATTGTCCGTCCTATGTCAAAAGCAAAATCTGGACAAGATCGAGGCAAGATCAGTTCTGTAGAACTGGAAAGGTTCCAGCTGTACAAAACTGCTAATGATTTGACAGAACCAAAGGATTCAATAGTTTCCGACGAACTTCAGCCTCTCCGCCGATCTAGTAGGGTTCCTCACCCAGCTAAGAGATACCTCGGTTTCTCGATGACAGTGGGAGCGAGGATTGCATCATGAGATGATGACCCAACCAGTTTCGAGCAGGCCATCGAGAGTAGGGACTCTGTAAGAATGGCTGGATGCTTAGTGATCTGAGATGGAATCCTTATACACCAACAAAGTATGGACTTTGGTTGCTATAACTGAAGGGTTAAATCCCCATCAGGAGCAAGTATATCTTGAGAAGATTGCTTAGTGTACATGGAAAGGTTGAGACTTTCAAAGCTAGACTTGTTAAAGGTTTTCGTCATCAACCAGGCACGGATAATGATGAAACCTTTTCCAGGGACTATGTTTAAATCCATCCAGATCCTACTTGCCACGGCTACATACCATGACTACGATATCTGGTGGTTGGGTGCCATGACTACTTTTCTAAATAATGATTTAGAAGAGAACGTCTATAAGAACACAGCCAGAGGGCCTCGTACACAGTGGGAGCAGCGGAAACGTGTGCAAGATGCTTTATAGGATAAAGCAGGCATCGCGGAGTTGGAACATCTGTTTTGATGGATTAGTCAAATAAGTTGACATCATCAAAATGGTAGATGAACCTTGTATAAACAAAAGGGTAGTAGGGAGTATGGTGACGATCCTCGTAGAGTACGTGGATGACATACTCTTGTTAGGGAAGGAGTTTCCTATGCTACGCTCGATCAATCTCCGCTTATCACAATCATTTTCCATATAGGATCAAAGTGATACCTACTAAATCCTAAGCTTTGGATCTATGAGATAGATCTAATTGGATGTTAGGATACTCACTAGTTGAAGTGAGATGGTATCAATCGATCCTGGGGAGAATCACTGGAAGGGTTCCAGAGTGATAAAGACGACTGAATGTCAGTCACAGGCATTGTCTTTACCCTCAGTAAAGGGACGGTATGTTGGAAGATTTCCAAGCTAGATACCGTGACAAACTAGACGATAAAGGCTGGTAACATCGCTATTAAAGATACTACCAAAGAGGCAGTTTGGGTGTATATTGGTTCATAAGATGAACTAGGTTCCTGCCATTATATGACAATGGAAGTGTGGCTTCGGCCCTGGAACCCTGGTCCCATCAGTGACCCAGACAAATTCTGAGGCAGCATCACCTAATCATGGAGATAGTTAATCTCCAGGGTGATCGAGGTTAGGAGAGAAGACTCAGAGGACAACACGGCGGATCCACTCACGAAGGCCTTTTCCCAGAGAGAGACTCATATGGGATAGTTGAGTATTAGATACTGCGACCACTGCTACAGATGGCCCTAGTGCAAGTGGGAGATTGTTAGTTATATGTATGCCCTAGAGGCGATTACTGTACATTGGATGTATATTGTAGTGGATGCTGGGACATATATAGGTAGGACTTTCTTGCTCGATATGATAGTACGCTATCTGGTTGCTCTTTATCTTAACATGTATACTTTCTGTCTCTCTGATTACATGTTGATAAAGCCCTTAGGATGTATACTCGACTTCCAGGACTATGATGCAGATCATACTAGTGGGGCCTGGGTAGTCAATGAGTACATCCTTCATTGTTCCTAGTCGTGGGAATATCGAGACGGGGCATCGATATTCCAGAGTAGACTAGCGCATATCTTCTCGACCCATGCGATGGGCGATGGATGATCCCATATCCATTGGTGTTTGACATCGAAGATGGTATGCGGGTGCTCAGTGGAGACTGGGTACACTGAACGGACTCGCCGAGAACTCCCAGATGGTATTATACCTCACGTCAGATGGCAGTTCTCTGGTGACACTGGTACAGCTTAGTCTGTTGACCCGAGATCGTCATAGAGTCTTGTGTGTCTCCCACTGTGCTTTGATTTCCACCCTACCACGGCTCTACTGAGTCGTGCAAACAGGTGGTTTTTGGGTACAGTCCCGATTCACATGGAGGCAATGAGCGATAGGAGGGGATTCGTCTCTCCCGGTATTGGGGGTTGATGTTGTGCTATGCTCGACTGGCCATAACAGGAAATCCCTGGCCAGGGTTGCAGTGATATACTGGTAAGAGTTATCAGTAGTTTCACGAATGTTATGGACCTCAAGTTGGCATGACTTATCGAGCTACTGGGGTCTGACGTTTACCACCCCTAGGCGAGATATGCGATATATCAGACGAACAGACCGGACTGTACGGTAAGTGTTACTGGTTGGATTCACAGGAGTGTGAGCGGGCTTGCTCGTCGATCTTCTGATCGCTCAATACCCGGGTGGCCGTTACGTTTAGCAGACCGCTTGCGGCTTGTGGGTGCTTGATATGATCATCATCCGCTACCGGCGTATTGACGAGTCTTTAGAGTCCTACACAGAGGTTTCCTGGCTCAAGCGAAACGAAATAGGAGCGCATATGAGATATGTGCGGGACCGAGAATAATTCGTGTATGTGATACCGTATTCCATTCTCGCGATGAATGTATCGATTAGTTATATGCGATATAACCTAGTTATCGAATCAAGGATCGATTCGATAAGCCGATACATTAGATACTAGCCGGTTATATGCGATATGACCGGATCGTTAAATCAAGTATTGATTTAATGATTTAATGCATAATTATATATTTGATATATTACTTTACATTAACTAGTATTGGTTCACTTTATGAGGATATTCTCACTTGATGATGCACATTGTATATGTGATATATTCTTGTGCACTTGTTTGTATAATGTTTGATGATACATGCAACCTTGGGTTTGTGTAAAGACTTAAACCATGATTAGTGAATGGTTAGGGTTTCTTTTCTTTTAATTCTTTATCCATTTATTTATTTATTCATTCTTTTTGGCAAAAGAAAAGGATGGTGGCTTTCTTTGTTTTACATTGAAGCTTCTTGAAGCTTTGAATAAGTCCACCATTCTTGTCTCATGTCTAACCCTAACCACTCATCTAACCCTAGTTAAATCTCTACACTAAACCATGGTTGTTGACATGATAAGTATCATATGGTTTTTTATTTTAAATGATAACTTATCATATATTATCTTCTTCTTCTTCTTCTTCTTCAAGAAGAAAGATGTTGATAGCTTCAATGGCAACTAGCCAAATCAAGTGAGAAATCCAAATCTAAAGTCTACCCACTTCCTATTTCTTCATCCTCTACTACTTGCCATGTAGTAAAGTGTGTTGTCTTCACAAGTTTCTTGACTTGGCGAAGGCGGAGCTCGTTCTTGTGATGCCTCGACGTAGATCATCTTCGGCATCGAACCGACGATCAAGCCCGCCCATTTCTTCGACGAAGCCGATGCTTGAGTTTGGGATTCGATTTGGACAGCGGAGGGAGATCATCGTGGAGCTTAGGAAGTGGTGGACCGGATGTACAAAGGTTGTAGTCACTTTCCCTTAGCATTTAATTCGATTACATGCTTGCTTCGCCTATATATCTAGTTAACGATCCGTATTAGGGTTTGTAGGCACCCGTAAAATTTGATTTGTGCATGTTTGATCACTTGTGAGACTTCATTAGTGTGCCTAGGAACCCTACAATTATTATGTCATTTGATGTGATCAAGGAGGAGAATACTTGTGCACGGAATTCCTGGACTATTCTAAACGAGAATGAGATTCTCTCTCAGCATTACTCCTCCGTATATACCACAACACAATGGTGTATCGGGGCCGAGCAATCGCAACCTATTAGATATGGTGTGCTCTATGATGAGTATTACTGAGTTGCCTATTTCCTTTTGGGGGTTATGCACTTGTGAAGCTGCGTACCTATTGAACCACCAAATCATGTGCCTACAACTCCATGTGTGATATGGTATGGGAAGAGCCCATCCCTTAAGCAAGTTAAGATTTGGGGTTGTTCGGCCTATGTCTAAAAGCAAAATCCAGACAAGCTCGAGGCAAGGTCAGTTCTGTAGAAATTTTTTGGATATCCCAAGCATTCGCAAGGGAATATCTTCTACCATATCGAGGAACAAAAGGTGTTTTATTTCTCGACATGGCCACCTTTTTAGAAAAGGAATTTATTTTGGAAGAAATTTATGGTCATGAGGTAGAACTGGAAGGTGTTCTAGCTATACAAACTACAGCTGATGATTTGGTAGAACCGGAGGATTGAATAGCTCCCAACAAACCTCAGCCTCTCCGCCGATCTGGTAGGGTTCCTCACCCACCCGAGAGATACTTTGTTTTCTCTATGATAGTGGGAGCGAGGATTGCATCATGAGATGATGACCCAACTAGTTTCGAGCAGGCCATCAAGAGTAGGGACTCTGTAACAATGGCTGGATGCTATGCGATCTGGGATGGAATCTATGTACACCAACGAAGTATGGACTTTGGTTGCTATATCTGAAGGGTTAAATCCCCATTAGGAGCAAGTATATCTTAAAAAGATTACTTGGTGTACACGGAAAAGTTGAGATTTCAAAGCTAAGACTTGTTGTAAAAAGGTTCTCATCATCAACCAAGTTTGGATAATGATGAAACCTTTTCTGGGGCCTATGCTTAAGTCCATCCGTATCCTACTTGCCACTGCTACATACCAGAACTACGATATCTGGCGGTTGGGTGTCATGACTGCTTTTTTAAAAACTGATTTAAAAGAAAGCATCTATAAGTACACAGCCAGAGGGCTCCGTAGACAGTGGGAGCAGCGGAAACGTGTGAAAGTTGCTTTATAGGATAAAACAGGCATCACGGAGCTGGAACATCTATTTTGATGAAGTAGTCAAAACGTTTGACTTCATCAAAATGGTAGATAAACCTTGTATATACAAAAAGGTAGTAGAGAGTGTGGTAATGATCCTCGTATTGTACGTGGATGGCATACTCATGATAAGGAAGGAGTTTCCTATGCTACACTCGGTCAATCTCCTCTTATAACATTGATTCTCCATAAAGGATCAAGACGATATCTCCTAAATCTTGGGTTTTGGATCTATGAGATAGATCTAAGTGGATATTAGGATTCTCACTAGGTGTAGTGAGATGGTATCAATCGATCCTGGGGAGAATCACTGGAAAGCTTCCAGAGTGATAAGGTCGACTGAATGTCAGTCACAGGCATTGTTTTTACCCTCAGTAGAGGGACGGTATGTTGGAAAAGTTCCAGGCTGGATACCGTGGCATACTAGAAGATAAAGGTTAGATACATCGCTACCAAAGATGCTACCAAAGAGGCAGTCTGGGTGTATATTAGTTCATGAGATGAACTTCGTTCCTACCATTGTGTGACAATAGAGTTGTGGCTTATGCCTAGGAACGCCCGTCCTATCAGTGATCCAGACATATTCTAAGGCAGTATCACTTGATCATGGAGATGGTTGATCTCCAGGGGATTGAGGTCAGGAGAGTAGATTCAGAGGACAACATGGCGGATCAACTCACAAAGGCCTTTTTCCCAGAGAGAAACTTTTATGGGATGGTTGAGTATGTGATAATACAACCACTGCTATTAGATGGCCCCGGTGCAAGTGGGAGATTGTTAGTTATATGTATGCCCTAGAGGCCATTACTATACATGAGATGTATATTGTAGTGGATGCTTGGACATATATAGGGAGGACTTTCTTGCTTGACATGATATTATGCTATCTGGTTACTCTTACCTTAACGTGTACACTGATTGTCTCTCTGTTACATGTTGGTAAAGCCCTTAGGATGTGTACTTGACTACCTGGACTATGATACAGATCATACTAGCGGGGACAGAGTAGTCTATAAGTACATCCTTTAATGTCCCTAGTCGTGGGTGTATCGAGACAGGGCATCGATATACCAGAGTAGACTAGCGTATACCTTCTCGACCCATATAGATAGGCGATGGATGATCCCATATCCATTGGTATTTGACATCAGGGATGGTATACAGGTGCTCAGTGGAGACTGGGTACACTGGACGGACTTGCCAAGAACTCCCAGATGGTATTATACCTCACGTCAGATGGCATTTCTCTGGTGACACTGATACAGGTTAGTCTGTAGACCCGAGATCGTCATAGAGTCTTGTATGATTCCCACTGTGATTTGATTTCCACCTTACCATATCCAAGAGGGCGTGCAAAACGGTGGTTTTTGTGTACATTCCCGAGTCACATGGAGTCAATGAGCGATAGGAGGGGTTTCGTCTCTCCCGGTATTGGGGGTTAATGATTCATTGTGCTCGATTGGCCGTAACAGGGAAGTCCCTGTCCAGGGCTGGTTTAGAGATTTACTGGTAAGTGTTACCAGTTGTTTCTCGACCCGTTATGAGCCTCATATCGGCATGACTTATCGGTTTTTGGGGTCTGACGTTTACCTCCCCTAGACATGATATATGACATATCAGACGAGGAGACCGGACTGTACGGTAGTGTTACTGTCAGGCTTTTGCAGGAGTTGGAGCGGACTTGCTTGTTGATCTTCTGATCGCTCAATACCCAGGTAGCCGTTACGTCCAGCTAGTATCGCTGACTTCTTGTGGGTGCTTGATGTGATCATCACCTACTACCGGCGTATTGACGAGTCTTTAGAGTCCTACATTGAGGTTTTACTGGCTCAGGCAAAACGAAACAGGAGCGCATATATGATATGTGCAGGACCGAGAATAATGCGTGTATGTGATACCGTATTATATTCTCGCGACTTTTGTATCGGTCGGTTATATAAGATATAGTCGGGTTATCGAATCAAGTGTTGATTCGATAAGTTGGTACATTTAGTGTTAGTCGATTATATGAGATATAGCCGAATTATTAAATCAAGTGTTGATTTGATAATTTAGTGTATAATTGTATATATGATATACAAATTTACATTAACTAACATTAGCTCACTTAAGCATTCTTTTCTCACATGTGTGTACATGTAATATATATGTGATATATATTGATGTGCATTATTTATTTGTGTGTTTCATGGTTGTTGATACACTATACATGGGTCTATGAGACATACACCATACCATTTATAATTGTGGGGTTTTAATATTCAAAGTAAATATAAAATTAGTGGATAATTGTTCAAAGCATGAAGCTTGTAGAAGCTTGTGAGTGCTTTGACAAAGTCCACTCATTTTGTTTTACTTAGGATATTGATTAACCTAACCAATATAATTAACCTTGGTTATGTCTCTGCATGAGTTAGTATATGATACGCACGCACACATGGTTACTCATCTCACTTTGGATCAATTTCATTCTCATCATTTTCTTCATCTTCTTCCTCCAAAAGAAAATGGTTTCTAGGGTTTGATCCAAGTGGGGAAATATTGTGAGAAAAGAAATTCTAAAGTGAGCCCACTTCCTATTTCACCATCCTCTACTAGATTAGCACTTTACTATAGGGTGTTTGCTTCACTTTGGTGAAGTAGTAGCTTGTGTTCGTATCCCCTCGACGTAGATCATCTTCGGCCTCGAAGATTTCAAGCAAGACCGTTGCTATCTTCTCATGGAGCCGTCCATGAGTCCGGGAGTTCGATGATCGCCGCCAAAGGACTACTACAAGGAGATTTAGAAGTGAAGGATCGATCTACAAAGGTTGTATTTCTATTTCACTTAGAAGTAAAAAGGTTTACTTATGTTTCCGTATTGTTTTCTAGTTATCGATTCTTGTTTAGAGTTCCTTGAAACAGTAATTTTTTGAAAATTGCATGGACGATATCTCCCGAAACCTTGCTGCCGTCGATAGGAACCCTACAGCAAGTGGGAGATTGTTAGTTGTATGTATTCCCTAGAGGCCATTATTGTATAGGATTGTATATTATAATGGATGCTTGGACATATATAGAGAAGACTTTCTTGCTCGACATGATAGTATGCTATCTGATTACTCTTTATCTTAACATGTAGACTGGTATTGTGATACTGTCTTTTTCTCACATGTTGGTAAAGCCCTTAGGATGTGTACTAGACTACCAGGATTATGATGCAGATCATACTAATGGGGACAGGATAGTCCACAAGTTCATCCTTTAATTGTTCCTAGTCGTGGGAGTATCGAGATAGGGCATCGATATTCCAGAGTAGACTAGTGTGTATGTTTCTTGACCCTGTATAGGGCGATGGTTGATCTTACAGCCATTGGTGTTTGACAGCAAAGATTGTACACAGGTGCTCATTGGAGAATGGGTACACCGAACAGGACTCACCAAGAACATCTAGTTGGTATTATACCTATCGTCACATAGCAGTTCTCTGGTGACACTACTACAGGTTAGTCTGTAGACCCGAGATCGTCATAGTGTCTTGTGTGATTCCCACTGTACTTTGATTTCCTCCCTACCACTCTCAAGAGAGCGTGCAAACAGGTGGATTTTATAAGTGCACGGCGGCGCCCCGGCCGTCAATCCGACGGCCAAATGCGGAAGCGGTGATAAACTTTAATTTTTCTTGAACTGGCAAACCGCCGCGCACTAATACCCGGATCGAACCATTAATTAGTCCTAGCTATCTACAAGAAAGGGAATAGAGATATACCGATGATCCAAGTCCTCCGGTCTTCTCGTCATAGTCCCGATCTCCTGCGGAATGTCCCGTCTCCTCCTCGTCGCCGGAAGTGCACCACATCGCCTACTTCTTTTACGGGCTCCCACCTCAATGCCGAGGCAACTCGGGCACGAAGCTAGCTAGTCGACGTGCCCAAGATTCGCTGTAGAATGTGTAGTGAAGAAGTCTCATTTGGGGTATGTGGAATTGCCTTTTTGGTGGAGGAATGATACAAGAACAATGTGGAGGGACTTTTGGGGATTTTGGAACATGAAATGAACAAAACCCCACAACACAAAAACTTGGACAGCCCACCCTCATGGTGGCCGGCCATCACTAGAGGAGAGGGAGAGTGAGAATGAGAGGGAGCCACAAAAATAATGGGAGCCATCTCATAATCCAAAAGGGAGAGAGAGAGAAGGCTATCATAAGGAAAAGGAAATGATCACTCAAACCAAACTACACTCCACCAACCTCACCCCTCATCATCAACAACCATGATGACATCCAAAGTCAAGCAATCATGAAAAAGGAAAGTCAAGTGATGGTGCTCATCATGAAAACCATCATGAAGTCAAAAGGTCAAAGAAGAGTTGTCATGATAAAACAATATGCAAAGACCCCCTCCACAAATGCCTATTTGCAACAATGCAAATAAGCCCTCCTCCACCAATCTTCGGCCAATGAACGGAACAATGGAAATCGGCCGAAACGGAAAGCAAACTGGCAACTCCAGAAAACTGGTCCCGTAATAAATTACAAGAAAACCCCGATACTGTGCATACACACCCGCATTTGTATTCCGACCGAAATACAAATGCAATGAGACAAAATCTACACTGTACTATACTAGGATCCGGCTTAAACCAAAACCGGCTAGTAATATCCGTTCGATCCTGATCCATGCAATACCGCACGTATCTGATCGAACCCTGCCATATATCCATACGGCCTATAGTACAAACTGTCCGATCCTGATCTGTGCAATACCGCACGTATCTGATCGGACCTTGCCATATCTCCATACGGCCTCTACAACCTTTCGCCCGAAAGCTGAGTAACTGAATATGGGGGACTCTAAAGACTCGTCAACACCTTGGTTGTGGATTTAACCACTAGCACGTCAGAGGTATAAGCCAATACGTAACGGGTTACGAGGTATTGACTAAAAGGGACGTCTGTGAGAGAACTCAGCCTGACAACCCTACTGAGCCTGTCAGTGACAATATCCGTACAGTCCGGTCCGTTCGTCTATGAGTATCGCATGGCGGGCCTAGGGGGTTGGTAAAAGTCAGACCCCCAAAAGCGGTACAAGTCGTATCGGAGTGTAGCCCAGAACACCCTGAGATACTACTGGAATACCTACCAGTAAATCTCCTTGCCTCGGCCGAGGGTTTCGTGTAATGGCTCTCCTAGACACAGCACGACCTCACCCCCAATACCGGGAGAGACGAACCCCTGAAGATACGCTCACTGCCTCCATGTGGCTCGGGACCGCACCCAACTAAAACCTGTTTGCACGACTCCTTTGAGCCGTGGTAGGGTAGTAATCAAAGTACAGTGGGAACTCACACGAGACAAATGACGATCCCCAGGTCGATGAACTAACCTGCACACATGTCACCAGGGAACTGCCATCTGACGTCTGGTATATGACCAACTAGCATGTTCCCGGCGAGTCCTGTCCGGTGTACTCATAACTCAATGAGCACCTGTATACATCTTAGGTGATCCAACTGATACCAGTGGCTTGTGAGACCGGCCACCGCCCCTCGTCGGGGTCTCGACTGTATACACTAGTCTACTCTGGAGTATCGATGCCCTGTCTCGAAACTCACACGACTAGGGACCATTTAAGGATATTCTTATAGACCCCAGCTCCCACTTATATGATCGCCCTCATACTGCTGGTGGTCAAGCAAGAATCCTAGGGGCTCTATCAACGTGTAATAGCGACTTGTCAGGTCACCTAAAGCAGTACACGATGATAAAGGTAAACCAGATAGCATACTATCATCTCGAGTAAGACTGTCCTACCGGGATAGGTCCTCCATCAATCATTGCAATCACTTACCTGTGACCTAATAATTGACTCTGAGGGCACTATCTCCAACAATCTCCCACTTGCACTCAAGGCTAATTATTGCGATGTCGCATACTCACAGCCCGTGTGATACCGAACACCCAACTCCTGTACTAGTCAGTCTCACAAAGCTCGTTTGCGAAACTATTGCGTTCGAGGAATATCCTTAGTGAGAGGATCCGCTTTGTTGTACCTTTCTATGTCTCTCTATATCTCAAGTTCACGGAGAAAACCATCTCCCGAAATGAGCAATACCTGTCTTAGAATGTGTCTGGATGTCTGATGGGACATAGCTCATAAATGAACTCCAAATCCAAACTTCTTAGACTGTATCGTCAACTGAACTTAATCAGTATCCTGCGCCATGCCACCCTCAGTATTGCCTTGGACCATCTGTCCAAAATACTGCCCTTCGTCAGAAGGAAAACTATAACTCTGACAACCTCCTTGTCGTCCATGTCACCTTTGAAGCCTGGAATGATAACTGTCTCCCGAATGAGGCTGTCGTTATCATATCCCTAGAACATCCACTTATGTTCTAATACTGCTTCCGACTGTTTCTCCAGGATTGGATTAATGTCAACTTATTGCATCCAGTGCAAGAACAATATCTGGTGTGGTACTTGACATCTCACGATTGACTCAATTGCCTGAGCAAGTGATCTGCCAATCATGCACGTCCCTCTCCCCTTTAGTCTGTAAGACACCTTTGGAGAGGGTGACTCCATCTTCTGCAGGTACACTACCGTGCCAGGAGTCGTCCATTCTAAATACTCTTAGAATGCCGTCAAAGTACCCTGATTGGGAAACCACCCAAATCTAGATCTAAAACCATAGATCTAGTAACCAGTATGTCTGATATAATGTCCAAGTCCCATGTGGAGAAACCACTGTGTGACGACCAAAGTATAACCGATCGTAGTATAGGAGTTTCTTTTCCTATTCTGTGTATGTCATCCAAATATCAGGACATCACACCCTACTACCTTCTCAACAGATCCATCCCCTATTCTGATGAAGTCAAACCTATGACTGTCACGTCAGAAGTAGATGATCTATCTCCGCTACATCTGCTTTAGTCTATAAATAGACATAAGCTACCTGTCCTCCAATGCTTCCGCTGCTCCCACTGACTACGACAACCCTCTGGCAGAGTCATATAAACGTACACTTCTAAAACTAGTTTAGAACGACGCTATACTCATCCTCCCGCCGGGTCTCGCAACCTGGAACAACAGCAATGGCAAGTGTGGGTAAACAAGAACTTCCCTGTCACCGTCCTTGAGGCTACCGGAGTACCTCTCGGGTGCCTGAAGTTACCCACCATATCTGCGGAGTGGCCAATGGAATGTCAAACCAGATTGAATCTTTAGGTTCCTTATCAAATCTTCAGTAATCGTTTGTGGTTCTGGAATCACTTCCAGTTCTACCATACTCCCACTACTATTTTCTGAAGAAAAAAAAAACCATTTTTAATAAAACTGTGGCGAGTCTAGAACAATATTGCTATTGTTCATCCAGATGGTAGAAAGTCAACCCTCGTCATAGCCTGGGTCAACCCACAAACAGCCATTACAGAAACGTGCCTTGATTTGGCCAGTGTCTGGTTTTAATCATAAACCGGACAACTCCCCGTACCTTAACATCGTTAAGATATGAACTGTTCTATATCCAATATAGAACCAGAGGCACTGATTTAATTGAACCAGATTCAAATCATGCAACTGTCTCCAGTGCATGTCAACTAAATGGAAGGAGGCCGATCAGCGTTACTCAACTTAGAAATGCTTCCAATTATGAGTAACCTGAAAGAGAAGCAATTTCTCTTAATCATTACTATCAACTGAATACCATATACAAGAATCTACATCTTCGATCACTTTGAAGAATCCCGATACTTGCTATACCTGGTTCTCTACTCTATTCAAATACCTATAACTTCTCAAAATTCGGACCCTGTGTTTCCACGAAACACCTATCTAAAAACTAGAGAAGTCATAAGTAAACCGAATATAGTACGAGGACCATCCCATCTGTCCTGATGGACCCTGGACAACATACAATACTCTGTATAAGTCCCTTGAGTCTGATAACTCATTCACTGTGTGTCGTAGGTTGAAAACTGTACTTATGGTTAAGAAGAATTACACCGCTGTTTAATGCTCCTTACCTAACCATCCACTGATATAGGTAAATGTCATAGACATAATTTCAAAAGGTATATCTCACTCTATGAAAATAGACGTACAGATATATCAATTTGAAATTGGTGCATAACAGAGGATATTCAAAAACAAATATTTGCCGTCCGGCAAACAACCCAGGTGACTTCCTCAAATATCACCGATTACAACGAATCCCGATATAATGAGGATGATCACCTAATTCCCAATAACTTACTCCCACTCATCATCTGTAAAACCATACAGATGTGAGAATCAAACCTGGTAAATACATACCCTGGAGTAAGTATTTAATCGGGAAATCAGTTTTCTTTTAACTTTACACAGTGAAACTGAAACATTGAAATGTCTCGATGGGGTATCCTGGTATTCCTAGTAATGCCTCTTCCATATTCACAACTGTAACCGTATAGTTCTTTGCCACCTCTCCAAATCCCTTCATATGTCTTTAGTCATTACCTTCTGCACGCCCCTTTAGGCCAATTGGTTTTCTTCCTTCCCTACCGTTCGGCAGCCTATAGTTTGGAAGAAGACTATACAATAAGCATAATGGGTGTACTGTCCTAATCCTAGGAACACTCGCAATGCGAGAGAAGGTGAAGATAAAAGACACCTGAATAAACCTTATTCCTATTTCTCCTGAACCAGAATCCATCCCCGAACTGGAACAAGTTCCTTTCGAGTTCGTATATAACCATACGATGGAGTATCCAATAAACTGTGGATCTTCGTAGTGATACGGAGTGTCCTGGAGAAATACAAAGGTGATTTAGGATTGGCGAAGGAATACTTGGTTTGTTCGTGAATATCTGTTGCAATTTACTTTGCCCTCTTACTAATCCCTTGCTTTGTCTTAACTTAATACCTTCTGCACACCATCGTTATGCTAATTGGTTTTCTTCATTCCCCACCGTTCGGCACCAGCCTAAGGTTTGGAGGAAGACTATCCAATTTGCGTAATAGGTGTACTATCTCCTAAACCAAGGAGTACTCACAACCAGAGAGAGGGTAAAAGGAAAAGACAACTGAATAATCCTATCCGTTTTCTCCTGAACCTGAAACCATCCTCGAATAAATTCTTTCGAGTTCGTATCTAACCATACGATGGTTTTGTCCAATGGAAGTGGACGTTCGTAGTAATACGGGGTGTTCTGGAGAAAAGGGTAAAAGTAGGAGTGGCAATGAGGTTTGCAACTCTGACAATCCAAAAGCCAGTGTTAAGAAGGTTCGGTCAACTTGGTCACTGAGTCATAGTCTTAGGGTCGGGTCAATGGTCGCTGCCAAAGAGAGGGAGAAAAGAAACACTCAGCGTGCACTCTAAACTAGATCAGAATGGTTACCAATTTATCTAATCTGGAAACCTCCCACTGTACCTCAAATTCTCCTCCAAACCTGAAAGAAGAATTAGTCGGGATCACCCGAGGAGTATACCAACTCATCAGTGGGAATCGGGATCCAACTATCATCACATGATAACGTGACGAAATCCGCTCAAGCTACCACACTCCAGAAGGTATGCGCATATCTGGCAAGTTTCAGTTCTTTTGAAACTCCCGATGTGATTTCTGCCCCATGCTCTTATGACCTTGGCGAAGGTCAACAAATCATAAGTCACATGTCAAGTTCTACCCGTCATTATCCAGGTTAATTTGAATCCACCCGTACAAGCCCTTGACGAAGGTCAACATGGCTATACGACTGTCCCAAACCAACGCATCTATCTATGCAGCAGAAAGGTAACAAGCAGCTACCATACACTATGCCTTGACGAAGGTCAACAAACATAGCATGAATACTACGTGCTACTCTTCTGAAACGACGGAGGGCTACGAATGTTTCTGGCGAAAACCTTTAACGTAAAGAACTTGATATCGTTGAAGGAACTGATAGCTTTTAAAAATATAGTGACGAAAACCTTTGCTAAAGAGGTCACTCCCGGTGAAGGGATCTCGGCTCTTTCCTCGTAGAATGAGGTGCAGGATATTCCAACTGAATACCACGGTGCAAAGCAAAAGTAATCGGCTATAGTGAAGTTAATGCCCTGACGCAAACTTTTGTCCAAGGGGTCACTCCCGGTGAAGGGATCTTGGCCCTTGCCTCGTCGACTGAGGAGCAGGATATTCCAACTGAATACCACGATGCTAAACAAAAGTGAACGTCCTTGCAATAACAGCTTTTTGAAAAGTGTTCCAACAACATCAGATTAGGTTTGTTTTTAACTTGCATTGATCCGAATCAACGCAGTCCCATCAATTGATCACACCAAAAAGAACGAAAATATACTGATGTACGTATATGCCATCCGCATTCGCCACTGGGTCCCGTCATTACCCGTTAGGTTAGCTAACTAACGACAGAGCGGGGACTGGACTAGCGCGGATGCAAAACATATACAACATCTACTAATATATATACCAATATATTATATTCGCTCAAGGCGTGATAAAAATGCAACATCACAGAGAATGAACAGCATCACAGAAACAATACAGATATCTGGGATCCCCGGGTTTCACAGAGCCGCTGAAACCCGACGTTCCCCTGGTCGTGTGGATAGCCTATGCAATGAAATCCTAGACCCCTACGGGCGCGGCAAGTTACCCGCCAAAACCTGAAGCGAGGCAGCCCCCTTCAGCTCCGTGAATGGACCACCCAGCACTTCACGGAATCCGGTAACTTGGGCACCCCTCCTGGGTCAACCTGTACCCCCTACGAGTGCGGTGAATAGCCCGCCAATCCTAGAGTGAAGCCCCCTCCGTCCCAATGCCATGAGATGCGGGCTTGTTGCCCTCCAGAACCCGGCTATCCGTGCACCCCTCCGCGGGGTAAGCCTAGTACAGAAAGTAAAATATACATACAACGGGTACATCGACCGCAACCAGGTCGTGCCCCAAAATAATAATACAAACAGGCAGTGACGGCAGTCCACATGTCGGACGCTCGTCCCGCAATATCAAATGTACATAATACAACCACAACTGTACTAGCATTGCATCCAGGCTATCCCCCACGACCGATCCGCAACATCACAGCAAAAACAGAACATCAACTTGAAAGTCACGTTCGCAAATCCGTCTAACCGGGCTATAGCAGTTAGACCGGATTTACCGATCAAGTGACATTCACGGTCGCAGATATAATGTAAATACTGTGAAATAATGTGTTTAAAATATCCGATCGATCAAAATTTAACAAGTGGGCCCCCAAGCAATACTGTAGCACTCACAGAAATTCTGGGCCCAATATTAATATTCCAAAACCCATATTTTAAGTCCAGAAAGCTACTGAAGAAATTTGACACAGCAAGGACACTGTTCGGCGGCGGAACCGCGGCCCAAGGGGGGGTTTGCCACGGTTCCGCGCTCTGTTGGTCGACTTACTGTGTCGAATTTCTACAGTATGCTTATAACATCCAGTGCATCACTATTTTACAACCTGAAAAATTTTTCGAGACCAAAAAATTTCAACAGAAAACTGATGCTAGCAAAAATGTAGATTTTGGAATTTTGGTCGATCGGAAATACAAAACACATTAAACCAAGCTAGACTAAGTTAATGGCGAGGCTCTGATACCACTGTAAGTGCACGGCGGCGCCCCGGCCGTCAATCCGACGGCCAAATGCGGAAGCGGTGATAAACTTTAATTTTTCTTGAACTGGCAAACCGCCGCGCACTAATACCCGGATCGAACCATTAATTAGTCCTAGCTATCTACAAGAAATGGAATAGAGATATACCGACGATCCAAGTCCTCCGGTCTTCTCGTCATAGTCCCGATCTCCTGCGGAATGTCCCGTCTCCTCCTCGTCGCCGGAAGTGCACCACATCGCCTACTTCTTTTACGGGCTCCCACCTCAATGCCGAGGCAACTCGGGCACGAAGCTGGCTAGTCGACGTGCCTAAGATTCACTGTAGAATGTGTAGTGAAGAAGTCTCATTTGGGGTATGTGGAATTGCCTTTTTGGTGGAGGAATGATACAAGAACAATGTGGAGGGACTTTTGGGGATTTTGGAACATGAAATGAACAAAACCCCACACCACAAAAACTTGGACAGCCCACCCTCATGGTGGCCGGCCATCACTAGAGGAGAGGGAGAGTGAGAATGAGAGGGAGCCACAAAAATAATGGGAGCCATCTCATAATCCAAAAGGGAGAGAGAGAGAAGGCTATCATAAGGAAAAGGAAATGATCACTCAAACCAAACTACACTCCACCAACCTCACCCCTCATCATCAACAACCATGATGACATCCAAAGTCAAGCAATCATGAAAAAGGAAAGTCAAGTGATGGTGCTCATCATGAAAACCATCATGAAGTCAAAAGGTCAAAGAAGAGTTGTCATGATAAAACAATATGCAAAGACCCCCTCCACAAATGCCTATTTGCAACAATGCAAATAAGCCATCCTCCACCAATCTTCGGCCAATGAACGGAACAATGGAAATCGGCCGAAACGGAAAGCAAACTGGCAACTCCAGAAAACTGGTCCCGTAATAAATTACAGGAAAACCCCGATACTGTGCATACACACCCGCATTTGTATTCCGACCGAAATACAAATGGAATGAGACAAAATCTACACTGTACTATACTAGGATCCGGCTTAAACCAAAACCGGCTAGTAATATCCCTTCGATCCTGATCCGTGCAATACCGCACGTATCTGATCGAACCCTGCCATATATCCATACGGCCTATAGTACAAACTGTCCGATCCTGATCTGTGCAATACCGCACGTATCTGATCGGACCTTGCCATATCTCCATAAGGCCTCTACAACCTTTCGCCCGAAAGCTGAGTAACTGAATGTGGGGGACTCTAAAGACTCGTCAACACCTTGGTTGTGGATTTAACCACTAGCACGTCAGAGGTATAAGCCAATACGTAACGGGTTACGAGGTATTGACTAAAAGGGACGTCTGTGAGCGAACTCAGCCTGACAACCCTACTGAGCCTGTCAGTGACAATATCCATACAGTCCGGTCCATTCGTCTATGAGTATCGCATGGCGGGCCTAGGGGATTGGTAAAAGTCAGACCCCCAAAAGCGGTACAAGTCGTGTCGGAGTGTAACCCAGAACACCCTGAGATACTACTGGAATACCTACCAGTAAATCTCCTTGCCTCGGCCGAGGGCTTCGTGTAATGGCTCTCCTAGACACAGCACGACCTCACCCCCAATACCGGGAGAGACGAACCCCTGAAGATACGCTCACTGCCTCCATGTGGCTCGGGACTGCACCCAACTAAAACCTGTTTGCACGACTCCTTTGAGCCGTGGTAGGGTAGTAATCAAAGTACAGTGGGAACTCACACGAGACAAATGACGATCCCCAGGTCGATGAACTAACCTGCACACATGTCACCAGGGAACTGCCATCTGACGTCTGGTATATGACCAACTAGCATGTTCCCGGCGAGTCCTGTCCGGTGTACTCATAACCCAATGAGCACCTGTATACATCTTAGGTGATCCAACTGACACCAGTGGCTTGTGAGACCGGCCACCGCCCCTCGTCGGGGTCTCAACTGTATACACTAGTCTACTCTGGAGTATCGATGCCCTGTCTCGAAACTCACATGACTAGGGACCATTTAAGGATATGTTTATAGACCCCAGCTCCCACTTATATGATTGCCCTCATACTGCTGGTGGTCAAGCAAGAATCCTAGGGGCTCTATCAACGTGTAATAGCGACTTGTCAGGTCACCTAAAGCAGTACACGATGATAAAGGTAAACCAGATAGCATACTATCATCTCGAGTAAGACTGTCCTACCGGGATAGGTCCTCCATCAATCATTGCAATCACTTACCTGTGACCTAATAATTGACTCTGAGGGCACTATCTCCAACAGATTTTGGGTACAGTCCCGAATCATATGAAGGCAATGAGCGATAGGAGGGGTTTCGTCTCTCCCGGTATTGGGAGTTGATGTTGCGCTATGCTCGATTGGATATAACAGAAAGTCCCTGGTCAGGGATGATACTGAGATTTACTGGTAAGTGTTATCAGTAGTTTCTCGACCGATTATGAGCCTCACATTGGCATGCCTTATCAAGTTATTGGGGTCTGACGTTTACCACCCCCAGACTCGATATGCGACATATCAGACGAAGAGACCGGACTGTACAGTAGTGTTACTTACTGGATTCACGAGAGTATGGATAAGCTTGCTTGTTTATCTGCTGATAGCTCAATACCTGGGTAGCCGTTACATCCAGCTAGTACCGCTGGCGGCTTGTGGGTGACTGATATGATCATCACCTATTGTTGGCGTATTGACGAGTCTTTAGAGTCCTACATAGAGATTTCCTGGCTCAACAAAGTAGGGTACATATGTGATATGTGCGGGACCGAAATTAATACGTGTATGTGATACAGTATTCTAATCTCGCGATATAGGTTATATATGATATAACCGGATTATTGAATCAAGTGTTGATTCAATAATTTGTTTTATGTATATTTGATATACATATAAATGAAATTAGTCGGTTGTATAAGATATAGCCGAATTATTAAATTAAGTGTTGATTTAATAATTTAATATATAATTGTATATTTGATATATTAATATATATTAAATAATATTAGCTCACTTAAGAATTTCTCTTCTCTAAATACATATAAATATATGTGTGATATATATTAATGTATTTATTATTGTGTCATGCTAGATGATACATTGGACTTGGATGTATAAGACTCATACCTAACTAAAGATAATTTGGGTGATTAATTATTAAGGGAAAATTCAAAATTAGGTGGAAATTAGCATGTCTAAAGATGCTTGCGGAAGCATGTGAAGCCTTGACTTAAGTCCACTAATTTTGTTTTACTCTAAATATTTATTAACCCAACCATTTTCTTTGGCCATGGTTAAGTCTCACAAATATCATTGAGATATTTTCTCACCATGGTTCATCACTTGATCTTCTTCTTCATCTCTTTCTTTGCTTTTTAGTTTTTGAGTGAGGTGAAAAAGAAAAAGAGAAAAAATAATTCTAAAATGAGCAAAATTCCTACTTCATCAATCTATACCAAAATAGCCATTAAGTATAGGTTGTTTGCTTCACTAATCTATCAATTTGTGAAGAAGTTGCTTGAGTTAGAGATTCTTCGACGTAAATCATTCTCGGCCTCGAAGAACTTTAAGCAAGCTCGTTCCTTTCACCTGGTGGAGCTTAAGAAGAGTTTGGGGACCACTACTTGGAGCAAAGGGACTACTACACGGACCTCAAAATTTTTTGAAATTGCATACTTTATGCTTGCCAAAACCTAGCAAGGGTGCTAAGCGAACCCAGCAAGTATGGTGGATAATTTTAGAGCCTCGGGTTTCATTTGAACCGCAAATAAAACCCGACGTTCCCGGTCGTGTGGATAGCCTGTGTAATGAAAACCTGGACCCCTACGAGCACGGCAAGTTACCCGCCAATCCCAGAAGTTAGGCAACCCTAATCAATAAAGTGAATGGGCCACCCATCACTTCACGGGATCCGGTAACTTGAGCGCCCCTCCATGGTTCAAACTATACCCCCTACGATTGCGGCGAATAGCCCGCCAATTCCAGACTGAAGCTCCCTCCATCTCAACGCCATGAGATGCAGGCTTGTTGCCCTCTAGAACCCGGCTATTCGTGCACTCCACCGCGGGGTAATCCTAGTAAAGAAAACGAAAATAAATATGTACAATGGTGACATCGACCTCAACCCGGTCGTGCCCTAATCAAATAACATACAACCCGGCAAAGACGGCAGTCCACATGTCGGACGCTCGTCCCGCAATATCAAATGTACAAATGAATCTTAAATATACTACTAACATTGCACCGTATGCTATCCACCACGACAATCCAACCACAACCTCAACACAAATACAGAACATCAACGTGAATGTCATGTTCGTAAACCCGTCTAAAGGAACATATAGCAGTTAGACGAGTTATACCGCTCAAATGACACTCACGGTCGCAAATAAATGTGTATGTACTGAAACTTATTAAATAGTGTTAAAAATAACGACTTCGAAATACTCCGTATTGCCCCTAAACTTAAAGATAACAGAATATCCAAACTTGACAAAATCAAACATATCCTGAAACCCTAAATACAAGTGTTATAGAAAACCAAACAAAAACGAGCATTTTTGGAAATAGTAGAACCGACCATGCCGGCCAAAATGATGTTTTCGCCGGACAAATTTATTAATTATTGGCTCATTTTTCTCTGGTGTGTAAGTCTATATAGCACACCCCACGTGTTCGTTGGGAGGCGGAATACATCAAAAACGTTTTTTCTCACATCAAAAGATCATGTTTGGCTTTGCAACATAGACTTTATCCACTTTAGGATCTTGATTAAATCTTAATTAGCAAAAACTAAACTACAAGTAGGCGTTAACTTCTCGGTTAAAGTGTTATACCCTTGTGTCAAGTCCTTCGGGTCTTCAAGTGGTTCTTTTCTCCTTGGTTCAATCTTCTTCTTGATCTCCTTTTTTTGGCTCCTCCTAAGCTTCAAATGAACTCGGTTGCCGGTCTCCTTGGTGTCGAAGAAAGATCCACCTGAGGGCCTATAGTCAAGATCCAACCTCAAATGAGGTAACTCAGTGATCCAACTTGCTAAGGAAGACTACTAAGTAGAAGTAGAGAAGATATATTGTATTAATTTGTGTCAATGCTCATTGATTCATAACCCATGTGATGGGATGAGCTTGAGGGAGGAGGAGAGAGAATGATAATATGAGAATTATGTTGAGAATTGCGTGTGAGAATGGCTTTGTTATTTTCCAATAATTCAGGCATGGAATAAAATACTGAAAAAAATGCAACCATGCTTTAATAGGAAACACAAATGAATAAACAAAATACAAAGCCATGCTTGCAACACATTCCTCAAATATCTCCTAATTTCGACCTCATTAATCCTTTATCAAAAAAGGATAAATCAATAATGAGGTGTCTCCTTCTTGTGAAATTACAAGAATGCCCTCACCGTACATACATACCCGTATCCGTATTCCAAAAAATACGGATACATAGAGACATGTATAATCCAACAGTATAATACTAGGATCCGGCTTAAACCAAATCCCACTAGTATTATCCATCCGAACATCATTCGTGTAGCCAGTACACGTATGCACACGTATGCGATCGAAACCCTGTCGTTAGACCATACGACCTATATATCGTCTCGCCTGATCCAGGGAAACCTTCTGTGTGGGACTCTAAAGACTCGACAGTACGCTGGCAGTGGGTTTAATCACAAGTCCGTCAGTGATGTTAGCTGTACATAACGGCAACCCAGGTACATGTCGAAAAGGAGGCCGATGAGCGAACTCATCCGAAACCCCTATTGAGCCTATCCATGACAATCTCCGTGCAGTCTGGTCTATTCGTCTGAGAGCATCGCTTGTAAGGTCTAGGAGGGTGGAAAACGTCAGACCCCTAATAACCGTACAAGTCGTGTCAGTATAGCTCAAGACCATCCGAGAATCTACTGGTAAGTCCACCAGTAATTCTCAATCAGCCCTGGCCAGGGACTTATGGTAATGACCAACCGATCACAGCAAGATATCGACTCCCTATACTGGGAGAAACGAATCCCCAACAGTCGCTCACTGCCTCCATGTGGCTCGGGACTTTACCCAACTAAAACCTGTTTGCACGACTCCTTTGAGTTGTGGTAGGGTAGTAATCAAAGTACAGAGGGAACTCACACGAGACAAATGACGACCTCAGGTCGACAGATTACCTACACTCATGTCACCAGAGAACTGCTATCTGACGCTGGGTATCATACCATCTAGTCAGTCCTCGGCGAGTTCTGTCCGGTGAACTCACACCCAGTGAGCATCTGTATACAATCTTAGGTGCACATCACCAATGGCTGCGGGACCAATCCATCTCCCCTCGTCAGGGTCTAGATATGTATACACTAGACTACTCTTGAGTATCGATGCCCAGTCTCGATACTCCTACGACCAGGGACATTTAAGGTTATGGCTATTGACCACCCAGCTCCCACAAGAATGGCTGCCATCACAATGCTGGTAGTCAGGCAAATATCCTACGGGCTTTATCAACATGTATACAAGATATGAAATACAAAGTAAAATATATCAAAAGTTAAGATAAAGACTGTCACGACCCAAATGTGGCACGTGACCGGCACTTAAATCATGTAACATTTAAGGACGTCGACATGGTTCAAGTAAGCCGAAACCCGGAATCTAAACCTTTTTTAAAATATTAGAGGTGAGTTTAAAATAGTCATCAGATGGAATCAGTTTAAATAACATTTAAATTTAACAAAGTATGTTTGAAAAAGCATCTATGACGTTTTGAAATTTGACAGCACCTCCTTTGCATTTTTGTATAACCCGATACAGCATAATAATATAAAAAGCAACCCAACGGGAGTTAGCCTCCATGTTCAAACGACGAAGCAGCCAAACAATCTATATCAGAGGTCGACTCCAATGAATGCGACCTCACAATTTCTAGTCTCGCTTCTAAGTCCACAATATACCATTACTAAGTTGATGGAGTTTTCACTAGATACAAGAATATATGAATAATCAAGGGTGAGTACGATACAATAGTAACCCACATACCAATCAATCACCGAAAGGAATGTGTGCCCAAGCCGCTGATAATCCAAGCGGTAAAACCTGCAAGTAACTGTGGCACAACGGGTATAGATTGCCAACTCAGTGAATAAAAGTACATCTAAAGGTAGAAATCGAAATGCACGACGATACCTAGGTCATAAGTATAATACTACCATAATCTGTACTAATCTAATATGATATGCGAATGTATCATAATGCAATACAAACTATCATGCTATCCTAAGTAGAATATCAGATATTTCAAAATAACGAGTCCATAGCTCGTGTTTGAATCCCCTTTTGTGTATATGAATGCCCGTACAATATATATATATATATATATATATATATATATATATATATATATATATAGGTACTGTCCCCCGGATCAGTTCTGGCCGGTTACAATAACTGCAATCTAACTGTGTACCTCATGATAGCAATCATATCAATATACATGGATGTCCAGCATCGACACCCAAAATCCGAAATCTCTCGTGTCCATCTGTAACGTTTCCAAAATAATAAAATATTATTTTCTGGAATTTTTATAATTTAATATTATTTTAATGAATATTTTAATATTCGGGTATAATTAAATACAAAGAAATAGGGAAAAATTATGGAAAATTCTAAAATAAGGTATTTTATGGAATTATGCCATTTTTAAGATTATTTATATGCTAATTTAGTGCTGATCGCGATTAAAAATCGCTAATTGGATTTTTAGCATTTTTGTGCAAAAATGTGCACATATCATTTTTTCCACACATGTTACACTTGTGTTACATTTCTATTGCCATGGTTGTTCTTTTGGGTTCATTATTGGAGTGAGAAGGAAAAGAAAAGAAAAGAAAGAAAAAGTATGATGATGATGAGAGAGAGAGACTAGGTCAACCCCCACTTTTTGAACCATGCCCATCATTTCCTCACACCCATTTCTCTCTCCCCTCTCATGGAGCTGCTGCTGCTCCTGCTCCTGCTCCCTCATCTCCCACCCCTTCACTTCATAGACCCCTCTCATTTCCCTCACCAAAACCCCATTCCCACTTCACAAAACTTGCTCCCAAGCTCACTAGCTACACTTTGAACCTAACAAGATTGGATTTGGAGAACTTTGAGCAACTCAAGAATTTTCTTGAGTTGCCAAAGGAGGTAATTTCTGCACCTATTAAAGTAGTATCTCATTTCTTGTGCATCAATACTAGTTATGTATCGATATTGTGTCGTTTTGTGGACTTTGGAGAATTCAAGTTAGGGTTTAGGGTTTGATCTGAAATCAAAGTGAAATTGAGGCTTGTTGTGACCTTAGAACCCCTTGTGTGATGCTAATTTGGACCCAAACCTGAACTTGAAACCAGAATACGGATTTACGAGACGATGTCGGAGAAAAACTGTGAATCTGTGATCGTATTTAGAAATCTGCTATCACTCCGAGACCCAAAAAATAAAACTGAGTAGACAGTGAGATGTGCAGGCACCATGGAACCACCACACCAAACCCTAGCCCCCAACTCCAATTCCTGGCCGCCAATTAATTCCTTCTGGCCGCAAATTGCGGCCAGAGCAGGAGGGAACTGTCTTGATTTTTGGTGCATGGCCCTATTTCCAGTAGTCTTGACCCTGGGTATGTCTAGTTTTGACTGATTCCTGTTAGGGTAAAATCTGGGTTGATTTTCTTGAGTTGGCGTATGATTTAGGACTTATTTTAGCATGGATTTTGGTATTTGGTGATTCTTTTCTGTCGGGTGGCGTTTGGACGTTAACGACAAGTGGATATTGATCGTGTTTGCATGCGAGACGATAGGTTTTTACCTATGCGAGTAGCGTGTGCTATTTTGGATTTCCGATGTGATTTTCATGTGCTTTAGCGTTTGTGATATACTTGTAGGTACCCTACGTGATGTTGAGGCAAAGAAGATGAAGATGGCGACATCGACACCGACACATGAGAAGTAAGGTGAGTAGATTTGTATCTACGGGGAGAAGTTGAGTGGATGGCGTATAGCACCCCCGCAGTCCGTAGTGATGTATACGAATACGTATACACACATATATTTATTATGTGTTGTTAGGATTATTGATGGTACTAATGGAATTATTGATGATAAGGATGTATTGGTTTAGTGTAGTGCGAAACCCTAGAGTAGTGGGTGCACTCACACATACACGCACACATATACTTGCATACATTTCTTTCATTTATCTGTACGCATATGGAGGTGTGTATATCTACACATGGGTATGGGACTATGTGTTCATATACGGGATTGAGGATGATACGTGGGATCGAGATGAGTCGATGAGATTTGATTTGAGGCCGTGAGATCGGCGATATGACAGAGTTCGTATTTGAGATGTGATATTGACTCAGATTTAGGTGATTTTCATACCCCTGCTGATTGACCTGATTGTTGGGTTCATAGTTCGCATAGTAGGCGTTAGACTAGACCCGAGTCATACCTATTTCAAAACTAACGAATCGGGGATATTTTAAAGATAGGAAAAAGGGGTTTCTACGGATATTTTCAAACGACACATCTTTTCTTAAAACACCGTAGCCCTTATTTTACCAAAAACCCTGATTCGTCTTATTTCAAAAGGCAAGGCTGGATGATATAGTTATTGAGGTAGATTCTTTACTGTTGCGTTGATTATTAGGTTGCGCATATTCATATTATTTGCATCGCATTACTTGTGCTTATTGCTATATTACCATCATGCTGTTAGGACACCAGCACTATTATCGATGATGCGTATGTTCCACGTACACTAATTGCCGGCTCACACACATCATCATCGATAATTGCCATGCCACTACACAGTAGTACTGTTGCATTCCTGATATGATCCTTGCATGGCATATGGTACACTTATACCTGTACACATACATAGATGATTCTGACTTGATTAGAGATTTGAGGACCGCAAGTTATTCTTTAAAACTGATTCATTTTAAAAAGAGCGGTTTCCCTCGACATATGCACATTACTATTCCATGTTGCATGACCTACTGATATTCTTACCTTTCTTATATGTCGCATACACCATGTTTGATTATACGCATTGAGATATGTTGTTTCCATGATATTTCTGGATTTGGGAACCGCGGGTATTTCAAAAGTGAATATGTAATTGTTTTAAAAACCCGGTTACCTTTGATATGATGTTTCAGTGCATCCACCATGTGTTTTCTCGGTGCTGAGAGCGACATGTGAAACCCGATTCGAGGAGGCGGATGAGGCCGATTGCGGGTACATGGTGGACCCGGTATGGTAACCCGGGGTGAGAACGGTTTCGCTGTGTAGTAGACGGTGAGCCTGGCAGAGGGACTACTACCTACCGGTGATTGGTTGGACCTGGCGGTTATCCGGAGGATACTGACCAGAGTCGATAGATGGATATGGGCGTACTGCCGGGGCCGAGGGCCGATACCGCAGACAGAGCCCGTAGGCTGATCCGGACCGACGGAGCCCGATATATGAGGATTTACGTGCCGATGCTGGGCACAGTTTTCATGATGTTTTCGAGTGTCGATGCTGGGCACTCCGGTTCCATGATTTTGACGTGTCGCGAGGGACACAGGTGGTTTATATCCTCATATTTCCATGCATATGCTGATGATATTTACATGCATGATGGTTATTGTCAGTGGGTGACGAGTGGACGGGATCCACGTACATGCAGATTTGATTACATTGATTATACCTCACATTTATGATATGATATTACCTGAGGCACTGGCACGAGCACTTGGCACTACACTCATGTATAGAGATTACCTTACCAGTTTAGCATGCTTTAGACTTATTCATTTTGAGGTTTATTTATATCTGATCGTATTGACCTAGGATGGGTCATACATTCGATCTCTGCTTGTAGATATTCTCTATTCACGAGTTGGCATCTCACCTCCGTTGTGCCACAGTCCTTGCAGGTTTTTGCCGTACAGATTCCATAGCGGCATTTCTGGCACACTGCTTCCTTATGGGTGACTTGCGTTGGTAGGTGGGTTCTTTTGTATCAGAACCGCCATTGTTCCTGTATTATTCATTGTATCTAGAAATTCCATCAACCAAAACTTGTATATTGTTTCAGACTTAGAAAACAGTATTGTATTATTTCGACCTTAGAGTCGCGCTTGTAGTATTACGGTGTTCTGGCTGTTTTGAGTTCTTTTTTTGGGTTTTGATCCTCGCCCTTTGGCGTTGTATACTATTATTGCTTGCGTGGTTGTGACCGTCGATTGACGAAGAGCTAGCTCCCGCTTGGGGATGCCTTTTATCATTTCCTATATATTATACTTGTTGTACCCCGTTTGGGGCAAGTTTTTACAAAGGAAATTCTGCCGAAATTTTCAGAAAAGACTACACATTTTAAAAATGCATATTCGGCTTAGTTATTTAAAAACTTTGATTTTCAAAACATAATTTCCTTACTTCTTAAAAACCAGTTTCTTTATATACCCCTTAAATGGTTTTAGATTTCTGGGCTTTTGGCTTACTTGGATCAGATGGAGTCCGATAGACTTCATAGGATTCAAGGGCCAGTCACGTGCTCTTTCGGGTCGTGACACCATCACCGACACGTAAATGCTGATATCGTCGACACCATCTCACCAGATGATCGCCATCCGATATCCCTTGCCCCGGTCAGTATTCCTTGGATATCAGTCGTGTCCAATCGAACCCCGATCAGTATCCCCGGGATATCAACCGTGCGCATCACTATCTCCGGTATCGAGTATCCTCACTAGGCTCCCCGCCTATAATGCGGCTTTCCTTCCCTTCGGTCTCGAACCGGGTCCACCATGTATCCGACTGTATAGCTCCCCCACTCAGTCTGGATAAAACAAGTCTGAAACCGTATAGCTCCCCCACTCGATTCGGAATAAAACCATCATAAAACATAAAACTCATGGTGGACGTCAACTCATCATATCCAGAAATATCAAGTAAAGAATGAGAATATTTTCATAGATTATCCTGATGATATATTATATATATACATATATAACAGTGTCCCATACCACTAATATATATCATCAAAGTAAAACGTCCAGAAAACTCAAAAACTCAAACATAACATTCATAGTACTGGTATTCACAATGCTTAAAATATAATAAGGTAAAGTACATAAATAAATCATACAAGCAAATAAACGTATTAATTCTACTGTGTCATGGCAATATTAATGACGTGTAGTGTAACATACGCGTCTGTACTCGTGCAGCATGGAAATCATTAGTATTTGTATAAGTGTTTTAAAGGTGTAATAGCCCACTCATATCAATATCTATATACGTATTATGGAGTATAACAGTTCTACAGTAACATGGCAGTATCAATGAGGTGTGGTGTAACATATGCGTATGTTCTCGTGCAACATGATACTCATTGGTAATTGTGCAGTGTTCTATTCGAGTGTTCGTATCACGGAAACGTATAACATCGATAAATAGAACGTGAACATGTATAGTAAATCTAAGCATAACTGATAACTGTAACTATCTGCTATGAGCTATACTATTATCCTTGAAAATGGAACGAAACGTTGATTTTTAGATAAGTAAGTTGCCTTAGGTTAAAATAAATATTCGTTTTGGAAATTAGCACCGCATCCTTTTATTTTATCATTAAAGGGAAACCAATCGTAGTTTTTAAAAGAATATAGCTCACACCAGTATTAAATCCTAAAACGGAATATAATCAAACTCTACGAGTCTAAGGGAAAACTTGGCCGTTATTCAGTTTATAAATCTCATCATTTCCAATACGTATAGTTTCTCGTATCATACCTCACCGTATCACTATATCTAAATCAGCTCTAGAACGTCATAATCCTTTGTACTCATGCAATTGAATATTACGCTAGATGCAAACTATCTCCAATATTAATATCTTGAATAAATACTAAACTATTTAGATACCATAACACTATTTGTAAGGTTGTAGGGGTGCTATACGCCATCCACCCGACTTCCCCTTTAGATGTAAATCTACTCACCAACTTCATAAGCTTTCTGAATCCACGCTGCTATATCCGCCAACTCCGTCTCGAAAGTCCTCGCGACAACACCTATAACCATATTTAAAACCACATCTATGTAAATATCATATTGAAATCCAAAACAAAGAGATAAGCACCCGTACGTTAGAACCTACAGCTCACTTACCTCAAAGACGATCAAATGCCCATGAACTTAACGTACGAACGTCAACATTTCAGTTGCAGTACAGAGATACGGAAAATAATATCGGAATGTCGGAACTTTAATAAAACCCAAACTAAACCTTCCCAGATTTCTCTGTATGAATATTGGGACAAATCAAACAATACTGTAGATCATAAAATACCCATACAAAGCCACAAAAGAAAAATCAACACCAAAAACGTAAGGGGGGCCGGCGAGCTCGAAAAATGGTGAAATGTCGCCGGTTCAAGTGTGGAGTTTGGTTTTCGAGTTTTGTGTAAAGTCTTCTAATGATCATACTATAGTTTTGGTCTTGCTAGTTTTTCTAGTAATTGTACCCAAATGGTTCAAGATTCAATTGTAGTGAGCTAGATATCACAATTATCCTAGTTTATGATACTGCTCATACCAAAAATGATACGTGAAGATATCGTGAGTTAACTGAACTTTGGTTTTTCTGAGCTAACCCTCTTCTGGTCATAGTAGGCAAAAACAGAACTCGTGATACGATATATCCGTGTCGTATATAGAATTTTAACTCCAAAACAGATATTTACTTCCATATTTCATATACTGATAAACTAACTTAAATTAGCAATACCAAACATCCTAATACATATACATAGAGCTACCCTAAAAATCCCATAAAAATCCGTCGAGCTCGGATAATTTGCAAGTGTTGCTGGTCAAAGTCCGATGGAATGGGATCGTCTTCCTAGGGATTATTCTAGTTCCATTTTATAAGATTCAGGCACTGTTTGATTATATTAAAAGTTTCCTAGACTATAGCAGATTCATAAACATAGCCTAATTTATCAAAATACTATATTTCCAATATCAAACTTATCTCATAAAACAGTATCGAAATAAGATCAGCAGTTATTGAAACTTATACCTATTGAATGATCAACTGAAAGGCTTCTTCCAAGATGCACAAGCACTACAAATCCTAACTTGAGGGTTGTGATAAGGATCCCTGGTACCTTTCTTTTCTTCTTCTCTTTTGATATTAGGAACACATAGGAATTGGGTGTTAGTGATTGAATAATTTGATAAGGGTTCAGTTTGAAGATGCTAAGAAGTTTCTGTGTGTGTGTGTGTTATGTAGAGAAAGCATGTGGTGGAGATTGAGAGGTGG
Source organism: Agapanthus africanus (assembly GCA_030015575.1). Taxonomy (NCBI): domain Eukaryota; kingdom Viridiplantae; phylum Streptophyta; class Magnoliopsida; order Asparagales; family Amaryllidaceae; genus Agapanthus; species Agapanthus africanus. The sequence continues at coordinate 290,108,347 of CM057347.1, read as the reverse complement.
AGGTGGCATGAGAGGAGTAGGAGGTGTAAGCATGAGAGGTGGTAGTATTTTCATACAAGGAGGAGGTGTTTGCATGAAATGTCACCAAGGTTATGTTATACCATGAGTGTTATTTAAGCTTAAACATGACCTTTACGCTTTTACACATAAACCCCCACAAAATTCCAATTTCCCCAATTAACTAAACTTTTCCCAAAACCCCCTCCTGATACTTTTTATTGTAAAAACAAACTATTTCTTTACTAATCTATTCTACCACATTTTAAAAGACCTTTTTTATTACAAACACAATAAAATAAATGTTTTTATTAAATAAATAAAATAATTCATTATCTAAAATATTTCAAAATGTTACAATATTCCCCCCTTAAGAAAATTCGGTCCCTGAATTTGAATTAAATCCCCTTCTTAAAATATTTTCTTTAATCCAATCTACTGAAATTCAAAACAATTTTCCGAGGTCCAATTTAAAACATACCATGTCCGTGCAAATAATGGAACTCCAAAGTCCCACATGAACTAAAACGCATCATAACACAACCGTGTGCGTGAAACCTCAAAATATATAAAACTCACATAACTGTAATTCGAGCGGGCGCTATGAGAATTATTCTAGTTATGATGCAATTTGCCAAATACAAAAATCGTTTTGTATCCTAAGTACACGATCCATGCTATAATCGTAGTGCAACATCGGTGCACATGACCAAGCGAAAAATACATAAATCCAATCTATAAGATATCCTCTCAAGTACAATCATGAAAACAAAATCAACCCTAATGGGTTTGCGTGCAAATCTCAAACCACATGACACGGTGTGCATGAAACTAAAACAACACTAAGTGCAACAGGCATGCACGAAACGATATCTACTGCATCCACTGTGTATGGAACAAAGTGTAAAATAGTATCAAGTACATCGGGGTGCACAAAATAAATCTCAAGTGCATCAGGGTGCACAAAAATCAAAATGTGCAACTGGTGTGCATGAAATCATACCAAGTATACCTAGAGTATATATATATATATAATATCATAACCATGTGCATCTGATGTACACGGAAATATCAGTGTGGTGCATCCGGTGTACACAACACTTCAATCGAGTGCAGTCACCTCGCACGAAAAATCTCAACAAGTGCACCTGGTGTGCACAAAACTTAAATCTAAATGAAATTACTGTACATGGTAATCTCATCAAGTGCACCTGGTGTGCACAAAACATAAATAGACCCTCAAATCCTCAAAATAAATATATCAAAATAACGGACGTTGAGTTGTCCTTTCTCCAACATTGAAAATGAAATGTTTAGATCAAAAAAACGCAATTCGAACTTAAATGACATCGAAGTATATCATCTTCAATGTCGAAAGGTGTTTATACACCCGGAAATGGCATAGCAAGAATTTCTACTTGCCGTCTGCCATGATCTAACGTTCTTTTTCTCTGAATTCTGGTTCTTCTTGCGGACTTCTAACATCAGGGTCTGTTCATACAATCGTCTGGTGAGGAGCAACGACACAATCAGTCCTACATGCTGATATCTCTCACTACATTTCCTTAGCCAGTAGTCCAATTTATCGTAACGCAACATGCTGATGACGGAAATCTCTATCCTCCGCTTGTGTGCTAACAACTGACCCTGGGTCCAATCTTACTTATTATCAACCATCAGAAAGAATCCCTTCAAGTCTTCTACTGATCTCGGCTATCCAGCCTGTCCGGAACTAGCACCCATTACTGAATCCACTTCCACTTTCGCAACAACTATCTTTTCCTTAAGATTTTCCTCAGAAGTGTAGTTGTACGCGTCTCTGTATAAGCATCAAATCTTCAATATCGCCGGTGAAGAACAACTCTCCACTGAAATTTTGTAATAATTTCCCGTTCCATTACTCTTCAATCCATCTGTTTAAGGAGCGTATCGCGATAGTCATCCGAATTGCAAGTCATACATGGTTATGACCATGCCTGGAACCTTACAAGACTTCCAAAAACACGAATCCGGCATCTCTGATAATCTGTAGAAGAATCTGGCTAAGCTCACCTTCGAAAACTTGTCCCAATTCGTCGGAGGAAAACTTACTGCTCGGTCTCTTTCTCGAGCGACTTGCATCAGGTCTGAGCAAGATCCATCTGAAGAAGCAAATCAATTTCACTGATCTCGTATCGGGGCGCCACAACGGATTAAAAGTCCTAACTGTCCCACATCTGAACGGCTACGAATCCTTCTGATCCATCTACACTTGTAAACATCGTCAATCTTTAACTTCGTGAACTCTAGAAGCAAAATCTTGATAACCTCAGCAATGTTTGTTATCTCTATCTGAATAGTACGCGACACCACGATCTTCGGAGAGGAGAAAACATCATTCCTCAAGTCCGGCTGATCTCCAGCAATGACTCGACCATCTGGTACGGATCCCGAAGATGCTCGCTTCAACATTAGAACTCGATCAATTATGAATAAACGACATGTCTCTATATCACTAAAAAGTCACCCTGGTCAGTCCTTGTCCCCGACAAGTCTGCTCTGACCGTATCTCTAACTGCGGCCCCCTCGGCTCCCATAAACATGGTGACCAACACAATCAACATGCACTGATGAGGATAGATCAACGGAATGAATACAAGGAAGATCTCAAGATATAACTCCTAAGGTAACTTAGGCAGAGTATCATATCGTAATTATTCCGCGGAACATATGTACGGTACGTCACCCTACTTAGTACCTACTCTATCAACCAAAGTCATCCTACATAATGAAAGTTCGGGTATAAGTCCCCCAAAGTCAAGTCTAAGTCCTGTAAGGTAAAGTCTAGGTGATAAGAGTGCATTCCTAGATCCCATATAGCCAACCACGACTCGAACAAAGGTTAAACCCAACGCTCTAATACCAACTTTGTCACGACCCAAATGTGGCACGTGACCGACACTTAAATCACATGACATCTAAAGACGTCGATGCGGTTCAAGTAAGCCGAAACCCAGAATCTAAACCTTTTTTAAAATATTGGAGGTGAGTTTAAAATAGTCATCAGATGGAATCAGTTTAAATAACATTCAAATTTAACTGAGTATGTTTGAAAAAGCATTTATGACGTTTTGAAATTTGACAGCACCTCCTTTGCATTTTTGTATAACCCGATACATCATAATAATATAAAAAGCATCCCAACGGGAACTAGCCTCCACGTTCAAACGACGGAGTAGACAATCTATATCAGAAGTCGACTCCAATGAATGCGACCTCACAATTTCTAGTCTCGGTTCTAAGTCCACAATATACCATTACTAAGTTGATAGAGTTTTCACTAGATACAAGAATATATGAATAATCAAGGGTGAGTGCGATACAATAGTAACCCACATACCAATCAATCACCGAAAGTAATGTGTGCCCAAGCCGCTGATAATCCAAGCGGTAAAACCTACAAGAAACTGTGGCACAACGGGGATGAGTTGCCAGCTCAGTGAATAAAAGTACATCTAAAGGTAGAAATCGAAATGCACGACGATACCTAGATCATAAGTATAATACTATCATAATCTGTACTAATCTACTATGATATACGAATGTATCATAATGCAACACTAACTATCATGCTATCCCAAGTAGAATATCAAACATTTCAAAATAACGAGTCCATAGCCCGTGTTTGAATTCCCTTTTGTGTATATGAATGCCCGTACAATATATATATATATATATATATATATATATATATATAGGTTCTATCCGCCGGATAGTCCTGGTTGGTTATAATAACTGCAATCTAACTGTGTACCACATGATAGCAATCATATCAATATACATGGATGTCCAGCATCGACTCCCAAAATCCGAAATCTCTCGTGTCCATCACCGACACGTAAATGCTGATATCATCGACACCATCGCAACAGATGATCGCCAGCCGATAACCCTGGCCCCGGTCAGTATTCCCTGGATATCAGCCGTGTCCAATCGAACCCCGATCAGTATCCTTAGGATATCTACCATGCGCATCTCTATCTCCGGTATCGAGTATCCTCGCTAGGCTCCCCGCCTATAATGTGGCTTTCCTGTCCCACGGTCTCGAACCGAGTCCACCATGTATCCGACTGTATAGCTCCCCCACTCAGTCTGGATAAAACAAGTCCGAAACCGTATAGCTCCTCCACTCGGTTCGGAATAAAACCATCATAAAACATAAAACTCATGGTGGACGTCAACTCATCATATCCAGAAATATCAAGTAAAGAATGAGAATATTTGCATAGATTATCCTGATGATATATTATATATATACATATATAACAGCGTCCCATACCACTGATATATATCATCAAAGTAAAACGTCCAGAAAACTCATAAATTCAAATATAACATTCATAGTATTGGTATTCACAATACTTAATAGATAATAAGGTAAAGTATATAAATAAATCATACAAGCAAATAAATGTATCAATTCTACTGTGTCATGGCAATACTAATGATGTGTAGTGTAACATACGCGTCTGTACTCGTGGAGCATGGCAATCATTAGTATTTGTGCAAGTGTTCTAAAGGTGTAATAGCCTGAGGCACAACGGGGATGAGTTGCCAACTCAGTGAATAAAAGTACATTTAAAGGTAGAAATCGAAATGCACGACGATACCTAGGTCATAAGTATAATACTATCATAATCTGTACTAATCTACTATGATATGCGAATGTATCATAATGCAACACTAACTATCATGCTATCCCAAGTAGAATATCAGACATTTCAAAATAACGAGTCCATAGCCTGTGTTTGAATTCCCTTTTGTGTATATGAATGCCCGTATAATATATATATATAGGTACTGTCCCCCGGATAGTCCTAGTCGGTTATAATAACTGCAATCTAACTGTATACCTCATGATAGCAATCATATCAATATACATGGATGTCCAGCATCGACACCCAAAATCCGAAATCTCTCGTGTCCATCACCGACATGTAAATACTGATATCATCGACACAATCACAATAGATGATCACCAGCCGATAACCCTGGCCCCGGTCAGTATTCCCTGGATATTAGCCGTGTCCAATCGAACCCCGATCAGTATCCTTAGGATATCTACCGTGTGCATCTCTATCTCCGGTATCAAGTATCCTTGCTAGGCTCCCCGCCTATAATGTAGCTTTCCTGTCCCACGGTCTCGAACCGACTCCACCATGTATTCGACTGTATAGCTCCCTCACTCAGCCTGGATAAAACAAGTCTGAAACCGTATAGCTCCTCCACTCGGTTCGGAATAAAACCATCATAAAACATAAAACTCATGGTGGACGTCAACTCATCATATCCAGAAATATCAAGTAAAGAATGAGAATATTTGCATAGATTATCCTGATGATATATTATATATATACATATATAACAGCGTCCCATACCACTGATATATATCATCAAAGTAAAACGTCCAGAAAACTCATAAATTCAAATATAACATTCATAGTATTGGTATTCACAATGCTTAACAAATAATAAGGTAAAGTATATAAATAAATCATACAAGCAAATAAACGCATCAATTCTACTGTGTCATGGCAATACTAATGATGTGTAGTGTAACATACGCGTCTGTACTCGTGGAGCATGGCAATCATTAGTATTTGTGCAAGTGTTCTAAAGGTGTAATAGCCTACTCATATCAACATCTATATATGTATTACAGAGTATAAAGTTCTACGGTGACATGGCAGTATCAATGAGGTGTGGTGTAACATATGCGTATGTGCTCGTGCAACATGATACCCATTGGTAACTGTGCAGTGTTCTATTCTAGTGTTCGTATCACGGAAACGTATAAAATCGATAAATATAACGCGAACATGTTTAGTAAATCTAACCATAACTGATAACTTTAACTATCTGCTATGAGCTATACCATTAACCTTGAAAATGGAACGAAACGTTGATTTTTAGATATGGAAGTTGCCTTAGGTTAAAATAGATATTCGTTTTGGAAATTGGCACCGCATCCTTGTATTTTATCAATAAAGAGAAATGTATCGTAGTTTTTAAAGAATATAGCACACAGCATTATTACATCCTAAAACGGAATATAATCTAACTCTACGAGTCTAAGAGAAAACTTGGCCGTTATTCGGTATATAAATCTCATCATTTCCAATACGTATAGTTTCTCATATCATACCTCATCGTATCACTATATCTAAATCATCTCTAGAACGTCATAATCCTTTGTACTAACTTACCAAGACATAATTAAACTACATGCAATTGAATATCATGCTAGATGCAAACTATCTCCAATATTAATACCTTGAATGAATACTAAACTATCTAGATACCAAAATACTATTTATAAGGTTTCGAGGGTGCTATACGCCATCCACCCGACTTCCCCCGTAGATGAAAATGTACTCACAAACTTTATAAGCTTGCTGAAATCCACGCTGCTATATCCGCCAACTCCGTCTCGGAAATTCTCGCGACGGCACCTATAATCGTATTTTAAACCACATCAATATAAATATTATATTGAAATCCAAAGCAATAAGTTAAGCACCCGTAGGTTAGAACCTACAGCTCACTTACTGTAAGTCGATGTACAATACCCCACGACTTGCGGGGAGGCAGAAAAATGAAAAACGATCTTTTTCTTTACATAAACATCGACTAACCGCATGAATCGAAGCTAAACGATAACTAACATCAAACATAGAAGTTCTAAACTACTATGTGAAGTGATTATACCTAAAGAACCGTGTCCTTCGTCTTTACGAACTCCACCTCCTCCTCGGCCTTCTCCAAGTAGTAGACGATCCACCACGAGAGCTTTACTCCAAGCTTTGCCTCTAAACTTGAGGCAACTAGGTTTCTTTAAGTGCTAATCAAAGTACCTAGATGATATAGAGTGAGGGTTATGGTTTAATTAGTCTAACTAATCCTTGTACTCAACACATGAGAGGGGAGGATTAGGGTTTGAAGAGAGAGAGCTTGAGGAGAGAGAAGATGAACATAATAATGAGAAGAGAAAATGAGTTATCATAATATATATCAAGCATTTTATTTTATCAAGAAAAGAAAAGAAAATGATTTACAACCATGCTTGATAAATATCTAAGGGTGATTCATCTCCATGAGTCATTAAGCAATTATGAAGCATTAATGACATGGATGAATCATCCATATGACTCACTAATCTCATTCAATGTATATACCACCTAAACCTCCTTAATCACCATCTTCTAGAAGCTTCTTGCGCAATTACGAGAATGCCCCTCCTATCCGTGAAAACACGGAAAAACTTTAGACTGTATAAATCCAATAACCGGATACTAGTAACTGGCTTAAACCAAAGCCGACTAGTAAAAACTGTCCGAAAGTCGTACGTGCGTAAACACACGTATGCGTCCGAACCCTTTTCGTAAAACCATACGACCTCTATATCGTTTCGCCTGGAGTAGGGAAACTCTCTGTATGGGACTCTAGAGACTCGACTACTATGCTGGCAGTGGGTTTAACCACAGACCGCAAGCGGCACTAGCTGTACATAACGGTCCCCAGGTAGATGTCGATAAGAAGGCCTATGAGGAAACCCATCCGAACTCCTACTGAGTCTGATGTGACAATCTCCATACAGTCCGGTCCGTTCGTCTAAGACTATCGCATATCGGGCCTAGGGGGGCGGCAAGCGTCAGTCCCCTAATAGCGGTATAAGTCGTGTCGGCGCGAAGCCCATTACACCCTGAGAAACTACTGGAACCTACCAGCAAATCTCGCTTGCCCTGGCCAGGGACTTTACGTAATGGCTCTCTGACCCAGCGCGATATCAACCCCCAATACCGGGAGAGACGAATCCTGTCTAACCGCCACTGCCTCCAAGTGCTCGGGACTGCACCCAACTGCTACCTGTTTGCACGACTCCTTTGAGCCATGGTAGGGTAGCAATCTAAGAACAGTGGGACACACTCGAGGCGAAGTAGCAGTGTCAAGTCTGCGAACTATGTTGTACTCATGTCACCTGGGAACTGTTCACTGACGACTGGTATAAAACCAACCAATAGTTCCCTGTGAGTCCTTTCCGGTGTACCCGTAACCTAACGAGCAACTGCATACTATCTCCAGTACGACGTACTGACGGCTGTGGGACAGACCATCTCCCCAACTGGGATGAGAAGCGTACACACTAGTCTACTCCGGAGTATCGATACCCTGTCTCGATAATCCAAAGACTAGGGACCTGAATAAGGATGTGCTTGTGGACTACCCAGCCCCCACTAGTGTGACTGCCATCACAACACTGGTAGTCAAGCAAGATCCTAAGAGCTCTATCAATACGTATACTCACATATTAAGATAGAAAAACCAAGTAGCATACTACTATGTTTAGCAAGACTGTTATATACATGTGAATATCCCAAGCTTCCATTAAGTAATATACAAACTAGTATGATACAGTAATGGCCTTCTAGGGCATAAACACTAACAATCTCCCTCTTGCACTAGGGCCATGTACTGGCGTATCGAAGACCGATGATCTCGAGTAGCCTCTTGAACTGAATCTGAGGTAGGGCCTTAGTGAATGGATCAGCAATGTTATCCTCTGTATTTACTCTCTTTACCTCGATCTCCCGGCGATCTACGATCTCCTTGATCAGGTGATACCGCCTTAAGATGTGTTTGGACTTCTGATGGGACCTGGGTTCCTTCGCTAAAGCTATAGCGCCGTTGTTGTCGCAATACAACTCTACTCTTTCGGGCAGGTGCCGTTAGAGAGGTATTGGACCAACACTGGTAGGAACCACCTGAAGTTCTGTGAGGAACTTCTTCATCCAGACAGCTTCTTTTGCGGCATCGCAAGCAGCTATGTACTCCGCTTCCATCGTTGAGTCAGCAACGGTGTCCTGCTTGGAACTCTTCCAACAGACCGCCCCTCCATTGAGGGTAAAGACATAACCCGACATGGACTTGGAGCCATCCTTGTCACTCTGGAAGCCGGAATCAGCATAGGCCTCCATCCTGAGGTCTTTTCCGCCGTAAACCAAGAACATCTCCTTAGTCCTTCTTAGGTACTTGAGAATGTTCTTTACTGCTATCCAGTGATTCTCCTCTGGGTTTGCCTGATACCGGTTTACAACGCTTAATGCGTATGCTACATCTGGTCTGGTACATAACATCGCACACATTATAGAGCCTACCGCAGAAGCGTAGGGTATAATCGACATGCGTTCTCTTTCCAAATCAGTCTTGGGAGACATCTCTTTGGAGAGGGTGATTCCGTGACAAGCCGGTAGGTTACCGCGCTTAGAATCTTCCATACTGAATCTTTTCAATATGGTGTCTATGTAACTGGACTGTGAAAGTCCCAACATCCTCTTTGATCTATCACGATAGATCTGGATCCCCAAAATGTAGGTGGCATCACCCAGGTCCTTCATGGAGAATTTCTGTGACAAGAATCTTTTGACTGACTGTAGCATAGGAATATCATTTCCTATTAGGAGAATTTCATCCACGTACAAGACGAGGAATACAACAATTCTCCCTACAAACTTACTGTATATGCATGGTTCATCTGGATTTTTGATACAGTCGAATTCCTTGACAGTATCATCAAAACAGATGTTCCAACTCCGCGATGCCTGCTTTAGTCCATAAATGGACTTAAGCAGGTTGCATACTTTACCGCTGCTCCCACTCTGAATGAATCCCTCTGGCTGATCCATATAGACGCTCTCTTCCAAATTTCCATTTAGAAAGGCCGTCTTTACGTCCATTTGCCAGATCTCATAATCATGGAAGGCAGCAATAGCAAGAAGGACCCGAATGGATTTCAGCATAGCCACTGGAGAAAAGGTTTCGTCATAGTCCAAACCAAGTCTTTGACGGAAACCCTTTGCAACAAGTCTAGCCTTATAGGTTTCAACCTGTCCATCTACACCAATCTTCTTTCTGAAGATCCACTTGCATCCTACGGGTTTTACCCCATCTGGAGTAGTGTCCAAAGTCCATACTTCGTTAGTGTACATGGACTCCATTTCGGTCCGCATTGCATGCAGCCATTTTACCGAGTCACCACTCTGAATGGCTTGCTGGAAGCTAGTAGGGTCGTCATTATCAATGACGCAATCTTCTCGATCCCCGTCTATGAGAAAACCGTACTATCTCTCAGGCGGATGAGACTGCCTACTACTTCTGTGGATAGGCGCTGGTATGTCCCTTTCTTCTGAAACTTCTTGTTCTACCAAACTTTCAGTAACAGCTTGTGGTTCTGGAATTTCTTCCAGATCTACTGCGCTCCCACTCTTCTGATTTTCTAAAAATTCAGTTTCTAAGAAGCGGGCATGACGAGAAACAAAAACCTTTTGTTCCTCTGCGTAGTAGAAGCAATATCCCATGGAGTTCTTTGGATATCCCACAAACTTACACTCTACTGAGCGTGCCTCGAGCTTGTCCGGATGCTGCTTTTTTACAAAAGCTGGACATCCCCATGTCTTCAGGTACTGAAGATAGGGTTTCTTCCCACTCCACATCTGATATGGCGTGGTAGGCACAGTCTTGGTTGGAACCTTGTTCAAAAGATATGCCGCTGATTCTAGCGCATAACCCCAGAATGATCGCGGTAACTCAGCCTTACTCATCATGAAATGAACCATATCTAATAGGGTTCGATTCCTCCTTTCCGATACACCGTTGTGTTGTGGTGTGTATGGAGGAGTAAGCTGAGAGAGAATTCCTTTCTCTTTTAAGTAACCCAGGAACTCGGCACTTAAGTATTCACCACCTCGATCAGATCTCAGTGTCTTAATACTTTTGCCTGTTTGGTTTTCCACTTCATTCTTGTATTCTTGGAATTTCTCAAAGGCCTCGGATTTATGCTTCATCAAGAAAACATGTCCATACCTAGAGAAATCATCCGTAAAAGTAATGAAGTAGGAATAACCACCTCGCGCATGTGTAGACATCGGACCGCACACGTCACTGTGTAAGAGTCCTAAGAGCTCGCTCGCTCTTACTCCGTGTCCAGTAAACGGAGTCTTTGTCATCTTTCCCATGAGACAAGATTCACAAGTGGCATAAGATTGATATTCGAACGGATTCAAATATCCTTCTCTATGTAACTTCGTTAATCGTGTTTCATTGATGTGACCTAGTCTACAATGCCATAAGAAAGCCTGATTCATTTCTGGAGACTTTCTTTTAAGTGTGTTCTGGACATTGAAAACCTGAGCTTGATTCAATACGTATATACCGTCATCTAATGTACCGGACCCAATCAAAACTTGATTTAGGTGGATGTGAACTACATCGCTTACGAACATAAAGTCATATCCCTCTCTTGAAAGTGAGGACACTGATATGATATTACAAGTCAAACTAGGTACATACAGACAGTTACGTAGAATCAATATCTGCCCACTTGTCAAACCTAGACGATATTCTCCCACGGATTCAGCGTCCACGCTCATTCCGTTTGCAACTCTGAGAGACAAATCACCTATCCTTATAACTTTACGGTTTCTCAAAGCATGTAACGAATTACAGATATGAGATCCTGCTCCGGTATCTAGTACCCAGGAAGTAGAGTTAATTGACAAACAGTTCTCAATTAGAAACACACTTGAGGCTGAAGCCACAACATGCTTCGTATCCTGGCTACTGGCTTCCAAAGCCCTGCAATCCTTCTGCCAATGTCCATTCCTATAACAATAGGAATATCCCTCCTTACCTATACCAAGTCCCGAAACTTTTTCTCTTCCCTTTCCTCCTACTTTGCTGACACCGTATATCGGCTTTGTAGAGGTCTTCTTCCTTTCACCCTTTGCTTTCGCTGCGGATGAAGAAGAAGAAGGTCCCCTATTAAGCAGAGCTTGTGTCTTCCTGGTTTCTTTCAGGGTGTAAGTAGAGGGTAGGGACTGTGGAAATAAGTCAGTATATGACCTGTTTCCTAATGTGGTCTCCAGGTCCTTGAGCTCATCAATATAACTAGTCATCGTAAGGACGTTGTCCCTTACAGATGACCCGTCAGCCGACCTCGCTTGAATTAATTCGTTCGAGGCCTCATATCTTGCGATATCAGATTGCTCTCCATATAAATCTTTGTTATGGAGAAAGATGGAAACAGAGTCCATCTTCTCGTGCTGTTTCTGGTATACACCATCAACTGAAGCCAACACGAGGCACTTGGCTTTCGCTTTATGCTTTTCCTTTGTCTTACGGATATCCATATCCGCGACGGTGGAAACTGGATCCGGGACAGCGGGATCTTGAGTAGTAATAGGGTGGTCCAGCTTGTCATAGGCAATGGTCATCTGGACAGACCTTTGCCAGTCATATAAGTTAGATTCAGTCAACTTGTTATCTAGATGTAACCTAGTCATGGTCACAAGGTCGCTGCAATGAGAGAGAGAGAAGAAAACACTTTAGCATGATGCTTTTGTAAGTTTAGATTGGTTTTTAATTTATCTAAACTGGATGGCTCCCACTGTTTTTCGAATCCTTCCTCAAACCATAAAAGAAGAATTAGCCAGGACTATTCTCACTGTACAATACTTGCTTAACCGTTCAGCCAGGCTAGTGTCGGTACTTCGAGAGAGGTTTTCCAACGCTTTCGCGAAGTTCCTTAATTAAATAACCTCTTTTCTCTGGGGGTGTAACCCCGCTGACACCTTTCTTGACACCTACTTGGTTTATAGCATTGATCGTTAAGTGACGAATCTCCTGATAAGTAGCATATACTCACAGTAGGATCGGGATCCAAATATCATCGTATGATAATGTTGAAGGAACCTACCAACATTCATCAAACTCCAAATGGTATGCATCTCTTTGCAAATTTCAGTTTCTTTAGAATTTCCCGATATAGATTTTTTGCCCCATATTCTTATGACCTTGACGAAAGCCATAAAATCATAAAACACATGTCAAGTTCTGCCCATCATTATCTTGTTAATTTGAACCCACCCGTATATATCCTTGACGAAAGCCAACAAGGTTATACGACTGTCCCAAACCAACTCATCTATCTATGCAACAAATGAATACCCCAGCAGCTACCAAACACTATGTCTTGACGAAAGCCAAAAAACATAGCTTGAATACTACTGACCATCCATAAGAAATGACGGAGGGCTACGACTGGTTTTGGCGAAACCGTGAACGTAGTGAACTTGATATAATCGAAGGAACCTGATAGCTTTTTTAAAAGGAGTGGTTAAAGCCCCGCAATTAAAAATTCTGCTCTTTAAAAATAACCGAGTGGTTTCTTTTAAATTGTTCCAACGATTCAACTTTTGGTTTATTTTCTTTGCATTATAAATAATGCGTCCCATCATTAACCTATCATTGCAGAAAACAACGAAAATACAACGTTCTCTTATGCCATCCGCATTCGCCACGGGGTCCCGTCATCACCCGTTAGGTTACTTAACTAACAACAGAGCGGGGGCTGGGCTAGCGCGGGTGTAAAATATAAGTGACGTCTAAATAGCTATCATATATAGATATTGTACATTCGTCAGACGCAATAATAGGCATTCCAGATCACAGATGAACTTTATTGGATTTGCAAGTAATCCGTGTTTGTTTTGAGCCTGCAACAAAAGACGGATTACACAGTTGTGATGAATAGCCATTACCCCACCTAAGACCCCAACGGGTACGGCAAACTACCCGCCCGGCAGTTTGTGCACCCCACCTTGGGTCTGTCCTAGGAGCAAAAACAGTAAAATGAAATAATATAACGGTGGCTACAACCGCAACCTGGATGTGCCCCGCAAAATAATATTACAACAAATTACATTTACATTAAATGAATTAAATAATAACCCATCATATAACCCCAGCTATACATCACAACAGTCCAACACAGTTCATATACACAAACAGATAAAATCCATTACAGAAATGTGCAACCCCCTGCCAACCGACATACTAGCTGTTAGGGGAGGTTTACGAACACATTATACAAACACAGATATAATCATATTAGCAAACATCGCAAAATTTCGAACGGAAAAACGCTTTTAGATTCTACTCCAATACTTCTCTGTGAACCTGAGATCTTAGCAGAAAATAAAACATCCCAGAAACATCACTGTTAACACCTATGAGTTACTGAAGAAATTGGGGCTGACTCGGGCCTAACTCGGCCGCGGATCCGCCGTGGATCCCATGGATCCGCCGCGGTTCCGCGGTGAGATAGTCGAGTCACAGGCCCAAATTTCTTCAGTATCCCTAATTTTCCCTGCTTGTTATTCTGAAGCACCCTGAAAAATTTTTGGAGCCAGTTTAAAAATCGACAGCAAGTATGATAATCGGCGGTGTTTTCGGTTGCTTTTTGCGTTCGAAATCTTTACGACTTTGCTAATTAGTTATTTATTATTTAGCGAGGCTCTGATACCACTGTAAGTCGATGTACAACACCCCACGACTTGCTGGGAGGCGGAAATAAGAAAAATGATCTTGTTCTTTGCATAAACATCGACTAACCGCATGAATCGAAGCTAAACGATAACTAACATCAAACATAGAAGTTCTAAACTACTATGTGAAGTGATTATACCTATAGAACCGTGTCCTTCGTCTTTACGAACTCCACCTCCTCTTCGGCCTTCTCCAAGTAGTAGACGATCCACCACGAGAGCTTTACTCCAAGCTTTGCCTCTAAACTTGAGGCAACTAGGTTTCTTTAAGTGCTAATCAAAGTACCTAGATGATATAGAGTGAGGGTTATGGTTTAATTAGTCTAACTAATCCTTGTACTCAACACATGAGAGGGGAGGAATAGGGTTTGAAGAGAGAGAGCTTGAGGAGAGAGAAGATGAACATAATAATGAGAAGAGAAAATGAGTTATCATAATATATATCAAGCATTTTATTTTATCAAGAAAAGAAAAGAAAATGATTGACAACCATGCTTGATAAATATCTAATGGTGATTCATCTCTATGAGTCATTAAGCAATTATGAAGCATTAATGACATGGATGAATCATCCATATGACTCACTAATCTCATTCAATGTATATGCCACTTAAACCTCCTTAGTCATCATCTTCTAGAAGCTTCTCGCGCAATTACGAGAACGCCCCTCCTATCCGTGAAAACACGGAAAAACTTTAGACTGTATAAATCCAATAACCGGATACTAGTAACTGGCTTAAACCAAAGCCGACTAGTAAAAACTGTCCGAAAGTCGTACGTGCGTAAACACACGTATGCGTCCGAACCCTTGTCGTAAAACCATACGACCTCTATATCGTTTCTCCTGGAGTAGGGAAACTCTCTGTGTGGGACTCTAGAGACTCGACTACTACGCTGGCAGTGGGTTTAACCACAGACCGCAAGCGGCACTAGCTGTACGTAACGGTCCCCAGGTAGATGTCAATAAGAAGGCCGATGAGGAAACCCATCCGAACTCCTACTGAGTCTGATGTGACAATCTCCATACAGTCCGGTCCGTTCGTCTAAGACTATCGCATATCGGGCCTAGGGGGCGGCAAGCGTCACTCCCCTAATAGCGGTATAAGTCGTGTCGGAGCGAAGCCCATTACACCCTGAGAAACTACTGGAACCTACCAGCAAATCTCACTTGCCCGGGCCAGGGACTTTGCGTAATGGCTCTCTGACACAGCGCGATATCAACCCCCAATACCGGGAGAGACGAATCCTGTCTAACCGCCACTGCCTCCAAGTGCTCGGGACTGCACCCAACTTCTACCTGTTTGCACGACTCCTTTGAGCCGTGGTAGGGTAGCAATCTAAGAACAGTAGGACACACTCGAGGCGAAGTAGCAGTGTCAAGTCTGCGGACTATGCTGTACTCATGTCACCTGGGAACTGTTCACTGACGACTGGTATAAAACCAACCAACAGTTCCCTGTGAGTCCTGTCTGGTGTACCCGTAACCTAACGAGCACCTGCATACTATCTCCAGTACGACGTACTGACGGCTGTGGGACAGACCATCTCCCCAACTGGGATGAGAAGCGTACACACTAGTCTACTCCGGAGTATCGATGCCCTGTCTCGATAATCCAACGACCAGGGACCTGAATAAGGATGTGCTTGTGGACTACCCAGCCCCCACTAGTGTGACTGCCATCACAACGCTGGTAGTCAAGCAAGATCCTAAGAGCTCTATCAATACGTATACTCACATATTAAGATAGAAAAACCAAGTAGCATACTACTATGTTTAGCAAGACTGTTATATACATGTGAATATCCCAAGCTTCCATTAAGTAATATACAAACTAGTATGATACAGTAATGGCCTTCTAGGGCATAAACACTAACACTTACCTCAAAGACGATCAAATGCCCCTAAACTTAACGTACGAACGCCAACGTTTCAGTTGCAGTACAGAGATACGGAAAATCATATCGAAATGTCGGAACTTTAATAAAACCTAAACTAAACCTTACCATATGTCTCTGTATGAATATTGGGACAAATCAAACAATACTGTAGATAATAAAATACCCATACAAAGCCACAGAAGAAAAACCAACACCAAAAACCCAAGGGGGGCCGGCGAGCCCGGAAAATGGTGGAATGTCGCCGGTTCAAGTGTGGAGTTTGGTTCTCAAGTTTTGTGTAAAGTCTTCTAATGATCATACTATAGTTTTCGTCTTGCTAGTTTTTCTAGTAATTGTACCCAAATGGTTCAAAATTCAATTGCAGTGAGCTAGATATCACAATTATCCTAGTTTATGATATTGCTCATACCAAACATGCTACGTGAAGATATCTTGAGTTAACTGAACTTTGGTTTTTCTGAGGTAACCCTCTTCTGGTTGTAGTAGGCAAAAACAGAACTCGTGATATGATATATCCATGTCGTATATAGAATTTTAACTCCAAAACAAATATTTACTTCCATATTTCATATACTGATAAACTAACTTAAACTGGCAATACCAAGCATCCTAATAAATATACATATAGCTACCCTAAAAATCCCAACACCTAAATCCCATAAAAATCCGGCGAGCTCGGATAATTTGCATGTGTCGCCGGTCAAAGTCCGATGGAATGGGTTCGTCTTCCTAGGGATTATTCTAGTTCCACTTTATAAGATTCAGGCACTGTTTGATTATGTTAAAATTTTCCTAGACTATAGCAGATTCATAAACATAGCCTAATTTATCAAAATACTGTATTTCCAATATCAAACTTATCTCATAAAATAGTATAGAACTAAGATCTGCAGATTTTGAAACTTATACCTATTGAATGATCAACTGAAAGGTTTCCTCCAAGATGCCCAAGCACTTCTAATCCTACCTTGAGGGTTGTGGTAAGGTTCCCTAGTACCTTGCTTTTCTTCTTCTCTTTTGATATTAGGAACACATAGGAATTGGGTGTTTGTGATTGAAGAATTTGATAAGGGTTCAGTTTGAAGATGCTAAGGAGTTCCTATGTGTGTGTGTTATGTAAAGAAAGCATGTGGTGGAGAATGAGAGGTGGAGGTGGCATGAAAGGAGTAGGAGGTGTAAGCATGAGAGGTGGTGGTATTTTCATGCAAGGAGGAGGTGTATGCATGAAGTGTCACCAAGGTTATGTTATATCATGAGTGTTATTTAAGCTTAACCATGACCTTTACCCTTTTACACATAAACCCCCACAAAATTCCAATTTCCATAATTAACTAAACTTTTTACAAAACCCCTTCATGATACCTTTGATTGTAAAAACAAATTATTTCTTTACTAATCTATTCTACCACATTTTAAAAGACTTTTTTTTATTACAAACACAATAAAATAAAAATTTTAATTAAATAAATAAAATAATTCATTATCTAAAATATTTCAAAATGTTACAAAGTGTCACGCCCCGCTTCCCAAAATATGGAATACGAGGGGTAGACAAGGCCAGCCATGCTCCTACGGTCAAGGAAAAGTCCTGCCGTAGTCACACTTCGGCTTCTAGTTTATCATGGTAAACGGTAAACGATGCGCAGGTAATGAGTAATGCAGTAACGGAAAGATACAATAATGTAAACTGACCTGAAGTGGAAACAAACGGATGTAACTAGGAACGGCAAGTCAGGAAGTCTGTGATGCACTGGTCCAGGCTAAATCGTCTTCTCACACTAAGCATGCATACTCAGGTCGTCCGAGCGACATAATAGTAATAAAATATGTATAAAATCAAGTGACAGTTCTAACAGTGATAATAGGTATGTGAAGCATTAAATAATGACATCATGAATATGCATGTGCAGTAATTAACGCAGCGGAACAGTAAAGCTGTATAACGATATGTCACATATGTCAACACAATATAAAAGTAATATAAATGCCAGTATCCCTATTAGTCTCTAAGTCTCACTGTATAGGTCACTAAGCCTATCGTCAGTCCAAGTGTGAGAGTCAACCACTCGCGAGTGTCCTCCACCCAAGGGTAGAACCCAAGGGCAAGGGACCACGGGCCCAACATGTAACGAATGTATCACGGTGTATATATCACGTACCCTGTAAATCTCCATATAACTCCCTAAATATATAAGCCGGCATGGGACTCCCGAGATTCTGTTGAACTCACACTTAAACTACCCCACACCCCGAGGTCTACATCAAACGCTAACCATCACCCTAAATACTAATCGGTCCGTGTCAAGTCTGCGCGAGAACTGGAGGCAGGACCTCCATCAAGCACGTCTCGACTAATACCTAAGATAAATGGCAGTGTCGGATGTCTTATCTGTGACATCCGTGCCAGCGCTTCCATAAGTGTCCCATACCACTTATAGTCACACGTACACGCATCCCACAGACGTCGACAATGCAATAGAATAAAAGGAACACTGATTGTGCACAAGTACGTATCACTTTCACTTAATCACGGATACACGAACATTGACGTAATTGCCACAATCATCACTAAAATCTAACACTGGGTAAATGCACGATGCCACTAGGTTATCAATACGATGATATGGGTATGATATGATGCGTGAACAAGTATATAAACGTGATGAGGATGTTATGAAACAGCATTCTTTCACTTGCATGATTTATCATGAAACATACGTATATAATTTAGCGAAACAATAAACAGGTAGCAATTAGTATGTTCAGTTATCCATCCATAGAATTTTGTTTCAAGCCAATCGGGTTCCAGGATCAATAGTTATAACCATTTCATTTTAAGCGCACGCGGCTGGAAATCCAATTTCAGAATCAGAAGTCCGTTTCGCAACGCATTTTGATCCCAGTTGGGATCGGATTTTAGCGACGCTACAGTTGGATGAATTCTAAGGTTTTCAGTAAAGTTTTCAACGCAACAAACGGATCTTCAATCGCGTCTGTACGTTAGGAGTTATAATCTGTTTAATATTAACATGTCAGTTCTGGTTCTGCTGGGACTGTTATGTGTCCCGATCTTCTAAATTACAGATTAAATATCAAACGGTAACGAAACAGAATGAAACCAGTTGTGTTGTCTAGCTAACAGGTTTACCTACAATAAAAAGCAGAGTTCCGCAACCTAAGAGTTAAGTAAATCATGTGGTACCCATTACGGGACAGCAACCAATAACTGGAGTCGCTCTGGACTGCAGTCCAGAGTCGCACCCCGATCAAATTTTCATCATTGTTTAAGTACAGGAATGTCTGGAAACTAGTACAGGGTTAAAGTTTGTCGAGTCAGCTTCGATTTGAGCCCTTGAACGCACCATTCTCGTATGTATATGATTTATGGTGAATTTAACGATTTTTAGGTACAATAGAATTTCAGTTTTACGGTTAAACTTGGGGGTAGTCGTTTTAACTTTTAACAGTCGTATTTTATAATGAAATTTGCACACGTTAATCATCTCTACAAGGGCCAATGCAATATGTACTGTTCCGTCAAAATTGATAAAGATTTTCTAAGAGAACAAGTATCGAACAGTTGTGTTACAATATTTTAACATAAGGTAAACATGGGATATATATACGATGTTGATTTGTAACATATACAGAATAGCATGAAAGCAAGTATGAACTTTCCTGGAGAATGTCTCGGGGTACACGGCAGCGGCAACGACCCACGTACGGCACGGCAATGGCACACGCACGAGCGACGATTTTAAGGTTGGGCCTCGGCTCGGCTTGGGTTTGCGTCGTAGCTTGCTGTGGAGGCGTGAACGCTTGGGTGTGCTGGCCGTTAATGGGGAGAGGGAGTGAGAAGGTAGAGGAAGAGAGAGACAGAATTAGAGAGAGAGAAAGAACTGAGGTAGAGAGGGAGAGAGAGAAAACTGAGAGTGAAAGAGAGAGAGAGTTGAGAGAGTTGAGACAGAGAGAGAGAGATGCAGTGAGTGAGGGATCGAGAGAGAGAGTGGGAAGCAGTGAGAAGGAGTTAGAGTGAGAGGGAGATGCAGGAAGAGGGAGAGAGACAGAGGAATGAGATAGAGAGAGATGAGAGAGAGAAGACACAGAGAGGGAAGGAAAACAGAGGAAGAGAGAAGGTCGGGTGTCTGGTGGCCAGAGGTGACGGTTGGGAGAGAGCGACGACGATGATGATGAGGCGGTCGACGAGGTGTTGGTACGTCGACGAGGAGACGAGGAGCTCGCCGGCGCGAGGTGCAGGCGGCCGAGATGGAGAGGGCTCGAGGCAGAGACACGACAGGGGGTGCTCGGGTTCGAAGGTGGGAGCGAGAGAGAAGGAGGAAGGTTGAGTGAAAGAGGAAAGAGGAGCTCGGGGTGATTGTGATCGAGGGTGGAGATGGTGGTGGTGATCGGAGATGATCGACGATCGTTGAAGGTTGCAGGCGAGGAGAGTGTGATTCAAAGTTCTCAGCGGAGAGAGGGAGAGAAACTAAGGGCGACGGGTTAGAGAGAGGAGCGCGTGGGGTAACGTTCGCGCGAGCGAGGGCGTTGGTGGTGGCGAGAAACGCGGGCGCGAGCGGAGGACGCGGATCGCGCGCGCGAGAGGAGGAAAGAGCCGTTGCAGGAGATGTACAGTGGCGGCGGGTCGGGTTTGAAGACGCGTGGGTTGGGCTGCTGGGGAAAAAACGAGTGGGCCGGGAAAAGAATTAATTGGGGAAGAAATGAAGCGGGCCGAGGGAAAAATAAATGAAAATGGTAGGGGATGTGGGTCGGGCCAAGAATTTAAATAGAATGAATTATAGAAAAGAGGGCTGGGCCAAGAGACTGAGTGGGCTAGAGAAAACAGGAAATATTATTGGATGAGGGGGCTGGGCTGAAGGATTTGTTTGGGATTTCCCTTTAAAATAAAATATAATTTGGGCTGAAAAAGGGAGTTGGGCCAAAGGATTTAATTGTAAAAGGATTTATATAATCCAAGTGGGCTGGGAAAAAAGGGGCGGCCCAGATGATTTATAAGGATATTTATTTGAAGGAAAAATGGGTGGGCTTGGTAATTGAAACGGCTGAGGAAAGAAATTTAAATTCTAAATTTATAAATGGGGATTTCCAATTGGGCTAGGGTTAAGGTTAATCAAGGATAAATAACAGAAGGGGCCGGCTTAATGAAAATAGTTAGGGAAAATAAATAGAAACGGGCCAGAATAATTTTGAACAAAATATTGGGGGAAAATATGAGAGCGGGCCTGACTGTTGGGTTGGGTTTTGGGGTTTTAAATTCATTAACAGGAAAACGGCTGAGGCAGAGGAAAGAAAGATAAGATCTAGGTTTAATAGGTTTTTTGAAAATAAATAAATAATTATAAATAAATCTTATAGGTAAAAGAAATACGGATTTAGACGTATAAGAAAAACTAGGTATTACATCATATCACCCTTATAAAAATTTCGTCCTCGAAATTTAAATAAACTATAAGTTATGAAAACATAAGCGAAAGCTATCATAATCGCAACTAACATATAAGGATTTACTAGGAAATCCGGGGACGAAGAAACTTGAAGGTATAAACATGTAAGAACAACATACAGAAGATAAGTCTAAAATAGGTATAAGGTAGGAATAACTATAAGAGCAATCTACAAGTACACGAGAATATGGATAACGATGATGGACAAAAATAATCAAGGCGTATTCAATAAGAATGAAATCCAAACAGGTGTACATACAAGTGTATTAAAGGTAACACGACAGAAAAATAAATATAAGGTACAATCATTTATAATAGTAATCATAGGCACAAAACTCGAAAATAAAATAGCAAGAATAAAGTAGTGGAAATCTAGTCGGTAGGTTAAAACATTTTAGGATAATGCATCGGTCAAATAGTTTCAAAATAGCTTAGAAAACTCATATAGTGAAAATAAGAATCATGGAACAAAATGTGCGCGGTCTAAGGTTGCGCTACTAAAATAATGATAATAATGCACTTAAAATACGTAAAACGGGGTAATCAATATCACGTACTCTTTGACAAATGCAAAATACTAAAACTACACTTTAAAATAATAGTGTCCCTAAATCTAGTTGGGGTAACACGGAAAAGCATAAGTGTGTCGAGGCTTAGGTAGGGTAGATTACAATGGGATGTGGCTGATACAAAAGGTCGAAGGATGACGGCTTTAGGCTGAAGATCAAGGAAATTGGGATCGGGTCAGCACAGAAAATAAGGGTGAATAGCAAGTGACTATAAGAGAAGAAATATGGGCAGGATGACGGTCGGTACGACACATAAATCAAAATTTGAGGAATTAGTGATCTCGGAAGTTTCAAAAGAATTGTTCTCCGCCCAGAAGGATCTCAACGGGGCACCGGCGAGGGATGGAGGGTGGCTCATTCCCAGGGATCAGGGTGCGGTACTTTCTAATCGAACGGGTGAAAATTATATAATGAGTAGGGTGGACAGTCAGGAATCTCAGCAGAAAGATAAATGGATAAGGGCAATAAACAAGTATTAGACGAACCGATAATCCAAAAGGTTCACGAATCTAGAAGATTTATTTCATTCAAGAAAATTTAAAATAAGTCATTGTCAAAGGCGAAAAGTGGCCCTAAACTATACACATTTTATTTGGCCAGAAGGACAACATAAAAAGGAATTCCGTCAATCGTGGTTGTGGAGATTCAGTAGGTTGCGGTAGGCTCGCGCACTCAGGTAGGGGCGTCCATTTCCATAGCGCCTCACAGGTATCGCTAAAGGAAGTTCTTCCATGGCAGGGTCTTGATCTTCTGGTCCTTCATCTTCGGATAGAACTTCTTCATCGAGGTCCGATCCCATGTGGTTTTCTTCTTCTGCATTTTCCTCCATGGGATTTTCCTCCACTGGATTTTCTTCCATCGGTTCTTCCTCGGGGTCTTCCTCGAACAGGTTCTCTTCAGGATCTACTTCTTCTCCGTCAGAATCAGCTATCATGCCAAACTCTGGGGCGGCTGCTCCTTCGTCCTCTGAATCATTGTTTTCAAAGTTGACCTGGGGATCATTGACCTCATCATCGGAACTCGTCAGTGTATGATCTAAGGAAACGCATGACTGTGCATCTTCGTCTAGATGCGGCGCTGCTCCAGGGTGGGCCATGGCCTGAAAAGAGAAGTCATGATTAGACAGTGGAATACATCAAGGAAAACTCAGGGTATGAAATATAGGAAAATATGCGGTTGCAGGAACTGAAAGATCATAATGAAAAATACTGTGATAATGAATAGAATTTGACATAGAGAAGCACGAGAATAATACATATATTATGATTCAAATTTTATTGCATTCACTAAAGTTCGACGGATACAAAGGTTCAAATGGAAGGAAATGTTTATAAGAGTACTGAAATTGGAAAACATAAAATTCTTCTTTGACTGCCAGAACGCTGCATCATCGTTACGCGAGTTGAATCCTGCGTTTGGGTCCGCTTTTATTCTCGAAATTCGAACTACGCAATAATCCTCACTTGGCCGAAGTGGGGAGTGTGGACTAGTCTCCTCCTTTTAGTTCCTTCCTTTCTGGGCAACCGTTGATAAGATGTTCGCTTGATCCACAAATCAGACATTTCCCTTGGGCGCGACGACAATCCCTCTGAAGGTGTCCTGGCCTCTTACAATATCCACAGCAAAGGTTCTTCTGATGCTTCTGTTGACGCTTCATCTTCTTCTCCTTTCCTCGTCCAATAGGGATTCCTTTATGATTGGAGACTCCCGCTGGGGCCTGATTCACCTGTCTTCTCAGCCCTTCAGCCAACAAATCGCTTGTTCGCTCCTGAGCTTCCTTTAAACCTTGTAGTACACTAAGGATCTCAACAGTCTGATTCTGGGGAGCGGATAAAGATGAAGAGTCGTTGGAAGACATGATCCTGAAACAACAATTTCGAGAATGATATGAGTCACACGCTAAATGAATCAAAATATGATATGGGTAGGACACGGATTCAAGAATATCAGAGATGATGAAATTTATTACAAGTGGAGAATCAACCGTATGACTTTAAGTCACCTAAACCGAATACGGTAGTGCGATTTGCAACTACGTAATCTTGTCAGGTCACCCGAAACCATAGCGAATGGATAGCTGAACACACGATGTGAATATGGATCAAGAGTGACAAGTTTATATCCTAGACTGAGGGACGTCTTAGATTGCCAAACTGTACACGGAAAACTGCAATCCCAATCGATGCAAAACCTGGCTTTGATACCAACTAAACCATGTCACGCCCCGCTTCCCAAAATATGGAATACGAGGGGTAGACAAGGCCTGCCATGCTCCTACGGTCAAGGAAAAGTCCTGCCGTAGTCACACTTCGGCTTCTAGTTTATCATGGTAAACGGTAAACGATGCGCAGGTAATGAGTAATGCAGTAACGGAAAGATACAATAATGTAAACTGACCTGAAGTGGAAACAAACGGATGTAACTAGGAACGGCAAGTCAGGAAGTCTGTGATGCACTGGTCCAGGCTAAATCGTCTTCTCACACTGAGCATGCATACTCAGGTCGTCAGAGCGACATAATAGTAATAAAATATGTATAAAATCAAGTGACAGTTCTAACAGTGATAATAGGTATGTGAAGCATTAAATAATGACATCATGAATATGCATGTGCAGTAATTAACGCAGCGGAACAGTAAAGCAGTATAACGATATGTCACATATGTCAACACAATATAAAAGTAATATAAATGCCAGTATCCCTATTAGTCTCTAAGTCTCACTGTATAGGTCACTAAGCCTATCGTCAGTCCAAGTGTGAGAGTCAACCACTCGCGAGTGTCCTCCACCCAAGGGTAGAACCCAAGGGCAAGGGACCACGGGCCCAACATGTAACGAATGTATCACGGTGTATATATCACGTACCCTGTAAATCTCCATATAACTCCCTAAATATATAAGCCGGCATGGGACTTCCGAGATTCTGTTGAACTCACACTTAAACTACCCCACACCCCGAGGTCTACATCAAACGCTAACCATCACCCTAAATACTAATCGGTCCGTGTCAAGTCTGCGCGAGAACTGGAGGCAGGACCTCCATCAAGCACGTCTCGACTAATACCTAAGATAAATGGCAGTGTCGGATGTCTTATCTGTGACATCCGTGCCAGCGCTTCCATAAGTGTTCCATACCACTTATAGTCACACGTACACGCATCCCACAGACGTCGACAATGCAATAGAATAAAAGGAACACTGATTGTGCACAAGTACGTATCACTTTCACTTAATCACGGATACACGAACACTGACGTACTTGCCACAATCATCACTAAAATCTAACACTGGGTAAATGCACGATGCCACTAGGTTATCAATACGATGATATGGGTATGATATGATGCGTGAACAAGTATATAAACGTGATGAGGATGTTATGAAACAGCATTCTTTCACTTGCATGATTTATCATGAAACATACGTATATAATTTAGCGAAACAATAAACAGGTAGCAATTAGTATGTTCAGTTATCCATCCATAGAATTTTGTTTCAAGCCAATCGGGTTCCAGGATCAATAGTTATAACCATTTCATTTTAAGCGCACGCGGCTGGAAATCCAATTTCAGAATCAGAAGTCCGTTTCGCAACGCATTTTGATCCCAGTTGGGATTGGATTTTAGCGATGCTACAGTTGGATGAATTCTAAGGTTTTCAGTAAAGTTTTCAAAGCAACAAACGGATCTTCAATCGCGTCTGTACGTTAGGATTTATAATCTGTTTAATATTAACATGTCAGTTCTGGTTCTGCTGGGACTGTTATGTGTCCCGATCTTCTAAATTACAGATTAAATATCAAACGGTAACGAAACAGAATGAAACCAGTTGTGTTGTCTAGCTAACAGGTTTACCTACATTAAACAGAAGAGTTCCGCAACCTAAGAGTTAAGTAAATCATGTGGTACCCATTACGGAACAGCAACCAATAACTGGAGTCGCTCTGGACTGCAGTCCAGAGTCGCACCCCGATCAAATTTTCATCATGGTTTAAGTACAGGAATGTCTGGAAACTAGTACAGGGTTAAAGTTTGTCGAGTCGGCTTCGATTTGAGCCCTCGAACGCACCATTCTCGTATGTATATGATTTATGGTGAATTTAACGATTTTTAGGTACAATAGAATTTCAGTTTTACGGTTAAACTTGGGGGTAGTCGTTTTAACTTTTAACAGTCGTATTTTATAATGAAATTTGCACACGTTAATCATCTCTACAAGGGCCAATGCAATATGTACTGTTCCGTCAAAATTGATAAAGATTTTCTAAGAGAACAAGTATCGAACAGTTGTGTTACAATATTTTAACACAAGGTAAACATGGGATATATATACGATGTTGATTTGTAACATATACAGAATAGCATGAAAGCAAGTATGAACTTGCCTGGAGAATGTCTCGGGGTACACGGCAGCGGCAACGACCCACGTACGGCACGGCAATGGCACACGCACGAGCGACGATTTTAAGGTTGGGCCTCGGCTCGGCTTGGGTTTGCGTCGTAGCTTGCTGTGGAGGCGTGAACGCTTGGGTGTGCTGGCCGTTAATGGGGAGAGGGAGTGAGAAGGTAGAGGAAGAGAGAGACAGAATTAGAGAGAGAGAAAGAACTGAGGTAGAGAGGGAGAGAGAGAAAACTGAGAGTGAAAGAGAGAGAGAGTTGAGAGAGTTGAGACAGAGAGAGAGAGATGCAGTGAGTGAGGGATCGAGAGAGAGAGTGGGAAGCAGTGAGAAGGAGTTAAAGTGAGAGGGAGATGCAGGAAGAGGGAGAGAGACAGAGGAATGAGATAGAGAGAGATGAGAGAGAGAAGACACAGAGAGGGAAGGAAAACAGGGGAAGAGAGAAGGTCGGGTGTCTGGTGGCCAGAGGTGACGGTTGGGAGAGAGCGACGACGATGATGATGAGGCGGTCGACGAGGTGTTGGTACGTCGACGAGGAGACGAGGAGCTCGCCGGCGTGAGGTGCAGGCGGCCGAGATGGCGAGGGCTCGAGGCAGAGACACGACAGGGGGTGCTTGGGTTCGAAGGTAGGAGCGAGAGAGAAGGAGGAAGGTTGAGTGAAAGAGGAAAGAGGAGCTCGGGGTGATTGTGATCGAGGGTGGAGATGGTGGTGGTGATCGGAGATGATCGACGATCGTTGAAGGTTGCAGGCGAGGAGAGTGTGATTCAAAGTTCTCAGCGGAGAGAGGGAGAGAAACTAAGGGCGACGGGTTAGAGAGAGGAGCGCGTGGGGTAACGTTCGCGCGAGCGAGGGCGTTGGTGGTGGCGAGAAACGCGGGCGCGAGCGGAGGACGCGGATCGCGCGCGCGAGAGGGGGAAAGAGCCGTTGGAGGAGATGTACAGTGGCGGCGGGTCGGGTTTGAAGACGCGTGGGTTGGGCTGCTGGGGAAAAAACGAGTGGGCCGAGAAAAGAATTAATTGGGGAAGAAATGAAGCGGGCCGAGGGAAAAATAAATGAAAATGGTAGGGGATGTGGGTCGGGCCAAGAATTTAAATAGAATGAATTATAGAAAAGAGGGCTGGGCCAAAAGACTGAGTGGGCTAGAGAAAACAGGAAATATTATTGGATGAGGGGGCTGGGCTGAAGGATTTGTTTGGGATTTCCCTTTAAAATAAAATATAATTTGGGCTGAAAAAGGGAGTTGGGCCAAAGGATTTAATTGTAAAAGGATTTATATAATCCAAGTGGGCTGGGAAAAAAGGGGCGGCCCAGATGATTTATATGGATATTTATTTGAAGGAAAAATGGGTGGGCTTGGTAATTGAAACGGCTGAGGAAAGAAATTTAAATTCTAAATTTATAAATGGGGATTTCCAATTGGGCTAGGGTTAAGGTTAATCAAGGATAAATAACAGAAGGGGCCGGCTTAATGAAAATAGTTAGGGAAAATAAATAGAAACGGGCCAGAATAATTTTGAACAAAATATTGGGGAAAAATATGAGAGCGGGCCTGACTGTTGGGTTGGGTTTTGGGGTTTTAAATTCATTAACAGGAAAACGGCTGAGGCAGAGGAAAGAAAGATAAGATCTAGGTTTAATAGGTTTTTTGAAAATAAATAAATAATTATAAATAAATCTTATAGGTAAAAGAAATACGGATTTAGACGTATAAGAAAAACTGGGTATTACACAAAGACAAACCAAATAGCGTACTATCATATCGAGCATGATTGTCCTGTACATACATATCCCTAGCATCCTATACAATGAAGGCCTCTAGGGCATATATATCCAAAATGGTGTTCTAAGTACAACACAAAGAGCACTCTGTAGTTGCTTAAAAAATTTTTAGAGACTCTGCAAAAATCGATAGAAACTTGAATATTGGGTTTCGTATTTCGGAGTTGTTTCGGTTTTGTTAGTTTAACATCGTTCAAAACTGCTAATGTAGATTTTATGGGCTGGCTCTGATACCATGTTGGGTTTCAGTAACGCCCTAGCCATCATCCGTGGCCGTTTGCGGAACAAAATTTTTTATACAAGTTTAAACTGGCGCTAGAATAACCCTAAACCGGATCTACCATAAAACTAACTAGCAACTAAACAAGCAATCTACTATGGAAGAAGTTTATACCAAAAGGCTCAAGTCCTTCGAGTCTTCATTCCTATCCTTTTGTATGCTCCTAGTCCCCTCCATGATCGAGCTTGATCGACGGGCTCCCCGCGTCAAAGATGATCCACCCGAGAGTGTCTACTTTGAGCTCTTACCTTTAAACCGAGGTAACTAGGTTACTTAGTATGCTAATCTATGTAGCCTAGATGATGTAGAGAGTGATGCTGGATTGATTTGTCTCAAGAACACTAGGTTTCTCAACATATGAGACAATTTGGGTTTGAGGTATAAGAAGAGAGCTTGGAGGAAAAATGAGAGTGTTGATAATGAGCATAATAATGAAGAATGGCTAAGTCTTGTAGATGTTAGTGTTATATGCCCTAGAGGGCATTATTGTATAGTACTAGTTTGTATATTATATTTTGGAAGCTTGGGATATATACACAGATTTATAACAGTCTTGCTCAATATGGTAGTATGTTGCTTGGTTTGTATCTATCTTAATATGTGTATATGTTTCTTTTAACGTATCGCTAATACATATTGATAGAGCTCTTAGGATCTTTGCTTGACTACCAGCATTATGATGGCAGTCATACTAGTGGGGGTTGCGTAGTCTATAAGCACATCCTTATACAGGTCCCTAGTCATAGGATTATCGTGACAGGGCATCGATACTCCAGAGTAGACTAGTGTATACGCTTCTCATCCCAGCAGGGAAGATGGTCTGTCCTACAGCCATTAGTACGTCGTACTGGAGATAGAATGCAGATGCTCATTTGGTTATTAGTTACACTGGACGGATTCGTGGGGTACTGCTGGTGGGTACTATACTCATCGTCAGGCAGCAGTTCCCAGGTGACATGAGTACAGCATAGTCCATTGACTTGACACTACTGCTTCGCCTCAAGTGTGTTCTCACTATTCTTAGATTACTACCCTACCACGGCTCTATTGAGTCGTGCAAACAGGTAGTAGTTGGGTGCAGTCCCGAAGCACTTGGAGGCAATGGCGGTTAGATAGGATTCGTCTCTCCCGGTATTGGGGGTCGATGTCACGCGGTGTTCGGAGAGCCATTACACAAACTCCCTGGCCAGGGCAAGAGAGATTTACTGGTAGGTACACCAGTAGTTTCTCACGGCGTTTTTGGGCTACACTCCGACATGACTTATTGCGCTATTAAGGATCTGACGTTTACCACCCCTAAGCCCGATATGCGATACTCTTAGATGAACAGACCGGACTGTACAGAGATTGCCACAGAAAGGCTCAGTAGGAGTTTGGATGAGTTTTCTCATAGGCCTTCTTATCGACAGATACCTGGGTAGCCGTTACATACAGCTAGTACCGCTAATGTGCTTGTGGTTAAACCCACTACCAGCTTACTGTCGAGTCTTTAAATTCCCATAAAGAGGGTTTCGCTACTTCGGGCGAAACGATGTAGAGGTCGTATGGTTTTACGACAGGGTTCGTTCACATACGTGTACCTATGCACGTATGATGTTTGGGCGGATAATACACGTATCCGTGTTTCTCGAAACACGGATACAGGTGTGTATATACGGATGAGTGGGGCATTCTTGTAATTACTCAAAATTGCTATTAGATGGAGATACCATATTAGGGTTTTGGTTATTTACTTAATTAAAACAATTATGAGGTGGAGGAAATAATTTATTATTTTTATAATTGATAATTGAACCATAGTTGATTGGTTTGACTATTGAGGCTTCGGTTGACTTAGATATTTTGTGAGATATTTTGGATGAGGTATTTTCTTGCCATGCTTATAGTTATATCAAAAGCCATTTTCCATTATCATTATCAAAAATACATTCTCTTTCCTCAAGTTCACTCTCTTTTTCTTCCTCTCAAGTATTATTATCTCATGTGTTGAGAATCTAAGAGTTAGTGAGACTTAGCGACCCAAAATCACTCTCCACTCACTCTAGGCTACTTAGTTTAGCACACCAAGTACCCTAGTTGCCTCATCTTAGAGGTTAGAGCTCAAGGTAGATACTCTTGGGTGGATCTTCTTTGATGCGGAGAAGCCGACAAGGAGGAGCCAACCACACTTACTCCAAGGAGATCACGAAGAGGAAGAGGACAGCAAGAAGACTTGAAGGACACGATACTATGAGGTATAACATTCATCCGAGTAGTTAAATCTCAAGTAGTTTGCTAGCTACGGTTTATGATCGATCCTTGGTTCAAGTCGGTGTTGCGAAGACCGTAAAATTATTTTTTGCTATTTCCTGTCAGGTTCGTATGAACGATAGCAAGGTTTCGGGAAGCATCGCCCATGCCATTTTAAAAATTTGGCCGTTTTAAAGAACCCTAAACTAGATTCGTTAACTAGTGAATCATACGAAACTAAATGTATGCCCTAGAGGCCATTACTGTACATACGGTGTATATTGTAGTGGATGCTAGGACATATATAGGGAGGACTTTCTTGCTCGACATGATAGTATGCTATCTGGTTGTACTTTATCTTAACATATACTCTGATTGTCTCTATATTACATGTTGATAAAGCCCTTAAGATATGTACTCGACTACTGGGACTATGATGAGATCATACTAGTGGGGCCACGGTAGTCGAGGAGTACATCCTATAACTGTGTCCTAGTCGAGGGTGTATCGAGACAAGGCATCGATACACCAGTGTAGACTAGCGTATACGCATCTTGACCCATATGATGGGCGATGGATGATCCCATATCCATCGGTTTTTGACATCAAGGATGGTGTACGGGTGCTCAGTTGAGACTAGGTACACTGGACGGACTCTCCGAGAACTCCCAGATGGTATTATACCTCACATCAAATGGCACTTCTCCGGTGACACTGGTATAGAGTAGTCTGTTGACCCGAGATCGTCATAGAGTCTTGTGTGATACCCACTGTGCTTTGATTTCCATCATACCACGTCCAAGAGGGCGTGCAAAAATGGTGGCTTTTGGGTACAGTCCCGAATCGCATAGAGGCAATGAGCGATAGGAGGGGATTCGTCTCTCCCGGTATAGGGAGTTGATGTTGCGCTGTGTTCGATTGGCTATAACTGGAAATACCTGGCCAGGGTTGCTGAGATTTACTGGTACGTGTTATCAGTAGTTTCTCGAACTGTTATAGACCTCATATCGACACGACTTATCAAGCTACTGGGGTCTGACGTATACCACCCCTAGGCGAGATATGCGACATATCAGATGACGAGACCGGACTGTACGGGAGTGTTACTGACTAGATTCATAGGAGAATGTATAGGCTTGCTTGTTGATCTTCTGAGCGCTCAATACCCGGGTGGCTGTTACGTTTAGTTGACCGCTTGCAGCTTGTGGGTGTTTGATATGATCATCTCCTACTGCCAGCGTATTGACGATTCTTTAGAGTCCTACACAGAGGTTTCTTGGCTCAGGAAAAACTGAGTAGGAGCACATATGTGATATGTGCGGGATCGAGAACAATACATGTATGTGATACCGTACTAGATTCTCGCGATATGAGATATCGGCCGGGAATATATGATATAGCCAGATCATCGGATCAAGTGTTGATTCGATGAACTGATACAGATTATATTAGTCGGTTATTTATGAAATAGCCGGATTATCGGATCAAGTGTTGATTCGATAATTTAATGTATAATTATATATTTGATATATTAATTTACATTAACTAATATAAGCTCACTAAAAGATTCTTTTTCTCACTCGGATAATACATTGATATATATGCGATATATGTTAATTGTATTATTTTATTTTGTTACAATAAATATTGTATATGTGATATATAATATTGTAACATGTTAGGGTTATTAATTCAACATGTTTAGTGAAGATTAAATATGGTTAAGGTTTGATTTGGGTTAATCTTTTCTTGAACCTTCTAGAAGGTTTTGTTTTGTTTTGTGCAAAGATATTTGTTTTGATATTTTGTAAGATATTTGTTTAACCCAACCAAACCTTTAACCTTAGTTAAATCTTTACAAAGGTTGCTTAAACCATGGTTACATTTCTAACCTTATCATTACTTTCATTATTCATCACAAAAGGATCACTATTTTTCTTCTTCTTCCTTCTTCCTTTTTGATGGAAAAGCTTACTAGCTTTTTCAAAGGTGATGAAAATGAGTGAGAAATAGAAAAAAATGAGAGCTAAAATCCTAATTCATCATCCTAATCTATCCTAGCCATTTAGATTAGGGTTTTCACTTCATTTAGTAAGTGAGAGCTTGTGTTAATGAAACTTCAAGGTAGATCATCTTTGTTATCGAAGATCGGAAGCAAGCTTGCATCTTTCTCTTCGTGGAGCCTCTCGAGAGTCCGGAACTTGATGATCGCAGCGAAGGGACCACAACACGAAGCTTATGAAGTGTAGGACCGGACTACAAAGGTTGTAATCCCAAACTCCTAGATGTTAAAGTGTTTAACATGCTTTGTTTTGCCTAATCTCTAGTCTAAGATCTTGGTTTAGGGTTGTCCGGCATGGCTAAATTTTAAATCGGGCATGGTTGATATCTCTTAGACCCTTGTGCTTGTGCCTAGTAACCTTACAAAGCCATCAGTGGTACTAGCTGGACGTAACGGCTATCCGGGTATTGAATGATCAGAAGATCAGCAAGCTAGCCCACTCCAACTCCTGCAAAAGCCTGACAGTAACACTACCGTACAGTCCGGTCTCTTCGTCTGATATGTTGCATATCCAAAATAGGGGTGGTAAATGTCAGACCCCAATAACCGATAAGTCGTGCCGATGTGAGACACATAACGGGTCGAGAAACTACTGATAACACTTATCAGTAAATCTCTGTATCAGCCCTGGCCAGGGACTTACCTGTTATGGCCAATCGAGCACAGCGCAACATCAACCACCAATACCGGGAGAGACGAATCCCCTCCTATCGCTCATTGCCTCCATGTGATTCGGGACTGTACCCAAAAGCCATCGTTTTGCATGTTCTCATGAACGTGGTAAGGTGGAAATCAAAGCACAGTAGGAAACACACAAGACTCTATGTCGATCTCGGGTCTACAGACTAAGCTGTACCAGTGTCACCAGAGAACTGCTATATGAGGATAGATATAATACCAACTAGGAGTTCTCGGCAAGTCCGTTCAGTGTACCCAGTCTCCACTGAGCACCCATATACCATCTTTGATGTCAAACACCAATGGATGTAGGATCATCCATCTCCTATCAAATGGGTCAAGATGCGTACACGCTAGTCTACTCCGGAATGTCGATGCTCTGTCTCGATACACCCTCGACTAGAAACAGTTTTAAGGTGTACTTGTGAACTACCTTTGTCTCCCACTAGTATGATCTCCATCATAGTCCTAGTATTCAAGTACACAACCTAAGGGCTCTATCAACATATGAGAGAAAGACAGCATACATATACAAGTCAACATATTAAGATAAAGAGCAAACAGATAGCATTCTATCATGTCGAGCAAGAAAGTCCTCTCTATATATATCCAAGCCTCCACTATAATATACATCGCATGTATAATAATGACCTTTAGGGCATACATATAACTAATAATCTCCCACTTGCACTAAGGTCAGTTGTTGTAGTATCACATACCCAACTTCCCGAAGAGCCTCTCAAATTGTATCTGGGGAATGGCCTATGTAACATTTCAAAAAAATAAAATATTATTTTTGGGAATTTTCATAATTTAATATTAATTTTTAATGAATATTTTAATATTTCGGTATAATTAAATACAGTTAAATGGGGAAAATTCTGGAAAAATTTATGGAAATTCTAAAATAGGTTATTTTGTGGAAATATGCTATTTTAAAGTTTTTATGGTTAAGTATATGCAATTTTAGTGTTAATCGCGATTAAAAATCGCTAATTGGATTTTTGGCTTTTTGTGCAAAAATGTGTATATAACATTTTCCACACTTGTCACACTTGTTTCATGTTTTGGATTCATGGTAGCCTAGAGTTGAACTATGCTTAGATGACCATGGTGGACTAACCCATTTGGTTAGGTTAATTAGCTTAATTAAGGGTTTTTAGCTTTGTTAAAGGTGATTAGGGTTTTGGTTTTGATTAATGGTGATTAGATGGGGGTTGACTTGTGGTGAGAGAGAGAGCCATGATGGTTGAGCATTTATTTGGAGAGAGAGAGAGAGGGGTGGCTTTAAGGTAATGTCAAATCCCTTTTCACCTCAACACTTTTTCTTGTCTTTCACACTCTTTCTCACTCACATCACTCTCTCTCACACTCACATCTCTCACAAGTCACACCACACCATCATATACCACAACATCAACCCCCCCAACACAGCAGCCTCAGCTACACACAACCTCAAACAACAGGCCCTGCAGTAGCTGCTGCAAACAGCAACAAAGAAAAGAGAAGAATAACAAGTAGCAGCAGCAGCAGCCAGGAAACAGCATCAGCAACGGCAACAGAAGAAAAACACAGCCACAAAGGAGCAGCTCCACAGCAGCTACAACCCTTCCTCCCACCACCTTCTTCCCTTCTCCTTCATCCTAGGACCCCTTGAGGTATAATCTCACAACCCAACTCCTAGTTCTGGTTTCATAGCAGAAATTTAGTGTTATTAAGTAGATTAGTGCTAGTTTAGATAAATTTGAGTAAGATTTGGCCAAAAGATGTTTTTGAATGTTAAAGTAACCTTATTAGGTGTATTTGAGACCAGTTAACCCCAGAATACCCCAGATTTCCAGTTAGTTACCTGAAAGTTTCGACTTGGCGTAAATTAGCAATTTTGTCGACTTTGTGGCCTTTCTGAAAACTGCTACAATCCGAGGTACCCTAAAATAAAATTGACTTGGCAGTAAGATGTGCAGGCTGGTAGAAGCCAACACCCAAAACCCTAGCCCCAACCTCTATTTTCTGGCCGCAGATATATTCCCCCTGGCCCCAATTTACGGCCAGAGCAGGGGAAAATCCCCTCATTTTTGGTGCACGGCTCTTTTACCTGTAAACTTGACCCTGGGTATGTCTAGTTTTGTCTGGTTCCAACCAGGGTAGAATCTGGGTTGATTTTCTTGACTTGACGCATGATTTATGACTTGTTTTCGTATGGATTTTTGTATTCGATGATTCGTTTCTGTTGGGTGGCGTTTGAACGCTAACGGCAGAAGGTTATTGGCTGTGTTTGCACGCGAGGCTACAGGTTTTTACCTATGGGCGTAGCATGCACCATTTTGGTTTCCGACATGGTTTTCATGTGTTTTAGCGTATGATATCCTTGTAGGTACCCCACGTGGCGTCGAAGCGTTGGAGATGCAAATGGCGACATCAGCACCGGCACGCATAAAGAAAGGTGAGTAGATTTATATCTACGTGGAGAAGTCGGGTGGATGGTGTATAGCACCCCCGCAATTCGTCGTGATGTATACAGATGCGTATACACACATATAATTATCTTATGTTGTTTTTGGAAATTATTGATGTTTAGGATGGATAATTTGTGTGTTGGATTGGAGAAAGGTTACGAAACACTAGAGTAGTGGGAGCACTACACACACACATACATATTTGTATACATCCTTATTTCATATGTACATATACGTGATTCTTTATAGTTTTGTGGTCACATGGGTATGGGACTATGTGTTCACACATGGATTTGAGGATGATACATGGGATTGAGATGAGTCGATGATATTTGATCCGAGATTATGATATCGGTGATATGGTAAAATTCATATTTGAGATACGTCTTGATGCTTTAGCGGATTTTAGGATGACGATGCCATGTGCATAGTGATATTTTTATAAAATGATCGACATGTGATTATTTTACGAGATATGATATGATATGATATGACAAGATAATTATGATAGGCCGCATTCGGCGATGTTTACTCCTTTTGATGATATGTGATGATGATATCGATTTATACGGGACTGACGATCAGTAGTCAGATCATAATTATAGTGATGATATTAGCTTTGTACTAGAGGTAGGTCAGTACCCGGATTATGATATTTGATAAAGAGAATACCAGATGAATAATATGACGAATGTGATATTGACCCATACCCAGATTTGGGGATGCCGTACGACGGATTTACGTACGAGCTATAATTTGATGTTTGATCCGCCCTCTTGACTTGGGAATAACCGATTATAGAGATATGGTATCGGATGTGATATTATCGAGGCGGGATCACCGACTATATATATATACATATATATCGACTCAGAGGTTAGGCGGTTTCCCTTACCTGCAGTTAGCATATTAGCTCGGCCCTATAGTTGGGGTAGTTGTATGACTCTTATAACATAAGATGCAGTGTAGCTACACCTGTGTTTAGTATTCAGCTCCCGCATATTATTATTGTTGCTCCGCATCGCATACTATTGTGATTCATATTCCATTATTGATATCATGCTGTTAGGACACCAGCACCATTGCCGATGATGCGTATGTACCACGTACACTTATTTGCCGGCTCACACACATCTTCATCGGTAATTGCCATGTCACGTACACTTAGAAAATATTATTGCTTGATTTAGGTTTTTAGCTAGTAGTGACATGATATTAGTGTACTTGCCATATATGCCAGCTTGACATTGTAGTTATTACTTGTCACTTCAAGCACACTGTTATTCATTATATGTTGCATTCCTGGATTCTCATGCTTACATTCATGATTTTACATTCTATTGATGATTCGGATCTCTATGATATTTTCTGGATTTGGGGGAAAAACCGCAAAACTTATATAAACTGCTTTCTCTCTTTTTAAATAAAAAGTGCGGTTTTCCCATGATGTATGAGTCGTCCACCATGAGTTTGCTGATGGATTTCGAGACCCGATTCGAAGAGGCGGATGAACCGTTTCGGGTACATGGTGGGCCCGGTGCGGTACCCCAGGACAAGAAGATCGCAGGAGATGCCGTTGAGCCTAGCAGGGGAGCACTACCGACCGGTGATATTACCCGAAGCGTTGGATATCCGGAGGATACCGTCGTGGTCATGAGATGGATGGTAGGGGCCGGTCTGAACTGACGGCGCCCTAAATATTGTGATTGAGACATTGAGATTCTGAGGTATTGAGGTACAGAGGTTATGACACAGAGATATCGAGATATTAGGATTTATGTTTTGTGCCGATGCTAGGCACTGTTTATGCAGATTTCATTTATGATACCTCATTTTAAAAATACAGAAATCTCACTAATTTATGAAATCAGTTTTCTTCAGTACATGCATTCTGTTTCATGCATTCATACATCATCCATATGATATATTGCTACCTGAGGCACTGACACGGCCATATGGGATTTACACTTGGGTTAGATATTTACCCTAGTCATTGTTATAAAGTGCTGGTCATATGTTTGAGGATTATATATTTTGATCGTATGACCTAGGATTGCATCATACATGCGATTTTCTGTTCGTAGATTTTTTTCTACTCACGAGTTGGCAACTCACCCCCGTTGTGCCCCAGTTTCTTGCAGGTGTTGCCGTACAGGTTAAATTACGGCTTTGCGGGCACTACTTCTTTCGGGTGACTTGCTAGTAGGTGGGCTATTTGTATCATACGCATCATTATACATTGTATAATATATTTCAGTTGTATCTAGAAGTTCCATCAACCAAACATGTACTTAAATGAGATAGCGACCAGTGATGTTTATTCTTTCGACCTTAGAGTCACGTGTTATATTTCTGTGGATTTCGTGCTGTTTGAGTTTCCTTCTCTGTTGTGATCCTCGCCTTTAGGCGTTGTATATTATATTGCTAGCTGGTTGACTTATAGTGGTTTTCCTACACTCTACTACTTTTCTGGGTTTGGATTTCTGGGCTCGGCTTACTTAGAGAACGTGCATCTTGAGACGTTCGTAGCCTAAGTGCCGGTCATGTTCCGTACTTTCGGGTCGTGACAAAATTGGTATCAGAGCGTTAGGTTTTACCTTCGAAGTGTAGGATGGCCGTTAGTTGATAGAATAGGTTACTAAAGTAGAGTGACGTACCGTGGGTATGTTCCGCGGCATATTTACGACACGCCACTCTACTTAAGGAGCTTTAGGATGTAAATTTCCTTGTTCAGTATTATATTCCTTCCTATGATCCAGCCTCATCGGTACCAGTTATGGATTTGCTGCCACGTTTACGGGCATGGAGAGCTACGACTAGAGTTGCGGTCAGCACGAGCTCGTCACGAACGAAGACTGACCAGGGCGTGATCCCGGCGACACGCGATTGTGGAGATGTGTCTTTTGATTGTGTTTTGCGCCACGACCGTGGGATGGATCGCTGTATGAGATTACTCGGACGTGCAGATTAACACCTGAGGATTGAGCTACCGATAGAGGCCAGCCAGATTTTTATGACCGTTGATGTATGGCTTATTCATGATGATTGAGCCACAGTTCAGCGTGCAGACGAGTGAGCCAGTTGTTGCTGCGAACGACGAGATATTGCCCCAGATGTTGGAGCTATTGCGGTACGAGTGGTACTAAGGGATGATAGAAGGTCGCTAGTCACCAAGGATGAATGACTAGGACATGTGGATCGTTCTCTACCCCGATGCGAGGTCATTAGATAGATTGATTCCAGCTTGAGATGACTTCACGCGGAGACGTTGAGAGTCGACAGAGACGATCGAATGTCAGTAACCAATTATTCCAAGTTTAAAGTATTCGGAAAGACATGCAGGCAATTCTATGGTCCCTCTAGAAGAATGAAACCCTAACTCGACTTAATGACCGTGTGAAAGCCTTGGGACCTTCGGGTTTGCGGTAGTTCTACGGCGCCATTAGTGAGGCTTGGGTTTGCCCTTCTACGGCTGGACCACCGATATTGTGGTATGTACTCGATACTATTATACTGTACACAAGATGTTGAGCTCTTGGGGGATTATGGGTTTTTGACAAATCGATCGAATGGTTCTACTTAATTCGGATGCTAGGTGGTGAGATGCACTTCTTGGTAGACTCCAGATACGAGGATAGCCGTTGGAGCTCAGTCCATGCAGCCACGTCGAGACAAGTCCGGAGCAGCCGACAATAGAGAAAAGTGGAGTAAGAGGTTCGTACAAGATATGGGTATGATGACGTTCCACTCCGCCGACATCAAAGATGCGATGCACATGCCGAGGCATAGTACTGGATATACCTTCCAGAAGGAGTCGCGATGAGTATGCAGCCGTTCTGGAACAAGAAGCAGATATGGTAAAAGACGATGACTTCCGGACAATTGGCCGAGATGAGACTTGGAAGAGACCTTGAGAAGGATTCCTTCCAGGACACAGCTGCAATGATATTTTCACCCAGGATCAGATGTGTCACGTGCATTCAGAGAGGCAGAGACCGACGCCAGTGACATGCTTCTTTTCGAGTGGTCGTGATGATTGACCGAGAGATGACCAGAGAAGTGCCAATACGGAATCGTCCCCGTTAGCACACCTGACAGGGCCGATGAGCCGATGGATCATGAGATTGGTAATTCACAGAGATGACTTGGACCCAGGAGTGGTCATGTTACGGACACCAGCATGACAGAGTTCAGGATCGTCGATGAGATATGCTATGAGTGACCACGACAGTTGCCAGAGATTCTTGGAGGATGTGCTTGAGCGGAACTATTCCGCCATACTTGATTTCGGTATTTTGGGCGATTTATTCGCATGAGTTGGTTTTGATGATTGAGTTTCATGATGTTTGTTTTCATGCACCATGGTGGCACCTATTGAGTATTTACGATTTTTGCACAGTGTTGCACTTGATATTGTTTTCGTGCCTTGGTTTCACATGTTTATGATTTTATGGGGTTTCATATAGTTGAGTTGATTTTGTGCGTATATACGCACACGATTTGGATTTTGCACTCGGTATAGTTCATATATGCTTGCAATGCAGTGATTCGCATTTTGTGCACTTAGTTGCACTGGACTTCGATTTTGATTGTGATGTTCGGTATTGTTTTATGCACCTTGTGCACCTGATTGGGTTTGCGCACGTTCGGCGCTTGATATTGGATTTCATGATATCATGCATGATGGATGTGTAGGGTTCCTAGGCACGCAAATGAGGTCTCACAAGGCATCGACCATGCCAATTTCGAATTTTACGGTGCCGAGAAACCCTAGACTAGATCGTTGACTAGAAGTCTAGGCGAAAATACGAGCTAGTTAACAACTTAACTAAAGTGTAACGGAAATACAACCTTTGTAGATCCGTTTCTCCACCTCCATAGCTCCATGATGAAGTCCTCTCCGCTGTCCAAATCGAACCATGACTCTAGCATCGGCTTCATCGGAGAAAAAGCGGGCTAGGTCATCGCCGACGATGCCGAAGATGATCTACGTCGAGGCATCACTAGATCAAGCTCCAACTTCACCAAGCCATGAAAACTTGTGAAGGAAACACCCTATACTACTTGGCAAGAGGTAGATGATGAAGAAATAGGAAGTGGGTTCACTTTAGAATTGGATTTCACACTCATTTCATCAAGTCACCATTGATGAAGTCAAGGTTTTCTTCTTGTGAAGAAGAAGAAGAAGAAGAAAGAATATGATAATATTATGATATGTTATTTTTCAATGGAAAAGAAAATCAAATACTTATCATAATACAACCATGGTCAAGTGTAGAGAATGAACTAGGTTAAAAGGAGTGGTTAGGGTTAAGCATGAGACAAAATGGTCACTTAGTCAAAGCTTCATGAAGCTTCAAGATCAAACAAAGAAAGACACCATTTTTCTCATTATCTTTTGCAAAATAAATAAATAAATAAATAAGTATGAAAATCAAAACCCTAACCATTTAAATAACCATGGTTCAATCTTTACACAAACTCAAGTAAACATGTATCATCAAACATGATACATACATGTGCACAAAACTATATCACATATACAATGTGCACAATTCAAGTGAGAAAATCCATTTAAAGTGAACCAATACTAGTTAATGCAAAGTAATATATCAAATATATAATTATACATTAAATCATTAAATCAACACTTGATTTAACGATCCGGTCATATCGCATATAACCGACTAGTATCCTATGTATCGGCTTATCGAATCAACTCTTGATTCGATAACTAGGTTATATCGCATACAACTAATCGATACATTCATCACGAGAATGAAATACGGTAACACATACACGCATTATTCTTCGTCCCGCACATATCTCATATGCGCTCCTATTTCGTTTCGCTTGAGCCAGGAAACCTCTGTGTAGGACTCTAAAGACTCGTCATTACGCCGGCAGCAGATGATGATCATATCAAACACCCACAAGCCGCAAGAGGTCTGCTAAACGTAACGGCCACCCGGGTATTGAGCGATCAGAAGATCGACGAGCAAGCCCGCTCACACTCCTGTGAATCCAACCAGTAACACTTACCGTACAGTCCGGTCTGTTCGTCTGATATGTCGCATATCTCGTCTAGGGGTGGTAAACGTCAGACCCCAATATCTCGATAAGTCGTGTCGATATGAGGTCTATAACTATTCGAGAAACTACTGGTAACACTTACCAGTAAATCTCAGAAACCTTGGCCAGGGATTTCCGGTTATAACCAATCGAACACTGCGCAACATCAACTCCCTATACCGGGAGAGACGAATCCCCTCCTATCGCTCATTGCCTCCATGTGATTCGGGACTGTACCCAAAAACCACCGTTTTGCATGCCCTCTTGGACGTGGTAAGATGGAAATCAAAGCACAGTGGGAACCACACAAGACTCTATGACGATTTCGGGTCAACAGACTACTCTGTACCAGTGTCACCAGAGAACTGCCATCTGACGTAAGGTATAATACCATCTGAGAGTTCTCGGCGAGTCCGTCCAGTGTACCCAGTCTCCACTGAGCACCCGTATATCATCTCTGATGTCAAACACCAATGGATATGGGATCATCCATCGCCCATCTGTATGGGTCGAGAAGGTATACGCTAGTCTACTCTGGTATATCGATGCCCCGTCTCGATATACCCACGACTAGGGACTTTGAAGGATGTACTTATGGACTACCATGTCCCCACTAGTATGATCCGCATCATAGTCCAGGTAGTCAAGTACACATCCTAAGGGCTTTACCAACATGTAACAGAGAGACAATCAGAATACACGTTAAGGTAAAGAGCAACCAGATAGCATACTATCATGTCAAGCAAGAAAGTCCTCCCTATATATGTCCCAGCATCCACTACAATATACATCCTATGTACAGTAATGGCCTCTAGGGCATACATATAACTAACAATCTCCCACTTGCACTAGGGCCATCTGTAGCAGTGGTTGCAGTATCTCATACTCAACCATCCCATAAAAATCTCTCTCTGGGAATAGGCCGTCGTGAGTGGATCCGCCGTGTTGTCCTCTGAGTCTACTCTCCTAACCTCGATCCCCTGGAGATCAACCATCTCCATGATCAGGTAATACTGCCTTAGAATATGTCTAGATCACTGATGGGACGGACGTTCCTTGGCATAAGTCACAACTCCATTGTCACACAATGGGAGGAACTCAGTTCATCTCATGAACAAATATACACCCAGACAGTCTCTTTGGTAGCATCTTGAGTAGCGATGTATCCAGCCTTAATCGTCTAGTATGCCACGGTATCTAGCTTGGAACTCATCCAACATACCGTCCATTTACCAAGGGTAAAGACAATGCCTGTGACCGACATTCAGTCATTCTTATCACTCTGGAACCCTTCCAGTGGTTCTCCCCAAGATCGGTTGATACCATCTCACTACAACTAGTGAGAATCCTAACATCCAATTAGATCTATCGTATAGATCCAAAACCTAGG
This sequence comes from Agapanthus africanus, assembly GCA_030015575.1. Lineage (NCBI taxonomy): Eukaryota > Viridiplantae > Streptophyta > Magnoliopsida > Asparagales > Amaryllidaceae > Agapanthus > Agapanthus africanus. The sequence continues at coordinate 290,064,658 of CM057347.1, read as the reverse complement.
ATTTAGGAGGTATCACTTTGATCCTATTATGGAGAATTCTTGTGATAACCGGAGATTGACCGAGCGTAGCATAGGAAACTCTTTTCTTATCAAGAGTATGTTATCCACGTACTCTACGAGGATCACTACCATACTCCCTACTACCTTCTTGTATATACAAGGTTCATCTACCATTTTGATGATGTCAAACTCTTTGACTATCTCATCAAAACAGACGTTCCAACTCCGCGATGCCTGCTTTATCTTATAAAGCATCTTGTACACGTTTTCGCTGCTCCCACTATTTACGAAGCCCTCTGGCTGTGTACTTACAGACGTTTTCTTCTAAAACATCATTTAGAAAAGCAGTCACGGCACCCAACCGCCAGATATCGTAGTCATGGTATGTAGCCGTGGCAAGTAGGATCTGGATAGACTTAAGCATAGGCACTGAAAAGGTTTCATCATTATCCACGCCTGGTTGATGACATAAACCTTTAACAAGTCTAGCTTTGAAAGTCTTAACTTTTCCATTTACACCAAGTAATCTTCTCAAGATATACTTGCTCCTGATGGGGATTTAACCCTTCAGATATAGCAACCAAAGTCCATACTTTGTTGGTGTACATGGATTCCATCTCAGATCACTAAGCATCCAGCCATTCTTACATAGTCCCACTCCTGATGGCCAGCTCGAAACTAGTTGGGTCATCATCTCATGATGCAATCCTCGCTCCCTCTGTAGTAGAGAAACCGAAGTATCTCTCAGGTGGGTGAGGAACCCTACTAGATCGGCGGAGAGGCTGAGGTTCGTTGGTCTCTACTGAATCCTTTGGTTTTATCAAATCATCTGCTGTAATTTGTATAGCTGGAACCTTTCCAGTTGTACATAACAGACCTTGCCTCGAGCTTGTCCGGATTATGCTTTTAGACATAGGCCGGACAACCCCAAATCTTAACTAGCTTAAGATATGGGCTCTTCCCATTCCATATCACATATGAAGTGGTAAGCAACTGATTTGATTTGAACCCTATTCAATAGGTATGCTGCTTCTCAAGCGCATAACTCCCAAAAAGGAAACAGGTAACTCAGTAGTACTCATCATAGAGCATACCTTATCACATACGGTGAGATTGCTCCGCCCCGATATACCATCGTGCTATGGTGTATACGGAGGAGTAATGCTGAGAGAGAATCTCATTCTCCTTTAGAAAAGTCCAAGAATTCCGTGCTCAAGTATTCTCCTCCTTGATCTCATCAAAGGACATAATACTTATACCCGTATTTTGGTTCTCTACTTCTCGCTTATATTCTATGAATATCTCAAAAGGTTCGGACTCATGTTTCAACAGGAACATATGTCTGAGTCTCGAGAGATCATCAAAGAATTTAATGAAGTATAAAGAACCGGTCTTGGCAAATGTAGACAGGGGACCTACATACATCAACATGTATCATCCCCAAGAGTTCACTAACTCTTTCTCTGTTTCCAGTAAACGGAGCTATGGTCATCTTATCTTTGTGACATGACTGGCAAGTTTCATAAGATGTAAATTCAAACTGATTTAAACATGCATCTACATATAACTTCAGCTAGTCGGGTCGCATTGATATGACCTAGTCTACAATCCCTCAAGAAGGATCCGTTCATTTCTGAACTCTTCCTCTTGTGTGTGTTCCGTATACTAAAGAACTGTGGTTTGATTTAGAACATCAATGCTTTTAGATCACGTGCCTGAACCGATCAACTTTTGATATAGGAAATGTTCAAAACATTATCCAACAATACAAAATTTTATCCTTTCTTTACTAATAAAGAGACTGATATGATTTTGTATATCAGGTTCGGTATCTAATAACATTCGTTCAGAATCAATGTATTTGGAATACAGGGTGACAGTGACCAACAGACTTGGCTGCAACTCTTGCCCCGTTTTCTGCCTCATGAAACTTATCATCCGTTCTCAGTTCTCTACCTAACAGTAGCCCTATGTAACAGATTACATATCTGGGATCCTGATCTGGTATCACATACCCAGGACGTAGAGGATACAGAGAAACAGTTCTTTGTAATGAATACACCCGAAGATGATGCATCAGCATGCACTCTCTTCGTTTGGGCGGCACGGGAAATCTGGTATTCCCCAATTTCCTGCTCTGTCTTATAACAATTATAAGTTGGAGCGGGACCAACGTTCCCCAGCTCAGTATAACAAGCGGGTTCGGTCAATACATCCATATTATTATCTTGATTAAGGCGTGATATGGTCGCTACCAGGAGAGAGAGAGAAGAAGACACTCAGCGTGCGCTCTTGCAAGAATAGATTGGTTATTATTTTATCTAATCAGGATGGCTCCCACTGCTTTTTATCAAATCTTCCTTCAAACCCTAAAAGGAAAGACTAGCCGGGATTAATTACACACTACAAGTTCGCCAATCTTTCAGCCAGGCTAGTGTCGGTACTTTGAGGGAGGTCCCCCGTGTTTTCGCACGAACCTAATTAATGTAAACCTCATTTTCCCATAGGCGTAACCTCGTTAACACCTTTCTAGATACCTACTTGATCGGCTAATTGTAATGTATAAAACTCTCCCAGGAGTAACTCTTACTCGCAGTGGGTATCGGGATCCAACTATCTCATAGAAGGTATGCAATCTAATTGCAAATTTCAACACTTGAAATTCCCGATAATTTTGCCCCTAGCGTCCTATGACCTTGACGGAGGCCAAACTACCCATAGTCCGCTAGTCAAGTACAACCCGTCATTTCCTGATTGAATTAAACCCACCCGCACGACCCTTGACGGAGGCCAAACAACGCCGTACGAATACCCTAATCCAATCGCATCATATGCTAGCAGATAAGCACTAGTTAGCTACCGTACACTACGCCTTGACGGAGGCCAAACTACCGCAGCTCGAATACTAACTAGTACTTATCTGAAATGACGGAGGGCTACGACAGGTTTTTCTGAAAACCTATTGCGTAATGAACTTGATATCGTTGTAAAATCAAATGATTTTTAAAATGGAGTGCTTTTGAAGCTTTTCTAGTTTTTCTAAAGGAGTCACTCCCGGTGAAGGGATCGTCGGTCCTTTCCTCGTCGAATGAGGTGCGGGATATATCATATATATCACTGTGCAAAGCAAAAACTCTTAAAAGCAATCAAAAGACAAACCGAGTGTGTAGCATCTGCCAGTTATTGCTAAAGGAGTCACTCTCGGTGAAGGGATCTCGGTCCTTTCCTTATCGAATAAGGTGCAGGATATATCATATATACCGCTGTGCAAAGCAAGAACTGTAGCTACTTGTTTTATTTTTGAAATTCGATTCTACAACATCTTAGGTTTCTTTTATTTCATTAATCTCATTAATGAAGTCCCATCATTTAAGTACCTAAACATCACAGATAAATACGACGTACACTTATGCCATCCGCATTCGCCTCGATGTCCCCTCGTGCACCGTTAGGTTAGGTAACTAACGGCAGAGCGGGGCAGGGCTAGCGCGGGTGTAAAACATAAGTAACGCCTATATAATATATCATAAATACTATATACAGTATCCATCACAGAACATATCACATGATCACATCATAGATATCGCAGTAGAAGAATCATATGAAATATTGGATATACTAGGACGTCCGTGTTTTCAATACGAGCCAGTATAAAACACGGATTCCACGGTCGTGATGAATAGCCAAACCCACACCCCTAGACCCCTACGAGAGCTGCAAGCAACCCTACCAATTCTAGGGTTAGGAGACCCGGACTCGACTCCTCGAGTTGGTCTCCCACTGGACCCCAGAACCCGGTTACTTGTGCTCCCCTCCTTGGGTCTATCCTAGTGCAGAAAAGTAAATAATATACAAACGGTGACATCTTCCGCAACCTGGAAGTGCCCCAATAAAAGAATATTACATACAAGTTTTTACATGAATGAAAAAGAAAAACACTCATCTCACATAAAAACCCCCGGCTATTCAAACACGACGATCCAATATAACATATCCAGCAACACATAACATCACATGTCATCAACGTAAGTAAATATGCGCATCCCAATAATCGTTGACATATAGCAACGAAACCGGTGACATCACATATTACACTTACGGTCACAGAAAAGAAAGTGTAAAACTACAACAGTTGGAATCCGCAACCTGCATAGACATCGCATGCCTAATCAAATGAATTCCTTAGACATCACATGCCTAACAATTATAAACCCCGCATTTTAGTCTCATTATCGAAAACACTTTTCAATATCAAGTCGGGCAATTCAACAAGATTCCCGACATCCTGATCGAATGCTCGTCGCAAACTTTAGTAGGCGGCCGCACCCCCGATACCGTCGACGAAGTGCACCAAGGCGGAACACCGCTGCCGCGAGCACCCGGATGGATGCTTTCGGTGACGGGGTTCTCCTACAGTCACTTGGTCGGGGCTATGGAGTGAGGCTGTCTATTAAGTTTACCCGGCGAGTATCCGCGTACGCTACGTGATTGTGACGGACTTTTGATCGCATCAAAATTCCGTGGCAACCGATCAAGTGAGACTAAACTGCTTTGTTTATAACATTCATTCAGTTATCTCCTAACTGCTTGTGAATTCTAATTATTGTATCACATTCCGAATAAGATAGAAAATGTTAAACTTTCCGATCGAACAATCGAACACCCAAGTTTTCCCGATACAGATCAACACATGAAATAAGTTCAAAGACATTCACTTCATGCCTCAGTACCAACGGTCCAGCCGTAGAAGGGTCAAGCCAACGCCTCACATGTGGCACGCCGTGCTGCCCCAAACCCTAAGGTTCAAAGGGCAGTTCAAGACGGTCACATAATCGAGTTATGGTTTGTTGTCTTCTAGAGGGACCATCGCGTTACTTGCATTACTTGGAACGTCCTTAAACCACAGAAAAATCCAACACTTGGAAATTTTCCGGCAGGGGAAAAGGTGGGTATTTATATCCGGTCGAACTTTTTAACATATTCTAAAATATCCGGAAAGCCACATAGACAAAATTAGACAATCCGATCGAAACACCGAGTCCCCAATACAACCCAGAAAACTCAACTCTTGAGTTCAGAAAAAAAAATCCCAGGAAAACCAGCACTGCAAAATAGGAATTACTGTGCAAAATTCAATGGGAGAAGAGACAAAATGGCCGCGGAACCGCCGCATTAGCATGCTAATGCCGCGGTTCCGCCGCACTTTAGACACATCATTAGGTAATTTTTGCACCGTAATTCTTAGAATTTCCTGCTGAATTTTCTGCATATTTTTAATCTGGAAAAAACCAAATTTTTGGAAAAAGTCCAGAGAGCAAATTTGTGTTAGGGTTTCGGTTTAATCGGACTTCTAACTCCGTCTACGCATCGCCTAAGGCTCTAGCTAGGCTCTGATACCACTGTAGGGTTCCTAGGCACGCAAATGAGGTCTCACAAGGCATCGACCATGCCAATTTCGAATTTTACGGTGCTGAGAAACCCTAGACTAGATCGTTAACTAGAACTCTAGGCGAAAATACGAGCTAGTTAACAACCTAACTAAAGTGTAACGGAAATACAACCTTTTGTAGGGTTCCAAGGCACTCTAATGAGGTCTCGCAAGGCATCAACCATGCCAATTTCAAAAATTACGGTGCCGAGAAACCCTAATACGGATCGTTGGCTAGATGTCTAGGCGAATAAGAAACTAGTTAACAACTTAACTAAATAGTAAATGGAAATACAACCTTTGTAGATCCGGTTCTCCACCTCCATGGCTCCGCGATGATGTCTCCTCGCTGTACAAAACGGATCTTGGGCTCTAGCGTCGGCTTCATCGGAGAAAAAGCGGGCTAGGTCATCGACGACGATGCCGAAGATGATCTACGTCGAGGCATCGCTGGATCAAGCTCCAACTTCACCAAGTCATGAAACTTGTGAAGAAAACACACTCTACTACTTGGCAAGAGGTAGAGGATGAAGAAATAGGAAGTGGGTTCACTTTAGAATTGGATTTCTCACTCATTTTATCAAGTCACCATTGATGAAGTCTAGGTTTTCTTCTTGAAGAAGAAGAAGAAGAAGATGATAATATTATGATGAGTTTTATGAAAAGAATAATAAAATGATTCTTATCATAAAATTAACCATGGTAATGTGTAGAGAAATAACTAAGGTTAAATGAATGGTTAGGGTTTAGGAGATGAAGACAAAAGAGTCACTTTGGTCAATGTTGCATGAAGCTTCAAGAAGCATCATCAATGAAAGCAACCCTTATGTTTTCATTTCTTATTTCTTTTAATCCAAAATAAATAGATATATGAATGAATGAATAAGAAATAAAACCCTAACCATTTACTTAACCAAGGTTTAACTCTTTACACAAAACCTAGCAATCTTGCATCATCAAACATGATACAATCAAGTGCACAAAAATATATCACATATACGAGGTGCACACCCAAGTGAGAAAATCCATTTAAAGTGAACAAATACTAGTTAATGCAAATTAATATATCAAATATATAATTATGCATTAAATCATTAAATCAACACTTGATTTAACGATCCGGTCATATCGCATGTGACCGACTAATATCCAATGTATCGGCTTATCGAATCAATCCTTGATTCGATAACTAGGTTATATCGCATACAACCATATCGATACATTCATCGCGAGAATAGAATACGGTATCACATACACGCATTATTCTCGGTCCCGTACATATCTCATATGCGCTCCTATTTCGTTTCGCTTGAGCCAGGAAATCTCTGTGTAGGACTCTAAAGACTCGTCAATACGCCGGCAGCAGGTGATGATCATATCAAACACCCACAAGCCGCAAGCGGTCTGCTAAACGTAACGGCCACCCGGGTATTGAGCGATCAGAAGATCGACGAGCAAGCCCGCTCACACTCCTGTGAATCCAACCAGTAACACTTACCGTACAGTCCGGTCTGATCGTCTGATATGTCACATATCTCGCCTAGGGGTGGTAAACGTCAGACCCCAATAGCTCTATAAGTCGTGTCGATATGAGGTCTATAACAGTTTGGGAAACTACTGGTAACACTTACCAGTAAATCTCAGCAACCCTGGCCAGGTATTTCCGGTCATAGCCAATCGAACACAGCGCAACATCAACTCCCTATACCGGGAGAGACGAATCCCCTCCTATTGCTCATTGCCTCCATGCGACTCGGGACTGTACCCAAAAACCACCGTTTTGCACGCCCTCTTGGACGTGGTAAGATGGAAATCAAAGCACAGTGGGAACCACACAAGACTCTATGACGATCTCGGGTCAACAGACTACTCTGTACCAGTGTCACCAGAGAACTGCCATCTGACGTAAGGTATAATACCATCTAGGAGTTCTCGGCGAGTCCGTCCAGTGTACCCAGTCCCCACTGGGCACCCGTATATCATCTCTGATGTTAAACACCAATGGATATGGGATCATCCATCGCCCATCTGTATGGGTCGAGAAGGTATACGCTAGTCTACTCTGGTATATCGATGCCCCGTCTCGATACACCCACGACTAGGGACTTTGAAGGATGTACTTATAGACTATCTGTCCCCACTAGTTTGATCTGCATCATAGTCCAGGTAGTCAAGTACACATCCTAAGGGCTTTACCAACATGTAACAGAGAGACAATGAGTATACACGTCAAGGTAAAGAGCAACCAGATAGCATACTATCATGTCGAGCAAGAAAGTCCTCCCTATATATGTCCCAGCATCCACTACAATATACATCCTATGTACAGTAATGGCCTCTAGGGCATACTTATAACTAACAATCTCCCACTTGCACTAGGGCCATCTGTAGCAGTGGTTGTAGTATCTCATACTCAACCATCCCGTAAAAGTCTCTTTCTGGGAAAAGGCCTTTGTGAGTGGATCCGCCGTGTTGTCCTCTGAGTCTACTCTCCTAACCTTGATCACCCTGGAGATCAACTATATCCATGATCAGGAGATACTGCCTTAGAATATGTCTGGATCACTGATGGGACGGACGTTCCTTTGCATAAGCCACAACTCCATTGTCACACAATGGGTGGAACAACGTTCATCTCATGAACAAAAATACATCCAGACTGCCTCTTTGGTAGCATCTCAAATAGCGATGTATCCAGCCTTTATCGTCTAGTATGCCCCGGTATCTAGCTTGGAACTCTTCCAACATACCGTCCCTTTACTGAGGGTAAAGACAATGCCTGTGACTGACATTCAGTCGTCTTTATCACCCTGGAACACTTCTAGTGATTCTCCCCAGGATCGGTTGATACCATCTCACTACAATTAGTGAGAATCCTAACATCCAATTAGATCCATCTCATAAATCCAAAACCCAGGATTTAGGAGGTATCACTTTGATCCTATATGGAGAATCATTGTGATAAGCGGAGAATGACCGAGCGTAGCATAGGAAACTCCTTCCCTATCAAGAGCATGTCATCCACGTACTCTACGAGGATCGGCACTATACTCCCTACTATCTTTTTGTTTATACAAGGTTCATCTACCATTTTGATGATGCCAAACTCTTTGACTAACACATCAAAACATATGTTCCAACTCCGCGATACTTGCTTTATCCTATAAAGCATCTTGTACATGTTTCCGCTGCTCCCACTGTTTACGAAGCCCTCTGGCTGTGTACTTACAGACGCTCTCTTCTAAAACATCACTTTAGAAAAGCAGTCATGACACCCAACCGCCAGATATCGTAGTCATGGTATGTAGCCGTGGCAAGTAGGATCTGGATGGACTTAAGCATAGCCACGTGAAAAGGTTTCATCATTGTCCACGCCTGGTCGATGACGAAAAAGCTTTAACAAGTCTAGCTTTGAAAGTCTCAACTTTTCCATCTACACCAAGTAATCTTCTCAAGATATACTTGCTCCTGATGGGGATTTAACCCTTCAGATATAGCAACCAAAGTCCATACTTTGTTGGTGTACATGGATTCCATCTCAGATCACTAAGCATCCAGCCATTCTTACAGAGTCCCACTCCTGATGGCCAGTTCGAAACTAGTTGGGTCATCATCTCATGATGCAATCCTCGCTCCCACTGTCATAGAGTAACCGAAGTATCTCTCAGGTGGGTGAGGAACCCTACTAGATCGGCGGAGAGGCTGAGGTTCGTTGGTAACTATTGAATCCTTTGGTTCTTTCAAATCATCAGCTGCAGTTTGTATAGCTGGAACATTTCCAGTTCTACATAACAGATCTTGCCTCGAGCTTGTTCGGATTTTGCTTTTAGACATAGGCCAGACAACCCTAAATCTTAACCATCTTAAGATATGGGCTCTTCCCTTTCCATATCAAATATGAAATGGTAGGCAACTGATTTGATTTGAACCCTATTCAATAGGTATGCAGCTTCTCAAGCGCATAACTCCCAAAAAGGAAATAGGTAACTCAGTAGTACTCATCATAGAGCACACCTTATCATATAGGGTGTGATTGCTCCGCCCCGATATACCATCGTGCTATGGTGTATACGGAGGAGTAATGCTGAGAGAGAATCTTATTCTCCTTTAGAAAAGTCCAAGAATTCCGTGCACAAGTATTCTCCTCCCTGATCTCATCAAATTGTTAGTTGTATGTATGCCCTAGAGGCCAGTATTGTACAGATGATGTATATTATATTGGATGCTTGGACATATATAGAGATGACTTTCTTGCTCGACATGATAGTATGCTATCTGGTTGCTATTTATCTTAACATGTACACTAGTCTCTTTATACTGTCTTATAGTTACATGTTGGTAAAGCCCTTAGGATTTGTACTTGACTACCTGGGCTACGATGCAGATCATACTAGTGGGGACAAGGTAGTCCATAAGTACATCCTTCAAGGTCCCTAGTCGTGGGTGTATCGAGACGGGGCATCGATATACCAGAGTAGACTAGCGTATACGCTTCTCGACCCATGTGATGGGCGATGGATGATCCCATATCCATTGGTGTTTGACATCAGAGATGGTATACGGGTGCTCAGTGGAGACTGGGTACACTGGACGGACTCGCCGAGAACTCCCAGATGGTATTATACCTCACGTCAGATGGCAGTTCTCAGGTGACACTTGTACAGGTTAGTCTGTAGACCCGAGATCGTCATAGAGTCTTGTGTGATTCCCACTGTGCTTTGATCTCCACCTTACCACGTCCATGAGGGCGTGCAAAACGGTGGTCTTTGGGTACAGTCCCGAGTCACATGGAGGCAATGAGCGATAGGAGGGGTTTCGTCTCTCCCGGTATTGGGGGTTGATGTTGCGCTGTGCTCGATTGGCCGTAACAGGGAAGTCCCTGGCCAGGGCTGATCAGAGATTTGCTGGTAAGTGTTACCAGTAGTTTCTCGACCCGTTACGAGCCTCACATCGGCACGACTTATCGGGTTATTGGGGTCTGACGTTTACCACCCCTAGACTTGATATGCGACGTATCTGACGAAGAGACTTGACTGTATGGTAAGTGTTACTGGTCGGATTCGCAGGAGTGTGAGCGGGCTAGCTCGTCGATCTTCTGATCGCTCAATACCCGGGTGGCCGTTACGTTTAGCAGACCGCTTGCGGCTTGTGGGTGCTTGATATGATCATCACCTGCTACCGGCGTATTGACGAGTCTTTAGAGTCCTACACAGAGGTTTCCTGGCTCAAGCGAAACGAAATAGGAGCGCATATGAGATATGTGCAGGACCGAGAATGATGCGTGTATGTGATACCGCATTTCATTCTCGCGATAAATGTTTCGATTGGTTATATTCGATATGACCTAGTTATCGAATCATTGATTCGATAAATCGATACATTGAATTCTAGTCGGTCATGTGCGACATGACCGGATCATTGAATCAAATGTTGATTTAATGATTTAATGCATAATTATATATTTGATATATTGCATTGCATTAACTAGTATTGGTTCACTTTAAACGGATTTTTCTCACTTGGATTGCACATTGTATATGTGATATACTTTTGTGCACTTTTTGTATCATGTTTGATGATACTTGATCATATGGTTAAGTGAATAGAATTAAACCATGGTTATTTTGTAATTAGGGTTTTCCATATTTATTTATCCATTTATTTGTATATTTATGTGGATAAATTCAAAATGAGAATGGTGGCTATATTTGTTTCTTGTATGAAGCTTCTTGAACCCTTGACTTTAGCAACCATTCTTATCCTCTTGCTTAACCCTAACCCACTCTACTAACCATGGTTTATTCTCTACACCTAACTTGAGTTAGAGTTATGATAAGTATAGTTTTTCTTTTTATTTTATATAACACTTATCATAATTCTAGCTCTTCTTCTTCTTCATCTTCAAAAGAAAAGCTCAAGGTCCATCAATGGCAACTTGAGTTAAAGTGAGATAAATCCAATTCTAAAGTGAACCCACCTCCTATTTCTTCACCCTCTACCTCTTGCCAAGTTGTTTTGGGTGTTTACTTCACAAGTTTCACAAGTTTGTGAAGTCGGAGCTTGAGTTTGTGCAACCTCGACGTAGATCGTCTTTGACACAAAGCCGACGACCTATTCCGCTTGTTTTCCCGATGAAGCCGATGATCGAGTCGAGGATTCATGATGGACAGCGAGGACATCACCACGTGGAGCTAAGGAGGTGGAAATCCGGATCTACAAAGGTTGTATATCCGTATCTTAGTAGTTAATTGTTAACTAGTTATCTATTTCGCCTAAACATCTAGTTAAAGATCCGTAGTCTAGGGTTTCTCGGCACTAAAAATTTTTAATTGGCATGTTCGATGCCTTGTGAGACCACTATAGGGTGCCTAGGAACCTTTCACTGGTATCAGAGCCTGGCTAGAGCCTTAGGCGAAGTTCCGACGACGTTTGAAACCCGATCGAACCGAAATCCGAAACCTAAAAATGCTCTCTGGACTTTTTCTAAAAATTCGGATTTTTGTCAATTAAAAATATGTAGAAAATCAAGCAGGGTGTTATATGAATTACTGTGAAATACGAGGACTTGATTCAATTTTTCCACCGCGGAAGCGCGGCACATGCTAGCCATGTGCGGCCCTTCCGCGGCCGTACTGTTCCTTTATGTGATTTTTCCTGCACAGTAACTCATATAATTCAATGCTGAGGTTTCTGGGATATTTTTTTTTGTGACTTTACAGAAGAGTATTCTGGGGTACTATTGGGAATCAGTGTTTCGACCGGATTATCAAATTTCGTCTTTCGTGTTTTTCCAGATAACTGTAGAATATGTTAAAGAGTTCGACCGGATATAAATACCCAAGTTTTCCCCTGCCGGAATAATTCCAAGTGTTGGACTTTTCTGTGGTTAAAAGACGTTCGAAGTAGTGCAAGTAACGCGATGGTCCCTCTAGAAGACACAAACCTTAACTCGATTATGTGACCGTCTTGAACTGCCCTTTGAACCTTCGGGTTTGGGGCAGTACGGCGTGCCACATGTGAGGCGTTGGCTTGACCCTTCTACGGCTGGACCGTTGGTACTGAGGCATGAAGTGAATGTCTTTGAACCTATTTCATGTGTTGATCGGTGTCGGGAAAACTTGGGTGTTCGATTGTTCGATCGAAAAGTTTAACATTTTCTGTTTATCTGGAATGGGATACAATAATTGGAATTCACAAGTAGTTATGTGATAACTAAATGAATGTTATAAATCTAGCAATTTAGTCCCATATAATATTGAAAAAGAGTTTTCGATAATGAGACTAAAATGCGGGGTTTGTAACTGTTAGGCATGTGATGTCTAAAGTTATTGCGGATTCCAATTGTTGTAGTTTTACACTTTCTTTTCTGTGACCGTAAGTGTAGTATGATCATATCGCCGGTTTCGTTGCTATACGTCAACGACAATTGGGGTATGCATACTTACTTACGTTGATGACATGTGATGTTATGTGTTGCTGGATATGTTATATTGGATCGTCGTGTTCGAATAGCCGGGGGTTTTTATGTGAGATGAGTGTTTTTCATTTTCATTCATGTAAAAACTTGTATGTAATATTCTTTTATTCGGGGCACTTCCAGGATGCGGGAGTTGTCACCCTTTGTATATTATTTACTTTTCTGCACTAGGATAGACCCAAGGAGGGGAGCACAAGTGACCGGGTTCTGGGGTCCAGTGGGAGACCAACTCGAGGAGTCGAGTCCGGGTCTCCTAACCCTAGAATTGGCAGGGTTGCTTGCCGCTCTCGTAGGGGTCTAGGGGTGTGGGATTGGCTATTCATCACGACCGTGGAATCCGTGTTTTATACTGGCTCGTATTGAAAACACGGACGTCCTAGTATATCCAATATTTCATATGTTTATTCTGCTGCGATATCTGTGATGAGATCATGTGGTGTTCTGTGATGGATATAGTATATATGATATATTATATAGACGTTAGTTATGTTTTACACCCGCGCTAGCCCTGCCCTGCTCTGTCGTTAGTTACCTAACCTAACGGTGCACGAGGGGACATCGAGGCGAATGCGGATGGCATAAGTGTACGTCATATCTATCTGTGATGTTTAGGTATTTAAATGATGGGACTTCATTAATGTGATTAATGAAAGATAAGAAACCTAAGATGTTGTAGAATCGAATTTTAAATAAAATAGGTAGCTACAGTTTTTGCTTTGCACAGCGATATATATGATATATCCCGCACCTCATTCGACGAGGAAAGGACCGAGATCCCTTCACCGGGAGTGACTCCTTTAGCAATAACTGGCAGATGCTACACACTCGGTATGCTTTTGACTGCTTTTGGGTTTTTGCTTTGCACAGCGATATATATGATATATCCCGCACCTCATTCGACGAGGAAAGGGCCGACGATCCCTTCACCGGGAGTGACCCCTTTAGCAAAACTGGAAAAGCCTCAAAATCACTCCATTTTAAAACTTCATTTGATTCTACAACGATATCAAGTTCATTACGCTCATGGTTTTATGAAAACCTGCGTAGCCCTCCGTCATTTCAGATAAGTACTGGTTAGTATTCGTGCTACGTTTGTTGACTATGTTAAGGCGTAGTGTGCGGTAGCTAATTAGTGCTTATCTGTATAAGCATATGATGCGATTGGATTAGGGTAGTCGTGCGACTTTGTTGACTATGTTAAGGGTCGTGCGGATGGGTTTAATTCAATCGGGAAATGACGGGTTGAACTTGACTAGCACTTATGATTTGTTGACTATGTTAAGGTCATATAGCTGCTAGGAGCAAAATATTATCGGGAATTTCAAGTGTTGAAATTTGCAATGAGATTGCATACCTTCTATGAGATAGTTGGATCCCGATACCCGCTGCGAGTAAGAGTTACTCCTGGGAGAGTTTTACACATTACAATTAGCCGATCAAGTAGGTGTCTAGAAAGGTGTTAACGAGGTTACGCCTCTGGGAAAACGAGGTTTACATTAATTAGGTTCGTGCGAAAGCACGGGGGACCTCCCTCAAAGTACCGACACTGGCCTGGCTGAAAGATTAGCGAACTTGTAGTGTGTAATTAATCCCGGCTAGTCTTTCCTTTTAAGGTTTGGAGGAAGATTTGATAAAAAGCAGTGGGAGCCATCCTGATTAGATAAGATAATAACCAATCTGATCTTGCACGAGCTTACGCTAAAGTGTTTTCTTCTCTCTCTCTCCAGGTAGCGACCATTTCATGCCTTAATAAAGATAATAAAATGGATGTATTGACCGAACCCGCATGTTATACTGTGCTGGGGAACGTTGGTTCCGTTCTTTCCTATAAGAGTTATAGGACTGAACAGGATATAGGGGAATACCAGGATTCCCATGCCACCCGAATGAAGAAAGTACATGATGATGCATTTTCTTCGGGTGTGTTCGTTACTGAGAACTGTTTCTCCATTTGCCCTACGTCCTGGGTATTGGATACCGGGTCAGAATCCCATATATGTAATCAGTTACATGGGCTAAGGAAAGGTAGAGAACTTGGAGAAGGTGATAAAGACATTAGAGTTGGAAATGGTGCAATTGTTGCAGCTAAGACTGTCGGGGAATATCACCTTGTATTACCAACTGGTAATACATTGGTTCTGAACGAATGCTATTACATGCCGAACCTGATATGCAACATTATATCGGTTTCTTTGCTAAGTAAAGAAGGATATAATTTTGTATTACAGGACAATGTTATGAACATTTTCCATAACCAAAAGTTGGTTGGATCAGGCACGTTGTGCAATGGCATTTATGTTCTAAACCAATCAACAGTCCTGAGCATAACAAACACACACAAGAGGAAGAGTTCTGAACTCAACGAATCCTTCTTGTGGCATTGTAGACTGGGTCACATCAATGTGACACGACTGGCTAAGTTACATAAAGATGGATATTTGAAACCTTTCGAATTTTCATCTTATGACACTTGCCAGTCATGTCTCAAAGGCAAGATGACCAAGACTCCGTTTACGGGACACGGAGAAAGAGTTACCGAACTCTTAGGACTGATACATAGTGATGTATGCGGTCCCATGTCTACACATGCCAGGGATGGTTCTTCGTACTTCATTACATTCACTGACGATCTCTCTAGATTCGGATATGTGTTCCTGATGAAACACAAATCAGAAGCTTTTGAGAAATTTAGAGAATATAAACAAGAAGTCGAGAACCAAACCGGAAAAAGTATTAAAATCCTTCGATCAGATCGGGGAGGTGAATACTTGAGCAATGAATTCCTGGACTTCCTAAAAGAGAATGGGATTCTCTCTCAGCTAACTCCTCCATATACACCACAGCACAACGGTGTATCGGAGCGGAGGAACCGCACCCTATTAGATATGGTGCGCTCTATGATGAGCACAGCTGAGTTACCTATTTCCTTCTGGGGTTATGCGCTGGAGAAAGCAGCATACCTATTGAATCAAGTTCCATCTAAATCTGTACCTACCACACCATATGAGATATGGAGTGGGAAGAGACCATATTTTAAACGAGTTAAAACATGGGGTTGTCCGGCCTATGTCAAAAGACAAAATCCAGACAAACTCGAGGCACGGTCAGTTCTTTGCAAGTTTGTGGGATATCCTAAGAATTCCCAAGGATATTTATTCTACCATGCTGAAGAACAAAAAGTGTTTGTTTCTCAATATGCCACCTTTTTAGAAAAGGAATTTCTTGAAAAAGAAATTAGTGGCAAAGTGGTAGAGCTGGAAGAGGTTCCAGATACACAAACAGTAACTGAAGATTTAGTGGAACCAGAAGATTCAGTAGCTCCCAATGAACCTCAGCCTCTCCGCCGATCTAGTAGGGTTCCTCGCCAGCCTGAGAGATACTACGGTTTTCTCATGGATGGTGGGAGCGAGGATTGCATCATGGAGGATGATGACCCAACTAGCTTCGAGCAGGCCATCACGAGTGGGGACTCAGTGAAATGGCTGGATGCTATGCGGTCCGAGATGGATTCCATGTACACCAACAAAGTATGGACTTTGGAAGTTGCTCCTGAAGGGGTAAAACCCATTGGGAGCAAGTGGATCTTCAAGAAGAAACTTGGTGTAGATGGGAAAGTGGAGACTTTCAAAGCTAGACTTGTAGCAAAGGGTTTTCGTCAAAGACCAGGTGTGGACTATGACGAAACCTTTTCTCCAGTGGCTATGCTTAAATCCATCCGAATCATGCTTGCCATTGCTGCCTTTCATGACTACGAAATCTGGCAAATGGATGTTAAGACCGCCTTTCTAAATGGTGATTTAGAAGAGTGCGTGTACATGACTCAGCCAGAGGGCTTCGTAGACAGTGGGAGCAGCGGGAAGGTGTGCAAGCTGCTTAAATCCATTTATGGATTAAAGCAAGCATCGCGGAGTTGGAACATCTGCTTTGATGTCGTTATCAAAGAGTTTGATTTCGTCAAAAATCCAGATGAACCTTGTATCTACAACAAAGTGGCAGAGAGTAAGGTTGTCTTCCTCGTATTGTACGTGGACGACATACTCTTGATAGGAAATGATATTCCTATGCTGCAATCGGTCAAGCTCTTCTTATCACAAAGATTCTCGATGAAAGATCTTGGTGATGCCTCCTGCATATTGGGAATAAGGATCTATAGAGATAGATCCAAACGGATTTTGGGATTGTCCCAATCCAGGTACATTGACACCATACTAAAGAGGTTTAGTATGGAAGAGTCCAAGCGTGGGAATATGCCCACGATCTCTGGAGTCACTCTCTCCAAAGAGATGTCTCCCAAGACTGATTTGGAGAGAGCTCGCATACAAGGGATACCCTATGCTTCGGCGGTAGGCTCTATCATGTATGCGATGCTATGTACCAGACCCGATGTAGCATACTCACTAAGTGTAGTGAGCAGGTATCAAGCTGATCCTGGAGAGAGTCACTGGACAGCTGTGAAGAGCATTCTCAAGTACTTGCGAAGGACTAGAGATATGTTCTTGGTGTATGGTAACGGAGAACTCCAAGTGGAGTCCTTTACCGATTCGAGCTTCCAGAGTGATAAGGACGACTCTAAGTCGCAGTCGGGCTTTGTCTTTACCCTTTACGGAGGGGCGGTTAGCTGGAAGAGTTCCAAGCAGGAAACCGTGGCAGACTCGACGATGGAGGCTGAATACATCGCTGCTAACGATGCTGCTAAAGAAGCTGTCTGGATCAAGAAGTTCATTACTGAACTTGGAGTGGTTCCATCCATTGAGCATCCAATACCTTTGTATTGCGATAACAATGGAGCGGTGGCTTTGGCCAAGGAACCCAGGTCCCATCAGCGGTCCAGGCATATTCTGAGGCGGTATCACCTGATCCGGGAGATAGTTGATCGCCGGGAGATCGAGGTCAGGAGAGTTGACACGAAGAACAACACGGCGGATCCACTCACGAAGGCCATTCCCCAGATACAGTTTGAGAGACTCTTCGGGATGCTCGGTATGAGATACTACAGCAGCTGGCCCTAGTGCAAGTGGGAGATTGTTAGTTGTATGTATGCCCTAGAGGCCAGTATTGTACAGATGATGTATATTATATTGGATGCTTGGACATATATAGAGATGACTTTCTTGCTCGACATGATAGTATGCTATCTGGTTGCTATTTATCTTAACATGTACACTAGTCTCTTTATACTGTCTTATAGTTACATGTTGGTAAAGCCCTTACGATTTGTACTTGACTACCTGGGCTATGATGCAGATCATACTAATGGGGACAAGGTAGTCCATAAGTACATCCTTCAAGGTCCCTAGTCGTGGGTGTATCGAGACGGGGCATCGATATACCAGAGTAGACTAGCGTATACGCTTCTCGACCCATGTGATGGGCGATGGATGATCCCATATCCATTGGTGTTTGACATCAGAGATGGTATACGGGTGCTCAGTGGAGACTGGGTACACTGGACGGACTCGCCGAGAACTCCCAGATGGTATTATACCTCACGTCAGATGGCAGTTCTCAGGTGACACTTGTACAGGTTAGTCTGTAGACCCGAGATCGTCATAGAGTCTTGTGTGATTCCCACTGTGCTTTGATCTCCACCTTACCACGTCCATGAGGGCGTGCAAAACGGTGGTCTTTGGGTACAGTCCCGAGTCACATGGATGCAATGAGCGATAGGAGGGGTTTCGTCTCTCCCGGTATTGGGGGTTGATGTTGCGCTGTGCTCGATTGGCCGTAACAGGGAAGTCCCTGGCCAGGGCTGATCAGAGATTTGCTGGTAAGTGTTACCAGTAGTTTCTCGACCCGTTACGAGCCTCACATCGGCACGACTTATCGGGTTATTGGGGTCTGACGTTTACCACCCCTAGACTTGATATGCGACGTATCTGACGAAGAGACTTGACTGTATGGTAAGTGTTACTGGTCGGATTCGCAGGAGTGTGAGCGGGCTAGCTCGTCGATCTTCTGATCGCTCAATACCCGGGTGGCCGTTACGTTTAGCAGACCGCTTGCGGCTTGTGGGTGCTTGATATGATCATCACCTGCTACCGGCGTATTGACGAGTCTTTAGAGTCCTACACAGAGGTTTCCTGGCTCAAGCGAAACGAAATAGGAGCGCATATGAGATATGTGCAGGACCGAGAATGATGCGTGTATGTGATACCGCATTTCATTCTCGCGATAAATGTTTCGATTGGTTATATTCGATATGACCTAGTTATCGAATCATTGATTCGATAAATCGATACATTGAATTCTAGTCGGTCATGTGCGACATGACCGGATCATTGAATCAAATGTTGATTTAATGATTTAATGCATAATTATATATTTGATATATTGCATTGCATTAACTAGTATTGGTTCACTTTAAACGGATTTTTCTCACTTGGATTGCACATTGTATATGTGATATACTTTTGTGCACTTTTTGTATCATGTTTGATGATACTTGATCATATGGTTAAGTGAATAGAATTAAACCATGGTTATTTTGTAATTAGGGTTTTCCATATTTTTTAATCCATTTATTTGTTTATTTATGTGGATAAATTCAAAATGAGAATGGTGGCTATATTTGTTTCTTATATGAAGCTTCTTGAACCCTTGACTTTAGCAACCATTCTTATCCTCTTGCTTAACCCTAACCCACTCTACTAACCATGGTTTATTCTCTACACCTAACTTGAGTTAGAGTTATGATAAGTATAGTTTTTCTTTTTATTTTATATAACACTTATCATAATTCTAGCTCTTCTTCTTCTTCATCTTCAAAAGAAAAGCTCAAGGTCCATCAATGGAAACTTGAGTTAAAGTGAGATAAATCCAATTCTAAAGTGAACCCACCTCCTATTTCTTCACCCTCTACCTCTTGCCAAGTTGTTTTGGGTGTTTACTTCACAAGTTTCACAAGTTTGTGAAGTCGGAGCTTGAGTTTGTGCAACCTCGACGTAGATCGTCTTTGACACAAAGCCGACGACCTATTCCGCTTGTTTTCCCGATGAAGCCGATGATCGAGTCGAGGATTCATGATGGACAGCGAGGACATCACCACGTGGAGCTAAGGAGGCGGAAATCCGGATCTACAAAGGTTGTATATCCGTATCTTAGTAGTTAACTGTTAACTAGTTATCTATTTCGCCTAAACATCTAGTTAAAGATCCGTAGTCTAGGGTTTCTCGGCACTAAAAATTTTTAATTGGCATGTTCGATGCCTTGTGAGACCACTATAGGGTGCCTAGGAACCTTTCACAAAGGACATAATACTTATACCCGTATTTTGGTTCTCTACTTCTCGCTTATATTCTATGAATATCTCAAAAGGTTCGGACTCATGTTTCAACAGGAACATATGTCTGAGTCTCGAGAGATCATCAAAGAATTTAATGAAGTATAAAGAACCGGTCTTGGCAAATGTAGACAGGGGACCTACATACATCAACATGTATCATCCCCAAGAGTTCACTAACTCTTTCTCTGTTTCCAGTAAACGGAGCTATGGTCATCTTATCTCTGTGACATGACTGGCAAGTTTCACAAGATGTAAATTCAAACTGATTTAAATATGCATCTTCATGTAACTTCAGCTAGTCGGGTCGCATTGATATGACCTAGTCTACAATGCCTCAAGTAGGATTCGTTCATTTCTGAACTCTTCCTCTTGTGTGTGTTCCGTATACTAAGAACTGTAGTTTGATTTAGAACATCAATGCTTTTAGATAACGTGCCTGATCCGATCAACTTTTGATATAGGAAATGTTCAAAACATTATCCAACAATACAAAATTATATCCTTTCTTTACTAATAAAGAGACTGATATGATTTTGTATATCAGGTTCGGTATCTAATAACATTCGTTCAGAATCAATGTATTGGTAATACAGGGTGACAGTGACCAACAGACTTGGCTGCAACTCTTGCCCCGTTTTCTGTCTCATGAAACTTATCACCCGTTCTCAGTTTTTCTACCTTTTTGCAGCCCTATGTAACAGATTACATATCTGAGATCCTGATCCGGTATCATATACCCAGGACATAAAGGACACTGAGAAACAGTTCTATATAATGAACACACCCGAAAATGATGCATCAGCATGCACTCTCTTCGTTTGGGCGGCACGGGAATTCTGGTAATCCCCAATTTCCTGCTCTGTCTTATAACAATTATAAGTTGGAGCGGGACCAACGTTCCCCAGCTCAGTATAACAAGCGGGTTCGATCAATAATCCGTATTATTATCTTGATTAAGGCGTGATATGGTCTCTACCTGGAGAGAGAGAGAAGAAAACACTCGGCGTGCGCTTTTGCAAGAATAGATTGGTTATTATTTTATCTAATCAGGATGGATCCCACTGCTTTTTATCAAATCTTCCTTCAAACCCTAAAAGGAAAGACTAGCCGGGATTAATTACATACTACAAGTTCACCAATCCTTCAGCCAGGCCAGTGTCGGTAATTTGAGGGAGGTCCCCCGTGCTTTCGAACGAACCTAATTAATGTAAACCTCGTTTTCCCAGAGGCGTAATCTCGTTAACACCTTTCTAGACACCTACTTGATCGGCTAATTGTAATATGTAAAACTCTCCCAGGAGTAACTCTTACTCGCAGTGGGTATCGGGATCCAACTATCTCATAGAAGGTATGCAATCTCATTGCAAATTTCAACACTTGAAATTCCCGATAATATTTTGCCCCGAACGATCTATGACCTTGACAAGGTCAACAAACCATAGACCGCAAGTCAAGTTCAACCCGTCATTTCTTGATTGAATCAAACCCACCCGCACGACCCTTGACAAGGTCAACAAGGTCGTACGACAACCCTAACCCAATCTGCATCATATGCATAAGCAGATAAATACTGGTTAGCTACCGCACACTGCGCCTTGACAAGGTCAACAAACGCAGCACGAATACTAAACAGGACTTATCTGAAATGACGGAGGGCTACGACAGGTTTTTCTGAAAACCTATTGCACAATGAACTTGATATCGTTGTAGAATCAAATGATTTTGAAATGGAGTGTTTTTGAGGCTTTTCTAGTTTTGCTAAAGGGGTCACTCCCGGTGAAGGGATCGTCGGCCCTTTCCTCGTCGAATGAGGTGCGGGATATATCATATATATCACTGTGCAAAGCAAAACACTTAAAAGCAATCAAAAGACAAACCGAGTGTGTAGCATCTGCCAGTTATTGCTAAAGGAGTCACTCCCGGTGAAGGGATCTCGGTCCTTTCCTCATCGAATAAGGTGCAGGATATATCACATATACCGCTGTGCAAAGCAAGAACTGTAGCTATCTGTTTTATTTTTGAAATTCGATTATACAACATCTTAGGTTTCTTTTATTTCATTAATCATATTAATGAAGTCCCATCATTTATGTACCTAAACATCACAGATAAATACGACGTACACTTATGCCATCCGCATTCGCCTCGATGTCCCCTCGTGCACCGTTAGGTTAGGTAACTAACGGCAGAGCAGGGCAGGGCTAGCGCGGGTGTAAAACATAAGTAACGTCTATATAATATATCAAATATACTATATACAGTATCTATCACAGAACATCACATGATCACATTACAGATATCGCAGCAGAAGAATCATATGAAATATTGGATATACTAGGACGTTCGTGTTTTCAATACGAGCCAGTATAAAACACGGATTCCACGGTCGTGATGAATAGCCAAACCCACACCCCTAGACCCCTACGAGAGCGGCAAGCAACCCTACCAATTCTGGAGTTAGGAGACCCGGACTCGACTCCTCGAGTTGGTCTCCCACTGGACTCCAGAACCCGGTTACTTGTGCTCCCCTCCTTGGGTCTATCCTAGTGCGGAAAAGTAAATAATATACAAAGGGTGACATCTTCCGCAACCTGGAAGTGCCCCAATAAAAGAATATTACATACAAGTTTTTACATGAATGAAAATGAAAAACACTCATCTCACATAAAAACCCCCAGCTATTCAAACACGACGATCCAATATAACATATCCAGCAACACATAACATCACATGTCATCAACGTAAGTAAATATGTCCATCCCAATTGTCGTTGACATATAGCAACGAAACCGGCGATATCACATATTACACTTACGGTCACAGAAAAGAAAGTGTAAAACTACAACAGTTGGAATCCGCAACCTACATAGACATCGCATGCCTAATCAAATGAATTCCGTAGACATCGCATGCCTAACAATTATAAACTCCGCATTTTAGTCTCAAAATCGAAAACTCTTTTCAATATCAAGTCGGGCAATTCAACAAGATTCCCGACAGCCAGATCGAATGCTCGTCGCAAACTTCAGTAGACGGCCGCACACCCGATACCGTCGACGAAGTGCACCAAGGCGGAACACCGCTACCGCGAGTACCCGAACGGATGCTTTCGGCGACGGGGTTCTCTGACAGTCACTTGGTCGGGGCTATGGAGTGTAGCAGTCTATTAAGTTTACCCGGCGAGTATCCGCGTACGCTACGTGATTGCGACGGACTTTTGATCGCATCAAAATTCCGTGGCAACCGATCAAGTGAGACTAAATTGTTAGATTTATAACATTCATTCAGTTATCTCATAACTACTTGTGAATTCCAATTATTGTATCACATTGCGGGTAAATAGAAATGTTAAACTTTCCGATCGAACAGTCGAACACCCAAGTTTTCCCGATACAGCTCAACTCATGAAATAAGTTCAAAGACATTCACTTCATGCCTCAGTACCAACGGTCCAGCCGTAGAAGGGTCAAGCCAACGCCTCACATGTGGCATGCCGTACTGCCCCAAACCCTAAGGTTCAAAGGGCAGTTCAAGACGGTCACATAATCGAGTTAAGGTTTGTTGTCTTCTAGAGGGTCCATCGCGTTACTTGCACTACTTAGAACGTCTTTAAACCTCGGAAAGATCCAACACTTGGAAATTTCACGACAAGGGAAAAAGTGGGTATTTATATCCGGTCGAACTTTTTAACATATTCTAAAATATCCGGAAAAACACATAGACAAAATTAGACAATCCGATCGAAACTCCGAGTCCCCAATACAACCCAGAAAATTCAACTCTTGAATAATTATTAAAAATTCCCAGAAAAACCAGCACTGCAAAATAAGAATTACTGTATAAATTTCTACAGCTGATGTGACATAATGGCCGCGGAACTGCCGCATGAGCCATGCTCGTGCCGCGGTTCCGCCGCGCTTTGGATGAATCAAAGGTACGTGCTGCACAGTATTTCTTACAATTCCCTGCTGATTTTTCTGCATATTTTTAATATGGAAAATTCCACAATTTTGAAAAAAGTCCAAAGAGCGGGTCGGATTAGGGTTTCGGGGTTTATTCGGATTCGAAATTCCGTCTACGCATCGCCTAAGGCTCTAGCTAGGCTCTGATACCACTGTAGGGTTCCTAGGCACTCTAATGAGGTCTCGCAAGGCATCAACCATGCCAATTTCAAAAATTACGGTGCCGAGAAACCCTAATACGGATCGTTGGCTAGATGTCTAGACGAATAAGAAACTAGTTAACAACTTAACTAAATAGTAAACGGAAATACAACCTTTGTAGATCCGGTTCTCCACCTCCATGGCTCCGCGATGATGTCTCCTCGCTGTACAAAACGGATCTTGGGCTCTAGCGTCGGCTTCATCGGAGAAAAAGCTGGCTAGGTCATCGACGACGATGCCGAAGATGATCTACGTCGAGGCATCGCTGGATCAAGCTCCAACTTCACCAAGTCATGAAACTTGTGAAGAAAACACACTCTACTACTTGGCAAGAGGTAGAGGATGAAGAAATAGGAAGTGGGTTCACTTTAGAATTGGATTTCTCACTCATTTCATCAAGTCACCATTGATGAAGTCTAGGTTTTCTTCTGGAATAAGAAGAAGAAGAAGATGATAATATTATGATGAGTTTTATGAAAAGAATAATAAAATGATTCTTATCATAAAATTAACCATGGTAATGTGTAGATAAATAACTAAGGTTAAATGAATGGTTAGGGTTTAGGAGATGAAGACAAAAGAGTCACTTTGGTCAATGTTGCATGAAGCTTCAAGAAGCATCATCAATGAAAGCAACCCTTATGTTTTCATTTCTTATTTCTTTTAATCCAAAATAAATAGATATATGAATGAATGAATAAGAAATAAAACCCTAACCATTTACTTAACCAAGGTTTAACTCTTTACACAAAACCTAGCAATCTTGCATCATCAAACATGATACAATCAAGTGCACAAAAATATATCACATATACGATGTGCACACCCAAGTGAGAAAATCCATTTAAAGTGAACAAATACTAGTTAATGCAAAGTAATATATCAAATAAATAATTATGCATTAAATCATTAAATCAACACTTGATTTAACGATCCGGTCATATCGCATGTGACCGACTAATATCCAATGTATCGGCTTATCGAATCAATCCTTGATTCGAAAACTAGGTTATATCGCATACAACCATATCGATACATTCATCGTGAGAATAGAATACGGTATCACATACACGCATTATTCTCGGTCCCGCACATATCTCATATGCGCTCCTATTTCGTTTCGCTTGAGCCAGGAAACCTGTGTGTAGGACTCTAAAGACTCGTCAATACGCCGGCAGCAGGTGATGATCATATCAAACACCCACAAGCCGCAAGCGGTCTGCTAAACGTAACGGCCACCCGGGTATTGAGCGATCAGAAGATCGACGAGCAAGCCCGCTCACACTCCTGTGAATCCAACCAGTAACACTTACCGTACAGTCCGGTCTGATCGTCTGATATGTCGCATATCTCGCCTAGGGGTGGTTAACGCCAGAACCCAATAGCTCGATAAGCCGTGTCGATATGAGGTCTATAACAGTTCGAGAAACTACTGGTAACACTTACAAGTAAATCTCAGCAACCCTGGCCAGGTATTTCCGGTCATAGCCAATCGAACACAGCGCAACATCAACTCCCTATACCGGGAGAGACGAATCCCCTCCTATCGCTCATTGCCTCCATGTGACTCGGGACTGTACCCAAAAACCACCGTTTTCCACGCCCTCTTGGACGTGGTAAGATGGAAATCAAAGCACAGTGGGAACCACACAAGACTCTATGACGATCTCAGGTCAACAGACTACTCTGTACCAGTGTCACCAGAGAACTGCCATCTGACGTAAGGTATAATACCATCTGGGAGTTCTCGGCGAGTCCGTCCAGTGTACCCAGTCCCCACTGAGCATCCGTATATCATCTCTGATGTCAAACACCAATGGATATGGGATCATCCATCGCCCATCTGTATGGGTCGAGAAAGTATACGCTAGTCTACACTGGTATATCGATGCCCCGTCTCGATACACCCACGACTAGGGACTTTGAAGGATGTACTTATAGACTATCTGTCCCCACTAGTATGATCTGCATCATAGTCCAGGTAGTCAAGTACACATCCTAAGGGCTTTACCAACATGTAACAAAGAGACAATGAGTATACACGTCAAGGTAAAGAGCAACCAGATAGCATACTATCATGTCGAGCAAGAAAGTCCTCCCTATATATGTCCCAGCATCCACTACAATATACATCCTATGTACAGTAATGGCCTCTAGGGCATACATATAACTAACACCTTTGTAGATCCGTTTCTCCACCTCCATAGCTCCATGATGAAGTCCTCTCCGCTGTCCAAATCGAACCATGACTCTAGCATCGGCTTCATCGGAGAAAAAGCGGGCTAGGTCATCGACGACGATGCCGAAGATGATCTACGTCGAGGCATCACTAGATCAAGCTCCAACTTCACCAAGCCATGAAAACTTGTGAAGGAAACACCCTATACTACTTGGAAAGAGGTAGAGGATGAAGAAATAGGAAGTGGGTTCACTTTAGAATTGGATTTCTCACTCATTTCATCAAGTCACCATTGATGAAGTCAAGGTTTTCTTCTTGTGAAGAAGAAGAAGAAGAAGAAAGAATATGATAATATTATGATATGTTATTTTTCAATGGAAAAGAAAATCAAATACTTATCATAATACAACCATGGTCAAGTGTAGAGAATGAACTAGGGTTAAAAGGAGTGGTTAGGGTTAAGCATGAGACAAAATGGTCACTTAGTCAAAGCTTCATGAAGCTTCAAGATCAAACAAAGAAAGCCACCATTTTTCTCATTATCTTTTGCAAAATAAATAAATAAATAAATAAGTATGAAAATCAAAACCCTAACCATTTAAATAACCATGGTTCAATCTTTACACAAACTCAAGTAAACATGTATCATCAAACATGATACATACAAGTGCACAAAACTATATCACATATACAATGTACATAATTCAAGTGAGAAAATCCATTTAAAGTGAACCAATACTAGTTAATGCAAAGTAATATATCAAATATATAATTATACATTAAATCATTAAATCAACACTTGATTTAACGATCCGGTCATATCGCATATAACCGACTAGTATCCTATGTATCGGCTTATCGAATCAACCCTTGATTCGATAACTAGGTTATATCGCATACAACTAATCGATACATTCATCACGAGAACGAAATACGGTATCACATACACGCATTATTCTCGGTCCCGCACATATCTCATATGCGCTCCTATTTCGTTTCGCTTGAGCCAGGAAACCTCTGTGTAGGACTCTAAAGACTCGTCAATACGCCGGCAGCAGGTGATGATCATATCAAACACCCACAAGCCGCAAGCGGTCTGCTAAACGTAACGGCCACCCGGGTATTGAGCGATCAGAAGATCGACGAGCAAGCCCGCTCACACTCCAGTGAATCCAACCAGTAACACTTACCGTACAGTCCGGTCTGTCCGTCTGATATGTCGCATATCTCGCCTAGGGGTAGTAAACGTCAGACCCCAATAGCTCGATAAGTCGTGTCGATATGAGGTCTATAACTATTCGAGAAACTACTGGTAACACTTACCAGTAAATCTCAGCAACCCTGGCCAGGGATTTCCGGTTATAGCCAATCGAACACTGCGCAACATCAACTCCCTATACCGGGAGAGACGAATCCCCTCCTATCGCTCATTGCCTCCATGTGATTCGGGACTGTACCCAAAAACCACCGTTTTGCACGCCCTCTTGGACGTGGTAAGATGGAAATCAAAGCACAGTGGGAACCACACAAGACTCTATGACGATCTCGGGTCAACAGACTACTCTGTACCAGTGTCACCAGAGAACTGCCATCTGACGTAAGGTATAATACCATCTGGGAGTTCTCGGCGAGTCCGTCCAGTGTACCCAGTCTCCACTGAGCACCCGTATATCATCTCTGATGTCAAACACCAATGGATATGGGATCATCCATCGCCCATCTGTATGGGTCGAGAAGGTATACGCTAGTCTACTCTGGTATATCGATGCCCCGTCTCGATATACCCACGACTAGGGACTTTGAAGGATGTACTTATGGACTACCATGTCCCCACTAGTATGATCCGCATCATAGTCCAGGTAGTCAAGTACACATCCTAAGGGCTTTACCAACATGTAACAGAGAGACAATCAGAATACACGTTAAGGTAAAGAGCAACCAGATAGCATACTATCATGTCGAGCAAGAAAGTCCTCCCTATATATGTCCCAGCATCCACTACAATATACATCCTATGTACAATAATGGCCTCTAGGGCATACATATAACTAACAGGATGCACCTGATTTAGATTTTCGCACATGTTGGGCGCATGTTATGTGGTACAATTTTGGTGCACACCAGATGCACTAAATCGAGATTCTTCGTGCATGTCAGATGCATCTGTTTTTGCTGTCAGGCACACACGTTGCCCTTGACAGATGCTTCGTGCACACCCGTTGCACCTTGATGTAGTTTCTATGCGCATATATGGCACATTCATGGATTTTGATTTCCGTGCGCACCAGACGCACGTAGTATTCATATGTACATTTTGGGATTGATTTCTTATGGAGCAGTACGTTTTTGTGAGTTTTCATCATTGTTTTTGTATTGAGCGGGACTAGTCAGATGACCGTACCTGAGTGTGTTTTGCATGCATTGATAGATTTCCAGGGATTTCCAAAAGCGAGCTATAGTCTCATTATTTACATACGTGTCCGATATGACACGTAACGTTTAAAACAGGGAACCCTTCTAAATTGTTTTCAAAACGGAGGATCGTGCATACTAAACAAAAAAATACATACGTATATGGCTATTTTCTTATAGAGACGTCCGCCACTGTGCAGTGTTATGCGCATTGTACATCGACTTTAAAGAATTTTGGCATGCATTTCTTTCATATATTTACATGTATAGTTCCGATTTCTAGCATATCGGTTTTGTCTTGGATTTGGCATTCGTGTTTTCACCTTGACTCCGATGATTGCGAGATACTTAACGGAGTTTTGTTTTCGAGTTATCTGCTCGTTACTCATGCGCATTTATTGCGCTACTATGCGTTTTATGTATTGATGATTTCGGAGCCCCGTTGACTTGGACATTTTATTGAAATGTTTTAGAATTTGGGGGTTTAAATTTAAATTCGGGGATCGAATTTCTTTAAGGTGGGAAGATTGTAACATTTCAAAAAAATAAAATATTATTTTTGGGAATTTTCATAATTTAATATTAATTTTTAATGAATATTTTAATATTTCGGTATAATTAAATACCGATAAATGGGGAAAATTGTGGAAAACTTTATGGAAATTCTAAAATAGGTTATTTTGTGGAAATATGCCATTTTAAAGTTCTTATGGTTAAGTATATGCTATTTTAGTGTTAATCGCGATTAAAAATCGCTAATTGGATTTTTGGCTTTTTGTGCAAAAATGTGCACATAACATTTTCCACACTTGTCACACTTGTTTCATGTTTTGGATTCATGGTAGCCTAGGGTTGAACCATGCTTAGATGACCATGGTGGTCTAACCCATTTGGTTGGTTAATTAGCTTAATTAAGGGTTTTTAGCTTTGTTAAAGGTGATTAGGGTTTTGATTTTGATTAATGGTGATTAGAATGGGGGTTGACTTGTGGTAAGAGAGAGAGAGAGAGCCATGATAGTTGAGCATTTATTTAGAGAGAGAGAGGGGTGGCTTTAAGGTAATGTCAAATCCCTTTTCACCTCAACACTTTTTCTTGTCTTTCACACTCTTTCTCACTCACATCACTCTCTCTAACACTCACATCTCTCACAACTCACACCGCACCATCATATACCGCACCATCATATACCACAACACAGCAGCCTCAGCCACACACCAACTCAAACAACAGCCCCTGCAGTAGCTGCTGCAAACAGCAACAAAGAAAAAGAGAAGAATAACAAGCAGCAGCAGCAGCCAGCCAGGAAACAGCATCAGCAACAGCAACAGCAACAGAAGAAAAACACAGCCACAAAGGAGCAGCTCCACAGCAGCTACAGCCCTTCCTCCGACCTCGTTCTTTTCTTCTCCTTCATCCTAGGACCCCTTGAGGTATAATCTCACAACCTAACTCCTATCTTGCGAAGTTCTGGTTTTATAGCAGAAATTTAGTGTTATTAAGTAGATTAGTGCTAGTTTAGATAAATTTGAGTAAGATTTGGCCAAGAGATGTTTTCGAATGTTAGAGTAACCTTATTAGGTATGTTTGAGACCAGTTAACCCCAGAATACCCCATATTTCCAGTTACTTACCTGAAAGTTTCGACTTGGTGTAAATTAGCAATTTTGTCGACTTTGTGGCCTTTCTGGAAACTGCTACAACCCGAGGTACCCTAAAATAAAATTGACTTGGCAGTGAGATGTGCAGGCCGGTAGAAGCCAACACCCAAAACCTTAGCCCCAACCTCCATTTTCTGGCCGCATATATATTCCCCCTGGCCGTAATTTGCGGCCATAGCAAAGGAAAATCCCCTCATTTTTGGTGCACGGCTCTTTTACCTGTAAACTTGACCCTGGGTATGTCTAGTTTTGTCTGGTTCCAACCAGGGTAGAATCTGGGTTGATTTTCTTAAGTTGGCACATGATTTACGACTTGTTTTCGTATGGATTTTGGTATTCAATGATTCGTTTCTGTCGGGTGGCGTTTGAACGCCAACGGCAGAGGGTTATTGGCTGTGTTTGCACACGAGGCTACAGGTTTTTACCTATGGGCGTAGCGTGCACCATTTTGGTTTCCGACATGGTTTTCATGTGTTTTAGCGTGAGATATCTTTGTAGGTACCCCACGTGGCGTCGAAGCGTTAGAGATGCAAATGGCGACATCAGCACCGACGCGCATAAAGAAAGGCGAGTAGATTTATATCTACGGGGAGAAGTCGGGTGGATGGCGTATAGCACCCCCGCAATTCGTCGTGATGTATACGGATGCGTATACACACATATAATTATCTTATGTTGTTTTTGGAAATTATTGATGTTTAGGATGGATAATTGGTGTGTTGGATTGGTGAAAGGTTACGAAACCCTAGAGTAGTGGGAGCACTACACACACATACATATTTGCATACATCCTTATTTCATATACGGGATTCTATATAGTTTTGTGGTCACATGGGTATGGGATTATATGTTCACACACGGATTTGAGGATGATGCATAGGATTGAGATTAGTCGATGATATTTGATTCGAGATTATGATCTCGGTTATATGGTAAAATTCATATTTAAGATATCGGTGATATGGTAAAATTCATATTTAAGATACGTCTTGATGCTTTAGCTGATTTTGGGATGACGATGCCATGTGCATAGTGATATTTTTATAAAATGATCGACATGTGATTATGTTACGAGATATGATATGATATGATATGATAAGAAAATCATGATAGGCCGCATTCGGCGATGTTCACTCCTTGTGATGATATATGATGATGATATCGATTTATACGAGACTGTCGATCAGTAGTCAGATCATAATTATAGTGATGATATTAGCTTTGTACTAGATGTAGGTCAGTACCCGAATTATGATATTTGATAAAGAGAATACCAGATGAATGATATGATGAATGTGATATTGACCCGTACCCAGATTTGGGGATGCCGTACGACGGATTTACGTACAAGCTATAATTTGATGTTTGATCCGCCCTCTTGACTTGGGAATAATCGATTATAGAGATATGGTATCGGATGTGATATTATCGAGGCGGGATCACCGACTATATATATATACATATGTATCGACTCAGAGGTTAGGCGGTTTCCCTTACCTGCAGTTAGCCTATTAGCTCGGCCCTATACTTGGGGTAGTTGTATGACTCTTATGACATAAGATGCAGTGTAGCTACCCCTGTGTTTAGTATTCAGCTCCCGCATATTATTATTGTTGTTCCGCATCGCATACTGTTGTGATTCATATTCCATTATTGATATCATGCTGTCAGGACACTAGCAGCATTACCGATGATGCGTATGTACAACGTACACTTATTTTCCGGCTGACACACATCTTCATCGGTAATTGCCATGTCACGTACACTAAGAAAATATTATTGCTTGATTTAGCTTTTTAGCTAGTAGTGACATGATATTAGTGTACTTGCCATATATGCCAGCTTGGCATTGTAGTTATTACTTGTCACTTCATGCACACTGTTATTCATTATATGCTGCATTCATGGATTCTCATGCTTACATTCATGATTTTACATGCTATTGATGATTCGGATCTCTATGATATTTTCTAGATTTGGGTGAAAAACCGCAAAACTTATATAAACTGATTTCTCTCTTTTTAAATAAAAAGTGCGGTTTTCCCATGATGTATGAGTCGTCCACCATGAGTTTGCTGATGGATTTCGAGACCCGATTCGAGGAGGCGGATGAACCGTTTCGGGTACATGGTGGGCCCGGTGCGGTACCCGAAGGCAAGAAGATTGCAGGAGACGGCGTTGAGCCTGGCAGGGGAGCACTACCGACCGGTGATATTACCCGACGCGTCGGATATCCGGAGGATACCGTCGTGGTCATGAGATGGATGGTAGGGGCCGGTCTGGACTGACGGCGCCCTAGATATTATGATTGAGACATTGAGATTCTGAGGTATTGAGGTACAGAGGTTATGACACTGAGATATCGAGATATTGGGATTTATATTTTGTGCCGATGCTTGGAACTGTTTATGCTGATTTCATTTATGATACCTCATTTTAAAATTACAGAAATATCACAAATTTATGAAAGCAGTTTTCTTCAGTACATGCATTCTGTTTCATGCATTCATACCTCGTCCATATGATATATTGCTACCTGAGGCACTGACACAGCCATATGGGATTTACACTTGGGTTAGATATTTACCCTAGTCATTGTTATAGACTGCTGGTTATATATTTGAGGATTATATATTTTGATCGTATGACCTAGGATTGCATCATACATGCGATTTTCTGTTCGTAGATCTTTTTCTACTCACGAGTTGGCAACTCACCCCCGTTGTGCCCCAGTTTCTTGCAGGTGTTGCCGTACAGGTTTCATTACGGCTTTGCGGGCACTACTTCCTTCGGGTGACTTGCTAGTAGGTGGGTTATTTGTATCATACCCATCATTATACATTGTATATTATATTTCAGTTGTATCTAGAAGTTCCATCAACCAAACATGTACTTAAATGAGATAGCGACCGGTTATGTTTATTCTTTCGACCTTAGAGTCGCGCGATATATTTCTGTGGATTTTGTGCTGTTTGAGTTTCCTTCTCTGTTGTGATCCTCGCCTTTAGGCGTTGTATATTATATTGCTAGCTGGTTGACTTATAGTGGTTTTCCTACACTCTACTACTTTTCTTGGTTTGGATTTCTGGGCTCGGCTTACTTAGAGCGCATGCGTCTTGCGACGTTCGTGGCCTAAGTGCCGGTCATGTTCCGTACTTTCGGGTCGTGGCATCCTTGGTGAGTGGATCCGCCGTGCTCTATCAGATACATAGAGGTTTCTTTCTGATGGATGACCTCGATCTCCAGGCGATCAACTATCTCCCGGATCAGGTGATACCTCCTCAAAATATGCCTGGAACGCTGATGGGACCTGGGTTCCTTGGCCAAGGCCACTGCTCCATTGTTATAACAATCCAATGGTATTGGACGCTCAGTGGATGGAACCACACCAAGTTCAGTTATGAACTTCTTCATCCACGCATCTTCTTTGATAGCATCATTGGCAGCGATGTATTCAGTCTCCATCGTCGAGTCTGCAACGGTTTCCTGTTTGGAACTCTTCCAACCAACTGACACTCTATTAAGGGTAAAGACAAATCCCGAGTGCGACTTAGAGTCGTCCTTATCACTTTGGAAGCTCGAATCGGTAAAGGACTCCACTTGGAGTTCTCCGTTACCATACACTAAGAATATCTCTTTAGTACTTGTGAATGTTCTTCACAGATGTCCAGTGACTCTCTCCAAGATCTTCTGGATACTTACTCACTACACTTAGTGAGTATGATACATCGGGTCCGGTAAACAACATCGCATACATGATAGAGCCTACTGCCGAAGCATAGGGTATCCCTTGCATGCGAGCTCTCTCCAAATCAGTCTTGGGAGACATCTCTTTGGAGAGAGTGAGTTCTGAGATCGTGGGTAAAAACCCACGCTTGGATTCTTCCATACTAAACCTCTTTTGTATGGTGTCAATGTACCTGGATTTGGACAATCCCAGTATCCGTTTAGATCTATCTCTATAGATCTTAATCCCTAAGATGTATATTCTTTTGCGGGGCGCATCCAGGTTGCGGTTGTAGCCACCGTTATATTATTTATTTTTACTGTTTTTTGCTCCTAGGATAGACCCAAGGCGGGGTACACAAACTACCGGGTACGTTGAAGTGTTTAGTGGCCTACTCACGTTGTTGAAGGAGACTGCTTCACTTCGGGTACTTGGCGGGTAGTTTGCCGTACCCGTAGGGGTCTAGGGTTAGGGTAATGGCTATTCATCACAATTGTGTAATCCGTCATTTATTGCAGGCTCAAAGCAAATGCGGATTGCTAGTATATCCAATAAAGTTCATCTGTGATCTGGAATGCTTATTATTGCGTCTGACGAATTTACAATATCTATATATGATAGCTATTAGACGTCACTTATGTTTTACACCCGCGCTAGCCCAGCCCTCGCTTTGTCGTTAGTTAACTAACCTAACGGGTGATGACGGGACCCCATGGCGAATGCAGATGGCATAAGAGGACGTGGTATTTTCATTGTTTTCTGCAATGATAGGATAAATGATGGGACGCATTATTATAATGCAAAGAAAATAAACCATATTTTAATTGTTGGAACAAATTTAAAAGAAACCACTCGGTTATTTTAAAAGAGCAGAATTTTAATTACGGATCTTTAACCACTCCTTTTAAAAAGCTATCAGGTTCCTTCGATTATATCAAGCTCACTACGTTCACGGTTTTTACCAAAACCAGTCGTAGCCCTCCGTCATTTCTTATGGATTGTCAGTAGTATTCATGCTATGTTTGTTGGCTTCCGTCAAGGCATAGTGCTTGGTAGCTGCTGGGGTATTCATTTGTTGCATAGATAGATGGGTTGGTTTAGGACAATCGTATTACCTTGTTGGCTTTCGTCAAGGGTATGTACGGGTGAGTTAAAATTAACAAGACAATGATGGGCAGAACTTGACATGTGACTTATGATTTATTGGCTTTCGTCAAGGTCATAAGAGCATGGGGCAAAAATCCACATCGGGAGTTTCTAAAGAAACTGAAACTTGCTATTGTTGCATACCATTTGGAGTTTGATGAATGTTGGTAGGATTCCTTCAAGATTATCATACGATGATATTTGGATCCCGATCCTACTGTGAGTACATGCTACTTATCAGGAGATTCATCACTTAACGATCAATGCTATAAACCAAGTACGTGCCTAGAAAGGTGTCAGTGGGGCTACGCCCCCAGAGAAAAGAGGTTATTTAATTAAGGAACTTCGCGAAAGCGTTGGAAAACCTCCCTCGAAATATCGACATTGACCTGGCTGAACGGTTAAGCAAGAATTGTACGGTGAGAATAGTCCTGGCTAATTCTTCTTTTATGGTTTGAAGAGGGATTCGAGAAACAGTGGGAGCCATCGTGTTTAGATAAATTAAAAATCACTCTAAACTTGTAATAGCATCATGCTAATTCTTCTCTCTCTCTCTCTTAAAATTGCAGCGACCTTGTGACCACACATAGGTTACATTTAGATAACAATTTGACTGAATCTGACTTATTTGACTGGCAAAGGTTTGTCCAGATGTCCATTGCCTATGACAAGCTGGACCAGCCTATTACTACTCAAAATCCCACCGTCCCAGGTCCAGTTTCCACCGTCACGGATATGGATATCCGCCAGACAAGGGAAAAGGATAAAGCGAAAGCCAAATGCCTCGTGTTAGCTTCAGTTGATGGTGTATACCAGAAGCAGCATGAGAAGATGGACTCAGTTTTCATCTTTCTCCATAACAAAGATTTATATGGAGAGCAATCTTATATCGCAAGATATGAGACCTCGAACGAATTAATTCAAGCAAGGTTGTCTTTCGGGTCATCTGTAGGGGACAACGTCCTTACAATGACCTGCTGTATTGATGAGCTCCAGGACCTGGAGACCACGTTGGGAAACGAGTCAGATACTGACTTGATTCTACAGTCACTGCCTTCTACCCTGAAGGAAACTAGGGAAGTAGAAGGAAAGAGAAGGGAAAATGTTTTAGGACTGAATGTAGTGAAAGAGGAACGTTCCTATTGTTATAGGATTGGGCATAGGCAGAAAGATTGCAGGGCTTTAGAAGCCAGTAGCCAGGATACGAAGCATGTTGTGGCTTCAGCCTCAAGTATATTTGTTATTGAGAACTATTTGTCAATTAACTCTACTTTCTGGGTACTCGATACCGGAGCAGGATCACATATCTGTAATTCATTACAGGCTCTGAGAAACCGTAGGGTTATCAGGATAGGTAATATGACCCTCAGGGTTGCTAATGGAATGAGCATGAATGCTGAATCCGTAGGGGAATATCATATTGGACTGACAACTGGGCAGATATTGATTCCGCGTAACTGTTTTTATATACCAGGTACAACTTGTAATATCATATCTGTATCCTTACTTTCTAAAGAAGGATATGATTTTACTTTTATAAGCGATGTGGTTCACATCCACCTAAATCAAGTTATGATTGGGTCAGGTACATTAAAAAACGGGATATACGTATTAAATCAAGCTCAGGTTTTCAGTGTCCAGAACACACTTAAAAGAAGTCTCCAGAATTAAATCAGGCTTTCTTGTGGCATTGTAGACTGGGTCACATCAATGAGAGAAGGTTAACTAAGTTACATAAAGAAGGATATTTGAATCCGTTCCAATATCAATCTTATGCTACTTGTGAATCTTGTCTCATAGGAAAAATGACAAAAACTCCGTTTACTGGACATCGAGTAAGAGCAAGCGAGCTCTTGGGGCTCGTACACAGTGATGTGTGCGGACCAATGTCTACACATGCGCGAAGCGGTTATTCTTACTTCATTACTTTTTCGGATGACTTTTCGAGGTACGGATATATCATCTTAATGAAACATAAATCTGAAGCCTTTGAAAAATTCCAGGAATACAAGAATGAAGTAGAAAACCAAACAGGCAAAAGTATCAAAACACTGAGATCTGATCGAGGTGGTGAATACTTAAGTGCCGAGTTCCTAGGTTTCTCAAAAGAGAATGGAATTCTTTCTCAACTTACTCCTCCATACACACCACAACATAACGGTGTATTGGAGAGACGGAACCGAACCCTATTGGATATGGTTCATTCCATGATGAGTAACGCTGAGTTACCGCGATCATTCTGGGGATATGCACTAGAATCAGCTGCATATCTTTTGAACCGAGTTCCGACCAAGACTGTGCCTACCACACCATATCAGATGTGGTGTGGGAAGAAACCCTGTCTTAAGTATCTTAAGACATGGGGATGTCCAGCTTTTGTAAAAAGCAGCATGCGGACAAGCTCGAAGCACGCTCAGTAAAATGCAAATTTGTGGGATATCCAAAGAACTCCAAGGGATATTATTTCTAATACGCAGAGGAACAAAAGGTCTTTGTTTCTCTTCATGCCTGCTTCTTGGAAACTGAGTTTTTAGAAAATCAGAAGAGTGGGAGCGCAATAGAACTGGAAGAAATTCCAGAACCACAAGCTATTACTGAAACCTTGGTAGAACAAGAAGGTTCAGGAGAAAAGGACATCCCGACGCCACTCCGCAAGAGTAGTAGGAAATCTCATCCACCCGAGAGATACTACGGTTTTCTCATAGACGGGGATAGAGAGGATTGCACTATTGACTATGATGAGCCTACTAGCTTCCAGCAAGCCATTCAGAGCGGTGACTCAGTAAAATGGCAGGATGCAATGCGGACCGAAATGGAGTCGATGTACACTAACAAAGTATGGACTTTGGACATTGCTCCAGATGGGGTAAAACCCGTAGGATGCAAATGGATCTTTAAAAAGAAGATTGGTGTAGATAGACAGGTTGAAACCTATAAGGCTAGACCTGTTGCAAAGGGCTTCCGTCAAAGACCTGGTTTGGAATATGACGAAACCTTTTCTCCGGTGGCTATGCTCAAATCCATTCGGGTCCTTCTTGCTATAGCTGCCTTCCACGATTATGAGATCTGGCAGATGGACGTAAAGACTGCCTTTCTAAATGGAAATTTGGAAGAGAGCGTCTATATGGATCAGCTAGAGGGATTCATTCAGAGTGGGAGCAGCGGTAAAGTATGCAAGCTACTTAAGTCCATTTATAGACTAAAGCAGGCATCGCGGAGTTGGAACATCTGTTTTGATGATGCTGTCAAAGAATTTGACTTTATCAAAAATCCAGATGAACCTTGGATATACAGTAAGATTGTAGGGAGAGCTGTAGTATTCCTCGTCTTGTACGTGGATGGCATTCTCCTAATAGGAAATGATATTCTTATGTTACAGTCAGTCAAAAGATTCTTGTCGCATAAATTCTCCATGAAAGACCTGGGTGATGCCACCAACATTCTGGGGATCTGAATCTATCGTGATAGATCAAAAAGGATGTTGGGACTTTCGCAGTCCAGGTACATAGACACCATAGAGAAGAGATTCGGTATGGATGATTCTAAGCGCGGTAACCTACCGGCTTGTCACGGAATCACCCTCTCCAAAGAGATGTCTCCCAAGACTGATTTGGAAAGGGATCGCATGTCGATTATACCCTACGCTTCTGCGGTAGGCTCTATAATGTATGTGATATTATGTACCAGACCAGATGTAGCATACGCATTGAGCATTGTAAGTCGGTATTAGGCAAACCCAGGGGATAAGCACAGGATAGCAGTAAAGAACATTCTTAAGTACCTGAGGAGGACTAAGGAGATGTTCTTGGTGTATGGCGGAAAAGACCTCTAGATCCAGGCCTTTGCTGACTCCAGCTTCCGGAGTGACAAGGATGACTCCAAGTCCATGTCGGGTTATGTCTTTACCCTCAATGGAGGGGCGGTCTGTTTGGAAGAGTGACCGTTGCTGACTCAACAATCGATGCGGAGTACATAGCAGCTTGCGATGCCGCAAAAGAAGCTGTCTGGATGAAAAAGTTCCTCACAGAACTTCAGGTGGTTCCTACCAGTGTTGATCCAATACCTCTGTATTATGACAACAACGGCGCTATAGCTTTAGCAAAGGAACCCAGGTCCCATCAGAAATCCAGACACATCTTAAGGCGGTATCACCTGATCAGGGAGATTGTACATCGCCGGGAGATCGAGATAAAGAGAGTAGAGACGGAGAATACCATTGCTGATCCATTCACAAAGGCCATTCCTCAGACGCAGTTCGAGAGGCTATTCGAGGTGATAGGTCTACGATATGCCAGCTCATGGCCCTAGTGCAAGTGGGAGATTGTTAGTGTATATGCCCTAGGGGCCATTATTGTTTCATACTTGTATGTATATTACTTAATGGAAGCTTGGGATATTCATAGTTGTATATACAGTCTTGCTAAAAATGGTAGTATGCTACTTGGTTTGTGTCTACTTTAATATGTGAATATGTTTCTTGTAACGTATCACTTATACATATTAGTAGAGCCCATAGGATCTTTGCTTGATTACCAGCATTGTGATGGCAGTCACACTAGTGGGGGCTGAGTAGTCTGTAAGCAACATCCTATACAGGTCCCTGGTCATTAGATTATCGATATAGGGCATCGATATTCCGGAGTAGACTAAGTGTGTACGCTTCTCATCCCAGTTAGGGAGATGGTTTGTCCTACAGCCATCAGTACGTTGTACTGGAGATAGTATATAGGTGGTCGTTAGGTTACGGGTACACCGGACATGACTCGCAAGGCAACTGTTGGTTGGTATTATACCAATCGTCAGTTAATAGTTCCCAGGTGACATGAGTACAGCATAGTCCGCAGACTTGACACTGCTACTTTGCCTCGAGTGTGTCCCACTGTTCTTAGATTGCTACCCTACCATAGCTCAAAGGAGTCGTGCAAACAGGTAGCAGTTGAGTGCAGTCCCGAGCATTTGGAGGCAGTGGCGGTTAGATAGGATTCGTCTCTCCCGGTATTGAGAGTTGATATCGCGCTGTGTCAGAGAGCCATTACGTAAAGTCCCTGGCCAGGGCAAGCGAGATTTACTGGTAGGTTCCAGTAGTTTCTCAGAGTGTAATGGGCTACGCTCCGACATGACTTATACCGCTATTAGAGGACTGAAGCTTGCCGCCCCCTAGGCTTGATATGCGATACTCTTAGACGAACAGACCGGACTGTATGGAGATTGTCACATCAGGCTCAGTAGGAGTTCGGATGGGTTTCCTCATCGGCCTTCTTATCGACATCTACCTGGGGACCGTTACGTACAGCTAGTGCCGCTTGCGGTCTGTGGTTAAACCCACTGCCAGCGTAGTGTCGAGTCTTTAGAGTCCCACACAGAGGGTTTCCCTGCTCCAGGCGAAATGATATAGAGGTCGTATGGTTTTACGACAAGGGTTCGGACGCATACGTGTGTTTACGCACGTACGACGTTCGGACAGTTTTTACTAGTCGGCTTTGGTTTAAGCCAGTTTCTAGTATCAGGTTATTGGATTTATACAGTCTAAAGTTTTTCCGTGTTTTCACTGATTGGAAGGGCGTTCTCGTAATTTTCCGGGAAGCTTCTAGAACCATGGTGACTTGGGGGTTAAGGTGGCATTTGCATTAATTGGATTAGTGAGTCATGTAGTGATTCATAAGTTGAGTTAATGATTCATTTAATATTTTATATTACTCATGTGATGAATCACTTAGTGCATTAATGAAACATGGTGATAATTCATTGTTTGTTATTTACTAAATATTATCATATGTTTCATATATACACAAATGACTTCATTCATCCAAAAGGATTTCTCATCATCGCCTTCTCTCTCCTCAAGCTCTCTCATTCTTGAAACCCTAACCCTAACCTCTCATGTGTTGAGATCAAGGGTTAGCTAGACTAATACATACATAACCTCACTCTATATCCCCTAGGTAGCTTAGATTAGCACTTTGAGCAACCTAGTTATCTCAAGTTAGAGATCAAGCTTGACGTAGGAGCTCTCGAGTGGATCGTCTTTGATTCGAGGAGGCCGTTGAGGTGCCGATGTTCCAAGGAGCCTACAAGGAGTGGAGGACAGCGATGAAGACCTGAAGGACAAGTAACGTGAGGTATAACTTCGAATCCGAGTAGTTTAACCTCTCGTAGTTTTCTAGTAAAGGTTTAGATACGATTCATGCGCTCAAGTCCGTGTTATGAAGCTTTGATAATCGTTATTCATATATTCGTCCTTCTCGCAAGTTCGTGGGGTGCGTGACATGGACTTACAGGAGGCATCCCCTAGATCTTTCATTGAGAATCTTTGTGATAAGAAGAGCTTGACCGAGTGCAGCATAGGAACATCATTTCCTATCAAGAGTATGTCATCCACGTACAATACGAGGAAGACAAATTTACTCTCTGCAACCTTCTTATATATGCAAGGTTCATTTACATTTTTGATGAAGTCAAACTCTTTGACTACAACATCAAAACAGATGTTCCAAATCCGCGATACTTGCTTTAACCCGTAAATGGATTTAAGCAGCTTGCACACCTTGCCGCTGCTCCCATTGTCCACGAAGCCCTCTGGCTGAGTCATGTACACGCACTCTTCTAAATCACCATTTAGAAAGGCGGTCTTAACATCCATTTGCCAGATTTCATAGTCATGGTATGCAGCGATGGCAAGCAGGATCCGGATGGACTTAAGCATAGCCACTGGAGAAAAGGTTTCATCATAGTCCACACCTGGTCGTTGACGAAAACGTTTTTCAACAAGTCTAGCTTTGAAAGTCTCAACTTTTCCATCTACACCAAGTTTCTTCTTAAAGATCCATTTTCTCCCAATGGGTTTTACCCCTTCACGAGCAACATCCAAAGTCCATACTTTGTTGGTGTACATGGATTCCATCTCGGATCGCATTGCATCGAGCCATTTCACAGAGTCCCCACTCGTGATGGCTTGCTC
Source organism: Agapanthus africanus (assembly GCA_030015575.1). Taxonomy (NCBI): domain Eukaryota; kingdom Viridiplantae; phylum Streptophyta; class Magnoliopsida; order Asparagales; family Amaryllidaceae; genus Agapanthus; species Agapanthus africanus. Next base: position 290,022,228 of record CM057347.1, on the reverse strand, counting down.
AAAGCTAGTTGGGTCATCATCATGCATGATGCAATCCTTGCTCCCACCGTCTACGAGAAAATCGTAGTATCTCTTAGGTGGATGAGGAACCCTACTAGATCGACAAAGTGGCTGGGGTTCATTGGGAACTACTGAATGCTAGTTCCAATAAATCATCAGTTGCAGTTTGTGCCGCTGGAACTTCTTCCAGCTCTACCTCTGCGCCACTAATTTCTTTTACAAGAAATTCCTTTTCTAAAAAGGTGGCGTATTGAGAAACAAACACCTTTTGCTCCTCAGTGTGGTAGAATATATATCCATAGGAATCCTTTGGATATCCCACAAAATTACATAAAGATGATCTTGCCTCGAGCTTGTCCGGATTTTGCTTTTTAACATAGGCCGGACAACCCCATATCTTAACTCGTTTAAGAGATGGTATCTTCCCATTCCATATCTCATATGGCGTGGTAGGCACCGATTTTGATGGAACTCTATTCAATAGGTATGCGGCTGTCTCCAACGCATATCCCCAAAAGGAAATAGGCAACTCGGCGGTGCTCATCATAGAGCGCACCATATCTAATAGGGTGCGATTCCTCCGCTCCGACACACCGATGTGCTGTGGTGTATATGGAGGAGTAAGCTGAGAGAGAATCCCGTTCTCTTTTAGATAGTCACGAAATTCCATGTTCAAGTATTCTCCTCCCCAATCGGATCGTAGGATTTTAACACTTTTACCTATTTGGTTCTCTACTTCTGATTTATATTCCTTGAATTTCTCAAAAGCTTCAGACTTGTGTTTCATCAGGATCACATATCCGTATCTTAAGAGATCGTCAGTGAATGTAATAAAGTAGGAAGAACCATTCCTGGCATGTATAGACATGGGACCACATACATCACTATGTATCAGTCTTAAGAGTTCCGTAACTCTTTCTCCGTGTCCACTAAACGGAGTTTTGGTCATCTTGCCTTTGAGACATGACTGGCAAGTGTCATAAGATGAAAATTCGAACGAATTCAAATATCCATCCTTATGTAACTTAGCTAGTTGTGTCACGTTGATATGACCTAGTCTACAATACCACAAGAAGGAATCGTTCATTTTTGAACTTTTCCTCTTGTGTGTGTTTTGTACGTTCAGAAATGTGGTTTGATCTAGAACGTATATGCCATTATTTAACGAGCCTGATCCAATAAACTTTTGATTTAGGAAGATGTTCATAACATTATCCTGTACTACAAAATTATATCCCTCTTTACTTAATAAAGAAACTGATATAAGATTGCATATCAGGGTCGGAATGTAATAGCATTCGTTCAGAATCAATGTATTACCATTTGGAAATACAAGGTGATATTCGCCAACTGCTTTGGCTGCAACATTTGCCCCATTCCCTACTCTTACGGAATGATCACCCATTCCCAGTTCTCTACCTTTCTGTAGCCCATATAACATGTTACATATGTGGGATCCTAACCCGGTATCTAATACCCAGGATATAGAGTGTACTGAGAAACAGTTCTCTGTTACTAACACACCCGAAGAAGATGCATCAACATGCTTATTGTTCGTTTGGGTGGCGTGGAAATCCGAATAAATTCCTATTTCCTGCTCAGACTTATAACAATTATAAGTTGGAGCGGAACCAACGTTCCCCTGCTCAGCATAAAAAGCGGGTTCGGTCAATACATCCATATTATTATCTTGATTAAGGCCTGACATGGTCTCTAACTGGAGAGAGAGAGAAGAAAACTCAGCGTATGCTCTGTTAGTGTTTATACCCTAAAGGCATTTACTGTATCATACTAGTTTGTATATTACTTAATGGAAGCTTGGAATATTCACAGTTGTATTGACAGTCTTGCTAAAAATGGTAGTATGCTACTTGGTTTGTGTTTACTTTAATATGTGCATATGTTTCGTTTAACGTATCGCTTATACATATTAGTAGAGCCCTTAGGATCTTTGCTTGATTACCAGCGTTGTGATGGCAGTCACACTAGTGGGGGCTGGGTAGTCTATAAGCAACATCCTATATAGGTCTCTGGTCGTAGGATTATCGAGACAGGGCATCGATACTCCGGAGTAGACTGGTGTATACGCTTCTCATCCCAGCATAGGGAGATGGTCTGTCCCGCAGCCATCAGTACGTCGTATTGGAGATAGTTTGCAGGTGCTCGTTAGGTTACGGGTACACCGGACAGGACTCGCCGGGATCTGCAGGTTGGTTTTATACCCATCGTCAGATAGCAGTTCTCAGGTGACATGAGTACAGCTTAGTCCGTCGACTTGACACTGCTACTTCGCCTCGGGTGTGTTCCCGCTGTACTTAGATTACTACCCTATCACGGCTCAAAGGAGTCGTGCAAACAGGTAGTAGTTGGGTGCAGTCCCGAAGCACTTGGAGGCAGTGGCGGTTAGACAGGATTCGTCTCTCCCTGTATTGGGGGTTGATATCGCGCTGTGTATGGAGAGCCATTATGCAAAGTCCCTGGCTAGGCCAAGCGAGATTTACTGGTAGGTTCCAGTAGTTTCTCAAGGTGTAATGGGCTTCACTCCGACACGACTTATACCGCTATTAGGGGTCTGACGTTTACCGCCCCCTAGGCCCGATATGCGATAGTCCTAGACGAACAGACCGGACTGTACGGAGATTGTCACATCAGGCTCAGAAGGAGTTTGGATGGGTTTCCTCATCTTCCTTCTTATCGACATCTACGTGGGGACCGTTACGTACAGCTAGTACCGCTTGCGGCCTATGGTAAAACCCACTGCCAGCGTAGTGTCGAGTCTTTAGTGTCCCACACAGAGAGTTTCCCTGCACCGGGCAAAAGGTGTAGAGGCCGTATGGTTTTACGGCAGGGCCGCGATCACTTACGTACACTTGTGCACGTATTATGATTGGGCAGATAATACTAGCAGGTTTTGGTTTAAGCCAGATTCTAGTATTATATAGATGGATTTATTCAATCAAAGATTATCCGTGTTTTTTGGAAATACGGATAGGAGGGGCAGTCTCGTAATTTGTCGGGAAGCTTCTTGAAGAAGATGACTCATTTGTATTTATTTCTTTTTATATTAAACACAAATGTGGTGGAGAGATGAGTTATAAGTTTTCATTAAATGCTTAATGACTCATGAGGTGATTCACCATTTAGGATTAAATGAAGCTTACAAGATATTTCTAGATATTTATCAAAGAGATATTTTTGTTTGCTTGATATTATTCTTTCATGAATTATTATTCATATCATTATCACAAAAGCTTTCTATCTCCTCAAGTCTTCATCTTCTTCCTCAAACCCTAAAAGCTTTCATGAGTTGAGAATCCTAGGGTTTAAGTGACTAAGTAATCTATCTAATTACTCTACACCCTCTAGGACTTCTAGATTAGCGATCTAGAAGCCGTAGTTATCTCAGATTCGAGATAGGAGCTCGGACTATAGACTCTCGGGTGGATCGTCTTTGACTCGAGGAGGCCGTTGAGGTGCTCATGTTCCATAGAGCCTACGAGGTACGGAGGATAGTGATGAAGACCCGAAGGACAAGTAATGGGAGGTATAACTTCGAATCCGAGTAGTTAAACCTCTCGTAGTTTGCTAGTAATGGTTTAGACACGATCCGTGTGCTCAAGTCCGTGTTACGAAACTTTGATAATTGTTTTTCATATATTCCGCCTCCCCGCAAGCTCGTGGGGTGTGTGACATGGACTTACTGTGGTATCAGAGCCTACTAATCCTTTACTAGCTTGTTAGTAACTAATTAGAACTTCGATCGTCGGAAAAACATAACCCCGGACCCCTCAAGTTTCTGTCAATTTTAAACGTGTCGAAAATATTATTTGATAGGTATGAAAATTCACAGCATGGAATTATAAGACTAATGGAGAAATACAAGGAGCTAACTCGTTTAGACTGCCGCGGAAGCGCGGCGGATAGGTGCGATCCGCCGTGGATCCGCGGCCGAGTCAACTCAGAGTTGACTCGTATTTTCACAGTAACTCTTATTTTGTGGTGTTTTGTTTCCCTTTATATTCTGTTTCTACCCAGGTTATTTCAGTGCTGGCTTGCACATGGGGTAGAGACGGAAAAAGGTTGTCGATCGAAATTCTAAGTTATTTGCTAATCAAGTTTTATCTGTGTTGTTTAGTGTGTTCGTAAACCTTCCCTAATTGCTAGTATGTCGGTTAGCAGGGGGTTGCATATTTCTGTAATGGTTTTTACTGGTTTGTGTATATGAACTTGATTGGATCATTGTGATGATTAGCCGGGGTTTGAGATGAGTTTTTATATTCTTTCATTCGATATAAATTGTAATATGATTTAATATTCTTTTGCGGGGCATATCCGGGCTGAGGTTGTAGCCACCGTTGTATTATTTCATTTACTGTTTTATGGTCCTAGGATAGACCCAAGGTGGGGTGCACAAATTACCGGGTACTTTGAAGTGTTTAGTGGCCTACTCACGTTGTTGAAAGAGACCGCTTCACTTCGGGTACTTGGCGGGTAGTTTGCTGTACCCGTAGGGGTCTAGGGTGGGGTAATGGCTATTCATCACAACTGTGTAATCCGTCTTTCGTTGCAGGCTCAAAGGAAACGCGGATTGATTGTATATCCAATAATGTTCATCTGTGATCTGGAATGCCTATTATTGCGTCTGACGAATGTACAATATCTATATATGATATCTATTAGGCGTTACTTATGTTTTACACCCGCACTAGCCCAGCCCCCGCTCTGTCGTTAGTTAAGTAACCTAACGGGTGAATGACGGGACCCAGCGGCGAATGCGGATGGCATAAGAGGACGTTGTATTTTCGTTGTTTTCTGCAATGATAGGTTAATTGATGGGACGCATTATATTAATGCAAAGAAAACAAACCAAAGTTTAATCGTTGGAACAAATTTAAAAGAAACCACTCGGTTATTTTAAAAAAGAGCAGAATTTTTAATTGCGGAGCTTTAACCACTCCTTTTAAAAAGCTATCAGGTTCCTTCGATTATATCAAGTTCACTACGTTCACGGTTTCGCCAAAACCAGTCGTAGCCCTCCGTCATTTCATATGAATGGTCAGTAGTATTCAAGCTATGTTTGTTTGGCCCTTAGTCAAGACATAGTGATTTGTAGCTGCTGGGGTGTTCACATGTAGCATAGATAGATGCGTTGGTTTAGGACAGTCGTATTACTTTGTTTGGCCCTTAGTCAAGATTATATACGGGTGGGTTCAGATTAACAAGATAATGATGGGTAGAACTTGAAATGTGACTTATGATTTGTTGGCCCTTAGTCAAGGTCATAAGAGCATGGGGAAAAAATCCACATCAGGAGTTTCTAAAGAAACTGAAACTTGCTAGTGTTGCATAACATTTGGAGTTTGATGAATGTTGGTAGGATTCCTTCAGCATTATCACACGATGATATTTGGATCCTGATCCTACTGTGAGTATCCGCTACTCATCAGGAGATTCGTCACTTAACGATCAATGCAATAAACCAAGTAGGTGTCTAGAACAGTGTCAGCGGGGCTACGCTTCCAGAGAAAAGAGGTTATTTAATTAAGGAACTTCGCGAAAGCGTCGTAAAACCTCCCTCGAAGTACCGACACTAGCCTGGCTGAACGGTTAAGCAAGTATTGTACGGTGAGATTAGTCCTGGCTAATTCTTCTTTTATGGTTTGAGGGCGGATTTGAGAAACAGTGGGAGCCATCTAGTTTAGATAAACTAAAAACCAATCTAAACTTGCAAAAGCATCATTCTAAAGTGTTCCCTCTCTCTCTGATTGCAGCGACCTTGTGACCATGACTAGGTTACATCTAGATAACAAAATGACTGAATCTGACTTTTATGATTGGCAAAGGTCTGTCTAGATGTCCATTGCCTATGACAAGCTGGACCTTCCTATTACTACTCAAGCCCCCGCCGTCCCAGGTCCAGTTTCCACCGTCGCGGATATGGATATTCGTCAGACAGGGGAAAAGAATAGTCCAAATGCCAAGTGCCTCGTGTTAGCTTCAGTTGATGGTATATACCAAAAGCAGCACGAGAAGATGGACTTATTTTCCATCTTTCTCCATAACAAAGATTTATATGGAGAGCAATCTCATATCGCAAGATATGAGACCTCGAACAAATTGCTTCAAGCGAGGTTGGCTGTCGGGTCATCTGTAGGGGACGACGTCCTTACGATGACTAGCTATATTGATGAGCTCACGGACCTGGAGACTACGTCGGGAAACAGGTCATATGCTAACTTATTTCCATAGTCCCTACCCTCCACTTACACCCTGAAAGAAACCAGGGAGACACCCGCTCTGCTTAATGGGGGACCTTCTTCTTCTGCATCCAGGGCGAAAGCAAAGGGTGAAAAGAAGAAGACCTCCACAAAGCCGATATACGGTATCAGTAAAGTAGAAGGAAAGGGAAGAGCAAAAGTTTCGGGACTTGGTGTAGGTAAGGAGGGCTGTTCCTATTGTTATGGGAATGGGCATTGGCAGAAAGATTGTAGGGCTTTGGAAGCCAGTAGCCAGGATACGAAGCGTGTTGTGGCTTCGGCCTCGAGTGTGTTAGTGATTGAGAACTGTTTGTCAATTAACTCTTCTTCCTGGGTACTAGATACCGGATCAGGATCTCATATCTGTAATTCATTACATGCTTTGAGAAACCGTAGAGTTATCAGGGTAGGTGATTTGTCTCTCAGAGTTGCAAACGGAATGAGCATGGACGCTAAATCCGTGGGAGAATATCGCCTAGATTTGACAAGTGGGCAGATATTTATTTTACGTAACTATTTGTATGTACCTAGTTTGACTTGTAATATCATATCAGTATCCTCACTTTCGAGAGAGGGATATTACTTTACATTCGTAAGCGATGTAGTTCACATCTACCTAAATCAAGTTCTGATTGGGTCCGGTACATTAGATGACGGTATATATGTATTGAATCAAGCTCAGGTTTTCAATGTCCAGAACACACTTAAAAGAAAGTCTCCAGAAGTAAATCTGGCTTTCTTATGGCATTGTAGACTTGGTCACATCAATGAAACACGATTGACTAAGTGACATAGAGAAGGATATTTGAATCCGTTCGAATATTAATCTTATGCTACTTGTGAATCTTGTCTCATGGGAAAGATGACAAAGACTCCGTTTATTGGACACGGAGTAAGAGCGAGCGAGCTCTTGGGACTCGTACACAGTGATGTATGCGGTCCAATGTCTACACATGCAAGAGGTGGTTATTCCTAGTTCATTACTTTTACGGATGATTTCTCTAGGTATGGACATATCTTCTTAATGAAGCATAAGTCCGAGGCCTTTGAGAAATTCCGCGAATACAAGAATGAACTGGAAAAATAGACAGGCAAAAGTATCAAGACACTGAGATCTGATCGAGGTGGTGAATACTTAAGTGCCGAGTTCTTGGGATACTTAAAAGAGAATGGAATTCTCTCTCAGCTTACTCCTCCATACACACCATAACACAATGGTGTATCGGAAAGGCGGAATCGAACCCTATTGGATATGGTTCGTTCCATGATGAGTAAGGCTGAGTTACCGCGATCTTTCTGGGGTTATGCACTAGAATCAGCTGCATATCTTTTAAACCAAGTTCCAACCAAGACTGTACCTACCACACCATAACAGATGTGGAGTGGGATGAAACCCTGTCTTAAACACTTTAGGACATGGGGATGCCCAGCTTTTGTTAAAAAGCAGCATCCGGACAAGCTCGAGGCACGCTCAGTACAGTGTAAGTTTGTAGGATATCCAAAGAACTCCAAGGGATATTATTTCTATTACCCAGAAGAACAAAAGGCTTTTGTTTCTCGTCATGCCCACTTCTTGGAAGCTGAATTTTTAGAAAATCAGAAGAGTGGGAGCGCAATAGAACTGGAAGAAATTCCAGAACCACAAGCTGTTACTGAAAGTATGGTAGAACCAGAAGTTTCAGAAGAAAGGGACATACCAGCGCCTATCCGCAGAAGTAGTAGGCAGTCTCATCCGCCCGAGAGATACTACGGTTTTCTCATAGACGGGGATCGAGAAGATTGCATCATTAATAATGATGACCCTACTAGCTTCCAGCAAGCCATTCAGAGCGGCGACTCGGTAAAATGGATGGATGCAATGCGGACCGAAATGGAGTCCATGTACACTAACGAAGTATGGACTTTGGACATTGCCTTAGATGGGGTAAAATCCGTAGGATGCAAATGGATCTTCAGAAAGAAGATTGGTGTGGATGGACAGGTTGAAACCTATAAGGCTAGACTTGTTGCAAAGGGTTTTTGTCAAAGACCTGGTTTGGACTATGACGAAACTTTTTCTCCAGTGGCTATGCTCAAATCCATTCAGGTCCTTCTTGCCTTTGCTGCCTTCCACGATTATGAGATCTGGCAGATGGACGTAAAGACGGCCTTTCTAAATGGTAATTTAGAAGAGTGCGTCTATATGGATCAGCCAGAGGGATTCATTCAGAGTGGGTGCAGCGGTAAAGTGTGCAAGTTACTTAAGTCCATTTATGGACTAAAGTAGGCATCCCGGAGTTGGAACATCTGTTTTGATTATACTGTCAAAGAATTCGACTTTACCAAGAATCCAGATGAACCATGCATATACAGTAAGATTGTAGGGAGAGTTGTAGTATTCCTCGTCTTGTACGTGGATGACATTCTCCTAATAGGAAATGATATTCCTATGCTACAGTCAGTCAAAAGATTCTTGTCACAGAAGTTCTCCATGAAGGACCTGGGTGATGCCACCAACATTCTGGGGATCCAGATATATCGTGATAGATCAAAGTGGATGTTGGGACTTTCGCAGTCCAGGTACATAGACACCATATTGAAAAGATTGAGTATGGAAGATTCTAAGCGCGGTAACCTACCGGCTTGTCACGGAATCAACCTTTCGAAAGAGATGTCTCCCAAGACTGATTTGGAAAGGGATCGCATGTCGATTATACCCTACGCTTCTGCGGTAGGCTCTATAATGTATGTGATATTATGTACCAGACCAGATGTAGCATACGCATTGAGCATTGTAAGCCGGTATTAGGCAAACCCAGGGGATAAGCACAGGATAGCAGTAAAGAACATTCTCAAGTACCTGAGGAGGACTAAGGAGATGTTCTTGGTGTATGGCGGAAAAGACCTCTAGATCCAGGCCTTTGCTGACTCCAGCTTCCAGAGTGACAAAGATGACTCCAAGTCCATGTCGGGTTATGTCTTTACCCTCAATGGAGGGGCGGTCTGTTGGAAGAGTTCCAAGCAGGACACCGTTGCTGACTTAACGATGGAAGCGGAGTACATAGCTGCTTGCGATGCCGCAAAAAAAGCTGTCTGGATGAAGAAGTTCCTAACAGAACTTCAGGTGGTTCCTACCAGTGTTGATCCAATACCTCTGTATTGCGACAACAACGGCGCTATAGCTTTAGCGAAGGAACCCAGGTCTCATCAGAAGTACAGACACATCTTAAGGCGGTATCACCTGATCAGGGAGATCGAGGTAAAGAGAGTAGATACAGAGAATAACACTGCTGATCCATTCACAAAGGCCATTCCTCAGACACAGTTCGAGAGGCTATTCGAGATGATAGGTCTGCGATATGCTAGTACATGGCCCTAGTGCAAGTGGGAGATTGTTAGTGTTTATGCCCTAGAGGCCATTACTGTATCATACTAGTTTGTATATTAATTAATGGAAGCTTGGGATATTCACAGTTGTATTGACAGTCTTGCTAAAAATGGTAGTATGCTACTTGGTTTGTGTCTACTTTAATATGTGCATATGTTTCTTTTAACGTATCGCTTATACATATTAGTAGAGCCCTTAGGATCATTGCATGATTACCAGCGTTGTGATGGCAGTCACACTAGTGGGGGCTGAGTAGTCTATAAGCAACATCCTATACAGGTCCCTGGTCATAGGATTATCGAGACAGGGCATCGATACTCCGGAGTAGACTGGTGTATACGCTTCTCATCCCAGCATAAAGAGATGGTCTGTCCCACAGCCATCAGTACGTCGCACTGGAGATAGTATGCAGGTGCTTGTTAGGTTACGGGTACACCGGACAGGACTCGCCGGGAAGTGCAGGTTGGTTTTATACCAATCGTCAGATAGCAGTTCCCAAGTGACATGAGTACAACTTAGTCCTTCGACATGACACTACTACTTCGTCTCAGGTGTGTTCCCACTGTACTTAGATTACTACCCTACCAAGGCTCAAAGGTGTCGTGCAAATAGGTAGTAGTTGGGTGCAGTCCCGAAGCACTTGGAGGCAGTGGCGGTTAGACAGGATTCGTCTCTCCCGGTATTGGGGGTTGATATCGCGCTGTGTATGGAGAGCCATTATGCAAAGTCGCTGGACAGGACACGCGAGATTTACTGGTAGCTTCCAGTTGTTTCTCAAGGTGTAATGGGCTTCACTCCGACACGACTTATACTGCTATTAGTCTGACGTTTACCGCCCCCTAGGCCCGATATACGATAGTCCTCGATGAAGTGACCGGACTGTACGGAGATTGTCACATCAGGCTCAGTAGGAGTTCGGATGGGATTCCTCATCATCCTTCTTATCGACATCTACCCGGGGACCGTTAAGTACAGCTAGTACCGCTTGCGGCCTCTGGTTAAACCCACTGCCATCGTAGCGTCGAGTATTTAGAGTCCCACACAGAGAGTTACCCTGCACTAGGCAAAAGGTGTAGAGGCCGTATGGTTTTACGGCAGGGCCGCGATCACTTACGTACACTTGTGCACGTATTATGATCGGGCAGATAATACTAGCGGGCCTTGGTTTAAGCCAGATTCTAGTATTATACAGATGGATTTATTCAGTCAAAGATTATCCGTGTTTTTCGGAAATACGGATAGGAGGAGCAGTCTCGTAATTTGTCGGGGAGCTTCTAGAAGAAGATGACTCATTTGTATTTATTTCTTTTTAGATTAAACACAAATGAGGTGGAGAGATGAGTTGTAAGATTTCATTAAATGCTTAATGACTCATGAGGTGATTCACCATTTAGGATTAAATGAAGCTTACAAGATATTTCTAGATATTTATCAAAGAGATATTTGTATGCTTGATATTATTCTTTCATGAATTATTATTCATATCATTATCACAAAAGCTTTCTCTCTCCTCAAGTCTTCATCTTCTTCCTCAAACCCTAAAAGCTCTCATGAGTTGAGAATCATAGGGTTTAAGAGACTAAGTAATCTATCTAATTACTCTACACCCTCTAAGACTTCTAGATTAGCGATCTAGAAGCTGTAGTTATCTCAGATTCGAGATAGGGGCTCGGACTATAGACTCTCGGGTGGATCGTCTTTGACTCGAGGAGGCCGTTGAGGTGCTCATGTTCCATAGAGCCTACGAAGTACGGAGGATAGCGATGAAGACCCGAAGGACAAGTAACGTGAGGTATAACTTCAAATCCGAGTAGTTAAACCTCTCGTAGTTTGCTAGTAATGGTTTAGACACGATCCGCGTGCTCAAATCCGTGTTACGAAGCTTTGATAATTGTTTTTCATTTATTCCGCCTCCCTGCAAGCTCGTGGGGTGCGTTACATGGACTTACAAGCTCTTGCAAAGATCAGATTGGTTATTTATCTTATCTAATCGATGTTTCCCACTGCTATTCTCAAAATTTCCTTCAAACCTTTAAAAGGAAAATTCAGCCAGGATTAATTGCATTCTACAACTTCGCTAACCGTTCAGCCTGGCCAGTGCCGGTACTTCTGAAGGAGGTTCCCCGTGCTTTCGCACAGACCTAATTAAAATAAACCTCATTTTTCCCAGAGGTGTAGGCCCGTTGACACTTTTCTAGACACCTAATGAGTTAGCTAATTGTAAATTACAAAATTCTCCCGGGAGCAACTTTTGCTCACAGTGGGATCGGGATCCTACTAACATATAGAAGGTATGCAACCTCATTGCAAATTTCAACACTTGAAATTCCCGATAAGCTTTTACCCCTAGTGACTTATGACCTTAACTATGGTTAACAAATCATAAGCACTAGTCATGTTCTACCCGTCATTTCTTGATTAATTAGACCCACCCACATGACCCTTAACTATGGTCAAAAAGTCACATGAATGTCCTAATTAATCATATCATATGCTATGTATGAAGACATCACTTAGCTACCGTACACTGCGCCTTAACTATGGTCAACAAACGCAGCAGAAATACTAAGTACTCTACTTCTTAAAATGGCGGAGGCTTACGAAAAGTTTGTAAGAAAACTTTTGGCGTAATGAAATTGATATAGTTTTAGAAACAAGTGATTTTTGAAAAGGAATGTTTTTAAGCATTTTTACTAGCTTTGCTAAAGAGGTCACTCCCGGTGAAAGGATCTCAGCTCTTTCCTTATCGAATAAGGTGCAGGATATTTCACAAATACCGCTATGCAAATCAAAAACTAAAAGAATCAATCAAAAGACAAAACCGAGTTGGTTGTACCATCTCCTAGCCTTTGCTAAAGAGGTCACTCCCGATGAAGGGATCTTGGCTCTTTCCTCATCGAATGAGGTGCTGGATATTCTATAAGGAATAACGCTATGCAAAGCAAAAACTAGAGCTACCCTTTTTGAAAATATGATTCTACAATATGTTTTAGATTTCTTTTCTTTTCATTAATCTCATTAATAAAATCCCATCATTTATTCTTCCTAAGCATCACAGAAGAAACGAAAATACAACGTACGCTTATGTCATCTGCATTCTCTACAGTGTCCCGTTATCCACCGTTAGGTTACTTAACTAACGGCTTACCGAGACGGGACTAGCGCGGGTGCAAAACATAAGCAACGTTTACTATATATCTCTTATATAATGTATATCCATTCGTCTCAGAATCCACAGTGATCACATCACAAAGCAGCAGAAGAAACATATGAAATATTGGATATACTAGGAGGTCCGTGTTTTATTTTGAGCCTGCATAAAACAAGGATTCCACGGTCGTGACGAATAGACAAACCCACATCCCTAGACCCCTATGAGAGCGGTAAGCAACCCTACAAATTCTAGAGTTAGGAGACCCGGACTCGACTCTTCGAGTTGGTCTCCAACTGGACTCTAGAACCCGGTTACTTATGCTCCCCTCCTTGGGTCTATCCTAATGCGGAAAAGTAAATAATATACAACAATGGTGACATCATCCTCAACCCGGAAGTTCCCCAATAAAAGAATATCACATACATTGAATTTTACATGAATGAAAATAAAAAACCTCATCGCACATAAAACCCCCCGGCTATTCAAAACGCGACGATCCAATATAACATATCAAAACAACACATAATATCACATGTCATCAACGTAAGTAAATATGCATATCCCAATTGTCGTTGACATATAACAACGAAACCGGCGATACACCACATATTACACTTACAAATGCAGAAAAGAAAATGTCAAACTACAATATTTAGAAACCATAATAACCTTAGACATCATAAACCTAAAATATCACATACTTTGGATTTCATGCCTAACTATATGAATTCCACATATTGTATCAAATCACAGAAATAGCTAGACGATGTTAAACACTCCGATCGAATCAATAAACACCCACAATTACTCAATAAGCTCAACACTTGAGCGTAGTTTAAAAGTATCCATCACATGCCACAATATTAATGAACCAGCCGTTGAAGGGCAAACCAATGCCTCACCTGTGGCACCGCTGAACCACCACAAACCCTGGAGTTCGTAGCGGTTCTGACGGTCACAGAATCGAGTTAAGGTTTCATTCTTCTAGAGGGTTCAACGAATAACTTGCACGATATTTGAATGTTTCAAACTTGGAAAAAATTCAGCTTTTGAAAAAATTTCCAGCGAGAGTCAAAGTGGGTATCTGATATCCGTTCAAACTTATTAACACCGTCTAAACAACCCGAAATACTGCTAGAATTACGACTATGAAACACTCCGCGTTGCCTTTATAGTATATCAACATCTCATGCAAATTTAGCTAAAAAAAACAACAGCTGAAACACCAAAACCCAGAGACTAGAACACAAAAAAAAATTGGACCCAGAATTCCCCAAAGGGGCCGGCTTGCTCGGATTTTAGGGCTTGGGACTCGGCCAAAACCCAGCCAATTGTGTCCAAATTTCTTCTGTGTTCTTATATTTTCCCATACAACATTCTTCACTTGTTTGAAAAATTTTTAGAGCTCATATAAAAATCGACAGAAACTGTGGTTTGGTGTTGCAAGTTTCGGAGTAGTTTCATTTTCGTAATCCTACACAATCCGTGTAATTCTGTCGCTAGGCTCTAATACAACTGTAAGGATCCTATGAACAACAGCGAGGTTTCGGGAGGCATCGTCCATGCCATTTTAAAAATTATGCCGTTTTAATGAACCCTAAACATGAATCGTTAACTAGAGAATCATACGAAACTAAATTAAACTACTTTACATCTAAGTGAACTAGAAATACAACCTTTGTAGATCGGTCCTTCAATTCAATAGCTCCTTGTAGTAGTCCCTTCGCTGCGATGAAATGATCTTGCGGACTCATGAATGGCTCCATAAGAAGAAAGCAACGAACTTGCTTGAAGTCTTCGAGGCCGAAGATGATCTACGTCGAGGAGACACTAACCCAAGCTACCCACTTCACTAATGTGTGATTAGTGAAGCAAACACTCTATACTAAAGTGCTAATCTAGTAGAGGATGATGAAGTATGATTTTTGCTCTCTTTGGATTTCTTTTTCTCACTAAAGTTTCTCACTTTTTCAAAACCTAGAGATCTTTTGAGCTTTGAGGAAGAAGATCAAGAGAGATAATGTTGTGAGAGAGAATGGCAACCATGGGTGGGAAAATATCTAATATTACCCTTGTAGAGACTTAACCATGAGTTTAGATAATGGTTGGGTTAACAAATATCTAGTGTAAGACAAAACTAGTGGACTAAGTCAAATGGTCTCAAAGCTTCATGAAACTTCATGCCATGTGACAAATTTCAACCTAATAATTGAATTACAATAAATAAATAAACCCTACATTATATTCATTATGGTGTAAGTCTCATACACCCATATTTCATATATCATCAACCATGACACATAAATAAAACACAATTAATATATATCACACATATATTAAGTGTGCATATGTGAGAAAAATAAATGTTTAAGTGAGCTAATATTAGTTAATGTAAATTAATATATCAAATATATAATTCTACATTAAATCTTTAAATCTACACTTGATTTAATAATCCGGTTATATCTCATATGACCGACTAATATTATTTGTATCATTATATCGAATCAACACTTGATTCGATAACCCGGCTATATCACATATAACTGACCGATAGAGTATCGACTAATCGAATCAACATTTGATTCGATAACCCGGCTATATCACATATAGCCGATCGATACTTTATATCGCGTGAATAGAATACGGTATCACATACTCGTATTAATCTCGGTCCCGCACATATCACATATGAGCTCCTACTTCGTTTTGCCTGAGCCAGTGAAACCTCTCTTTAGGACTCTAAAGACTCGTCGATACGCCGGCAGTAGGTGATGATCACATCTATTACCCACAAGCAGTCAGCGGTACTAGCTGGACGTAACGGCTACCCGGGTATTGAACGATCAGAAGATCAGCAAGCTAGCCCGCTCCAACTCCTGCAAAAGCCGGACAGTAACACTACCGTACAGTCCGGTCTCTTCGTCTGATATGTCGCATATCCAGTATAGGGGTGGTAAACGTTAGACCCCAATAACCGATAAGTCGTGCCGATGTGAGGCTCATAACGGGTCGAGAAACTACTGATAACACTTATTAGTAAATCTCTATATCAGTCCTGGCCTGGGACTTACATGTTATGGCAATCGAGCATAGTGCAATATCAACCCCCAATACCGAGAGAGACGAATCCCATCCTATCGCTCATTGCCTCCATGTGATTCGGGACTGTACCCAAAAGCCACCGTTTTGCACGTTCTCATGAACGTGGAAAGGTGGAAATCAAAGCACAGTGGGAATCACATAAGACTCTATGACGATATCGGGTCTACAGACTAACCTGTACCAGTGTCACCAGAGAACTGCTATCTGACGATAGGTATAATACCAACTAGGAGTTCTCGGCGAGTCCGTTCAGTATACTCAGTCTCCACTGAGCACCCGTATACCATCTTTGATGTCAAACACCAATGGATGTAGGATCATCCATCGCCCATCATATGGGTCTAGATGCATACACGCTAGTCTACTCCAGAATATCGATGCCATGTCTCGATACACCTTCGACTAGGAACAGTTTTAGGGTGTACTTGTGGACTACCTTTGGCTCCCACTAGTATGATCCCCATCATAGTCTTGGTAGTCAAGTACATAACCTAAGGGCTCTATCAACATGTGAGAGCAAGACAACATCACATATACATGTCAACATGTTAAGATAAATAGCAACCAGATAGCATACTATCATGTCGAGCAAGAAAGTCCTTTCTATATATATCCAAGCCTCCACTATAATATACATCGCATGTACAATAATGGCCTCTAGGGCATACATATAACTAACATTTCCACCTCCCCGCGAACACGCGGGGTATGCGACATCGACATACAGTGGTATCAGAGCCTCTCATAAACCTTAGATAGCTTGTAGCGATGTTAGAAATCCGTCGTTTTTGTCACGCAAAAACTGCCAACAAAAACAGTTTCCAAAATTGATGTTATGAGTTGTTCGCACACCCCGCGGGCTCACGGTTTTAACCGAGAAGCCAAGGAGTGGAGCGCGTACACTCCGGGGACATCCGGGGGGGACCAACGGTCGGGCCTACCCCCAAGACCACCACAAGGTGGCCTTGAGGGGTGGTTACCCGAGAGCACCCAAGAATGGTGCTCTCGGGTCTGCCTACCCTAAGGGGCCAATTTGTGGTGGCCCCTTGGTGTGGGTACCTCCCCGAGGCCCCCTATTTCGAGTTCGTTTCAACTCCCGGATTGACTTCAAATGATCGGTTTTGGAACCTTAGCTCCCTGGATTTTTCAAGTTTTGGAAAAATTGATTTAGTTTGCTAATTACGTGCGAAATTCTAATGTCGCAGTTACTTTACAAGCTTGGTGATGTGTATATGTGTTTGGAAACGTTGACTAATTGCTAACGTCAATTAGTCGGGGTTGCACATATCTGTGATGTTGTTATGTTGGTTTGTGTATATGAACTTGTTGGATTATCGTGGATGAATAGCCGGGGATGTGAGATGAGTATTTTATCTTTCATTCGATGTAAATTGTAAAGTGATATAATATTATTTTGCGGGGCACATCCGGGTTGAGGTTGTAGCCACCACTGTATTATTTCTTTTACTATTTTCTGCTCCTAGGATAGACCCAAGGTGGGGTGCACAAACTACCGGGTTCTTGAAGTGCCGAGTGGCCTACTCACTTTGTTGAGGGCGGTTGCTTCACTTTGGGAATTTGGCAGGTAGTTTTTCGCACTCGTAGGGGTCTACGGTGGGGTTTGGCTATTCATCACGACCGTGGAATCCATCTTTCGTTATAGGCTCAAACAAAATGCGGAATTCCTTGTATATCCAATATGTTCATCTGTGATCTAGAATGCCTATTATTGCATGAGATGAATGTATAAATCTATATATGATATCTAGTAGGCGTTGCTTATGTTTTGCATCCGCGCTAGTATAGCCCCCGCTCTATCGTTAGTTAAGTAATCTAACGGGTAATGACAGGGCCCCGTGGCGAATGCGGATGGCATAAGCATATGTTGTATTTTCGTTCTTTTTCTGCAATGGTAGGTTAATTGATGGGACTGCATTACATTAATGCAAAACAAACAAACCAAAGCTGAATTGTTGGAACAATTTTAAAACGACTCTGTTTTTTCATAACAGCAGAACTTTTAAAATGCAGAGCTTAAACCACTCTTTTTAAAATCTATTTGTTAGTTATATGAATGCCCTAGAGGCCATTACTGTACATACGATATATATTGTAGTGGATGCTAGGACATATACAGGGAGGACTTTCTTGCTCGACATGATAGTACGCTATCCAGTTAATCCTTATCTTAACATGTACTCTGATTGTCTCTATGTTACATGTTGATAAAGCCCTTAGGATATGTACTCGACTACTGGGACTATGATGAGATCATACTTGTGAGGACAATGTAGTCGCCAAGTACATATTTCAAATGTTCCTAGTCGTGGGAGTACCGAGACAGGGCATCGATACTCCAGAGTAGACTAGCGTATGCGCTTCTTGACCCATATGATGGGCCATGGATGATCTCATATCCATTGGTGTTTGACATCAGAGAAGGTATACGAGTGCTCAGTGGAGACTGGGTACACTGGACGGACTCGCCGAGAACTCCCAGATGGTAATATACCTCACGTCAGATGGCAGTTCTCTGGTGACACTGGTACAGGTTAGTCTGTAGACCCAAGATCGTCATAGAGTCTTGTGTGATTCCCATTCTTCTTTGATTTCCATCATACCACGTCCAAGAGGGTGTGCAAAAAGGTGTCTTTTAGGTACAGTCCCGAATTACATGGAGGAAATGAGCGATAGGAGGGGATTCGTCTCTCCCGGTATAGGGAGTTGATGTTGTGCTGTGTTCGATTGGATATAACTGGAAATCGCTGGCCAGGGTTGCTAAGATTTACTGGTAAGTGATATCAGTAGTTTCTCGAACTGTTATAGATTTCATATCGACACGACTTATCGAGCTACTGGGGTCTGACGTTTACCACCCCTAGGCGGGATATGCGACATATCAGACGAAGAGACCGGACTGTAGGGAGTGTTACTGATTGGATTCGCAGAAGAATGTACAGGATTGCTTGTTGATCTTCTGATCGCTCAATACCTGGGTGGCTGTTACGTTTAGCTGACCGCTTGCAGCTTGTGGGTGTTTGATATGATCATCACCTACTGCCGGCGTATTGACGATTCTTTAGAGTTCTACATAGAGGTTTCCTGGCTCAGGCAAAACGGAGTAGGAACACATATATGATATGTGCGGGACCGAGAACAATACGTGTATGTGATACCGTATTAGATTCTCGCGATATGTGATATCGGCCGGGTATATATGATATAGCCGGGTCATCGGATCAAGTGTTGATTCGATGAACTGATACATATTATATTAGTCGGTGATTTGTGAAATAGCCAGATTATCGGATCAAGTGTTGATTCGATAATTTAATGTATAATTATATATTTGATATATTAAATTACATTAACAAATATAAGCTCACTAAAAGATTCTTTTTCTCACTCGGGTACATTAATATATATGCGATATATGTTAATTGTATTATTTTATTTTGTTACAATAAATATTGTATATATGATATATAATATTGTAACATGATATGATTACTAATGCAACATGTTTAGTGGAGATTAAACAAAGTTAGGGTTTCACTTGGGTTAGTTCTTTCTTGAACCTTCTAGAAGGTTTCCTTTTTGTTTTTGCAAAGATATTTTTGCAAGATATTTACTTAACCCAACCCACACCCTTTACTATGGTTAGATCTCTATAATGGTTAAGTCTTTTCTTGACTTAACCATGGTTGCATTTGTAAAGATATTATCACAATTCATTATTCATCATAAAAGGATTGATTGCTCTTCTTCTTCCTTCTTCTTTCTTTCATGAAAAGCTTTCTAGCTTTTTATGAAGTGATGAAAATGAGTGAGTTAATCAAAATAAATGAGAGCTAAAATCCTACTTCATCATCCTAATCTATCCTAGCCATTTAGATTAGGGTGTTCACTTCATTTAGTGAGTGGGAGCTTGTGTTAATGAAACTTCAAAGTAGATCATCTTTGTTATCGAAGATCGGAAGCAAGCTTGCGTCTTTCTCTTCGTGGAGCCTCTCGAGAGTCCGGAACTTGATGATCGCAGCGAAAGTAACACAACATGGAGCTTATAAAATGAAGGACCGGACTACAAAGGTTGTAATCCCAAACTCTTAGATGTTAAAGTGTTTAACATGCTTTGTTTCGCCTAATCTCTAGTTTAAAGATCTTGGTTAGGGTTGTTCGGCACGTCTAAATTTTAAATCGGGCATGGTTGATGCCTCGTAGACCCTTGTGAGAGTGCCTAGTATCCCTACAGTGGTATCAGAGCCAAGCTAAAGGTTTAGGCGAAGTCTAGGCGAAGTTTAAAGTCCGATCGAACTCCGAATACCCGTAAAACCCTAGTTTCTGGAAATTTTTCAAAAAGTTGATTTTTTCATATTAAAAATACTCAGAAAAATCAGTAGTGTATTTTAGGAATTACTATGAAAAACGAGATTCTGACAGTATTAAAGCGCCGCGGAACTGCGGCCGTACCCTTGCTCGCGCGGCGGTTCCGCGACCAAAATGTAAGATTATGGTATCCGTTTTCTACAGTATTGTCCGTATGTAATTCCTGATTCTTCTGGGAAATTTTTAATTTACTCAAGTGTTGAGTTTTTTGGGTTGTATTGGGAGCTCGTTGATTCAATCAGAAAGTATAACTTTGTTTAGTTTGTCCAGGTAATTTTTAAAGCGTGTTAAAAAGTTCGAACGGATATCAATAACTCACTTTTTCCCCTGTCGGAAAATTTCCAAGTGTTAGATTTTTCCGTAGTTTAAGAACGTTCTAAGTCGTGCAAGTAACGCGGTGGACCCTCTAGAAGACAACAAACCTTAACTCGATTATGTGACCGTCTGAACTGCCTCTAAACCTTAGGGTTTGGGGCAGTACGGCGATGCCACATGTGAGGCGTTGACTTGACCCTTCTACGGCTGGACCATTGGTACTGTAGCATGTGATGGATGTTTTAAAACTAATTTCAGGTGTTGAGAATTATTTGGGAATGCATGGGTGTTTGATTATTCGATCGGAAAGTTTAACATTGTCTATTTATCTGGAATATGATACAATATTTGGAATCCACATGTAGTTATGAGATAACTAATTTGAATGTTATAAATCTAGCAGTTTAGTCTCAGATGATCGGTGGCCACGGGATTTTGATGCGATCAAAAGTCTGTCGCAATCACGTAGTGTACGCGGATACTCGCCGGGTAAACTTAATAGACAGCCACGCCCCATAGCCCTGACCAAGTGACTGTAGGAGAACCCCGTCACCAAAAGCATCCGTTAGGGTGCTCGCGGCAGCGATGTTCCGCCTTAGTGCATTTCGTCGACGGCATCCGGGGGTGCGGCCGTCTACTAAAGTTTGCGACGAGCATTCGATCGGGATATCGGGAATCTTGTTGAATTACCCGACTAGATATTGAAAACTTTTTTCGATAATGAGACTAAAATGCGGGGTTTATAATTATTAGTTATGCGATGTCTAAGGAATTCATTTGGTTAGGCATGCGGTGTCTAAGGAAGTTGCGGATTCCAACTATTGTAGTTTTACACTTTCTTTTCTGAGACCGTAAGCGTAGTATGTAGTGTATCGCCGGCTTCGTTGCTATACATCAACGACAATTGGGATACGTATATTTACTTACGTTGATGATATGTGATATTATGTGTTGCTGTGATATGTTATATTGGATCGTCGTGTTTTGAATAGCCGGGGGTTTTATGTGAGATGAGAGTTTTTATTTTCATTCATGTAAAATTCATTTATATGTAATATTCTTTTATTTGGGCACTTCCGGGATGAGGAAGATGTCACCATTGTATATTATTTACTTTTCCGCACTAGGAAGACCCAAGGCGGGGAGCACAAGTAACCGGGTTCTAGGGTCCAGTAGGGGACCATCTCGAGGAGTCGAGACCGGGTCTCCTAACCCTAGAATTGGCAGTGTTTCTTTCTGCTCTCGTAGGGGTCTAGGGATGTGGGTTTGGCTATTCATCGCGACCGTGGAATACGTGTTTTATACAGGCTCGTATTAAAACACGGACGTCCTAGTATATCCAATATTTCATATATGTTCTTCTGCTGCAGTGTTCTGTGATGAGATCATATTACTGCCTGAGACGAATGTTTATATTATATATATGAGATATATGTTATATTGCATATTTCGTTTCAAAAGTGATGCTTGTGAAGCGTAATAAAATGGGACTTCATTAATGAGATTAATGAAATAAAAGAAACCTAAAGATGTTGTAGAAACTTGTTTAAAAACTGGTAGCTCTAGTTCCTGCTTTGCATAGCGGTGTTCCTTGTAGAACATCGAGCACCTTATTCGATAAGGAAAGAGCCGAGATCCCTTTACCGAGAGTGACCTCTTTAGCAAAACTGGCAGATGCTACAAACTCGGTTTTTCTTTTGATTGTTTCTATAGTTTTTGCTTTGCGTAGTGATATTTGTGAAATATCCTACACCTTATTCGATGAGGAAAGAGCCGACGAACCCTTTACCGGGAGTGACCTCCTTAGCAAAACTAGAAAAGGCCTAAAAAACACTCCATTTAAAATCACTCGATTCTACAACGATATCAAGTTCATTACACAAAGGGTTTTCTTAAAAACCTGTCGTAGCCCTCCGTCATTTCAGATAAGTACTACTTAGTATTCGTGCTGCGGTAGTTTGGCATTCGTCAAGGCGTAGTGTACGGTAGCTAACTAGTGCTTATCTGCTAGCATACGATGCGATTGGATTAGGGTATTCGTACGGCGTTGTTTGGCATTCGTCAAGGGTCGTGCGGGAGGGTTTAATTCAATCAGGAAATGTACGAGTTGAACTTGGCTAGCAGACTATGGGTTGTTTGGCATTCGTCAAGGTCATAGCAAGTTAGGGGTAAAATATTATTGGGAATTTCAAGTGTTGAAATTTGCAATGAGATTGCATACCTTCTATAAGATAGTTGGATCCCGATACCCGCTGCGAGTAAGAGTTACTCCTGGAAAAGTTTTACACATTACAATTAGCCGATCAAGTAGGTGTCTAGAAAGGTGTTAACGGGGTTACGTCCCCGGGAAAATGAGGTTTATTTTAATTAGGTCCGTGCAAAAGCACGGGGAACCTCCCTCAAAGTACCGGCACTGGCCTGACTGAAAGATTGGCGAACTTGTAGCGTGTGATTAATCCTGGCTAGTCTTTCCTTTTAAGGTTTGAAGGAAGATTTGACTAAAACAGTAGGAGACATCATGATTAGATAAATTGATAACCAATCTAATCTTGTAAAGCGCACGCTGAGTGTTTTCTTCTCTCTCTCTCTCCATGTAGCGACTATGTCACGCCTTAATCAAGATAATAATACGGATGTATTGACCGAACCCGCTTGTTATACTGCGCTAGGGAACGTTGGTCCCGCTCCAACTTATAATTTTTATAAGACAGAGCAGGAAATTGGGGATTACCAGAATTCCCGTGCCGTCCAAACGAAGAAAGTGCATGCTGATGCATCTTCTTCGGGTGTGTTCCATTACAAAGAACTGTTTCTCAATATCCTTTACGTCCTGGGTATGAGATACCGGATCAGGATCCCGCAAATGTAATTTGTTACATGGGCTACAGATAGGTAGAGAACTGAGAACGGGTGATAAGTTTCAAGATTTGAAAACGATGCAAGTGTTGCAGCCAAGTCTGTTGGCAGTTATCACCCTGTATTATAAGAATACATTGATTCTGAATGAATGTTATTAGATACCGAACCTGATATACAACATCATATCAGTCTCTTTATTAGTAAAGAAGGATATAATTTTGTATTGTTGGATAATATTTTGAACATTTCCTATATCAAGAGTTGATCGGTTCAGGAACGTTATCTAAAAGCATAAACGTTCTAAATCAGACCACAGTTCTTAACGTACTGAACATACACAAGAGGAAGAGTTCAGAAACGAACGAATCCATCTTGAGGTATTGTAGACTAGGTCATATCAATATGACCCGACTAGCTGAAGTAACATTTAGATGCATATTTAAATTAGTTTGAATTTACATCTTGTGAAACTTGCCGGTCATGTCAGTAAGGTAAAATGACCAGAGCTCTGTTTATTAGAAACAAAGAAAGAGTTAATGAATTCTTGGGATTGATACATGCTGATGTATGAAAGTCCCCTGTCTACATATACCAGGATCGGTTCTTTGTACTTCATTACATTCACTGATTATCTCTCAAGATCCAGACATATGTTTCTGTTCAAACACAAGTCTGGAACTTTTGAGAAATTCAATGAATATAAGTTAGAAGTAGAGAACCAAAAACGGGTAAAAGTATTATGTCCTTTGATGAGATCAAGGAGGAGAATACTTGAGCATAGGATTCCCTCTCAGCATTACTCCTCCGAATACACCACAGCACGTTGGTGTATCGGGGCGGAGCAAACACACCCTATGTGATATGGTGTGCTCTATGATGAGTACTACTGAGTTTCCTATTTCCTTTTGGGAGTTATGCACTTGAGAAGCTGCATACCTATTGAATAGGGTTCAAATCAAATCAGTTACCTACCACTTCATATGTGATATGGAATGGGAAGAGCCCATATCTTAAGTATGTTAAGATTTGGGGTTGTCCAACCTATGCTTAAAAGAAAAATCCGGACAAGCTCGAGGAAAAGTCAGATCTGTGGAAGTTTGTTGGATATCCCAAGCATACGCAAGGGAATATCTTTTACCTAACCGAGGAACAAAAGATGTTTTGTTTCTCAGCATGCCACCTTTACGAAAGGGAATTTCTTGTAAAGAAATTATTGGTCATGAGGTAGAACTGGAAAGAGTTCCAGCTATACAAACTGCAGCTGATGATTTGATAAAACCAAATGATTAAATAGTTTCCAACAAACCTCAGCCTCTCCACCGATCTAGTATGGTTCCTCACCCACCTGAGAGACACTTCGGTTTTCTCTATGATAGTGGGAGCGAGGATTGCATCATGGGATGATGACCCAACTAGTTTCGAGCTGGCCATCAGGAGTGGGACTCTATAAGAATGGCTGGATGCTTAGCGATCTGAGATGGAATCCTTAGACACCAACAAAGTGTGGACTTTGGTTGCTTTATCTGAAGGGTTAAATCCCCATCAGGAGCAAGTATATCTTGAGAAGATTACTTGGTGTACATGGAAAAGTTGCGACTTTCAAAGCTATGCTTAAGTCCATCCAGATCCTACTTGCCACGGCTACATACCATGACTACAATATCTGGCGGTTGGGTGTCATGACTGCTTTTCTAAATGATGATTTGGAAGAGAGCATCAATAAGTACACAGCCAGAGGGCTTCGTAGACAGTGGGAGCAGCGGAAACGTTAGCAAGATGTTTTATATGATAAATCAGGCATCGCGGAGTTGGAACGTCTGTCTTGATGTGGTAGTCAAAGAGTTTGACTTCATCAAAATGGTAGATGAACCTAGTATATACAAAAAAGGTAGTAGATAGTATGGTGATGAACCTCGTAGAGTACGTGGATGACATACTCTTGATAGGGAAGGAGTTTCCTATGCTACGCTTGGTCAATCTCCGCTTATCACAAAGATTCTCCATATAAGATCAAAGTGATACCTCCTAAATCCTAGGTTTTACATCTATGAGATAGATCTAATTGGATGTTAGGATTCTCACTAGTTGTAGTGAGATGGTATCAATAGATCTTGGGAAGAATCACTAGAAAGGTTCCACGGTGATAAGGACGACTGAATGTCAGTCGTAGGCTTTGTCTTTACCCTCAGTGGAGGGACGGTATGTTGGAAGAGTTCCAAGCTAGATACCGTGACTTACTAGACGATTAAAGGCAAGATACATCGTTACCAAGGATGCTACCAAAGAGACAGTCTGGATATATATAAGTTCATGAGATGAACTTCGTTCCTACCATTGTGTGACAATAGAGTTGTGGCTTATGCCAAGGAACCTCCGTCCCATCTGAAATCCAGATATAATTCTTAGGAAGTATCACCTGATCATGAAGATGGTTGAACTCCAGGGAGATCGAGGTTAGGAGAGTAGACACAGAGGACAACAGCGCGGATCCACTCACAAAGGCCTTTTTCCTAGTAGAGACTTATATGGGATGGTTGAGTATGAGATACTTCAACCGCAGCTAATTGTTGGGTATGTGATACCACAACAGATGGCCCTAGTGCAAATGGGAGATTGTTAGTTTTATGTATGTCCTAGAGGCCATTACTGTACATATGATGTATATTGTAGTGGATGCTAGGACATATATAGGGAGGACTTTCTTGCTCGATATGATAGTACGCTATCTGGTAAATCTTTATCTTAACATGTACTCTGATTGTCTCTATGTTACATGTTGATAAAGCCCTTAGGATATGTACTCGACTACTGGGACTATGAAGAGATCATACTAGTGATGACAGTGTAGTCTCCAAGTACATCCTTCAAATGTTCCTAGTCATGGGAGTACCGAGACTGGGCATCGATACTCCAGAGTAGACTAGCGTATGCGCTTCTTGACCCATATGATGGGCGATGGATGATATCATATCCATTGGTGTTTGACATTAGAAAAGGTATACGGGTGCTCTGTGGAGACTGGGTACACTGGACGAACTTTCCGAGAACTCCCAGACGGTATTAAACCTCACGTCAGATGGCAGTTCTCTGGTGACACTGGTACAGGTTAGTCTGTAGACCCGAGATCGTCATAGAGTCTTGTGTGATTTCTACTGTGCTTTGATTTCCATCATACCACGTCCAAGAGGGCGTGCAAAAAGGTGGCTTTTGGGTACAGTCCCGAATCACATGGAGGCAATGAGCGATAGGAGGGGATTCTTCTCTCCCGGTATAGGGAGTTGATGTTGTACTGTGTTCGATTGGCTAAAACTGGAAATCCCTGGCCAGGGTTGCTGAGATTTACTGGTAAGTGTTATCAGTTGTTTCTGGAACTGTTATAGACCTTATATCGACACGACTTATCGAGCTACTGGGGTCTGACGTTTACCACCCCTAGGCAAGATATGCGACATATCAGACGAAGAGACCGGACTGTACGGGAGTGTTACTGATTGTATTCGCAGGAGAATGTACAAGCTTGCTTGTTGATCTTCTGATCGCTCAATACCTGGGTGGCTTTTACGTTTAGCTGACCGTTTGCAGCTTGTGGGTGTTTGATTTGATCATCACCTACTGCCGGCGTATTGACGATTCTTCAGAGTCCTACACAAAGGTTTCCTGGCTCAGGCAAAATGGAGTATGAGCACATATATGATATGTGCGGGACCGAGAACAATACGTGTATGTGTTACCGTATTAGATTCTCGCGATATGAGATATCGTCCGGGTATATATGATATAGCCGGGTCATCGGATCAAGTGTTGATTCGATGAACTGATACAGATTATATTAGTCGGTTATTTATGAAATAGCCGGATTATTGGATCAATTGTTGATTCGATAATTTAATGTATAATTATATATTTGATATATTAAATTACATTAACTAATATAAGCTCACTAAAAGATTCTTTTTCTCACTCGGGTAATACACTGATATATATGCGATATATGTTAATTGTATTATTTTATTTTGTTACAATAAATATTGTATATGTGATATGTAATATTGTAACATGATATGATTACTATTGCAACATGTTTAGTGGAGATTAAACAAGGTTAGGGTTTGATTTGGGTTAGTTATTTCTTGAACCTTCTAGAAGGTTTCCTTTTTGTTTTTGCAAAGATATTTTTGCAAGATATTTACTTAACCCAACCCACACCCTTTACTATGGTTAGATCTCTACAATGGTTAAGTCTTTTCTTGACTTAACCATGGAAGCATTTGTAATGATATTATCACAATTCATTATTCATCACAAAAGGATTGATTGTTCTTCTTCTTCATTCTTCTTTCTTTCATGAATAGCTTTCTAGCTTTTTATGAAGTAATGAAAATGAGTGAGTTAATGAAAATAAATGAGAGCTAAAATCCTACTTCATCATCCTAATCTAATCTAGCCATTTAGATTAGGGTGCTCACTTCATTTAGTGAGTGAGAGCTTGTGTTAATGAAACTTCAAGGTAGATCATCTTTGTTATCGAGGATCGGAAGCAAGCTTGCGTCTTTCTCTTCGTGGAGCCTCTCGAGAGTCCGGAACATGATGATCGCAGCGAAGGGACCACAACACGGAGCTTATGAAGTGAAGGACCGGACTACAAAGGTTGTAATCCTAAACTCTTAGATGTTAAAGTGTTTAACATGCTTTGTTTCGCCTAATCTCTAGTTTAAAGATCTCGGTTAGGGTTGTTCGGCACGTCTAAATTTTAAATCAGGCATGGTTGATGCCTCGTAGACCCTTGTGAGATTGCCTAGTAACCCTACACTATCAGGTTCCTTCGATTATAACAAGTTCACTACGTTCACGGTTTCGCCAAAACCATTCGTATCCCTCCGTCCTTTTGTAGGGTTCCTAGGCACACTATAGAGGTCTCACAAGGCATCAACCATGCCAATTTCAAATTTTATGAGTGCCGAGAAACCCTAATACGGATCGTCAACTAGAATTTTAGGCGAAACAATAAGCTAGTTAACATCTTAACTAAAAGTGAGAAGGTACAACCTTTGTAGATCCGGTTCTCCACTTCCTTAGCTCCACGTAGATGCCCCCTCGCTGTCCAAGTCGAATCTCGGACTCTAGCATCGGCTTCATCGGAGAAATGAGCGGACAAGTCGTCGGTTACGATGCCGAAGATGATCTACGTCGAGGTTACACAAGATCAAGCTCCAACTTCACCAAGTTGTGAAACTTGTGAAGAAAACACCCTATACTACTTGGCAAGAGGTAGAGGCTGAAGAAATAAGAGGTGGGTTCACTTTAGAATTGGATTTCTCACACTTTTACTCAACATGCCATTAATGGTGGCAAGCTTTTTCTTTCTCTCAAGAAGAAGAAGAAGATGAAGATAATTGTGATAAGTATATTAATCAAATAGAAAAAGGATTATACTTATCATATAGCAACCATGGTCAAGACAACTTGTGTAGAGAATCAACTATGGTTCAAGTGAATGGTTGGGGTTAAGAAAAGAGACAAAATGGTCAAACCATTCAAAGCTTCATGAAGCTTCAAAAGAAAGTCCAAAAAGAACCACCATTTCATTTCTTTTCCAAATATAAATGAAAAGAAATAAATAAATAAATAAGTAAATCAAATAAACAAAACCCTAATCATTAACTTAACCATGGTATAATTCTTTACACAAACCCAAGTGAGCATGCATCATCAAACATGATACAATCAAGTGCACAAAAGTATATCACATATACAACTTGTGAACTTCAAGTGAGAAAAACCTTTTAAAGTGAACCAATACTAGTTAATTCAAAGTAATATATCAAATATATAATTATACATTAAATCATTAAATCAACACTTGATTCAATGATCCGGTCATGTCGCACATAACCGACTAGTATCTAATGTATCGACTTATCGAATCAATCTTCGATTCGATAACTAGGTTATATCGCATATAACTAATCGAAACATTCATCGCGAGAATGAAATACGGTATCACATACACGCATCATTCTCGGTCCCGCACATATCTCATATGCGCCCCGATTTCGTTTCGCTTGAGCCAGGAAACCTCTGTGTAGGACTCTAAAGACTCGTCAATACGCCGGCAGCAGATGATGATCATATCAATCACCCACAAGCCGCAAGCGGTCTGCTAAACGTAACGGCCACCCGGGTATTGAGCGATCAGAAGATCGACGAGCTAGTCCGCTCACACTCCTGTGAATCCAACCAGTAACACTTTCCATACAGTCCGGTCTGTTCGTCTGATATGTCGCATATCAAGTCTAGGGGTGGTAAACGTCAGACCCCAATAACCGATAAGTCGTGCCGATGTGAGGCTCATAAGGGGTCTAGAAACTACTGGTAACGCTTACCAGCAAATCTCTGATCAGCCCTGGCCAGGGACTTCCCTGTTACGGCCAATCGAACACAGCGCAACATCAACCCCCAATACCGGGAGAGTCGAAACCCCTCCTATCGCTCATTGCCTCCATGTGACTCGGGACTATGCCCAAAGACCACCGTTTTGCACGCCCTCATAGACGTGGTAAGGTGGAGATCAAAGCACAGTGGGAATCACACAAGACTCTATGACGATCTCTGGTCTACAGACTAATCTGTACAAGTGTCACCTGAGAACTGCCATCTGACGTGAGGTATAATACCATCTGGGAGTTCTCGGCGAGTCCGTCCAGTGTACCCAGTCTCCACTGAGCACCCGTATACCATCTCTGATGTCAAACACCAATGGATATGGGATCATCCATCGCCCATCTCATGGGTCGAGAAGCGTATACGCTAGTCTACACTGGTATATCGATGCCCCGTCTCGATACACCCACGACTAGGGACCTTGAAGGATGTACCTATGGACTACCGTGTCCCCACTAGTATGATCTGCATCATAGTCCAAGTAGTCAAGTACACATCCTAAGGGCTTTACCAACATGTAACTATAAGACAGTTTAAAGAGACAAGTGTACATGTTAAGATAAAGAGCAACCAGATAGCATACTATCATATCGAGCAAGAAAGTCATCTCTATATATGTCCAAGCATCCAATATAATATACATCATCTGTACAATACTGGCCTCTAGGGCATATATACAACTAACTATCTCCCACTTGCACTAGGGCCAGCTGCTGTAGTATCGCATACCGAGCATCCCGAAGAGTCTCTCAAACTGTATCTAGGGAATGGCCTTCGTGAGTGGATCCGCCGTGTTGTTCTTCGTATCAACCCTCCTGACCTCGATCTCCCGGCGATCAACTATCTCCCGGATCAGGTGATACCGCCTCAGAATATGCCTGGATCGCTGATGGGACCTGGGTTCCTTGGCCAAAGCCACCGCTCCATTGTTATCGCAATACAAAGGTATTGGTTGCTCAATGGATGGAACCACTCCAAGTTCAGCAATGAACATCTTGATCCAGACAGCCTCTTTAGCAGCATCGTTGGCAGCGATGTATTTAGCCTCCATCGTCGAGTCTGCCACAGTTTCCTGCTTGGAACTCTTCCAGCTAACCGCCCCTCCGTAAAGGGTAAAGACAAATCCCGACTGTGACTTAGAGTCGTCCTTATCACTTTGGAAGCTTGAATCGGTAAAGGACTCCACTTGGAGTTCTCCGTTACCATACACCAAGAGCATCTCTTTAGTCCTTCTCAAGTACTTGAGAATGCTCTTCACAGCTGTCCAGTGACTCTCTCCCGGATCAGCTTGATACCTACTCACTACACTTAGTGAGTATGCTACATCGGGTCTGGTACATAGCATCGCGTACATGATAGAGCCTACAGCCGAAGCATAGGGTATCCCTTGCATGCGAGCTCTCTCCAAATCAGTCTTAGGAGACATCTCTTTAGAGAGAGTGACTGCAGAGATCGTGGGTAAGTTCCCACGCTTGGATTCTTCCATACTAAACCTCTTTAGTATGGTGTCAATGTACCTGGATTGGGACAATCCCAATATCCGTTTGGATCTATCTCTATAGATCCTGATTCCCAATATGCAGGAGGCATCACCAAGATCTTTCATTGAGAATCTTTGTGATAAGAAGAGCTTGACTGATTGCAGCATAGGAATATCATTTCCTATCAAGAGTATGTCGTCCACATACAATACGAGGAAGACAACCTTACTCTCTGCCACCTTCTTGTAGATACAAGGTTCATCTGGGTTTTTGACGAAATCAAACTCTTTGATAACGACGTCAAAGCAGATGTTCCAACTCCGCGATGCTTGCTTTAATCCATAAATGGATTTAAGCAGCTTGCACACCTTCCCGCTGCTCCCACTGTCTACGAAGCCCTCTGGCTGAGTCATGTACACGCTCTCTTCTAAATCACCATTTAGAAAGGCGGTCTTAACATCCATTTGCCAGATTTCGTAATCATGATATGCAGCGATGGCAAGCATGATCCGGATGGATTTAAGCATAGCCACTAGAGAAAAGGTTTCGTCATAGTCCACACCTGGTCTTTGACGAAAACCCTTTGCAACAAGTCTAGCTTTGAAAGTCTCCACTTTCCCATCTACACCAAGTTTTTTCTTGAAGATCCATTTGCTCCCAATGGGTTTTACCCCTTCAGGAGCAACTTCCAAAGTCCATACTTTGTTGGTGTACATGGATTCCATCTCGGACCGCATTGCATCCAGCCATTTCACTGAGTCCCTACTCGTGATGGCCTGCTCGAAGCTAGTTGGGTCATCATCCTCCATGATGCAATCCTCGCTCCCACCATCCATGAGAAAACCGTAGTATCTCTCAGGTTGGCGAGGAACCCTACTAGATCGGCGGAGAGGCTGGGGTTTGTCGGGTACTACTGAATCCTCTGGTTCTACCAAGTCTTCTGTTATAGTTTGTGTCGCTGGAACCTCTTCCAGTTCTACCTCAATGCCACTTATCTGTTTCATAAGAAAACTTTTTTCTAAGAAAGTGGCATGTCGAGAAACAAACACCTTTTGTTCCTCGGGATGGTAGAAGATATACCCTTGTGAATTTTTGGGATATCCTATAAACTTACATAAGACTGATCTTGCCTCGAGTTTGTACGGATTTTGTCTTTTGACATAGGCTAAACAACCCCATATCTTAATATAATTAAGATGTGGTCTCTTCCCTTTCCATATCTCATATGGAGTGGTAGGCACTGATTTGGTAGGTGTTGGAGATAGTGCCCTCAAAGTCAATTATTAGGTCACAGGTGTTAGGTCCACGTTACCTCTCCCGGTACTTTCGGGGTTGCGGAAACGGTAAACAAAAATTTTTCTAAGGTTTGTAACATGGACCGTAAAAGCCGGATCTTTGCTAAACGAAAACTAGCTAAAGTAAACTAACAACTAAGTAAGTTGTAGAAAGGTTATACCTTGAGCTCGAACTCCTTCTCTCCTTGCTCGTCGGAATGGTAGAAAGAGTTCACCTTGCTTGTCTTCATCCGTCAAAGAAAGATCCACTTGAAAGCCACCACCTTTAGCTTCAACTCCAAGCTAGGAGTAACTAGAGTGCAAGAAATGCTAAGACTTGAACCCTAGAAGTGAGTAGAGAAGATCAAGAGAGGGTTTTTCTCAAGCTTTTTGTTTCTCAACACATGAGAGGGAGAGAGCTTGAGGGAGAGGATGAGCAAGAGAGAGAAAAGATATGAGAGAATGAGAAAATAGTGAGCCATTCTCACTAATATGTGAGGATAATTCTAATTAGATAATTAGCTTGAAAATTGTCATGATAAATCATGAATTGACCATTATCATTTCATTTTTGCAAAGATCAAAGAGCATCTTCCAAATGAAATGATTATGGTCAAGTTGTCAACATGGTCAACAAGTCAATGAAGTCAAATTGTCAACAACAACCATGCACAATAATTAAGCTAATTATCAATTAACAATAATCCACACAAAAACAATAAGGTTAATAAAATGACAAAAGCCATTAACCCTAAACAAGGTCCTCTCCCCCAATCTCAAGCAACTGTGCATACGCACCCGCATTCGTGATCCGAGGAACACGAACACAATGAGAAAAACCAATCTCAAATCATATACTAGGATCCGGCTTAAACCAAAGCCCGCTAGTATAAACTGTCCGGACAGCAAACGTGCACAAGTGCGCGGATGCAAACGAACCCTGTCGCAAAACCATGCGACCTCTACTCGTTTTGCCTAAAGGCGAATAGCTCTCTGTGTGGGACTCTAAAGACTCGACACTACGCTGGCAGTGGGTTTAACCACAGACCGCAAGCGGCACTAGCTGTACGTAACGGTCCCCAGGTAGATGTCGATAAGAAGACTGACGAGGTGAACCCCATCTGCACTCCTACTGAGCCTGTATGTGACAATCTCCGTACAGTCCGGTCTGTTCGTCTGATACATCGCATGGCGGGCCTAGGGGGGCGGTAAACGTCAGTCCCCTAATAGCGGTACAAGTCGTGTCGGAGTGAAGCCCAATACACCCTGAGATAACACTGGAAACCTACCAGTATATCTCGCTTGCCCTGGCCAGGGACTACTCGTGTAATGGCTCTCCTAGACACAGCGCGATGTCAACCCCCAATACCGGGAGAGACGAATCCTGTCTAACCGTCACTGCCTCCAAGTGCTTCGGGACTGCTCCCAACTACTACCTGTTTGCACGACTCAGTAGAGCCGTGGTAGGGTAGCAATCAAAGAACAGTGGGAACACACTCGAGGCGAAGTGACAGTGTCAAGTCAGCGGACTAAGCTGTACTCATGTCACCTGGGAACTGATAACTGACGATAGGTATAATACCAACCATCAGTTCCCGACGAGTCCTGTCCAGTGTACTCGTAACCTAACGAGCACCCGCATACTATCTCAAGTACGACGTACTGACGGCTGTGGGACAGACCGTCTCCCGAGCTGGGATGAGAAGCGCATACGCTAGTCTACTCCGGAGTATCGATGCCCTATCTCGATACTCCCACGACTAGGGACGTGTATAAGGATGTGCTTGTAGATTACCCAGCCCCCACGAGTGTGATCGCCATCACAACGCCGGTAATCAAGCAAAGATCCTAAGGGCTCTACTAATGCGTATAGGTGATATAATAAATAAACACACATGTACACATTAAAGCAGAGACAAACCAAGTAGCATACTACTATATTGAGCAAGATTGTCTGTACAACTGTGAATATCCCAAGCTTCCATCAAGTAATATACATACTAGTATGATACAGTAATGGCCTCTAGGGCATATACACCAACAATCTCCCACTTGCACTAAGGCCATGTACTGGCGTATCGAAGACCTATCATCTCGATCAGCCGCTCGAACTGAGTCTGGGGTAAAGCCTTCGTGAATGGGTCCGCTGTGTTGTCCTTTGTGTCCACTCTCCGCACCTCGATCTCCTGTCGATCAATGATCTCCCTGATCAGGTGATACCGCCTTAAGATGTGCCTGGATTTCTGATGGGACCTTGGTTCCTTCGCTAAAGCTATAGCCCCATTGTTATCGCAATACAAAGGTATTGGGTCAACAATGGACGGAACCACCTGAAGTTCACTAATGAACTTCTTAATCCAGACCGCCTCTTTTGCGGCATCGCTTGCAGCAATGTATTCAGCCTCCATCGTCGAGTCTGCGACGGTATCCTGCTTGGAACTCCTCCAACATACCGCCCCTCCGTTGAGGGTAAACACAAAACCCGAGACGGACTTGCTATCATCTTTGTCACTCTGGAAGCTTGAATCGGTAAAGGACTCGACCCTAAGGTCTCCATTACCGTAAACCAGGAACATCTCCTTAGTCCTTCTCAGGTACTTGAGAATGTTCTTCACTGCTGTCCAGTGGTCCTCCCCTGGGTCCGACTGATACCGGCTTACCGTGCTCAACGCGTAAGCTACATCTGGTCTTGTACATAGCATCGCATACATTATAGATCCTACCGCCGAAGCGTAGGGTATAGTGCTCATGCGAACCCTCTCCTCGTCAGTCTTAGGAGACATCTTCTTGGAGAGGGTAATTCCGTGCAATGCGGGTATGTTACCGCGCTTGGAATCCTCCATACTAAATCTCTTTAGTACGGTCTCTATGTACCTGGACTGCGAAAGTCCCAATAGTTTCTTGGATCTATCTCTATAGATCTTGATCCCCAGAATGTACGAGGCATCACCCAGGTCCTTCATGGAGAACCTTTGTGACAAAAACAGCTTGACCGATTGTAGCATAGGAATGTCATTTCCTATCAGAAGAATGTCGTCCACGTACAAGACTAGGAATACGACAGTTCGTCCTACAATCTTCTTATAAACACAGGGTTCATCTTCGTTCTTGATGAAATCAAATTCCTTGATTGCCTCATCAAAACAGATGTTCCAGCTCCGCGATGCCTGCTTTAATCCATAAATGGATTTAAGCAACTTGCACACCTTTCCGCTGCTCCCACTGTCTACGAAACCTTCTGGTTGATCCATGTAAACGCACTCTTCCAAACAACCGTTTAGGAAAGCCGTTTTAACATCCATCTGCCAGATTTCATAGTCATGGAAGGCAGCAATGGCAAGTAAGATCCGAATGGATTTGAGCATAGCCACCGGAGAAAAAGTTTCGTCATAGTCCAAACCAGGTCTTTGACGGAAACCTTTTGCAACGAGTCTAGCTTTATAGGTTTCCACCTGCCCATCTACACCAAGTTTCCTTTTGTAGATCCATTTGCATCCAACGGGTTTTACCCCAGCTGGAGCAATATCCAAGGTCCACACTTTATTGGCGTACATGGACTCCATTTCGGATTGCATTGCTTCCTGCCACTTATCAGAGTCCCTACTGATAATGGCCTGCCTGAAACTGGTAGGGTCATCTTCTTCCAAGATGCAATCCTCTCGATCCCCGTCTATGAGAAAACCGTAGTATCTCTCGGGCGGATGAGAAATCCTACCAGATCTGCGGAGTGGCTGAGGTTCGTTTGGGGTTATTGAATCTAGCGGTTCCTCCAAATTTTCAGTTACATTTTGTGGTCGCTGAATTTCTTCCAGTTCTACCGAACTCCCACTAGTTTCTTTTGCAAGAAACTCCCTTTCCAAGAAGGTAGCGTGGCGAGATACAAACACCTTCTGTTCCTCAGTGTGGTAGAACAGATATCCTAGTGAGTCTTTAGGATATCCCACAAATTTACAGAGAACTGACCGTGCCTCTAACTTGTCCGGTTTCTGTGTTTTTACATAGGCCGGACAACCCCATATCTTAATAAACTTAAGACATGGTTTCTTACTGCTCCATATTTCATACGGAGTTTTAGGCACTGATTTGGACGGAACTTGATTCAAAAGGTATGCCGCTGTCTGAAGCGCATGTCCCCAGAATGAAAGAGGCAACTCAGCACTACTCATCATGGACCGAACCATATCCAATAGGGTACGATTCCTCCGCTCCGAAACACCGTTGTGCTGTGGTGTATAAGGAGGAGTAAGTTGAGAGAGAATACCATTCTCTTTTAAGTAATCTAGGAATTCCGTGCTTAAGTACTCCCCTCCTCTATCAGACCGGAGGATCTTGATACTTTTGCCAATCTGGTTCTCTACTTCCTTTCTGAATTCCTTGAATTTCTCAAAAGCTTCAGATTTGTGTTTCATCAGATACACATATCCGAACCTAGAGAGATCGTCAGTGAATGTGATGAAGTACGAGAACCCACCCCTTGCATGTATAGACATCGGACCACACACATCACTGTGTATGAGTCCCAAGAGCTCTCTTGCTCTTTCTCCATGTCCGGTGAACGGAGATTTGGTCATCTTCCCTTTGAGACAAGACTGACAAGTTTCATAAGATGAAAACTCGAACGTATTCAAGAGTCCATCTTTATGCAACTTACTCAGTCTTTTCTCTCCGATATGACCAAGCCTACAATGCCACAAGTAGGATTCATTCGTATCTGAATTCTTCCTCTTGCGTGTGTTTTGTATATTGAGAACTGTATTCTGATTTAGAACGTAGATACCATTACACAGTGTACCCTCTGCAACCAGTACCTTATGAAGGTAAATGTTCATGATATTCTTTTCAAGAACAAAGTCATATCCATCTTTATCGAGTAAAGAAACTGATATTATGTTGCAAACCATGGAGGGTACATAGTAGCAATCGTTCAAAATCATAGTCTTGCCATTTGGCAATACTAGGTGATATTCACCGACGGCTGCCGCATAAACTTGTGCTCCGTTCGCTACTCTGAGCGACATATCACCCGGTGCAACTATCCTACTTTTTCTCAGTCCCTGCAATAAATTACAGATATGAGATCCTGATCCGGTATCAAGTACCCAGGAGGTAGGGCTGACCGTAAAACAGTTCTCAATTACAAGAACACCTGAAGTAGATGCAAAACCATGCTTCTTCTTCAACTGGGTATCCTGGAAATCCATACTTTCCTCTTTCCCATTCTCATACTCATGACTGTTGTCACAAGTCATGACTGTTGTTGATTATTCGTCAAGACACAGTGAACGGTAGCTAAGTAATAATGCTCTGATACCACTGTTAGGTCCACGTTACCTCTCCCGGTACTTTCGGGGTTGCGGAAACGGTAAACAAAAATTTTTCTAAGGTTTGTAACATGGACCGTAAAAGCCGGATCTTTGCTAAACGAAAACTAGCTAAAGTAAACTAACAACTAAGTAAGTTGTAGAAAGGTTATACCTTGAGCTCGAACTCCTTCTCTCCTTGCTCGTCGGAATGGTAGAAAGAGTTCACCTTGCTTGTCTTCATCCGTCAAAGAAAGATCCACTTGAAAGCCACCACCTTTAGCTTCAACTCCAAGCTAGGAGTAACTAGAGTGCAAGAAATGCTAAGACTTGAACCCTAGAAGTGAGTAGAGAAGATCAAGAGAGGGTTTTTCTCAAGCTTTTTGTTTCTCAACACATGAGAGGGAGAGAGCTTGAGGGAGAGGATGAGCAAGAGAGAGAAAAGATATGAGAGAATGAGAAAATAGTGAGCCATTCTCACTAATATGTGAGGATAATTCTAATTAGATAATTAGCTTGAAAATTGTCATGATAAATCATGAATTGACCATTATCATTTCATTTTTGCAAAGATCAAAGAGCATCTTCCAAATGAAATGATTATGGTCAAGTTGTCAACATGGTCAACAAGTCAATGAAGTCAAATTGTCAACAACAACCATGCACAATAATTAAGCTAATTATCAATTAACAATAATCCACACAAAAACAATAGGGTTAATAAAATGACAAAAGCCATTAACCCTAAACAAGGTCCTCTCCCCCAATCTCAAGCAACTGTGCATACGCACCCGCATTCGTGATCCGAGGAACACGAACACAATGAGAAAAACCAATCTCAAATCATATACTAGGATCCGGCTTAAACCAAAGCCCGCTAGTATAAACTGTCCGGACAGCAAACGTGCACAAGTGCGCGGATGCGAACGAACCCTGTCGCAAAACCATGCGACCTCTACTCGTTTTGCCTAAAGGCGAATAGCTCTCTGTGTGGGACTCTAAAGACTCGACACTACGCTGGCAGTGGGTTTAACCACAGACCGCAAGCGGCACTAGCTGTACGTAACGGTCCCCAGGTAGATGTCGATAAGAAGACTGACGAGGTGAACCCCATCTGCACTCCTACTGAGCCTGTATGTGACAATCTCCGTACAGTCCGGTCTGTTCGTCTGATACATCGCATGGCGGGCCTAGGGGGGCGGTAAACGTCAGTCCCCTAATAGCGGTACAAGTCGTGTCGGAGTGAAGCCCAATACACCCTGAGATAACACTGGAAACCTACCAGTATATCTCGCTTGCCCTGGCCAGGGACTACTCGTGTAATGGCTCTCCTAGACACAGCGCGATGTCAACCCCCAATACCGGGAGAGACGAATCCTGTCTAACCGTCACTGCCTCCAAGTGCTTCGGGACTGCTCCCAACTACTACCTGTTTGCACGACTCAGTAGAGCCGTGGTAGGGTAGCAATCAAAGAACAGTGGGAACACACTCGAGGCGAAGTGACAGTGTCAAGTCAGCGGACTAAGCTGTACTCATGTCACCTGGGAACTGATAACTGACGATAGGTATAATACCAACCAT
The DNA here is from genome assembly GCA_030015575.1 of Agapanthus africanus. NCBI lineage: Eukaryota > Viridiplantae > Streptophyta > Magnoliopsida > Asparagales > Amaryllidaceae > Agapanthus > Agapanthus africanus. The sequence goes on along the minus strand of CM057347.1, from coordinate 289,982,707 downwards.
CAGTTCCCGACGAGTCCTGTCCAGTGTACTCGTAACCTAACGAGCACCCGCATACTATCTCAAGTACGACGTACTGACGGCTGTGGGACAGACCGTCTCCCGAGCTGGGATGAGAAGCGCATACGCTAGTCTACTCCGGAGTATCGATGCCCTATCTCGATACTCCCACGACTAGGGACGTGTATAAGGATGTGCTTGTAGATTACCCAGCCCCCACGAGTGTGATCGCCATCACAACGCCGGTAATCAAGCAAAGATCCTAAGGGCTCTACTAATGCGTATAGGTGATATAATAAATAAACACACATGTACACATTAAAGCAGAGACAAACCAAGTAGCATACTACTATATTGAGCAAGATTGTCTGTACAACTGTGAATATCCCAAGCTTCCATCAAGTAATATACATACTAGTATGATACAGTAATGGCCTCTAGGGCATATACACCAACAACAGGTACGTGATTGTAATGATTGAGGGAGGACCTATCCCGGTAGGACAGTCTTACTCGAGATGATAGTATGCTATCTGGTTTACCTTTATCATCGTGTACTGCTTTAGGTGACATGACACGTCGCTATTACACGTTGATAGAGCCCCTAGGATTCTTGCTTGACCACCAGCAGTATGAGGGCGATCATATAAGTGGGAGCTGGGGGTCTACAAGCATATCCTTAAAAGGTCCCTAGTCGTGGGAGTTTCGAGACCGGGCATCGATACTCCATTAGTAGACTAGTGTATACAGTCGAGACCCCGACGAGGGGCGGTGGCTGGTCTCACAAGCCACTGGTGTCAGTTGGATCACCTAAGATGTATACAGGTGCTCATTGGGTTATGAGTACACCGGACAGGACTCGCCGGGAACATGCTAGTTGGTCATATACCAGACGTCAGATGGCAGTTCCCTGGTGACATGTGTGCAGGTTAGTTCATCGACCTGGGGATCGTCATTTGTCTCGTGTGGGTTCCCACTGTACTTTGATTACTACCCTACCACGGCTCAAAGGAGTCGTGCAAACAGGTTTTAGTTGGGTACAGTCCCGAGCCACATGGAGGCAGTAAGCGAATCTTCAGGGGTTCGTCTCTCCCGGTATTGGGGGTGAGGTCGTGCTGTGTCTAGGAGAGCCATTACACAAAGTCCTTGGCCAAGGCAAGGAGATTTACTGGTAGGTATTCCAGTAGTATCTCAGGGTGTTCTGGGCTACACTCCGACACGACTTGTACCGCTTTTGGGGGTCTGACTTTTACCAACCCCCTAGGCCCGCCATGCGATACTCATAGACGAACGGACCGGACTGCACGGATATTGTCACTGACAGGCTCAGTAGGGTGTCAGGATGAGTTCGCTCATCGACGTCCCTTTTGGTCAATAGCTGGTGGCCCGTTACGTATTGGCTTATACCTCTGACGTGCTAGTGGTTAAATCCACAGCCATAGTATTGACGAGTCTTTAGAGTCCACCACACTTTCAGTTACTCAAGTTTCGGGCGAAACGCTGTAGAGGCCGTATGGAGATATGGCAGGGTCCGATCAGATACGTGCGGTATTGCACGGATCAGGATCGGACGGTTTGTACTAGTAGCCGTATAGGTATATGGCAGGGTTCGATCAGATACGTGCGGTATTGCACGGATCAGGATCGAACGGATATTACTAGCCGGCTTTGGTTTAAGCCGGTCCTAGTTTAGTACAGTGTAGATTTTGTCTCATTGCATTTGTATCCGGACGGAATACAGATGCGGGTGTGTATGCACAGTATTGGGGTTTTCCTGTAGTTTATTACGGGACCAGTTTTCTGGAGTTGCCAGTTTGCATTCCGTTCCGGCCGGTTTTCCTTTGTTCTTTCCCGGCCGGACTTTTCCGATGGAGGGGGTTATTTGCAATTGTGCAAATAACATTTGTGGAGGGGGTTTCTTGTAAATGTTTGATTATGATAGCTATCATTTTCTTTTCAACCAAGCTTTTGCTTTATGAGATTTGATTGTGATAAAGTGAGGGTATGGGTTTAATAGTGAAAGGCATGGTTGTATGTTTCTTTGTCCCTTGATGTGGTCACCTCTTCTCATCTCCTACACTCACCTCCCTTATTGCTTCATATTCTTTCCTCCTCCATTTTCTAAGTTCATAAGTTTTTTCATGGTTGAGTGAGAAGAAGAAAAGAGAAGGAGAGAGCTTCATCCTTGAGAGTGTTTTTCATTCTTGATCTCTTTTCATGCCAAGAAAAATGAAAGCACCATTTTTCATACCTTCATTCCTCCATCTTCAAAAGGCAACCAAAACCCCAATGAGACATAAACCCTACACATCCTACAGCGAGCCTTGGGCATGTCGAGTTGCCGGCTTCATGCGCGAGTTGCCTCGGTATAGAGGCGGGAGCCCGTAAAAGTACCCGGCTTCGTGGTGCCCTTTCCGACGAGGAGGAGACGGACGGAGATCCCGCGAGGAGATCGGAGTGGAGATGAAGACCGGAGGACTTGGATCGTCGGTATACATCTCTTCCCTTTCTTATTGTAGCGTAGACTTGTTAATGGTTACGATCCGGAGTTTAGTGCGCGGTGGTGCCGGTTTGCAAAGTCCGCAAAAATTTAAGTTTATCACCGTTTCCGCATTCCGGCGTCGGATTGACGGCCGGGGCGCCGCCGTGCACTTACAGTGGTATCAGAGCCTCGCCATTAACTTAGTCTAGCTTTGTGTAATGTGTTTGCATTTCCGATCGATCAAAAAGTTCCAAAACTGCATTTTAGTTCGCATCAGTTTCTGTTGAAAATTTTTGGTCTCGAAAAATTTTTCAGGTTGTAAAATATTGATGTACTAGAAAATCTAAGAGTTCTGTAAAAATTTGAGGAAGTAACTCCAAAGTTGGAGCGCGGAACCGCCGTGAAAAGCCCATTTGTGCGGCCCTTCCGCCGCGCACTATTCACATCACTTCACCAATTTTTTACAGAGGCCTTCTGGGCTTAAAATATGGGTTTTGGAATATTAAAGTTGGGCCAATTGTTTCTGTGAGTGCTACAGTTTTCTTTGGGGCCCACTTGTTAATTGTTTGATCAATCGAAAATTTTTTAAACACATTTTTCACAGTATTTACATTATATCTGCGACCGTGAATGTCACTCGATCGGTAAATCCGGTCTAACTGCTATAGCCCGGTTAGACGGATTTGCGAACGTGATTTTCACGTTGATGTTCTATGTATTTGCTGTGATGTTGCGGATCGGTCGTGGGGGATAGCCTGGATGCAATGCTAGTACTGTGCTGTTGTATTATGTACATTTGATATTGCGGGGCGAGCGTCCGACATGTGGACTGCCGTCACTGCCTGTTTGTATTATTCTTTTGGGGCACGACCTGGTTGCGGTCGATGTACCCGTTGTATGTATATTTTACTTTCTGTACTAGGATTGCCCCGTGGTTGGGTGCACGGATAGCCGGGTTCTAGAAGACAACAAGCCCGCATCTCATGGCATTGGGACGGAGGGGGCTTCACTCCAGGATTGGCTGGCTATCCGCCGCACTCGTAGGGGGTACAGGTTGACCCAGGAGGGGTGCCCAAGTTACCGGATTCCGTGAAGTGCTGGGTGGTCCATTCACGGTGCTGAAGGGGGCTGCCTCGCTTCAGGTTTTGGCGGGTGACTTGCCGCGCCCGTAGGGGTCTAGGATTCTCATTGCACAGGCTATCCACACGACCAGGGGAACGTCGGGTTTCAGTAGTGGCTCTGTGAAACCCGGGGATCCCAGATATCTGTATTGTTCTGTGATGCTGTACATTTCTGTGATGTCGCATTTTATTCACGCCTTAAGCGAAATATAATATATTGGTATATATATTAGTAGATGTTGTATATGTTTTACATCCGCGCTAGTCCAGTCCCCGCTCTGTCGTTAGTTAGCTAACCTAACGGGTAATGACGGGACCCAGTGGCGAATGCGGATGGCATATACGTACATCAGTATATTTTCGTTCTTTTTGGTGTGATCAATTGATGGGACTGCATTGATTCGGATCAATGCAAGTTAAAAACAAACCTAATCTGATGTTGTTGGAACACTTTTTCAAAAAAAGCTGTTATTGCAAGGACGTTTACTTTTGTTTTGCATCGTGGTATTCATTTAGAATATCCTGCTCCTCAGTCGACGAGGCAAGGGCCGAGATCCCTTCACCGGGAGTGACCCCTTGGACAAAAAGTTTGCGTCAGGGCATTAACTTCACTATAGCCGATTACTTTTGCTTTGCACCGTGGTATTCAGTTGGAATATCCTGCACCCCATTCTACGGGGAAAGAGCCGAGATCCCTTCACCGGGAGTGACCTCTTTAGCAACGGTTTTTCGTCACTATATTTTTAAAAGCTATCAGTTCCTTCAACGATATCAAGTTCTTTACGTTAAAGGTTTTCGCCAGAAACCATTCGTAGCCCTCCGTCGTTTCAGACGGGTAGCACGTAGTATTCATGCTATGTTTGTTGGCCTTCGTCAAGGCAGAGTGTATGGTAGCTGCTTGTTGCCTTTCTGCAGCATAGATAGATGCGTTGGTTTGGGACAGTCGTATAGCCTTGTTGGCCTTCGTCAAGGGCTTGTGCGGGTGGGTTCAAATCAACCTGGAGAATGACGGGTAGAACTTGACATGTGACTTATGATTTGTTGGCCTTCGTCAAGGTCATAAGAGCATGGGGCAGAAATCACATCGGGAGTTTCAAAAGTACTGAAACTTGCCAGATATGCGCATACCTTCTGGAGTGTGATACCGTGAGCGGATTCCGTCACGTTATCATGCGATGAGAGTTGGATCCCGATTCCCACTGATGAGTTAGTTTACTCCTCGGGTGACCCCGACTAATTCTTCTTTCAGGTTTGGAGGAGAATTTGAGGTACAGTGGGAGGATTCCAGATTAGATAAATTGGTAACCATTCTGATCTAGGTTAGAGTGCACGCTGAGTGTTTCTTTTCTCTCTCTCTTTGGCAGCGACCATTGACCCGACCCTAAGACTTTGACTCAGTGACCAAGTTGACCGAACCTTCTTTACACCGGCTTTTGGATTGTCAGAGTTGCAGACCTCATTGCCACTCCTACTTTTACCCTTTTCTCCAGGACACCCCGTATTACTGCGAACGTCCACTTCCATTGGACAAAGCCATCGTATGGTTAGATACGAACTCGAAGGAATTCGAGGATGGTTTCCGGTTCTGGAGAAAACGCATAGGATTATTCAGTTGTCTTTTCCCTTTTACCTTTTCTCAAGTTATGAGTACTCCTTGGTTTAGGAGATAGTACACCTATTATGCAGATTGGATAGTCTTCTTCCAAACCTTAGGCTGGTGCCGACCGGTAGGGAATGGAGAAAACCAATTAGCCTAAACGGTGTGCAGAAGGTATTAAGATTAAGACAAAGCAAGGGATTAGTAAGAGGGCAAAGTAAATTGCAACAGATATTCACGACCAAACCAAATATTTCGTTACCACTCCCACATCACCTTTGTATTTCTCCAGGACACTCCGTATCACTACGAAGATCCACAGTTTATTTGGATACTCCATCGTATGGTTATATACGAACTCGAATGGAACTTGTTCCAGTTCGGGGATGGATTCTGGTTCAGGAGAAATAGGAATAAGGTTTATTCGGTTGTCTTTTATCTTCACCCTCTCTCATTGCAAGTGTTCCTAGGATTGGGACAGTACACCCCTTATGCTCATTGGATAGTCTTCTTCCAAACCATAGGCTGGTGCCGAACGGTAGGGAAGGAAGAAAACCATTCGGCCTAAAAGGGTGTGCAGAAGGTAAATACTAAAGACATATGAAGGGATTTGGAGAGGTGGCAAAGAACTATACGGTTACAGTCGTGAATCTGGAAGAGGCATTACTAGGAATACCAGAATACCCCATCGGAACATTTCAATGTTTCAGTTTCACTGTGTAATGTTAAAGGAAAACTGATTTCCCGATTAGATACTTACTCCAGGGTATGTATTTACCAGGTACGATTCTCACATCTGTATGGTTTTACAGATGATGAGTGGGAGTAAGCTATTGGGAATTAGGTGATTGTCCTCGTTATATCGGGATTCGTTGTAATCGGTGATATTTGAGGAAGTCACCTGGGTTATTTGCCGGACGGCAAGTATTTGGTTTTGAATATCCGCTGTTATGCACCAATTTCAAATTGATATATCTGTACGTCTATTTTCATAGAGTGAGATATACCTTTCTGAAATTATGTCTACGACATTTACCTATATCAGTGGATGGTTAGGTAAGGAGCATTAAACAGCGGTGTAATTCTTCTTAACCATAGGTACAGTTTTCGACCTACGACACACAGTGAATGAGTTATCAGACTCAAGGGACTTATACAGAGTATTGTATGTTGTCCAGGGTCCATCAGGACAGAGGGGTTGGTCCTCATACTATATTCTGTTTACTTTTAACTTCTCTAGTTCTTAGACATGTGTTTCGTAGAAACACAGGGTCTAAGTTTTGAGGAGTTATAGGTATTTGAATAGAGTAGAGAACCAGGTGTAGCAAGTATCGGGATTCTTCAAAGTGATCGAAGATGTAGATACTTGTGTATGGTATTCAGTTGATAGTAATGATAAAGAGATCTTTCTTCTCTTTCAGGTTACTCATAATTGGAAGTATTCCTAAGTTGAGTAACGCTGATCGGCCTCCTTCCATTTAGTTGACATGTGCTGGGGACAGCTGCATGATTTGAATCTGGTTCAATTAAATCAGTGCCTCTGTTTCTATATTGGATATAGAACAGTTCATATCTTAACGATGTTAAGGTACGGGGAGTTGTCCGGCTTATGATTAAAACCAGACACTAGACAACTCAAGGCACGTTTCTGTAATGGCTGTTTGTGGGTTGACCCAGGCTATGACGAGGGTTGACTTTCTACCATCTGGATGAACAATAGCAATATTGTTCTAGACTCGCCACAGTTTTATTAAAAATGGATTTTTTCAGAAAACAGTAGTGGGAGTATGGTAGAACTGGAAGTGATTCCAGAACCACAAACGATTACTGAAGATTTGATAAGGAACCTAAAGATTCAATCTGGATTGACATTCCATTGGCCACTCCGCAGATAAGGTGGGTAACTTCAGGCACCCGAGAGGTACTAATACGGTAGCCTCAAGGACGGTGACAGGGAAGTTCTTGCTTACCCACAAATACCATTGCTGTTGTTCCAGGCTGCGAGACCCGGCAGGAGGATGAGTATAGCGTCGTTCTAAACTAGTTTTAGAAGTGTACGTTTATATGACTCTGCCAGAGGGTTGTCGTAGTCAGTGGGAGCAGCGGAAGCATTGGTGGATAGGTTGCTTATGTCTATTTATAGACTAGAGCAGATGTAGCGGAGATAGATCATCTATTTCTGACGTGACAGTCATGAGTTTGACTTCATCAGAATAGGGGATGGATCTGTTGAGAAGGTAGTAGGGTGTGATGTCCTGGTATCTGGATGACATACACAGAATAGGAAAAGAAATTCCTATACTACAATCGGTTATACTTTGGTCGTCACACAGTGGTTTCTCCACAAAGGACATGGATTTTATATCAGACATACTGGTTACTAGATCTGTGGTTTTAGATCTAGATTTGGGTGGTTTCCCAATCAGGGTACTTGACAGCATTCTAAGAGTATTTAGGATGGACGACTCCTGGCACGGTAGTGTACCTGCAGGTAATGGAGTCACCCTCTCTAAAGGTGTCTTACAGACTAAAGGGGAGAGGGACGTGCATGATTGGCAGATCACTTGCTTAGGCAAGTGAGTCAATCATGAGATGTCAAGTACCACACCAGATGTTGTTCTTGCACTAGATGCAATAAGTTGACATTAATCCAATCCTGGAGAAACAGTCGGAAGCAGTTTTAGAACATAAGTGGATGTTCTAGGGATATGATAACGACAGCCTCGTTCAGGAGACGGTTATCATTCCAGGCTTCCAAGGTGACATGGACGACAAGGAGGTTGTCAGAGTTATAGTTTTTCCTTCTGATGAGGGGCAGTATTTTGGACAGGTGGTCCAAGGCAATACTGAGGGAGGCATGGCGCGCAGGACACTGATTAAGTTCAGTTGTCAATACAGTCTAAGAAGTTTGGATTTGGAGTTCATTTATGAGCTACGTCCCATCAGACATCCAGACATATTCTAAGACTGATTTTGCTCATTTCGGGAGATGGCTTTCTCCGCGAACTTGAGATATAGAGAGACATAGAAAGAAACAACTAAGCGGATCCACTCACTGAGGCTATTCCTCGAACGCAATAGTTCCGCAAACGAGCTTTGTGAGACTGACTAGTAGAGGAGTTGGATGTTCGGTATCACACGGGCTGTGAATATGCGACATCGCAATAATTAGCCTTGAGTGCAAGTGGGAGATTGTTGGAGATAGTGCCCTCAAAGTCAATTATTAGGTCACAGGTACGTGATTGTAATGATTGAGGGAGGACCTATCCCGGTAGGACAGTCTTACTCGAGATGATAGTATGCTATCTGGTTTACCTTTATCATCGTGTACTGCTTTAGGTGACATGACACGTCGCTATTACACGTTGATAGAGCCCCTAGGATTCTTGCTTGACCACCAGCAGTATGAGGGCGATCATATAAGTGGGAGCTGGGGGTCTACAAGCATATCCTTAAAAGGTCCCTAGTCGTGGGAGTTTCGAGAGCGGGCATCGATACTCCATTAGTAGACTAGTGTATACAGTCGAGACCCCGACGAGGGGCGGTGGCTGGTCTCACAAGCCACTGGTGTCAGTTGGATCACCTAAGATGTATACAGGTGCTCATTGGGTTATGAGTACACCGGACAGGACTCGCCGGGAACATGCTAGTTGGTCATATACCAGACGTCAGATGGCAGTTCCCTGGTGACATGTGTGCAGGTTAGTTCATCGACCTGGGGATCGTCATTTGTCTCGTGTGGGTTCCCACTGTACTTTGATTACTACCCTACCACGGCTCAAAGGAGTCGTGCAAACAGGTTTTAGTTGGGTACAGTCCCGAGCCACATGGAGGCAGTGAGCGAATCTTCAGGGGTTCGTCTCTCCCGGTATTGGGGGTGAGGTCGTGCTGTGTCTAGGAGAGCCATTACACAAAGTCCTTGGCCAAGGCAAGGAGATTTACTGGTAGGTATTCCAGTAGTATCTCAGGGTGTTCTGGGCTACACTCCGACACGACTTGTACCGCTTTTGGGGGTCTGACTTTTACCAACCCCCTAGGCCCGCCATGCGATACTCATAGACGAACGGACCGGACTGCACGGATATTGTCACTGACAGGCTCAGTAGGGTGTCAGGATGAGTTCGCTCATCGACGTCCCTTTTGGTCAATAGCTGGTGGCCCGTTACGTATTGGCTTATACCTCTGACGTGCTAGTGGTTAAATCCACAGCCATAGTATTGACGAGTCTTTAGAGTCCACCACACTTTCAGTTACTCAAGTTTCGGGCGAAACGCTGTAGAGGCCGTATGGAGATATGGCAGGGTCCGATCAGATACGTGCGGTATTGCACGGATCAGGATCGGACGGTTTGTACTAGTAGCCGTATAGGTATATGGCAGGGTTCGATCAGATACGTGCGGTATTGCACGGATCAGGATCGAACGGATATTACTAGCCGGCTTTGGTTTAAGCCGGTCCTAGTTTAGTACAGTGTAGATTTTGTCTCATTGCATTTGTATCCGGACGGAATACAGATGCGGGTGTGTATGCACAGTATTGGGGTTTTCCTGTAGTTTATTACGGGACCAGTTTTCTGGAGTTGCCAGTTTGCATTCCGTTCCGGCCGGTTTTCCTTTGTTCTTTCCCGGCCGGACTTTTCCGATGGAGGGGGTTATTTGCAATTGTGCAAATAACATTTGTGGAGGGGGTTTCTTGTAAATGTTTGATTATGATAGCTATCATTTTCTTTTCAACCATGCTTTTGCTTTATGAGATTTGATTGTGATAAAGTGAGGGTATGGGTTTAATAGTGAAAGGCATGGTTGTATGTTTCTTTGTCCCTTGATGTGGTCACCTCTTCTCATCTCCTACACTCACCTCCCTTATTGCTTCATATTCTTTCCTCCTCCATTTTCTAAGTTCATAAGTTTTTTCATGGTTGAGTGAGAAGAAGAAAAGAGAAGGAGAGAGCTTCATCCTTGAGAGTGTTTTTCATTCTTGATCTCTTTTCATGCCAAGAAAAATGAAAGCACCATTTTTCATACCTTCATTCCTCCATCTTCAAAAGGCAACCAAAACCCCAATGAGACATAAACCCTACACATCCTACAGCGAGCCTTGGGCATGTCGAGTTGCCGGCTTCATGCGCGAGTTGCCTCGGTATAGAGGCGGGAGCCCGTAAAAGTACCCGGCTTCGTGGTGCCCTTTCCGACGAGGAGGAGACGGACGGAGATCCCGCGAGGAGATCGGAGTGGAGATGAAGACCGGAGGACTTGGATCGTCGGTATACATCTCTTCCCTTTCTTATTGTAGCGTAGACTTGTTAATGGTTACGATCCGGAGTTTAGTGCGCGGTGGTGCCGGTTTGCAAAGTCCGCAAAAATTTAAGTTTATCACCGTTTCCGCATTCCGGCGTCGGATTGACGGCCGGGGCGCCGCCGTGCACTTACAGTAGGAACTCTATTCAATAGGTCCATGGCTGTCTCAAGCGCATATCCCCAGAAGGAAATAGGTAACTCAGCTGTACTCATCATTGAGCGCACCATATCTAATAGGGTGCGGTTTCTCCGTTCAGATACACCGTTGTGCTGTGGTGTATATGGAGGAGTCAGCTGAGAGAGAATCCCATTCTCTTTTAGGAAGTCCAGGAATTCTTTGCTCAAGTATTCACCTCCTCGATCAGATCGAAGGATTTTAATACTTTTTCCGGTTTGGTTCTCGACTTCATGTTTATATTCTCTAAATTTCTCAAAAGCTTCTGATTTGTGTTTCATCAGGAACACATATCCGAATCTAGAGAGATCGTCAGTGAATGTAATGAAGTACGATGAACCATCCCTGGCATGTGTAGATATGGGACCGCATACATCACTATGTATCAGTCCCAAGAGTTCAGTAACCCTTTCTCCGTGTCCCGTAAACGGAGTTTTGGTCATCTTGCCTTTGAGACATGACTGGCAAGTGTCATAAGATGAAAATTCAAACGGATTTAAATATCCATCCTTATGCAACTTTGCTAGTCGTGTCGCATTGATGTGACCCAGTCTACAATGCCACAAGAAGGATTCGTTCAGTTCAGAACTCTTCCTCTCGTGTGTGTTTGTTATGCTCAGAACTGTTGATTGATTTAGAACATAAATGCCATTGCACAACGTGCCTGTTCCAACCAACTTTTGGTTACGGAAAATGTTCATAACATTATGCTGTATTACAAAATTATATCCCTCTTTACTCAATAAAGAAACCGATATAATGTTGCATATCTGGTTCGGCATGTAATAGCATCGTTCAGAACCAATGTATTACCAGTTGGTAATACAAGGTGATATTCCCCGACAGTCTTAGCTGCAATAATTGCACCATTTCCAACTCTAATGTCTTTATCACCTTCTCCAAGTTCTCTACCTTTTCTAAGCCCATGTAACTGATTACATATATGGGATCCTGACCCGGTATCTAATACCCAGGACGTAGGGAAAATGGAGAAACAGTTCTCTGTGACGAACACACCCGAAGAAAATGCATCATCATGTACTTTCTCTAATCGGGTGGCATGGGAATCCTGGTATTCCCCTATATCCTGTTCATTCCTATAACTCTTATAAGAAAGAACAGAACCAACGTTCCCCAGCACAGTATAACATGCGGGTTCAGTCAATACATCCATATTATTATCTTTATTAGGGCATGACATGGTCGCTACCTGGAGAGAGAGAGAAGAAAACACTTTAGCGTATGCTCTTGCAAGATCAGATTGGTTATTATCTTATCTAATCAGGATGGCTCCCACTGGTTTTTATCAAATCTTCCTTCAAACCCTAAAAGGAAAGACTAGCCGGGATTAATTACACACTACAAGTTCGCCAATCTTTCAGCCAGGCCAGTGTCGGTACTTTGAGGGAGGTCCCCCGTGCTTTCGCACGAACCTAATTAATGTAAACCTCGTTTTCCCAGAGGCGTAACCCCGTTGACACCTTTCTAGACACCTACTTGATCAGCTAATTGCAATGTGTAAAACTCTTCCAGGAGTAACTCTTACTCGCAGTGGGTATCGGGATCCAACTATCTCATAGAAGGTCTGCAATCTCATTGCAAATTTCAACACATGAAATTCCCGATAATATTTTGCCCCTAGCGTGCTATGACCTTGACGCATGCCAAACAACCCATAGTCCGCTAGTCAAGTTCAACCCGTACAATTCGTGATCGAATTAAACCCACCCGTACGACCCTTGACGCATGCCAAACAACGCCGTACGAATACCTTAATCCAATCGCATCTCATGCTACAGATAAGTAATAATCAGCTACCGTACACTACACCTTGACGCATGCCAAACAACCGTAGCACGAATACTGAATATTACATATCTGAATTGACGGAGGGCTACACAGGTTTTTCTGAAAACCATGAGCGTAAATAACTTGATATCGTTGTAGAATCAAATGAAGTTTTGAAATGGAGTGATTTTGAGGCTTTTCTAGTTTTGCTAAAGGGGTCACTCCCGGTGAAGGGATTGTCGGCCCTTTCCTCGTCGAATGAGGTGCGGGATATATCATATATATCACTGTGCAAAGCATAAACTATAGAAGCAATCAAAAGTCAAACCGAGTGTGTAGCATATGCCAGTTATTGCTAAAGGAGTCACTCCCGGTGAAGAGATCTCGGTCCTTTCCTCATCGAATAAGGTGCAGGGTATATCATATATACCGCTATGCAAAGCAAGAACTGTAGCTACCTGTTTTGTTTAAAATTTGATTCTACAACATCTTAGGTTTCTTTTCTTTCATTAATCACATTAATGAAGTCCCGTCATTTAAGTCACCTAAACATCACAGATAAATACGACGTACACTTATGCCATCCGCATTCTCCTGGATGTCCCCTCGTGCACCGTTAGGTTAGGTAACTAACGACAGAGCAGGGCAGGGCTAGTGCGGGTGAAAAACATAAGTAACGTCTATATAATATATCATATATACTATATACTGTATTTATCATAGAACATCACATGATCACATCACAGATATCGCAGCAGAAGAAACATATGAAACATTGGATATTCTAGGACGTCCGTGTTTTCAATACGAGCCAGTATAAAACACGGATTCCACGGTCGTGATGAATAGCCAATCCCACACCCCTAGACCCCTACGAGAGCGGCAAGCAACCCTACCAATTCTAGGGTTAGGAGACCCGGACTCGACTCCTCGAGATGGTCTCCCACTGGACCCTAGAACCCGGTTACTTGTGCTCCCCTCCTTGGGTCTATCCTAATACGGAAAAATAAATAATATACAAAAGGTGACAACTTCCGCAACCTGGAAGTGCCCCAAATAAAAGAATATTACATACAAGTTTTTACATGAATGAAAATGAACAACACTCATCTCACATAAAAAAACCCGGCTATTCAAATACGACGATCCAATATAACATATCCAGCAACACATAACATCACATGTCATCAACGTAAGTAAGTATGCATACACCGATTGTCGTCGACGTATAGCAACGACAATCGGCAATACCAGTACATACTACACTTACGGTTACAGAAAAGAAAGTGTAAAACTACAACAGTTGGAATCCGCAACCTTTTTCGACATCTCATGCCTAATCTAATGAAATACTTAGACATCACATGCCTAACAATTATAAACCCCGCATTTTAGTCTCATTATCGAAAACTCTTTTCATTATCAAGTGAGACTAAACCGCTAGATTTATAACATTCATTCAGTTATCTCATAACTGTTTGTGAATTCCAATTATTGTATCCCGTTCCGGATAAATAGAAAATATTAAACTTTCCGATCGAACATTCGAATACCCAAGTTTTCCCGAAACCGTTCAATACATGAAATAAGTTCAAAGACGTTCACTTCATGCCTCAGTACCAACGGTCTAGCCGTAGAAGGGTCAAGCCAACGCCTCACATGTGGCACGCCGTACTGCCCCAAACCCTAAGGTTCAAAGGGCAGTTCAAGACGGTCACATAATCGAGTTAAGGTTTGTTGTTTTCTAGAGGGACCATCGCGTTACTTGCACTACTTAGAACGTTTTTAAACCTCAGAAAAATCCAACACTTGGAAATTTTCCGGCAGGGGAAAAAGTGGGTATTTATATCCGGTCGAACTTTTCAACATATTCTAAAATATCCGGAAAGCCACACAGACAAAATTTGATAATCCGATCGAATCTTTGATTCCCAATACAACCCCAGAATACTCAACTGTAGAGTCACAAGAAAAATACCCAGAAAATATAGCATTCAATTATATGAATTACTGTGCAGAAATCATTGGACAAGGAGACAGAACGGCCGCGGAACCGCCGCACATGCCAGGATTTTGCCGCGGTTCCGCGGTGGATTAATCGAATTAGACCCTCGTTTTTCACAGTAATTCAAATAAGACCCTGCTTATTTTTCTGCATATTTTTAATTGACAAAAATCCAAATTTTCAGAAAATTTCCAGAGAGCATTTTGGATAAGGGTTTCGATGTTCGTTCGGATTTCAAACGTCGTCTACACTTCACCTAAGGCTCTAGCTAGGCTCTGATACCACTGTAGGGTTCCTAGGCACACTATAGAGGTCTCACAACGCATCAACCATGCCAATTTCAAATTTTATGAGTGCCGAGAAACACTAATACGGATCGTCAACAAGAATTTTACGCGAAACAATAAGCTAGTTAACATCTTAACTAAAAGTGAGAAGCTACAACCTTTGTAGATCCGGTTCTCCACTTTCTTAGCTCCACGTAGACGCCCTCTCGCTGTCCAAGTCGAATCTCGGACTCTAGCATCGGCTTCATCGGAGAAATGAGCGGACAAGTCGTCGGTTACGATGCCGAAGATGATCTACGTCGAGGTTACACAAGATCAAGCTCCAACTTCACCAAGTTGTGAAACTTGTGAAGAAAACACCCTATACTACTTGGCAAGAGGTAGAGGGTGAAGAAATAGGAGGTGGGTTCACTTTAGAATTGGATTTCTCACACTTTTACTCAACATGCCATTAATGGTGGCAAGCTTTTTCTTTCTCTCAAGAAGAAGAAGAAGATGAAGATAATTGTGATAAGTATATTAATCAAATAGAAAAAGGATTATACTTATCATATAGCAACCATGGTCAAGACAACTTGTGTAGAGAATCAACTATGGTTCAAGTGAATGGTTAGGGTTAAGAAAAGAGAAAAAAGGGTCAAACCATTCAAAGCTTCATGAAGCTTCAAAAGAAAGTCCAAAAAGAGCCACCATTTCATTTCTTTTCCAAATATAAATGAAAAGAAATAAATAAATAAATAAGTAAATCAAATAAACAAAACCCTAATCATTAACTTAACCATGGTATAATTCTTTACACAAACCCAAGTGAGCATGCATCATCAAACATGATACAATCAAGTGCACAAAAGTATATCACATATACAACTTGTGAACTTCAAGTGAGAAAAACCTTTTAAAGTGAACCAATACTAGTTAATGCAAAGTAATATATCAAATATATAATTATACATTAAATCATTAAATCAACACTTGATTCAATGATCCGGTCATGTCGCACATAACCGACTAGTATTCAATGTATCGACTTATCGAATCAATCTTCGATTCGATAACTAGGTTATATCGTATATAACTAATCGAAACATTCATCGCGAGAATGAAATACGGTATCACATTCACGCATCATTCTCGGTCCCGCACATATCTCATATGCGCCCCTATTTCGTTTCGTTTGAGCCAGGAAACCTCTGTGTAGGACTCTAAAGACTCGTCAATACGCCGGCAGCAGATGATGATCATATCAATCACCCACAAGCCGCAAGCGGTCTGCTAAACGTAACGGCCACCTGGGTATTGAGCGATCAGAAGATCGTCGAGCTAGTCCGCTCACACTCCTGTGAATCCAACCAGTAACACTTTCCGTACAGTCCGGTCTGTTCGTCTGATATGTCGCATATCAAGTCTAGGGGTGGTAAACGTCAGACCCCAATAACCGATAAGTCGTGCCGATGTGAGGCTCATAACGGGTCGAGAAACTACTGGTAACGCTTACCAGCAAATCTCTGATCAGCCCTGGCCAGGGACTTCCCTGTTACGGCCAATCGAGCACAGCGCAACATCAACCCCCAATACCGGGAGAGACGAAACCCCTCCTATCGCTCATTGCCTCCATGTGACTCGGGACTGTGCCCAAAGACCACCGTTTTGCACGCCTTCATGGACGTGGTAAGGTGGAGATCAAAGCACAGTGGGAATCACACAAGACTCTATGACGATCTCGGGTCTACAGACTAATCTGTACAAGTGTCACCTGAGATCTGCCATCTAACGTGAGGTATAATACCATCTAGGAGTTCTCGGCGAGTCCGTACAGTGTACCCAGTCTCCACTGAGCACCCGTATACCATCTCTGATGTCAAACACCAATGGATATGGGATCATCCATCGCCCATCTCATGGGTCGAGAAGCGTATACGCTAGTCTACACTGGTATATCGATGCCCCGTCTCGATACACCCACGACTAGGGACCTTGAAGGATGTACCTATGGACTACCATGTCCCCACTAGTATGATCTGCATCATAGTCCAGGTAGTCAAGTACACATCCTAAGGGCTTTACCAACATGTAACTATAAGACAGTTTAAAGAGACAAGTGTACATGTTAAGATAAAGAGCAACCAGATAGCATACTATCATATCGAGCAAGAAAGTCATCTCTATATATGTCCAAGCATCCAATATAATATACATCATCTGTACAATACTGGCCTCTAGGGCATACATACAACTAACACCTTTTAGTTAGATATTCAGTAGTATTCAAGCTATGTATTTTGACCTTCGCCAATGCATAGTGATTGGTAGCTGCTGAATATTCATCTGTAGCATAGATAGATGCGTTAGTTTGGGACAGTCGTACTACTATTTTGGCCTTCGTCAAGGGTATGTACGGGTGGGTTCAAATTAACCTGGACAATGACGGGTAGAACTTGGCATGTGACTTATGATATGTTAGCCTTCGTCAAAATTATAAGAGCATGGGGCAAAAATCCACGTCGGGAGTTTCTAAAGAAACTAAAACTTGCTGGTGTTGTATACCATTTGGAGTGTGATAATTTTGGTAGGATTCCTTTGACTTTATCACACGATGATATTTGGATCTCGATTCTACTGTGAGTATATGTTACTCCTCGGGAGATTTTTTCACTTAACGATCAATACTATAAACCAAGTAGGTGTCTAGAAAGGTGTTAGCAGGGCTACGCCTCCAGGGTAAAGAGGTTATAATTGAGGAACTTCGCGAAATTATCTTAAAACCTCCCTTAAAGTAACGACACTAACCTGGCTGAAAGGTTAAGCAAGAACTGTACGGTGAGATTAATCCTGACTAATTTTTCTTTTATGATTTGAGGAAGGATTCATGAAACAGTAGGAGCCATCCTGTTTAGATAAACTAAAAACCAATCTAAATTTGCAAGAGCATCATGCTGAGTGTTTCTTCTATCTCCTAATTGCAGTGACTAAGATGACTGGCCTTATGTTACTATTAGATAAAAACATATTGACGGGGCCGAACTATAAAGATTAGCTCAGGAATTTCAAGATGGCAATCACATATGACAAGTTGGGCTATCTTCTTACTACTAAATCCCCTACCGTCCCAGGTGTTGGGTTACGGCAGCGTCCCGGCCATCAAACAGTGGCCAAATGCGGAACAAAAATTTACTGAACTGGCGCTACCATTACCCGATGCCCGGATCTACCTTAAACCCTAAACTAGCAAGCTATATATAAGAAGTTAGATGGTTATACCGAGTTGATCAGTGTCCTTCGATCTTCAACCATCATCCCCAACCTCTTAGTGGCTCATTGATCAAACTTGGTCGCCGGTCTCCCTCCATCGAAGATGATCCACCCGAGGGATGCAGCCTTAGCTCTAGCTTCACACGATGGATGCAAGTGAAGCAACTAGGGTTTCTAGGATGCTACTCAAGAAAGACTAGGATGTAGTGAGGTGATCCAAGTGTTGGTCTATCTCATCTCATCTCCTCTCATGATTCTCAACACATGAGAGGGTTGAGAGGAGGTGAAGAATGAAGGTGGAGGCATAACATGAAAACTAGAGGAGAGTGAAGCACAAATGGTGAAGGAGCTCAATGCTTGCTCAAGTGAAAAAAAATGAAGCATCCAAAAATTGAGCTCTCTTGGAGAGAGAAAAATGAGCATGGTGGGTTTTGTAAAATAATTGTTTTCATTTTAAAATAGCTCCCATCCTTGAATAGTGAGCACAAATGAATTAACAATTCATTTATGTACACTATGCAAGCATGGTCATCACCATACTCCCCTCATTCTAATTTCCACCTCATTTACCATTTTCTAAAAAATGGTCAAATCCAAAAATGAGGTGGCCACCTTCTAGATTGTTTTCCGGATAAAATACGGATCACATTTTACTTTATATACATACCTGCATTCGTACCGAAATACGAATACCTAAAGAGATAGAATAACACAAAGAACATAATACAAGAATATATGTATCGAAATACTTATACGTAAATTATTAAATCAATACTTGATTTAATAATCCGGCCCAAATCTGAGCCGGCTAGTTTTATCAATTATCCGATCGAAAGTCCGGGTACAAAGTACATCAATCGATCGGAACCCTGCACGTATCCAATACGGATACTACATCATTTCGCCAAAACCAAGGAAACCCTCTGTGTGGGACTCTAAATAGTCGTCAATATGCTGGCAGTGGGTTTAACCACAAGCACATCAGCGACACTAGATGTATATAACGGCTACCCAGGTATTGAGCGAAAGGGAGGCCGACGAGCAAACTCATCCTGAACCTGTCACGACCCAAAATTGGGCATGTGACCGGCACTTAAACTACGTAACGTCAACAGGTGTAACGCAATTACGTAAGCCGAAAAACCCAGCAATATAAACCATTACAAGAAAGAAAGATAGATCACTTTTAAAAATCTCGATGCAAAACATTAAACTTAAGTTTGTTTTTCATAAAAATTTTGGCAGCACCTCATTTGTAAAAGCTAGCCCCGAAACGGGTACAAACATAAGATAAAAGTAAAACATCCCCAAATGGGAGCAAATCTCGCCCAACGGAGGAAACAACCACCACAACAGATATACGACGCCATAGCGAAGAAATGAGATAATCCACATATATAAAGGCCGGCTCACACAAGCACGACAACCAGAGTCATAAAAATAAACAACATCGATCTTCACAACTCGTCTCTAAATCAATACATGAAGGTGGTAGATGGAGAGTACTAGATACAAAAAAATATACAATGTACAGCATCGGATAACCGCAACCTACCTATAAGAAATGGCTTCACAGCCAACCGTAGCGGTATCCGCAAAAATAGAGATAAAAAGGCGCCCTGCCGCGACCACCCTAATGATCAGACCTAAAAAATCCTGCGGCACAACGGGAGTGAGTTGCCAACTCGTGAATAGTAAATAAGAACATACAGTAATCGCAAGTATGTGCTAACAATGATAATCTATCACATATAATCTGATAGCATAAGTATGACAATATGTATATGCAACAGTCATGAAAGGTACTCTATCGGGTACTACTAATACATGAAACAAGTGCATATCAAATAAATGCGGAGTATGGGATAAAACATGTCATCCTTACGGAATCCTCATCGTGGCGAACCTGTGTCCATCAAGACAATCTAAATCCCCAAATTCCCTCAAATCGGCCCCCACATCGGCCCCTCATATCGGCCACATCGGCCCCTCATATCGGGCACATCAGCCCCTCATATCTTAATGAGTAAGAATATATACACAGATCATTATGATAATATATATTATATAGGTGTACATATATATAACAGCGTCCCATACCACTGATATATATATACATGTATATATAACAGTGTCCCATACCACAGATATATATACCCAGGAGCAAAACATCCAGGAAAAATCATATGAAATCCATATATCAATGCGAAATCCATGAAATATAATATATGCAACATGAAACAGTAATATGAGCATATAAAGGAAAAACCGCTATTTAACTACAACAAGTTATTAAATATATCATGCGGTTCCTAATTTCTCCGAAACCAAATGCAACATCATATAAAGGTGAACATGTAGCTATAGCCAGGTATGCGTACCCAGGTCGGTATAGAAAAATATGTGTATCTACCTATTAATAATGATGTAATACCCTTCAGGTATGTGTGTAGCTATATCAAGCTAGGTATATGTATATACATGTCAATAATGATACAATACCCTCCAGATATGTGTATTCATGTAGGCATAGCAAGGCATATGTGTAAGCATGTAGGTATACAGGTATGCTATATGTCATATGCACAATGGAATATGAATCAATGTCTCAATGTCCCTAACCAAATAATATCATATATGTATGTGTGTTGTATGTGTCATGGCAATTGTTGACGGTGTGGGTGGCATGCAATCAGTGCTCGTGCAACATGAATCGTCAATAATAGTGCAGTGTCCAAAGGGTACAAGTCCAAGCACAACAATTAATAATATGCAATGAAGTTTATACGCAAACTCTATATGTGTAAAATAAACATGCGGCTAATATCATATCATATCTAGCCCTGACGCATAATGCCATACGGGCGAATTCCCCGTAGATGTTAAATCTACTCACCGACAGTCGCGGGCTAGGTAAATCCAATCACCTGCTTCCCTTTCTGTGCAGCGTCTGAAGTCCTCACTTGCGATCCTATTAACACAAAACATAACCTGTGCAAATCTCAGAAATCGATTAATATCATGTACACAAGATGTTTGACAAACGCACCAACTCCAATCTGACCTATAAGTGTTCGTCTAACGGCTAACGTGCGCGACGACACACCAACACCAGCCCAAGTGTAGCAGTACACCAGATCATGAACCGTGTCAGATAACGTAACACGCGCACTCAAAACACTAGAATATATCAAAGTGGTCCCAGAATTTGATACACTAAATATTGGTGAAAGTTGCAAGTACCACGAGACCACAAACAACCCTAATGACTCCACGACAAAGATTCAACACCCCAGCCCCTACTCTGGCCGCAATTTGCGGCCAGAACCATTAAATTTATGGCCCAAAAATGAAGGGGTGGTCTCAGGTTTTTATGGTGGGTTCAATACCTCAACACAATGTCACTGTGATGTGAACTTTTCTAACAAACACCTGGTTTTACAGCAGATCACAGAGACACAATGTTGACACTAAAAATACGATATTTTGCACAAAATGCTACCTTCAGTGTTCCAATCCATAACAACAAGGAAACACAACAATATAACTCCTAATTATCCGTTTGAGGTCATTACCTAACCACTCTTGCTAAAAAATCCTAGCTTTCCAAGCTCCAAGGCAACCAAGTGGCTAAAACAAGACTTTTGAAGTGTTTAAATGGGATTTTGTGAAGTTTAGCAAGGTTTTTGTGAAGTTTAGCAAGGTTTTTGTGAAGAGGGAGTGATGTTTCAGTTGTGGGAGTAAAGAGATGAAGAATAATTGAGAGTGAGAGAGAATGAGAGAGAGATAATGGTGAGGGGTGAAACAAAACCTTATGCTCACTCTCTCCCTCACCTTCATTAATGCCACCATTAATTCTTCTTGACTCATCTTGCCACCTCTCTCTCATCCAAACTAGATATTTCCTCACACCAAAAGATCTAAGACATGGTTAAATTAGGGCAAGGATTAATTAAGGTTTCTTGGTCACTTAACAAGATTAACACTAACTAACCCTCACATTAATATGCACGTGTGTGTGCAAGCCATATCAAATAATAATAAAATATTAATTAATTGATATAAAATGTGAGGAACCCGATTTGGTAAACTTTTCCTTAAAAAACCCACATTAACGCTTAATTAACACTAATCGCATTCCATGGTGTCACAATCTCCCCCTTTAAAGAAAATTCTTCCCCGAATTAAAATTCTTACAAGCGTACCTTCAAAGAGATGAGGGAATTTTTTCCGCATCTCGCTCTCGGCCTCCCGAGTGATCTCCTCACTAGTCGGGCTACGCCAAAGAACCTTCACAGATGGCAAGAACTTTGACCGAAGTTTCTTCACCTGCCGATCCAATATAACTACCGGCTGCTCGGTGAACGAAAGATCGCGCTCAAGTTGAACGGTCTCGTGCTGAATCATGTGAGAAGGGTCATGAAGGTATCTACGAAGTATCGACACATGGAACACGGAGTGAACATCCAGAAACTAGGCGGGAGCGCTAAACGGTAAGCAACGGTACCAACTCGCTCAAGGATCTCGAAGGGACCCACAAATCTGGGATCGAGCTTCCCCTTCCTCCCTAATCTCATAACGCCCTTCATCGGAGAAATCCGCAGGAATACATGATCTCCCACTGCGAACTCAAGTCTGCGATGACGATGGTCAGCATAAGACTTCTGTCTGCACACTGGGCTGCTCTCATCCTGTCCTGAATCAGCTGGATCATCTCCATAGTCTCCTGAACTAGCTGGGGTCCCAAAACCTTACTCTCACAGAGTTCGGTCCAACAGACCGGCGATCGACACTTCTTACCATACAAGGTCTCAAAAGGTGCCATCTGAATAGTCTTCTAAAAGCTTTTCTTGTAGGAGAACTCAATCAACGGCAAGTGACGATCCCAATTGCTACCAAAATCAAGCACGCACGTTCGAAGCATATCCTCTAGAGTTTGTTTCGTCCGCTCTGACTGACCATCGGTCTGTGGATGGAAAGCGGTGCTAAAACTCACCCGAGTACCCAAAGCTTCCTGAAGCTTCTGCCAAAGACGGCTAGTAAACTGGGTGCCCCTGTCGGATACAATGCATGTGGGAACGCCGTGCAAATGCACAATCTCATCTATATACAACTGAGCATACTGAGCATAACCAAATGTTGTCTTCACTGGAAGGAAGTGAGCCGCTTTCGTCAAACGGTCAACAATCACCCAAATGGAGTCATACCTCCGACTGGTCCTTGGTAGATCCACAACAAAGTCCATGGAAATCTGCTCCCATTTCCACTCAGGAATGGGTAAAGGCTGCAACTCTCCAGCCGATCTCTGATGCTCGGCCTTGACTTGCTGACAAGTCAGGCACCTCGAAACGAAGTTCGAAACATCACGCTTCATCCCTTCCCACCAGTAAAAGTCTCTCAAGTCACGGTACATCTTGGTGGAGCCTGGATGAATGCTAAAGGCTGACTGATGTGTCTGCTCTAGGATCTCGCGTCTCAACCCATCAATATCAGGTACACACAAGCGAGACCCGCAACGTAGCACACTGTGGTCATCAATCAAGAACTTCGAAACTGTACCCTGTCGAACAAGCTCAAGAATCTCAGAAAAACGGGCATCACTAGGCTGCGCCTCATGGATACGATCCAAAAGGAGCGGACGGGTGCAGACATGAGCAAGCTGTCCCCCAGTGGAAGTGAACTCAAACTGTACTCTACCATCGCACAAGGTATGCCAATCTGCAGAAGACTGTCTCTGAACCGTGCTCAACTGGGACAAGCTACCCCCGGGCCTACGACTCAAAGCGTCAGCTACCACATTCGCCATGCCTGGGTGATAAAGGATCTCACAATCATAATCCTTCACGAGCTCCATCCACCGGCACTTTCTCAGAATCAAATCCCACTGCTGGAAAATGTACTTCAAGCTCTTGTGGTCCGTGAAAATCTGACATGACTCCCCATACATGTACTGTCTCCAAATATTCAACGCAAAGATCACCACTGCCATCTCAAGATCATGAGTGAGATAATTCTTCTTGTGCTTCTTCAGCTTCCTAGAAGCATAAGAAATCACTCTATCATGCTGCATCAACACACACCCGAGCCCTACTCGAGACGCATCACAGTAAATTACAAAGCCACCTGATCCAGAAGGCAAAGATTGAACGGGTGCAGTCATCAACCGAGTCTTCAACTGCTGAAAACTCTGCTCGCACGCATCAGTCCAAAAAAAGGAACCCCCTTCCGGGTCAATCCGGTCAGCAGTGCAGCGATACTTGAAAAATCCTGCACGAAACGGTGGTAATAACCAGCTAAGCCGAAAAAGCTGTGGACCTCTGTCACGGATACAGGTTTGGGCTAAAACTGCACAGCCTCGATCTTCCTTGGGTCCACAAGAATACCGTCTCCCATCACCACATGATCCAGGAAGTCAATTCTATCAAGCCAAAATGCGCACTTTGAGAATTTAGCATACAGCTGGTGCTCTCTCAATGTCTGCAAAGCAATCCTTAAGTGCTGCTCATGCTCCTATCGACTCTTAGAGCAGACCAGAATGTCATCAATAAACACAATAATGAGCTGGTCGAGGAACGGCCTGAAAATCTGGTTCATCAGATCCATGAACGCTGCTGGGGCATTGGTGAGTCCGAACGACATCACTAGAAACTCGTAATGCCCGTAGCATGTACGAAAAGTCATCATTCCGAACCCGCAACTGATGATAACCCGAACGCAAATCAATCATAGAAAAATGTTTCGCACCCTGGAGCTGCTCAAACAAATTGTCAATGCGAGGTAAGGGATACCTGTTCCGCACCGTAACTCGGTTCAATTGACGATAATTAATACATAACCTCAAACCGCCGTCTTTCTTCTTGACGAACAGAACAGGAGCTCCCCACGGCGAAACACTCGGACGAACAAGTCCCTTATCAAGTAATTCTTGCAATTGATCTTTAAGCTCTCTAAGCTCCGTTGGAGCCATCCGGTAAGGCGGTATAGAAATAGGCCCCGTGCCAGGAATCAGATCAATGCAAAACTCAATATCGCGCTCTGGCGGTAAACCAGGTAACTCATCGGGAAAAACATCGGGAAAGTCTCGCACGATAGTAACCTGGTCCAATGACTCTACTGCGGCTCCAGTATCATAAATGAAAGCCAAGAATCCCCGACATCCCCTCCTCAAAAGCCGACTACCGCAAAGGGCAGAAATCAAACTGCGATGGGCGGCACCACGGTCCCCCTGCACAACCCGAACAGACTCGCCCGGAAAACTGAAACTGACCGTCTTCTCGCGGCAGTCCACCGACACATAACAAGCTGCCAACCAGTCCATGCCAAGGAGAACGTCGAAGTCCAACATATCCAGAAGGATCAAATCGACGAACGAATCTCTATCTCTAATTTGAACAGCACACGACCGAAACACATAACACGCGACAAAAGAATCGCCAACAAGTGTAATCACAACAAGCGGTTGATCTAGCAAACATGACACTCGGCCCAAACTCGGCACAAAGTGCGTAGAAACATACGAATGCGTAGATCCCGAATCAAACAAAACATGAGCCTCAAAAGAATATAGAGAAAGAGTACCTGAAACCACTACATTGGACACCTGCGCTTCCTGATGAGTCAAGGCAAACACCCGAGCCTGTCCTGTACCGGCGACTGGCTGACCTCTGCCTCTACCACCGCGCCCTCTCGGCATAAAACCACCGCGTCGTCGACCTCTCTGCACAAGAGTCTGACGCGGAGCAACAACAGGCATAAGGGGCAATGCCTTCTGCGGTGGAGAAGGTGGTAAGGTAACCTGCGGTACAGCTGCCTTGCGCTCACATGGCCCAGTACAATCTCAAACCCGATGACCCAAACTCCCGCACTGGTAACATCCAGATGAAAACTGCTGACTCCCCTGAGAATAAGAGCTAAAAAGTTGTCCTCATCCCGGACCTCCACTACCCCCAGTATCTGAACGGGAACTGTCATGACGTCTAAACGCCTGCCTCTTTGCTAAAACACCAGTACGAACCCTCTTCGGTTCCGGAGCAACCGACGTCTCAGAAAGACGCTCCTCTACAAACAGGGCTGCGTCCACCGCTGCTGCATAGGTGTCGCAATGCTGAACGCTGATAGTGAGGAACAAATGGGTAAGCAGGCCTCGAACAAAGCTCTTGACCCGCATCTCCTCCGTAGCTACCTTATACAGAGCATACACAGACAGCTCGGTAAACAACACATCATACTCGGCTACCGTCATACCCTGAGTCTGGCGTAACGACTCGAATCTGTGCGCTCAGGCATCCCTGACGCTCAGCGGAAGAAAACGCGCAAGAAAGACCGTCACAAACTCAGCCCAGGTCATATGAGAAAGACCTGTAGCTCTGCCCTTCTCTAAGGACTCACACCACTTCTGGGCCAGACCCTCCAAGCGAAAGCTCGCGAACTCCACCCATATCACGTTGGAGCATCTAAGCGAACGACATATCCTGGCCATCCGGTCGATAAACGACTATGGATCCTCATGTAACGCCTTGAAATTTCGCTTAGAATATTTTCGCGTTAATTAGCAGGTGTGCGTGTTTTATATATATGTAAGGTTATTAATTATTTTAGTCGTGTTACCCTAAGTGAGAAATTTTGTGTTAAGCGCACAAATGCACACTTAGCCAATTTTGTGACTTAGGTTTTTATTGTAACTTGTTAACCCTATTACATTTTCTTGCATGGTTCATTTTAATTCCCCAACCTTTTTAGCTAAGTCAAAACCCCTTTTTAAAATTCAAAATGCAATAGAAAATGAGGTATGGGGGTTAGGTAAAGAATTTAACCTTGTTTGACCCTTGCTTCTCTCTCATTTCTCTCTCTTTCCCCTCACTTCTAAGCTCCAGCAGGAATAGCAGCAACAACACCATTTTCTTTATCTTTTCTTCTCTTTTCAATTCCCATTGGGATCTACACAAAACCCAACACCAAAAACCCATTTTTATTCACAAAAACCCTTGTTAAGGTGACTCTTTTGAGGTGTTTGGAGAAAAGCTGTACACTTGGGGCTAGAGCTGGGACTTTTTGGTATTCTTAAGGTCTTTTTAAGGTATTAATTCATGTTTAACACCCTTTTCCCATATCTTGTAGTATTTCTATCAAAATATCACTTTTTTGTGCAATTTTAGTGCTAATGAAGGGATTTTATGATGATATGTTAAAATTAGCTTTTTTAGGGCTTGATTAGATTGGTAATGAGTTATTAGTGTGGTTTTAGACTTGGGTTTGCTTCAGTTTGCACAAAAACACCCTAAGTATAATTTTAGTGCAAAAGTGTGATTTTTAACTAGAATTAGGGCTCTATTGAAATCTGCTTCTATCCGGGTTGTTTCAGAATAAAATTGTGTTTACTGAAGCTTGTACATGGGGACTAGAGTGCGCACACAAAACCTGGGGTCCCACCTCCCTACCCAGGCCGCCGAAAAATGAGTTCTGGCCGCATTTTGCGGCCAGATGAGTGAGTTGGGGGTTGGGGCTTGGACCACAGGAGTCTGCTGCCATGTGTAGTATTTTGGCATAAATAATTTTGTATTATCTTTTCTGTATAAAAATCTGGGGTCAAATACCCTATTTATCGTATTTTTTTAAAATCTTCGCGACACGCGTGATGTGTGTGTGGGTTTGGGGTGTTCTGCGTAATGTGACGCGTCGGGGTAGTTTCAGGCGCGTAATCACACGTTTTAGCGTATCGCGCACACGCGCGTTTGGTTTGCGACGCGGGTTTCTAGTTTGACTTTAATGTCGCGTTTGTGTGACTTTGAGCTTATGTGTGATATATTGTGTAATTCTAGGTTCGCAGGCGAGTGCGACGGACGCCGCGAAGAAGGAGAAACAAGGCGTCGGCTACACTTAGCGCGAGACTATGGTGAGTAGATTTAACATCTACGGGGATATCGCCCGCATGGCGTTATGCGTCAGGGCTGATAGGACCTTATAGCTACATATTTCATTTAACTACATGGCTACTGTTAGTTGCATACCGCATTCCCTGATATATGTATATAAACTCAGAATTGATAGAACACCGCACTATTACTAACGGTTCATGTTGCACGAGCACAAATCTGCATGTTACACACACACTGTTAGTAATTGCCATGACACTCACTGTAGAATTGCCATGATCATTATACTGTAGTTCATCACACATATGGTTCGATATGATTTCATAGAAATTGGGAGCCTCATGATGTCTTTGAAAAACTGAACTATTTTAAAAGCAAAGCGGTTTCTCCCTTTTACCTATATTATGGCTTGATGTACATAGCACATCGCATGTGATTTACTCATTGGCGTTGGATTTCATGTGATTTCTGGTTTTTGAGGACCGTAGGGTTATTTAAGAAAAGATGGACTATTTGAAAACCCGGTTTCTCGTGATATGATATTTTGGTGCGTCCACCACGTGTTTTCTCGGTTCTTAGGCGTGTGCTTGAAACCCGATTCGAGGAGTTGGATGATCCGTTTGCGGGTTCGTGGTGGACCCGGTATGTTCCTCGGGGCGAGAAATGTTTTTCGTGGAGTAGACGATGTGCCTGGCAGGGTGGCGAGTATCTACCGGTGATTGGTTGGACTTGACGGTTATCCGGAGGATACTGACGAGAGTCGATAAATGGATACGGGATGACCCGTACTGCTGGGGCCGAGGGCCGATTCCGCAGACGGAGACCGTGGGCTGATCCGGACTGATGGAGCCCGATATATGAGGATTTGCGTGTCGATGCTGGACACGAGTATTTTTATGATATTTTGAGTGCCGATGATGGGCATTCGTGATTCTCTGAGATTTACTGCATTTGAGGGCCGAGGAGAGTGCCGGCGCCTGAGTTTATTTGGGATTTGGGTGCAGTGTTGGGCACCGACTATTTTTCCACGTTGATATTCCGTTTAGATGTTATTTATCCCATGCTCAGCATTGATTATTATGCATCTCATCCTGTAGTTATTTTACCTGACCGAGCACTGGCATGATTATGCACATACTTCTTATCGCATATAGACTTATCTGTTGGCATTTGATAGAGTAGCGTAGCACGTGCATGCTCGCGATTACCTTTATATGTTATCTCTATTCACGAGTTGGCAACTCACCCCCATTATGCCACAGTATTTGCAGGTTGCCCTTCGGAGTAGTCGTGGCAGGCTGCCTTTTTACATATTTTGGCTACAGATACCACTACAGTTGGTGCGAGAGCTGTTTTGCTGTTAGGTGGGTTGTGGTATCTGGTTACTTTTATTGTACACTCTTTTGTATCTAGTATTATCCATCTAACTTATTTGTACTTGACTTAGAGACAGTGTGAGGACGATGATGTATGTTATTTATATTCCGGTGTCGAGCTCATAGGAGCCGACTTTACATGTGCAGTTTTATTATTCTGTGATGTTTTTACTTATTGCTCATTTCTTCGCTATGGTGTCGCATATTACTTTTGTGGTGATGGTTTCCGCCGTTGGGTGTGATTGCTCCCGCTTGGGAACGCTTTATGTCATTATATATCATTTTCACTTATATCCTATTGTACCCGATTTCGGGGTTACTTTTACAAAGGAAATGCTGCCAAAATTATTTTGAGGATAACTTAACTTTAAAAGAACTTTATTGAACTATTTAAGGTTTTATAAATGTTTTCAACACTCACTACTTGTAAATGGTTTTGATTTCTGGGTTCGACTTACTTAGCCGTATTACGCCTGTTGACGTTGCGTGGTTAAGTGCCGGTCACAAGTCGAAATATTCGGGTCGTGACAAAGTTGGTATCAGAGCGTAGGTTTTACCTTCGGAGTGTAGGATGACCCTGGTATGATGGAGTAGGAAGCTGAAGCAGAGTGGCGTAGCGTGCGTATGTTCCGTGGCATACTCACGACACGGTACTCCGCCAAAGCGACCTTAGGACTTATTGATTTAAATTCCTTCTTGAGTATATACATTCTTGCGATTCGATTTCCGTATCCTTATCGAATCCTACTTTTCCTTTCAGCCATTATGCCGCCAAAGACTATGAGGGCGCAGAGAGCGGCCGTGAGGGACGAGATTAGAGTTGATTCGTCTGAGACGAGGACAGATCCGTGTAGTACACCGGTTGTGCCCGAGCAGGCTGTTCCTCCCGTGACAGATTAGATTGCCATGTTAGGGGCTGGTATGCAGGAGATGCACCAGACAGTGGGATCTAGTATGCAGGAGATGCGCCAGATGATGGGATCTCTAGTTGAGACACTTCGAGCACAGCGACCAGAGGTAGTTCCACCCGTTGCAGAGACCGCGGTGATACCCACAGCACAGGCAGTTGTTCCTATAGCTACAGAGGTCATTACGGTATCGCTGTCAGAGTTTATGAGGCTGAAGCCTCCGGTCATCACAGGCACCGATGCAGCCGAGGACCCACGGTCTTTCATTGATAGGATAGCTCGGATATGCCATTCCCTCAGATGCGCAGATGCGAGGTGGGTTGAGTTCGCGAGCTTTCGCCTGGAAGGTCTTGCACAGAAGTGGTGCGAATCAGTCGAGAAGGGTAGAGCGGCAGGTCTTCCTCCTATGACCTGGACAGAGTTTGTGGCGCTATTCGTTGCCCACTTTCTTCCACTGAGCGTCAGAGATGCTAGAGCACGCAGGTTCGAGTCCTTACGCCAGACTCCGGAGATGTCAGTGGCTGAGTATGACATGCTGTTTACAGAGCTATCAGTTTATGCTCCGTACTTAGTGGCTACTGAGGTGTTGCGAATCAAGAGATTTGTCCGAGGCTTGCTTCCACCACTATTCCTTGCGATTAGCGCACAGCATTATGAGACATATGCAGCAGCTGTGGACGCATCCCTATTAGTCGAGGAGCGCCTTGCTGAGACTTCGGTAGTTCCAGAGCCGAAGAGAGTTCGTACTTGTATATCAGCAAGGAGACAGACCTTCAGACGCCGCGACAGGTATCGTTCAGGTACGGGGAGTGGCAGAGATTCGGGACGAGGCCAGATGTTTAGTTCGTATCCCCGGGAGAGTCAGCAGTCGTCGCGGGGTTGCTTTAGATGCGGCAGCCTACTTCACCTCATTAGAGATTGTCCTGAGATACACCGGAGGGAGGAAGCAGCACCGCATGTTACCTTAACACCTTCACCACACCAACGGGCATTGCCTGTTGTACCTACGGTTGCTACGCGTCAGACTCACAAACAGAGAGGTCGTGGGCATGGAGGAGTTGCTTAGAGAGGACGGGATGACCGAGGCAGAGGACAGTCAGTCACAGGTGGAGGACAGGCGTGGGTTTTTGCTTTGATGCATCAGGACGCGCAGGCGTCCAATGCAGTAGTCTCAGGTATCCTTCCAGTATGTTCTGTTGATGCACACGTGTTGTTCGATCGCGGATCCACGCACTCGTACGTATCCACACACTTTGTGCCGAGTTTGGGTAGGGAATCCGGTTTTCTTGATCAGCCGCTTGTTGTGACTACTCCTGTGGGAGAGTCGTTTGTTGCTAGGCATGTGTTCCGATCCTGTACCATCCGTATTGGCGAGAGAGAGTTGCCAGTCGACTTGATCCTTCTTGAGATGTTGGACTTCGACGTTCATTTGGGCATGGATTGGTTAGCCACGTGCTATGCTTCTGTAGACTGCCGTGAGAAGATAGTTAGATTTTGTTTTCCCGGCGAGTCGGTTTTTGTTGTGTTAGGGGACCGTGGTGCCACCCCTCACAATTTGATTTGTTCTTTTCGCGCTGGACAACATTTGAAGAAGGGATGTCAGGGATTTCTCGCCTATGTTTGCGATACTAGAGCTACAGAGGTTCCGTTGGATCAGGTTCCGGTTGTTAGTGAGTTCCCTGATGTGTTCCCTGACGAGCTTCCTGGGCTACCGCCCGAGCGTGATATTTCTTTCTGTATCGATTTGGTTCCTGGCACGGGGCCTATTTCTGTACTGCCTTATCAGATGGCCCCGGCGGAACTTCGAGAATTGAAGGGTCAGTTGCAAGATTTGCTGGACAAGAGACTTATTCGACCCAGTGTTTCTCCTTGGGGTGCTCCAGTCCTATTTGTCAAGAAGAAGGATGGCAGTATGCGTTTGTGTATTGACTATCGCCAGCTGAACAGGGTGACAGTGCGGAACAGGTATCCTTTGCCATGCATCGATGATTTGTTCAAACAGCTTCAGAGGGCAGGATACTTTTCGATGATCGATTTGCGGTCAGGCTACCATCAGCTGCGGGTTCGACAAGAGGACATTCCTAGGACAGCTTTCCACACGCGCTACGGCCATTATGAGTTTCTGGTGATGTCGTTCGGACTCACCAACGCGCCAGCAGCATTCATGGACTTGATGAACCGTATTTTCCGGCCGTATCTTGATCTGTTCATCATGGTATTCATTGATGATATCTTGGTGTATTCTCAGAGTAGAGAGGAGCACGAGCAGCACCTGCGGATTACACTGCACACCTTGAGGCAGCATCAGCTTTTCGCCAAATTCTCCAAGTGTGCTGTCTAGCTGGACAGCGTAGACTTCTTGAGGCATGTGATTTCACGAGACGGTATATGTGTAGACCCGAGGAAGATCGAGGCCGTTCGGAGTTGGCCTAGACCCACATCAGTTACGGAGATTCACAGCTTTTTAGGGTTGGCAGGCTACTACAGGCGATTCGTGCAGGACTTCTCCCGTATTGCTACACCTTTGACCGGGTTGACCCGGAAGGGAGTTCCTTTTGTTTGGACAGAGGAGTGTGAGCACAGTTTTCAGCAGCTACGGGCTCTACTGACTACGGCGCCAGTATTATCATTGCCTTCAGGATCAGGCGGATTTGTGGTATTTTGTGATGCTTCTCTAGTGGGGCTAGGGTGCGTATTGATGCAGCATGACAGGGTGATCGCGCATGCTTCACGGCAATTGAAGAAACATGAACAGAACAACCCCACTCACGATTTTGAGATGGCTGCAGTGGTCTTTGCACTTAAGATCTGCCGACATTACCTATATGGTGAGTCGTGCCAGATATTCACCGATCACAAGAGCTTAAAGTATATATTTCAGCAGTGAGACCTGAACCTTAGACAGCGCCGATGGATGGAGTTAGTGAAGGACTATGATTGCGAGATCTTGTACCACCCGGGCAGGTCTAATGTAGTGGCGGATGCTTTGAGCAGGAGGCCCGGGGGTAGTCTATCTAGTTTGAGCGCAGTACGGGGGCAGTCGTCGGCAGATTGGAAGATTTTATGCGACAGCCGAGTGCAGTTTGAGATTACGCCGATCGGAGGACAGATTGCGCATGTTCGTGCATGCCCACAGTTTCTTGACCGTATACATGAAGCACAGCACAGTGATGACCGATGTTCAGAGATTAGGACACAGATTGGACAGGGTAGATTTTCCGAGTTCTTGATCGATGATCAGGGGATACTACGATTTGGGACTAGACTGTGCGTACTAGATGCTGAGGGACTGCGGCGTGAGATTCTTGAGGAGGCACACCGCTCGGTGTACAGTGTTCATCCAGGTTCTACCAAGATGTACCATGATATGAGGGACGTTTACTGGTGGGACGGAATGAAGAGGGACATTGCAAATTTTGTGTCGAGATGCCTGATTTGTTAGCAAGTCAAGGCCGAGCACCAGAGACCCGCTGGAGAGCTACAGCCGTTACCCATTCCGGAGTGGAAATAGGAACAGATATCTATGGACTTCATTGTGGGTCTACCCAGGACTAGATGAGAGTATGACTCCATCTGGGTGATCGTGGATCGTTTGACGAAAGCGACTCACTTCCTACCGGTGAAGACGACTTTCGGATTTGCTCAGTATGCCCAGATATACATCGACGAGATCGTAAGACTGCACGGAGTTCTGACATGTATCGTGTCCGACAGAGGCACCCAGTTTACCAGCCGACTATGGCAGAGGCTTCAGGAGGCTTTGGGCACCTGCTTGAGCTTCAGCACATCATTTCATCCGCAGACCGATGGATAGTCAGAGCGGACTATTCAGAATCTCGAGGACATGCTCAGAGCGTGCGTATTAGACTTCGGAGGTAGCTGGGATCATCATTTACCCTTAGTAGAGTTCTCCTACAATAACAGCTACCAGGAGACCATTCAGATGGCACCATTTGAGGCTCTTTATCAGAGGAGTTGCAGATCGCTCACCTGTTGGACAGAGCTCAGTGAGAGCAGTATCTTAGGGCCACAGATTGTTGAGGAGACGACCGCGAAGATCCAGATGATTCGCGATAGGATGAGAGCAGCCCAGAGTAGGCAGAGATCTTATGCGGACCGTCGTCGGTGTAGACTTGAGTTTTCTGTTGGTGATCATGTTTTCTTGAGGGTCTCCCCAATGAAAGGTGTGATGAGATTTGGGAAGAAGAGGAAGCTTAGTCCCAGATATGTAGTCCCCTTCGAGATCCTCGAGCGTGTTGGTGCAGTTGCGTATAGGTTAGCCCTTCCGCCCAGTTTTCCAGATGTGCACCCCGTATTTCACGTTTCGAAGCTCCGCAAGAATCTTTATGATCCTTCGCATGCGATTCAGCACCCGACGATCCAGGTTGAGCACGAACTTTCCTATGCAGAGTAGCCGGTGATCATTTTGGATCGACAAGTGAAGAAATTGAGATCGAAGGACATACCGTCGGTCAAGGTACTTTGGCGTGGCCCGAGCAACGAGGAAGTCACTTGGGAGACCGAGAGCGAGATGAGGAAGAGGTATCCCCGTCTTTTTGAAGGTACGTGTAGTTAGATTTTGAAATTCGAGGACCGAATTTCTTTAAGCGGGTAGATTGTAACGCCTAGAAATTTCGTTTAGAATATTTTCGCGTTAATTAGCAGGTGTGCGTATTTTATATATATGTAGGGTTATTAATTATTTTAGTCGTGTTACCCTAAGTGAGAAATTTTGTGTTAAGTGCACACATGCACACTTAGCCAATTTTGTGACTTAGGTTTTTAGTGTAACATGTTAACCATATTACATTTTCTTGCATGGTTCATTTTAATTCCCTACCCTTTTTAGCTAAGTCAAAACCCCCTTTTAAAATTCAAAATGCAATAGAAAATGAGGTATGAGGGTTAGGTAAAGAATTTGACCTTGTTTGACCCTTGCTTCTCTCTCATTTATCTCTCTTTCCCCTCACTTCTGAGCTCCAGCAGGAATAGCAGCAACAACAACACCATTTTCTTTATCTTTTCTTCTCTTTTCAATTCCCATTTGGATCTACACAAAACCCTACACCAAAAACCCATTTTTATTCACAAAAACCCTTGTTAAGATGACTCTTTTGAGGTGTTTGGAGCAAAGCTGTACACTTGGGGCTAGAGCTGGGACTTTTTGGTATTCTTAAGGTCTTTTTAAGGTATTGATTCATGTTTAACACCCTTTTCCCATATCTTGTAGTATTTCTATCAAAAAATCACTTTTTTGTGCAATTTTAGTGCTATTGAAGGGATTTTGTGATGATATGTTAAAATTAGCTTTTTTAGGGCTTGATTAGTTTGGTAATGAGTTATTAGTATGGTTTTAGACTTGGGTTTGCTTCAGTTTGCACAAAAACACCCTAAGTATCATTTTAGTGCAAAAGTGTGATTTTTAACTAGAATTAGGGCTCTGTTAAAATCTGCTTCTACCCGGGGTGTTTCAGAATAAAATTGTATTTACTGAAGCTTGTACATGTGGA
The DNA here is from genome assembly GCA_030015575.1 of Agapanthus africanus. Taxonomy (NCBI): domain Eukaryota; kingdom Viridiplantae; phylum Streptophyta; class Magnoliopsida; order Asparagales; family Amaryllidaceae; genus Agapanthus; species Agapanthus africanus. Next base: position 289,947,043 of record CM057347.1, on the reverse strand, counting down.
ATAGAGTGCACACACAAAACCTGGGGGCCCATCTCCCTACCCAGGCCGTCGAAAAATGAGTTCTGGCCGCAATTTGCAGCCAGATGAGTGAGTTGGGGGTTGGGGCTTGGACCACAGGAGTCTGCTGCTATGTGTAGTATTATGGCATATATAGTTTTGTATTATCTTTTCTGTATAAAAATATGGGGTCAAATACCCTATTTCTCTTTTTTTTTAAAATCTTTGCGACACGCGTGATGTGTGTGTGAGTTTGGGGTGTTCTGCGTATCGCGACGCGTCGGGGTAGTTTCAGGCGCATAATCACACGTTTTAGCGTATCGCGCGCACGCGTGTTTGGTTTGCGACGCGGGTTTATAGTTTGACTTTAATGTCACGTTTGTGTGACTTTGAGCTTATGTGTGATATATTGTGTAATTCTAGGTTCGTAGGCGGGTGCGACGGACGCCGCGAAGAAGGGGAAACAAGTCGTCGGCTACACTTAGCGCGAGACTACGGTAAGTAGATTTAACATCTATGGGGATATCGCCCGCATGGCGTTATGCGTCAGGGCTGATAGGACCTTATAGCTACATATTTCATTTACCTACATGGCTTGTTAGTTGCATACCGCATTCCTTGATATATGTATATAAACTCAGAATTGATAGAACACCGCACTATTACTAACGGTTCATGTTGCACGAGCACAAATCTGCATGTTACACACACACCGTTAGTAATTGCCATGACACTCACTGTAGAATTGCAATGATCATTATACTGTAGTTCATCTCATATATGATTTGATTTGATTTTCATAGAAATTGGGAGCCGCATGATGTCTTTGAAAAACTGAACTATTTTAAAAGCAAAGCGGTTTCTCCCTTTTACCTATATTATGGCTTGATGTACATAGCACATCGCATGTGATTTACTCATTGGCGTTGGATTTCATGCGATTTCTGGTTTTTGAGGACCGTGGGGTTATTTAAGAAAAGATGCACTATTTGAAAACCCGGTTCCTCGTGATATGATATTTTGGTGCGTCCACCACCCGTTTTCTCGGTTCTGAGGCGTGTGCTTGAAACAGGATTCGAGGAGTTGGATGATCCGTTTGCGGGTTCGTGGTGGACCCGGTATGGTTCCCCGGGGCGAGAAATGTTTTTCGTGGAGTAGACGATTAGCCTGGCAGGGTAGCGAGAACCTACCGGTGATTGGTTGGAACTGGCGGTTATCCGGAGGATACTGACCAGAGTCGATAGATGGATACGGGACGACCTGTACTGCTGGGGCCGAGGGCCGATTCCGTAGACAGAGACCGTGGGCTGATCCGGACTGACGGAGCCCAATATATGAGTATTTGCGTGTCGATGCTGGACACGAGTATTTCTATGATATTTTGAGTGCCGATGATGGGCATTCGTGATTCTCAGAGATTTACCGGATTTGAGGGCCGAGGAGAGCGCCAGCGCCTGAGTTTATTTGGGATTTGGGTGCAGTGTTGGGCACCGATTATTTTTCCATGTTGATATTCCGTGTAGATGTTATTTATCCCATGCTCAGCATTGATTATTATGCATCTCATCCTCTAGTTATTTTACCTGACTGAGCACTGGCATGATTATGCACATACTGCTTATCACATATAGACTTATCTGTTGGCATTTGATAGAGTAGCGTAGCACGTGCATGCTCGCGATTACCTTTATATGTTATCTCTATTCACGAGTTGGCAACTCACCCCCGTTGTGCCACAGTATTTGCAGGTTGCCCTTCGGAGTAGTCGCGGCAGGCTGCTTTCTTACATCTTTTGGCTATAGATACCACTATAGTTGGTGCGAGAGCTGTTTTGCTGTTAGGTGGGTTGTGGTATCTGGATACTTCTATTGTACACTCTTTAGTATCTAGTATTCTCCATCTACCTTATTTGTACTTGACTTAGAGACAGTGTGAGGACGATGATGTATGTTATTTATATTCTGGTGTCGAGCTCGTAGGAGCCGACTTTACATGTGCAGTTTTATTATTCTGTGATGTTTTTACTTATTGCTCATTTCTTCGCTATGGCATCGCATATTATTTTTGTGGTGATGGTTTCCGCCGTTGGGCGTGATTGCTCCCGCTTGGGAACGCTTTATGTCATTATATATCATTTTCACTTATATCCCGTTGTACCCAATTTCGGGGTTACTTTTACAAAGGAAATGCTGCCAAAATTATTATGAGGATAACTTTAACTTTAAAAGAACTTTATTGAACTATTTAAGGTTTTCTAAATGTTTTCAACACTCACTACTTGTAAATGGTTTTGATTTCTGGGTTAGGCTTACTTAGCCGTGTTACGCCTGTAGACGTTGCGTGGTTAAGTGTCGGTCATGAGTCGTGACACCTCAGCTGCATCGTTGCCAGTGAAGACCGGAGGCCTCAGCCTCATGAACTCCGATAACGATACGGTGATCACCTCCGTAGCTGCAGGTACAACCGCTTGAACAGTAGGCACCAACACGGTCCCCGTAATGGGTGGAATAATCGCCTGCCCCTGTGCTCGAATGGCCTCAACTAATGACCTCATCATCTGGCGCAAATCCTGCATACTAGCCCCTACCATAGCCATATGGTCGGTCGAAGGTGGAACAATCTGCTCCTGCACAACGGGCATACCGCCCTGGTCAGTCCTCGTCTTAGATGAGCCAACTCTGACCTCTGCCCTCGCGGCCGCTCTCTGTGCCCTCGTAGTCTTCAGTGGACTAAGGATGGAAATGGAAACAAGATTCGATAAGGACATATAAATCGGGTCACAAAGATATAAATAATCACGGATAGAATTTCAAGCAATAAGTCCTAAGGTCACTTAGGCGGAGCACCGTGTCGTAAGTATGCTGCGGAACATACACACGCTACGTTGCTCTGCTTAAGCTACCTACTCGATCATACCAAGGTCATGCTACACTCCGAAAGGTAAAACCTAGCTCTTTGATACCAACTTTGTCACGACCCAAAATTGGGCACGTGACCGGCACTTAAACTACGTAATGTCAACAGGCGTAACGCAATTAAGCTAAAAATCCCAGTAATCTAAACCATTAAAAGAAAGAAAGATAGATCACTTTTAAAAATCTCGATGTAAAACTATAAACTTAAGTTTGGTTTTCATAAAAATTTCGGAAGCACCTCATTTGTTAAAGCTAGCCCCGAAACGGGTACAAACATAAGATAAAAGTAAAACATCCCCAAACGGGAGAAAATCTCGCCCAACGGCGGAAAAAACCACCACAAAAGATATACGACGCCGTAGTGAAAAAATGAGATAATCCACATATATAAAGGCTGGCTCACACAAGCACGACAACCAGAGTCATAAGAATAAACAATATCAATTCTCACAACTCGTCTCTAAGTCAATAGATGAAGGTGGTAGATGGAGAGTACTAGATACAAGAAATATACAATGTATATCATCGGATAACCGCAACCCACCTATAGCAAACAGCTTCACAGCCAACCGTAGCGGTATTCGCAAAAGTAGAGATAAAAAGGCGCCCTGCCGCGACCACCCTGATGATCAGACTTGAAAAACGCTGCGGCACAATAGGGGTGAGTTTTCAACGTGAATAGTAAATAACATCATACAGTAATTGCAAGTATGTACTAACAGCGATAATCTATCACATGTAATCTGATAGCATAAGTATGACAATATGTATATGCAACAGTCATGAAAGGTGCTCTATCAGGTACTCCTAATAAATGAAGCAAATGCATATCAAATAAATGAGGAGTATGAGATAAAACATGTCAACCTCATGGAATCATCATCGTGGCGAGCCAGTGTCCATCAAGACAATCTAAATCCTTAAATTCCCTTAAATCAGCCCCTATATCGGCCCCTCACATCGGGCACATCGGCCCCTCATATCAGGCACATCGGCCCCCATATCGGCCGCTCACATCGGGTACATCGGCCCATCATATCGGGCACATCGGCCCCTCATATCGGGCACATCAGCCCCTCATATCGCAATGAATAAGAATACATGCACAGATCATTATGATGATATATATTATATAGGTGTAAATATATATAATAGCGTCCAATACCACTGATATAGATACATGTATATATATCAGCGTCCCATACCACTGATATATATACCCAGGAGCAAAACATCCAGGAAACATCATATGAAATCCATATATGAATGCGAAATCCATGAAATATAATATATGCAACATGAAACAGTAATATGAGCATATAAAGGAATAACATCTATTTAACTGCAACAAGTTATTAAATATATCACGCGGTTCCTAATTTCTCCTAAACCAAATGCAACATCATATAAAGGTGAACATGTAGCTATAGCCAGGTATGCGTACCCAGGTCGGTATAGCAAGATGTGTGTATCTACCTATTAATAATAATGTAATACCCTCCAGGTATGTGTGTAGCTATATCAAGCTAGGTATATGTATATACATGTCAATAATGATACAATACCCTCCAGGTATGTGTATTCATGTAGGCATAGCAAGGCATATGTGTAAGCATGTAGATATACATGTATGCTATATGTCATATGCACAATGGAATATGAATCAATGTCTCAATGTCCCTAACCAAACAATATCATATATGTATGTGTGTTGTGTGTGTCATGGCAATTGTTGGCGGTGTGGGTGGCATGCAATCAGTGTTCGTGCAACATGAATCGTTAATAATAGTGTAGTGTCCAAAGGGTACAAGTCCAAGCACAACAATTAATAATATGCAATGAAGTTTATACGCAAACTTTATATGTGCAAAATAAACATGCCGCTAATATCATATCATATCTAGCCCTGACGCATAATACCATGCGGGCGAATACCCCATAGATGATAAATCTACTCACCGACAGTCGCGGGCTAGGTAAATTCAATCACTTGCTTCCCTTTCTACGCAGCGTCCGAAGTCCCCGCCTGCGATCCTATTAACGCAAAACATAACCAGTGCAAATCTAAGAAATCGATCAATATCATGTACAAAAGATGTTTGACCAACGCACCAACTCCAATCCGACTTACAAGTGTCCGTCTAATGGCTAACGTGCGCGATGACACACCAACACCAGCCTAAGTGTAGCAGCACACCAGATCATGAACCTTGTCGGATAACGTAACACGCGTACTGAAAACACTAGAGTATAGCAAAGTGGTCCCGGATTTTGATACACTAAATATTGGTGAAAGTTGCAAGTATCACGAGACCACAAACAACCCTAAAGACCCCACGACAAAGATTCAACACACCATCCCCCACTCTGGCCGCAATTTGCGGCCAGAACCATTAAATTTATGGCCCAAAATTGAAGGGGTGGTCTCAGGTTTTTATGGTGGGTTCTATACTTCAACACTATATCACTGTGATGGAAACTTTTCTAACAAACACCTGGTTTTACAGCAGATCACAAGACACAAAGTTGACACTAAAAATACGATATTTTGCACAAAATGCTACCTTTAGTGTTCCAATCCATAACAACAAGGAAACACAACAATATAACTCCTAATTATCAGTTTGGGGTCATTACCTAACCACTCTTGCTCAAAAATCGTAGCTTTCCAAGCTCCAAGGCAACCAAGTGACTAAAACAAGACCTTTTAAGTGTTTAAATGGGATTTTGTGAAGTTTAGCAAGGTTTTTGTGAAGAGGGAGTGAGGTTTCAGTTGTGGGAGTGAAGAGATGAAGAATAATTGAGAGTGGGAGAGAATGAGAGAGTGGGAGAGAAATAATGGTGAGGGGTGAGTGTAGGGTGAAACAAAACCTTAGGCTCACTCTCTCCCTCATCTCCATTAATGCCACTAATGCTTCTTGACTCATCTTGCCACCTCTCTCTCATCCAAACTAGATATTTGCTCACACCAAAAGATCTAAGGCAAGGTTAAATTAGGGCAAGGATTAATTAAGGTGTCTTGGTCACTTAACAAGATTAACACTAACTAACCCTCACATTAAAATGCACGTGTGTGTGCAAGCCATATCGAATAATAATAAAATTTTAATTAATTGATATAGAATGTGAGGAACCCGATTTTGTGAACTTTTCCTTTAAAAACCCGCATTATCACTTAATTAACACCAATCGCATTCCAAGGTGTTACAGAACCCCTACTAAGCCTGACAGTGACAATATCCGTACATTCCGGTATGTTCGTCTCAGAGTATCGCATATCGAGTTTAGGGGGTGGATAAAGTCAGACCCCTAACAACGCGACATTTAGTGTCGGCATGAAACCTATCACCACCTGAGAAACTATCAATCCTGGATCCGTAATTCTCGTCCACCATGGCCATGGATTTCTGGTGATGGCCACCCTTGCACAATGCGACATTAACCCCCAATACCGGGAGAGACGAATCCCCGACGATCCGATCATTGCCTTCATGTTGTTCAGGACCGCACCAAACTAAAACCTTTTTGCCCGACTCCTTTGAGCCGTGGTAGGGTAGTAATCAAAGAACAGTGGGAACTCACACGAGACAAATGACGATCTCAGGTCGACAGACTAACCTGTATACATGTCACCTGGGAACTGCTATCTAACAATAGGTATAATACCAACTAGCACGTTCCCGGTGAGTCCGTCCAGTGTACTCATAACCCAATGAGCACCTGTATACTATCATAGGTGTATAAACTAACACCAATGGCTTATGAGACCTGGCCACCGCCCCTCGTCGGGGTCTCGAACAGTCTACACTAGTCTACACTGGAGTATCGATGCCCTGTCTCGATACACCCACGACTAGGGACATTTAAGGATATGCTTATAGACCCCCAGCTCCCACGTATATGATCGCCATCATAATGCTGGTAGACAAGCAAGAATCCTATGGGCTCTATCAACATATACATGATGATAAAGACAAACCAGATAGCATACTATCATCTCAAGTAAGACTGTTCTACCGGTATAGGCACTCACTCAATCATCATAATCACCTGTCCGTGACTATGATAATTGCCTTAAGGGCACTATAGCCAACACCAGGTCTAAATTCCAGCGTCACGGATATTGAGATCCGTAAGACCAGGAAAATTGATAGTGCGAAAGCCAAGTGCCGCGTGCTGTCCTCTATGGACAATGAACATCAGAGGCGGCACCAGAATATGGATCTTGAGTCCATATTCCTCCAAACCAAGGAATTATATGGAGAGCAATCTCGTATCGCAAGATACGAAATCTCGAAGACGCTATTTCAAGCGAGGATGGCTACCAGGTCATCTGTAGGGGACCACGCCCTTAAGAAAATCAGCTACATTGAGGAGCTCGCAGACCTAGGGACCACGTTGGAGAATGAGCTGTATACAGACTTAATTCTACAGTCCCACCCTTCTATCTACGCCCAGTTTATCTCGAATTTTAATATTCAAGGTAAAGAAGTTACACTTCCGGAACTCCTCAACATGTTGAGGAGTGCTGAGGGAACCCTGCAGAAATCTAGGGAAACAGCCGTGTCACGACCCGCAATGGCACGTGACTGGCACTTGAATTATGTGAAGTCTATAGGAACATACCCAATTCAAGTAAGCAAAAAGCCCAGAAATCAAAACCATTTTAAAGAGAACGTGAAGGAAAACATGTTTTAAAGCGAGTGGTTTTAATAAAATAAGTGGCATTAAAATTTTAAAGCAACATCATAATTTCCCGAAAAATTCAGCAGTCTCCTTTGTAAATGCTAGCCCCAAATGGGTACAAACATGAAGAATATACATAATGAATAAAGGCATCCCCAAGTGGGAGCTAGCTCTTCGCCAAATGGCGGACACAACCACGCAATGCAATATAATATACAACGCCGAAGGGCGAGGATCAAAACTCAGTAAGAAAATCAGAGGAAAACCATAATAATACAGCGCTCGACTCTAAGGTCGAAAGAATATACACTGGTCTTCTAAGTCTATCAATAATAAAAGTTTGGTTGATGGAGTTTACTAGATATAACTGAATGTAAATACAAATACTACGGGGGTTCCGATACAAAAGAACCCACCCACCAAGCAACCACCGGGAAGGAAGCAGTATGCCAGCGAAGCCGCCAAGGGAACCTGTACGGCAAAACCTGCAATAAAATGTTGCACAACGGGGGTGGGTTGCCAACTCGTGAGTAGAAAACATCACAGAGAAGAAATCGCAAGTATGACTCTCTCCTAGGTCATACAATAATAATATCCTCAAAACAATATAACCTGAAACATCTAAACATAAGTGTAATATCAAGTGCTCGTGTCAGTGCCTCAGGTAGCAACATGTCACATATATGATGTACGAATGTATTAAGAATAAAAGTAAAATACATCTCGTACAAGAAAACTGTTTTCTTATCTCAGTGAGATTTCTATATAAAACCGAAGTAACATCAATGAAATCAACAGCGAATCCGTGTCAAGCATCGACACAAAAAATTATCCCAATATCTCAATATCTCGGGCTCCGGCAATCCGGACTGGTCCGTATCATCAAATCTGAATATCTCGGGCTCCGCATGATCAGGATCGGCCCATAACTCCGAACGGTATCCTCCGAATATCCGTCGAGTCCCATACAATCACCGGTCGATGTTAGTAATATGTATGCCCTAGAGGCCATTACTGTACATACGATGTATATTGTTGTGGATGCTTGGACATATATAGGGTGGACTTTCTTGCTCGACATGATAGTATGCTATCTGGTAGCTCTTTATCTTAAGATGTACGCTAATTGTCTTTATGTTACATACTGATAAAGCCCTTAGGATGAGTACTTGACTACCGGGATTATGATGCGGATCATACTAGTGGGGACAGTGTAGTCGCTAGGTACATCCTTCAAATGTTCCTAGTCAAGGGTGTATCGAGACAGGACATCGATATACCAGAGTAGACTAGCGTATAGCTTCTCGACCAATGTAGATGGGCGATAGATGATCCCATATCCATTTGTGTTTGACATCAGAGATAGTATACGGGTGCGCAGTGGAGACTGGGTACACTGGACGGACTCGCCGAGAACTCCCAGATTGTAACGTCAGATGGCAGTTCTCTGATGACACTGGTACATGTTAGTCTGTAGACCCGAGACTGTCATAGAGTCTTGTGTGATTCCCACTGTGCTTTGATTTCCACCTTACCATGTTCAAGAGAACGTGAAAAACGGTAGCTTTTGGGTACAGTCCCGAGTCACATGAAGGCAATGAGCGATAAGAGGGCTTTCGTCTTTCCCTGTATTGGGAGTTGATGTTGCGCGGTGCTCGATTTGCTATAACAGGAACTCCTTCGCCAAGGCTGCTTCAGAGATATACTGGTAAGTGTTATCAGTAGTTTCTCGACCCGTTATGAGCCTCATATCGACACGACTTACCAATTACTTGGGTCTGACGTTTACCACCCCTAAACAAGATATGCGACATATCAGACGAAGAGAACGGACTGTACGGTAGTTTTACTAATTGGATTCGCAGGAGTGTGAGCAGGCTTGCTTGTTGATCTTCTGATTGCCTAATACCCGGGTGGCCGTTACGTTTAGCACACCGCTTGCGGCTTGTGGGTGTTTGATATGATCATCACCTACTGCTGGAGTATTGACGAGTCTTTAGAGTCCTACACAGGGGTTTCTTGGCCTAAGCGAAATGGTGTAGGAGCACATATGTGATATGTACGGGACCGAGATTGATACGATATGAGATACCGTATTCTATTCTCGCGATATGAGATATCGGTCAGTTATATATGATATAGCCGGGTTATCGGATCAAGTGTTGATTCGATAAGTTGATTCATATGATATTAGTCGGTTATATGTGATATAGCCGGATTATTAAATCAAGAGTGGATTTGATAATCTAATGTATAATTATATATTTGATATATTACATTAAATTAACTAATATTAGCTCACTTATGATTTCTTTTCTCACTTTGGATACATTGATGTATATGTGATATATGTTAAATGTATCATGCTGGGTTACAAATGCAACTAGGGTTAATGAGGGTTAAACCATGCTAGGGTTAAGATTAGGGTTTAAATTTTATCATTAAGGTATTCAAATATTATGGATAATTGTCATGGTTGATATTTGTTGAAAGCTTGTAGAAGCTTGTAAGCATCTTTGACTTTGTCCATTTTCTTTGTCTAGCTTAAGATATATTTTGACCTAACCTTTAACCCTAGCTCATGGTTAACTCTCTACAAGGGTTAAGCATGACATGCTTAACCCTTGGTTGCATTTCTAACCTCAACAGTAATTCATTTTCATCACAACTTGTCCTTCTTCTTCTTGACAAAAGCTTTCTAGCTTTTTCAAAAGTGATGATTTTGAGTGAGAAAATGATTTCTAATGTGAGCAAAATTCCTACTTCATCATCCTCTACTACTTGCCATTTAGTATAGGGTGTTTTCTTCACTAATTCCATGATTAGTGAATAGATAGCTTGGGTTAGTGTCTCCTCGATGTAGATCATCTTCGGCCTCGAAGACTTCGAAGCAAGCATGTTCGTTTCTTCATCGGAGCCTTTATAAAGTCCGGGACTTCTTGATCGCAGCGAAGGGACTACTACACGGAGCTAATGAAGTGAAGGACCAGTCTACAAAGGTTGTATTCATTGCTCATTAGACTTGCAAAGTGTTTGCATTTTTATTTCCGTCGATTTCTAGTTAACGATTCAATGTTTAGGGATGGCTAGAACGGCAAAATTTTAATTTGGCTTGGACGATGCCTCCCGAAACCTTGCTGCCGTGCTAGGTTACCCTATAGTGGTATCAGAGCCATGCTAGAAAATTATATGGATTTTGTTAGAATTATGAAACCGAAACAACTTCGAAACTTGCAACGCAAAACCATAGTTTCTGTCATTTTTAAAAAGTGTTCAAATATTTTTTAAACAATTGCAGAATGTTGTATGGGATACAACATGAACACAAGAAATTTCACCCCCCCTCCACCGGAAAATGGCTGGTGACAAGCACTGAAATTCCGGCGACCTCGGATGAATAGTGTGGGATTGGGTTAAATTTTTAGGTGTGTTCCAGATATTGGGTTTTGGTGTTTCGGGTGTTGCTTATTTTTGCTAATTTTACATGTGATGTAATCTTACACTATAAGCAATTCAGAGCGTTTCGTATTTGTAAGTCCACGTTACCTGTCCCCGGTTCTTTGGGGTTGCGGAAATGATGAAAAACGATTTTTCTTTAGGGTTAACATGGACTCAAAATACGGATCTTTGTTAAACAACTATCTAACAACCTAACTAGGAGTTTTACCTACTCGGTTAGGGGGTTAAACCTTAACTTGAACTCCTTCTCTTCGACTCCTTGTGGTGGTCGGATGGTTCCCTCCTCGTCCTCTCCTTGTGCCCAAGATGGATCAACCTGAAAGCTTCTACCTTTGGCTCCAACCTCAATCTAGAGGAAATTAGAACACTTGGTTTGCTAGACCTTGTATACTAGGATGAGTAGAGAAGTGTTTTGGGTTTTATCTCTAAGGAAATTGTTCTCAACTCATGAGAGGGAGTTTCCTTGAGCTAGAGAGAGCAAGAGGAAGAGGGAGAGCTTGAGGATGTGAGAGAATGCAAATAATAAAATGAGTAAGACTTTTCCCACCCTTGCTCTCATAATCCAAAAATAATCATAACAAATAATAATAATTGAGTATTATGTGATGGTTGTTATCATATCAAATGGAAGTATCATTTCATGCATTAAATGCAATTTGTGAACAAACAAGCAAGCAAAGGTCAATGCCAAGAAATGATAGCCATTGTCATGATGATGGTCAACAAGTCCAACCTAGTCAACCGGTCAACTAAGTCAACAAGTCAACAAAGTCAACCTTTAAACCCAACCATGGCACAATAATACTTAATTAATATTATCATTAATCATATTTCTTATTCTCATTAAGGTTTAGCAAAAGTCAACAGTCAACAACCCTAATGAGAATCATCTGCCTCTGTCTCTGTCAACCGTGCATAAACACCCGCATCCGCGTTCCGAGAAACACGAATACAAAAGAGATAAAACCAAACCCAAAACATACACTAGGATCTGGCTTAAACCAAAGCCCGCTAGTGATAACTTCTCGGACACTAAACGTGCACAAGTGCACGGATGTGACCGAACCCTGTCGCAAAACCATGCGACCTCTACTCTTTTGCCTAAAGGCGAATAGCTCTCTGTGTGGGACTCTAAAGACTCGACACTACACTGGCAGTGTGTTTAACCATAGACCGCAAGCGGCACTAGCTGTGCGTAATGGCCCCCAGGTAGATGCAGATAAGAAGACGGACGAGGTGACACCCATCTGAACTCCTACTGAGCCTGAATGTGACCGTCTCCGTACAGTCCGGTCTGTTCGTCTGAGAATATCGCATGGCGGGCCTAGGGGGCGGTAAACGTCAGTCCCCTAATAGCGGTACAAGTTGTGTCAGAGAGTAGCCCAGAACATCCTGAAATAACACTGGAAACCTACCTGTATATCTCGCTTGCCCTAGACACAGCGCGATATCAACCCCCAATACCGGGAGAGACGAATCCTGTCTAACCGTCACTGCCTCAAAGTGCTTCGGGACTGCACCCAACTACTACCTGTTTGCATGACCCCTTTGAGCCGTGGTAGGTTAGTAATCAAAATACAGTGGGAACACACTCGAGGCGAAGTGACAGTGTCAACTCAGCGGACTAAGCTCTACTCATGTCACCTGGGAACTTATAACTGATGATAGGTATAGTACCAACCAACAGTTCCTGACGAGTCCTGTCCAGTATACTCGTAACCTAATGAGCACCCGCATACTATCTCAAGTACGACGTACTGACGGCTGTGGGACAGACCGTCTCCCCTGCTGGGATGAGAAGCGCATACGCTAGTCTACTCCGGAGTATCGATGCCCTGTCTCGGTAGTCCTACGACGAGGGACCTGTTTAAGGATGTGCTTATGGATTACCCAGCCCCCACGAGTGTGACTGCCATCACAACGCTGGTAATCAAGCAAAGATCCTAAGGGCTCCACTAATGTGTATAGGTGATATACTAAAAGAAACACATGTACACATTAAATTTGAAACCAACCAAGTAGCATACTACCATTTTGAGCAAGATTGTCTATACAACTGTGAATATCCCAAGCTTCCATTAAGTAATATACAAACCAGTATGATACAGTAATGGCCTCTAGGGCATATACACTAACAATCTCCCACTTGCACTAAGGCCATGTATTGGCGTATCGAAGACCTATCATCTCGATCAGCCGCTCGAACTGAGTCTGGGGTAAGGCCTTCGTGAATGGATCATCAGTGTTATCTTCCATAGCAACTCTCCGAACCTCGATCTCCTGGCGACCCATGATCTCCCTGATCAGGTGATACCGCCTCAAGATGTGTCTGGACCTCTGATGGGACCTGGGTTCCTTCGGTAAAGCTATAGCCCCGTTGTTGTCGCAATACAGTGGTATTGGATCAACAATGGACGGAACCACCTGAAGTTCTGTCAAGAACTTCCTTATCCAGATGGCTTCTTTTGCGGCATCTGCAGCAGCGATATATTCCGCTTCCATCGTCGAGCCAGCAACGGTTTCATGTTTGGAGCTCTTCCAACACACCGCCCCTCCATTGAGGGTAAAGGAAAAACCCGACATGGACTTGGAATCATCTTTGTCACTCTGGAAGCTGGAGTCAGCAAAGGCCTCGATCTGGAGGTCTTTTCCACCATACACCAAGAACATCTCCTTAGTCCTTCTCAGATACTTGAGAATGTTCTTTACCGCTATCCAGTGCTTCTCCCCAGGGTTTGACTGATACCGGCTTACCACACTCATTGCATAAGCTACATCTGGTCTGGTACACAACATCGCATACATTATAGAGCCTACCGCAGAAGCGTAGGATATAATAGACATGCGATCCCTTTCCAAATCAGTCTTGGGAGACATCTCCTTAGAGAGGGTGATCCCGTGACAAGCCGGTAGATTACCGCGCTTGGAATCTTCCATACTGAATCTTCTCAGTATGGTGTCGATGTACCTAGACTGTGAAAGTCCTAATATCCTCTTGGATCTGTCACGATAGATCCGGATCCCCTGAATGTAAGAGGCATCACCCAGGTCATTCATGGAGAACCTGTGTGATAAGAACCCTTTGACAGATTGTAGCATAGGAATGTCATTTCCTATTAAGAGAATGTCATCCATGTATAAAACAAGGAATACGACAGTTCTTGCTACAAATCTACTATAGATGCATCGTTCATCTGGATTTTTGATAAAGCCAAATTCTTTGACCGTCTCATCAAAACAGATGTTCCAACTCCGCGATCCCTGCTTTAGTCGAGAGATGGACTTAAAAACCTTGCACACCTTTCCGCTGCTCCCACTCTGAATGAAACCCTCTGGCTGGTCCATATAGACACACTCCACTAAATTTCCATTTAGAAAAGCGGTCTTTACGTCCATCTGCCAAATCTCATAATCGTGGAAGGCAGCAATGGCAAGAAGGATCCGAATGGATTTCTGCATAGCCACTGGAGAAAAGGTTTCGTCATAGTCCAAACCAGGTCTTTGACGAAAACCATTTGCAACAAGTCTATCCTTATAGGTCTCAACCTGTCCATCTACACCAATCTTCCTTTTGAAGATCCACTTGCATCCTATGGGTTTTACCCCATCTGGAGCAACGTCCAACGTCCATACTTTGTTTGTGTACATGGACTCCATTTCGGTCCGCATTGCATCCAGCCATTTTACCGAGTCAATGCTCTGAATGGCCTGCTGGAAGCTAGTCGGCTCATTACTATCAATGATGCAATCCTCTCTATCCCTGTCTATGAGAAAACCGTAGTATCTCTCGGGCGGATGAGACTGCCTACTACTCCTGCGGAGCGGCGCAGGAATGTCCTGATCTTTCAAACCCTCTGGTTCTACTAAGCTTTCAGTAATAACTCGTGGCTATGGAATTTTTTCCAGTTCTATTGAGCTCCCACTTATCTGATTTTCCAAAAACTCAGTTTCCAAGAAGTGGGCATGACGAGAAACAAAAACCTTTTGTTCCTCTTCGCAATAGAAGAAATATCCTTTGGAGTTCTTTGGATATCCCACAAACTTGCACTGTACTGAGCGTGCCTCGAGTTTGTCCCCATGCTGTTTTTTGACAAAAGCTGGACATCCCCATGTCTTAATGTGCTTAAGATAGGGTTTCTTCCTACACCACATCTGATATGGTGTGGTAGGCACAATCTTAGTTGGAACTCGGTTCAAAAGGTATGCAGCTAATTCTAGTGCATATCCCCAGAATGATCACGGTAACTCAGCGTTACTCATCATGGAACGTACCATATCCAATAGGGTCTGGTTCCGTCTCTCCGATACACCGTTATGTTGCGGAGTGTATGAAGGAGTAAGCTGAGAGAGAATTCCATTCTCTTTTAGGTAATCCAGTAACTCGGCACTCAAGTATTCACCACCTCGATCAAATCTCAGTGTCTTGATACTTTTTCCTGTTTGTTTTTCTACTTCATTCTTATATTCCTGGAATTTTCCAAAGGCTTCGGATTTATGTTTCATTAAGAAGACATATCTGTACCTTGAAAAGTCATCCGTAAAAGTAATGAAGTAAGAATAACCGCTTCGCGCATATGTAGACATTGGACCACACACGTCGCCGTGTACGAGTCCCAAGAGCTCGCTCGCTCTTACTCCGTGTCCACTGAACGGAGTCTTTGTCATCTTTCCTTTGAGACAGGATTGACAAGTTGCATATGATTGATATTCGAACGGATCCAAATATCCTTCTGTATGTAACTTCATCAACCTTCTCTCATTGATGTGACCCAGCCTACAATGCTATAAGAAAGCCTGATTTGTTTCCGGAGAATTTCTTTTGTGTGTATTCTGGACATTGAAAATCTGTGGTTGGTTTAATACGTATATACCATTGCTTAATGTACCTGACCCAATCAAAACTTGATTATGGTGAATGTTTACAACATTGCTTACAAATGCAAATTCATAACCTTCTTTAGATAATAAAGATACAGATATGATATTACAAGTTGCATTGGGTACAAAATAACAATCACGCAAAACCAAAACGTGTCCATCTGACAATCACAGGTGATAGTCCCCCACGGACTCAGCATCCATGCCTGCTCCATTTGCAACTCTGAGGGTCATATCACCTGCCTTCAAAACCCTACACTTTCTCAGTGCCTGTAAAGAATTACAGATATGAGATCCTGATCCGCTATCCAATACCCAGGAAGTAGAGTTTATTGATAGACAATTTTCAATAACATACACACCTGAAGCCGAAGCCGCAACTTACTTCTGGTCCTGGTTTCTGGACTTCCAAGCCCTGCAATCCTTTTTCCAGTATCCACTCTTGTGACAGTAAAAGCACTCTTCCTTACTCACAAGCTTTCCCGCTACCTTTGTTGCCTTTGCCTTTCCCTTCGTATCCACTTTACTAACACCGCCCCTTGGTTTGGTGGGGGTTTTCTTCTTCTTTCCCTTGGCTTTCGCCTTTGACCTAGAAGAGGATGATCCTCCTAAAAACAAAGTGGATGTTTCCCTACCTTTCTGTAGGGTGCCCTCTGCACTCCTCAGCATGTTGAGGAGTTCTGAAAGTTCAACTTCTTTTTCTTGCAAGTTGAAGTTCAGGATAAATTGGGCGTAAGTGGAAGGAAGGGACTGGAGAATCAAGTCCGTGTAGAGCTTGTTCTCTAACGTGGTCCTAAGGTCAGCGAGCTCCTCAATGAAGCCAATCATCTTAAGCACGTATTCCGCTACCGATGATCCGACGGCCAATCTCGCCGAAAACAGCTTTTTCGAGACTTCGTATCTGGCGATACGGGATTGCTCTCCATACAGTTCTTTTGTATGGAGAAATATGGATTCAAGGTCCATATTCTCGTGCCTCCTCTGATGTTCATTGTCCATAGAGGCAAGCACGAGGCACTTGGCCTTCGTGCGGTCGATTTCCCAGGTCTTACGGATTTCCTTATCCGCGACACTGGTTTTGGGACCTGGGACAGGGGGAGCTTTGGTGGTAAGTAGATACCCCAACTTGTCATAAGTGATTGCCATTTGACATTCCTGAGCCAATCTTGTAGTTTGGCCCTGTCAGTTTGTTTTTATCTAGTAGTAACTTAAGTCCAGTCATGATGTTTGGTCGCTGCAATTAGGAGAGAGAGAAGAAACACTTTAGCATGATGCTCTTGCAAGTTTATAGTGGTTTTTAGTTTGTCTAAACAGGATGGCTCCCACTGTCTCTCGAATCCCTCCTCAAACCAAAAAGGAAGAATTAGTCGGGATCAATCTTACCGTACAATACTTGCTTAACCGTTCAGCCAGGCCAGTGTTGGTACTTCGAGAGAGGTTTTCCAACACTTTCGCGAAGATCCTTAATTAAATAACCTCTTTTCCCTGTGGGCGTAGCCCCGCTAACACCTTTCTAGACACCTACTTGGTTTATAGCATTGATTGTTAGGTGAGAAAGTTCCGGAGGAGTAGCATATACTCACAGTAGGATCGGGATCCAAATATCATCGTGTGACAAAACTGAAGGAATCCTACCAGAATCATCACACTCCAAATGGTATGCAGCGCTAGCAAGTTTCAGTTTCCTTAGAAACTCTCGATGTGGATTTTTGCCCCATGCTCTTATGACCTTGACTTTGGCCAACAAATCATAAGTAACATATCAAGTTCTACCCGTCATTCTCCAGGTTAATTTGAACCAACCCGTACCTACCCTTGACTTTGGCCAACAAGGCAGTACGACTATCCCAAACCAACACATCTATCTATGATGCACATGAATACCCAATAGCTACCAATCACTATTCCTTGACTTTGGCCAACAAACATAGCTTGAATACTATTGACTATCCATGTGAAACGACGGAGGGCTACGAATGGTTTTGGCGAAACCGTGAACGTAGTGAACTTGATATAATCGATGGAACGGGATAGCTTTTAAAAGGAGTGGCTTAAGCTCCGCGTTCAAAAGTTGTTTTTGAAAAGAAACCAAGTGGTTTTGAAAGTGTTCCAACGGCTCTATTTTTGTTTATTTTCTTGCATTAATTTAATGCGTCCCATCATTTAATCCTACTATTGCAGGAAACAACGAAAATATGACGTACGCTTATGCCATCCGCATTCACCACGGGGCCCCGTCATTACCCGTTAGGTTACTTAACTAACGACAGAGCGGGGGCTGGACTAGCGCGGATGCAAAACATAAGCAACGCCTAAATAGATATCATATATAGATATATACATTCGTCACATGCAATGATAGCCATTCCAGATCACAGATGAACACATTGGATATACTAGGAATCCGCATTCCGTACGAGCCTGTAACGAAGAGCGGATTACACGGTTGCGATGAATAGCCAAAACCCCACCCTAGACCCCTACGGGTGCGGCAAACTACCCGCCAAGTACCCGAAGCGAAGCAACCTCCCTCGACACCGTGAGTAGGCTACTCGGCACTTCGAGGTACCCGGTAGTTTGTGCACGCCACCTTGGGACTATCCTAGGAGCAAAAAACAGTAAAAGAAATTATACAATGACTGCTACAACCCTATCCCGGTTGTGCGGCCATATAAATAATATTACATCAATTACAAATTACATGAATTGAAAGAAAAAGAAAACTCTCATCTCACAACCCCCCGGCTATTCATCCGCGACAATCCAATGAATTCATATACACATACCAACAACATTACAGATCACAGATATGTATAACCCCCACTAATCGACGTAGAGCGATTAGCAGACGTTCAATACATATATCACATCACAGATATAACCCGTTAGCTAAAGTCTTTAGAAGTTCGATCAAAATACGGATTTTTAAACCCCAAAAACAAATTTTGCTTTCTGGAAAATCTGGGCAGAAAAAACATATTGTAAAATTCCCAAAACACCCCACTGAACACACTGCAGGAAAAATTGCCCACGGCCGAGTCAACTCGGTCGCGGATCCGCGGTGGGAGCATGCTCCTGTCACGGTTCCGCGGACTGGACCATTTTTCTTGGGTGTGCTTTAAAAACCCTGAGCTGATTTTTAGTGTATGATTTATTAATTTTTGAACAGAAAACAAAATCGGCAGAAAGTTGATATTTCGGGCATGTTTTGTGATTTTTTCTCTGATCGAACTTCTAGTTAATTTGCTAATATGTTAGATAGTGTTTAACTAGTCTCTGATACCACTGTAAGTCCACGTTACCCGTCCCCGGTTCTTTGGGGTTGCGGAAATGATGAAAAACGATTTTTCTTTGGGGTTAACATGGACTCAAAATACGGATCTTTGTTAAACAACTATCTAACAACCTAACTAGGAGTTTTACCTACACGGTTAGGGGGTTATACCTTAACTTGAACTCCTTCTCTTCGACTCCTTGTGGTGGTCGGATGGTTCTCTCCTCGTCGTCTCCTTGTGCCGAAGATGGATCCACCTGAAAGCTTCTACCTTTGGCTCCAATCTCAATCTAGAGGAAACTAGAACACTTGGTTTGCTGGACCTTGTATTGTATACTAGGATGAGTAGAGAAGTTTTTTGGGTTTTATCTCTAAGGAAATGGTTCTCAACTCATGAGAGGGAGTTTCCTTGAGCTAGAGAGAGAGCAAGAGGAAGAGGGAGAGCTTGAGGATGAAAGAGAATGCAAATGATAGAATGAGTAATACTTTTACCACCCTTGCTCTCATAATCCAAAAATAATCATAACAAATAATAATAATTGATTATTATGTGATGGTTGTTATCATATCAAATGGCAATATCATTTCATGCATTAAATGCAATTTGTGAACAAACAAGCAAGCAAAGGTCAATGCCAAGAAATGATAGCCATTGTCATGATGATTGTCAACAAGTCCAACCTAGTCAACCGGTCAACTAAGTCAACAAGTCAACAAAGTCAACCTTTCAACCCAACCATGGCACAATAATACTTAATTAATATTATCATTAATCATATTTCTTATTCACATTAGGGTTTAGCAAAAGTCAACAGTCAACAACCCTAATGAGAATCCTCTGCCTCTGTCTCTGTCAACCGTGCATACACACCCGCATCCGCGTTCCGAGGAACACGAATACAAACGATATAAAACCAATCCCAAAACGTACACTAGGATCTGGCTTAAACCAAAGCCCGCTAGTGATAACTGCCCGGACACTAAACGTGCACAAGTGCACGGATGTGACCGAACCTTTTCGCAAAACCATGCGACCTCTTCTCTTTTGCCTAAAGGCAAATAGCTCTCTGTGTGGGACTCTAAAGAATCGACACTACGCTGGAAGTGGGTTTAACCACAGACCGCAAGCGGCACTAGCTGTGCGTAACGGCCCCCAGGTAGATGCCGATTAGAAGACGGACGAGGTGAAATCCATCTGAAGTCCTACTGAACCTGAATGTGACAGTCTCCGTACAGTCCGGTCTGTTCATCTGAGAATATCGCATGGTGGGCCTAGGGGGCGGTAAAAGTCAGTCCCCTAATAGCGGTAAAAGTCGTGTCGAAGTGTAGCCCAGAACACCCTGAGATAACACTGGAAACCTACCAGTATATCTCGCTTGCCCTGGCCAGGGACTTTGTGTAATGGCTCTCCTAGACACAGCGCGATATCAACCCCCAATACCGGGAGAGACGAATCCTGTCTAACCATCACTGCCTCCATGTGCTTCGGGACTGCACCCAACTACTACCTGTTTGCACGACTCCTTTGAGCCGTGGTAGGGTAGTAATCAAAGTACAATGGGAACACACTCGAAACGAAGTAACAGTGTCAAGTCAGCGGACTAAGCTGTACTCATGTCACCTGGGAACTGATAACTGGCGATAGGTATAGTACCAACCAACAGTTCCCGACGAGTCATGTCCAGTGTACTCGTAACCTAACGAGCACCAGCATACTATCTCAAGTACGACGTACTGACGGCTGTGAGACAGACCATCTCCCCTGCTGGGATGAGAAGCGCATACGCTAGTCTACTCCGGAGTATCGATGCCCTGTCTCGATAGTCCTATGACTAGGAACCTGTATAAGGATGTGCTTATGGATTATCCAGCCCCCACGAGTGTGACTGCCATCACAACGCTGGTAATCAAGAAAAGATCCTAAGGGCTCCACTAATGTGAATAGGTGATATACTAAAAGAAACACATGTACACATTAAAATAGTAACAAATCAAGTAGCATACTACCATTTTGAGCAAGATTGTCTATACATCTGTGAATATCCCAAGCTTCCATTAAGTAATATACAAACTAGTATGATACAGTAATGGCCTCTAGGGCATATACACTAACAGTATTCGTAGTTTTAATATTGTTTCGGGTTATTCGCATGTTGTTTAGATGAAGTTAAAAAGTTTGATTGAATGTCAAAAACCCATTTTTCCAAGTTTAACGTATTCGGAAAAATATGCAAGTGATCCTATGAACCCTCTAGAAGAATGAAACCCCAACTCGACTTTTTTGGATCGCGGAACCACGGTCAAACCTTAGGGTTTTCCGTAGTTCCGTGGCGACATGAGTGAGGCTTGGGTTTGCCCTTCTATGGCTGGTGCATAGGTACTGTGGCATATTCTGGGTATTATTAAAACTGTGCTCAAGTGTTGAGCTGTCGGGAAATTATGGGACTTTGATGAATCGATCGAAATGTTTAACGTTCGTCTGGGTATCATTTGATGGGATACAATATTTGGAATCCATAAGTAGTTATGAGATAACTAGTTTGAATTTTATAAATCTAGCAATTCAGTCTCATTTGATCGGTTGCCATGGGATTTTGATGAGATCAAAAGTCCGTCGCAATCACGTAGCGTACGGGGATACTCGCCGGGTAAACTTAATAGATAGCCATTCCCTATAGCCCTGACCAAGTGACTGTAGGAGAACCCTGTTGCCAAAAGCATCCGTTCGGGTGCTCGCAGCAGCGGTGTTCCGCCTTAGTGCACTTCGTCGACGGCATCGGGGGTGCGGCCGTCTACTAAAGTTTCCGACGAGCATTCGATCAGGATGTCGGGAATCTTGTTGAATTTCTCGACTAGATATTAAAAGGTGTTTTGAATATCGAGACTAAAATGCGGGGTTTATAATTGTTAGACATGCGATGTCTAATTAATTCATTTGGTTAGGCATGTGATGTTTAAGGTGGTTGCGGATTCCAACTGTTGTAGTTTTTCACTTTCTTTTCTGCGACCGTGAATGTAATATGTGGTGTATCGCCGGTTTCAGTGCTATATGTCAACGACAATTGGGATACGCATATTTACTTACGTTGATGACATGTGATGTTATGTGTTGCTGTGATATGTTATTTTGGATCGTCGTGATTGAATAGCTGGGGGTTTTATGTGAGATGAGAGTTTTTCATTTTCATTCATGTAAAATTCATTGTATGTAATATTCTTTTATTGGGGCACTTCCGAGTTGAGGATGATGTCGCCATTGTATATTGTTTACTTTTCCGCATTACGATAAATCCAAGGCGGGGAGCACAAGGAACCGGGTTCTAGGGTCCAGTGGGATACCATCTCGAGGAGTCGAAACCGGGTCTCCTAACTCTAGAATTGGTAGGGTTGCTTGCCGCTCTCGTAGGGGTCTAAGCATGTGGGTTTGGCTCTTCATCACGGCCGTGGAATCCGTGTTTCATACAGGCTTAATTTAAAACCCGGAAATCCTAGTATATCTAATATTTCATATGTTTTATTCTGCTGCAATGTTCTGTGATGAGATCATATTACTGTTCTGAGATGAATGCTTATATGATATATATATATATATATATATATATATATATATATATATATATATATATATTACTACTTTCGTTTCATATGTGATGCTTGGGAAGCATAATAAATGGGACTTCATTAATGAGATTAATGAAATAAAAGTAACTTAAAGATGTTGTAGAAACTTGTCTCGAAAAATGGTTGCTCTAGTTCTTGCTTTGCATAGCGGTATTCCTTGTAGAATATCCAGCACCTTATTCGATAAAGAAAGATCCGAAATCCCTTCACCGGGAGTGACCACTTTAGAGAATCTTGCAGATGCTACAACCCTCGGTTTGTCTTTTGATTGCTTCAATAGTTTTTGCTTTGCATAGTGGTATTTGTGAAATACCCTGCACCTTATTCGATAAGGAAAGAGCCAAGATCCCTTCACCGGGAGTGACCTCTTTAGCAAAACTAGTAAAGGCCTAAAAAACACTCCTTTTCAAAATCACTCGATTCTACGACGATATCAAGTTCATTACGCAAAAGGTTTTCTTAAAAACCTGTCGTAGCCCTCCGTCATTTCAGATAAGTACTACTTAGTATCCATGCTACGTTTGTTGACTATGTTAAGGCGTAGTGTGCGGTAGCTGATTAGTGCTTATCTGTATAAGCATATGATGCGATTGGATTAGGGTAGTCGTACGACTTTGTTGACCTTGTTAAGGGTCGTGCGGGTGGGTTTAATTCAATCATGAAATGACGAGTTGAACTTGACTAGCACTTATGTGTTGTTGACTATGTTAAGGTCATATAGATGCTAGGGGTAAAATATTATTGGGAATTTCAAGTGTTGAAATTTGCAATGAGATTGCATACCTTTTATGAGATAGTTGGATCCCGATACGCACAGTGAGTAAGAGTTAGTCATGGGAGAGTTTTACACATTACAATTAGCCAATCAAGTAGGTGTCTAGAAAGGTGTCAACGGGGTTATGCCTCTGGGAAAACGATGTTTATTTTAATTAGGTCCGTACGAAAGCACGAGGAACCTCCCTTAAAGTAACGGCACTGGCCTGGCTGAAAGATTGGCGAAATTGTAGGGTGTAATTAATCCCGGCGAGTCTTTCTTTTTAGGGTTTGACGGAAGATTTGACTAAAACAGTGGGAGCCATCCTGATTAGATAAATTAATAACCAACCTAATCTTGCAAGAGCATACGCTGAGTGTTTTCATCTCTCTCTCTCCAGGTATCGACCATGTCACGCCTTAATCAAGATAATAATACGGATGTATTGACTGAAACCGCTTGTTATACTGTGCTGAGGAACGTTGGTCCTGCTCCAACTTATAATTGTTATAAGACCGAGCAAGAAATATGGGATTACCAGGGTTCCGTGCCGCCAAAAACGAAGAAAGTTCATGATGATGCATCTTCTTCGGATGTGTTCATTAAGGAGAACTGTTTCTCAGGATCCTTTACGTCCTGGGTATGAGATACCGGATCAGGATCCAATATATGTAATCTGTTACATGGGTTACAGAAAAGTAGAGAACTGAGAATGGATGATAAGTTTTAAGAGTTGGAAACAGTGCAAGTGTTGCAGCCAAGTATGTTGGCAGTTATCACCCTGTATTACCAATACATTGATTCTGAACGAATGTTATTAGATACCGAACCTGATATACAATATCATATCATTCTCTTTATTAATTAAAGAAGGATATAATTTTGTATTGTTGGATAATGTTTTGATCATTTCCGATATCAAGAGTGTTAGTTATATGTATGCCCTAGAGGCCATTACTATACATAGGATGTATATTGTAGTGGATGCTTGGATATATATAGGGATGACTTTCTTGCTCGATATGATAGTATGCAATCTGGTTACTCTTTACCTTAACGTGCACACTAATTGTCTCTCTGTTACATGTTGGTAAAGCCCTTAGAATGTGTACTTGACTACCTAGACTATGATGCGGATCATACTAGTGGGGACATGGTAGTCCATAAGTACATCCTTCAAAGTCCCTAGTCGTGGGTGTAACGAGACGGGGCATCGATATACCAGAGTAGACTAGCGTATACCTTCTCGACCCATACAGATGGGCGATGGATGATCCTATATCCATTGGTGTTTGACATCAGAGATAATATACGGGTGCTCAGTGGAGACTGGGTACACTGGACGGACTAGCCGAGAACTCCCAGATGGTATTATACCTTACGTCAGATGGCAGTTCTCTGGTGACACTGGTACAAGTTTGTCTGTATACCCGAGATCGTCATAGAGTCTTGTGTGATTCCCACTGTGCTTTGATTTCCATCATACCACGTACAAGAGGGCCTGCAAAAAGGTGGCTTTTGGGTACAGTCCCGAATCACATGGAGGCAATGAGCGATAGGAGGGGTTTCGTCTCTCCCGGTATAGGAAGTTGATGTTGCGCTGTGCTCGATTGGCTATAACAGGAATTCCTTGGCCAAGGCTGAATTAGGGATTTACTGGTAAGTGTTACCAGCAGTTTCTCGACCCGTTATGAGCCTCATATCGACACGACTTATCGAGTTATTGGGGTATGACGTTTACCACCCCTATACGAGATATGCGACATATCAGACGAACAGACCGGACTGTACGGTAGTGTTACTGGTTGGATTCACAGGAGTGTGAGCGGGCTTGCTCGTTGATCTTCTGATCGCTCAATACCCGGGTGGCCGTTACGTTTAGCAGACCGCTTGCGGCTTGTGGGTGTTTGATATGATCATCACCTACTGCCGGCGTATTGACGAGTCTTTAGAGTCCTACATAGGGGTTACCTGGCTCAAGCGAAACGAAATAGGAGCGCATATGAGATATGTGCGGGACCGAGAATAATACTAGTATGTGATACTGTATTCTATTCTCGTGATTTGTGACATTGATCGGTTGTATGCGATATACCCGGGTTATCGGATCAAGTGTTGATTCGATAAGTTGTTAGTATTGATATTTGTCAGTTATATACGATATGACCGGATCGTTAAATCAAGTGTTGATTTAATGATGTAATGTATAATTATATATTTGATATATTACTTTACATTAACTAGTATTGGTTCACTTAAGATTGATTTTCTCACTTGAATGTGCACATTGTTTATATGTGATATATGCAAGTGTACATGTTTGTATCATGCTTGATGATACAAACAAGTTGTGTGTATGAGACTTATACCAAGATTAGGGTTAAGATTCGGGTTATTGGATTATCTTAAGATTTAACAAATGAGTTAAACTTAGTCAATGTTGTCAAGCTTGAAGAAGCTTGGAGAAACTTTGACAAAGTCCACTCTTTTGTCAATTCTCTTGATATTTCTTTAACCTAACCCTTAAACCTCATACCTTAGTTAAATCTCTACATGAGTTAAGCATGAGGGCTTAACTCAACCATGGTGCCATTATTTATTGGATAAGTTTCATATTATTGAGATAATTCTTTTCTTCTTCTTCTCCTTCATCAAGCTCACAAAAGCTTGCTAGCTCCAATGGTGCCATGAGAAAAAGAGTGAGAAATCCAATTCTAAAGTGAACCCACTTCCTATTTCTTCATCCTCTACTACTTGCCATGTAGTATAGGGTGTTCTCTTCACAAAGTTTTTGACCAAGTGAAGGAATAGCTTAAGTTTGAGTCTCCTCGACGTAGATCATTTTCGGCCTCGAAGTCAATGACCTAGCCCGATCATTTCTCCGACGAAACCATCGCTAGAGTCCGGGATCCGATGATCGGAGCGGAGGGACGTCAACACGGAGCTTTAGAAGTGGTGGACCGGATCTACAAAGATTGTATTTCCATTCACTTAGTAGTTAAGTTGTTAACTTGCATGTTCTTTCGCCTTAACTTCTAGTTAACGATCTATAGTAGGGTTTCTCGGCACCGGAAAATTTTTGTTTGGCATGGTTGATGCCTTGTGGAACCTCCTTAGTGTGTCTAGGAACCCTACAGTGGTATCAGAGCCTAGCTAGAGCTTTAGGCGAAGTGTAGACGATGTTAGAAATCCGATCGAACCCCGAAACCCTAACTCAAACCCTTCTCTGTACATTTTTTGAAAATGTGGATTTTTCCAATTTAAAAATATGCAGAAAAATCAGCAGGCGTTTTTAAGAGTTACTGTGCAAAACGACTTCCTAATTCGTTTAAAGCGCCACGGAAACGCGGCACGAGCATGGCTCGTGCGGCGGTTCCGCGGCCGTACAGTCACATTGTTAATTTATTTTTGCACAGCAACTTCTTTATTTGTTTACTGAATCTTCTGGAAATTTTTAATATTTGCTCAAGAGTTGAGTTTTCTGGGTTGTATTGGGAGTTCGACGATTCGATCGGAATCTTTAACTTTGTCTTTGTTTTTCCGGATAATTTTTGAATATGTTAAAAAGTTCGACCAGATATAAATACCCAATTTTTCCCCGTTGGGAAATTTCCAAATGTTGGATTTTTCCGTAGTTTGATAACGTTCTAAGTAGTGCAAGTAACGCGATGGTCCCTCTAGAAGACAACAAACCTTAACTCGATTATGTGACCGTCTTGAACTGCGCTTTGAACCTTAGGGTTTGGGGCAGTACGGCGTGCCACATGTGAGGCGTTGGCTTGACCCTTCTACGGCTGAACCGTTGGTACTGTGGCATGAAATGGATGTTTTTGAACTTATTTCAAGTGTTGAGCTGTTTCGGGAAAACTTGGGTGTTTGGTTGTTCGATCGGAAAGTTTGACATTTTCTATTTATCTGGAATGTGATACAATATTTGGAATCCACAAGTAGTTATGAGATAACTGTATGAATGTTATAAACATAGCACTTTAGTCTCACTTGATCGGTTGCCACGGAATTTTGATGCGATCAAAAGTCCGTCGTAATCACGTAGCGTACGCGGATACTCACCGGATAAGCTTAATAGACAGCTACATCCCTTAGCCCCGACCAAGTGACTGTAGGAGAACCCCGTCGCCGAAAGCATCCGTTCGGGTGCTCGCGGTAGCGGTGTTCCGCCTTGGTGCACTTCGTCGACGGTATCGGGGGTGCGGCCGTCTACTAAAGTTTGCGACGAGCATTCGATCAGAATGTCGGGAATCCTGTTGAATTGCCCGACTTGATATTAAAAAGTGTTTTCGATAATGAGACTAAAATGCGGGGTTTATAATTGTTAGGCATGCGATGTCTAAGGAATTCATTTGGTTAGGCATGCGATGTCTATGCAGTTTGCGGATTCCAAATGTTGTAGTTTTACACTTTCTTTTCTGCGACCGTAAGTGTAATATGTGATATCGCCGGTTTCGTTACTGTATGTCAACGACAATTGGGATGGGCATATTTACTTATGTTGATGACATGTGATGTTATGTGTTGCTGGATATGTTATATTGGATCGTCGTGTTTGAATAGCCGGTTTTTTTTTATGTGAGATGAGTGTTTTTCATTTTCATTCATGTAAAAACTTGTATGTAATATTCTTTTATTGGGGCACTACCAGGTTGCGGAAGATGTTACCCATTGTATATTATTTACTTTTCCGCACTAGGATAGACCCAAGGAGGAGAGCATAAGTAACCGGGTTCTGGAGTCCAGTGGGAGACCAACTCGAGGAGTCGAGTCCGGGTCTCCTAACTCTAGAATTGGTAGGGTTGCTTGCCGCTCTCGTAGGGGTCTAGGGGTGTGGGTTTGGCTATTCATCGCGACCGTGAAATTCGTGTTTTATACAGGCTCGTATTGAAAACACGGACGTCCTAGTATATCCAATATTTCATATATTTCTTCTGCTGCGATATCTGTGATGTGATCATTTGATATGTGATGATAGATACAGTATATAGTATATATGATATATTATATAGACGTTACTTATGTTTTACACCCACGCTAGCCCTGCCCCGCTCTGCCGTTAGTTACCTAACCTAATGGTGCATGAGGGGACATCGAGGCGAATGCGGATGGCATAAGTATACGTCGTTTTTATCTGTGATGTTTAGGTGATTTAAATGATGGGACTTCATTAATATGATTAATTAAAGAAAAGAAACCTAAGATGTTGTGGAATCAAATTTTCAAAAACAGGTAGCTACAGTTCTTGCTTTGCATCGCGGTGTTCCTTGTAGAACATCCTGCACCTTATTCGATAAGGAAAGGGCCGAGATCCCTTCACCGAGAGTGACCCCTTTAGCAATAACTGGCAGATACTACAATCCTCGGTTTGTCTTTTGATTGCTCCTATAGTTTTTGCTTTGTACAGCGGTATATATGATTTATCCTGCACCTTATTCGATGAGGAAAGGGCCGACGATCCTTTCACCGGGAGTGACCCCTTTAGCAAAACTAGAAAAGCCTCAAAAACACTCCATTTTAAAATCATTTGATTCTACAACGATATCAAGTTCATTACGCAATAGGTTTTCAGAAAAACCTGTCGTAGCCCTCCGTCATTTCAGATAAGTACTACTTAGTATTCGTGCTGCGGTAGTTTGGCATGCGTCAAGACGTAGTGTACGGTAGCTAACTAGTGCTTATCTGCTAGCATACGATGCGATTGGATTAGGGTATTCGTACGGCGTTGTTTGGCATGCGTCAAGGGTTGTGCGGGTGGGTTTAATTCAATCAAGAAATGTACGGGTTGAACTTGACTAGTGGACTATGGGTTGTTTGGCATGCGTCAAGGTCATAGCACGCTAGGGGCAAAATATTATCGGGAATTTCAAGTGTTGAAATTTGCAATGAGATTGCATACCTTCTATGAGATAGTTGGATCTCGATACCCGCTGCGAGTAATTGTTACTCCTATGAGAGTTTTACACATTACAATTAGCCGATCAAGTAGGTGTCTAGAAAGGTGTCAACGGGGTTACGCCTCTGGGAAAATGAGGTTTACTTTAATTAGGTCCGTGCGAAAGCACGGGGAACCTCCCTCAAAGTACCGACACTGGCCTGGCTGAAAGATTGGCGAACTTGTAGCGTGTAATTAATCCCGGCTAGTCTTTCCTTTTAGGGTTTGAAGGAAGATTTGATAAAAACAGTGGGAGCCATCCTGATTAGATAAAATAATAACCAATCTGATCTTGCAAGAGCGCACGCAGAGTGTTTTCTTCTCTCTCTCTCCAGGTAGCGACCATATCACGCCTTAATCAAGATAATAATACAGATGTATTGACCGAACCCGCATGATATACTGAGCTGGGGAACGTTGGTCCCGCTCCAACTTATAATTGTTATAAGAAAGAGCAGGAAATTGGGGATTACCAGAATTCCCATGCCGCCAAAACGAAGAAAGTGCATATCGATGCATCATCTTCGGGTGTATTCATTACAGAGAACTGTTTCTCAAATGTCCTTTACGTCCTGGGTATATGATACCGGATCAGGATCCCACATATGTAATATATTACATGGGCTACAGAAAGATAAAGAACTGAGAACGGGTGATAAGTTTCATGAGGCAGAAAACGGTGCAAGTGTTTGCAGCCAAGTCTGTTGGTCACTGTCATCCTGTATTACCAGAATACATTGATTCTGAACAAATGTTATTAGTTACCGAGCCTGATATACAAAATCATATCAGTCTCTTTATTTAGATAAAGAAGGATATAATTTTGTATTGTTGGATAATGTTTTGAACATTTCCTCAATCAAGAGTTGACCGGTTCAGGCATGTTATCTAAAAGCATTAACGTTCTAAATCAAACTACAGTTCTTAGTATACAGAACACACACAAGTGGAAGAGTTCAGAAATGAACGAATCCTTCTTGAGGCATTGTAGGCTAGGTCATATCAATGCGACCCGACCAGCTGAAGTTACATTAAGATGCATATTTAAATTAGTTTGAATTTACATCTTGTGAAACTTGCCTGTCATGTCACAAAGATAAGATGACCATAGCTCTGTTTATTGGAAACAGAGAAAGAGTTAGTGAACTCTTGGGATTGATACATGTTAATGTATGAAGGTCCCCTGTCTACACATGCCAAGACCGGTTCTTTATACTTCATTACATTTTCTGATAATCTCTCAAGATTCAGACATATGTTCCTGTTGAAACACAAGTCCGAACCTTTTGAGATATTCATAGAATATAAGTTAGAAGTAGAGAACCAAAATACGGGTAAAAGTATTATGTCCTTTGATGTGATCAAGGAGGAGAATACTTGAGCACGGAATTCCTGGATTATTCTAAAGGAGAATGAGATTCTCTCTCAGCATTACTCCTTCGTATACACCACAGCTCGTCGGTGTATCGGGGCGGAGCAATCACACCCTATGTGATATGGTGTGCTCTATGATGAGTACTACTGAGTTTCCTATTTCCTTGTTGGGAGTTATGCACTTATGAAGTTGCATACCTATTGAATAGGGTTCCGATCAAATCAGATGCCTACCATTTCATATGAGATATGGAAAGGGAAGAGCCCATCTCTTAAGTCAGTTAAGAATTGGGGTTTTCCGGCCTATGTCTAAAAGCAAAATCCGGACAAACTCGAGGCAAAGTCAGTTTTATAGAAGTTTGTTGGATATCCCAAGCATTCGCAAGGGAATATCTTCTACCTAACCGAGGAACAAAAATGTTTTGTTTCTCAGCATGCCACCTTTGTGAAAGGGAATTTCTTCTGAAGAAATTATTGGTAATGAGGTAGAACTGGAAACAGTTCCAGCTATACAAACTGCAGCTGATAATTTGGTAGAACCAAAGGATTCAATAGCAACCAACGAACCTCAGCCTCTCCGCCGATCTAGTGGGTTTCCTCACCCACCTGAGAGATACCTCGATTTCTCTATGATAGTAGGAGCATGGATTGCATCATGAGATGATGGCCCAACTAGTTTCGAGCTGGCCATCAGGAATGTGACTCTGTAAGAATGGCTGGATGTTTATCGATCTGAGATGGAATCCTTATACACCAACAAAGTATGGACTTTGGTTGCTTTATCTGAAGGGTTAAATCCCCATCAGGAGCAAGTATATCTTGAGAAGATTACTTGGTGTACATGGAAAAGTTAAGCCTTTCAAAGCTAGACTTGTTAGTGGTTTGCATCATTGACCAGGTATGGATTATAATGAAACCTTTTCTAAGTAGCTATGCTTAAGTCCATCCAGATCCTACTTGCTACGGCTACATACC
This sequence comes from Agapanthus africanus, assembly GCA_030015575.1. NCBI lineage: Eukaryota > Viridiplantae > Streptophyta > Magnoliopsida > Asparagales > Amaryllidaceae > Agapanthus > Agapanthus africanus. The sequence goes on along the minus strand of CM057347.1, from coordinate 289,915,166 downwards.
ATGACTACGATATCTGGTGGTTGGGTGTCTTGACTGCTTTTCTAAATGATGATTTGGAAGAAAGCGTCTATAAGTACACAGCCAGAGGGCTTCGTAGACAGTGGGAGCAGCGGAAACGTATGCAAGATGTTTTATGTGATAAAGCAGGCATCGCGGGGTTGGAACATCTGTTTTGATGAGATTAGTCAAAGAGTTTGACATCATCAAAATGGTAGATGAACCTTGTATATACAAAAAGGGTAGTAGGGAGTATGGTGGTGATCCTCGTAGAGTAAGTGGATGACTTACTCTTGATAGGGAAGGAGTTTCCTATGCTACGCTCGGTCAATCTCTGCTTATCACAAGGATTCTCCATATAGGATCTTGATGATACCTCCTGAATCCTGGATTTTGGATCTATGAGATAGATCTAATTGGATATTAGGATACTCACTAATTGTAGTGAGAAGGTATCAATTGATCCTGGGGAGAATCACAGGAAGGTTCCAGAGTGATAAGGACGACTGAATGTCAGTCGCAGGCATTGTCTTTACCCTCAATAAAGGGACGGTATGTTGGAAGAGTTCCAAACTAGATACCGTGGCATACAAGACGATAAAGGCTGGATACATCGCTACCAAAGATGCTACCAAAGAGACAGTCTGGGTGTATATTAGTTCATGAGATAAACTTCGTTCCTCCCATTGTGTGACAATGGAGTTGTGGCTTACGTCTAGGAACGCCCGTCCCATCAGTGATCCAGACATATTCTAAGGAAGTGTCACCTGATCGTGGAGATGGTTGATCTACAGGGGATCGAGGTTAGGAGAGTAGACTCAGAGGACAACACGGTGGATCCACTCACAAAGGCCTTATACCAGAGAGAGACTTTTATGGGATGGTTGACTATGAGATACTACAACCACTGCTGACAGATGGCCCTAGTGCAAGTGGAAGATTGTTAGTTATATGTATGCCCTAGAGGCCATTACTATACATAGGATGTATATTGTAGTGGATGCTTGGACATATATAGGGATGACTTTCTTGCTCGATATGATAGTATGCTATCTGGTTACTCTTTACCTTAACGTGCACACTGATTGTCTCTCTGTTACATGTTGGTAAAGCCCTTAGGATGTGTACTTGACTACCTGGACTATGATACGGATCATACTAGAAGGGACATGGTAGTCCATAAGTACATCCTTCAAAGTCCCTAGTCGTGGGTGTATCGGGACGGGGCATCGATATACCAGAGTAGACTAGCGTATACTGTTGGAGATAGTGCCCTCAGAGTCAATTATTAGGTCACAGGTACGTGATTGCAATGATTGATGGAGGACCTATCCCGGTAGGACAGTCTTACTCGAGATGATAGTATGCTATCTGGTTTACCTTTATCATCGTGTACTGTTTTAGGTGACCTGACAAGTTGCTATTACACGTTGATAGAGCCCCTAGGATTCTTGCTTGACCACCAGCAGTATGAGGGCGATCATATAAGTGGGAGCTGGGGTCTATAAGCATATCCTTAAATGGTCCCTAGTCGTGTGAGTTTCGAGACAGGGCATCGATACTCCAGAGTAGACTAGTGTATACAGTTGAGACCCCGACGAGGGGCGGTGGCCGGTCTCACAAGCCACTGGTGTCAGTTGGTTCACCTAAGATGTATACAGGTGCTCATTGGGTTATGAGTACACCGAACAGGACTCGCCAGGAACATGCTAGTTGGTCATATACCAGACGTCAGATGGCAGTTCCCTGGTGACATGTGTGCAGGTTAGTTCATCGAACTGGGGATCGTCATTTGTCTCGTGTGAGTTCCCACTGTACTTTGATTACTACCCTACCACGGCTCAAAGGAGTCGTGCAAACAGGTTTTAGTTGGGTGCAGTCCCGAGCCACATGGAGGCAGTGAGCGTATCTTCAGGGGTTCGTCTCTCCCGGTATTGGGGGTGAGGTCGCGCTGTGTCTAGGAGAGCCATTACACGAAGTCCTTGGCCAAGGCAGGAGATTTACTGGTAGGTATTTCAGTAGTATCTCAGGGTGTTCTGGGCTACACTCCGACACGACTTGTACCGCTTTTGGGGGTCTGACTTTTACCAACCCCCTAGGCCCGCCATGCGATACTAATAGACGAACGGACCGGGCTGTACGGATATTGTCACTGACAGGCTCAGTAGGGTTGTCAAGCTGAGTTCGCTCACAGACGTCCCTTTTAGTCAATACCTGGTAGCCCGTTATGTTAGTTATATGTATGCCCTAGAGGCCATTACTATACATAGGATGTATATTGTAGTGGATGCTGGGACATATATAGGGAGGACTTTCTTGCTCGACATGATAGTATGCTATCTGGTAGATCTTTACCTTAACGTGTACACTGATTGTCTCCCTGTTACATGTTGGTAAAGCCCTTAGGATCTGTACTTGACTACCTGGACTATGATGCGGATCATACTAGTGGGGACATGGTAGTCCATAAGTACATCCTTCAAAGTCCCTAGTCGTGGGTGTATCGAGACGGGGCATCGATATACCAGAGTAGACTAGCGTATACCTTCTCGACCCATACAGATGGGCGATGGATGATCCCATATCCATTGGTGTTTGACATCAGAGATGATATACGGGTGCTCAGTAGAGACTGGGTACACTGGACGGACTCGCCGAGAACTCCCAGATGGTATTATACCTCACGTCAGATGGCAGTTCTCTGGTGACACTGGTACAGAGTAGTCTGTTGACCCGAGATCGTCATAGAGTCTTGTGTGGTTCCCACTGTGCTTTGATTTCTATCTTACCACGTCCAAGAGGGCGTACAAAACGGTGGTTTTTGGGTACAGTCCCGGATCACATGGAGGCAATGAGCGATAGGAGGGGATTCGTCTCTCCCGGTATAGGGAGTTGATGTTGCGCTGTGTTCGATTGGCTATAACAGGAAATCCCTGGCCAGGGTTGCTGAGATTTACTGGTAAGTGTTACCAGTAGTTTCTCGAACAGTTATAGACCTCATATCGACACGACTTATCGAGCTATTGGGGTCTGACGTTTACCACCCCTAGGCGTGATATGCGACATATCAGACGATCAGACCGGACTGTACGGTAGTGTTACTGGTTGGATTCACTGGAGTGTGAGCGGGCTTGCTCGTCGATCTTCAGATCGCTCAATACCCGGGTGGCCGTTACGTTTAGCAGACCGCTTGCGGCTTGTGGGTGTTTGATATGATCATCACCTGCTGCCGGCGTATTGACGAGTCTTTAGAGTCCTACACAGAGGTTTCCTGGCTCAAGCGAAACGAAATAGGAGCGCATATGAGATATGTGCGGGACCGAGAATGATACCAGTATGTGATACTGTATTCGATTCTCGCAATTTGTGACATTGATCGGTTATATGCGATATAGCCGGGTTATCGGATCAAGTGTTGATTTGATAAGTTGTTACTAATGATACCAGTCGGTTGTGTGCGTCATGACCGGATCGTTAAATCAAGTGTTGATTTAATGATTTAATGCATAATTATATATTTGATATATTACTTTGCATTAACTAGTATTGGTTCACTTAAGATGGATTTTCTCACTCGGTTGTGCAAGTTGTATATGTGATATACTTTTATGCACATGTTTGTATCATGTTTGATGATGCATATTAACTTGGTTAAGTGTAAAGATTAAACCATGGTTTACTTAATGATTAGGGTTTTGATTATCTTATTCATTTATTTATATATTCATTTTGGAAATTATTTAAGGATGGTGGCTTATTTTGTTTTATGTTGAAGTTTCTTGAAGCTTTGATCAAGTCAACCATTCTTATCTCATCCTTAACCCTAACCATTCCAACTAACCTTGGTTTAATCTCTACACTTGACCATGGTTTAGATTATGATAAGTTTTGATTTTTCTTTTCATTTTTAATATTCTTATCATAACACTTTCTTCTTCTTCTTCCTTAAACTCAAGAAGAAAAGCTTGACTACATCAATGGTGGATTGATGAAATGAGTGAGAAATCCAATTCTAAAGTCTACCCACTTCCTATTTCTTCATCCTCTACCTCTTGCCAAGTAGTAGAGTGTGTTTTCTTCACAAGTTTCTTGACTTGGTGAAGTCGGAGCTTGATTTAGCGATGCCTCGACGTAGATCATCTTCGGCATGGACATCGATGACCTAGCCCGTCCATTCTCCGATGAAGCGAACGCGAGAGTCCAAGATTGGATTTATACAGCGGAGATGACTTCTTCATGGAGCTATGGAGGTGGACAAACGGATCTACAAAGGTTGTATTTCCGTATCTCTTAGTTAAGTGTTAACTAGTTTGCATTTTCGCCTAGACATCTAGCCGACGATCCGTACACTAGGGTTTCTCGGCACCATAATTTTTGAAATTGGCATGGATGATGCCTTGTAAGACCTCTTGAGAGTGCCTAGGAACCCTACAGTGGTATCAGAGCTACTAGGCATTGGATGTCGACCTATGGGGGGTTCTCACTGTGTGACACTGTGGCGAAGCATAGGCTCTTACCCCCAGGGTGTCCCGAGACCGGAAGGTGTTCCGGCGGGTTGTAGTCCTCGCGAGGGGACATGCGTAAAAAGTAGCGGCTGAGGGACCCGTTGGTGCCACGGCGACCCCATTGGATGGGGTGGCTTCCTGACCAACATTGGTATCAGAGCTACTAGGCATTGGATGTCGACCAATGGGGGGTTCTCACTGTGTGACAGTGTGGCGAAGCATAGGCTCTTACCCCCAGGGTGTCCCGAGATCGGAAGATGTTCCGGCGGGTTGTAGTCCTCGTGAGGGGGCATGCGTAAAAAGTAGCGGCTGAGGGACCCGTTGGTGCCACGGCGACCCCATTGGATGGGGTGGCTGCCTGACCTACAGTGGTATCAGAGCCAAGGTAGAGCCTTTGGCGAAGTCTAGACGAAGTTTGGAATCCGAACGAACCGAAACCCTAATTCCTTAGATGCTCTCTGTACATTTTTTAAAAAATGGGTTTTTTCAATATTAAAAATATGCAGAAAAATAAGCAGGTGCTTTTAAGAATTACTGTGCAATTCGATCGACTGAATCGTTTAAACTGCGGCGGAACCGCGTCATGTGCAGTGCTCATGTGGCGGTTCCGCGGCTAATTTGCCACGTCATCTTGTACAATCTACACAGTAATTCCTAATTCTAAGTGCTGTATTTTCTGGGATATTTTAACATTTAATCCACAGTTGAGCATTCTGGGTTTGTTTTGGGGATTCGAATGTTCGATCGGATTATCAAATTTTTTCTGTGTGGCTTTCCGGATAAATTTTAGAATATGTTAAAAAGTTCGACCGGATATAAATACCCAATTTTTCCCCTGTCGGGAAATTTCCAAGTGTTGGATTTTTCCGTAGTTTAACGACGTTCTAAGTAGTGCAAGTAACTCGATGGACCCTCTAGAAGACAACAAACCTTAACTCGATTATGTGACCGTCTTGAACTGCCCTTTGAACCTTCGGGTTTGGGGCAGTACGGCGTGCCACATGTGAGGCGTTAGCTTGACCCTTCTACGGCTGGACCGTTGGTACTGAGGCACGAACTGAATGTTGTTAGACTTATTTCATGTGTTGAGCAGTATCGGGAAAACTTGGGTGTTTGACTGTTCGATCGAAAAGTTTAACATTTTCTGTTTATCTGGAATGGGATATAATAATTGGAATTCACAAAAGTTATGTGATAACTGAATGAATGTTATAAACATAGCAGTTTAGTCTCACTTGATCGGTTGCCACGGAATTTTGATGTGATCAAAAGTCCGTCGCAATCACGTAGCGTACGGGGATATTCGCCGGGTAAACTTAATAGACAGCCTCACTCCATAGCCCCGACCAAGTGACTGTAGGAGAACCCCATCGCCGAAAGCATCCGTTCGGGTGCTCGCGGCAGCGGTGTTCCGCCTTGGTGCACTTCGTCGACGGTATCGGGGGTGCGGCCGCCTACTGAAGTTTGCGACGAGTATTCGATCAGGATGTCGGGAATCTTGTTGAATTGCCCGACTTGATATTGAAAAGTGTTTTCGATTTTGAGACTAAAATGCGGGGTTTATAATTGTTAGGCATGTGATGTCTAAGGTATTCATTTGGTCAGGCATGCGATGTCTGAGGTGGTTGCGGATTCCAACTGTTATAGTTTTACACTTTCTTTTCTGTGACCGTAAGTGTAATATGTGATATCGCCGGTTTCGTTGCTATATGTCAACGACAATTGGGATGCGCATATTTACTTACGTTGATGACATGTGATGTTATGTGTTGCTGGATATGTTATATTGGATCGTCGTGTTCGAATAGCCGGGGGTTTTTATGTGAGATGAGTGTTTTTCATTTTCATTCATGTAAAAACTTGTATGTAATATTCTTTTATTGGGGCACTTCCAGGTTGCGGAAGTTGTCACCGTTGATGTATTTTATTTACTTTTCCGCACTAGGATAGACCCAAGGAGGAGGGCACAAGTAACCGGGTTCTGGAGTCCAGTGGGAGACCAACTCGAGGAGTCGGGTCCGGGTCTCCTAACTCCAGAATTGGTAGGGTTGCTTGCCGCTCTCGTAGGGGTCTAGGGCTGTGGGTTTGGCTATTCATCACGACCGTGGAATCCGTGTTTTATACTGGCTCGTATTGAAAACACGGACGTCCTAGTATATCCAATATTTCATATGTTTCTTCTGCTGCGATATCTGTGATGTGATCATGTGATGTTCTGTGATAGATACAGTATATAGTATATATGATATATTATATAGACGTTACTTATGTTTTACACCCGCGCTAGCCCTGCCCCGCTCTGTCGTTAGTTACCTAACCTAACGGTGCACGAGGGGACATCGAGGCGAATGCTGATGGCATAAGTGTACGTCGTATTTATCTGTGATGTTTAGGTATTTAAATGATGGGACTTCATTAATGTGATTAATGAATTAAAACAAACCTAAGATGTTGTAGAATCGAATTTCAAAATAAAACAGGTAGCTACAGTTCTTGCTTTGCACAGCGGTATATGTGATATATCCTGCACCTTATTCGATAAGGAAAGGACCGAGATCCCTTCACCGGGAGTGACTCCTTTAGCAATAACTGGTCGATGCTACGCCTGTGGTTTGTCTTTTGATTGCTTTTAAGAGTTTTTGCTTTACACAGTGATATATGTGATATATCCCGCACCTCATTCGACAAGGAAAGGACCGACGATCCCTTCACAGGGAGTGACTCCTTTAGCAAAACTAGAAAAGCCTCAAAAGCACTCCATTTTAAAATCATTTGATTCTACAACGATATCAAGTTCATTACGCAATAGGTTTTCAGAAAAACCTGTCGTAGCCCTCCGTCATTTCAGATAAGTTGTATATAGTATTCGTGCTGCATTTGTTGGCTTTCGTCAAGGTGCAGTGTGCGGTAGCTATATGCTGCTTATCTGCAGCATACGATGCGATTGGATTAGGGTAGTCGTGCGGCTTTGTTGGCTTTCGTCAAGGGTCGTGCGGGTGGGTTTAATTCGATCAAGAAATGTACGGGTTGAACTTGACTAGCGGGCTATGGTTTGTTGGCTTTCGTCAAGGTCATAGCACGCTAGGGGCAAAACATTATCGGGAATTTCAAGTTTTGAAATTTGCAATGAGATTGCATACCTTCTATGAGATAGTTGGATCCTGATACCCGCTGCGAGTAAGAGTTACTCCTGGGAGAGTTTTATACATTACAATTAGCCGATCAAGTAGGTGTCTAGAAAGGTGTCAACGAGGTTACGCCTCTGGGAAAACGAGGTTTACATTAATTAGGTTCGTGCGAAAGCACGGGGGACCTCCCTCAAAGTACCGACACTGGCCTGGCTGAAAGATTGGCGAACTTGTAGTGTGTAATTAATCCCGGCTAGTCTTTCCTTTTAGGGTTTGAAGGAAGATTTGATAAAAAGCAGTGGGAGCCATCCTGATTAGATAAAATAATAACCAATCTATTCTTGAAAGAGCGCACGCTGAGTGTTTTCTTCTCTCTCTCTCTCCAGGTAGCGACCTTATCACGCCTTAATCAAGATAATAATACGGGATAATTGACCGAACCCGCTTGTTATACTGAGCTGGGGAACGTTGGTCCCGCTCCAACTTATAATTGTTATAAGACAGAGCAGGAAATTGGGGAATACCAGAATTCCCGTGCCGCCCAAACGAAGAGAGTGCATATGATGCATCATCTTCGGGTGTGTTCATTATACAGAACTGTTTCTCAGTATCCTTTACGTCTTGGGTATGTGATACCAGATCAGGATCCCAGATATGTAATCTGTTATATAGGGCTACAGATAGGTAGAGAACTGAGAACGGGTGATAAGTTTCATGAGGCAGAAAACGGGGCAAATGTTGCAGCCAAGTCTGTTGGTCACTGTCACCCTGTATTACAAATACATTGATTCTGAACGAATGTTATTAGATACCGAACCTGATATACCAAATCATATCACTCTCTTTGGTAGAAAAGAAAGGATATAATTTTGTATTGATGGATAATGTTTTGAACATTTCCTATATCAAAAGTTGATCGGTTCAGGCACGTTATCTAAAAGCATTGATGTTCTAAATCAAACTACAGTTCATAGTATATGGAACACACACAAGAGGAAGAGTTCAGAAATGAACGGATTCTTCTTGAGGTATTGTACACTAGGTCAGATCTATGCGACCCAACTTGCTGAAGTTACATTTAGATGTATATTTAAATCGGTTTGAATTTACATCTTGTGAAACTCGCCAGTCATGTCACAGAGATAAGATGACCATAGCCCTGTTTATTGAAAACAGAGAAAGAGTTAGTGAACTTTTGGGATGATAGATGTTGATGTATGTAGGTCCCCAGTCTACACATGCCAAGACCGGTTCTTTGTACTTCATTACATTCTCTGATGATCTTTCGAGATTCAGACCTATGTTCCTGTTGAAACACAAGTCCGAACCTTTTGAGATATTCACAGAATATAAGATAGAAGTAGAGTGCCAATAAGGGTACAAGTATTATGTCCTTTGATGTGATCAGGGAGGAGAATACTTGAGCACGGAATTCCTGGACTATTCTAAAGGAGAATGAGAATCTCTCTCAGCATTACTCCTCCGTATACACCATAGCACGATGGTATATCGGGGTGGAGCAATTACACCCTATGTGATAAGGTGTGCTCTATGATGAGTAATACTGAGTCACCTTTTTCCTTTTGGGAGTTATTCACTTGAGAAGCTGCATACCTATTGAATAGGTTCGAATCAAATCAGTTGCTTACCACTCCATATGAGATATGGAAAGGGAAGAGCCCATGTCTTAAGCTAGTTAAGATTTGGGGTTGTCCGGCCTATGTCTAAAAGCAAAATCCGGACAAGCTCGAGGCAAGGTCTGTTATGTAGAACTGGAAGTGTTCCAGCTATACAAACTACAGCAGATGATTTGGTACAACCAGAGGATTCAGTAGAAACCAACGAACCTCAGCCTCTCCGCCGATCTAGTAGGGTTCATCACCCACCTGAGAGATACTTCGGTTTCTCTATGACAATGGGAGCGAGGAATGCATCATAAGATGATGACCCAACTAGTTTCGAGCTGGCCATCAGGAGTAGGACTCTGTGAGAATGGATGGATGTTTATCGATCTGAGATGGAATCCTTATACACCAACAAAGTATGGACTTTGGTTGCTATATCTGAAGGGTTAAATCTCCATCAGGAGCAAGTATATCTTGAGAAGATTACTTGGTGTACATCGAAAAGTTGAGACTTTCAAAGCTAAATTGGTAAAAGTTTGCATCATTGACCAGCTGTGGATAATGAAGAAACCTTTTCAAGTACCTATGCTTAAGTCCATCCAGATCCTACTTGCCACGGCTATATACCATGACTACGATATCTGGTGGTTGGGTGTCATGACTGCTTTTCTAAATGGTGTTTTAGAAGAGAACGTCTATAAGTACACAGCCAGAGGGCTTCGTAGACAGTGGGAGCAGCGGAAACGTGTGCAAGATGCTTTATAGGATTAAAGCAGGAATCGCGGAGATGGAACATCTGTTTTGATGAAGTAGTCAAAGAAGTTGACATCATCAAAATGGTAGATGAGCCTTGTATATACAAAAAGGTAGTAGGGAGTATGGTGGTAATCCTCGTAGAGTACGTGGATGACATACTCTTGATAGGGAAGGAGTTTCCTATGCTACGCTCGATCAATCTCCGCTTATCACAATGATTCTCCATATAGGATCAAAGTGATACCTACTAAATCCTAGGTTTTGGATCTATGAGATAGATCTAATTGGATGTTAGGACTCTCACTAGTTGTAGTGAGACGGTATCAACCGATCCTGGGGAGAATCACTGGAAGGGTTCCAGGGTGATAAAGACGACTGAATGTCAGTCGCAGGCATTGTCTTTACCCTCAGTAAAGGAACGGTATGTTGGAAGAGTTCCAAGCTAGATACCGTGGCATACTAGACGATAAAGGCTGGATACATCGCTACTTAAGATGCTACCAAAGAGGCTGTTTGGGTGTATATTGGTTCATGAGATGAACTATGTTCCTCCCATTGTGTGACAATGGAGTTGTGGCTTATGCCAAGGAACGTCCGTCCCATCAGTGATCCAGACATATTCTAAGGCAGTGTCACCTGATCATGGAGATGGTTGATCTCCAGGGAGATCGAGGTTAGGAGAGTAGACTCAGAGGACAACACAGCAGATCCACTCACAAAGGCCTGTTCCCAGAGAGAGACTTTTATGGGATGGTTGAGTATGAGATACTGCAACCACTGCAATCAGATGGCCCTAGTGCAAGTGGGAGATTGTTAGTTATATGTATGCCCTAGAGGCCATTACTATACATAGGATGTATACTGTAGTGGATGCTGGGACATATATAGGGAGGACTTTCTTGCTCGACATGATAGTATACTATATGGTTGATCTTTACCTTAACGTGTACACTGATTGTCTCCCTGTTACATGTTGGTAAAGCCCTTAGGATCTGTACTTGACTACCTGGACTATGATGCGGATCATACTAGTGGGGACATGGTAGTCCATAAGTACATCCTTCAAAGTCCCTAGTCGTGGGTGTATCGAGACGGGGCATCGATATACCAGAGTAGACTAGCGTATACCTTCTCGACCCATACAGATGGGCGATGGATGATCCCATATCCATTGGTGTTTGACATCAGAGATGATATACGGGTGCTCAGTAGAGACTGGGTACACTGGACGGACTCGCCGAGAACTCCCAAATGGTATTATACCTCACGTAAGATGGCAGTTCTCTGGTGACACTGGTACAGAGTAGTCTGTTGACCCGAGATCGTCATAGAGTCTTGTGTGGTTCCCACTGTGCTTTGATTTCCATCTTACCACGTCCAAGAGGGCGTGCAAAACGGTGGTTTTTGGGTACAGTCCCGAATCACATGGAGGCAATGAGCGATAGGAGGGGATTCGTCTCTCCCGGTATAGGGAGTTGATGTTGCGCTGTGTTCGATTGGCTATAACAGGAAATCCCTGGCCAGGGTTGCTGAGATTTACTGGTAAGTGTTACCAGTAGTTTCTCGAACAGTTATAGACCTCATATCGACACGACTTATCGAGCTATTGGGGTCTGACGTTTACCACCCCTAGGCGAGATATGCGACATATCAGACGATCAGACCGGACTGTACGGTAGTGTTACTGGTTGGATTCACTGGAGTGTGAGCGGGCTTGCTCGTCGATCTTCAGATCGCTCAATACCCAGGTGGCCATTACGTTTAGCAGACCGCTTGCGGCTTGTGGGTGTTTGATATGATCATCACCTGCTGCCGGCGTATTGACGAGTCTTTAGAGTCCTACACAGAGGTTTCCTGGCTCAAGCGAAACGAAATAGGAGCGCATATGAGATATGTGCGGGACCGAGAATGATACCAGTATGTGATACTGTATTCGATTCTCGCAATTTGTGACATTGATCGGTTATATGCGATATAGCCGGGTTATCGGATCAAGTGTTGATTCGATAAGTTGTTACTAATGATACCAGTCGGTTGTGTGCGTCATGACCGGATCGTTAAATCAAGTGTTGATTTAATGATTTAATGCATAATTATATATTTGATATATTACTTTGCATTAACTAGTATTGGTTCACTTAAGATGGATTTTCTTACTCGGTTGTGCAAGTTGTATATGTGATATACTTTTATGCACATGTTTGTATCATGTTTGATGATGCATATTAACTTGGTTAAGTGTAAAGATTAAACCATGGTTTACTTAATGATTAGGGTTTTGATTATCTTATTCATTTATTTATATATTCATTTTGGAAATTATTTAAGGATGGTGGCTTATTTTGTTTTATGTTGAAGTTTCTTGAAGCTTTGATCAAGTCAACCATTCTTATCTCATCCTTAACCCTAACCATTCCAACTAACCTTGGTTTAATCTCTACACTTGACCATGGTTTAGATTATGATAAGTTTTGATTTTTCTTTTCATTTTTAATATTCTTATCATAACACTTTCTTCTTCTTCTTCCTTAAACTCAAGAAGAAAAGCTTGACTACATCAATGGTGGATTGATGAAATGAGTGAGAAATCCAATTCTAAAGTCTACCCACTTCCTATTTCTTCATCCTCTACCTCTTGCCAAGTAGTAGAGTGTGTTTTCTTCACAAGTTTCTTGACTTGGTGAAGTCGAAGCTTGATTTAGCGATGCCTCGACGTAGATCATCTTCGGCATGGACATCGATGACCTAGCCCGTCCATTCTCCGATGAAGCGAACGCGAGAGTCCAAGATCGGATTTGTACAGCGGAGATGACTTCTTCATCGAGCTATGGAGGTGGACAAACGGATCTACAAAGGTTGTATTTCCGTATCTCCTAGTTAAGTGTTAACTAGTTTGCATTTTCGCCTAGACATCTAGCCGACGATCCGTACACTAGGGTTTCTCGGCACCATAATTTTTGAAATTGGCATGGATGATGCCTTGTAAGACCTCTTGAGAGTGCCTAGGAACCCTACACGTTACCTATTGGCTTATACCTCTGACGTGCTAGTGGTTAAATCCACAACCAAGGTGTTGACGAGTCTTTAGAGTCCCCCACATTCTGTTACTCAGCTTTCGGGCGAAAAGTTGTAGAGGCCGTATGGAGATATGGCAAGGTCCGATCAGATACGTGCTCTATTACACGGATCAGGATCGGACAGTTTGTACTGTAGGCCGTATGGATATATGGCAGGGTTCGATCAGATACGTGCGGTATTGCACGGATCAGGATCGAACGGATATTACTAGCCGGTTTTGGTATAAGCCGGATCCTAGTATAGTACAGTGTAGATTTTGTCTCATTGCATTTGTATTTCGGTCGGAATACAAATGCGGGTGTGTATGCACAGCCTCGGGGTTTTCCTGTAATTTATTACGGGAACGGTTTTCTGGAGTTGCCAGTTTGTTTTCCGTTTCAGCCGATTTCGTTTGTATCGTTCATTGGCCGAAGTTAGGTGGAGGAGGGCTTATTTGCATTGTTGCAAATAAGTGTTTTGTGGAGGGGGTTCTTTGCATATTTGTATTATGATGGTTGCACCATCCATTGACCTTGACTTCTTGACTTCTTCTTGTCATCATAGTTTGACTTGTGAAATGATGATGGATGCTTTGGAGTGTTGGGTTTTGTGGTGATCATTTGATTTTTCATCATCACTCACTTTCCACCCACCCCCTTGTCTTTGCTCTCTCTCTCCAATCACACAAAAAGGGGGGGGCGGCCATTCCTTGAAAGAGGATGGGAATCATTTCATTATATGTGGGGATTTTTGTATCTTTAGCTTTGAGAAATCCCTACAACTCCATCTCCAAAAAGTTTACTTCAATTCCTCCACAAAAGGGCAATTCCTACAACCCCAAATGAGACTTCTTCACTACACATTCTACAGCGAATCTTGGGCACGTCGACTAGCCAGCTTCGTGCCCGAGTTGCCTCGGCATTGAGGTGGGAGCCCGTAAAAGAAGTAGGCGATGTGGTGCACTTCCGGCGACGAGGAGGAGACGGGACATTCCGCAGGAGATCGGGACGACGACGAGAAGACCGGAGGACTCGGATCTGTCGGTATATCTCTCTTCCCCATCTTGTAGATAGCTAGGACTAATTAATGGTTCGATCCGGGTATTAGTGCGCGGCGGTTTGCCAGTTCAAGTAAAAATTAAAGTTTATCACCGCTTCCGCATTTGGCCGTCGGATTGACGGCCGGGGCGCCGCCGTGCACTTACAGTGGTATCAGAGACTCGCCATTAACTTAGTCTAGCTTGCCTTAATGTTTTTTTCAGTTCCGATCGATCAAATGTTCCAAAACCTGTTTTTCCTTCGCATCAGTTTCTGTTGAAAATTTTTGGTCTCGAAAAATTTTTCAGGTTGTAAAACATTGATGTACTGGAAAATCTAAGAGCTCTGTAAAAATTCGATGAAGTGACTTCACTGTGGGAGCGTGGAACCGCCGCAATAACCCCCTTCTCGCCGCGGTTCTGCCGCGCATTTCAGTGATCACTGTGTCAAATTTCTGCAGTTGCCTCTTGAGTGGAATTTAGGGTTTTTGGAATATTAATATTGGGCCCAGAATTTCCTGATCTGCTACAGTAATGCTTGGGGGCCCACTTGTTAAAATTTGATTGATCGGATATTTTAAACACATTATTTCACAGTATTTACATCATATCTGCGACCGTGAATGTCACTTGATCGGTAAATCCGGTCTAACTGCTACAGGCCGGTTAGACGGATTTGCGAACGTGACTTTCACGTTGATATTCTGTTTTTGCTGTGATGTTGCGGATCGGTCGTGGGGGATAGCCTGGATGCAATGTTAGTACAGTTCTGTTGTATTATGTACATTTGACATTGTGGGGCGAGCGTCCGACATATGGACTGCCGTCACTGCCTGGTTGTATTATTATTTTGGGGCACGACCTGGTTGCGGTCGATGTACCCGTTGTATGTATATTTTATTTTCTGTACTAGGATTACCCCGCGGAGGGGTGCACGGATAGCCGGGTTCTAGAGGGCAACAAGCCCGCATCTCATGGCATTGAGACGGAGGGGGCTTCACTCTAGAATTGGCGGGCTATTCGCCGCACTCGTAGGGGGTACAGGTTGACCCAGGAGGGGTGCCCAAGTTACCGGATTCCGTGAAGTGCTGGGTGGTCCATTCACGGTGCTGAAGGGGGCTGCCTCGCTTCAGGTTTTGGCGGGTAACTTGCCGCGCCAGTAGGGGTCTAGGATTTCATTGCACATGCTATCCACACGACCAGGGGAACGTCGGGTTTCAGTAGTGGCTCTGTGAAACCCGGGGATCCCAGATATCTGTATTGTTTCTGTGATGCTGTACATTTTCTGTGATGTTGCATTTCTTTTCACGCCTTGAGCGAATATAATATATTGGTATATATATTAGTAGATGTTGTATATGTTTTGCATTCGCGCTAGTCCAGTCCCCGCTCTGTCGTTAGTTAGCTAACCTAACGGGTGATGACGGGACCCAGTGGCGAATGCGGATGGCATATACGTACATCAGTATATTTTCGTTCTTTTTGCTGTGATCAATTGATGGGACTGCATTGATTCGGATCAATGCAAGTTAAAACAAACCTAATCTGATGTTGTTGGAACACTTTTCAAAAAGCTGTTATTGCAAGGACGTTCACTTTTGTTTTGCATCGTGGTATTCAGTTGGAATATCCTGCTCCTCAGTCGACGAGGCAAGGGCCGAGATCCCTTCACCGGGAGTGACCCCTTGGACAGAAGTTTGCGTCAGGGCATTAACTTCACTATAGCCGATTACTTTTGCTTTGCATCGTGGTATTCATTTGGAATATCCTGCACCCCATTCTACGAGGAAAGAGCCGAGATCCCTTCACCGGGAGTGACCTCTTTAGCAACGGTTTTCGTCACTATATTTTTAAAAAGCTATCTGTTCCTTCGACGATATCAAGTTCATTACGTTAAAGGTTTTCGCCAGAAACCATTCGTAGCCCTCCATCATTTCAGTTAAATATTCGGTAGTATTCAAGCTATGTATTTTGACCTCACGCCAAGGCATAGTGTTTGGTAGCTGCCGGGTATTTATCTGTTGCATAGATAGATGCGTTGGTTTGGGACAGTCGTACTACTATTTTGGCCTACGTCAAGGGTATGTACGGGTGGGTTCAAATTAACCTGGATAATGATGGGCAGAACTTGACATGTGACTTATGATATTTTGACCTCACGCCAAGGTCATAAGAGCATGGGGCAGAAATCACATCGGGAGTTTCAAAAGAACTGAAACTTGCCAGATATGCGCATACCTTCTGGAGTGTGATGACGTGAGCGGATTCCGTCACGTTATCATGCGATGATAGTTGGATCCCGATTCCCACTGATGAGTTAGTTTACTCCTCGGGTGTTCCCGACTAATTCTTCTTTTAGGTTTGGAGGAGAATTTGAGGTACAGTGGGAGGTTTCCAGATTAGATAAATTGGTAACCATTCTGATCTAGGTTAGAGTGCACGCTGAGTGTTTCTTTTCTCTCTCTCTTTGGCAGCGACCATTGACCCGACCCTAAGACTATGACTCAGTGACCAAGTTGACCGAACCTTCTTAACACTGGCTTTTGGATTGTCAGAGTTGCAGACCTCATTGCCACTCCCACTTTTACCCTTTTCTCCAGGACACCCCGTATCATTACGAACGTCCACTTCCATTGGACAAAACCATCGTATGGTTAGATACGAACTCGAAGGAATTTATTCGAGGATGGTTTCAGGTTCTGGAGAAAACGGATAGGATTATTCAGTTGTCTTTTCCTTTTACCTTCTCTCAGGTTGCGAGTACTCCTTGGTTTAGGAGATAGTACACCTATTACGCAAATCGGATAGTCTTCTTCCAAACCTTAGGCTGGTGCCGACCGGTAGGGAATGAAGAAAACCAATTAGCCTAACGATGGTGTACAGAAGGTGTTAAGTTCAGACAAAGCAAGGGATTAGTAAGAGGGCAAAGTAAATTGCAACAGATATTCACGACCAAACCAAGTATTCCTTCGTCAATCCTAAATCACCTTGGTATTTCTCCAGGACACTCCGTATCACTACGAAGATCCACAGTTTATTTGGATAATCCATCGTATGGTTATATACGAACTCGAAAGGAACTTGTTCCAGTTCGGGGATGGATTCTGGTTCAGGAGAAATAGGAATAAGGTTTATTCGGTTGACTTTTATCTTCACATTCTCTCGCTTTGTGAGTGCTCCTAGGATTAGGACAGTACACCTGTAATACCCAGCTTCTTATTATACCAATATCTGTATTTTGTATTCTTGAATTTTATTTAAGTTATTTCTCTTCAATTATACAACCCATTTTACCCAACCCCTTTTTATGTCAAAATCGGTATTTTATGCCCTAGGATCCTATTTATTATTATTTACAATTTTATTCATTTTACTTATAATTTATTTATTTTATTTACAAATTTATTTCATTCTAAACCCTATTTTCTTCATCAATAAAACCCCATTGAACCCAAATCTTAATTCTAATTAATTTTTCCCATTCAAATCCCCCAGCCCACTATTCTTTAATTTAAATCCATTTCCCTTTTAAATTCAGCCCGAGCCCACCCCATTTCCTCAGACATTTTCCCTATATTTCCTCACAAATCCTTTCTGGTCCGGCCCCCTTCCATTTTATTTATTAATTCTTCGTGGCCCAACCCAGCTCTGGCCCGGCCTTCTTATTCTTTTCCTTAAGTCTTCTATTTTATCCTTTTGTTCAGCCCAATCCCTCGTGGCCGGCCCGTTTCTTTTTCCCCCCTAATTCTTTTATTTTACTAGGCCCGGCCCCAATATCCCCAACTCCCTTACTGTGCATCTCCTTTCTTCAAATCTCCAACGGCTACACCCCCAACTCGCGCGCGCGTTTCCTCCGCCCACGCCGCCTCCTTCGCCCACGTTGCCGCTCGTCGCGCGCCACGCTCGCGAACGTTATCACGACGCCCTCCCCCACGTTCTCTTTCTCTTTCCCTCGCGTTTCCCCCTCTCTCTCTGCTCCCGTTCTCTCCTTCTCGAACCCACTCACCCCGAGCCCTTCTTCTTCCTCGATCACCCGAATCCTTATCTCTTTCTCACCCTCGACCCGAGACACCATCACCCATCACCTCCTCTTACCGCGCCGCCGACCTCCTAGCTCCACACCGAGCTCCCTACAGCCCACACCCGAGCTCCCCTCACCACCGTGACCACGAGCACCTCGCCTCCGTCACCTCCAACTCCTTCAACCTCCATCAAACCCCATCTCAACCGCAACCACCGAGAACCCCTCGACTTCACCCAAGGCACCCAACTGAGACGAGAACCTATCTCGTCGCCACAGAACCCATTGCTACACCCTCACCAAGACTTCACCCTCTAAACCCACCATGGTCACCGAGCACCCCTAGCCTCCAATCCCGAGCACATCTTCAGCCGACTCCTCACCTTGCCGCAGCCATCTCCTTGGACTTGAGAACTTGTTGCAGCAGCACCTTCGTCGAGATCCCCTATCCGAGCTTTACGGCATTTCATCGAACCCCAAAACCATTTTCAAACTTGTTACACCACTGTGAAACCGCTCTATACAAGTTGTCGGAGCGACGCCGTCGACCTTCGGAAACCCCAGCACTTCTCAGACGGACCAGAGAGCACCCCTAAGCTTCCAGCGCACGCAAGACGACTCCGGGAAAACTCCGACGCGAAATTCGTGTTTCGAACTAGGCTCGCGGGAATCCGGAACGTAGCGCACAACGCGCGTTCGAGACATCGTTGCCGTCGTGCGACCCCAAGGCGTTCTCCAGGCAAGTTCTTACTTGCTTTCATGCTATTCCGTATATTTTACAAATTAGAATCGTAGATATATTCCATGTTTGCTTGATGTTATATATTGTCGCAAAACTGTTCGATGCTTGTTCCCATAGAAAATCATTATCGTATTTGACGGAACTGGACATATTATATTGGCCCTTGTAGAGATGATTAACGTGTGCAAATTTCATTAGAAAATACGACTGTTAACAGTTAAAATGACTACCCCCAAGTTTGATCGTAAAACTGAAATTCTGTTGCATCTGAAAATAATTAAATTCATCATAAATCATATACATAATAGAATGGTACGTTCGAGGGCTCAAATCGAATCTAACTCGATGAACTTTAACCCTATGCTATTTTCCAGACATTCCTGTACTTAAATCGTGATGATAATTGTATCGGAGTACGACTCTGGACTGCAGTCCAGAGCTACTCAAATTGTTGGTTGCTGTACCGTATTGGATACCTCAAGATTTGCTTAACCCTTAGGTTGCGGAACTCCGCTGCTTCTTGTAGGTAACTCCGTTAGCTAGACAACACAATTAGTTTCATCCTGTTTCGTCATCATTTACTATTTAATCTGTAATTTAGAAGATCGGGACACACAACAGTCCCAGCAGAATCAGAATCGATATGTTGATATTAAACAGATTATAACTCCTAACGTACAGACGTGATTGAAGATCCGTCTGTTGCGTTGAAAACTTCACTGAAAACCCTAGAATTCATTCAACTGTAGCATCGCTAAATTATGATCCCTACTGGGGTTAAAATGCGTTGCGAAATGGATTCCTGATTCTGAAGCCGGATTTCCAGCCGCGTGCGCTTAAAATGAAACAGTTATAACTAACGATCCTGAAACCCGATTGGCTTGAAACAAAATTCTATGGATAGCTAACTGAACATATTAATTACTACCTGTTTATCATTTCGCCAAATTACATACATATACTTCATGATAAATCGTGCAAGTAATAGACTGTTGTTTTTATGACACCTTAATTGTGCTTTTATACTTGTTCATGCATCATATCTTAACCATATCATGTTAGTGATAACCTAGTGACATCGTGCATTTACCCAGTGTTAGATTTTAGTGTTGATTGTGGCAAGTACGTCAGTGTTCGTGTATTCGTGATTAAGTGAAAGTGGTACGTACTTGTGCACAATCAGTGTCCCTTTATTCTATTGCATTGTCGACGTCTGTGGGATGCGTGTACGTGTGACTTTAAGTGGTATGGGACACTTATGGAAGCGCTTGCACGGATGTCACAGGTAAGGCATCCGACGCTGCCCTTTATCTTAGGTATTAGTCGGGACGTGCTTGATGGAGGTCCTGCCTCCAGTTCTCGCGCAGACTTGTCACGGATCGATTAGTATTTAGGGTTATGGTTAGTGTTTGATGTAGACCTCGGGGTGTGGGGTAGTTCAAGTGTGAATTCAACAGAATCTCGGGAGTCCCATGCCGGCTTATATATTTAGGGAGTTATATGGAGATTTACAGGGTATGTGATATACACACCGTGATACATTCGTTACATGTTGGGCCCGTGGTCCCTTGCCCTTGGGTTCTACCCTTGGGTGGAGGACACTCGCGAGTGGTTGACTCTCACGCTTGGACTGACGATAGGCTTATTGACCTGTGCAGTGAGACTTAGAGACCGATAGGGTTACTGTCATTTACATTCCTTCTATACTGTGTTGACATTCGTGACATATTGTTATACTGCTTTACTTTTCCGCTGCATTGATCTCTGCTCATTTATATTCATGCTGTCACTGATTTACTGTTATTCATATTCTTTACCACTGTTAGAACTGTTATTTAACTATATACATTATATTGCTATTGTGTCGCTCTGACGACCTGAGTATGCATGCTCAGTGTGAGGAGAAGATCTAGCTTGGATCAGTACTAGACGTGCATCACAGACTTTCTGACTCGCTACTCCGAGTTACTTTCGTTTATTTCCACTTCAGGTCAGTTTATATTATTGTATCTTTCAGTTACTGCATTTCTCTTTACCTGCGCATCGTTTACTGTTTACCATGATAAACTAGAAGCCGAAGTGTGACTACGGCAGGACTTTTCCTTGACCGTAGGAGCATGGCTGGCCTTGTCTACCCCTCGTATTCCGTATATTGGGAAGCGGGGCGTGACAACACCCATTATGCTTATTGGATAGTCTTTTTCCAAACCATAGGCTGGTGCCGAACGGTAGGGAAGGAAGAAAACCATTTGGCCTGAGGGGTGTGCAGAAGGTAATGACTAAAGACATATGAAGGGATTTGGAGAGGTGGCAAAGAATTATACGGTTACAGTCGTGAATCTGAAAGAGGCATTACTATGAATACCAGGATACCCCATCGAAACATTTCAATGTTTCAGTTTCACTGTGTAATGTTAAAAGAAAACTGATTTACCGATTAGACACTTACTCCAGGGTATGTATTTGCCAGGTATAATTCTCATATCTGTATAGTTTTACAGATGATGAGTGGGAGTAAGTTATTGGGAATTGGGTGATCATCCTCATTATATCGGGATTCGTTGTAATCGGTGATATTTGAGGAAATCACCTGGGCTGTTTGCCGGTCGGCAAATATTTGGTTTTGAATATCCGCAGTTATGCACCAATTTCAAATTGATATATCTGTACGTCTATTTTCATAGAGTGAGATATACCTTTCTGAAATTATGTCTACGACATTTACCTATATCAGTGGATGGTTAGGTAAGGAGCATTAAACAGCGGTGTAATTCTTCTTAACCATAAGTACAGTTTTCAACCTACGACACACAGTGAATGAGTTATCAGACTCAAGGGACTTATACAGAGGATTGTATGTTGTCCAGGGTCCATCAGGACAGAGGGGTTGGTCCTCGTACTATATTCGGTTTACTTATGACTTCTCTAGTTTTTAGACAGGTGTTTCGCGGAAACACAGGGTCTGAATGTTGAGAAGTTATAGGTATTTGAATAGAGTAGAGAACCAGGTGTAGCAAATATCGGGATTCTTCAAAGTGATCGAAAATGTAGATACTTGTGTATGGTATTCAGTTGATAGTAATGATAAAGAGAAATTGCTTCTCTTTCAGGTTACTCATAATTGGAAGCATTCCTAAGTTGAGTAACGCTGATCAGGCCTCCTTCCATTTAGTTGACATGCACTGGAGACAGTTGCATGATTTGGATCTGGTTCAGTTAAATCAGTGCCTCTGGTCCTATATGGGATATAGAACAGTTCGTATCTTAACGATGTTAAGGTACGGGGAGTTGTCCGGCTTATGATTAAAACCAGACACTGGACAACTCAAGGCACGTTTCTGTAATAGCTGTTTGTGGGTTGACCCAGGCTATGACGAGGGTTGACTTTCTACCATCTGGATGAACAATAGCAATATTGTTCCAGACTCGCCACAGTTTTATTAAAAATGGATTTTTTCAGAAAATAGTAGTGGGAGTATGGTAGAACTGGAAGTGATTCCAGAACCACAAACGATTACTGAAGATTTGATAAGGAACCTAAAGATTCAATCTGGATTGACATTCCATTGGCCACTCCGCAGATACGGTGGGTAACTTCAGGCACCCGAGAGGTACTACGGTAGCCTCAAGGACGGTGACAGGGAAGTTCTTGTTTACCCACAATTACCATTGCTGTTGTTTCAGGCTGCGAGACCCGGCAAGAGGATGAGTATAGCGTCGTTCTGAACTCGCTTTAGAAGTGTACGTGTATATGACTCTGCCAGAGGGTTGTCGTAGTCAGTGGGAGCAACGGAAGCATTGGTGGACAGGTAGCTTATGTCTATTTATAGACTAAAACAGATGTAGCGGAGATAGATCATCTGTTTCTGACGTGACAGTCATGGTTTTGACTTCATCAGAATAGGGGATGGATCTGTTGAGAAGGTAGTAGGGTGTGATATCCTGGTATTTGGATGACATACACAAAGTAGGAAAGGAAACTCCTATACTACGATCGGTTATACTTTGGTCGTCACACAGTGTTTTCTCCACAAAGGAAATGGATTTTATATCAGACATTCTGGTTACTAGATCTATGGTTTTAGATCTAGATTTGGGTAGTCTCCCAATCTGGGTACTTAGACAGCATTCTAAGGGTATTTAGAATGGACGACTCCATGCACGGTAGTGTACCTGCAGAAGATGGAGTCACCCTCTCCAAAAGGTGTCTTACAGACTAAAGAGGAGAGGGACATGCATGATTGGCAGATCACTTGCTCAGGCAATTGAATCAATCATGAGATGTCAAGTACCACACCAGATGTTGTTCTTGCACTAAATGCAATAAGTTGACATTGATCCAATCCTGGAGAAACAGTCGGAAGCAGTTTTAGAACATAAGTGGATGTTCTAGGGATATGATAACGACAGCCTCATTCGGGAGACAGTTATCATTCCAAGCTTCCAAGGTGACATGGACGACAAGGAGGTTGTCAGAGTTATAGTTTTCCTTCTGACGAAGGGCAGTATTTTGGACAGATGGTCCAAGGCAATACTGAGGGTGGAATGGCGCAGGATACTGATTAAGTTCAGTTGACGATACAGTCTAAGAAATTTGGATTTGGAGTTCATTTTTGAGCTATGTCCCATCAGACATCCAGACACATTCTAAGACAGGTATTGCTCATTTCGGGAGATGGTTTTCTCCGCGAACTTGAGATATAGAGAGACATAGAAAGATACAACAAAGCGGATCCACTCACTAAGGCTATTCCTCGAACGCAATAGTTTCGCAAACGAGCTTTGTGAGACTGACTAGTACAGGAGTTGGGTGTTCGGTATCACACTGGCTGTGAGTATGCGACATCGCAATAATTAGCCTTGAGTGCAAGTGGGAGATTGTTGGAGATAGTGCCCTCAAAGTCAATTATTAGGTCACAGGTACGTGATTGCAATGATTGATGGAGGACCTATCCCGGTAGGACAGTCTTACTCGAGATGATAGTATGCTATCTGGTTTACCTTTATCATCGTGTACTGTTTTAGGTGACCTGACAATTTGCTATTACACGTTGATAGAGCCCCTAGGATTCTTGCTTGACCACCAGCAGTATGAGGGCGATCATATAAGTGGGAGCTGGGGTCTATAAGCATATCCTTAAATGGTCCCTAGTCGTGTGAGTTTTGAGACAGGGCATCGATACTCCAGAGTAGACTAGTGTATACAGTCGAGACCCCGACGAGGGGCGGTGGCCGGTCTCATAAGCCACTGGTGTCAGTTGGTTCACCTAAGATGTATACAGGTGCTCATTGGGTTATGAGTACACCGGACAGGACTCGCCGGGAACATGCTAGTTGGTCATATACCAGACGTCAGATGGCAGTTCCCTGGTGACATGTGTGCAGGTTAGTTCATCGACCTGGGGATCGTCATTTGTCTCGTGTGAGTTCCCACTGTACTTTGATTACTACCCTACCACGGCTCAAAGGAGTCGTGAAAACAGGTTTTAGTTGGGTGCAGTCCCGAGCCACATGGAGGCAGTGAGCGTATCTTCAGGGGTTTGTCTCTCCCGGTATTGGGGGTGAGGTCGCGCTGTGTCTAGGAGAGCCATTACACGAAGTCCTTGGCCAAGGCAGGAGATTTACTGGTAGGTATTCCAGTAGTATCTCAGGGTGTTCTGGGCTACACTCCGACACGACTTGTACCGCTTTTGGGGGTCTGACTTTTACCAACCCCCTAGGCCCGCCATGCGATACTCATAGACGAACGGACCGGACTGTACGGATATTGTCACTGACAGGCTCAGTAGGGTTGTCAGGC
Source organism: Agapanthus africanus (assembly GCA_030015575.1). Classification (NCBI taxonomy): domain Eukaryota; kingdom Viridiplantae; phylum Streptophyta; class Magnoliopsida; order Asparagales; family Amaryllidaceae; genus Agapanthus; species Agapanthus africanus. Next base: position 289,890,499 of record CM057347.1, on the reverse strand, counting down.
TGAGTTCGCTCACAGACGTCCCTTTTAGTCAATACCTGGTAGCCCGTTACGTATTGGCTTATACCTCTGACGTGCTAATGGTTAAATCCACAACCAAGGTGTTGACGAGTCTTTAGAGTCCCCCACATTCTGTTACTCAGCTTTCGGGCGAAAAGTTGTAGAGGCCGTATAGAGATATGGCAAGGTCCGATCAGATACGTGCGGTATTGCACGGATCAGGATCGGACAGTTTGTACTGTAGGCCGTATGGATATATGGCAGGGTTCGATCAGATATGTGCGGTATTGCACGGATCAGGATCGAACTGATATTACTAGCCGGTTTTGGTATAAGCCGGATCCTAGTATAGTACAGTGTAAATTTTGTCTCATTGCATTTGTATTTCGGTCGGAATACAAATGCGGGTGTGTATGCACAGCCTCGGGGTTTTCCTGTAATTTATTACGGGAACGGTTTTCTGGAGTTGCCAGTTTGTTTTCCGTTTCGGCCGATTTCCTTTGTATCGTTCATTGGCCGAAGTTAGGTGGAGGAGGGCTTATTTGCATTGTTGCAAATAAGTGTTTTGTGGAGGGGGTTCTTTGCATATTTGTATTATGATGGTTGCACCATCCATTGACCTTGACTTCTTGACTTCTTCTTGTCATCATAGTTTGACTTGTGAAATGATGATGGATGCTTTGGAGTGTTGGGTTTTGTGGTGATCATTTGATTTTTCATCATCACTCACTTTCCACCCACCCCCTTGTCTTTGCTCTCTCTCTCCAATCACACAAAAAGGGGGGGCCGGCCATTCCTTGAAAGAGGATGGGATTCATTTCATTATGTGTGGGGATTTTTGTATCTTTAGCTTTGAGAAATCCCTGCAACTCCATCTCCAAAAAGTTTACTTCAATTCCTCCACAAAAGGGCAATTCCTACAACCCCAAATAAGACTTCTTCACTACACATTCTACAGCGAATCTTGGGCACGTCGACTAGCCAGCTTCGTGCCCGAGTTGCCTCGGCATTGAGGTGGGAGCCCGTAAAAGAAGTAGGCGATGTGGTGCACTTCCGGCGACGTGGAGGAGACGGGACATTCCGCAGGAGATCGGGACGACGACGAGAAGACCGGAGGACTCGGATCTGTCGGTATATCTCTCTTCCCCATCTTGTAGATAGCTAGGACTAATTAATGGTTCGATCCGGGTATTAGTGCGCGGCGGTTTGCCAGTTCAAGTAAAAATTAAAGTTTATCACCGCTTCCGCATTTGGCCGTCGGATTGACGGCCGGGGCGCCGCCGTGCACTTACATATACCTTCTCGACCCATACAGATGGGCGATGGATGATCCCATATCCATTGGTGTTTGACATCAGAGATAATATACGGGTGCTCAGTGGAGACTTGGTACACTGGACGGACTCACCGAGAACTCCCAGATGGTATTATACCTTACGTCAGATGGCAGTTCTCTGGTGACACTGGTACAGGTTTGTCTGTATACCCGAGATCGTCATAGAGTCTTGTGTGATTCCCACTGTGCTTTGATTTCCATCATACCACGTCCAAGAGGGGGTGCAAAAAGGTGGCTTTTGGGTACGGTCCCGAATCACATGGAGGCAATGAGCGATAGGAGGGGTTTCGTCTCTCCCGGTATAGGGAGTTGATGTTGCGCTGTGCTCGATTGGCTATAACAGGAAGTCCTTGGCCAAGGCTGAATTAGGGATTTACTGGTAAGTGTTACCAGTAGTTTCTCGACCCGTTATGAGCCTTAAATCGACACGACTTATCGAGTTATTAGGGTCTGACGTTTACCACCCCTAGACGAGATATGCGACATATCAGATGAACAGACCGGACTGTACGGTAGTGTTACTGGTTGGATTCACGGGAGTGTGAGCGGGCTTGCTCGTTGATCTTCTGATCGCTTAATACCCGGGTGGCCGTTACGTTTAGTAGACCGCTTGCGACTTGTGAGTGTTTGATATGATCATCACCTACTGCCGGCGTATTGACGAGTCTTTAGAGTCCTACACAGGGGTTACCTGGCTCAAGCGAAACGAAATAGGAGCGCATATGAGATATGTGCGGGACCGAGAATAATACTAGTATGTGATACTGTATTCTATTCTCACGATTTGTGACATTGATCGGTTGTATGCGATATACCCGGGTTATCGGATCAAGTGTTGATTCGATAAGTTGTTACTATTGATATTAGTCGGTTATATACGATATGACCGGATCGTTAAATCAAGTGTTGATTTAATGATTTAATGTATAATTATATATTTGATATATTACTTTACATTAACTAGTATTGGTTCACTTAAGATTGATTTTCTCACTTGAATGTGCACATTGTTTATATGTGATATATGCAAGTGTACATGTTTGTATCATGCTTGATGATACAAACAAGTTGTGTGTATGAGACTTATACTAAGATTAGGGTTAAGATTAGGGTTATTGGATTATCTTAAGATTTAACAAATGAGTTAAACTTAGTCAATGTTGTCAAGCTTGAAGAAGCTTGGAGAAACATTGACAAAGTCCACTCTTTTGTCAATTCTCTTGATATTTCTTTAACCTAACCCTTAAACCTCATACCTTAGTTAAATCTCTACATGAGTTAAGCATGAGGGGTTAACTCAACCATGGTGCCATTATTTATTGGATAAGTTTCATATTATTGAGATAATTCTTTTCTTCTTCTTCTCCTTCATCAAGCTCACAAAAGCTTGCTAGCTCCAATGGTGCCATGAGAAAAAGAGTGAGAAATCCAATTCTAAAGTGAACCCACTTCCTATTTCTTCATCCTTTACTACTTGCCATGTAGTATAGGATGTTCTTTTCACAAAGATTTTGACCAAGTGAAGGAATAGCTTGAGTTTGAGTCTCCTCGACGTAGATCATCTTCGGCCTCGAAGTCAATGACCTAGCCCGATCATTTCTCCGACGAAACCATCGCTAGAGTCCGGGATCCGATGATCGCAGCGGAAGGACATCAACACGGAGCTTTATAAGTGGTGGACCGGATCTACAAAGGTTGTATTTCCATTCACTTAGTAGTTAAGTTGTTAACTTGCATGTTCTTTCGCCTTAACTTCTAGTTAACGATCTATATTAGGGTTTCTCGGCACCGGAAAATTTTTGTTTGGCATGGTTGATGCCTTGTGGAATCTCCTTAGTGTGCCTAGGAACCCTACAAAGAGTTGATCGGTTCAGGAACGTTATCTAAAAGCATATACGTTCTATATCAAACCACAGTTCTTAACGTACAGAACACACACAAGAGGAAATGTTCAGAAATGAACGAATCCTTCTTGAGGCATTGTAGACTAGGTCATATCAATACGACCCGACTAGCTAAGTTACATAAAGATGCATATCTAAATCAGTTTGAATTTACATGTTGTAAAACTTACCTGTCATGTCACGAAGATAAGATGACCATAGCTCTATTTATTGGAAACAGAGAAAGAGTTAGTGAACTCTTAGGATTGATACATGATGATGTATAAGGTCCTCTATCTACACATGCCAGGACTGGTTCTTTGTACTTCATTACATTCACTGATCATCTGTCAAGATTCGGACATATGTTCCTGTTGAAACACAAGTCTGAAGCTTTTGAGAAATTCAAAGAATATAAGTTAGAAGTTGAGAACCAAAATGGGTATAAGTATTATGTCATATGATGTGATCAAGGAGGAGAATACTTGAGCACGGAGTTCCTGGACTATTCTAAAAGAGAATGAGATTCTCTCTCAGCATTACTCCTCCGTATACACCACAGCATGTTGGTGTATCGGGGCGGAGCAATCACACCCTGTGTGATATGGTGTGCTCTATGATGAGTACTACTGAGTTGCCTATTTCTTTTTCGGGGTTATGCACTTGAGAAGCTTCATACCTATTGAATAGGGTTCCAACCAAATCGGATGCCTACCACTCCATATGTGATATGGTATTTGAAGAGCCCATCTCTTAAGGATGTTAAGATTTAAGGTTGTCCGGCCTATGTCTAAAAGAAAAAATCCGGACAAGCTCGAGGCAAGGCCAGTTCTGTGGAAGTTTTTTAGATATCCCAAGCATTGGCAACGGAATATCTTTTACCGCATCGAGGAGCAAAAGGTGTTTTGTTTCTCAGCATGCCACCTTTTGGGAAAGGGTATTTCTTATGAAGAAATTAATGGACAAGAGGTAGAACTGGATGGAGTTCCAGCTATACAAACTACATCTGATGATTTGGTAGAACCAGAGGATTCAATAATTCCCAACGAACCTCAGTCTCTCCGCCGATCTAATAGGGTTTCTCACCCACCTGTGAGATACTTCGGTTTTATCTATGATAGTGAGAGCGAGGATTGCATCATGAGATGATGACCTAACTAGTTTTGAGCTGGCCATCAGGAGTGGGGACTCTGTGAGAATGGCTGGATGAAGCGATCGGAGATGGAATCCACATATACCAACAAAGTATGGACTTTGGTTGCTTTATCTGAAGGGTTAAATCCCCATCAAGAGAAAGTATATCTTGAGAAGATTACTTGGTGTACATGGAAAAGTTGAAACTTTCAAAGCTAAGGCTTGTTGCAAAAGGTTCTTGTCATCGACCAGATGTGGATAATGATAAAACCTTTTCTAATCCCTATGCTTAAGTCCATCCAGATCCTACTTGCCATTGCTACATACCACGACTACGATATCTGGAGGTTGGGTGTCATGACTGCATTTCTAAATAGTGATTTAGAAGGGAGCGTCTATAAGTACACAGCCAGAGGGCTTCATAAATAGTGGGAGCAGCGGAAACGTGTGCAAATTGCTTTATGGGATAAAACAGGCATCGCGGAGTTGGAACATCTGTTTTGATGTGGTAGTCAAAGAGTTTGACTTCATAAAAATGGTAGCATGTATATACAAAAAGGTAGTAGGGAGTATGGTGGTGATCCTCATATTGTACGTGGATGACATACTCTTGATAGCAAAGGAGTTTCCTATGCTACACTAGGTCAATCTCCTCTTATCTCAAGGAATCTCCATATAGGATCAAGGTGATACCTCCTAAATCCTGGGTTTTGGATCTATGAGATAGATCTAAATAGATGTTAGGATTCTCACTAGGTGTAGTGGTATGGTATCAATCGATCCTGGGGAGAATCACTGGATAGCTTCAAGGGTGGTAAGGTCGACTGAATGTCAGTCACGGGGATTGTATTTACCCTCAGTGGAGGGAAGGTATGTTGGAAGAGTTCCAAGCTAGATACCGTAACGAACTAGACGATAAAGGCTGGATACATTGCTACTAAGGATACTACTAAAGATTTAGTCTGGATATATATTAGTTCATGAGATGTACTTCGTTCCTACCATTGTGTGACAATGGAGTTGTGGCTTTGGCCTAGGAACCCCCGTCCCATCAGTGATCCAGACATATTCTTAGGCAGCATCACCTGATCATGGAGATTGTTGATCTCCAAGGAGATCGAGGATAGGAATGTAGACTTAGAGGTTAACACGGCGGATCAACTTACAAAGGACTTTTCCTAAGAGAGACTTTTATGGGATGGTTGAGTATGAGATACTTCAACCACTGCTGATTGTTGGGTATGAGATACTACAACAGATGGCCCTAGTGCAAGTGGGAGATTGTTAGTAATATGTATGCCCTAGAGACCATTACTGTACATACGATGTATATTGTAGTGGATGCTTAGACATATATAGGGAGGACTTTCTTGCTCGACATGATAGGAAGCTATCTGGTTGCTCTTTATCTTAACATGTACGCTGATTGTCTCTATGTAATATGTTGATAAAGCCCTTTGGATGAGTACTTGACTACCAGGATTATGATGCAGATCATACTAGTGGGGACAGTGTAGTCGCTAAGTACATCCTTCAAATGTTCCTAGTCGAGGGTGTATCGAGACAGGGCATTGATATAACAGAGTAGACTGGCGTATGGTTTCTCGACCCATGTAGATGGGCGATGGATGATCCCATATCCATTGGTGTTTGACATTAGAGATAGTATACAGGTGCTCAGTGGAGACTGGGTACACTGGACGGACTCGCTGAGAACTCCCAGATGGTATTATACCTAACGTCAGATGGCAGTTCTCAGGTGACACTGGTACAGGTTAGTCTGTAGACCAGACATCGTCATAGAGTCTTGTGTGATTCCCACTGTGCTTTGATTTTCACCTTACCACGTTGAAGAGAACGTGCAAAACGGTGGCTTTTCGGTACAGTCCAGAGTCATATGGAGGCAATGAGCGATAGGAGGGGTTTCGTCTCTCCCGGTATTAGGAGTTGATGTTGCGCTATACTCGATTGGCTATTACAGGAAGTCTTTGGCCAAGGATGTTTCAGAGATATACGGTAAGTGTTATCAGTAGTTTCTTTACCCGTTATGAGCCTCATATCAACACGACTTATCAAGTTACTGGGGTCTAACGTTAACCACCCCTAGATGAGATATGCGACATATCAGACGAAGAGACCGGACTATACGGTAGTGTTACTGATTGGATTTGCAGGAGTGTGAGCTGGCTTGCTTGTTGATCTTCTGATCGCTCAATACCTGGGTGGCCGTTACGTTTAGCAGAACGCTTGCGTCTTGTGGGTGTTTGATATGATCATCATCTATTACTGGCGTATTGACGAGTCTTTAGAGTCATACACAGGGGTTTTCTGGCTCAAGCGAAACGGAGTAGGAGCAATTATGTGATATGTGCGGGACCGAGATTGATACGATATGAGATACCGTATTATATTCTTGCGATATGAGATATCGATCGGTTATATATGATATAGCCGGGTTATCGGATCAAGTGTTGATTCGATAAGTTGATTCATACGATATTAGTCGGTTATTGGTGATAAAGCCGGATTATTAAATCAATAGTTGATTTGATAATCTAATGTATAATTATATATTTGATATATTACATTAAATTAACTAATATTAGCTCACTTATGATTTCTTTTCTCACTTTGGATACATTGATGTATATGTGATATATGTTAAATGTATCATGCTGGGTTACAAATGCAACTAGGGTTAATAAGGGTTAAACCATGCTAGGGTTAAGATTAGGGTTTAAATTTTACCATTAAGGTATTCAAATATTATGGATAATTGTCATGGTTGATATTTGTTGAAAGCTTGTAGAAGCTTGTAAGCATCTTTGACTTTGTCCATTTTCTTTGTCTAGCTTAAGATATATTTTGACCTAACCTTTAACCCTAGCTCATGGTTAACTCTCTACAAGGGTTAAGCATGACATGCTTAACCCTTGGTTGCATTTCTAACCTCAACAGTAATTCATTTTCATCACAACTTGTCCTTCTTCTTCTTGACAAAAGCTTTCTAGCTTTTTCAAAAGTGATGATTTTGAGTGAGAAAATGATTTCTAATGTGAGCAAAATTCCTACTTCATCATCCTCTACTACTTGCCATTTAGTATAGGGTGTTCTCTTCACTAATTCCATGATTAGTGAATAGATAGCTTGGGTTAGTGTCTCCTCGATGTAGATCATCTTCGGCCTCGAAGACTTCGAAGCCAGCATGTTCGTTTCTTCATCGGAGCCTTTATAAAGTCCGGGACTTCTTGATCGCAGCGAAGGAACTACTACACGGAGCTAATGAAGTGAAGGACCGGTCTACAAAGGTTGTATTCCTTGCTCATTAGACTTGCAAAGTGTTTGCATTTTTATTTCCGTCGATTTCTATTTTACGATTCAATGTTTAGGGTTGGCTAGAAGAACAAAATTTTAATTTGGCATGGACGATGCCTCCCGAAACCTTGCTGTCGGGCTACGTAACCCTACAGTCGGTAGTGCTCCCCTGCCGGGCTCAAAGCCTTCTCAATACGTCCATCTTGCCCCGGGGTACCGCACCGGGTCCACCATGCACCCGCAGACAGTCCCTCCCCCTACCTCGAATCGGATGTATGATATTACTCGAGAACCGAGAAAACTCATAGTGCACATCTCAAATATCATATCACGAGAAAACCACAAATTTCTTTCTTTTTAAATGAAAATGAGTTTATAAATCCTTGCGGTTTCTCCAAATCCAAAAATCTCATGGAAAATCCGAATCCCAAATTCCAAAGTAAATAACAGTAAAATACCGGCAATAAGCCCCATAATATTGCACAACAATGAATATATACACATGCACGATATATAAGTAAAGAATGCAATAACTAAACTAGCACAGTAATGATATATAGGAACTATCCGCTAGCAAGCTATATCAATGAAATAATATTCTCTAAAGTGTACGTGACATGGCAATTACCTATGATGATGTGTGTGAGCCGGCAAATAAGTCAATTTGGGCATACACATCATCGGTAATGGTGCTGGTGTCCTGACTACAGGGTTTCATAATAACTAACGAGAGCACATTTAAGCATGCAATGTGATGTGAACAGCAAGAATATACAGAAAATGAATAGTAAATGCGAAAATAAAAAATATACATTTCTATATACGAGTCATACAGTTTTTGGTGTCTGAAATCGCACGAATCGTGGTTTTAGAAAAAATAGGGCTATGGGGTCTTTGAGAAAAGGTGCATCCTTTGAAAAATCCGTAGTATCCCTAGGCCTGTCTTTGAAATACTCATGATTCGTTAGTTTTGAAAATAAGTATGAATCGAGCCCAATCTAACATCTATCAAATAAACTATAGGACGAAGCTAAAAAACTAGTCGTAAAGGTAAGGAAATCCACCTAAGTCCGAGTCGATATATACAGTAGTCGGTGATCCCGTCTCAATAGCGTCACGTACGATAAAATATATAATATGACATCCTCGAGTCAAGAGTGCGGATCAATCATCATATTTATAATTCATACGGTAAAATCCATCGTACGGCATCCCAAAATCGGGATACGGGTCAACTATCACATTTATCTCATTATTTAACTGGTATCATTATCATCATATCATGAACTAGGGGTACTGATCTAAAGTCTAGTACATTCCGATACCATCAACATATATATCCGCGTATGAATAAAACACATCGCCAAACTATCCGCTATAATATCATGTCGTGTCTCATCACACGACCCAAATCACATCACCGATCTCAGGGCATCATGCCCAATCACATCGACTCATCTCCAAGTATCATATACCATCCTCATCATACGTATAAACGTATATGTATATAAATATATATAGCAACACATCCATACACACACACACACATACACATATATATATATATATATACACATATGTATCATATACACCAAAACATAACCCGTGTGTGCATGTGTGTGTGCGCACCTATACTCTAGGGTTCGCGACTAAGAAACTATACAATAAGCACTATCTTACAATTACACTAAAATTAACCCGTGAACACCTAAAGCATATCTTGATAATCATCCACGTATCACAATACACACACACATATATATAACGTATTCGTATATTACACTACGAAACTGCGGGGGTGCTATACACCAACCACCTGACATACTCCGTAGATATATATCTACTCATTTTGATTCTTTCTTGCCGACGTCGATGTCGCCATCCTCTTCTTCATCGTCCGAAGTCTATGTGAGCGTACCTACATATAACATATATCGTAACGCATCAAAATGTCCAATTCAAAACCGAAACGACTCGCAGATCACACATAGGTTAAAACTTATAGACTACTCATGCAAATCAACCAACAAACACCCGATATCGACGTACAAACGTCAAGTGACTGATACAAAACCAAATATCAAAACATCAAGTCATTACAACCCACAAAACATAAACATCAACTTAGAAAATTGGTCTCAGATTTTAGTTCAGATAAATTAGGTTAAACAAACTGTACTGGGGTGTTGTATAAGGGGTATGTGAGCTACAGAACCAACCTGGACACCAATTTCCTCAACTTGGCCAGCCACATTGCCCTAAAAACCGGTGAGCTCGGTTTTCTTGGCTTGGATTAGGTTCGTTTTCACTGGGTGGTCTCGTAGTGGTCCATCTAGGCTAGTGGCATTGCTAGTTTTTCTTGTAAAACTCTCGGGTCACTCCAGATTCCTTGTAGGCCAATAATTAAACACAAAACCGACATTTGGATTTCTAAAGTCCAAGTTTCGGGTTCTAGCTCTGGTTTGGTCCAAGTTTTAACACCAAAGGGGGGTTTGTAGTCACTAATACACTCATATGCATCATCACAACTCAAGAATTCCTCAAAACCCCATCTTGGAATTTTCAAACCTCACTAAACCACACTTACACACTTATAAATTAATATGGATGCTAAAGGAAATGGATTACTACTCTAATGGTGAAAGAATTACCTCATTTGGCAACTCAAGAAAATTCTTGAGTTATCCTAAGTGCTCAAAATCCAAACTTGCTTGGTTCTCCATACTTGTAGTGAGCTTGTGCATGCTATTAATGAAGGGAATGTAAGGTTTTGAGTTGTTTTCGGTGGTGTTGTGAGGGAGTAGAGGAGTTGGAGAGAAGAGGGCAACCATGGGAGAGAAGAGAGGAAAGAGAATGAACAAAATGAAATGAGGAGGAGAATAGCCATGGTCAATGGTGAGCCGTCACCCTCTCTCTCTTGCCCATACCACCATATTCTAATCTTTTTCCCTTTTCTTTTCTATTTTCCTTTTTCTTTACCATTAACCAAAATTCAAAAACCATGCATAAAGGAAAAATGGAGAATTAAAGCCACGGTAGAATAAAATGTAACAAGTGTTAGCAACATGACATGGTGCATGCCATGTGCATAATCATGCTTAATGCATAATTAGTGATTATAAATCAAGTTTAGAAATAACTTGCCTATAATTAATTATAAAATTTATAATTTGCCTAAATCACATAAATCCCTCCAAAAATCACCATTCAATTTAATTTTTTTCTAATATTTTCCAAACTATCGGTATATAATTATACCACATGATTAAAATATTCATAATATTTATTATTTTAATTATATAAATTCCGAAAAATAATATTTTATTTTTCTGAAAAGTTACAGTCTTCCCCCATTAAATAAATTCGGTCCCCGAATTTAAATTTAAACCCCTCAAATACTAAAACATTTCAGTAAAATGATCAGTCGTCGGGGCTCCGAAATCATAAATACATAAAACACATCGTAGCGCAATGCATGCGCATGGAAACGAGTATATAACTCAAAATCAAAACACCGTCAAGCATCCCGCAATTATCGGAGTTATGGTGAAGACACCAATGTCAAAGTCTAATACGAAAACCAACAAGATATACACCAAAACTATAACATGTACATAGTACGCATCGTTGTAAACTCGTCAAAACATCTGAAAGAAATGCATGCCAAACCTTTCTCAAATCGCTATGCGATGCGCGTATCACGGTACAAGTAGCGGACGTGTATTGTAAGAAAATAACTATAAATATATATATATATATATATATATATATATATATATATATATATATACATCCTTTGTTTGACATACACGTTCCGCCGTTTTTGAAAGTAATTTTATAAGGGTTTCCATTATAAAATGTTCGTACCATCTCGGACGCACAGGAAAATACTGAGACTATAGCTCGTTTATGGAAATCCCTTCGGTAACTATCGATGCATGCAAAAATATATCCAGGTACTGTCCTCGGAATAGTCCTGCTCAGCCACTATACCAAATAGTAAATATCATAAAACATACTGCTCCAAAAGAAATCAATCCCAAAATGTATATAAGAATGCCATGTGCGTCTGGTGCGCACAGAAATCGAAATCATTGAATGTGCCATACATGTGCACAGAAACAAAAACTAAGTGCAACGGGTGTTCACGAAAACACCGGTCAAGGGCAACGAGTGTGCCTGACAACAATATCAGGCGCATCTAATATGCATGAAAAATCCCGATTTAGTGCATCTGGTGTGCACCAAAATCGCATCAAGCGTGCCAAGTATGCGCAAGAATCCAAATCACGTGCACAAGGTGAACGAAAACAAATATCGAATATCACAATCGAAATCGAGGGTATACAGCATACCTCAATCCAAATCAGGTATACCATGGTATATAATCTCACAACCACATGCATCAGCGTGCACAAAATCGAATCAAAGTACCAAAAGTACATGAAAACTACATCGAGGGCACAACTCAAATCACATACATCCATAGGCATGAAATCAAAATCAAACATCTCGAATGACATCAAATCGAAGTCGAGTGCAACTGTGGTACACAAAAATCTCAATCATGCCAATAAATCGTCTAAAATACCGAAATCCAAAATAACAGACACGTGATATTCGAATCACCTAATCGCAAATCGTAAACACTGTTGTCGATGTGTCCTTCCTTCAAAGTCGAGAAGGTGTCGGTGCATCCAAAGCTAGCAGAGCAAGATATCTACTTGCCTCATGTTCATGGTCTGGCGCCTTGTGCCCATTAGGCTCTCGTCTCTCACTGCGAATTTCCAGTTACATAACTCCTCGGCTCAACGGCCTAATATGGAAATGACGACGGAAACAGTTCCGCTCTGGCACATCCTTTAAAGATCTCTGGACAACTACCATGGTCATTCGTAACATGTCTCGTCGACGATGCCGAATTCTGGCCTACTGGGTGTGTGTAATACGATCGATCCTGGGTCCAAGTATTCTTGTTTAGTATTACCAGAAAGATCTTGTCGGGGTGTCTCCCTAATCTCGTTTCTGCTGAACTGCGTGGAAGTTATCACCCTTTACTAAATCTATTTCTTGTTCCGGAACGACTGCATACTCATCACGACTCCTTCTGGAAGATATATCCATATTCAACGCCTCTGCATGCGTATCACATCTCTGATGTCAACAGAGTGGAACGTCATCTCATCAAAATCTCGTACGAACCTCTTACTCCACTTTTATGTAATGTCGACTTATTCGGACTCGTCTCTTTGTAGCTGTATGGACTGCACTACAACGGCTATAATCATATCTAAAGTCTCCCAAGTAATGTATCCCCTACCATAATATCAAGACGACGTTGAACTTTTCGATCGATTCGTTAAAATCCCATAATTCCCCGAGAACTCAACACTTGAGTACAGTTTAAAAATATCTAGTACATGCCACAGTACCTCTGGACCAGCCATAGAAGGGCAAACCCAAGCCTCAATAATAGCACCGCGGAATTGTCGCAAACCCTAAGGTTCAAAAGCGTTCCCATGGTCATTATATCGAGTTAGGGTTTTATTCTTCTAGAGGGTCCACAGAATTACTTGCATGTTTTTCGGAATACCTTAAACTTGGAAAAAAAATGGGTTTCTGACATTCGTTCATTTCTATCGACTCTCAACGTACCTGCGTGAAGTCTTCTTTAGTTGGAATCAATCAATCTGTTGACCTCGCATCGGGGTATGCAACGAACCACATGTCCTGGTCATTCATCCACGGGTAACTAGCGATCTTCTATCACATCTCTAAGTACAACTCGTGCCGCAGTAGCTTCAAAAATCTTGGGTGATATCTTATCAGTCGCAGCAACAGCTAACTCATTCATCCGCATGCTGAACAGTTCCTCAATCCTCATGAATAGACGATACATTAACGGTCATCACATTCTAGCCGGCCTCTAGCAGTGGCCCAATCTTCTGGTGCTGATCTGCACGTTCGAGAAATTTTAGTAAAAGCAATCCATCAAATGCTCATGGCGTGAAAAACACAATAAAACGACACATCTATGCAATCGTGTGTCACCGAAATTATGCCCTAGTCAGTTCTCGTCCAAGACGAGCTCACGCTGACCGCAACTCTAGCCGCAGCTCTCTCTGCCCGTGAAATCGTGGTAACACAAACTGCAAACCGATATCGAAAAGGATAGATCATGTAAGTGCACGGCAGCACCCCGGCCATCTGAACGAGGCCAAAATGCGGAAACAAAATCTTTTCTTTACTTGGAAACCGGCGCTACCGCGGACTATAAACCCGGATTGGGCCATTAACCTACTACTAGCTAACTAGAGAAAGGGGGTAGAGAGCTATACTGAGCGATCTGTGTCCTTCGGTCTTCGGCCTCCATCCCGATCTTCTCGCGGAATATCCGGTCTTCATCTCCTCGTCAGAAAGGGCACCACATCGCCGGGTCTTTTTACGGGCTCCCACCTCTGGACCGAGGCAACTCGGGCACGAAGTTGGCGAGCCGACTTGTCTAAGAATGCTGTAGGCTAAGTGTAGAACTCTATGTCTCATGGGGTTATAAGAAGTTGCCATTTGGAAGTGGGGATGGAGTAATAAGCTTTGGAGATGAACAAAAGGATTTTGTGCAACCGAATGAGATCAATTTCCCACCCTCAAAAATTTGGACAGTGCCCTTCATGTGTGGCCGGCCCATGCATCAAGAATAAGAAGAGGGAGTGAGCACATAATGCATGAAAGAGAAAGGGTGATGATGATGAAATATGTCACACCAAAAAGTCCAACTCCAAAACCCATCACTCAACCCATCATAGCAAGCAATGAACAAAAAGAAGTCAATGGAAGCTAGAACCATTATGAACCTATCATCACAAAAACAACCCTCCATATTGCTAATTTGCACATTTGCAAATAAGCTCCTCCACACCAATTTTCAGCCAAAGAAAGATAGAATGGAAAATGGCCGAAATGGAATGCAAAATGGTAACTTCAAAAAGTGATCCGGTAATAAATTACAGGAAAACCCCGCGACTGTATATACATACCCGCATTTGTATTCCGACCGAATACAAATGCAATGAGACAAAATATACACTGTACAATACTAGGATCCGGCTTAAACCAAAGCCCGCTAGTAATATCCGTCTGATCATGATCCGTGCAATACTACACGTATATGATCAAACCCTTCCATATATCCATACGGCCTTTACAACGTTTCGCCCGAAACTTGAGAAACTGTCTGTAGGGGACTCTAAAGACTCGTTAAAACTTTGGCTGTGGATATAACCACTAGCACGTCAGAGGTATTAGCCATACGTAACGGGCTACCAGGTATTGACTAAAAGGGATGTCGATGAGCGAACTCATCCTGACACCCTACTGAGCCTGTCAGTGACAATATCCGTACAGTCCGGTCCGTTCGTCTATGAGCATCGCATGGCAGGCCTAGGGGGTTGGTAAAAGTCAGACCCCCAAAACGGTACAAGTCGTGTCGGAGTGTAGGCCAGAACACCCTGAGATACTACTGGAATACCTACCAGTAAATCTCCTGCCTTGGCCAAGGCCTTCGTGTAATGGCTCTCCTAGACACAGCACGACCTCACCCCCAATACCGGGAGAGACGAACCCCTGCAGATCCGCTCACTGCCTCCATGTGGCTCGGGACTGTACCCAACTAAAACTTGTTTGCACGACTCCTTTGAGCCGTGGTAGGGTAGTAATCAAAGCACAGTGGGAACTCACACGAGACAAATGACGATCTCAGGTCGATGAACTAACCTGTACACATGTCACCAGGGAACTGCCATCTGACGTCAGGTATAATACCAACTAGCATGTTCCCGGCGAGTCCTATCCGGTGTACTCATAACCCAATGAGCACCTGTATACATCTTAGGTGAACAAACTGAAACCAGTGGCTTGTAAGACCGGCCACCGCCACTCGTCGGGGTCTCGACTGTATACACTAGTCTACTCCGGAGTATCGATGCCCTATCTCGAAAACTCCCACGACTAGGGACCACTTTAAGGATGTGCTTATAGACCCCAGCTCCCACGTATATGATCGCCAACATACTGCTGGACGTCAAGAAAGAATCCTAAGGGCTATACCAACGTGCAATAGTAATCTGTAATGTCACCTAAAGCAGTACACGATGATAAAGATAAACCAGATAGCATACTATCATCTTGAGTAAGACTGTCCTACCGGCATATGTCCTCCCTCAATCATTGTGTAACATATCAAAATAATAAAATAATATTTTTGGGAATTTTTATAATTTAATATTATTTTATTGAATATTTTAATATTTCGGCATAATTAAATACCGATAAATGGAAAAAAAATTTGGAAAAATTATGGAAAATTCTAAAATGGGGCATTTATTGGAATTATGCCATTTTTAAGTTTTTGTGATCATGTATATGCTAATTTTGTGCTAATCGCGATTAAAAATCGCAAATCGGTTTTTAGAAATTTTGTGCAAAACATGCACATATCTTTTCTACACTTGTGTTACATTTTCTTGCCATGGTTTTACTTTGGGGTTACTATTCTCGTGAGAAAGGAATTTGGGGAAAAAGAAAGGAAAAGAAAAGAAATTGTATAGAATGTGGTAGTAGGTGGTGAGAAAGAGAAACGGGGGGTGTGACCTTTGACTTGTGTGAAACCTTCCTCCATTATTCTTCACCATTTCTCTCTCCCTCTCCCTCAACTCCCTGCTGAGCTGCTGCTCCCTCTTCTCCCTCCCCTTTTCAAGCCCTAAATCACCATGAAAACAACACCAAAACCCTACCCCCATTTCTTTAAATATCTGCACAAGCCCAAGATCTACACATTGGACCAAGAAAGCAAGGATTTTAGCCACTAGAGGCAACTCAAGAATTTTCTTGAGTTGCCAAATGAGGTAATTTCTGGATCATTAGCTTAGTTTATTCATTACTTATACCCCATGTTTAGTTTATAACCGATATTATGTGTTTTGGTGGACTTAAGGAAAACCTAGTTAGGGTTTGAGGAAATTGTGAGTTGTAATGTGAATTTGAGCTCAGTAGAGGCTGCACAAACACCCTAGTGATGGAATTGAGACCCAAACCTGGGATTTGAAACCCGGAATACGGATTTAGAAATCGACATCAGAAAAATAGTGAAATCTGTGAAGGTTTTATTGAATCTGCTTTCACCCGAGACACCTGAAAATAAAATTGGTTGGACAGTGATATGTGCAGGCTCCCAGGAAGCTACCACCAAGACCCCAGCCCCTACCACTTTTCCCCGGCCGCCAATTTATTCCCTCTGGCCGCAATTTGCGGCCAGACCCGTACCAATCTGTGTCTTTTTGGTTCTGTAGCTCCTACATGTGTAGATTAGACCCCTGGCATGTTTAGATTTGTCTAATTTGACCTAGGGTAAAATCTGGAGCCTAATTTCCTAGATGTTGTTTTGGGTTCGTGTTTCCGTATTCCGTATTATGAATTCTGAGTTTCCGTATGGTGTTTTACCTCGACTACTTGACATTTATACGACGATATCGAGGGCTGTTGATGGTTTTGGAAGGCGTTGTCCATAGGTTCTAACCTATAGATCATAGCATATCGTTTTGGGTTTCATATGCCGTTTTAGTTTTGAATTGGTTTTGATACGCATTTGCGATACGTTAATGTGTAGGTACCCTATGAAGACTTCGGGACGACAAGCAAGCGTGTGACGACGTCGAAAAACAAGAAGCGATGTGAGTAGACTATATCTACGGGGGAAGTCGGGTGGATGGCGTATAGCACCCCACAGTCCGATATTAATATAGTACATATATACTAGTTTGTTAGCTTATTGTGTGTCATGGACATGTGAGTTTATGTGTACTATGCTTTAGATTAGGGTTAGAAGTAAACTAGTGAAATTCCTAGTCACGAACCCTAGAATAAGTTTACACCCACATACGCACACTCATACTTATTGCTATACTTATACCGTGATGATGATGATTGTGGTGGATATTTGGAGATGAGTCGATGTTATTGGCACGATGCCGTGAGATCGGCGATATGATCTGATTCGTATTTGGGATACGATACGAGGTTTTAGCGGGCCTTGGACGTGTGCTCTACACACGCACTTATATTGGTTTAGGTAGTATCGATTGTACTAGACTTAGATCAGTACCCCAGATCATGAGAGATGATGCTAAGGATACCAGATAATGGATAAGCTGACTGTGATATTGACCCATACCCAGATTTGGGATGCCGTACGACGGATTTACGTACGAGCTATTGATTAGTCCAAAAATTTGTATGTTAACCGTAATCAGAAACGGTGTCGCTTTGCAGCTAGCCGGTGAGTACGGGTCGATCCACAGAGATGGGTAATTTTCTGATTTGTGTTTTTACGAGTTGATTCCAAATGTTGTTTGGATTGATTAAATCTAAAACCTAGATCTATCACTGGACTAAATTAATCTAAATTAATGTCTTGCTAGGGTTAGGTTTAGGGAAAGTTTGGAGATTAAAGGTTTCCTCACCGCTTTCATTGCCCTATTTTTGATCTATTAGATGTTGGTGTAATTATCAATAAAGTGGATTAGAATCTTTTGGGAAGATGTTTCTTCCTCTAGATTATTATCCTTCCTTTATCGATAATTACCCTAACCCTCATGGAAAACACGCGCAACCGGGACTTTATACTACGGTGTCACCGTTACCTCGAAGGGTAGGGTGCCGTAGGGAGCGGTTGTGCGTGTATGCATGGAGTTCTAATTCTTGTGAAGGGGCATGAAAGGGGTGAGAGATCTCATCTCTCAAACCTTTCCCTAAGGCTAACCCTAACAAGCGAGGAGATTACTCGCTCATTAGGGGATGATAAAACATACTAATTAAAAGAAAATTAAAAGCACAGAAATAAAATTACTTACTAATTTGATGGCTCCCTCCAAGCAAGAATACATAACAGATCTGAATTTTATTTATTGAAAAGAGGCATAGGGTTTTACAATTTTCCATTACAATTTATAAGTAAACAGGAGAATTTAGGGTTTCAGAGTCTCGCGCATGTGCAATAACAGATATGCCCACGAAAAATCCCAACCCCTGCAACGACGCACCGACACGGGCACTAAGCGGCCGAGGAACCGCGGCATTGGTTGGCTTGGGCCGCGGTTCCGCAGCCCTTTGGTAAGATCTTGTGCTCATTTTTTCTGGGATTATTTGTGGTCATCTGGGCTTGTTATTTCTTCATCTCATTTCTCTTTTTGGCTTCTTATTCTTCTCCAGATTTTTCAGTGAAAAACATGTAGCGATCTCTTAACCGTTTGCCTTGACATTTTGGACCTTGCACTGTTCTTCGTCTAGGCTTGACTAGGATCCCTCTATTAGTTGGTCAAAAGTCCCTTTTCTGTTGTCTTGTGTCATTTTCACTATTTTCGCTCCAAAAACCAGTAACCTGTAAAATGTAGCAAACATGCGTCAAGAGTACCTGTTTATTTATAAAACGGATAAGAATAGGGGAATGAAAAATGCAATATTATAGTATGAACAAATACCCCTAAACTTATCTTTTGCTCGTCCTCGAGCAAACTTATTTTTTTATTCACTAAAAATCCTATCCGCACTTTCGCAGGGAAACGCGATTGCACTGAGCACATGCAACCAGCCGTTAAACCTCTAGGTGTCCCTAGTAGGAGGAGTGTTGTCTCCTGAGGGTTTTCAGCGGATACTACCCACAAAATCTTATCAATTCGGCTTTTCGACTTTAATTCTCCAATTAGGGTTTCTAACAAGGAATTCTATTATCGTTGGCTCGTAAATTGTCCACCCATATTCTTCACACTTCCTTATTATCTAACTTAAGATTATATATGTTATGTAGACCTACTCAGCTTTTGGCATCTCTTAAGTCTTCCTTCTAGGGTTTCATCTCTACTTAGGAATTTCTATTAACTCTATTAAAGATACAAGTTCTATCTTTCATTCCTATCTCTTATCTAAATTTCAATCACATACCCCTACGTGTGTGTATAAATCACCCCTACACTTGGAAATTCAAATCAAGCAATCATACCCTTGTCCGTTGTCCAAAGTACTAATTAGTTGGTGAATTTAATTGAATTTTGCTCACACATCCTTCATGCGACTGTTAATACTTCTTGAGGTACCAACAATCGATTACAAGATGCGTTTTCACTTTAAAACGTACTTCCTAGTCTTGCAACACCCAAGGCTTTAGCAGTGACTCCCAAACCAGTTGGTCTAAGGCACTAGGTGATGAAGCACCCTCGCTAAATATTTTTCTATTTTTGCAGCCTTAAGTAATCATAAAAACCATTGTCCATTTTTTTCTTTATTCACACTTATATATATATTTTTTTTTTCATTTTCATTGTACTAGGACTTTAGACAAGAGCATTTCAAGGTCTCTTCTACTATTCCAAATTTCAAGGTGCGTGATTGTGCAAATTGTAGGGTATACATTTTCAGAATCTAGACTTAAGCTAGGAACTATTTTTCAAACTTATACTCTAATAAAAACATCAATACTCTTCCCTTATTTTGACTTAGCCCAAGAAGTGAACCCAAAATTTGCCTATTTCTAAATAAACTACAAAGGCATATACTTTCTACCGTTAAACTTTAAGGAAGGTTATGTTTAGGGTTTTTAATTTACTACGTCAAAGATCTAGTTGTTCCTAGCCAGTTAACCTATCTGTCAAACTCTAGTCAATTAGCCAAAATTGAATACATTAATTTTTAAAATTTTTAAATTTTTTCAAATTTTTATGGGTTTTCAAATAAATATGCAAATGCAAAAATATGTATAAATGAATGCGAAGGAAGAAAACGTACCGAGCATACCCCCAAACTTTAACTTGACAGTGTCCTCACTGTCATGCTAAACCAAGAGGGTCAAAATACCGGCACTTCCCTGTTTATTTATTTATAATTTTTTTTTTATTGTTAAGAAAAATATATACAGAAAGGCCCTTCCCCAAACTTCATTTAAACTATGTTAGACATTACTGCCAAACCTTGCATAGACCAAACGTTAACACCAACCAGTTGAAAAATTTATCAGTACAGAGTATTGGTTGGTGGAAGAATAAGTTGTGGCTGTCCAAAAAGAATTGGGGAAGATAGAAGTGGTGGTATGGAAGGTGTGGAAGCGAATATACATGAGGTGGTGATGCATCAAAACGAGAATGTAAATGATCAGCAATCAGTGGAATGTTGGCATTTTCGTATCTTCTTAAAAGAAATGGTAGTGGTTCAACTTCTGAAGGAGGAGGTTGACTAACCACAATACCCCCAAAATGTTTATGTGGGTCCTCTATTGACTTGGCATCATCCATCAATTTTATATGATATTCAATTATAAGGGAACTGATCTCCTCGATGTCCGCCATAGTCCAACCTAAAACTTGCCGCCTATCTTGTAAGACTTTTAAAATAGCGTTCTCTTGCTCGAAGGCTAGAAAGGCTGACATTATAATAGGAAAAGTCTTATTCTCACCTATGTAAGCATATTTAAGGTGAGGTGGTAAGGACATGAGTTCGAGTTTCGGAGGCGAAAGAATCATTGCGGAATCTAACTCGAACTCAAAGGACTCCAATACAGGTTCGAAATCACTGCAAACAACCGATTCGGATGGCTCAACTAACTCATCCACAAATTCAAAAGACTCATATTCGGGCTGTGAGTCGTCATCATCCGAAAAAGTGAAACATTCATAATCCATATCGGTTGTGTCAACTGTGGTAGGCTCAAGGAGGGACGCACTAGTGGCGTTAAAACTATTTTCATCAAAGAAGAATCTTTCAAGCTCGCAGTCCTCCTGCGTGATTTCGTGAACAGAGCAAACTTCTCGTGTACTAGTTTTAGGCACGGGGGGCAGACTTCCCATCTTATAAATATTGAACTCACTAGACATCTTCCTAAAGGATAGAGTCATGGAGCCATTGCGACAGTTTATTACAGCATTGGAAGTGGCCAAAAATGGTCGACCGAGGATCACCGGAATTTGGTTTCTTGGGTTAGCAACAGGTTGCGTATCCATAACAATAAAATCAACGGGGAATATGAACTCCCCAACTTTGATCAACACATCCTCTAGCTGAACCCTTGGATGGGTGATTGATCGATCAGCCATTTGGAGAGTACAATGAGTGGGTTTCAACTCTCCAACCCCTAATTGTTCGTACACGGAGTAGGAAATCAGGTTAACATTAGACCCAAGATCTAAAAGTGCTCGATTAATTTTTTTATCCCCAATTGTGATTGAAATCGTAGGACAGCCGGGGTCCTTTCGTTTTTGGGGTAAGGTTTGAGGGTGGTTAATACCATTGCTCACTGCACTAGCCACTAGCACTTTCTTGGATACTTGAGATGCCTTTCTCTTCGAGGTGCATAAGCCCTTTAAGATTTTCGCGTATGAAGGGACTTGTTGGATAGCATCCAAGAGAGGTATATTTATGCTAACCTGCTTAAATAATTTCACAATCTTCTCCACTTGTACAGTTGGTTTATTTGGACTCAACCTGTTTGGAAATGGAGCATTTTGAAAATTTGTTGAGTCAAATGTCTGTGGAGTAGAATGTGGAGTAGGAACGGATCCCAGTGTGGATGTGTTCGTGTTGTGAGAAATGGGTCCGTTCGAGTTAGAAGAAGTAGAGCCGTGTGAAGGGTGGAGAATAGGCTCTAAAGAAAAAGGTGAAGAAGAAAGTGAAGAAAATAAAGAAGGGGAAGATGACGATGGAGAAAAAGAAGAAGAAGAAGAAGAACCACCGGCGGGGATGTCATCACTAGTTCCCACATTATTTTGCAACACTCTTCCGGATCTCAACGTGGTCACCGCATTTACATTGTGATTGGGATATGCGTTTTGTGTGTGACCGGGATTTGGCACTGGTTGAGATGGAAGCTTTCCCTTTTCTCTCTCGCTCAACGCAGCAGTTAATTATGCAATTTGTGCCTCAATAGATTTGATACTTTGATCGTGTGAAGCATTGTTAGTCATCAAAGATTGAACATAATTTTCAAATCTTGCTGCGGATTCTGTAGATTGCTTGAGAAATGCATCTAGACTTTTTTCAAGCGAGATAACCTTATCATCATTTGGTTGAACCAAATTGTTCGTTTGATTTGTATAAGGTTGTTGTTGGAAAGGTTGCTGGTTTTGAGTTTGTGAAGGTGCTTGTTGTTGTTGTGGAGGAGGAGGTCTTTGAAAATTGTTATTTCCTTGGACTTGTTGATTTTGGTTCCAAGCGAAATTTGGGTGACTCCTCCACCCCGAATTGTATGTCGAAGAGTACGGATCGTTTCTTTGTCGTTGCTGAAATGCAGCATTGACTTGATCTTGTCCTTGAATAGGTGCATTATAAGGACACTCTTCGGTTAGATGCGATGGATTCGAACAACAAGCACAAACAGTTCGTGTGGGTAAAGCAGGGGCAGGAGAAGACGATGAGATTTTGGTCTCAATGGCTTCTAGCTTTTTCATAAGTGCGGCCATCTCGGCCTTCATAGCAATCGACATATCTACTTGATGTATGCCTGCCCTAGATTGACCTACAGAAGAAGTTGATGTGATCTTGGTACTCTCCCACTGAATTGTTTGCTCACTAAGATCCTCAAGAAACTGCCACGCTTCGTCGCTAGACTTGGAAAGAAAATGACCTTGACATATAGTTTTTAGCAACTGCTTCGTTGCCGAGTTCAATCCCTCGTATAATGTTTGGCAAAGTTGCCAACTTTCGATCCCATGATGAGGGCATTGAACAAGTAGGTCTTTAAATCTTTCGAAGCACTTCCAAAATGGTTCGGAAGGAAGCTGTGAAAATTGTATAATCTCGTTACGGATTCTAGCAGTTTTGTGATGAGGATAGAACTTTTTCAGAAAAGCTCTGACAAACTCGTCCCAATTTCTAATGGAATGTGATGCGGTGCTATATAGCCACTTCTCGGCTAGGTCACATAAGGTGAAAGGAATGACCCTTAGCCTTATAGCGTCTTCACTTAATTGGGTTGTTTTCATCATAGCGCAAACGTTTTGGAATTTATTGATAAAGATATATGCATCTTCGGATTCCAAACCATGAAATTTTGGCAGCATATTGATGAAATGTGGTTTTATTTCAAAGTTTTCCCCATTTGCCGGTGGGGGTGAAAGACATGTAGGTAAAGAAGTGCGGACGGGGTAAAAGAGATCCTGGAGCGCAACTCGTGCGGGCGCTACAACAGGCGGAAGATTCGGGTTATTCGCACCTAACGGAGGTGGAATCATTCCCGTCGGTAAGGTATCGTTGGGGTCGTGTCCCGACATACCTTCGAAAGAAGAATTTGAAGGTGGAGGTAAGGAAATGGAGGGAATTTCGACTTCGGTGTCGAAAGGTTCGTCGGTCGGTACCAACGAAACACGGACTAATCGGGCGTTAGTATCCCTAGTCCAAAGTGACATACACTAAAGTAGTAGTGTAGTCAGAAAAATAGAAAAACAAAATGTGGGGGTAAGATAACGTCAATGGAGGGAAGTGGTGGAAGTGAGTTGTAAGTTTTCTTAGCGACAAGTTGCAAGTTTTGAAAAGATTTTTTCTTTTTTTTTATGTGAGAGTTTTGCAAAGAAGTTTTGAAAAGAGACTCGTGACACAAATGTATCAACCACACATGCACAATCAGGCCTAGATCTAGGGTCGCCTAGGTCTGCTGGACAGCTCCTAACTAGGGCTAGAAATAGGACCTCAAACCGCCTCTTTACCGACAAGTACGGCCAGGTAAGTGGGAAGGAACCACAATAGTGGGCCTAATTAATAACCACTAGCCTAGACATCGCAAAGACAGTTAGGATAAACGGTCGATGCCTATACTAGTCCTTTTCCTATTGAGCTCGATGTCCTTAGGTCTGAGTCTAGTATTTTTTAATTAATTGTGGTCGATGCACATGCTTTAGGTGTTTTCTGGGGTCCTGGGAAGGGTGATGAAATCCCCACCCAATCTGTGTTTGGTCAATTAGCCCCTTAAAGTCCGATTAAATTATGCAAAACAATAAAATTCACTTGCAATCAATTTTTAGGGCGGCGTAAAGAAACCTGCAGAAAATCTGTTATTTAGAAGGGGAAGAAAGATTTTTTTTAGCGCAAAGAATTCCTGCAGAAAATTTTTACAGAGAGATATATGGAGGTTGCAGAGGGGAGAAGGAGAGATCAAACCATGTAATTTTGAGGTGCTGATGTGGCAGACAAGCGGCGGAACCGCGGTCTAGGACCCTATTATGCGGCGGAACCGCGGCTTAGTAGTGGGATCAGGCTCTGAAAAAAATTTGTGTAGCTCCTGTTCACCAATTCTCCTCTGTTCTGATGTTCACTTTTCTGTTTAACCTACTGTAAATTTCCAGATTCGCAATCCTTCGCTGTTCCTGCAAGATTCAAAAGATACACCCTTCAAACAGATCAAAATTGATAATTTTTTATTTCTCTTTTTTTTTATTTTCAGATTTTTATGGTTTTTAAAATTTATATCAACCCGAAATTACACAAAAGAAATTTTACACCATCCCCGGCAACGGCGCCATTTGATTAGTTCAAAAATTTGTATGTTAACCGTAATCAGAAACGGCGTCGCTTTGCAGCTAGCCGGTGAGTACGGGTCGATCCACAGAGATGGGTAATTTTCTGATTTGTGTTTTTACGAGTTGATTCCAAATGTTGTTTGGATTGATTAAATCTAAAACCTAGATCTATCACTGGACTAAATTAATCTAAATTAAAGTCTTGCTAGGGTTAGGTTTAGGGGAAGTTTGGAGATTAAACGTTTTCTCACCGTTTTCATTGCCCTATTTTTTATCTATTAGATGTTGGTGTAATTATCAATAAAGTGGATTAGAATCTTTTGGGCAGATATTTCTTCCTCTAGATTCGTATCCTTCCTTTATCGATAATTACCCTAACCCCCATGGAAAACACGCGCAACCGGGCCTTTATACTACGGTGTCACCGTTACCTTGAAGGGTAGGGTGCCGTAGGGAGCGGTTGTGCGTGTATGCATGGAGTTCTAATTCTTGTGAAGGGGCATGAAAGGGGTGAGAGATCTCATCTCTCAAACCTTTCCCTAAGGCTAACCCTAACAAGCGAGGAGATTACTCGCTCATTAGGGGATGATAAAACATACTAATTAAAAGAGAATTAAAAGCACAGAAATAAAATTACTTACTAATTTGATGGCACCCTCCAAGCAAGAATACAGAACATATCTGAATTTTATTTATTGAAAAGAGGCACAGGGTTTTACAATTTTCCATTACAATTTATAAGTAAACAGGAGAATTTAGGGTTTCAGAGTCTCGCGCATGTGCAATTACAGATATGCCCACGAAAAATCCCAACCCCTGCACCGACGCACCGACACGGGAAAAATGCACCGACACGGGCACTAAGCGGCCGCGGAACCGCGGCATTGGTGGCTTGGGCCGCGGTTCCGCGGCCCTTTGGTAAGATCTTGTGCTCATTTTTTCTGGGATTATTTGTGGTCATCTGGGCTTGTTATTTCATCTCATTTCTCTGTTTGGCTTCTTATTCTTCTCCAGATTTTTCAGTGAAAAACATGTAGCGATCTTTTAACCGTTTGCCTTGACATTTTGGACCTTGCACTGTTATTCGTCTAGGCTTGACTAGGATCCCTCTATTAGTTGGTCAAAAGTCCCTTTTCTGTTGTCTTGTGTCTTTTTCACTGTTTTCGCTCCAAAAACCAGTAACCTGTAACATGTAGCAAACATGCGTCAAGAGTACCTGTTTATTTATAAAACGGATCAGAATAGGGGAATGAAAAATGCAATATTATAGTATGAACAGCTATATATTGATGATAGATCCGCACTCATGACTCGAGGATATTATATCGTATGTGATACTATTTAGGCGGGATCATCGACTATTATATTTATATACATATATCGACTCAGATGTAGGTGGTATCATACCCCTCCTGTTTAGCTTCTTAGTTGGGTCTGTAGCTTACTTAGTAGACATTAGAATAGACCCGAGTCATACCTATTTCAAAACTAACGAATCGGGGATATTTTAAAGATAGACAAAAAGGGACTCTACGGATATTTTCAAACGTCGCATCTGTTCTTAAAACACCGTAGCCCTTATTTTACCAAAAACCCCGATTCGTCTTAGTTCAAATGGCAAAGCTGCATGATATATTTATTGAGGTAGATTCTTCATTGTTGCGTTGATTATTGGATTCCGCATATTCATGCTATTTGCATTGCATTGCTTGTGTTTATTGACATATAACAACCATACTGTTAGGACACCAGCACCATTATCGATGTTGCATATGTTCCACGTACATTTGCTTGCCGGCACACACACTTCATCATCGATAATTGCCATGTCACTACACTGTAGTACTGTTGCATGACATACTGGTATGCTTACATTTCTTTTACATGTCGCATACATCATGCTTTCTGATTATACACATTGAGATATTTGTTTCCATGATCTTTCCGGATTTAGGGACCGTGGGTATTTCAAAAGAGAATATGTAATTGTTTAAAAACCCGGTTACCCTTGATATGATATTTCAGTGCGTCCACCATGTGTTTTTTCGGTGCTGAGAGCGACATGTGAGACCCGATTCGAGGAGTGGACGAGGCCGATTGTGGGTACATGGTGGACCCGGTATGGTTCCCTGGGGCAAGAAATGTTTTTAGCGGAATAGACGATGAGCCTGGCAGGGTGGCGAGTACCTACCGGTGATTGGTTGGACCTGGCGGTTATCCGGTGGATACCGACAAGAGTCGATAGATGGATATGGGCGTACTGCTTAGGCCGAGGGCCGATTTCGCAGACGGAGCCCGTGGGCTGATACGGACTGACGGAGCCCGATATGTGAGGATTTACATGCCGATACTGGGCACAGCTTTAATGATGTTTTCGAGTGTCGATGCTGGGCACTCTAGTTCCATGATTTTTGTAAGTCTACGGTAGCGCCCCGGCCGTCTACAGACGCCAAATGCAGAACAAAAACTTTTTAACTGGCGCTATCGTATACTAAAACCCGGATCTGCCATTATTGCTAAACTAACAAACTGTAAAGAGTGTAGAAAGGTTATACCGAACGATCCGAGTCCTTCGTTCTTTAACCATCATCCCACGCTCCGTTGCGGCTGCTCCGATCTCGTCGATCTCCGATCTGCTCGTCCAGGTGGCACCACGTCAACGATTCTTTAAACGGGCTCCCGCCTCTGACTCGAGGCAACTCGGTCGTCAAGTTTGCTAAAAGAGACGACCAAGAATGATGTAGAATATGAGTAGATTACTTTGTCTCACTTCGTCCAAAACCGTGGACGATCGGTTAATGAAATTGCCACTCGAAATGAAATGGAATGAGAAATGAACTATTAATTTCCATACACTCAAAACCATAGTCTTTTTCTTTCAAAAATGAAATCAATCTCTCTCACATTCTCACAAGGGGCCGGCCACTTTTAAACCAAGAGGGAGGTGAGGGTAGGAGCAATGAGAGGGTAACCTTAAGCAAAAGTTCAAGAGCAAATATCCTTAAGTAAACAAGAAACATTAAAGCTTAAAGCATGAGTCATTATAACACATCATCAAGACTTTAATGCACCAATTAATGTCAAGATGACTCATTAGCCACCTCACCACTTCTAGAACCTTCTAGAAGCATCCACACTCATCTCAAGAAAAGACAAATCCGTCTTTAACCGAATGTTAAAAGACGGCTGATAGAAAACTGGAAACTGGCAACATCCAAAAGTGATCCTGAAACGACTTTCAGGATAACCCCATAACTGTATAAATATACCCGCATTTGTATTACGACCTAATACAAATGCAACTGAGACAAAGATATTATATCTACTCAATACAATACTCGAATCCGGCTTAAACCAAAGCTGACCAGTATCGTCTATCCGAAAACCGACACGTGTGTAAACGCACGTGCATTCTCCGAACCCTGCCATAAAACCATACGGCCTCTACAACGTTTCGCCCGAACTTGGGAAACTGTCTGTGGGGGACTCTAATGACTCGTCAGTACCCTGGCAGTGGGTTTAACCATAAACCGTCAGCGGCACTAGCTATGCGTAACAGCTGCCCATGGACTGACCTCAAGGGAGGCCGATGAGCGAACTCACCCGGAAACCCTACTGAGCCTAACAGTGACAATGTATATACAGTCCGGTCCGTTCGTCAATGAGTATCGCATATCTGCCTAGGGGGCTAGTAACGTCAGACCCCCAATAGCAGTATAAGTCGTGTCGGAGTGTAGCCCAAAAACACCCTGAGATACTACTGGAGTACCTACCAGTAAATCTCCTGCCACGGCCGTGGGCTATGTGTAATGGCTCTCCTAGACACAGCACGATCTCGCCCCCAATACCGGGATAGACGAATCCCCTGCCGATCCGCTCACGTACCTCCATATGGCTCGGAACTGTACCCAAAAACTACCTGTTTGCACGGCTCCTTTGAGCCGTGGTAGGGTAGAAATCAAAGCACAGTGGGAACTCACACGAGACAAATGATGACCTAAGGTCGATGAACTAACCTGTACACATGTCACCAGGGAACTGCTATCTGACGATATGTATAATACCAACTAGCAGATTCCCGGCGAGTCCTGTCCGGTGTACTCATAACCCAATGAGCACCTGTATACATCTTAGGTGATCCAACTGAAACCAGTGGCTTGTGAGAACGGCCACCGCCCCTCGTCGGGGTCTCGACTGTATACACTAGTCTACTCCGGAGTATCGATGCCCTGTCTCGAAACTCCCACGACTAGGGACTACTATTAAGGATATGCGTATAAACTATCTAACTCTCACGTATATGATCGCCATCATACAGTTGGTAGTAAAGCAAGATCCTAAGGGCTCTATCAAAGTGTAACATGTAATCAGTCACCTGAACATGTACACGACTGATAGAGGCAAACCAGATAGCATACTATCATCTCGAGTAAGACTGTCCTACTGGTATAGGTCCTCCGCAATCATTGCAATCACGTACCTGCGATCCAATAATTGACTATGAGGGCACTATCTCCAACAATCTCCTACTTGCACTTAAGGCTAATTATTCCGATGTCGACTACTCACAGCCCGTGTGAAACCGAACATCCAACTCCTCTACTAATCAGTTTCACAAAGCCGGTTTGTAAAACTATTGTGTTCGAGAAATAGCTTCAGTGAGTGGATCCGCCTAGATGTTTCTTTCTATATCTCTCTTTATCTCAAGTTCGCGGAGAAAGCCATCTCCCGAATCGAGTAATACCTGTCTTAGAATATGTCTGGATATCTGATGGGACCTAGTTCATAAATGAACTCCAAATCCAAACTTCTTAGACTGTATCGATCAGTGAACATAATCAGTATCCTGCACCAAGCCTCCCACAGTATCCTCTTGGACCACCTGTCCACAATACTGTCCCTCGTCAGAGGGAAAACTATAACTCTGACAATCACTCTGTCATCTGTGTCACCTTTGAAGCCTGGAATGATAACCGTCTTCCGAAGGAGGCTGCCATCATCAAATCCGTAGAACATGTACTTATGTTCTAAAACTGCTTCCTTATGTTTCTCCAGGATTGGATTAATACAAACTTATCGCATCTACTGCAAAAACAACATCTGGTGTGGTACTTGACATCTCATGACTGACTCAGTTGCCTAAGAAAGTGATCTGTCAATCATGCCCATTCCTCTCCCCTTTAGTCTGTAAGACACCTTTAGAGAGGGTGACTCCATCACCTGCAGGTACACCACGATGCCAGGAGTCATCTATTCTAAAAACCATTAGAATACTGTCAAAGTACCCACATTGGGAAACTACCCAAATCCAGATCTAAAACCATAGATCTAGAAACCAGAATGTCTGATATTATATCCATATCCTGTCTGGAGAAACAACTGTGTGACGACCACAGTACAACCGATCATAGTATAGGAATTTTACTTCCTACTCTGTGTATGTCATCCAGATACCATGACATCACACCCTACTACCTTCTTAACAGATCCATCCTCTATTCTGATTGAAGTCAAACCCATGACTGTCACATCAAAACTAGATGATCTATCTCCGCTATAACTGCCCAAGTCTATAAATAGACATAAGCATCTTGCCCACTATGCTTCCGCTGCTCCCACTGACCACAACAACCCTCTGGAAGAATAATATATACGTGCACTTCTAAAGCTAGTTTAGAACGACACTATACTTAACCTCCTGCCGGGTCTCACAATCTGGAACAACAGTAGTGTCAAGTCTGGATACACAAGAATCTCCCTGTCACCGTCATTGAGGCTACCGGAGTACCTCTCGGGTGTCTGAGGTTACACACCATATCTGCGGAGTGGCTATTGGAATGTCAATCTTGATTGAATATATAGGTCCTATTAAATTTTTCGTAATCGTTCGCGGTTCTGGAATCACTTCCAGTTCTACCATACTCCTACTACTGTTTTGTAAAAAAATCCATTTTACTAAAACTGTGGCGAGTCAAGAACAATATCATTATTGATCTTCCAAATGGTAGAATATCAACCCTCGTCATAGCCAGGGTCAACCCATAAACAGCCATTACAGAAACGTGTCCTGAGTTATCCAGAGTCTGGTTTTAAGCATAAGCTGGACAACTCCCCGTACCTTAACATCTTTTAAGGTATGAACCATTTTATATCCAATATAGAAACTTTGGCACTTATTTAATTGGAACCAGATTCAAATCATGCAGCTGTCTCCAGTGCATATCAACTTAATGGAGAGAGGCTAATCAGCATTACTCAACTTAGGAATCCATCCAATTATGAGCAACCTGAAAGAGAAACAAGTTTCTCAAAACCATTACTATTATCTGAATACCAATCACAAGAATCTACATCTTCGATCTCTTTGAAGAATCCCGATACTTGTGACACCTGGTTCTCTACTTTATTCTTATACCCACAACTTCTCAAAACTTAGACCTTGTATTTCTACGAAACACTTGTCTAAAAACTAGAGAAGTTATAAGTAAACAGAACATAGTATGAGGACCTACCCCTTTGTCCTGATGGACACTGGACAACATACAATACTCTGTATAAGTCCGCTGAGTTAAGCAACTCATAACCTGCGCGTCGTATGTTGAAAACTGTACCTTGGCGATTTCCTCAAATATCACCAATTACAACGAATTCCGATATAATGAGGATGATCACCTAATTCCCAATAACCTACTCCCACTCATCATCTGTAAAACCATACAGATATGAGAATGAAACCTGGTAAATACATACTCTTGGAGTAAGTATCTAATCGGGAAAACAGTTTTTCCTTTAACAATGCACTGAAACATGAAAATGTTTCGTAGGGGTACCTTGGTATTCCTAGCAATGCCTCTTCCATAATCCAATTCATGACTTTAACCGTATATTTCTTTGCCATCTCTCCAAATCCATTTATTTGTCTTTAGTCGTTACCTTCTGCACACCATCGTTAGGCTAAATGGTTTTCTTCCTTCCCTACCGTTCGGCACCAGCCTATGGTTTGGAAGAAGACTATCCAGTAAGCATAATAGGTGTACCCTCCTAAACCAAGGAGTACTCGCATCTTGAGAGAAGGTCATGATAAAAGACAACTGAATAATACCTTATTCTTTTAAAGGTGAAATAGGAGTGGCGATGAAGTACGCGGTTTGGTCGTGAATGATATCAGTCGCAATTTACTTTGCCCTCTTTCTAATCCCTTTATTTTGTCTTTACATATTACCTTCTGTACACCCTACTTAGGCTAACTGGTTTTCTTCATTCCCTACCTTTCGGCACCTGCCTATGGTTTGGAATAAGACTATCCAATAAGCATAATAGGTGTACTCTCCTAAACCAAGGAGCCCTCGTAACCTGAGAGAAGGTGATAATAAAAGACAACTGAATAAACCAATTCTATTTCTCCTGAACCTGGATCCATCCTCGAAGAAGTCCCTTCGAGTTCGTATATAACCATACGATGGATCTATCCAATGGAAGTGGATGTCCGTAGTAATACGGGTGTTCTGAGAAATTCAAAGGGTAAAAGAAGGAGTGACAATGACTTATGCAACTCAGACAATCCAAAGCCAGTATTTTAAGAAGGTTCGGTCAACATGGTCACTGAGTCATAGTCTAGGATCGGTCAAAGGTCGCTGCCAAAGAGAGAGAGAAAAGAAACACTCTGCGTGCACTCTAACCTAGATCAGAATGGTTATCACTTTATCTAATCCGGAAACCTCCTACTGTCCTGTCAAATTCTCCTCCAAACCGGAAAGAAGAATCAATCGGGATCACCCGAAGAGTAAACCAACTCATCAGTGGGAATCGGGATCCAACTCTCATCGCATGATAACGTGATGGAATGCATCCACGTTACTCATACTCCAGAAGGTATGCGCATACTTGGCAAGTTTCAGTTTCTTTAGAAACTCCCGATATGATTTTTGCCCTATGCTCTTATAACCTTGGCGTTAGGTCAAAATGTCATAAGTCACATGACAAGTTCTACCCGTCACTATCTTGTTAATTTGAACCCACCCGCACATGCCCTTGGCGTTAGGTCAATATGGCAGAACGGCTGTCCCAAACCAACTCATCTATCTATGCAACAAATGAATACCCAGCAGCTACCAAACACTATGCCTTGGCGTTAGGTCAAAATACATAGCTTGAATACTACTGAATACCCAAAAGAAGCGACGGAGGGCTACGGCTGATTTTTGGCGAAAAACCTTTAACGTAACAAACTTGATATCGCTGAAGGAACCTGATAGCTTTTTTAAAATATAGTGGCGAAAACCTTTTGCTAAAGAGGTCACTCCCGGTGAAGGGATCTCGGCTCTTTCCTCGTGGAATGAGGTGCAGGATATTCCACTGAATACCGCTATGCAAAGCAACTTGTAATCGACTATACTGAAGTTATTACCCTGACGCAAACTTCTGCCCAAGGGGTCAGTCCCGGTGAAGGGATATCGGCCCTTGCCCCGTCGAATGAGGTGCAGGATATTCCAACCGAATATCACTATGCAAAACAAAAGGAAACGTCTTTGTAATAACACTTTTTAAATTTGTTCCAACAACTGCAAACAAGTTTGTTTTCCTTTGAATTGATCAGAATCAACGCAGTCCCATCAATCAATCACACCAGAAAAGAACGAAAATAAAATGTACGTATATGCCATCCGCATTCGTCACTGGGTCCCGTCATCACCCGTTAGGTTACTTAACTAACGACAGAGCGGGGAATGAACTAGCGCGGGTGTAAAACATATACAACATCTAATAGTATATATACCAATATACAATAATCGCTCCAGGCGTGATAATATGAAACATTACAGAAAAGTAATAAGCATCACAGAACAATACAGATAATCTGGGATCCCCGGGTTTCACAGAGCCGCTGCTGAAACCCGACATTCCCCAGTCGTGTAGATAGCCTGTGCAATGAAACCTAGACCCCTACGGGTGCGGCAAGTTACCCGCCAAAACCTGAAGCGAGGCAGCCCCCTACAGCAAAGTGAATGGACCACCCAACACTTCATGGAATCCGGTAATCTTGGGCACCCCTCCTTGGGTCAACCTGTACCCCTTACGAGTGCGGCGAATAGTCTGCCAATTCTAGAGTGAGGCCCCTCTGCCTCTCAAAGCCATGAGATGCGGACCCGTTGCCCCCCAGAACCCGGCTATCCGTGCACTCCGTCGCGGGGTAAAACCTACTACAGTAATGAAAAATAGCACAACAGGTACATCGACCGCAACCTGCTCGTACCCCAAAAGAATATTATACAACAGGCAGTGACGGCAGTCCACATGTTGGACGCTCACCCCGCAATATCAAATGTACAAATAAATCCAAACTGCACTACCATTGCACACTGCTATCCACCACGACAAAACCGCAACATCACAGCACAACACAGAACATCAACGCGAATGTCACGTTCGCAAATCCGTCTAAAAGAACTATAGCAATCAGACGCGGTTTACCGATCAAATGACATTTCCGGTCGGAGATATAATGTAAGCACTGTAAACTAACATGTTTAAATTTCGATCGACAAAATATCACGAAGTGGGCCCCACGAACATCTGTTGAACAGTAACAAAATCTGGGCCCAAAAGATATATACCAAAAACCCCAAATTCCAACAGAGAAGACACTGTGCAAATTTGGATCAATGATTCAACAGAATGGCCGCGGATGCGCGGCCAAACCATGGGTTTGGCCGCGATTCCGCGGCAGTTTGTTGGAATCACGTGCTCAAATTTGGTCGGTGTGCTTCTAAAACCCTGCACAACTTTCTGTGATATGTAGAATAATTTTTGGACATCATTTAAAATCTAGAGAAACTGTGAACTTGTAAAATGCGGTTTTGATTTCCGGTTCGATCGATATTTTAAACACGTTAGCACAAGTTAGTAAAGCAAAATGATGAGGCTCTGATACTACTGTAAGTCTACGGTAGCGCCCCGGCCGTCTACAGACGCCAAATGCGGAACAAAAACTTTTTAACTTGCGCTATCGTATACTAAAAACCGGATATGCCATTATTGCTAAACTAACAAACTGTAAAAAGTGTAGAAAGGTTATACCGAACGATCCGAGTCCTTCGTTCTTTAACCATCATCCCACGCTCCCTTGCGGCTGCTCCGATCTCGTCGATCTCCAATCTTCTCGTCCAGGTGGCACCACGTCAATGATTCTTTAAACGGGCTCCCGCCTCTGACTCGAGGCAACTCGGTCGTCAAGTTTGCTAAAAGAGACGACCAAGAATGATGTAGAATATGAATAGATTACTTTGTCTCACTTCGTCCAAAACAGTGGACGATCGGTTAATGAAGTTGCCACTCGAAATGAAATGGAATAAGAAATGAACTATGTAATTTCCATACACTCAAAACCATAGTCTTTTCTCTCAAAAATGAAATCAATCTCTCTCACATTCTCACAAGGGGCCGGCCACTTTTAAACCAAGAGGGAGGTGAGGGTAGGAGCAATGAGAGGGTAACCTTAAGCAAAAGATCAAGAGCAAATATCCTTAAGTAAACAAGAAACATTAAAGCTTAAAGCATGAGTCATTATAACACATCATCAAGACTTTAATGCACCAATTAATGTCAAGATGACTCATTAGCCACCTCACCACTTCGAGAACCTTCTAGAAGCATCCACACGCATCTCAAGAAAAGACAAATCCGTCTTTAACCGAATATTAAAAGACGGCTGATAGAAAACTGGAAACTGGCAACTTCCAAAAGTAATCCTGAAACGACTTTCAGGATAACCCCATAACTGTATAAATATACCCGCATTTGTATTACGACCTAATACAAATGCAACTGAGACAAAGATATTATATCTACTCAATACAATACTCGAATCCGGCTTAAACCAAAGCCGACCAGTATCGTCTATCTGAAAACCGACACGTGCGCAAACGCACGTGCATTCTCGGAACCCTGCCATAAAACCATACGGCCTCTACAACGTTTCGCCCGAACTTGGGAAACTGTCTGTGGGGGACTCTAATGACTCGTCAGTACCCTGGCAGTGGGTTTAACCACAAACCGTCAGCGGCACTAGCTAAGCGTAACGGCTGCACATGGACAGACCTCAAGGAAGGCCGATGAGCGAACTCACCCGGAAACCCTACTGAGCCTAACAGTGACAATGTATATACAGTCTGGTCCGTTCGTCAATGAGTATCGCATATCTGCCTAGGGGGCTAGTAACGTCAGACCCCCAATAGCAGTATAAGTTATGTCGGAGTGTAGCCCAATAACACCCTGAGATACTACTGGAGTACCTACCAGTAAATCTCCTGCCACGGCCATGGGCTATATGTAATGGCTTTCCTAGACACAGCCCGATCTCACCCCCAATACCGGGAGAGACGAATCCCCTGCCGATCCGCTCACGTGCCTCCATATGGCTCAGGACTGTACCCAAAAACTACCTGTTTGCACGACTCTTTTGAGCCGTGGTAGGGTAGAAATCAAAGCACAGTGGGAACTCACACGAGACAAATGACGACCTCAGGTCGATGAACTAACCTGTACACATGTCACCAGGGAACTGCTATCTGATGATATGTATAATACCAACTAGCAGATTCCCGGCGAGTCCTGTCCGGTGTACTCATAACCTAATGAGCACCTGTATACATCTTAGGTGATCCAACTGACACCAGTGGCTTGTGAGACCGGCCACTGCCCCTCGTCGGGGTCTCGACTGTATACACTAGTCTACTCCGGAGTATCGATGCCCTGTCTCGAAACTCCCACGACTAGGGACCACAATTAAGGATATGCGTATAAATTACCCAACTCTCACGTATATGATCGCCATCATACAGTTGGTAGTAAAGCAAGATCCTAAAGGCTCTATCAAAGTGTAACATGTAATCAGTCACCTGAATATGTACACGACTGATAAAGGCAAACCAGATAGCATACTATCATCTCGAGTAAGATTGTCCTACTGGTATAGGTCCTCCGCAATCATTGCAATCACGTAGCTGCGATCCAATAATTGACTATGAGGACACTATCTCCAACAATTTTGACGTGTCGAGAGGGACACAGATGGTTTATATCCTCATATTTTCCATGCATATGCTTTATGATATTTACATGCATGATGCTTATTATCATTGGGTAACGAGTGGATGGGGTCCACGTACATGCAGTTTGATTGCATTGATCATACCTCATATTTATGATATGCTATTACCTGAGGCACTGGTACGAGAACTTGGCACTACACTCATGTATAGAGATTACATTGCCACCTTAGCATGCTTCAGATTTATTCATATTGAGTTTTATATATATCTGATCGTATTGACCTAGGATGGGTCATACATTCGATCTCTGCTTGTAGATATTTTCTGTTCATGAGTTGGCAACTCACCCCCGTTGTGCCACAATTCTTGCAGGTTTTTGCCGTACAGATTCCATAGCGGCTTTTCTGGCACACTGCTTCCATATGGGTGACTTGCTTGGGTAGGTGGGTTCTTTGTATCAGGACCACCATTGTTGGTGTATTATTCATTGTATCTAGAAATTCCATCAACCAAAAAAGTTGTATATTGCTCAGACTTAGAAAAACAGTGATGTATTATTTCGACCTTAGAGTCACGCTTGTAGTATTACGGTTTTCAGGCTGTTTTGAGTTTCTTTTTTGAGTTTGATCATCGCCTTTCGGCGTTGTATATTATATTGCTTGTGTGGTTGTGACCGTCGATTGACGAAGAGCTAGCTCCGGCTTGGGGATGCCTTTTATCACTGCATATATATTATTCCTGTTGTACCCCGTTCGTGGCCAGTTTTTACAAAGGAAACTCGGCCGAAATTTTCCGAAAGGACTACACATTTCAAAACTGCATATTCGGCTTAGTTAATTAAAAGCTTTGATTTCAAAACATGTTTCTTTATTTATTAAAAACCAGTTTTCTTTATTTACTCCTTAAAATGGTTTTTGATTTCTGGGCTTTTGGCTTACTTGGGTCAGAGGGAGTCCTATAGACTTCATTCTGTTCAAGGGCCAGTCACGTGCTCTTTCGGGTCATGACAAAGTTGGTATCAGAGCGCTAGGTTAACCTTGGTTCGAGTCTAAGTTTGACTATGTGGAGCCTAGGGCGTTTATATATATACGGAACTTAGGCTTGACCTTACGGAACTTAGGCTTATTCGAGGGGGTATTATACCCGAACTTTCATCGCATAGGATGACCCTTGGTTGATAGAGTAGGTAGCTTGAGTAGAGGGACGTACCTTACGTATATTCCGCGGCATACTTACGACACGCCACTCCGCTTAAGAAACCTTAGGATGTACATTTCCTTGCACAGTATTATATTCCTTCCTATGATCTATCCTCATCGATACTGGTTATGTTTTTGCTGCTACGATTGCACGGGCAGAGTGAGCTATGGCTCGAGTTGCATCAGCATGAGCTCGGCGTGGACTAAGACTGACCAGGGCGTGATTCCAGAGACATACGATTGCATAAAGGCCTCGTATTATTGTGCTTTTGCGCCGTGAGCGTTTGACAGATCGTTGTTGCGAGGTTCCTTGGATGTGCCGATCGGTACCGGAGGATCAGGCTATTGCTAGAGGCCTGCCAGATGTGATGACCATTGATATATCGCTTATTCTGAACGATTGAGGCGCTGTTTAGCGTACTGACGAATGAGCTAGCAGTTGGTGCAAATGACGAGATATCACCCAGATGACTAGAGCTACTGCATCTTGAGCATATACTTAGAGATATGATGGTGAGTCGCTAGTCAACCGAGGATGATTAACTAGGACATGTGGTTCTTTCGCTTACCCCGATGCGAGGTCATCAGATAGGTTGATTCCAGTTAGAGGCGACTTCACGCAGATTCGTTGAGAGTCGATTGAGACGATCGAATATCAGGAAGCCATTTTCCAAGTTTAAAGTATTCGGAAAGACATGCAAGTGATTCTATGGACCCTCTAGAAGAATGAAACCCTAACTCGACATAATGACCGTGTGAAAGCCTTTTGAACCTTAGGATTTGCGGCAGTTCCGCGGCGCCATTAGTGAGGCTTGGGTTTGCCCTTCTACGGCTGGACCACCGATGCTGTGGTATGTACTCGATACTATTAAACTGTACCCAAGATGTTGAGCTCTTGGGGGATTATAAGGTTCTGACGAGTCGATCGGATGGTTCGACATCATTCAGATATCATGTGATGGGACACATTGCTTGGGAGACTCCAGATACGAGCATAGCCGTTGGAGCACAGTCCATGCAGCCGCGATGGGACGAGTCCGAATCAGTCGACATTGGAACAAAGTGGAGTAAAGTGTTCGCACGAGATTTCGAGGTGATGACGTTCCACTCCGCTGACATCAGAGATGCGATATGTCTACAGAGACGTTGGGATGCAACCAGCTTCGGAGTAAATGCTGTGCTGAGGACGCAGATGTCCAGAGAGCGAGAAAAGATTATGTCAGAGTACTAGCCTCCGTACAGTTTGGCTTAGACGAGATCAGAATTGACCTTGAGCAGGATTCCTTCCAGTACACTGCTGCAATAAGATTTGCATCAGGAGCAGATGTGTGATGTGCATTCAGAGGACCAGAGGTCGGCGCCAGTGGCGTGCTGCTTTACGAGCGGTCGTGAGGATTGACCGAGAGATGACCAGAGCAGAGCCAGAACGGAATCGTTTCCGTTAGCACACCAGACAGGTCCGATGAGCCGATGGATTGCGAGATTGGTAATCCGCAGGGAAGATAAGGAACCAGAGGCAGAGGACGCCAAACCGTGAGCAAGAGGCAAGTAGATATTTTGCGCTGCTAGCATTGGATGTACTGGCACCTTCTCGACTTTGAAGAAGGATATACCGACGATGGTATTTATGATTTGTGATTTTGTGATTTGGCTATCATGTATCCGTCACCTTGGATATCGGTATTTTGGGCGATCTATTCGCATGATTTATTCTTGATGACTGAGTTTTATGGATTTCATACAGTTGATTGGATGTGGTGCATATGTTACGCACACGATTTGATTTTTGTACTCGGTATAGCTTATATGTGCTTTTAATGCATTGATATGTGTTTTGTGGATGCAGTTGCACACGTTTATGATTTTCTTTACACCTGGGTACACTTGGTGTTGTTGCTTTCGCATTTGGATTGTTGCTGGGTATTTGTGCATGTGATACACCAGTTCTATAGTTCGTGCGTTTGCCCCACCAGTTTTATGTTTCTTGCGTTTATCGCACCAGATTTATATTTCGTGCCTTTGTTGCACCGGATTTATATTTGTGCACTACGGTTGCACCTGATTTCGATTTGATGTCATCCGATATATCGAATTTTGATTCTGATATTGATGTTGATTTCTTGCACTCCATGCATTTGATATTGGACTTGCGCATGTTCGACGCTTGCTATTGGATTTCGTGATTTCACGCATGTTGGGCGCGTGTTTTGAGATACGATTTTGGTGCACACCAGATGCACTAAATCGGGATTCTTCGTGCATGTCAGATGCACTTGATTTGGCTGTCCGGCATACACGTTGCCTATGACAGATGCTTCGCGCACACCCGTTGGACCTAGATGTTGTTTCTGTGCACATGCATTGCACATATATGGATTTTGATTTTCGTGCGCACCAGACGCATAGGGTATTCTTATATACCTTTTCGGATTGATTCATATGGAGCAGTATGTTTTTATGATATTTGCTATGTGTTTTCGTACTGAGCAGAACTAGTCAGAGGACAGTACCTGGATATATTTTTGCATGCATTGATAATTATCGAAGGGATTTCCGAAAAGCGAGCTATAGGCTCAGTATATACCTACGTGTCCGATATGACACGAAACGTTTCAAAAACAAGGAAACCATTCTAAACTGTTTTCAAAACGGCGGAACGTACCTATTAAACAAAAGATATATACATATATAGTTATTTTCTTATGAAAGACGTCCGTCACTGTGCAGTGTTATGCGCATCACACAGCGACTTAAAAAGATTTGGCATGCATTTACTTCAGCTATTCACATGTATAAATTGGATGTCTACATGTATAGTTCTGATTTATATCATATTGGTTTTTATTTTGAACTTGACATTTGTGTCTTTACCATAACTCCGATGATTGAGGGATGCTTGACGGAGTTTTGTTTTTGAGTCATCTGCTCATTTCTCATGCGCATGTATTGCACTATGATGCATTTTATGTATTGATGATTTCGAAGCCCCGACGACTTGGACTTTCATTGGAAATGTTTTAGTATTTGGGGGTTTAAATTTAAATTCGGGGACCAAATTTATTTAAGGGGGGTAGATTGTAACATTTCAAAATAATAAAATATTATTTTTGGGAATTTTTATAAATTAATATTATTTTATTGAATATTTTAAAATTTCGGCATAATTAAATAC
This sequence comes from Agapanthus africanus, assembly GCA_030015575.1. Classification (NCBI taxonomy): domain Eukaryota; kingdom Viridiplantae; phylum Streptophyta; class Magnoliopsida; order Asparagales; family Amaryllidaceae; genus Agapanthus; species Agapanthus africanus. The sequence goes on along the minus strand of CM057347.1, from coordinate 289,848,867 downwards.
CGATGAATGGGAAAAAAAATTTGGAAAAATTTTGGAAAATTCTAAAATGGGGAATTATTGGAATTATGCCATTTTAAAGTTTTTGAGATCATTTATACGCTAATTTAGTGCTAATCGCGATTAAAAATCGCTAATCGGTTTTTAACAATTTTGTTCAAAACATGCACATATCTTTTCTACACTTGTGTTACATTTTTCTTGCCACGGGTTTACTATTCTTGTGAGAAAGGAATTTGGGGAGAAAGAAAGGAAAAGAAAAGAAATTGTATAGAATATGGTAGTAGGTGGTGAGAGAGAGAAAGGGGGTGTGACCTTTGACTTGTGTGAAACCTTCCTCCATTATTCTTCACCATTTCTCTCTCCCTCTCCCTCAACTCCCTGCTGAGCTGATGCTCCCTCTTCTCCCTCCCCTTTTCAATCCCCAAATCACCATGAAAACAACACCAAAACCCTACCCCCATTTCTTTAAATATGTGCACAAGCCCAAGATCTACACATTGGACCATGAAAGGAAGAATTTTGGCCAATAGAGGCAACTCAAGAATTTTCTTGAGTTGCCAAATGAGGTAATTTCTGGATCATTAGCTTAGTTTATGCATTACTTATACCCCATGTTTAGTTTAGAACCGATATTATGTGTTTTGGTGGACTTAAGGAAAACCAAGTTAGGGTTTGAGGAAATTGTGAGTTGTAATGTGAATTTGAGCTCAGTAGAGGCTGCACAAACACCCTAGTGATGGAATTGAGACCCAAACCTGAGATTTGAAACCCGGAATACGGATTTAGAAACCGACATCGGAAAAATTATGAAATCTGCGAAGGTTTTATTGAATCTGCTTTCACCCGAGACACCTAAAAATTAAATTGGTTGGACAGTGATATGTGCAGGCACCCAGGAAGCTACCACCAAGACCCCAGCCCCTACCTCTTTTCCCCGGCTGCCAATTTATTCCCTCTGGCCGCAATTTGCGGCCAGACCTGCACCAATCTGTGTCTTTTTGGTTCTGTAGCTCCTACATGTGTAGATTAGACCCCTGGAATGTTTAGATTTGTCTAATTTGATCTAGGGTAAAATCTGGAGCCTAATTTCTTTGTTGCTGTTTTGGGTTCGTGTTTCCGTATTCCGTATTGTGAATTCTGAGTTTGCGTATGGTGTTTTACCTCGACTACTTGACGTTTATACGACGATATCGAGGGCTGTTGATGGTTTTGGAAGGCGTTGTCCATAGGTTCTAACCTATAGATCATAGCGTATCGTTTTGGTTTTCGTATGCCATTTTAGTTTTGAATTGGTTTTGATATGCATTTGCGATATGTTAATGTGTAGGTACCCCATGAAGACTTCGGGACGACAAGCAAGCGCGTGGCGACGTCGAAAAACGAGAAGCGAGGTGAGTAGATTATATCTACGCGGGAAGTCGGGTGGATGGCGTATAGCACCCCCGCAGTCCGATATTAGTATAGTACAAATATACTAGTTTGTTAGCTTATTGTGTGTCGTGGACATGTGAGTTTATGTGTACTATGGTTTAGATTATGGTTAGAAGTGAAATAGTGAAATTCCTAGTCGCGAACCCTAGAATAAGTTTACACCCACACACGCACACTCATACTTATTGCTATACTTATATCGCGATGATGAGGATTGTGGTGGATATTTGGAGATGAGTCGATGGTATTGGCACGATTCCGTGAGATCGACGATATGATGCGATTCGTATTTAGGATACGATACGAGGTTTTAGCGGGCCTTGGACGTGTACTCTACACACGCGCTTATATTGGTTTAGGTGGTATCGATTGTACTAGACTTAGATCAGTACCCCAGACCATGAGAGATGATGACAAGGATACCAGATAATGGATAAGCTGACTGTGATATTGACCTGTACCCAGATTTAGGATGTCGTACGACGGATTTACGTACGAGCTATATATTGATGATAGATCCGCACTCATGACTCGAGGATATTATATCGTATGTGATACTATTGAGGCGGGATCATCGACTATTATATTTATATACATATATCGACTCAGATATAGGTGGTATCATACCCCTCCTGTTTAGCTTCTTAGTTGGGTCTGTAGATTACTTAGTAGACATTAGAATAGACCCGAGTCATACATATTTCAAAACTAACGTATCGGGGATATTTTAAAGATAGACAAAAGGGACTCTACGGATATTTTCAAACGTCGCATCTGTTCTTAAAACACCGTAGCCCTTATTTTACCAAAAACCCCGATTCATCTTATTTCAAATGGCAAAGCTGCATGATATATTTATTGAGGTAGATTCTTCACTATTGCGTTGATTATTCGATTCCGCATATTCATGTTATTTGCATTCCATTGCTTGTATTTATTGACATATTACAACCATGTTGTTAGGACACCAGCACCATTATCGATGATGCATATGTTCCACGTACATTTGCTTTCCGGCTCACACACTTCATAATCGATAGTTGCCATGTCACTACATTGTAGTACTGTTGCATGACATACTGATATGCTTGCATTTCTTTTACATGTCGCATACATCATGCTTTCTGATTATACGCATTGAGATATGTTGTTTCCATGATATTTCCGGATTTGGGAACCGTGGGTATTTCAAAAGAGAATATGTAATTGTTTAAAAACCCGGTTACCCTTGATATGATATTTCAGTGTGACACTATGTGTTTTCTCGGTGCTGAGAGCGACATGTGAGACCCGATTCGAGGAGTGGACGAGGCCGATTGCGGGTACATGGTGGACCCGGTATGGTTCCCCGGGGCAAGAAATGTTTTGCGTGGAGTAGACGATGAGCCTGGCAGGGTGGCTAGTACGTACCGGTGATTGGTTGGACCTGGCGGTTATCCGGAGGATACCGACCAGAGTCGATAGATGGATACGGGCGTACTGCTGTGGCCGAGGGCTGATTCCGCACACGGAGCACGTGGGCTGATCCGGACTGACAGAGCCCGATATGTGAGGATTTACGTGCCGATGCTGGGCACAGCTTTCATGATGTTTTCGAGTGTCGATGTTGGGCAGTCCGGTTCCATGATTTTGACGTGTCGCGAGGGACACAGATGGTTTATATCCTCATATTTTCCATGCAGATGCTTTATGATATTTACATGCATGATGCTTATTGTCATTGGGTGACGAGTGGATGGGGTCCACGTACATGCAGTTTGATTACATTGATCATACCTCATATTTATGATATGCTATTACCTGAGGAACTGGCACGAGCACTTGGCACTACACTCATGTATAGAGATTACATTGCCACCTTAGCATGCTTCATACTTATTCATATTGTGGTTTATATATATCTGATCGTATTGACCTAGGATGGGTCATACATTCGATCTCTTCTTGTAGATATTTTCTATTCACGAGTTGGCAACTCACCCCCGTTGTGCGACAGTTCTTGCAGGTATTTGCCATACAGATTCCATAGCGGCTTTTCTGGCACAGTGCTTTCATATGGGTGACTTGCTTGGGTGGGTGGGTTCTTTGTATCAGAACCACCATTATTAGTGTATTATTCATTGTATCTGGAAATTCCATCAACCAAAAAACTTGTATATTGTTCAGACTTAGAAAAACAGTGATGTATTATTTTGACCTTATGTCGCGCTTGTAGTATAACGGTTTTCAGGCTGTTTTGAGTTTCTTTTTGAGTTTGATCCTCGCCTTTCGGCGTTGTATATTATATTGCTTGCGTGGTTGTAACCGTTGATTGACGAAGAGCTAGCTCCCGCTTGGGGATGCCTTTTATCACTGCATATATATTATTCCTGTTATACCCCATTCGGGGCCAGTTTTTACAAAGGAAACTCTGCCGAAATTTTCAGAAAGGACTACACAATTCAAAAATGCATATTCGGCTTAGTTATTTAAAAGCTATGATTTCAAAACATGTTTCTTTATTTATTAAAAACCAGTTTCCTTTATTTACTCCTTAAAATTTGTTTTAGATTTCTGAGCTTTTGGCTTACTTAGGTCAGAGGGAGTCCTATAGACTTCATATGGTTCAAGGGCCAGTCACGTGCTCTTTCGGGTCGTGGCACATTGCAATCACGTGCCTGTGATCCAATAATTGACTCTGAGGGCACTATCTCCAACAATCTCCCACTTGCACTCAAGGCTTATTATTGTGATGTCGCATACTCACAGCCCGTGTGATACCGAACACCCAACTCCTCTACTAATCAGTCTCACAAAGCCTGTTTGCAAAACTATTGCGTTCGAGCAATAGCCTCAGTGAGTGGATCCTCTCTAATGTATCTTTCTATGTCTCTCTTTATCTCAAGTTCGCGGAGAAAGCCATCTCCCGAAATGAGTAATACCTGTCTCAGAATATGTCTGGATATCTGATGGGACCTAGCTCATAAATGAACTCCAAATCCAAACTTTTTAGACTTTATCGTCAACTGAACTTAATCAGTATCCTGCGCCATGCCTCCCTCAGTATCCCCTTGGACCACCTGTCCAAAATACTGCCCCTCGTCAGAGGGAAAAACTTTAACTCTGACTGTCACTCTGTCATCCAGGTCATCTTGGAAGCCTAGAATGATAATTGTCTCCAGAAGGAGGATGTCGTTATCATTTCCCCAGAACATCAACTTATGTTCTAAAACTGCTTCCGAATGCTTCTCCAGGATTGGATCAATATCAACTTGTTGCATCTAGTACAAAAACATCTGGTGTGATACTTGACATCTCATGATTGACTCAATTGCCTAAGCAAGTGATCTGCCAATCATGCACATCCCTCTCCCCTTTAGTCTGTAAGACACCTTTAGAGAGAGTGAATCCATCACCTGCAGGTACACCACCGTGCCAGGAGTCGTCCATTCTAAAACACCTTTAGAATGCTGTCTAAGTACCCAGATTGGGAAACTACCCAAATCTAGATCTAAAACCAAAGATCTAGTAACTAGAAGGTCTGATATAATATCCAAGTCCTATGTGGAGAAAACACTGTGTGACAACCAAAGTATAACCGATCATAGTATAGGAATTTCACCTCCTACTCTGTGTATGTCATCAAAATACCAGGACATCACACCCTAATACCTCCTTTACAGATCCATCCCCTATTCTGATGAAGTCAAACCTATGACTGTCACATCAGAAATAGATGATCTATCTCCGCTATATCTTCTTTACTCCATAAATTGACATAAGCTACTTGTCCACTATGCTTCCGCTGCTCCCACTGACTACGACAACCCTCTGGTAGAGTTAGATACACGTGCACTTCTAAAGATTGTTTAGAACGACGCTATACTCATCCTCTTGCCGGGTCTCACAGTCTGGAACAACAACAATGGCAAGTCTGGGTAAACAAGAACCTCCCTGTCACCGTCCTTGAGGCTACCGGAATACCTCTCGGGTGCCTGAGGTTACCCACCATATCTGCGAAGTGGCCAATGGAATGTCAAACCAGATTGAATCTTTAGGTTCTTATTAAATTTTCAGTAATCGTTTGCGGTTCTGGAATCACTTCCAGTTCTACCATATTCCCACTACTGTTTTCTGAAAAAAATACATTTTTATCAAAACTGTGGCGAGTCAAGAACAATATCACTATTGATCTTCCAGATGGTAGAAAGTCAACCCTCGTCACAGCCCGGGTCAACCCACAAACTGCCATTACGGAAACGTGCCTTGAGTTATCCAGAGTCTGGTTTTAATCATATGCCGGACAACTCCCCGTACCTTAACCTCGTTAAGATATGAACCTTCTATATCCAATATAGAAACAGAGGCACTGATTTAATTGGAACCAGATTCAAATCATGCAGCTGTCTCCACTGCATGTCAACTAAATGGAAGGAGGCCTATCAGCGTTACATAACTTAGGAATGCATCCAGATATGAGTAACCTGAAAGAGAAACATGTTTCTCAAAACCATTACTATCAACTGAATACCATACATAAGTATCTACATCTTCGATCACCTTGAAGAATACTTATACTTGCAACACCTGGTTCTCTACTTTACTCATATACCTATAACTTCTCAAAACTTGGACCTTGTGTTTCTACAAAACACATGTCTAAGAACTAGAGAAGTCATAAGTAAACAGAATATAGTACGAGTACCAACCCCTATGTCCTGATGGACACTGGACAACATACAATACTCTGTATAAGTCCCTTGAGTCTAATAACTCAATCCCTGTGTGTCGTAGGTTGAAAACTGTACTTATGGTTAAGAAGAATTACACCGATGTTTAATACTCCTTACCTAACCATCCACTGATATAGGTAAATGTCATGGACATACTTTCAAAAAGTTATATCTCACTCTATAAAAAATAGACGTACAGATATATCAATTTGAAATTGGTGCATAGCAACGGATATTCAAAACCAAATATTTGCCGTCCGGCAAACAACCCAGTCGATTTCCTCAAATATCACCAATTACAACGAATTCCGATATAATGAGGATGATCACCTAATTCACAATAACTTACTCCTACTCATCATCTGTAAAACCATACAGATGTGAGAATCATACCTGGTAAATACATACCCTGGAGCAAGTTCTAATTGGGAAATCAGTTTTCTATTAACAGTACACAGTGAAACTGAAACATTGAAATGTTTCGTAGGGGTATCCGAGTATTCGTAGTAATACCTCTTCCATTATCCAGATTCATGACTATAACCGTATATTTCTTTGCCATCTCTCCAAATCCCTTTATATGTCTTTAGTCATTACCTTCTGAACACCCCTTTAGGCTAAATGGTTTTCTTCCTTCCCTACCGTTCGGCACCAGCCTATGGTTTGGAAGAAGACTATCCAATAAGCATAATGGGTGTACTGTCCTAATCCTAGGAGCACTCGCAACGCGAGAGAAGGTAAAGATAAAAGACAACTGAATAAAGCCTTATTTTTTATTTCTCCTGAACCAGAATCCATCCCCGAACTTGAACAAGTTCCTTTCAAGTTCGTATATAACCATACGATGGAGTATCCAATAACTGTGGATCATCATAGTGATACAGAGTGTTCTGGAGAAATACAAAGGTGAAGTAGGAGTGGTAATGAAATACTTTGTTTTGGTCGTGAATAGCAGTCACGGTTTACTTTGCCCTCTTACTAATCCCTTTATTTGTCTTTACTTAATACTTTCTGTTCACCGTTTAGGCTAAATGGTTTTCTTCATTCCCTACCTTTCGGCACCTGCCTATGGTTTGGAAGAAGACTATCTAATTAGCATAATATGTGTACCGTCCTAATCTAAGGAGCACTCGCAACCTGAGAGAAGGTAAAAGGAAAAGACAACTGAATAGTTCTATTTGTTTTCTCCAGAACCAGAAACCATCCTCGAATAAATTCCTTCGAGTTCGTATATAACCATACGATGGTTTTATCCAATGGAAGTGGACATTCGTAGTAATACGGAGTGTCCTGGAGAAAAGGGTAAAAGTAGGAGTGGCAATGAGGTATGCAACTCTGATAATCCAAAAGTCAGTGTTTAAGAATGTTCGGTTAATCTTGGTTACCGAGTCATAGTCAAGGGTCGGGCCATGGTCGCTGCCAAAGAGCGAGAGAAAAGAAACACTTTGCTTGCACTCTAACCTAGATCAGAATGGTTACCACTTTATCTAATCAGGAAACCCCCACTGTATCCTCAAATTCTCCTCCAAACCTGAAAAAAGAATTAGTCGCGATCACTCGAGGAGTAAACCAACTCATCAGTGGGAATCGGGATCCAACTATCATCGCATGATAACATGACGGAATCCACTCACGTTATCACACTCCAGAAGGTATGCGCATGCCTGGCAAGTTTCAGTTTCTTTAGAAACTACCGATGTGATTTTTACCCCATGCTCTTATGACCTTGACGTAGGCCAACATATCATAAGTCACATGTCAAGTTCTATCCGTCATTATCCAGGTTAATTTTAACCCACCCGTACATACTCTTGACGTAGGCCAAAATAGCAGTACGACTGTCCCAAACTAACGCATCTATCTATACAACAAAAAAGTAACAAATAGCTACCATACTCTATGCCTTGACGTAAGCCAACATAGATAGAATGAATACTAGGTGCTACCTTTCTGAAATGACGGAGGGCTACGAATGGTTTTTGGCGAAAAACCTTTAACGTAATGAACTTGATATCATTGAAGGAACCGGATAGCTTTTCATAAAAATATAGTGGTGAAAACCTTTGCTAAAGAGGTCACTCCCGGTGAAGGGATCTCGGCTCTTTCCCTGTAGAATGAGGTGCAGGATATTCCAACTGAATACCACGATGCAAAACAAAAGTAATCGACTATAGTGAAGTTATTGCCCTGACGCAAACTTCTATCCAAGGGGTCACTCCCGGTGAAGGGATCTCGGCCCTTGCCTCGTCGACTGAGGTGATGGATATTCATAACCGAATACCACAGTGCAAAAAAAAAAGAGAACGTCCTTGCAATAACAGCTTTTTGAAAATTATTCCAACATCAGAATAGGTTTGTTTAGCTTGCATTGATCCGAATCAACGCAGTCCCATCAATTGATCACACCAAAAAAGAACGAAAATAATGATGTACGTATATGCCATCCGCATTCGCCACTGCGTCTCATCATCACCCGTTAGGTTACTTAACTAACGACAGAGCGGGGACTGGACTAGCGCGGATGCAAAACATATACAACTTCTACTAGTATATATATCAATATATAATAATCGCTCAAGGCGTGAAAAAAATGCAACATCACAGAAATGTAATAAGCATCACAGAACAATACAGATAATCTGGGATCCCCGGGTTTCATAGAGCCGCTACTGAAACCCGACGTTCCCCTGGTCGTGTGGATAGCCTGCGCAATGAAATCCTTGACCCCTACGGGCGCGGCAAGTTACCCGCCAAAACCTGAAGCGAGGCAGCCCCTTTCAACAACGTGAATGGACCACCCAGCACATCACGGAATCCGGTAACTTGAGCACCCCACCTTTGGTTAACCTGTACCCCCTACGAGTGCGACGAATAGCCCGCCAATTCTAGAGTAAAGCCCCTCCGTCTAAAAGCCATGAGATTCGGGCCCGTTGCCCTCTAGAACCCGGCTATCCGTGCACCCCACCGTGGGGTAATCCTAGTACAGAAAGTAAAATATACAACGGGTGCATCGACCTCAGCCCGGTCGTACCCCAAAAGAATAATATACAAACAGGCAGTGATGGCAGTCCACATGTCGGACGCTCGCCCCGCAATATCAAATGTACATATACAACCAAACTGTACTACCATTGCATCCATACTATCCACCACGATAAATCCGAAACATCACAGCACAACACAGAACATCAACGTGAATGTCACGTTCGCAAATCCATCTAAAAGGGCTATAGCGGTTAGACAGGATTTACCGATCAAGTGACATTCACGGTCGTAGATATAATGTAAATACTGTAAACTAACATGTTTAAAATTTTCGATCGACTAAATATTCCCGAAGTGGGCCCCAAGCACAACTGTAGAACTCAAAATAATCTGGGCCCAAAAAGAGTATACCAAAAATCCCAATTTCAAATCAGAAAGCTACTGTGAAAATTTCCTACGGCGTTGACATTTTCCTGCCGCGGAACGGCGGCCAGAACAGGGGTGTGGCCGCGGTTCCGCGGTCCTACTGTAGCATCACCGTATCGAATTTTCACAGAATGATTAAAACTGCCTGCAGGAATTTCTGCAAGACTCAAATTAATTTTTCGAGCACAAAAAATTTCGACAAAAAACTAGACTTGAAAATAGGGTTTTTAGAAAATCCGATCGATCGAACTTGTAAACACGTTAGAGCAAGTTAGACTAGGTTAATGGCATGGGTCTGATACCAATGTAAGTGCACGGAAGCGCCCCGGCCGTCTGAACGAGGCCAAAATTAGGAAACAAAATCTTTTCTTTACTTGGAAACCGGCGCTACCGCGGACTATAAACCCGGATCGGGCCATTAACCTACTACTAGCTAACTAGAGAAACGGGGTAGAGAGCTATACCGAGCGATCCGTGTCCTTCGGTCTTCGGCCTCCATCCCGATGTCCTCGCGGAATCTCCAGTCTTCATCTCCTCGTCGGAAAGGGCACCACATCGCCGGGTCTTTTTATAGGCTCCAACCTCTGGACCGAGGCAACTCGGGTACGAAGTTGGCGAGCCGACGTGTCTAATAATGCTGTAGGCTAAGTGTAGAACTCTATGTCTCATGGGGTTATAAGAAGTTGCCATTTGGAAGTGGGGATGGAGTAATAAGCTTTGGAGATGAACAAAAGGATTTTGTGCAGACAAATGAGATCAATTTCCCACCCTCAAAAATTTGGACAGCCCCCTTCATGTGTGGCCGGCCCATGCATCAAGAATGAGAAGAGGGAGGGAGCAAATAATGCATGAAAAAGAAAGGGTGATGATGATGAAATATGTCACACCAAAAAGTCCAACTTCAAAACCCATCACTCAACCCATCATAGCAAGCAATGATGAAAAAAAAGAAGTCAATGGAAGCTAGAACCATCATGAACCTATCATCACAAAAACAACCGTCCATATTGCTAATTTGTACATTTCCAAATAAGCCCCTCCACACCAATTTTCAGCCAAAGAAAGATAGAAAGGAAAATGGCCGAAACGGAATGCAAACTGGCAACTTCAAAAAGTGATCCGGTAATAAATTAAAGGAAAACTCCACGACTGTATATACATACCCGCATTTGTATTCCGACCGAATACAAATGCAATGAGACAAAATCAACACTGTACAATACTAGGATCCGGCTTAAACCAAAGCCCACTAGTATTATCCGTCCGATCATGATCCGTGCAATACCGCACGTATATGATCAAACCCTACCATATATCCATACGGCCTCTACAACGTTTCGCCCGAAACTTGAGAAACTATCTATGGTGGACTCTAAAGACTCGTCAATACTTTGGCTGTGGATTTAACCACTAGCACGTCAGAGGTATTAGCCATACGTAATGGGCTACCAGGTATTGACCAAAAGAGACGTCGATGAGCGAACTCATCCTGACACCCTACTGAGCCTGTCAGTGACAATATCCGTACAGTCCGGTCCGTTCGTCTATGAGCATCACATGACGGGCCTAGGGGGTTGGTAAAAGTCAGACCCCCAAAAGCGGTACAAGTCGTGTCAGAGTGTAGCCCAGAACACCCTGAGATACTACTGGAATACCTACCAGTAAATCTTCTGCCTTGGCCAAGGACTTCGAGTAATAGCTCTCCTAGACACAGCGCGACATCACCCCCAATACCAGGAGAGACGAACCCCTGCAGATCCACTCACTGCCTCCATGTGGCTCGCGACTATACCCAACTAAAACCTGTTTGCACGACTCCTTTGAGCCATGGTAGGGTAGTAATCAAAGCACAGTGGGAACTTACACGAGACAAATGACGATCTCAGGTCGATGAACTAACCTATATAAATGTCACCAGGGAACTGCCATCTGACGTCAGGTATAATACCAACTAGCATGTTCCAGGCGAGTCCTATCCGGTGTACTCATAACCCAATGAGCACCTGTATACATCTTGGGTGAACCAACTGCCACCAGTAGCTTGTGAGACCGGCCACCGCCCCTCGTCAGGGTTTTGACTGTATACACTAGTCTACTCCTGAGTATCGATTCCCTATCTCGAAAACTTCCACGACTAAGAACCACTTTAAGGATGTGCTTATAGACCTCAGCTCCCACGTATATGATCGCCATCATACTGCTGGCCGTCAAGCAAGAATCCTAAGGGCTCTACCAACGTGCAATAGTGATCTCTAATGTCACCTAAAGCGGTACACGATGATAAAGATAAACCAGATAGCATACTATCATCTTGAGTAAGACTGTTCTACCGGCATAGGTCCTCCCTCAATCATTGCAATCACGTGCCTTTGATCCAATAATTGACTCTGAGGGAACTATCTCCAACAGATCATAAGAATGAATATAATACTGTGCAAAGAAATGTACATCCAAAGGCTTCTTAAGCGAAGTAGCGTATCGTAAGTATGACTACGTCATTCTACTTAAGTCAATTACTCCATCAACCAAGGTCAACCTGTGCGACGAAAGTTCGGGTCTAATACCCCCTCGACCAAATGTATGTTCCATAAGGTCAAGCCTAGGTTCCGAATATATATAAAAGCCCTAGACTCCGCATAGTCAAACATATAATCAAACCAAGGTTAAACCTAGCACTTTGATACCAATTTTGTCACGACCCGCAATGACACGTGACTGGCACTTGAATCATGTGAAGTCTATAGGACTACACCCAATTCAAGTAAGGCAAAAGCCATGAAATCTAAACCATTTTAAAGTGAACGTGAAGGAAAACTTGTTTTAAAGCGAGTGGTTTTAATAAAATAAGTGGCATTAAACATTTTTAAGCAACATCATAATTTCCTGAAAAATTCGGCTGAGTCTCCTTTGTAAATGTTGGCCCCAAATGGGTACAAACATGAATAATATACATAATGAATAAAGGCATCCCCAAGAGGGAGCTAGCTCTTCGCCAAATGGAGGAAACAACCATGCAATGCAATATAATATACAACGCCGAAGGGCGAGGATCAAAACTCAGTAAGAAAACTAGAGGAAAACCATAATGATACAGCGCGCGACTCTAAGGTCGAAAGAATATACACCGGTCTTCTAAGTCTATCAATAATACAAGTCTGGTTGATTGCATTTACTAGATACAACTGAATGTAAATACAAATACTACGGGGGTTCCTATACAAGTGAACCCACCTACCAAGCAACCACCCGGAAGGAAGCAGTGTGCCAGCAAAGCCGCCAAGGGAACCTGTACGGCAAAACCTGCAAGAAACAGCGGCACAACGGGGGTGAGTTACCAACTCGTGAGTAGAAAACATCACCGAAAAAAATCACATGTATGACTCTCTCCTAGGTCATACAATAATAATATCCTCAAAATAATATATCCTGAAACATCTAAACATAAGTATAATATCAAGTGCTCGTGTTAGTGCCTCAGGTAGCAACATGTCACATATATGATGTAAGAATGTATTAAGAATAAAAGTAAAATACATCTCGTACAAGAAAACTGTTTTCTTGTCTCAGTGAGATTTCTGTATAAAACCGATGTAACATCAATGAAATCAACAGCGAATTTGTGTCAAGTATCGACACAAAACATATATCCCAATATCTCAATATCTCGGGCTTCGGCAATACGGACTGGCCCGTATCATCAAATCACAATATCTCGGGCTCCGCATGATCAGGATCGGCCCATAACTCCGAACGGTATCTTCCGGATATCCGTCGAGTCCCATACAATCACCGGTCGGTAGTGCTCCGCTGTCGGGCTCAACGCCTTCTCAATACGTCCATCTTGCCCTGAGGTACCGCACCGGGTCTACCATGCACCCGCAGAAGGTCCCTCCCCCTACCTTGAATTAGGTGTATGATACTACCCGAGAATCGAGAAAAATCGTGGTGGACATCTCAAATATCATATCACGAGAAAACCGCAAATTTCTATCTTTTGAAATGAAAATGAGTTTATAAATTCTTGCGGTTTCTCCAAATCAAGAAATCTCTTGGAAAATCCGAATCCCAAACTCCAAAGTAAATAACAGTGAAATACCGGCATTAATCCCCATATTATTGCACAACAATGAATATATACACATGCACAATATCTAAGTAAAGAATGCAATAACTAAACTAGCACAGTAATGATATATCGGAACTATCCGCTAGCAAGCGATATCAATGAAATAATATTCTCTAAATTGTACGTGACATGGCAATTAACGATGATGATGTGTGTCAGCCGGCAAATAAGTGTACGTATGCATACACATCATCGGTAATGGTGCTGGTGTCCTGACTACAGGGTTTCATAATAACTAACGAGAACACATTTAAGCATGCAATGCGATGTGAACAGCAAGAATATACGGAAAATGAATAGTAAATGCAACAATAAAGAATATACATTTCTATATACGAGTCATACAGTTTTTGGTGTCTGAAATCGCATGGATCATGGTTTTAGAAAAAATAGGGCTATGGGGTCTTGGAGAAAAGGTGCATCCTTTGAAAAATCCCCAGTATCCCTAGGCCTGTCTTTGAAATACTCATGATTCGTTAGTTTTGAAAATAAGTTTGAATCGAGCCCAATCTAATATCTATCAAATAAACTAAAGGGCGAAGCTAAGAAACTAGTCGAAAAGGTAAGGAAATCCACCTAAGTCCGAGTCGATATATCTAGTAGTCGGTGATCCCGCCTCAATAGCGTCACGTACGATAAAATATATAATATGAAATTCTCGAGTCGATAGTGCGGATCAATCATCATATTTATACTTCGTATGGTAAAATCCATTGTACGGCATCACAAAATCGGGGTACGAATCAACCATCATATTTATCTCATTAGTTAACTGGTATCATTATCATCATATCATGAACTAGGGGTACTGATCTAAAGTCTAGTACATTCCGATACCATCAACATATATATCCGCGTGTGAATAAAACATATCGCCCAACGATCCGTTATAATATCATGTCGTGTCTCATCACACGACCCAAATCACATCACCGATCTTACGACATCATGCCCAATCATATCGACTTATCTCCAAGTATCATATACTATCCTCATCATATGTGTATACGTATATGTGTGTGTGTGTGTGTATAGCAACACATCCACACACACACACACACATATATATATATACACACTAAAACATAACCCGTGTGTGCATGTGTGTGTGTGTGCGCACCTATACTCTAGGGTTCGCGACTAAGAAACTAAACAATGAGCACCATCTTATAATTACACTAAAATTAACCCATGAACACCTAAAGCCTATCTTGATAATCATACGCGTATCACAATATACACACATTTATATATAACGTATTCGTATATTACACTATGAAACTGCGGGGGTGCTAAACGCTATCCACCCGACTTCCCCCGTAGATATATATCTACTCACTTTGATCCTTGCTTTCCGAAGTCGATGTCACCATCCTCTTCTTCATCGTCCGAAGTCCACGTGAGGGTACTTACATATCATATATATCGTATCACATCAAAACGTCCAATTCAAAACCAAAACGACCCGCGAATCACACATAGGTTAAAACCTATGGTCTACTCATGCAAATCATCCAAACAACACCCGATATCGACGTACAAACGTCATGTGACCGATACAAAACCAAGTATCAAAACTTCAAGTCATTAAAACCCACAATACATAAACAACAACTTAGAAAATTGGTCCCAAATTTTAGTTCAGGTGAAATTAGGTTAAACAAACAGTACTAGGCTGTTGTATAAGGGGTATGTGAGCTACAGAACCAACCTAGAGACCAATTTCCTCAACTTGTTCGGCCACATTTCCCCAGAAACCGGTGAGCTCGGTTTCCTTGCTTTGGATTGGGTTCGTTTTCATAGGGTGGTCTCGTAGTGGTCCATCTAGGCTAGTGGTGTTGCTAGTCTTTCCTGTAAAACTCTCGGGTCACTCCAAATTCCCTGTAGGCCACCAATTATGTTAGTGTATATGCCCTAGAGGCGATTACTGTATCATACTAGCTTGTATATTACTTAATGGATGCTTAGGATATTCACAGTTGTATTGACAGTCTTGCTCAAAATTGTAGTATGCTACTTGGTTTGTTTCTACTTCAATATGTGCATGTGTTTCTTTTAGCATATTACTTATACATATTAGTGGAGCCCTTAAGATCTTTGCTTGATTACCAGCGTTGTGATGGCAGTCACACTAGTAGGGGCTGGGTAATCTACAAGCATATCCTTATACAGGTCCCTAGTCGTAGGATTATCGAGACGGGGCATCGATATTCCGGAGTAGACTAGTGTATACGCATCTCATCCCAGCAGGGGAGATGGTCTGACCCACAGCCATTAGTATTTCGTACTGAAGATAGTGTGTAGGTGCTCGTTAGGTTACGAGTACACCCGACAAGACACATTGGGAACTGCTGGTTGGTAATATACCTATCGTCAGATAGCACTACCCAGATGACATGGGTACAGCTTAGTCCATTGACTTGACACTGCTGCTTCGCCTCAAGTGTGTTCCTACTGTTCTTAGAATACTACCTTACTACGGCTCTACTGATTCGTGCAAACAGGTAATAGTTGGGTGCAGTCCCGAAGCACTTGGAGGCTGTGGCGGTTAGATAGGATTCGTCTTTCCCGGTATTGGTGGTTGATATCGCGCTGTGTTCGGAACGCCATTACACATAGTCCTTGGCCAGGGCAAGCGAGATTTACTGGTGGGCACTCCAGTATTTTCTCAGGGTGTATTGGACCGTACTCCGACATGACTTATACCTCTATTAGGGGTCTGACGTTTACCGCCCCCTAAGCCCGATATGCGATACTCTTAGACGGAAAGACCGGACTGTACGTATATTGTCACATACAGACTCAGTAGGAGTTTGGATGAGTTATGCTCATCGGCTTTCTTATCGACAATACCTGGGGACCATTACGTACAGCTAGTACCTCTTGCGGCCTATGGTTAAACCCACTGCCAGCGTAGAGTCGAGTCTTCAGAGTCCCACACAGAGTGTTTCCCTGCATCGGGTAAAAAGTGTAGATATCGTATGGTTTTACGAAAGGGTTCGATCACGTGCATGTACTTGTGCACGCATAATGAGTCGGACGGACAATACTAGTGGACTTTGGTTTAAACCAGATACTAGTATTGTACTGATGGATTGTCGTCTTAGATATTCGTATTTTTTGGAATACGAATACAGGTATGTATGTACGGACGAGGGGAGTTTTCGTAATTTGTATAAAATGTATTTGTAGATGGCATGGCCTAATTGTATTAATCATTTATTTTTAAATAATTAATACATTTTAGGTAATTAAGAAATGATGTGTATTATGCATGAATAAGGACTTAGTGTAGGGTTCCTAGGCACTCTAGTGAGGTCTCACAAGGCATCGAACATGCCAATTTCAAAAAATCTAGGTGCCGAGAGACCCGACTACGGATCGTTTGCTAGAAAACTAGGCGAAAAAGAAAACTAGTTAACAATTAACTAATGGGAAAACAGAAATACAACCTTTGTAGATCCGGTGCTCCACCTCCATAGCTCCGCAACGAAGTCATCTCCGCTGTCCAAAAGGAATCCGGGCTCTAGAGTCGGCTTCGTCGGAGAAAAAGCGAGCTAGGTCGTCGATGTCCATGCCGAAGATGATCTACGTCGAGGCATCGCTAAATCAAGCTCCACCTTCACCAAGCCCTAAAAACTTGTGAAGGAAACACACTCTACTACTTGGCAAGAGGTAGAGGATGAAGAAATAGGAAGTGGGTAGACTTTAGAATTGGATTTCTCACTCTTTATCATCAATCACCATTGATGAAGAAAGCTTTTTCTTCCTTGCTCATGAAGAAGAAGAAGAAAGAAATATATGATAAGTTCATTAAAAATAATAGAAAAACAAATACTTATCATATCATTAACTATAGTCAAGTGTAGAGAATGAATCATGGTTAGTGGGAATGGTTAGGGTTAAGGATGAGATAAGAATGGTTGACTTGATCAAAGCTTCATGAAGCTTCAACTAAACTCCAAAACTAGCAACCATTCTTTTCTCTTCTTTTCCAAAATGAATAAACAAATAAATAAATGAATAAATAAAGGCATTGAAACCCTAGCCATTCTTTTAACCATGGTTTAAATCTTTGCACTTAACCAAGTAAACATGTATCATCAAACATGATACAATCAAGTGCACAAAATCATATCGCATATGTAATGCGCACATCCGAGTGAGAAAATCCATTTAAAGTGAACCAATACTAGTTAATGCAAAGTAATATATCAAATATATAATTATACATTAAATCATTAAATCAACACTTGATTCAATGATCCGATCATGTCGCACACAACCGACGAGTATACAATGTATCGGCTTATCGAATCAACGCTTGAATCGATAACTAGGTTATATCGCATACAACCATTCGATACATTCATCGCGAGAATGGAATACGGTATCACATACACGCATTATTCTCGGTCCCGCACATATCTCATATGCGCTCCTATTTCGTTTCGCTTGAGCCAGGAAACCTCTGTGTAGGACTCTAAAGACTCGTCAATACGCCGGCAGCAGGCGATGATCATATCAAACACCCACAAGCCGCAAGCAGTCTGCTAAACGTAACGGCCACCCGGGTATTGAGCGATCTGAAGATCGACGAGCAAGCCCGCTCACACTCCAGTGAATCCGACCAGTAACACTACCGTACAGTCCGGTCTGATCGTCTGATATGTCGCATATCTCGCCTAAGGGTGGTAAACGTCAGACCCCAATAGCTCGATAAGTCGTGTCGATATGAAGTCTATAACTGTTCGAGAAACTACTGGTAACACCTACCAGTAAATCTCAGCAACCCTGGCCAGGGATTTCCTGTTATAGCCAATCGAACACAGCGCAACATCAACCCCCTATACCGGGAGAGACGAATCCCCTCCTATCGCTCATTGCCTCCATGTGACTCGGGACTGTACACAAAAACCACCGTTTTGCACACCCTCTTGGACGTGGTAAGATGGAAATCAAAGCACAGTGGGAACCACACAAGACTCTATGACGATCTCGGGTCAACAGACTACTCTGTACCAGTGTCACCAGAGAACTGCCATCTGACGTGAGGTATAATACCATCTGGGAGTTCTCGACGAGTCCGTCCAGTGTACCCAGTCTCTACTGAGCACCCGTATATCATCTCTGATGTCAAACACCAATGGATATGGGATCATCCATCGCCCATCTGTATGGGTCGAGAAGGTATACGCTAGTCTACTCTGGTATATCGATGCCCCGTCTCGATACACCCTCGACTAGGGACTTTGAAGGATGTACTTATGGACTACCATGTCCCCACTAGTATGATCCGCATCATAGTCCAGGTAGTCAAGCACACATCCTAAGGGCTTTACCAACATGTAACAGAGAGACAATCAGTATACACGTTAAGGTAAAGATCAACCAGATAGCATATATCATGTCGAGCAAGAAAGTCCTCCCTATATATGTCCCAGCATCCACTACAATATACATCCTATTTATAGTAATGGCCTCTAGGGCATACATATAACTAACAATCTCCCACTTGCACTAGGGCCATCTGATAGCAGTGGTTGTAGTATCTCATACTCAACCATCCCATAAAAATCTCTCTCTGGGAACAGGCCTTTGTGAGTGGATCCGCTGTGTTGTCCTCTGAGTCTACTCTCCTAACCTCGATCACCCTGGAGATCAACTATCTCCATGATCAGGCGATGCTGCCTTAGAATAAGTCTGGATCACTGATGGGACCGGTGTTCCTCGGCATGAGCCACAACTCCATTGTCACACAATGGGAGGAACATAGTTCATCTCATGAACCAATATACACCCAAACAGCCTCTTTGGTAGCATCTTAAGTAGCGATGTATCAAGCCTTTATCGTCTAGTATGCCACGGTATCTAGCTTGGAACTCTTCCAACATACCGTCCCTCCACTGAGGGTAAAGACAATGCCTGCGACTGACATTCCATCGTCCTTTTCACCCTGGATCACTTCCAGTGATTCTCCCCTGGATCGATTGATACCATCTCACTACAACTAGTGAGAATCCTAACCTCTAATTAAATCTATCTCATAGATCCAAAACTCAGGATTTAGGAGGTATCATTTTGATCCTATGTGGAGAATCATTGTGACAGACGGAGATTGATCGAGCGTAGCATAAGAAAACTCTTTTCTTATCAAGAGTATGTCATCCACGTACTCTACGAGGATCACCACCATACTCCCTACTACCTTTTTGTTTATACAAGGTTCATCTACCATTTTGATGATATCAAACTCTTTGACTAATCCATCAAAACAGATGTTCCAACTCCGCGATGCCTGCTTTATCCTATAAAACATCTTGCACACGTTTCCGCTGCTCCCACTGTCTACGAAGCCCTCTGGCTGTGTACTTATAGACGCTCTCTTCCAAATCATCATTTAGAAAAGCAGTCAAGACACCCAACCACCAGATATCGTAGTCATGGTATGTAGCCGTGGTAAGTAGGATCTAGATGGACTTAAGCATAGATCCTTAGAAAAGGTTTCATCATAATCCACGCCTGGTCGATGACGAAAACCTTTAACAAGTCAAGCTTTGAAAGTCTCAACTCTTCCATGTACACCAAGTAATCTTCTCAAGATATACTTGCTCCTGATGGGGATTTAACCCTTCAGATATAGCAACTAAAGTCCATACTTTGTTGGTGTATAAGGATTCCATCTCAGATCACTAAGCATCCAGCCATTCTTACAGAGTCTTACTCCTGATGGCCAGCTCGAAACTAGTTGGGTCATCATCTCATGATGCAGTCCTCGCTCCCACTGTCATAGAGAAACCGAAGTATCTCTCAGGTGGGTGAGGAACCCTACTAGATCGGCGGAGAGGCTGAGGTTCGTTGGAATCTACTGAATCCTTTGGTTCTACCAAATCATCTGCTGTTGTTTGTATAGCTGGAACCTTTCCAGTTGTACATAACAGATCTTGCCTCGAGCTTGTCCGGATTTTGCTTTTCAGACATAGGCTGGACAACCCCAAATCTCAACTAACTTGAGAGATGGGCTCTTCCCTTATCATATCAAATATGAAGTGGTAGGCAACTGATTTGATTTGAACCCTATTCAATAGGTATGCAGCTTCTCAAGTGCATAACTCCCAAAAGGAAATAGGTAACTCAGTAGTACTCATCATAGAGCACACCTTATCATATAGGGTGTTATTGCTCCGCCCCGATATACCATCGTGCTATGGTGTATACGGAGGAGTAATGCCGAGAGAGAATCTCATTCTCCTTTAGAATAGTCCAGGATTTCCGTGCTTAAGTATTCTCCTCCTTGATCTCATCATAGGACATAATACTTATACCCGTATTTTGGTTCTCTACTTCTAACTTATATTCTGTGAATATCTCAAAAGGTTCGGACTTGTGTTTCAACAGGAACATAGGTCTGAAACTCAAAAGATCATCAGAGAATGTAATGAAGTATAAAGAACCAGTCCTGGCATGTGTAGACAGGAGACCTTACATACATCATCATGTATCAGTCCCAAGAGTTTACTAACTCTTTCTCTGTTTCCAATAAACAGAGCTGGTGTCATTATATCTTTGTGACATGACTGGCGAGTTTCACAAGATGTAAATTCAAACTAATTTAAATATGCATCTTTATGTAACTCTAGCTAGTCGGGTCACATTGATCTGACCTAGTCTACAATACCTCAAGAAGGAATCGTTCAATTCTGAACTCTTCCTCTTATGTGTGTTCCGTATACTAAGAACTGTAGTTTGATTTAGAACATCAATGCTTTTAGATAACGTGCCTGAACCGATCAACTTTTGATATAGGAAATGTTCAAAACATTATCCAACAATACAAAATTATATCCTTTCTTTACTAATAAAGAGACTGATATGATTTTGTACATCAGGTTCGGTATCTAATAACATTCGTTCAGAATCAATGTATTGGTAATACAGGGTAACAGTGACCAACAGACTTGGCTGCAACATCTTGCCCCGTTTTCTGTCTCATGAAACTTATCACCCGTTCTCAGTTCTCTACCTATCTGTAGCCCATGTAACATATTACATATGCGGGATCCTGATCTGGTATCACATACCCAGGACGTAAAGAATAGAGAAACAGTTCTGTATAAAGAACACACCCGAAGATGATGCATCAGCATGCACTCTCTTCGTTTGGGCGGCACGGGAAATCTGGTATTCCCCAATTTCCTGCTCTGTCTTATAACAATTATAAGTTGGAGCGGGACCAACGTTCCCCAGCTCAGTATAACAAGCGGGTTCGGTCAAATATCCGTATTATTATCTTGATTAAGGCGTGATATGGTCGCTACCTGGAGAGAGAGAGAAGAAAACACTTAGCGTGCGCTCTTGCAAGAATAGATTGGTTATTATTTTATCTAATCAGGATGGCTCCCACTGCTTTTTATCAAATCTTCCTTCAAACCCTAAAAGGAAAGACTAGCCGGGATTAATTACACACTACAAGTTCGCCAATCTTTCAGCCAGGCCAGTGTCGGTACTTTGAGGGAGGTCCCCCGTGCTTTCGCACGAACCTAATTAATGTAAACCTCGTTTTCCTAGAGGCGTAACCCCGTTGACACCTTTCTAGGCACCTACTTGATCGGCTAATTGTAATGTATAAAACTCTCCCAGGAGTAACACTTACTCGCAGCGGGTATCGGGATCCAACTATCTCATAGAAGGTATGCAATCTCATTGCAAATTTCAACACTTGAAATTCCCGATAATATTTTGCCCCTAGCTCGCTATGACCTTGACGCATGCCAAACAACCCATAGTCTGCTAGTCAAGTTCAACCCGTACATTTCTTGATTGAATTAAACCCACCCGCACGACCCTTGACGCATGCCAAACAACGCCGTACGAATACCCTAATCCAATCGCATCATATGCTGGCAGATAAGCACTAGTTAGCTACCGTACACTATGCCTTGACGCATGCCAAACAACCGCAGCACGAATACTAACTAATACTTATCTGAAATGACGGAGGGCTACGACAGGTTTTTCTGAAAACCTATTGCGTAATGAACTTGATATCGTTGTAGGATCGAATGATTTTAAAATGGAGTGCTTTTGAGGCTTTTCTAGTTTTGCTAAAGGAGTCACTCCCGGTGAAGGGATCGTCGGTCCTTTCCTCGTCGAATGAGGTGCGGGATATATCATATATATCACTGTGCAAAGCAAAAACTCTTAAAAGCAATCAAAAAACAAACCGAGTGTGTAGCATCTATCAGTTATTGCTAAAGGAGTCACTCCCGGTGAAGGGATCTCGGTCCTTTCCTCATCGAATAAGGTGCATGATATATCACATATACCGCTGTGCAAAGCAAGAACTGTAGCTACCTGTTTTATTTTGAAATTCGATTCTACAACATCTTAGGTTTCTTTTATTTCATTAATCACATTAATGAAGTCCCATCATTTAAGTACCTAAACATCACAGATAAATACGACGTACACTTATGCCATCCGCATTCGCCTCGATGTCCCTTCGTGCACCGTTAGGTTAGGTGACTAACGGCAGAGCAGGGCAGGGCTAGCGCGGGTGTAAAACATAAGTAACGCCTATATAATATATCATATATACTATATACTGTATCTATCACAGAACATCACATGATCACATCACAGATATCGCAGCAGAAGAATATCATATGAAATATTGGATATACTAGGACGTCCGTGTTTTCAATACGAGCCAGTATAAAACACGGATTCCACGGTCGTGATGAATAGCCAAACCCACACCCCTAGACCCCTACGAGTGCGGCAAGCAACCCTACCAATTCTAGAGTTAGGAGACCCGGACTCGACTCCTCGAGTTGGTCTCCCACTGGACTTTAGAACCCGGTTACTTGTGCTCCCCTCCTTGGGTCTATCCTAGTGCGGAAAAGTAAATAATATACAAAGGGTGACATCTTCCGCAACCTGGAAGTGCCCCAATAAAAGAATATTACATACAAGTTTTTACATGAATGAAAATGAAAAACACTCATCTCACATAAAAAACCCCGGCTATTCAAACACGACGATCCAATATAACATATCCAGCAACACATAGCATCACATGTCATCAACGTAAGTAAATATGCGCATCCCAATTGCCGTTGACATATAGCAACGAAACCGGCGATATCACATATTACACTTACGGTCACAGAAAAGAAAGTGTAAAACTACAACAGTTGGAATCCGCAACCACCTCAGACATCGCATGTCTGACCAAATGAATTACTTAGACATCGCATGCCTAACAATTATAAACCCCGCATTTTAATCTCAAAATCGAAAACACTTTTCAATATCAAGTCGGGTAATTCAACAAGATTCCCGACATTCTGATCGAATGCTCGTCGTAAACTTCAGTAGACGGCCGCACCCCCGATACCGTCGACGAAGTGCACCAAGGCGGAACATCGCCACCGCGAGCACCCGAACGGATGCTTTCGGCGACGGGGTTCTCCTACAGTCACTTGGTCGGGGCTATGGAGTGAAGCTGTCTATTAAGTTTTCCCGGCGAGTATCCGCGTACGCTACGTGATTGCGACGGACTTTTGATCACATCAAAATTCCGTGGCAACCGATCAAGTGAGACTAAATTGCTACGTTTATAACATTCATTCAGTTATCACATAACTTTTGTGAATTCCAATTATTGTATCCCATTACAGATAATTAGAAAATGTTAAACTTTCCGATTGAACATTCGAACATCCAAGTTTTCCCGATACAGATCAACACATGAAATAAGTCTAACAACATTCAGTTCGTGCCTCAGTACCGACGGTCCAGCCGTAGAAGGGTCAAGCCAACGCCTCACATGTGGCACGCCGTACTGCCCCAAACCCGAAGGTTCAAAGGGCAGTTCAAGACGGTCACATAATCGAGTTAAGGTTTGTTGTCTTCTAGAGGGTCCATCGCGTTACTTGCACTACTTAGAACGTCGTTAAACTACGGAAAAATCCAACACTTGGAAATTTCCCGACAGGGGAAAAATTGAGTATTTATATCCGGTCGAACTTTTTAACATATTCTAAAAATTTATCCGGAAAGCCACACAGACAAAATTTGATACTCCGATCGAAACACCGAATCCCCAAAACAACTCCAGAAAATTCAACTCTTGAATAAAATATAAAAATTTCCAGAAGACTCAGCACTCTGAGACAAGAATTACTGTGCTATCCACGTGGTGTAAATCTACAGTGTGGCCGCGGAAGCGCCGCTAATGCTATGGTGGGGGCCGCGGTTCCGCGCTTCCTTAGTGGATTTATCATCACGTGCTTCACAGTAATTCATACAATTCCCTGCTGAATTTTTTGGCAATTTTTAATCTGGAAAAATCCCAGTTTTTCGAAAAAGGACAGAGAGCAATTTTGGGTTCGTGTTTTCGGTTCGATCGGACTTCAAATTCCGTATGGACTTCGCCTAAGGCTCTAGCTAGGCTCTGATACCACTGTAGGGTTCCTAGGCACTCTAGTGAGGTCTCACAAGGCATCGAAAATGCCAATTTCAAAAAATCTAGGTGCCGAGAGACCCGACTACGGATCGTTTGCTAGAAAACTAGGCGAAAAAGAAAACTAGTTAACAATTAACTAATGGGAAAACGGAAATACAACCTTTGTAGATCCGGTGCTCCACCTCCATAGCTCCGCAACGAAGTCATCTCCGCTGTCCAAAAGGAATCCGGGCTCTAGAGTCGGCTTCGTCGGAGAAAAAGCGAGCTAGGTCGTCGATGTCCATGCCGAAGATGATCTACGTCGAGGCATCGCTAAATCAAGCTCCACCTTCAGCAAGCCCTAAAAACTTGTGAAGGAAACACACTCTACTACTTGGCAAGAGGTAGAGGATGAAGAAATAGGAAGTGGGTAGACTTTAGAATTGGATTTCTCACTCTTTATCATCAATCACCATTGATGAAGAAAGCTTTTTCTTCCTTGCTCATGAAGAAGAAGAAGAAAGAAATATATGATAAGTTCATTAAAAATAATAGAAAAACAAATACTTATCATATCATTAACTATAGTCAAGTGTAGAGAATGAATCATGGTTAGTGGGAATGGTTAGGGTTAAGGATGAGATAAGAATGGTTGACTTGATCAAAGCTTCATGAAGCTTCAACTAAACTCCAAAACTAGCAACCACTCTTTTCTCTTCTTTTCCAAAATGAATAAACAAATAAATAAATGAATAAATAAAGGAAATGAAACCCTAGCCATTCTTTTAACCATGGTTTAATTCTTTGCACTTAACCAAGTAAACATGTATCATCAAACATGATACAATCAAGTGCACAAAATCATATCGCATATGTAATGCGCACATCCGAGTGAGAAAATCCATTTAAAGTGAACCAATACTAGTTAATGCAAAGTAATATATCAAATATATAATTATACATTAAATCATTAAATCAACACTTGATTCAATGATCCGGTCATGTCGCACACAACCGACTAGTATACAATGTATCGGCTTATCGAATCAACGCTTGAATCGATAACTAGGTTATATCGCATACAACCATTCGATACATTCATCGCGAGAATGGAATACAGTATCACATACACGCATTATTCTCGATCCCGCACATATCTCATATGCGCTCCTATTTCGTTTCGCTTGAGCCAGGAAACCTCTGTGTAGGACTCTAAAGGCTCGTCAATACGCCGGCAGCAGGCGATGATCATATCAAACACCCACAAGCCGCAAGCGGTCTGCTAAACGTAACGGCCACCCGGGTATTGAGCGATCTGAAGATTGACGAGCAAGCCTGCTCACACTCCAGTGAATCCGACCAGTAAAACTACCGTACAGTCCGGTCTGATCGTCTGATATGTCGCATATCTCTCCTAGGGGTGGTAAACGTCAGACCCCAATAGCTCGATAAGTCGTGTCGATATGAGGTCTATAACTGTTCGAGAAACTACTGGTAACACTTACCAGTAAATCTCAGCAACCCTGGCCAGGGATTTCCTGTTATAGCCAATCGAACACAGCGCAACATCAACCCCCTATACCGGGAGAGACGAATCCCCTCCTATCGCTCATTGCCTCCATGTGACTCGGGACTGTACCCAAAAACCACCGTTTTGCACGCCCTCTTGGACGTGGTAAGATGGAAATCAAAGCACAGTGGGAACCACACAAGACTCTATGACGATCTCGGGTCAACAGACTACTCTGTACCAGTGTCACCAGAGAACTGCCATCTGACGTGAGGTATAATACCATCTGGGAGTTCTCGACGAGTCCGTCCAGTGTACCCAGTCTCTACTGAGCACCCGTATATCATCTCTGATGTCAAACACCAATGGATATGGGATCATCCATCGCCCATCTGTATGGGTCGAGAAGGTATACGCTAGTCTACTCTGGTATATCGATGCCCCGTCTCGATACACCCTCGACTAGGGACTTTGAAGGATGTACTTATGGACTACCATGTCCCCACTAGTATGATCCGCATCATAGTCCAGGTAGTCAAGCACACATCCTAAGGGCTTTACCAACATGTAACAGAGAGACAATCAGTATACACGTTAAGGTAAAGATCAATCAGATAGCATACTATCATGTCGAGCAAGAAAGTCCTCCCTATATATGTCCCAGCATCCACTACAATATACATCTTATATATAATAATGGCCTCTAGGGCATACATATAACTAACACTTAGGTTTTATGGACACATGTTGGTCAATTGACCCATGAGTCATTTGTTTGACTGTTGAACCTATTATCTATTATTGATATAGTTATTCTATGTGATGATGGAGAATAGTTCAGTTTACAACAAGAGAGAGAAAACCCTATCCTTCTTCATCTCTTAGTTCATACCATTTCTTTTCACCATCTCCAATTCCTTCAAGCTCAAGAACACTCATGAGTTGAGTAACCTTGAGCTAAATTAGACTCCTCAATCCATCTAAATCATCTACACACCCTAGATCATTTAGTTTAGCAATCTACTTGATCTAGTTTCTTTGGTTTAGAAGAAAAGCTTGGTGCATAAGCGTTCGGGTGGATCATCTAGGATTCGAGCAAGTCGACGAGGAGACGACATCCGTACCACTTCGAAAAGTTCGTGCAGGTGAGGAGGACAGCAAGATAAGGAGAAGAAGGACCAGATTTCTAGAGTTATAACTTCTGTACTTTTATTTATACTTCATTTGCTTTTTCCAGATAAGGTTTAGATTACGATCATGGCTTACAGTCGATGTTATGATGCTAAAATTATCGTTTTTTACACCTTCCGCCTCCCCGCGATTCCGCGGGGGGCATAGCATTGACTTACAGTGGTATCAGATCCAGGTTAAACCAAATCTAACATATTAGTAAGTAATAGAATTTTGATCGCTGGAAAAACTGGAAAACTAAATACCGAAAACCCCAGTTTCTGTCGATTTTCAAAACTTTCTGTAAAATTATTTTAGTATCATGAAAAATGTATGCAGGGTTTTCTAAGATGACACAAGAAATTCAAGCCTCTGAATCGCCAAGATGACCGCGGATCCGCGGCAGAATCGTTTTTCTCCGGCGGAACCGCGGCCGAGTCGTGGCCGATTCAACTCGTATTTATTCTGTCATATCATAATTTTGTTATTATGTTTCCTGGAATATTTGGTTTCTACCCAGTATGTTTCTGATTGCTGGTTTGCATTTGGGGTAGATACAGAAAATATGTTTCGATTGAATTCCTATTGTACTTATCTAATTGTTTCTTCTATATTGTTATATGTGTTTTAAACGTCGACTAATTTCTATACGTCGGTTAGTCGAGATTGCACATATCTGTTGGTTTGTGTATATAAACATTTTCTGATTGTCGATGATGAATAGCCGGGGATGTGAGATGAGCGTTTTTTTATCTTTAATTTATGTAAATTGTAAAATTGATATATTATTATTTCGCGGGGCACATCCGGGTTGACCTTGTAGCCACCATTGTATTATTTTCTTTTTACTGTTTTCTGCTCCTAGTATAGACCCAAGGTGGGGTACACAAACTACCGGTTTCTTTAAACTGCCGAGTGGCCTACTCACTTTGTTGAGGGAGGTTGCTTCACTTCTGGAATTTGGCGGGTAGTTTGCCGTACCCATTGGGGTCTGGGGTGGGGTTTGGCTATTCATCGCGACCGTGGGATCTGTTTTTTCAGTACAGGCTTAAGCGAAACGCGACATTCTTAGCATATCTGAAATGTTTATCTGTGACTGGAATGATTATTATTGCATGAGATGATTATAAAATATCTATATATGATATCTATTAGGCGTTGCTTATGTTTTGCATCCGCGCTTGTCCGGCCCCCGCTCTGTCGTTAGTTAAGTAACCTAACGGGTGATGACGGGGCCCAGTGGCGAATGCGGATGGCATAAGTGTACGTTATATTTTCGTTGTTTTCTGCAATGGTAGGATTAATTGACGGGACGCGTTATATATTAATGCAAAGAAAAGAAACCAAAGCTGAATCGTTGGAATAATTTCAAAACCACTCGGTTTTTTCAAAACAGCAAAACTTTTAAAATGCAGAGCTTAAACCATTCCTTTTAAAAGCTATCAGGTTCCTTCGATTATATCAAGTTCACTACATTCACGGTTTCGCCAAAACCATTCGTAGCCCTCTGTCATTTCATATGAATATTCAGTAGTATTCAAGCTATATTTGTTGACCTTCGTCAAGGCATAGTGATTGATAGCTGCTGGGTATTCATATGTAGCATAGATAGATGCATTGATTTGGGACAGTCGTATTACCTTGTTGACCTTCTTCAAGGGTATATACGGGTGGGTTCAAATTAACCTGGATAATGATGGGTAGAACTTGACATGTGACTTATGATTTGTTGACCTTCATCAAGGTCACAAGAGCATGGGGCAAAAATCCACATCGGGAGTTTCTAAAGAAACTGAAACTTGCTAATGCTGCATACCATTTGGAGTTTGATGATGTTGGTAGGATTCCTTCAGCATTATCACACAATGATATTTGGATCCCGATCCTACTGTGAGTATCCGCTACTCCTCGGGAGATTTTCTCACTTAACGATCAATGCTATAAACCAAGCAGGTGTCTAGAACAGTGTTAGCGGGGCTACGCCTCCAGGGAAAAGAGGTTATTTAATTAAGGAACTTCGCGAAAGCGTCGTAAAACCTCCCTCGAAGTACCGACACTAGCCTGGCTGAACGGTTAAGCAAGTATTGTACGGTGAGATTAGTCCTGACTAATTCTTCTTTTATGGTTTGAGGAAGGATTCGAGAAACAGTGGGAGCCATCCTGTTTAGATAAATTAAAAACCAATCTAAACTTGTAGGAGCATCATGCTAAGTGTTTTCTTCTCTCTCTCTTAATTGCAGCGACCTAGTGACCAGACATAGGTAACATCTAGATAATAAAATGACTGAATCTGACTATAATGACTGGCAAAGGTCTGTCCAGATGTCCATTACCCATGACAAGCTGGGACACTTCTTCACTGCTCAAAACCCTGCCGTCTCAGGTCCAGTTTCCACCTTCATGGATATTGATATCCATAAGACATCGGAAAGGGATTGTGCGAATGCCAAGTGCCTCGTGTTGGCCTCAGTTGATGGTGCATACCAGAGGCAGCACGAGAAGATGGACTTAGCTTCCATCTTCCTCCATAACAAAGATTTATATGGAGAGAAATCTCGTATCGCAAGATATGAGACCTCGAAGGAATTGCTTCAAGCGAAGTTGGCTGTCGGGTCATCTGTAGGGGACAACGTCCTTACAGTGACTAGCTGTATTGATCAGCTCATGGACCTGAAGATCACGTTAGGAAACAGGTTATATGCTGACTTGTTTCTACAGTCCCTACCCTCTACTTTCACCCTGAAGGAAACTAGGGAGGTAGAAGGACAAGGAAGGGAAAATGTTTCGGGACTAGATATAGGGAAGGAGGGACACCCCTATTGTTACGGGAAAGGACATTGGCAGAAGGATTGCAGGGCTTGCAAAGCCAGTAGCCAGGATTCGAAGCATGTTGTTGCTTCGGTTTCGGGTGTGTTTGTAATAGAAAACTGTATGTCAATTAACCCTACTTCCTGGGTACAAGATACCGGATCAGGATCTCATATCTGTAATTCTTTACAGGCTTTGAGAAACCGTAGAATTATCAGGTTAGGTTATATAACTCTCAGAGTTGCGAACGGAATGAGCATGGACGCTGAATCCGTAGGGGAATATCATCTAGGATTGACAAATGGGAAGATATTGATTCAAAGTAACTGTTTGGATGTACCTAGTATGGCTTGTAATATCATATCTGTATCCTTACTTTCTAAGGAAGGATATGATTTTACATTTGTAAGCGATGTGGTCCACATCCACCTAAATCAAGTTCTGATTGGGTCAGGTACATTAAATAACGGTATATACGTACTAAATCAACCTCAGGTTTTCAGTATCCAGAACACACTTAAAAGAAAGTCTCCGGAATTAAATCAGGCTTTTTTATAGCATTGTAGACTGGGTCACATCAATGAAACACGATTGACTAAGTTACATAGAGAGGGATAATTGAATCTGTTCGAATATCAGTCTTATGCTACTTGTGAATCTTGTCTCATGGGAAGGATGACAAAGACTCCGTTTACTTGACACGGGGTGAGAGCGAGCGAGCTCTTGGGACACATACACAGTGATGTGTGTGGTCCAATGTCTACACATGCGCGAGGTGGTTATTCCTATTTCATTACTTTTACGGATGATTTCTCTGGGTATGGACATGTCTTCTTGTTGAAGCATAAATCTGACGCCTTTGAGAAATTCCGGGAATACAAGAATGAAATGGAAAAATAAACAGGCAAAAGTATCAAGACACTAAGATCTGATCGAGGTGGTGAATACTTGAGTGCCGAGTTTCTGGGCTACTTAAAAGAGAATGGAATTCTCTCTCAACTTACTCCTCCATACACACCATACCACAATGGTGTATCGGAAAGGCGGAATCGAACCCTATTGGATATGATTCGCTCCATGATGAGTAAGGCAGAGTTACCGCGATCTTTCTGGGGTTATGCACGAGAAGCAGCTGCATATCTTTTGAACAAGGTTCCAACCAAGACTGTGCCTATCACACCATATCAGATGTGGAGTGGGAAGAAACCCTATCTTAAGTATCTTAAGACATGAGGATGTCCAGCTTTTGTAAAGAAGCAGCATGCGGACAAGCTCGAGGCACCCTCAGTACTGTGTAAGTTTGTGGGATACCCCAAGAACTACAGGGGGTAACTTTTCTATTCCGCAGAGGGACAAAAGGTTTTGTTTCTCAGCATCCTCACTTCTTGGAAACTGAATTTTTAGAAAATCAGATATGTGGGAGCCCAATAGAACAGGAAGAAATTCCGGAACCACAAGCTATTACTGAAAGCTTGGTAGAACCAGAGGTTTCAGAAGAACCGGACATCCCGGCGCCACTCCGCAGGCGTAGTAGGCAGTCTCATCCGCCCGAGAGATACTACGGTTTTCTCATAGATGGGGATCGAAAGGATTGCATCATTGATAATGATGAGCCTACTAACTTCCAGCAAGCCATTCAGAGTGGTGAGTCGGTAAAATGGCTGGATGCAATGCGGGACGATATGGAGTCCATGTACACCAAAAAAGTTTAGACTTTGGTCATTGCTCCAGAAGGGGTAAGACCCGTAGGCTTCAAATGGATCTTCAGAAAGAAGATTGGTGTAGATGGACAGGTTGAAACCTATAAAGCTAGACTTGTTGCAAAGGGTTTTCATCAAAGACCTGATTTGGACTATGACGAAACCTTTTCTACAGTGGATATGCTCAAATCCATTAGGATCCTTCTTGCCATTGCTGCCTTCCACAATTATGACATCTGGCAGATGGACGTAAAGACGGCTTTTCTAAATGGTAATTTGGAAGAGTGCGTCTATATGAATCAGCCAGAGAGTTTCATTCAGAGTGGGAGAAGCGGTAAAGTGTGCAAGTTGCTCAAGTCCATTTATAGACTAAAGCAGGCATCGCGGAGTTGGAACATCTGCTTTGATGATACTGTCAAAGAATTCGACTTTATTAAAAATCCAGATGAACCATGCATTTACAGTAAGACAGTAGGGAGAACTGTGGTATTCCTCGTCTTGTACGTGGATGGCATTCTCTTAATAGAAAATGATATTCCTATGCTACAGTCAGTCAAAGGATTCTTGTCACAGTGGTTCTCCATGAAGTACCTGAGTGATGCCTCCTATATTCTGGGGATCCAGATCTAAGAGGATGTTGGGACTTTCGCAGTCCAGGTACATCGACACCATACTGAAACAATTCAGCATGGAAGATTCAAAGCGCGGTAATCTACCAGCTTGTCACGGAATCAACCTCTCCAAAGTGATGTCTCCCAAGACTGATTTGGAAAGGGCTCGCATGTCATCTATACACTACGCATCTGCGGTAGGCTCTATAATGTATGTGATGTTGTGTACCAGACCAGATGTAGCATACGCATTAAGCGTTGTAAGCCGGAATCAGTCGGACACAGGAGAGAAGCACTGGATAATAGTAAAGAACATTCTCAAGTACCTGAGAAGGACTAAGGAGATGTTCTTGGTGTATGGCGGAAAAGACCTCAAGATCGAGGCATTTATTGACTCCAGCTTCTAGAGTGACAAGGATGACTCCAAGTCCATGTCGGGTTATGTCTTTACCCTCAATAGATGGGCTGTCTGTTGGAAGAGCTCCAAACAGGAAACCGTTGCTGACTCGACGATGGAAGCGGAGTACATAGCTGCCTGCGATGCCACAAAAGAAGCTGTCTGGATGAAGAAGTTCCTCACAGAACTTCAGGTGGTTCCGACCATTGTTGATCCAATACCGCTGTATTACGACAACAACGGCGCTATAGCCTTAGCGAAGGAACCCAGGTCCCTTCAGAAGTCCAGGCACATCTTGGGGCGGTACCACCTGATCAGGGAGATCGTAGATCGCTGGGAGATCGAGGCAAGGAGAGTAGATTCGGAGAATAACTCTGCAGATCCACTCACGAAGGCCATACCCCAGACTCAGTTCGAGCGGCTGATTGAGATGATAGGTCTTCGATACGCCAGTACATGGCCCTAGTGCAAGTGGGAGATTGTTAGTGTATATGCCCTATAGGCCATTACTGTATCATACTAGCTTGTATATTACTTAATGGATGCTAGGGATATTCACAGTTGTATTGACAGTCTTGCTCAAAATGGTAGTATGCTACTTGGTTTGTTTCTACTTCAATATGTGCATGTGTTTATTTTAGCATATTTCTTATAAATATTAGTGGAGCCCTTAGGATCTTTACTTGATTACCAGCATTGTGATGGCAGTCACACTAGTGGGTGCTGGGTAATCTACAAGCACATCCTTATACAGGTCCTTAGTCGTACGATTATCGAGACGGGGCATCGATATTCCGGAGTAGACTAGTGTATACGCTTCTCATCCCAGTAGGGGAGATGGTCAGTCCCACAGCCATTAGTACGTCGTACTGGAGATAGTGTGCAGGTGCTCGTTAGGTTATGAGTATACCGGACAAGACTCATTGGGAACTGCTGGTTGGTAATATACCTATCGTCAGATAGCAGTACCCAGATGACATGAGTACAGCTTAGTCCGTTGACTTGACACTGCTGCTTCGCCTCAAGTGTGTTCCCACTATTCTTAGATTACTACCCTACTAAGGCTCTACTGAGTCATGCAAACAGGTAGTAGTTGGGTGCAGTCCCAAAGCACTTGGAGGAAGTGGCGGTTAGATAGGATTCGTCTCTCCCGGTATTGAGGGTTGATATCGCGCTGTGTTCGGAACGCCACAACATATAGTCCCTGGCCATGGCAAGCGAGATTTACTGGTAGGCACTCCAGTAGTTTCTCAGGGTGTATTGGACTGTACTCCAACACGACTTATACCGCTATTAGGGGTCTGACGTTAACCGCCCCTTAGGACCGATATGCGATACTCTGAGACGGACAGACCGGACTGTACAGAGATTGTCACATAAAGACTCAGTAGGAGTTCGGATGAGTTATGCTCATCGGCTTTCTTATCGACAATACCTGGGGACCGTTACGTACAGGTAGTACCGCTTGCGGCCTGTAGTTAAACCCACTTCCAGCGTAGAGTCGAGTTTTTAGAGTCCCACACAGAGCGTTTCCCTACATCGGGCAAAACGTGTAAATATCTTATGGTTTTACGAAAGGGTTCAATCACATGCATGTACTTGTGCACACACGATGAGTCATAAGGACAATACTAGTGGGCTTTGGTTTAAGCTGGATCCTGGTATTGTACTGATAGATAGTCGTCTTCGGTATTCGTATTTTTCGGAATATGAATACATGTATGTATGTACGAACGAGGGGCGTTTTCATAATTTGTACAAAATGTATTTTAAGATGGCATGACCTAATTGTATTAATCATAGAGTTTTAAATAATTAATACATTTTAGGTAATTAAGAAATGATGTGTATTATGCATGAATAAGGACTTGGGTTTTATCGACACATGTTGGTCAATTGACCCATGAGTCATTTGTTTGACTATTGAACCTATTATCTATTATTGATATAGTTATTCTATGTGATGATGGAGAATAGTTCAGTTTAGAGCAAGAGAGAGAAAACCCTATCCTTCTTCATCTCTTAGTTCATACCATTTCTTTTCACCATCTCCAATTCCCTCAAGCTCAAGAACACTCATGAGTTGAGTAACCTTGAGCTAAATTAGACTGCTCAATCCATCCACATCTACATACCCTAGATCATTTAGTTTAGTATACTACTTGATCTAGTTTCTTTGGTTTAGAAGAAAAGCTTGGTACACAAACGTTCGGGTGGTTCATCTAGGATTCAAGCAAGCCGACAAGGAGACGACATCCGTACCACTTCGAAAAGTTCGTGCAGGTGAGGAGGACAGTGAGATAAGAAGAAAAAGGACCAGATTTCTTAAGGTATAACTTCTGTACTTTTATTTATACTTCATTTGCTTTTGCTAGATAAGGTTTAGATTACAAGCATGGCTTACAGTCGATGTTATGATGCTAAAATTATCGTTTTTTACACCTTCCGCCTCCCCCACGATTCCGCGGGGTGCATAGCATTTACTTACAAATTAAACAAAAAACCGACATTTGGATTTCTAAAGTCCATGTTTGGGGTTCTGGTTCTGATTTGGTCCAAGTTTTAACACCAAAGGGGGGGTTTGTAGTCACTAATACACTCACATGCATCATCACAACTCAAGAATTTCTCAAAATCTCATCTTGGAATTTTCAAACCTCACTAAACCGCACTTACACACTTCTAAACTAATATGGATGCTAAAGGAAATAGATTACTACTCTAATGGTGAATGAATTACGTCATTTGGTAACTCAAGAAAATTCTTGAGTTTCCCCAAGTGCTCAAAATCCAAACTTGCTTGGTTCTCCATACTTGTAGAGAGCTTGTACATGCTTTTAATGAAGAGAATGCAAGGTTTTGAGTTGTTTTTTGTTGTGTTGTGAAGGAGCAGAGGAGGTGGAGAGAAGAGGGCAACCATGGGAGAGAAGAGAGGAAAGAGAATGAAGAAAATGAAATGAGGAGGAGAATAGCCATGGTCAAAGATGACCCCACACCCTCTCTCTCTTGCCCATACCTCCATATTCTAATCTTTTTCCCTTTTCTTTTCTATTTTCCTTTTTCTTTTCCATAAACCAAAATTCAAAAACCATGCATAAAGGAAAAATGGAGAATTAAAACCATGGTAGAATAAAATGTAATAAGTGTTAGCAACATGACATGGTGCTTGTCATGTGCAAAATCACGCTTAATGCATAATTAGTGATTATAAATCAAGTTTAGAAATAACTTGCATATAATTAATTATAAAATTTATAATTTGCCTAAATCACATAAATCCCTCCAAAAATCACCATTCAATTTAATTTTTTTCTAATATTTTCCAAACTATCGGTATATAATTATATCACATCATTAAAATATTCATAATATTTATTATTTTAATTATATAAATTCCTAAAAATAATATTTTATTTTTCTGAAATGTTACAACACGCTCTGCTTGTTGGTGGGGCTTCCTTTTCTAGTTCCAATGAGAAAGCTAAGGGAAAGAAGAAGGCCCCCACCAAGCCGTAAGGCGGTGTTAGTAAGGTGGAAGAAAAGGGCAAGGCAAAAGTTGCGCGGTCGACGGTCGGAAAGGAAGAATGCTTCTACTCTCATAAGAAGGGCCATTGGAAGAAAGATTGCAAGGCTTGTAGAGCCACGAACCAGGACCCGAAGCAAGTTGTGGCTACGGCTTCAGGTGTGTTTGTAATTGAAAATTTTTTATCAATCAACTATACTTCCTGGGTATTAGATACCAGATCAGGATCTCATATCTGTAATTCTTTGCAGGCGCTAAGAATCCGTAGAGTTCTGAAAACCGGTGATATGACCTTCAGGGTTGCTAACAAAGCGAGCGTTGATGCTGTGTCCGTAGGGGAATATCACTTAGGGTTGACAAGTAGACATATTTTGGTTTTGCGCAACTGTTTTTGTGTACCTAGTTTGACTTGTCATATCATTTCCGTATCTTTGTTATCTAAATAAAGTTATGATTTCACATTTGTAAGAGATGTCGTAAACATTCACCTTAATCATGGTCTGATTGGGTCGGGTACACTAAACAACGGTATATATGTATTAAACCAACAACAAGTTTTTGTTAGTGTATATGCCCTAGAGGCCATTACTGTATCGTACTAGTTTGTATATTACTTAATGGAAGCTTGGGATATTCACCTTGTATATACAATCTTGCTCAAAATAGTAGTATGCTACTTGGTTTGTTTCTACTTCAATGTGTACATGTGTTTATTTTAGTATATCACCTATGCACATTAGTGGAGCCCTTAGGATCTTTGCTTGATTACCAGCGTTGTGATGGCAGTCACACTAGTGGGGGCTGGGTAATCTATAAGCACATCCTTATGCAGGTCCCTAGTCGCAGGACTATCGAGACAGGGCATCGATACTCCGGAGTAGACTAGCGCATGCGCCTCTCATCCCAGAGTGGGAGATGGTCTGTCCCACAGCCATCAGTACGTCGTACTGGAGATAGTATGCGGGTGCTCGTTGGGTTACGAGTACACTAGACAGGACTCGTCGGGAACTGACCGGTTGGTATTATACCTATCGTCAGTTATCAGTTCCCAGGTGACATGAGTACAGCTTAGTCCGCTGACTTGACACTATCACTTTGCCTCGAGTGTGTTCCCACTGTACTTTGATTACTATCCTACCACGGCTCAAAGGAGTCGTGCAAACAGGTAGTAGTTGGGTGCAGTCCCGAAGCACTTGGAGGCAGTGACGGTTAGACAGGATTCGTCTCTCCCGGTATTGGGGGTTGACATCGCGCTGTGTCTAGGAGAGCCATTACACGAGTAGTCCCTGGCCAGGGCAAGAGAGATATACTGGTAGGCTTTCAGTGCTATCTCAGGGTGTTCTGGGCTTCACTCCGACACGACTTATACCGCTATTAGGGGACTGACGTTTACCGCCCGCCTAGGCCCGCCATGCGATGTATCAGACGAACCGACCGGATTGTATGGAGATTGTCACATTCAGGCTTAGTAGGAGTTCAGATGGGTTTCACCTCGTGAGTCTTCTTGTCGGCATCTACCTGGGGACCGTTACGCACAGCTAGAGCCGCTTGCGGTCTGTGGTTAAACCCACTGCCAGCGTAGTGTCGAGTCTTTAGAGTCCCACACAGAAAGCTATTCGCCGATAGGCAAAAGAGTACAGGTCGCATAGTTTTGCGACAGGGTCCGGTCACATCCATGCACTTGTGCACGTACAGTGTCCGGACAGTTAACACCAGCGGGCTTTGGTTTAAGCCAGATCCTAGTGTACGTTTTGGGATTGGTTTTATCCAGTATGTATTCGTGTTCTACGGAACGCGGATGCGGGTGTGTATGCACAGTTGACGGAGAGACAGAGGCAGAGGATTCTCATTAGGGTTGTTGACCGTTGACTGTTGACTATTGACTTTTTGCTCAACCCTAATGAGAATATGATATGTAATTAACAATAATATTAATTAAGTATTATAGTGACATGGTTGTTGAGGGGTTGACTTTGTTGACTTGTTGACTTTGTTGACCGGTTGACTAGGTTGGACTTGTTGACCATCATGATGACAATGGCTATCATTTCATGGCAAAGACTTTTGCTTGCTTGCTCTCTTGTGCAAAATGAGTGCATGAAATGATATGGCTATTGTAGCTTAAACCATCACTAATACTTGATTGCTATTATTGGTTATGATGGTTATGGATTATGAGAGCCAAAAGAGAAAAGTTTTTTCTCATTCTTTCATTTCCTTTCTCTCCCTTGTGTTCTTGAGCTCTCATCTTCTTCTTCTTGCTCTCCCTCTCTTTAGTCTATGGTTCACTTGTCTCATGTGTTGAGAACCAAGAACCATAGAGAAAAATCCCAACACACTCTCCTCTACTCACTCTAGTTCACAAGGTTTAGCAAACCGAGTGAACTAGTTTCTTCAAAGTTCGAACAAGAAGCCAAAGGTAGAAGCTTTCAGGTGGATCGATCTTCGGCGCAAGGAGACGACGGGGTGAAGCCGATCCGGACAACCTTCGAGGCTTGAAGACGAAGGAGTTCAAGAAAGAAAGGTATAACCCCCTAACCGAGTAGTTAACAACTCCTAGTTAGGTTGTTAGTTAGATGTTTAACAAAGATCCGGTTTTGAGTCCATGTTACTGCCTCTAGAAAATTGTTTTTCACCAAATTCCGCATGCCCGAAAGTACCGGGAGAGGTAGCATGGACTTACAGTGGTATCAGAGATAGGTTAAACTCTATCTAACATGTTAGCAAAGTAACTAGAAGATCGATCAAAGAAAAAGTCACGAAACGAACCCGATATGTCAAGTTTCTGCCGATTTTTTTTCTGTTAAAAAATTGATAAATTTCATCTTAAAAATTGGCTCAGGCTTTTTATTGAATAACCACAAAATTTGGTCCCACGAACCGATCAAAGCGCCGCGGTAACGCAGCGGGAGCACGCTCCCACCGCGGTTCCGCGGCCGAGTTGACTCGGCCGAGGTCCAAACTTTGTGCAGTTCTGGGGTTGTTTTGGGATTTTTAGAATGTCTTTTCAGCCCAGATTTTCCAGAACGAAAATTTTGTGTTTGGGGCCTAAAAAATCCGTATTTTTGATCGAACTTCTAAAGACTTAAGCTGACGGGTTTTTATCTGTGATGTGATATTTGTATTGAACGTCTGCTAATCGCTATATGTCGATTAGTGGGGGTTATACAAATCTGTGATCTGTAATGTTGCTGGAATGTGTATATGAATTCATTGGATTGTCGCGGGTGAATAGCCGGGGGTTGTGAGACGAGAGTTTTCTTTTCTTTCAATTCATGTAAATTTGTAAATTGATGTAATAATTATTTGTATGGCCGCACAACCGGGTCGGGGTTGTTGCTGTCATTGTATAATTTCTTTTTACTGTTTTTGCTCCTAGGATAGACCCATGGAGGGGTGCACAAACTACCGGGTATGCCGAAGTGCCGAGTGGCCTACTCACGGAGTTCAGGGAGGTTGCTTCGCTTCGGGTACTTGGCGGGTAGTTTGCCGCACCCGTACGGGTCTTGGGTGGGGTATTTGCTATTCACCGCGACCGTGTAATCTGCTTTTTGTTACAGGCTCGTACGAACTGCGTATTCCTAGTATATCTAATGTGTTCATCTGTGATCTGAAATGACTATCATTGCAATATATCTATATATGATATTATTTAGGCGTTGCTTATGTTTTACAGCCACGCTAGCCCAGCCCCCGCTCTTTCGTTAGTTAAGTAACTTAACGGGTAATGACGGGGCTCCGTGGCGAATGCGAATGGCATAAGCGTACGTCATATTTTGGTTGTTTTCTGCAATGGTAGGATTAAATGATGGGACGCATTAAAAGAACTAATGCAAGAATATCACGCATTAAAAGAACTAATGCAAGAAAAATAAACCAAGTAAAAGTCGTTGGAACACTTTCGAAAAACCACTCGGTTCTTTTCAAAACCAACTTTTAAATGCGGAGCTTGAGCCACTCCTTTTAAAAGCTATCTCGTTCCATCGATTATATCAAGTTCACTACATTCACGGTTTTGCCAAAACCATCCGTAGCCCTCCATCATTTCAGTTAAATATTCGGTAGTATTCAAGCTATGTATTTTGACCTCACGCCAAGGCATAGTGATTGGTAGCTGCCGGATATTTATCTGTTGCATAGATAGAATGCGTTGGTTTGGGACAGCCGTACTGCCATTTTGGCCTACGTCAAGGGTAGGTACGGGTGGGTTCAAATTAACCTGGATAATGATGGGAAGAACTTGACATGTGACTTATGACATTTTGACCTCAGGCCAAGGTCATAAGAGCATGAGGCAAAAATCCACATCGGGAGTTTCAAAAGAACTGAAACTTGCTAGTGTTGCATACTATTTGGAGTGTGATGATTCTGGTAGGATTCCTTCAGTTTCGACACGCGATGATATTTGGATCCCGAACCTACTGTGAGTATATGCTACTCCTCGGGAAATTTCTCACTTAACGATCAATGCTATAAACCAAGTAGGTGTCTAGAAAGGTGTTAGCGGGGCTACGCCCACAGAGAAAAGAGGTTATTTAATTAAGGAACTTTGCGAAAGCGTTGGAAAACCTCCCTCGAAGTACCGACACTGGCCTGGCTGAACGGTTAAGCAAGTATTGTACGGTGAGATTGATCCTGACTAATTCTTCCTTTTTGGTTTGTGGAGGGATTCGAGAAACAGTGGGAGCCATCCTGTTTAGACAAACTAAAAACCATTCTAAACTTGCAAGAGCATCATGCTGAGTGTTTCTTCTCTCTCTCCTAATTGCAGCGACCAATCGACATGACTGGACTTAAGTTACTTCTAGATAAATACATACTGACAGGGCCAAACAACAATGATTGGCTCAGGAATGTCAAGATGGCAATCACTTACGACAAGCTGGGGTAACTTCTTACCACCAAAGCTCCCCCTGTCCCAGGTCCCAAAACCAGCGTCGCGGATAAGGAAATCCGTAAGACCTGGGAACTAGATTGCGCGAAGGCCAAGTGCCTCGTGCTTGCCTCTATGGACAACGAACATCAGAGGAGGCACAAGAATATGGACCTCGAATCCATATTTCTCCATACAAAAGAACTGTATGGAGAGCAGTCTCGTATCGCAAGATACGAAGTGTCGAAGAAGTTATTTTCGGCAAGGTTGGCCGTCGGATCATCGGTAGCGGAACACGTGCTTAAGATGATTGGCTACATAGAAGAGCTCGCGGACCTTGGGACCATGTTGGAGAATGAGCTCTATACGGACTTGATTCTCCAGTCCCTTCTTTCCACTTACGCCCAGTTTATCCTGAACTTCAACTTACAAGAAAAGGATGTTGAACTTTCAGAACTCCTCAACATGCTGAGGAGCGCAGAGGGCACCCTACAGAAAGGTAGGGAAACATCCACTTTGTTTATAGGAGGATCTTCCTCTTCTAGGTCCAAGGCGAAAGCCAAGGGAAAGAAGAAGAAAGCCCCCGCCAAACCAAGGGGTGGTGTTAGTAAGTGGATACGAAGGGAAAGGCAAAAGCAACAAAGAAAGTGGGAAAGCTTGTGGATAAGGAAGAATGCTTCTATTGTCATAAGAAGGGACACTGGAAGAATGATTGCAGGGCTTGGAAGGCCAGAACACAGGATCTGAAGCAGGTTGCGGCTTCAGCTTCAGGTGTGTATGTTATTGAAAACTGTCTTTCAATAAACTCTACTTCCTGGGTATTGGATACCGGATCAGGATCTCATACCTGTAATTCTTTGCAGGCGTTGAGAAACCGTAGGGTTTTGAAGGCAGGTGACATGACCCTCAAAGTTGCAAACGGAGCTAGCATGGATGCTAAGGCCGTGGGGGACTATCACCTGGGAATGTCAGATGGACATGTTTTGGTTTTGCGTAATTGCATTTTTGTACCCAACGCAACTTGTAATATCATTTCTGCATCTTTGATTTCTAAAGAAGGTTATGAATTTGCGTTTGTAAGCAATGTTGTAAACATTCACCTTAATCAAGTTCTGATTGGGTCAGGTACATTGAGCAATGGTATATACGTATTAAACCAACGACAGATCTTCAATGTCCAGAATACACACAAAAGAAAGTCTCCAGAAATAAATCAGACTTTCTTATAGCAATGTAGACTGGGTCACATCAATGAGAGAAGGTTGATGAAGTTACATACAGAAGGATATTTGAATCCGTTCGAATATCAATCGTATGCCACTTGTCAATCCTGTCTCAAAAGAAAGATGACAAAGACTCCGTTCACTGGACACGGAGTAAGAGCGAGCGAGCTCTTGGGACTCGTACACAGTGACGTGTGCGGTCCAATGTCTACACATGCGCGAAGCGGTTTTTCTTACTTCATTACTTTTACGGATGATTTTTCAAGATTCGGACATGTCTTCTTAATGAAACATAAGTCCGAAGCCATTGAAAAATTCCAGGAATATAAGAATGAGGTAGAAAAACAAACCGGCAAAAGTATCAAGATTCTAAGATCGGATCGAGGTGGTGAATACTTGAGTGCCGAGTTCCTGGA
Source organism: Agapanthus africanus (assembly GCA_030015575.1). Lineage (NCBI taxonomy): Eukaryota > Viridiplantae > Streptophyta > Magnoliopsida > Asparagales > Amaryllidaceae > Agapanthus > Agapanthus africanus. The sequence goes on along the minus strand of CM057347.1, from coordinate 289,805,507 downwards.
CTATTTAAAAGAGAACGGAATTCTCTCTCAGCTTACTCCTCCATACACTCCGCAACATAACGGTGTAACGGAGAGACGGAACCGTACCCTATTGGATATAGTACGGTCCATAATGAGTAACGCTGAGTTACCGCGATCATTCTGGGGGTATGCGCTAGAATCAGCCGCATACCTTTTGAACCGAGTTCCGACTAAGACTGTGCCTTCCACACCATATGAAATATGGAGTGGGAAGAAACCCTATCTTCAATATCTGAAGATCTGGGGATGTCCGGCTTTTGTCAAAAAGCAGCATGCGGACAAACTCGAGGCACGCTCAGTACTGTGTAAGTTTGTGGGATACCCAAAGAACACCAGGGGGTATCTTTTCTACCACGCAGAGGAACAAAAAGTCTTTGTTTCTCGTAATGCCCACTTTCTAGAACACCAGTTCTTGGAAAAGGAAATTAGTGGGAGCGCAGTAGAACTGGAAGAAATTCCAGAACCATAGACTATTACTGAAAGCTTGGTGGAACCAGAGGGTTCAAAAGAACAGGACATTCCTACGCCACTCTACAGGAGTAGTAGGCAGTCTCATCCGCCCGAGAGATACTACGGTTTTCTCATAGACGGGGATAAAGAGGATTGCATCATAGATTATGATGAGCCTACTAGCTTCCAGCAGGCCGTTCAGAGCGTTGACTCGGTAAAATGGCTGGATGCAATGCGGACCGAAATGGAGTCCATGTACACCAACAAAGTATGGACGTTGGACATTGCTCCAGACGGGGTAAAACCCGTAGGATGCAAGTGGATCTTCAAAAGGAAGATTGGTGTAGATGGACAGGTTGAGACCTATAAAGCTAGACTTGTTGCAAAGGGTTTTCGTCAAAGACCTGGTTTGGACTATGACGAAACCTTTTCTCCAGTGGCTATGCTGAAATCCATTCGGATCCTTCTTGCTATTGCTGCCTTCCACGATTATGAGATCTGGCAGATGGACGTAAAGACCGCTTTTCTAAATGGAAATTTAGAGGACTGTGTCTATATGGACCAACCAGAGGGTTCATTCAGAGTGGGAGCATCGGAAAGGTGTGCAAGTTTCTTAAGTCCATCTATGGACTAAAGCAGGCATCGCGGAGTTGGAACATCTGTTTTGATGAGACGGTCAAGGAATTTGGCTTTATCAAAAATCCAGATGAACCATGCATCTATAGTAGATTTGTAGCGAGAACTGTAGTATTCCTCGTTTTATACGTGGATGACATTCTCTTAATAGGAAATGACATTCCTATGCTACAATCCGTCAAGGGGTTCTTGTCACACAGGTTCTCCATGAAAGACCTGGGTGATGCTTCATACATCCTGGGGATCCAGATCCATCGTGATAGATCCAAGAGGATATTAGGACTTTCACAGTCCAGGTACATCGACACCATACTGAAAAGATTCAGTATGGAAGATTCCAAGCGCGGTAACCTACCGGCTTGTCACGGGATCACCCTCTCTAAAGAGATGTCTCCCAAGACTAATTTAGAGGGGGATCGCATGTCTATTATACCCTACGCTTCTGCGGTAGGCTCTATAATGTATGCGATGTTGTGTACCAGACCGGATGTAGCTTATGCACTGAGTGTGGTAAGCCGGTATCAGTCAAACCCTGGGGAGAAACACTGGATAGCGGTAAAGAACATTCTCAAGTACCTGAGAAGGACTAAGGAGATGTTCTTGGTGTATGGCGGAAAAGACCTCCAGATCGAGGCCTTTGCTGACTCCACCTTCCAGAGTGACAAGGTTGATTCCAAGTCCATGTCGGGTTTTGTCTTTACCCTCAATGGAGGGGCGGTGTGTTGGAAGAGTTCCAAACAGGAAACCGTTGCAGACTCGACGATGGAAGCGGAATACATCACTGCATCTGATGCCGCAAAAGAAGCTGTCTGGATGAGGAAGTTCTTGAAAGAACTTCAGGTGGTTCCGTCCATTGTTGATCCAATAGCTCTTTATTGCGACAACAACGGGTCTATAGCTTTAGCGAAGGAACCCAGGTCCCATCAGAGATCCAGACACATCTTGAGGCGGTATCACCTGATCAGGGAGATCGTGGATCACCAGGAGATCGAGGTTCGGAGGGTTGCTTCAGAAGATAACACTGCAGATCCATTCACCAAGGCCTTGCCCCAGACTCAGTTCGAGCGGCTGATCGAGATGATAGGTCTTCGATATGCCAATACATGGCCTTAGTGCAAGTGGGAGATTGTTAGTGTATATGCCCTAGAGGCCATTACTGCATCATACTAGTTTGTATATTACTTAATGGAAGCTTGGGATATTCACCTTGTATATACAATCTCGCTCAAAATAGTAGTATGCTACTTGGTTTGTTTCTACTTCAATGTGTACATGTGTTTATTTTAGTATATCACCTATGCACATTAGTGGAGACCTTAGGATCTTTGCTTGATTACCAGCGTTGTGATGGCAGTCACACTAGTGGGGGCTGGGTAATCTATAAGCACATCCTTATGCAGGTCCCTAGTCACAGGACTATCGAGACAGGGCATCGATACTCCGGAGTAGACTAGCGCATGTGCTTCTCATCCCAGAGTGGGAGATGGTCTGTCCCACAGCCATCAGTACGTCGTACTGGAGATAGTATGCGGGTGCTCGTTGGGTTACGAGTACACTGGACAGGACTCGTCGGGAACTGACCGGTTGGTATTATACCTATCGTCAGTTATCAGTTCCCAGGTGACATGAGTACAGCTTAGTCCGCTGACTTGACCCTATCACTTCGCCTCGAGTGTGTTCCCACTGTACTTTGATTACTACCCTACCACGGCTCAAAGGAGTCGTGCAAACAGGTAGTAGTTGGGTGCAGTCCCGAAGCACTTGGAGGAAGTGACGGTTAGACATGATTCGTCTCTCCCGGTATTGGGGGTTGACATCGCGCTGTGTCTAGAAGAGCCATTACACGAGTAGTCCCTGGCCAGGGAAAGCGAGATATACTGGTAGGCTTCCAGTGCTATCTCAGGATGTTCTGGGCTTCACTCCGACACGACTTGTACCGCTATTAGGGGACTGACGTTTACCGCCCCCTAGGCCCGCCATGCGATGTATCAGACGAACAGACCGGACTGTATGGAGATTGTCACATTCAGGCTCAGTAGGAGTTCAGATGGGTTTCACCTCGTGAGTCTTCTTGTCGGCATCTACCTGGGGACCGTTACGCACAGCTAGTGTCGCTTGCGGTCTGTGGTTAAACCCACTGCCAGCGTAGTGTCGAGTCTTTAGAGTCCTACAGAGAAAGCTATTCGCCGATAGGCAAAAGAGTAGAGGTCGCATGGTTTTGGGACAGGTCGCATGGTATTGCGACAGGGTCCGGTCACATCCGTGCACTTGTGCACGTACAGTGTCCGGACAGTTAACACCAGCGGGCTTTGGTTTAAGCCAGATCCTAGTGTACGTTTTGGGATTGGTTTTATCCAGTATGTATTCGTGTTTCTCGGAACGCGGATGCGGGTGTGTATGCACAGTTGACGGAGAGACAGAGGCAGAGGATTCTCATTAGGGTTGTTGACCGTTGACTGTTGACTATTGACTTTTTGCTCAACCCTAATGAGAATATGATATGTAATTAACAATAGTATTAATTAAGTATTATAGTGACATGGTTGTTGAGGGGTTGACTTTGTTGACCGGTTGACTAGGTTGGACTAGTTGACCATCATGATGACAATGGCTATCATTTCATGGCAAAGACTTTTGCTTGCTTGCTCTCTTGTGCAAAATGAGTGCATGAAATGATATGGCTATTGTAGCTTAAACCATCACTAATACTTGATTGCTATTATTGGTTATGATGGTTATGGATTATGAGAGCCAAAAGAGAAAAGTTTTTTCTCATTCTTTCATTTCCTTTCTCTCTCTTGTGTTCTTGAGCTCTCATCTTCTTCCTCTTGCTCTCCCTCTCTTTAGTCTATTGTTCACTTGTCTCATGTGTTGAGAACCAAGAACCATAGAGAAAAATCCCAACACACTCTCCTTTACTCACTCTAGTTCACAAGGTTTAGCAAACCGAGTGAACTAGTTTCTTCAAAGTTCGAAGAAGAAGCCAAAGGTAGAAGCTTTCAGGTGGATCGATCTTCGGCACAAGGAGACGACGGGGTGAAGCCGATCCGGACAACCATCGAGGCTTGAAGACGAAGGAGTTCAAGAAAGAAAGGTATAACTCCCTAACCGAGTAGTTAACAACTCCTAGTTAGGTTGTTAGTTAGATGTTTAACAAAGATCCGGTTTTGAGTCCATGTTAGCGCCTCTAGAAAATTGTTTTTCACCAAATTCCGCATGCCCGAAAGTACCGGGAGAGGTAGTATGGACTTACAGTTTTCAATGTCCAGAACACACATAAAAGAAAGACTACAGAATTAAATCAAGCTTTCTTATAGCATTGTAGACTGGGTCACATCAATGAAACAAGGTTGTCCAAGTTACATAAAGAAGGATATTTGGATCCGTTTGAATATCAATCTTATACAACTTGTCGATCATGTCTCAAAGGAAAGATGACAAAGACTCCGTTCACTGGAAATGGAGTAAGAGCGAGCGAGCTCTTAGGACTCATACACAGAGACGTGTGTGGTCCAATGACGACACATGCAAGAAGTGGTTATTCCTATTTCATTACTTTTACGAATGATATCTCTAGGTATGGACATGTCTTCTTGATGAAAGATAAATCTGAGGCCTTTGAAAATTTCCGAGAATATAAGAATGACGTGGAAAACCAAACCGGCAAAAGTATGAAGACACTGAGATCTAATCGAGGTGGTGAATACTTGAGTGCCGAGTTCTTGGATTACCTAAAAGAGAATGGAATTATCTCTCAGCTTACTCCTCCATACACACCACAACACAACAGTGTATCGGAGAGATGGAACCGAACCTTATTGGATATGGTACGTTCCATGATGAGTAACGCTAAGTTACCCCGATCATTCTGGGGTTATGCACTAGAATCTGCTACATATATTTTGAACAAGATTCCTACCAAGACTGTGCCTACCACACCATATCAGATGTGGAGTAGGAAGAAACCCTATCTTCGGTATCTGAAGATATGGGGATGTCAAGCTTTTATTAAAAAGCTGCATGAGGAAAAACTTGAGGCACGCTCAGTACTGTGTAACTTTGTGGGATACCTAAAGAACTCCAAGGGGTATCTTTTCTATTACGCAGAGGAACAAAAGGTTTTTGTTTCTCGCCATGCCCACTTTTTAGAACATCAATTTTTAGAAAAAGAAACTAGTAGGAGCGCAATAAAACTTGAAGAAATTCCAGAACCAAAAGCTATTACTGAAAGATTGGTGGAACAAGAAGTTTCAAAAGAACGGCATATTCCCACGCCACTCCACAGGAGAAGTAGGCTGTCTCATCCGCCCGAGAGATACTACGGTTTTCTAATAGATGAGGATAGAGAGGATTGCATCATTGATAATGATGAGCCAACTAACTTCCAGCAAGCCATTTAGAGCACAGACTCGGTAAAAATGGTTGGATGCAATGCGGACCGAGATGAAGTCCATATACACCAACAAAGTATGGACTTTGGACATTGCTCCAGAGTGGGTAAAACCCGTAGTCTGCAAATGGATCTTCAGAAAGAAAATTGTTGTAGATGGACAGTTGAAACCTATACGGCTAGACTTGTTGCAAAAGGATTTCGTCAAAGACCTGGTTTGGACTATGATGAAACCTTTCCTCCAGTAGCTATGCTCAAATCTATTCGGATACTTCTTGCTATTGCTGCCTTCCATGATTATGAGATTTGGCAGATGGACGTAAAGACCGCTTTTCTAAATGGAAATTTGGAAGAGTGCGTCTATATGGACCAGAGTTTCATTCAGAGTGGGAGCAGCGGGAAAGTGTGCAAGTTGCTTAAGTCCATTTATGGACTAAAGCAAGCATCGCGGAGTTGGAACATCTGTTTTGATGAGACGGTCAAAGAATTTGACTTTATCAAAAATCCAGATGAACCATGCGTCTATAGTAAGTTTGTAGCAAAAACTGTAGTATTCCTCGTCTTATTCGTGGATGACTTTCTTTTGATAGGAAATGACATTCTTATGCTACAATTTGTTAAATGATTCTTGTCACAAAGGTTCTCCATGAATGACCTGGGTGATGCCTCTCACATTCTGGGGATCCAGATCCATCGTGATAGATCTAAGAGGATATTGGTACTTTCACAATCCAGGTACATCGACACCATACTGAAGAAATTCAGTTTGGAAGATTCAAAGCGCGGTAATTTACCGGCTTGTCATGGAATCACCCTCTCCAAACAGATGTCTCCTAAGACTGATTTGGAAAGGGATCGCATGTCTATTATACCCTATGCTGCTGCGGTAGGCTCTATAATGTATGCGATATTGTGTACCAGACCATATGCTGCTTATGCACTGAGCGTGGTAAGCCGGTATCAGTGAAACCCTGGGGAGAAGCACTGGATAGCAGTAAAGAACATTCTCAAGTACCTGAGAAAGACTAAGGAGATGTTCTTGGTGTACGGCGGAAAAGACCTCCAGATCGAGGCTTTGCTGACTCCAGCTTCCAGAGTGATAAGGATGACTCCAAGTCCATGTCGGGTTATGTCTTTACCCTCAATGGAGGGGCGGTCTATTGGATGAGTTCCAAACAGGACACCGTTGCTGACTCGACGATGGAGGCTGACTCGACGATGGAGGCGGAGTATATCGCAGCTTGTGACACCGCAAAAGAAGTCGTTTGGATGAGGAAGTTCTTCACTGAACTTCAGGTGGTTCCGTCCATTGTTGATCCAATACCTCTGTATTATGACAACAACGGGGCTATAACTTTAGCAAAGGAATCCAGGTCGCTTCAGAACTCCGAACACATCTTGAGGCGGTATCACCTGATCAGGGAGATCGTGGGTCACAGGGAAATCGAGGTGCGGAGTGTTGCTATGGAGAACAACACTGCAGATCCATTCACAAAGACCATCCCTCAGACGCTGCTCGAGAGGCTATTCGAGATGATAGGTCTGCGATATGCCAGCACATGGACTTAGTGCAAGTGGGATATTGTTAGTGTTATATGCCCTAGTGGCCATTATTGTATAGTACTAGTTTGTATATTACATTTTGGAAGCTTGGGATATATAAACGGATTTATGACAGTCTTGCTCAATATGGTAGTATGCTACTTGGTTTGAATCTATCTTAATATGTGTATATGTTTCTTTTAACGTATCGCTAATACATGTTGATAGAGCCCTTAGGATCTTTGCTTAACTACCACCGTTGTGATGATAGTCACACTAGTAGGGGCTGGGTAGTCTATAAGCACATCCTTATACAAGTCCCTAGTCATAGGATTATCGTGACAGGGCATCGATACTCCATAGTAGACTAGTGTATACGCTTCTCATCCCAGTAGGGGAGATGGTCTGTCCCACAGCTATCAGTACGTCGTACTGGAGATAGTATGCAGGTGCTCATTGGGTTATGAGTTACACTGGACGGATTCGTGGGGTAGTACTGGTTGGTACTATACCCATCATCAACCAGCAATTCCCAAGTGACATGAGTACAGCATAGTCCGTTGACTTCATACTGCTCTTTCGCCTCAAGTGTGTTCCCACTGTTCTTAGATTACTATCCTACCACGGATCTATTGAGTCGTGAAAACAGGTAGTAGTTGGGTGCAGTCCCGAAGCATTTGGAGGCAGTGGCGGTTAGATAGGATTCTTCTCTCTTGATATTGGCGATCGATTTTGCGCTTTGTTCGGAGAGCCATTACACAAAGTCCCTAGCCAGGGCAAGCGAGATTTACTGGTAGATACACTAGTAGTTTCTCAAGATGTTTTTGGGCTACACTCCAACACGACTTTTTGCGTTATTAGGGGTCTGACGTTTACCGGCCCTCTAGGCCCATTATGCGATACTCTTAGACGAACAGATCGAACTGTACGTAGATTGCCACAGACAGGCTCAGTAGAAGTTCGGATGAGTTTGCTCATCGGCCTTCTTATCGATAGATATCTGGGTAGCCATTACGTACAGCTAGTACCGCTGACGTGCTTGTGGTTAAACCTACTACCAGCGTACTGTTGAGTCTTTAGAGTCCCACATAGAGGGTGTCCCTACTTCGGGTGAAACGATGTAGAGATCGTATGGTTTTACGACAGGGTTCGTTCACATACGGGTAATTGTGCACATATGATGTTCGGGTAAAAAATACCAGTAGGCTTTGGTTTAAGCCGGATCCTAGTATTAGATTATTCGATTAGTTTCGTCTTATTGTATTCGTGTTTCTCGAAACACGGATACGGGTATGTATATACGGATGAGAGGGGCATTCTTGTAATTACTGAAGATTGCTATTAAAAGGAGATACCTCATTAGGGTTTTGGTTGTTTACTTAAAACAATTATGAGGTGGAGGAAATAATTTGTTATTTTTATAATTGATAATTGAACCATGGCTAATTGGTTTGACTATTGAGGCTTGAGTTGACTTAGATATTTTGTGAGATATTTTGTGGCACTAGATATTTTAAGTGAGATATTTTCTTTCCATGCTTATAGTCATATCAAAATCCATTTTCCATTATCATTATCAAAAATACATTCTCTTTCCTCAAGTTCACTCTTTTCTTCCTCTCAACTCTTATTGTCTTATGTGTTGAGAATCCAAGAGTTTGTAAGACTTCGCTACCCAAAATCACTCTCTACTTACTCTAGGCTACTTAGTTTAGCACACCAAGTATCTTAGTTGCCTCATCATAGAGGTTAGAGCTCAAGGTAGATACTCTCGGGTGGATCTTCTTTGACGTGGAGAAGCCGACGAGGAGGCGCCATCCACACTTACTCCAAGGAGCTCATGAAGAGGAAGAGGATGCTGGGTTCCTTAGCGTCCTCACTACGATTTATAGGGAATCATGTTAGTGTATATGCCCTAGGGGCCATTATTGTATCATACTAGATTGTATATTCCTTAATGGAAGCTTGGGATATTCACAGTTATATATATACAGTCTTGCTAAAAATGGTAGTATGCTACTTGGTTTGTGTCTACTTTAATATGTGCATATGTTTCTTGTAACGTATCACTTATACATATTAGTAAAGCCCATAGAATCTTTGCTTGATTACCAGCGTCGTGATGGCAGTCACACTAGTGGGGGGCTGGGTAGTCTGTAAGCAACATCCTATACAGGTCCCTGGTCGTTGGATTATCGAGATAGGGCATCGATATTCCGGAGTAGACTAAGTATGTGCGCTTCTCATCCCAGTTGGGGAAATGGTGTTAGTTGTATGTATGCCCTAGAGGCCAGTATTGTACAGATGATGTATATTATATTGGATGCTTGGACATATATAGAGATGACTTTCTTGCTCGATATGATAGTATGCTATCTGGTTACTCTTTATCTTAACATGTACACTTGTCTCTTTATACTGTCTTATAGTTACATGTTGGTAAAGCCCTTAGGATGTGTACTTGACTACCTGGACTATGATGCAGATCATACTAGTGGGGACATGGTAGTCCATAGGTACATTCTTCAAGGTCCCTAGTCGTGGGTATATCGAGACGGGGCATCGATATACCAGTGTAGACTAGCGTATACGCTTCTCGACCCATGAGATGGGCGATGGATGATCCCATATCCATTGGTGTTTGACATCAGAGATGGTATACGGGTGCTCAGTGGAGACTGGGTACACTGGACGGACTCGCCGAGAACTCCCAGATGGTATTATACCTCACGTCAGATGGCAGTTCTCAGGTGACACGTGTACAGGTTAGTCTGTAGACCCGAGATCGTCATAGAGTCTTGTGTGATTCCCACTGTGCTTTGATCTCCACCTTACCACGTCCATGAGGGCGTGCAAAACGGTGGTCTTTGGGTACAGTCCCGAGTCACATGGAGGCAATGAGCGATAGGAGGGGTTTCGTCTCTCCCGGTATTAGGGGTTGATGTTGCGCTGTGCTCGATTGGCCGTAACAGGGAAGTCCCTGGCCAGGGTTGATCAGAGATTTGCTGGTAAGTGTTACCAGTAGTTTCTCGACCCGTTATGAGCCTCACATCGGCACGACTTATCGGTTATTGGGGTCTGACATTTACCACCCCTAGACTTGATATGCGACATATCAGACGAACAGACCGGACTGTACGGTAAGTGTTACTGGTTGGATTCACAGGAGTGTGAGCGGGCTAGCTCGTCGATCTTCTGATCGCTCAATACCCGGATGGCCGTTACGTTTAGCAGACCGCTTGCGGCTTGTGGGTGCTTGATATGATCATCATCTGCTACCGGCGTATTGACGAGTCTTTAGAGTCCTACACAGAGGTTTCCTGGCTCAAGCGAAACAAAATAGGAGCGCATATGAGATATGTGCAGGACCGAGAATAATGCGTGTATGTGATACCGTATTCCATTCTCGCGATGAATATATCGATTGGTTATATTCGATATAACCTAGTTATCGAATCATTGATTCGATAAATCGATACATTGTATACTAGTCGGTTATGTGCGACATGACCGGATCATTGAATCAAGTGTTGATTTAATGATTTAATGTATAATTATATATTTGATATATTATTTTGCATTAACTAGTATTGGTTCACTTTAAATGGATTTTCTCACTTGATGTGCAAGATGTATATGTGATATACTTTTGTGCACATCTTTGTATCATGTTTGATGATGCTTGCTCATTTGGTTAAGTGTAAAGAATTAAACCTAGGTTAAGAAAGTGATTAGGGTTTTAATTATCCATTCTTTTTCTTTATTGATTTTGAAAAAGAATGGCATAAGAATACAAAATGGTTGCTTTCATTCTTGAACCTTTGTGAAGCTTCATGAAGCTTTGACCAAAGTGACCAATTTGTCTTCATGCTTAACCCTAACCACTCTTCTAACCTTGGTCAATTATCTACACCTAACCATGGTTCCTATTATGATAAGTATTCATTTCTTTTTCATTTTTGATTAACTTATCATAATATTTCCTTCTTCTTGATCTTCTTCTTCAAGAAAGAAAGCTTGATGCCATCAATGGCAACTTGAGTTCTAAAGTGAGAAATCCAATTCTAAAGTGAACCCACCTCCTATTTCTTCACCCTCTACCTCTTGCCAAGTTGTTTTGGATGTTTTCTTCACAAGTTTCACAAATTTGTGAAGTCGGAGCTTGAACTTGTGATGCCTCGACGTAGATCATCTTCGGCACGAAGCCGACGACCTAGTCCGCCCATTTCTCCGATCAAGCCGACGATTGAGTCCGGGATTCGAGATGGACAGCGAGAGGATGCCTATGTGGATCCAAGGAAGTGGATATCCGGATCTACAAAGGTTGTAGCTTCTTATCTTTAGTTAAGTTGTTAACTAGATTCGTATTTCGCCTAAACTTCTAGTCAACGATCTAGTCTAGGGTTTCTCGGCACCGTAAAATTTGAAATCGGCATGGTTGATGCCTTGTGAGACTTCATTAGCGTGCCCGGGAACCCTACAGTGGTATCAGAGCCTAGCTAGAGCCTTAGGCGAAGTCTAGACGATGTTTGAAACCCGATCGAACCGAAACCCTAAAACCGAAAATGCTCTCTGGAAATTTTCTGAAAATTTGGATTTTTGTCAATTAAAAATATGCAGAAAAATAAGCAGGGTGTTATTTGAATTACTGTGCAGTACGAGGACCTGAATCGATTTTTCCACCGCGGAACCGCGGCACAAGCTAGGCATGTGCGGCGGTTCCGCGGCCGTCCTGTCCCCTTGTCTGGTAATTTCTGCACAGTAACTCATATAATTTAATGCTATATTTTCTGGGTATTTTTATTGTGACTCTACAGATGAGTATTCTGGGGTTGTATTGGGAATCGACGATTCGATCGTATTATCAAATCTTGTCTATGTGGCTTTCCGGATAACTTTAGAATATGTTAAAAAGTTCGACCGGATATAAATACCCAACTTTTCCCCTGCCGGAAAATTTCCAAGTGTTAGATTTTTCTATGATTTTAGGACGTTCTAAGTAGTGCAAGTAATGCGATGGTCCCTCTAGAAGACAACAAACCTTAACTCGATTATGTGACCGTCTTGAACTACCCTTTGAACCTTCGGGTTTGGGGCAGTACGGCGTGCCACATGTGAGGCGTTGGCTTGACCCTTCTACGGCTGGACCGTTGGTACTGAGGCATGAAGTGAATGTCTTTGAACTTATTTCATGTGTTGATCGGTTTCGGGAAAACTTGGGTGTTCGAATGTTCGATCGGAAAGTTTAATATTTTCTATTTATCCGGAATGGGATACAATAATTGGAATTCACAAACAGTTATGAGATAACTGAATGAATGTTATAAATCTAGCGGTTTAGTTTCATTTGATATTGAAAAGAGTTTTCGATAATGGGACTAAAATGCGGGGTTTATAATTGTTAGGCATGTGATGTCTAAGTATTTCATTTGATTAGGCATGCGATGTCTAAAGAGAATGCGGATTCCAACTGTTGTAGTTTTACACTTTCTTTTCTGTGACCGTAAGTGTAATATGTGATATCGCCGGTTTCGTTGCTATATGTCAACGACAATTGGGATGCGCATATTTACTTACGTTGATGACATGTGATGTTATGTGTTGCTTGATATGTTATATTGGATTGTCGTGTTTGAATAGCCGGGGTTTTTTATGTGAGATGAGTGTTTTTCAATTTCATTCATGTAAAAACTTGTATGTAATATTCTTTTATTTGGGGCACTTCCAGGTTGCGGAAGATGTCACCCTTTGTATATTATTTACTTTTCTGCACTAGGATAGACCCAAGGAGGGGAGCACAAGTAACCGGGTTCTAGGGTCCAGTGGGAGACCATCTCGAGGAGTCGAGTCCGGGTCTCCTAACCCTAGAATTGGTAGGGTTGCTTGCCGCTCTCGTAGGGGTCTAGGGGTGTGGGATTGGCTATTCATCACGACCGTGGAATCCGTGTTTTATACTGGCATGTATTGAAAACACGGACGTCCTAGTATATCCAATGTTTCATATGTTTCTTCTGCTGCGATATCTGTGATGTGATCATGTGATGTTCTGTGATAGATATAGTATATAGTATATATGATATATTATATAGACGTTACTTATGTTTTACACCCGCGCTAGCCCTGCCCAGCTCTGTCGTTACTTACCTAACCTAACGGTGCACGAGGGGACATCGAGGCGAATGCGGATGGCATAAGTGTACGTCGTATTTATCTGTGATGTTTAGGTATTTAAATGATGGGACTTCATTAATGTGATTAATGAAAGAAAAGAAACCTAAGATGTTGTAGAATCAAATTTTAAACAAAAACAGGTAGCTACAGTTCTTGCTTTGCATAGCGGTATATGTGATATACCCTGCACCTTATTCGATGAGGAAAGGACCGAGATCCCTTCACCGGGAGTGACTCCTTTAGCAATAACTGGCAGATGCTACACACTCGGTTTGACTTTTGATTGCTTCTATAGTTTCTTCTTTGCACAGTGATATATATGATATATCCCGCACCTCATTCGACGAGGAAAGGGCCGACGATCCCTTCACCGGGAGTGACCCCTTTAGCAAAACTAGAAAAGCCTCAAAATCACTCCATTTCAAAACTGTATTTGATTCTACAACGATATCAAGTTCATTACGCAATAGGTTTTCAGAAAAACCTGTCGTAGCCCTCCGTCATTTCAGATAAGTACTAGTTAGTATTCGTGCTACGTTTGTTGACTATGTTAAGGCGTAGTGTGCGGTAGCTAATTAGTGCTTATCTGCATAAGCATATGATGCGATTGGATTAGGGTAGTCGTACGACTTTGTTGACTATGTTAAGGGTCGTGCGGGTGGGTTTAATTCAATCAGGAAATGACGGGTTGAACTTGACTAGCACTTATGATTTGTTGACTATGTTAAGGTCATATAGCTGCTAGGGGCAAAATATTATCGGGAATTTCAAGTGTTGAAATTTGCAATGAGATTGCATAACTTCTATGAGATAGTTGGATCCCGATACCCACTGCGAGTAAGAGTTACTCCTGGGAGAGTTTTACACATTGCAATTAGCTGATCAAGTAGATGTCTAGAAAGGTGTCAACGGGGTTACGCCTCTGGGAAAACGAGGTTTACATTAATTAGGTTCGTGCGAAAGCACGGGGGACCTCCCTCAAAGTACCGACACTGGCCTGGCTGAAAGATTGGCGAACTTGTAGTGTGTAATTAATCCCGGCTAGTCTTTCCTTTTAGGATTTGAAGGAAGATTTGATAAAAACCAGTGGGAGCCATCCTGATTAGATAAGATAAAAACCAATCTGATCTTGCAAGAGCATACGCTAAAGTGTTTTCCTCTCTCTCTCCAGGTAGCGACCATTTCATGCCCTAATAAAGATAATAATATGGATGTATTGACCGAACCCGCATGTTATACTGTGCTGGGGAACGTTGGTTCCGTTCTTACCTATAAGAGTTATAGGACTGAACAGGATATAGGGGAATACCAGGATTCCCATGCCACCCGAATGAAGAAAGTACATGATGATGCATTTTCTTCGGGTGTGTTCGTTACAGAGAACTGTTTCTCCATTTGCTCTACGTCCTGGGTATTAGATACCGGGTCAGGATCCCATATATGAAATCAGTTACATGGGCTTAGGAAAGGTAGAGAACTTGGAGAAGGTGATAAAGACATTAGAGTTGGAAATGGTGCAATTGTTGCAGCTAAGACTGTCGGGGAATATCACCTTGTATTACCAACTGGTAATACATTGGTTCTGAACGAATGCTATTACATGCCGAACCTGATATGCAACATTATATCGGTTTCTTTGTTAAGCAAAGAGGGATATAATTTTGTATTACAGGACAATGTTATGAACATTTTCCGTAACCAAAAGTTGGTTGGATCAGGCACGTTGTGCAATGGCATTTATGTTCTAAACCAATCAACAGTTCTGAGCATAACAAACACACACAAGAGGAAGAGTTCAGGACTGAACGAATCCTTCTTGTGGCATTGTAGACTGGGTCTCATGTCTCAAAGGCAAGATGACCAAAACTCCATTTACGGGACACGGAGAAAGAGTTACCGAACTCTTGGGACTGATACATAGTGATGTATGCGGTCCCATGTCTACACATGCCAGGGATGGTTCTTCGTACTTCATTACATTCACTGACGATCTCTCTAGATTCGGATATGTGTTCCTGATGAAACACAAATCAGAAGCTTTGAGAAATTTAGAGAATATAAACAAGAAGTCGAAAACCAAACCGGAAAAAGTATTAAAGTCCTTCGATCTGATCGAGGAGGTGAATACTTGAGCAATGAATTCCTGAACTTCCTAAAAGAGAATGGGATTCTCTCTCAGCTGACTCCTCCATATACACCACAGCACAACGGTGTATCAGAACGGAGGAACCGCACCCTATTAGATATGGTGCGCTCTATGATGAGCACAGCTGAGTTACCTATTTCCTTCTGGGGATATGCGCTGGAGACAGCAACATACCTATTGAATCAAGTTCCATCTAAATCTGTACCTACCACACCATATGAGATATGGAGTGGGAAGAGACCATATTTTAAACGAGTTAAGATATGGGGTTGTCCGGCCTATGTCAAAAGGCAAAATCCAGACAAACTCGAGGCACGGTCAGTTCTTTGCAAGTTTGTGGGATATCCTAAGAATTCACAAGGATATTTTTTCTACCATGCTGAAGAACAAAAGGTGTTTGTTTCTCAATATGCCACCTTTTTAGAAAAGGAATTCCTTGAAAAAGAAATTAGTGGCAAAGTGGTAGAGCTGGAAGAAGTTCCAGATACACAAACCGTAACTGAAGATTTAGTGGAACCAGAAGATTCAGTAGCTCCAAATGAACCTCAGCCTCTCCGCCGATCTAGTAGGGTTCCTCGCCAACCTGAGAGATACTATGGTTTTCTCATGGATGGTGGAAGCGAGGATTGCATCATGGAGGATGATGACCCAACTAGCTTCAAGCAGGCCATCACGAGTGGGGACTCAGTGAAATGGCTGGATGCTATGCGGTCCGAGATGGAATCCATGTACACCAACAAAGTATGGACTTTGGAAGTTGCTCCTGAAGGGGTAAAGCCCATTGGGAGCAAGTGGATCTTCAAGAAGAAACTTGGTGTAGATGGGAAAGTGGAGACTTTCAAAGCTAGACTTGTTGCAAAAGGTTTTCGTCAAAGACCAGGTGTGGACTATGACGAAACCTTTTCTCCAGTGGCTATGCTTAAATCCATCCGGATCATGCTTGCCATCGCTGCATATCATGATTACGAAATCTGGCAAATGGATGTTAAGACCGCCTTTCTAAATGGTGATTTAGAAGAGTGCGTGTACATGACTCAGCCAGAGGGCTTCGTAGACAGTGGGAGCAGCGGGAAGGTGTGCAAGCTGCTTAAATCCATTTATGGATTAAAGCAAACATCGCGGAGTTGGAACATCTGCTTTGACGTCGTTATCAAAGAGTTTGATTTCGTCAAAAATCCAGATGAACCTTGTATCTACAAGAAGGTGGCAGAGAGTAAGGCTGTCTTCCTCGTATTGTACGTGGACGACATACTCTTGATAGGAAATGATATTCCTATGCTGCAATCGGTCAAGCTCTTCTTATCACAAAGATTCTCGATGAAAGATCTTGGTGATGCCTCCTGCATATTGGGAATCAGGATCTATAGAGATAGATCCAAAAGGATATTGGGATTGTCCCAATCCAGGTACATTGACACCATACTAAAGAGGTTTAGTATGGAAGAATCCAAGCATGGGAACTTGCCCACGATCTCTGGAGTCACTCTCTCCAAAGAGATGTCTCCCAAGACTGATTTAGAGAGAGCTCGCATGCAAGGGATACCCTATGCTTCGGCAGTAGGCTCTATCATGTATGCGATGCTATGTACCAGACCCGATGTAGCATACTCACTAAGTGTAGTGAGCAGGTATCAAGCTGATCCTGGAGAGAGTCGCTGGACAGCTGTGAAGAGCATTCTCAAGTACTTGCGAAGGACTAAAGAGATGCTCTTGGTGTATGGTAACGGAGAACTCCAAGTGGAGTCCTTTACCGATTCGAGCTTCCAGAGTGATAAGGACGACTCTAAGTCGCAGTCGAGATTTGTCTTTACCCTTTACGGAGGGGCGGTTAGCTGGAAGAGTTCCAAGCAGGAAATCGTGGCAGACTCGACGATGGAGGCTGAATACATCGCTGCCAACGATGCTGCGAAAGAGGCTGTCTGGATCAAGAAGTTCCTTACTGAACTTGGAGTGGTTCCATCCATTGAGCATCCAATACCTTTGTATTGTGATAACAATGGAGCGGTGGCTTTGGCCAAGGAACCCAGGTCCCATCAGCGATCCAGGCATATTCTGAGGCGGTATCACCTGATCCGGGAGATAGTTGATCGCCGGGAGATCGAGGTCAGGAGAGTTGACACGAAGAATAACACGGCGGATCCACTCACGAAGGCCATTCCCCAGATACAGTTTGAGAGACTCTTCGGGATGCTCGGTATGCGATACTACAGCAGCTGGCCCTAGTGCAAGTGGGAGATTGTTAGTTGTATGTATGCCCTAGAGGCCAGTATTGTACAGATGATGTATATTATATTGGATGCTTGGACATATATAGAGATGACTTTCTTGCTCGATATGATAGTATGCTATCTGGTTACTCTTTATCTTAACATGTGCACTTGTCTCTTTATACTGTCTTATTGTTACATGTTGGTAAAGCCCTTAGGATGTGTACTTGACTACCTGGACTATGATGCAGATCATACTAGTGGGGACATGGTAGTCCATAGGTACATTCTTCAAGGTCCCTAGTCGTGGGTATATCGAGACGGGGCATCGATATACCAGTGTAGACTAGCGTATACGCTTCTCGACCCATGAGATGGGCGATGGATGATCCCATATCCATTGGTGTTTGACATCAGAGATGGTATACGGGTGCTCAGTGGAGACTGGGTACACTGGACGGACTCGCCGAGAACTCCCAGATGGTATTATACCTCACGTCAGATGGCAGTTCTCAGGTGACACTTGTACAGGTTAGTCTGTAGACCCGAGATCGTCATAGAGTCTTGTGTGATTCCCACTGTGCTTTGATCTCCACCTTACCACGTCCATGAGGGCGTGCAAAACGGTGTTCTTTGGGTACAGTCCCGAGTCACATGGAGGCAATGAGCGATAGGAGGGGTTTCGTCTCTCCCGGTATTGGGGGTTGATGTTGCGCTGTGCTCGATTGGCCGTAACAGGGAAGTCCCTGGCCAGGGCTGATCAGAGATTTGCTGGTAAGTGTTACCAGTAGTTTCTCGACCCGTTATGAGCCTCACATCGGCACGACTTATCGGTTATTGGGGTCTGACGTTTACCACCCCTAGACTTGATATGCGACAAATCAGACGAACAGACCGGACTGTACGGTAAGTGTTACTGGTTGGATTCACAGGAGTGTGAGCGGGCTAGCTCGTCGATCTTCTGATCGCTCAATACCCGGATGGCCGTTACGTTTAGCAGACCGCTTGCGGCTTGTGGGTGCTTGATATGATCATCATCTGCTACCGACGTATTGACGAGTCTTTAGAGTCCTACACAGAGGTTTCCTGGCTCAAGCGAAACGAAATAGGAGCGCATAAGAGATATGTGCAGAACCGAGAATAATGCGTGTATGTGATACCGTATTCCATTCTCGCGATGAATATATCGATTGGTTATATTCGATATAACCTAGTTATCGAATCATTGATTCGATAAATCGATACATTGTATACTAGTCGGTTATGTGCGACATGACCGGATCATTGAATCAAGTGTTGATTTAATGATTTAATGTATAATTATATATTTGATATATTATTTTGCATTAACTAGTATTGGTTCACTTTAAATGGATTTTCTCACTTGATGTGCAAGATGTATATGTGATATACTTTTGTGCACATCTTTGTATCATGTTTGATGATGCTTGCTCATTTGGTTAAGTGTAAAGAATTAAACCTAGGTTAAGAAAGTGATTAGGGTTTTAATTATCCATTCTTTTTCTTTATTGATTTTGAAAAAGAATGGGATAAGAATACAAAATGGTTGCTTTCATTCTTGAACCTTTGTGAAGCTTCATGAAGCTTTGACCAAAGTGACCAATTTGTCTTCATGCTTAACCCTAACCACTCTTCTAACCTTGGTCAATTCTCTACACCTAACCATGGTTCCTATTATGATAAGTATTCATTTCTTTTTCATTTTTGATTAACTTATCATAATATTTCCTTCTTCTTGATCTTCTTCTTCAAGAAAGAAAGCTTGATGCCATCAATGGCAACTTGAGTTCTAAAGTGAGAAATCCAATTCTAAAGTGAACCCACCTCCTATTTCTTCACCCTCTACCTCTTGCTAAGTTGTTTTGGGTGTTTTCCTCACAAGTTTAAAAATTTGTGAAGTCGGAGCTTGAACTTGTGATGCCTCGACGTAGATCATCTTCGGCACGAAGCCGACGACCTAGTCCGCCCATTTCTCCGATCAAGCCGACGATTGAGTCCGGGATTCGAGATGGACAGCGAGAGGATGCCTACGTGGAGCCAAGAAAGTGGATATCCGGATCTACAAAGTTTGTAGCTTCTTATCTTTAGTTAAGTTGTTAACTAGATTCGTATTTCGCCTAAACTTCTAGTCAACGATCTAGTCTAGGGTTTCTCGGCACCGTAAAATTTGAAATTGGCATGGTTGATGCCTTGTGAGACTTCATTAGCATGCCCGGGAACCCTACAAATGGTCTGTCCCACAGCCATTAGTACGTCGTACTGGAGATAGTATGCAGGTGCCCGTTAGGTTACGGGTACACCGGACAGGACTCGCCGGGGAACTGATTGGTTGGTATTATACCCATCGACAGTTAACAGTTCCCAGGTGACATGAGTACAGCATAGTCCGCAGACTTGACACTGCTACTTCGCCTCGAGTGTGTCCCACTGTTCTTAGATTGCTACCCTACCACGGCTCAAAGGAGTCGTGCAAACAGGTAGCAGTTGGGTGCAGTCCCGAGCACTTGGAGGCAGTGGCGGTTAGAAAGGATTCGTCTCTCCCGGTATTAGGAGTTGATATCGCAATGTGTCAGAGAGCCATTACGCAAAGTCCCTGGCCAGGGCAAGCGAGATATACTGGTAGGTTCCAGTAGCTTCTCAGGGTATAATGGGCTTCGCTCCGACACGACTTATACAGCTATTAGGGGACTGACGCTTGCCGCCCCCTAGGCTTGATATGCGATAGTCTTAGACGAACAGACCGGACTGTATGAAGATTGTCACATCAGGCTCAGTGGGAGTTCGGATGATTTTCTTCATCGGCCTTCTTATCGACATCTACCTGGGGACCGTTACGTACAGCTAGTGCCGCTTGCAGTCTGTGGTTAAACCCACTGCCAGCGTAGTGTCGAGTCTTTAGAGTCCCACACAGAGAGTTTTCCTACTCCAGGCGAAACGATATAGAGGTCGTATGGTTTTACGACAAAGGTTCGGACGCATACGTGTGTTTACACACGTACGACATCCGGACAGTTTTTACTAGTCGGCTTTGGTTTAAGCCAGTTGCTAGTATCCGGTTATTGGATTTATACAGTTTAAAGTTTTTCCGTGTTTTCACGGATAGGAGGGGCATTCTTGTAATTACGCGAGAAGCTTCTAGAAGATGGTGACTAAGGAGGTTTAGGTGGCATATACATTGAATGAGATTAGTGAGTCATATGGATGATTCATCTATATCATTAATGCTTCATAATTGCTTAATGACTCATGGAGATGAATCACCATAAGATATTTATCAAGCATGGTTGTAAATCATTTTCTTTTCTTTTCTTGAAAAACAATAATGCTTGATATATATTATGATACCTCATTTTTCTTATTTCATTATCATGTTCATCTTCTCTCTTCTCAAGCTCTCGCTCTTCAAACCCTAATCCTCCCCTCTCATGTGTTGAGTACAAGGGTTAGCTAGACTAATACATCCATAACCTCACTCTATATCACCTAGTTAGCTTAGATTAGCGATTTGAGCAAACTAGTTATCTCAAGTTTGAGATTAAGCTTGGCGTAGGAACTTTCGGGTGGATCGTCTTTGATTCGAGGAGGTTGTTGAGGTGCCGATGTTCCAAGGAGCCTACGAGGAGTGGAGGACAGCGATGAAGACCCGAAGGACACGGTTCTTGAGGTATAATCACTTCACATAGTAGTTTAGAACTTCTATGTTTGATGTTAGTTATCGTTTAGCTTCGATTCATGCGGTTAGTCGATGTTTAAGCAAAGAACAAGATCGTTTTTCATATTTCCGCCTCCCCGCAAGTCGTGGGGTGTTGCACATCGACTTACAGTGGTATCAGAGCCTCGCTAAACAATAAATAACTAATTAGCAAAGTCGTAAAGATTTCAAACGCAAAAAGCAACCGGAAACATCGCCGATTATCACACTTGCTGTCGATTTTTAAACTGGCTCCAAAAATTTTTCAGGGTGCTTCAGAATAACAAGCAGGGAAAATTAGGGATACTGAAGAAATTTGGGCCTGTGACTCGACTATCTCACCGCGGAACCGCGGCGGATCAATGGGATCCGCGGCGGATCCGCGGCCGAGTTAGGCCCGAGTCAGCCCCAATTTCTTCAGTAACTCATAGGTGTTAACAGTGATGTTTCTGCGATGTTTTATTTTCTGCTAAGATATCAGGTTCACAGAGAAGTATTGGAGTAGAATCTAAAAGCGTTTTTCCGATCGAAATTTTGCGATGTTTGCTAATATGAGTATATCTGTGTTTGTATAATGTGTTCGTAAACCTCCCCTAACTGCTAGTATGTCGGTTGGCAGGGGGTTGCACATTTTTGTAATGGATTTTATCTGTTTGTGTATATAATCTGTATTGGACTGTTGTGGTGATTAGCCGGGTTTTGTGATGGGTTATTGTATTAATTCATTCGATGTAATTGTAATAAGTTGTAATATTATTTTGCGGGGCACATCCAGGTTGCGGTTGTAGCCACCGTTGTATTATTTCTTTTTACTGTTTTTGCTTCTAGGATAGACCCAAGGTGGGGTGCACAAACTACCGGGTATTTTGAAGTGTTGAGGCAGACCACTTCACTTCTAGTACTTGGCGGGTAGTTTGTCGTACCCGTAGGGGTCTGGGGTGGGGTAATGGCTATTCATCACAACTGTGTAATCCGTCTTTCATTGCAGGCTCAAAAGAAACGCGGATTACTTGCATATCCAATAAAGTTTATCTGTGATCTGGAATGCTTATTATTGCGTCTGACGAATGTACAATATCTATATATGATAGCTATTTAGACGTCACTTATATTTTACACCCGCGCTAGCCCAGCCCCCGCTCTGTCGTTAGTTAAGTAACCTAACGGGTGATGACGGGACCCCGTGGCGAATGCGGATGGCATAAGAGGACATGGTATTTTCGTTGTTTTCTGCAATGATAGGTTAAATGTTGGGACGCATTATTATAATGCAAAGAAAATAAACCAAAGTTTAAATCGTTGGAACAAATTTAAAAGAAACCACTCGGTTATTTTAAAAGAGCAGAATTTTTAATTGCGGAGCTTTAACCACTCCTTTTAAAAAAAAAGTATCAGGTTCCTTCGATTATATCAAGTTCACTACGTTCACGGTTTTGCCAAAACCATTCGTAGCCCCCCGTCATTTCATTTGGATATTCAGTAGTATTCAAGCTATGCATTTGACCAACGCCAGGGCATAGTGTTTGGTAGCTGCTGGAGTATTTCATTTGTTTGAATAGATAGATGTGTTAGTTTTGGACAGTCGTATTATCATTTGGCCAACGTCAGGGATATGTACGGATGGGTTCAAATTAACTAGGACAATGATGGTTAGAACTTGACATGTGACTTATGATATTTTGACCAACGCCAAGGTTATAAGAGCATGGGGCAAAAATACATATATCGGGAATTTCTAAAGAAACTGAAATTTGCAGAAAGATGCATACCATTTTAGAGTTTGATGAATGTTGGTAGGATTCCTTCAACATTATCATACGATGATATTTTGGATCCCGATCCTACTGTGAGTATATGCTACTTATCAGGAGATTCGTCACTTAACGATCAATGCTATAAACCAAGTAGGTGCCTAGAAAGGTGTCAGCGGGGTTACGCCCCCAGAGAAAAGAGGTTATTTAATTAAGGAATTTCGCGAAAGTGTTGGAAAACCTCCCTCGAAGTATCGACACTAGCCTGGCTGAACGGTTAAGCAAGTATTGTGCGGTGAGAATTGTCCTGGCTAATTCTTCTTTTATGGCTTGAGGAGGGATTCGAGAAACAGTGGGAGCCATCCTGTTTAGATAAATTAAAAACCAATCTAAACTTGCAACAGCATCATGCTAAAATGTTTTCTTCTCTCTCTCTTAATTGCAGCGACCTTGTGACCACACATAGGTTACATCTAGATAACAAATTGACTGAATCTGACTTATATGACTGGCAAAGGTCTGTCCAGATGTCCATTGGCTATGACAAACTGGACCACCCTATTACTACTCAAGATCCCGCCGTCTCAGGTCCAGTTTCCACTGTAACGGATATGGATATCCGTCAGACAAGGGAAAAAGATAAAGCGAAAGCTAAGTGCTTCGTGTTAGCTTCAGTTGATGGTGTATACCAGAAGCAGCACGAGAAGATGGACTTAGTTTCCATCTTTTTCCATAATAAAGATTTATATGGAGAGCAATCTCATATCACTAGATATGAAACCTCGAACGAATTAATTCAAGCGAGGTTAGCTGACGGGTCATCTGTAAGGGACAACGTCCTTACAATGACTAGCTGTATTGATGAGCTCCAGGACCTGGAGACCGCGTTGGGAAACGAGTCAAATACTGACTTGATTCTACAGTCTCTGCCTACTACCATGAAGGAAACCAGGGAAGGAGAAGGAAAGAGAAAGGCAAAAGTTTCGGGACTGGATATAGTAAAACAGGGACGTTCCTATTGTTACAGGAATGAACATTGGCAGAAAGATTGCAGGGCTTTAGAAGCCAGTAACCAGGATACGAAGCTTGTTGTGGCTTCAACCTCAAGTGTGTTTGTAATTGAGAACTGCTTATCAATTAACTCTACTTCCTGGGTACTAGATACCGGAGCAGGATCTCATATCTGTAATTCAATACATGCCTTGAGAAACCGTAGAGTTATAAAAGTAGGTGATTGGTCTCTCAGAGTTGCAAACGGAATGTGCGTAGACGCTGAATCCATGGGAGAATATCGCCTAGGTTTGACCAGTGGGCATATATTAATTCTACGTAACTGTTTATATGTACCTACTATGACATGTAATATCATATCAGTATCCTCACTTTCAAGAGAGGGATATGATTTTTCATTCGTAAGTGATGTAGTTAACATCCACCTAAATCAAGTTATGATTGGGTCCGGTACATTAGATAACGGTATATACGTATTAAGTCAAGCTCAGGTTTTCAATATCCAGAACACACTTAAAAGAAAATCTCCAGAAATAAATCAGGCTTTCTTATGGCATTGTAGACTAGGTCACATCAATGAGAGAAGGTTGACTAAGTTACATAGAGAAGGATATTTGAATCCGTTCGAATATCAATCTTATGCTACTTGTGAATCTTGTCTCAAAGGAAAGATGACAAAGACTCCGTTCACTGGACACGGAGTAAGAGCAAGCGAGCTCTTGGGACTCGTACACAGTGACGTGTGCGGTCCAATGTCTACACATGCACGAGGTGGTTATTCCTACTTCATTACTTTTATGGATGATTTTTCTAGGTATGGATATGTCTTCTTAATGAAGCATAAATCCGAGGCCTTTAAGAAATTCCAAGAATACAAGAATGAAGTGGAAAAACAAACAGGCAAGAGTATAAAGACACTAAGATCTGATCGAGGTGGTGAATACTTAAGTGCCGAGTTCCTGGGTTACTTAAAAGAGATTGGAATTCTCTCTCAGCTTACTCTTCCGTACACACCACAACATAACGGTGTATCGGAAAGGAGGAATCGAACCCTATTGGATATGGTTCGTTCCATGATGAGTAACGCTGAGTTACCGCGATCTTTCTGGGGATATGCACTAGAATCAGCGGCATATCTTCTGAACAGGGTTCCTACCAAGACAGTGCCTACCACCCCATATCAGATGTGGAGTGGGAAGAAACCCTATCTTCAGTATCTGAAGATTTGGGGATGTCCGGTTTTTGTTAAAAAAACAGCATGCGGACAAGCTCGAGGCACGATCAGTACAGTGCAGGTTTGCGGGATATCCAAAGAACTCTAAGGGATATCTATTCTATTACGCAGAAGAACAAAAGGTTTTTGTTTCTCGTAATGCCGAATTTTTAGAACAGCAAGTTTTAGAAAAGGATACAAATGGGAGCGAAATAGAACTGGAAGAAATTCCAGAACCACAAGCTATTACTGAAAGCTTGGAAGATCCAGAAGGTTCAGGAGAACAGGACATCCCGACGCCACTCCGCAGGAGTAGTAGGCAATCTCATCCGCCCGAGAGATACTACGGTTTTCTCATAGACGGGGATTGAGAGGATTTCACTATTGACTATGATGAGCCTACTAGCTTCCAGCAAGCCATTCAGAGCGGTGACTCAGAAAAATGGCTGGAAGCAATGCGGACCGAAATGGAGTCCATGTACACTAACAAAGTATGGACTTTGGACGTTGCTCCAGATGGGGTAAAACTCATAGGATGCAAATGGATCTTCAAAAAGAAGATTGGTGTTGATAGACAGGTTGAAACCTATAAAGCTAGACTTGTTGCAAAGGGTTTCCGTCAAAGACCTGGTTTGGACTATGACGAAACCTTTTCTCCAGTGGCTATGCTTAAATCTATTCGGGTCCTTCTTGCTATTGTTGCCTTCCACGATTATGAAATCTGGCAGATGGACGTAAAGACGGCCTTTCTAAATGGAAATTTAGAAGAAAGCGTCTATATGGATCAACCAGAAGGATTCATTCAGAGTGGGAGCAGCGGTAAAGTATGCAAGTTGCTTAAGTCCATTTATGGACTAAAGCAGGCATCACGGAGTTGGAACATCTGTTTTGATGATGCTGTCAAAGAATTTGACTTTATCAAAAATCCAGATGAACCATGCATATACAGTAAGATTGTAGGGAGAGCTGTAGTATTCCTCATCTTGTACGTGGATGACATTCTCCTAATAGGAAATGATATTCCTATGTTACAGTCAGTTAAAAGATTCTTGTCACATAAATTCTCCATGAAAGACCTGGGTGATGCCACCTACATTCTGGGGATCCGGATCTATCGTGATAGATCAAAGAGGATATTGGGACTTTCACAGTCCAGGTACATAGACACCATAGTGAAGAGATTCAGTATGGATGATTCTAAGCGCGGTAACCTACCGGCTTGTCACGGAATCACCATCTCCAAAGAGATGTCTCCCAAGACTGATTTAGAAAGGGATCGCATGTCGATTATACCCTACGCTTCTGCGGTAGGCTCTATAATGTATGCGATGTTATGTACCAGACCAGATGTAGCATACGCATTGAGCGTAGTAAGCCGGTATCAAGCAAACCCACGGGAGAAGCACTGGATAGCAGTAAAGAACATTCTCAAGTACCTAAGGAGAACTAAGGAGATGTTCTTAGTATATGGCGGAAAAGCCCTCCAGATGGAGGCCTTTGCCGACTCCGGCTTCCAGAGTGACAAAGATGACTCCAAATCCATGTCGGGTTAATTCTTTACCCTCAATGGGGGGGCGGTCTGTTGGAAGAGTTCCAAAAAGGAGACCGTTGCTCACTCAACAATGGAAGTGGAGTACATAGCTGCTTGCGATGCCGCAAAAGAAGCAGTCTGGATGAAGAAGTTCCTTACGGAACTTCAGGTGGTTCCTACCAGTGTTAGTCCAATACCTCTGTACTGTGACAACAATGGCGCTATAGCTTTAGCAAAGGAACCTATGTCCCATCAGAAGTCCAGACACATTTTAAGGCGGTATCACCTGATCAGGAAGATCGTAGATCGCCGGGAGATCGAGGTGAAGAGAGTAGAGATGGAGAATAACATTGCTGATCCATTCACAAAGGCCCTTCCTCAGACGCAGTTCGAGAGGCTATTCGAGAAGATAGGTCTACGATATGCTAGCTCATGGCCCTAGTGCAAGTGGGAGATTGTTAGTGTATATGCCCTAGGGGCCATTATTGTATCATACTAGATTGTATATTACTTAATGGAAACTAGGGATATTCACAGTTATATATATACAGTCTTGCTAAAAATGGTAGTATGCTACTTGGTTTGTGTCTACTTTAATATGTGCATATGTTTCTTGTAACGTATCACTTATACATATTAGTAGAGCCCATAGGATCTTTGCTTGATTACCAGTGTCGTGATGGCAGTCACACTAGTGGGGGGTTGGGTAGTCTGTAAGCAACATCCTATACAGGTCCCTGGTCGTTGGATTATCGAGATAGGGCATCGATATTCCGGAGTAGACTAAGTGTGTGCGCTTCTCATCCCAGTTGGGGAAATGGTCTGTCCCACAGCCATTAGTACGTCGTACTGGAGATAGTATGCAGGTGCCCGTTAGGTTACGGGTACACCGGACAGGACTCGCCGGGGAACTTATTGGTTGGTATTATATCCATCGTCAGTTAACAGTTCCCAGGTGACATGAGTACAGCATAGTCCGCAGACTTGACACTGCTACTTCGCCTCGAGTGTGTCCCACTGTTCTTAGATTGCTACCCTACCACGGCTCAAAGGAGTCGTGCAAACAGGTAGCAGTTGGGTGCAGTCCAGAGCACTTGGAGGCAGTGGCGGTTAGAAAGGATTCGTCTCTCCCGGTATTAGGAGTTGATATCGCACTATGTCAGAGAGCCATTACGCAAAGTCCCTGACCAGGGCAAGCGAGATATACTGGTAGGTTCCAGTAGCTTCTCAGGGTGTAATGGGCTTCGCTCCGACACGACTTATACAGCTATTAGGGGACTGACGCTTGCTGCCCCCTAGGCTTGATATGCGATAGTCTTAGACGAACAGACCGGACTGTATGAATATTGTCACATCAGGCTCAGTGGGAGTTCGGATGATTTTCTTCATCGGCCTTCTTATCGACATCTACCTGGGGACCGTTACGTACAGCTAGTGCTGCTTGGAGTCTGTGGTTAAACCCACTGCCAGCGTAGTGTTGAGTCTTTAGAGTCCCACACAGAGAGTTTCCCTACTCCAGGCGAAACGATATAGAGATCGTATGGTTTTACGATAAAGGTTCGGACGCATACGTGTGTTTACGCACGTACGACATCCGGACAGTTTTTAGTAGTCGGCTTTGGTTTAAGCCAGTTACTAGTATCCGGTTATTGGATTTATACAGTCTAAAGTTTTTCCGTGTTTTCACGGATAGGAGGGGCGTTCTCGTAATTACGCGAGAAGCTTCTAGAAGATGGTGACTAAGGAGCTTTAGGTGGCATATACATTGAATGAGATTAGTGAGTCATATGGATGATTCATCCATGTCATTAATGCTTCATAATTGCTTAATGACTCATAGAGATGAATCACCATAAGATAATTATCAAGCATGGTTGTAAATCATTTTCTTTTCTTTTCTTGAAAAACAATAATGCTCGATATATATTATGATAGCTCATTTTTCTCATTTCATTATCATGTTCATCTTCTCTCTCCTCAAGCTCTCTCTCTTCAAACCCTAATCCTCCCCTCTCATGTGTTGAGTACAAGGGTTAGCTAGACTAATACATCCATAACCTCACTCTATATCACCTAGTTAGCTTAGATTAGCGATTTGAGCAAACTAGTTATCTCAAGTTTGAGATTAAGCTTGGCGTAGGAACTTTCGGGTGGATCGTCTTTGATTCGAGGAGGTTGTTGAGGTGCCGATGTTCCAAGGAGCCTACGAGGAGTGGAGGACAGCGATGATGACCCGAAGGACACGGTTCTTGAGGTATAATCACTTCACATAGTAGTTTAGAACTTCTATGTTTGATGTTAGTTATCGTTTAGCTTCGATTCATGCGGTTAGTCGATGTTTAAGCAAAGAACAAGATCGTTTTTCATATTTCCGCCTCCCCGCAAGTCGTGGGGTGTTGCACATCGACTTACAAATCAAGTATGCAATTTTAAAAAGCCCAGAGAGTTAAGCAACCCATGCCAAGGATCTAACTAGAAAATTAGGAGTAAGCTAGCATGTAATCAAACATTACACTGAGTGAATGAGGAATACAACCTTTGTCGACCGGTCCTTCACTTCTAAAGCTCCGTGTAGTAGTCCCTTCGCTCCAAGGAGTGATCTCCCGGACTCTAGTTTGGGTTCACAAGGCGAAAAGAATAAGCTTGGTTGAAGTCTTCGAGGCCGAAGATGATCTACGTCGAGGAATCTCCAAGTCAAGCTACCTCTTCACTAATTGGGAATTAGTGAAGCAAACAACCTAAACTAAATGGCTAATCAAGTATAGGTTGATGAAGTAGGATTTTTGCTCACTTTAGAATAATTTTTCTCACTATATGTCTTCACCTCCTAAAAAGCTGTCACGACCCGAAATTTGGCCCGTAACCGGCACTTAAACTACGTAACGTCTACAGGCGTACGTAACTTAAGTAAGCCGAAAACCCAGAAATCTAAACCACCCAAAACTGGATCAACGGAGAAAATATAGTTTAAAATTATTTAGAAATCATAATTTAAAATCTCTAACTCTAGTTTTCTTTCTTGAAAATTTCGGCAGCACCTCCTTTGTAAAAACTTGCCCCAAAAACGGGTACAACACAGATAATATATAAAAAGCATCCCAAGTGGGAGCAAAATCACGCCCACCGGCGGAGACAAACACCTCAACAAGTATACGATGCCAAAGTGAAGAAATATCAAAGAAACGACTATAAAAGAAGTAACTTTCCAACATAACCGACTTATACGAGCACGGCACCCAAAATCACCAATATAATACAACACTGAAATCTCACAAGTCGTCTCTAAGTCGTATACAACAGGGGTAGATGGAGAATACTAGATCCAACAAAAGATATACAATATACAAACGGATAACCGCAAACCCACCTAAAAGCGACGGCCTCACTGCCTATAGTAGCGGTATCCGCAAAAGTAGTGATGATAAGATACCCTGCCGCGACCACTCTGAGGGAAAGTCCTGCAAAACACTGTGGCACAACGGGGGTGAGTTGCCAACTCGTGACTAGTAATTAACATCATACAGTAATCGCAGGTATGCACGAACAAAGATCTATCTATCACATGTAATCAGATAGCATAAGTATGATAAGTGAATATGCAACAATCATATAAAGGTACATCATCAGGGTACTACAACTACATGAAGCAATGCATATCAATAATAATCCTGAGTGTGTGGGATGATACAATAAAATCTCATGCAAAATCATCAACATGGTAAAACACCAGTGTCCCTCACTGACACATCAAATCCCAAATCCTCAGGCACCGCATCCACAGATCGGTCCTCACATCCTGTAAGTCTCATGGAACCTGAATGTCTATCATCGACACCCGAAACATCATGAAGACATATATCTATAAGTATATATATATATAAGGATATCAACCACGCATGTCCACTGACGATACGTAAAAATCATGGAAAACCTGAATGTCTATCACCGACACTCGAAATATCCATAAAACCCGTGTCTAACATCGACACGTAAATCCTCATAACTCAGGCGCTGTCACCACGACTGGCCCTGACGATATATCATACCTCACTCCGGTCGGTATCCCCATGATATCCGCCGAGTCCAAATACAATCACCGGTAGGTAATGGTCCCACCGCCAGGCTTATCGTCTACACCACGAAATCACCACTCGCCCCGGGGTAACATACCGGGTCCACCATGTACCCGCAGACGGTGCCTCCCGCTCCTCGAATCGGGTATCACAAGCCAAATCTCAGAACCGAGAAATCACATGGTGGACGCACTGAAATATCATATCAAGAGAAACCGGGTTTTCAAACAATACATAGTTTCTTGAAAATAACCCCACGGTTCTCAAATCCATAATCACATGAAATCCATATCTCAATGCGTAAAATCCATGTAAAACTGATATATGCAACATAAAATATCAATATGAGCATATAAAGGGAAAACCGCTCTTTAAATGAATCCAGCATTTTAGAATATATCTTGCGGTTCCCAAAAACTCAAATCCAGAATACATATATATACAGCGTCCCATACCACCGATATATATGCTTTAAAAACTGATTATGTAACAATAGCAAGGTTTAAGTATCTACATGTAAGCAAGTATGTATGATGCCTGTCATAAGTATCAAGATCAACAATTCAATATCATATATCGATGAAAATACCACTTGAGATACATACAACTATAGCTGAGATATACGGTGTACATGTCAATATGAGTGCCTGATGTACATGTCAATATGAGTGCCTGATGTACATGTAGCTATAGTAAAGTATACGTGAAATAGAATAAGGGTTACTACCTCAACTATTCCTGCTCAATGAAATGTCACGTATGTAAGTGTCAACAATATCTCATATGCACAAATTGATTAAGACTACTACCACACTATCTCTATCTACTACTATATCACGTATGTAGGTAGTTGTGTGTGTCATGGCAATTACTGACGATGTGGGTGTAGCATACAATTAGTGTCGTGCAACATGAACCGTCAGTAATGTGTTATATCTAAAGCTACGAGTCAGGTACAGCAGATAATACTATGCAATGACATTCATATGAAATTAACTAAAGTGCAACTACTATGCAGCTAACATATCATATTCGCCCCGATGCATAACGCCATACGGGCGATTCCCCGTAGATGTTAAATCTACTCACATGTGGTCTCCAACTATGAAAATCCGACCACCTGCTTCCCTTTGTTCGCAGCGTCTGAAGTCCCCGCTTGCGACGCTATAATTTCACAAACACAAGAAATAGTGTGAATATCTCAGAATCGATCAAAATAACGCAAAACTACATATTTAAAACGCACCAACACACTAAACTAACTCACGAGTACACGTCTAGTGGCTAACACGCGCAACGATACCTCAATACCAAACTGAGTACATCGCGGCACGACACACGACTCGTGTCGCAACACGTATCACACGGACTCAAAACACTAGATTATAGGTAATCGATCCCAGATTTTGTATACTGAATTTACTAAGTAAATAAACAGTACCAAACACCCCAAAACAATAGCAGACAACAACCCACAGAAGCCCCACCCCAACCCTCACCTACACAGCCGGCGTCGCCGGTCCTCGCCTAATGGGTCACCGGCCCCGACCGGTGGGGTGGCCTCCGTCTCTCAGGTGGTGTCTCAGGTCCACTATTACATCTCTCTAAACTTGTTTGCTCAAACACTAAAATTCCCAGATTACAGCAGGTATAGAAACTCTAAAAAGACTTAAAAACCCGATAACGCCTCAATCGATAAAAACAGCGTTCAACGCAACAATTAACGATCAAAACCATAAGAAAACTCTAAATAACAGCAGTGGAAATATACCTAACAACTTTGCTCACAAGCTCCTAGCTTTCCCTAGCTCCAAGTGATCCAAGAACTAAAAATCAAGACTTTGTGCAAGAAGTGTGATATATTTGGGATTTTGAGGATTTTTGTGATAGAATTGATATGAAATGAGAAAGGAATTGAGCAAGGGCAGTAGGAATGAGGGAATTTCGGCCAAGGGGATAAGGGAGTGCTTTGTGAGGAATTTCCAAGCAATTTCCTATCATTTATTGCTTTCACACACATGCATGCACCTACATCATTCTCTTTTCTTTTCTTTTCTTTCCTTTTCTTTTAAATCCTAGTTTAATTCTAGTCCACACATTAATCCTAAGTGAAGTGAGAAGGATTTGTTTTTAACTCAAATTAATTTTAAAGAAAAGATCGCTTAATAGAAATTTTCCCAAAATTTGAATACCGCATTAAAATAATATTAAAATTGGGCAAAAATCAAATTGAACCAAAACGTCCCATATACTCCCAAAGCTTGCGCACTAGCTTTATTTTAGCTAATCTAGGTGCTGGCAAGTCTATATGGTCGTTCATTCACAGTCGGATAAAAACGGAAAATACCGACAAACTTATCCGAAAACGGACAAATTCTCATAAGATTTCTAAAACGTTACAAAAGCTAGAGAGCAAAATTAGAATGAAGAAGAAGATGAAGATGTGAATGGAATGAGAGTGAGAATAGCAACCATGGGTGAGAAAATATCTTATATGAACTCATGTAGAGACTTAACCATGGCCAAAGAAAATTGTTGAGTAAATAAATATTTTAAGTAAAACAAAATTGGTGGACTTAGTCAATGGTTACAGCAAGCTTCCACAAGCTTCCAACCATGACACATTTCCAACTAATTTTGTATTTACCTTAAATAATTAAAACCCTTAATTATTTTTAGCATGGTGTGAGTATCATACACTTATGTACAATGTATCATCAAGCATGCTACAAAAAACAATACATTAATATATATCATATATATATTAAATGGATAAGTGAGATAATTAAATGCTTAAGTAAGCTAATATTAGTTAATGTAAAATTAATATATCAAATATATATAATAATACATTAAATTATTAAATCAACACATGATTTAATAATCCGGCTATATCACATATAACTGACTAATATCATTTGCATCACATTACCGAATCAACACTTGATTCGATAACCCTGCAATATCACATATAACCGAACGATACCACATATCGGGAGATTAGAATATGGTATCACATACACGTATTAATCTCGGTCCCGCACATATCACATATGTGCTCCTACTTCATTTAGCATGAGCCAGGAAACCTCTGTGTAGGACTCTAATGACTCGTCAATATGGCGGCAGTAGGTGATGATCATATCAGTCACCCACAAGCCGTCAGTGGTACTTGCTGCACGTAACGGCTACCCGGGTATTGAGTGATCAGAATATCAACAAGCAAGCCTGCTCATACTCCTGTGAATCCAATAAGTGACACTACCGTACTGTCCGGTCTCTTCGTCTGATATGTCGCATATCCAGCCTGGTGGTGGCATACGTCAGACCCCAATATCTTGATAAGTCATGCCGATATGAGGCCCATAACGGTTCGTGAAACTACTGATAACACTTACCAGTAAATATCAGCAACTCTGGCCAGGTATTTCCTGTTATGGAAAATTGAGTATAGCGCAACATCAACCCCCAATACCGGGAGAGACGAAATCCCCTCCTATCGCTCATTGCCTCCATGTGACTCGGGACTGTACCCAAAAACCACCGTTTTGCATGTTCTCTTGAACGTAGTAAGGTGGAAATCAAATCACAATAGGAATCACACAAGACTCTATGACGATCTCGGATCTACAGACTAACATGTACCAGTGTCACCAGAGAACTGCTATCTGACGTAAGGTATAATACCATCTAGGAGTTCTCGATGAGTCCAGTTCAGCGTACCCAGTCTCCACTGAGCACCCGTATACAATCATTGATGTCAAACACCAATGGATGTGGAATCATTCACCAAGGCCGTCCCTCAAGTCTAGTTCGAGAGGCTGTTTGAGATGTTGGGAATGCGGTACGCCAACAACTGGATCTAGTGCAGACAGTGGGTACTCATTGCGCCAATTATAGGCCTTAGTGCAAGTGGGAGATTGTTGGATATATATATATGCCCCAGAGGCCTTCATTGTATAGACAGTTAGGGATATGTATGTACATGACAATCTTGCAAATGATAGTACGCTATTTGGTTTGTCTTTATCTTAAACGTGTGATATATTTTACTTTGTATTTATAAACATGTGGATAAAGCCCATAGGGTGTTTTGCCTGACTACCGGCGTTGTGATGGCAGTCATACTTGTGGGAGCTGGATAGCCAATAGGCACATCCTTAAATGTCCTTGGTCGCAGGAGTATCGAGACTGGGCATCGATGCTCCAGAGTAGACCAATGTATACATATCTAGACCCTGACGAGGGGCGATGGATTGGTCCCGCAGCCATTGGTGATGTGCACCTAAGATTGTATACAGATGCTCACTTCATGTGAGTACACCGGACAGGACTCGCCGAGAACTGACTGGATGGTATTATACCTAACGTCAGATAGCAGTTCTCTGGTGAAATGTGTGCAGATAGTCTGTTGACTTAAAGTCGTCATTTATCTCATGTGAGTTCCCACTATGCTTTGATTATTACCCTACCACGGCTCAAAGGAGTTGTGCAAACAGGTTTTAGTTGGGCACAGTCCTGAGCCACGTTGAGGCAGTGAGCGACTGTTAGGGATTCGTCTCTCCCGGTCTAGGGAGTTGATATCGCACTGTGATCGGTTGGTCATTTCCATAAGTCCCTGGCCAGGGCTGATTGAGAATTACTGATGGACTGATCAGTAGATTCTTGGACGGTCTTGAGCCATGCCGGCATGACTTGTACGGTTATTAGGGGTCTGACGTTCACCACCCCCTAGACTATACATGCAATACTCTTATACGAACAGACCGGGCTGCGCGGATATTGTCATGGACAGGCTCAGTAGGAGTTCGGATGGGTTTCCTCATCGGCTTACTTATCGAAATCTACCTGGGGACCGTTACGTACAGCTAGTGCCGCTTGCGGTCTGTGGTTAAACCCACTGCCAGCATAGTAGTCGAATCTTTAGAGTCCCACACAGAGATTTCCCAACTCCAGGTGAAACGATATAGAGGTCGTATGGTTTTACGACAAAGGGTTCGGACGCATACGTGTTAAAACGCACGTACGACATTCGGACAGTTTTTACTAGTCGGCTTTGGTTTAAGCCAGATTCTAGTATCAGGTTATTGGATTTATACAGTCTAAAGTTTTTCCGTGTTTTCACGGATAGGACGGGCATTCACGTAATTTTACGGGAAGCTTCTAGAAGTATGGTGACTTGAGGGTTTAGGTGGCATTATCATTAAATGACATTGTGACTCATTTTGTGTGATTCATCATGTCATTAATGCATTATTAAATGCTTAATGACTCACATAGTGAATCACTCATATTGAATTAATGTAGCATGATGAATAATCACATTTATTCATTTATTTGTTTATTCATTATGCTTCATATATTCAAGTGAGAAACAATATCATTATGATTATCATCTTCACCTTCTCTCTCCTCAAGCTCACTCTCTCTTCAAACTCTAATCCTACCACTCTTGAGTTGAGATCAAGGATTAGAATAGACTAAATAATCCATAACCTAACTCTATATCACCTAAGTTCCTTTGATTAGCAACTAGAGAAACTTAGTTACCTCAAGTTAGGAGGTGAAGCTTGGATAAGGGTTCTCGGGTGGATCATCTATCACGGGAAGGAGACCGAGGAGGACGATGAGATCGAAAAGACGAAGGACACGATTCATTAGGTATAATCTCTTTACATAGTAGCTAAGAACTTCTATGGTTGTTGTTAATTATCGTTTAGTAAAGATCTTCGGTTAGTCGATGTATGCTTAAAGAATGAGATCGTTTTTCAAATTTCCTCCTCCCTGCAACTCGTGGGGTGTTGCACATCGACTTATAGTGATATCAGAGCCTCACTAAACAATAATTAACTCATTACCAAAGTCGTTACAATTTCGAACACGAAACGAACCGGAAAATACATCGATATCACTAAGTTTCTGTCGATTTTAAAATGAGGCCTATTACTTTTTCAGGGACCTCCAGAATTTACCTACAGGAAATTATAAGAACACAGAAAAAAAATTGGGAGCATGAATCGGCCAAACAGCTGCGGAACCGCGGCCGATCCCACCGATCCGCCGCGGATCCGCGGCCTAGTTGAAGCCGATTCAGTCCAATTTTTCCCTATGGCTCTTTTGTGATGTTTTGTCGTTTCTGGAATGATTAATTTTCTGCTCAAGTCTCAGGTTTACAGAGATGTTTTGGAGTAGATTCTAATGTGTTTGATCGATCGAAAGTATACGATGTTTGCTAATTTTATTATATCTGTGAACTGTATTATGTGTTCGTAAACCTCCCCTAACTTCTAGTATGTCGGTTGGTAGGGGGTTGCATATATCTGTAATGTTTTAACTGTTTGTGATTATGAACTGTATTGGATTGTTGTGATGATTAGCCGGGGTCTTGTGATGGGTTATTATTTTAATTCATTCGATGTAATTGTAATATGTTGTAATATTATTTTGCGGGGCACATCCAGGTTGCAGTTGTAGCCACCGTTGTATTATTTCATTTTACTGTTTATGCTCTAGGATAGACCCAAGGTGGGGTGCACAAACTACCGGGTACTTTGAAGTGTTTAGTGGCCTACTCACGTTGTTGAGGGAGACCGCTTCACTTCGGGCACTTGGCAGGTAGTTTGCCGTACCCATAGGGGTCTTGGGTGGGGTAATGGCTATTCATCACAACTGTGTAATCTGTCTTTCGTTGCAGGCTCAAAAGAAACGCGGATTGCTTGCACAATCCAATAATGTTCATCTGTGATATGGAATGCCTATTATTGCGTCTGACGAATGTACAATATCTATATATGATAGCTATTTAGATGTCACTTATGTTTTACACCCGCGCTAGCCCAGCCCCCGCTCTGCCGTTAGTTAAGTAACCTAACGGGTGATGACGGGACCCCGTGGCGAATGCGGATAGCATAAGAGGACGTTGTATTTTTGTTGTTATCTGTAATGATAGGTTAATGATGGGACGCATTATTATTAATGCAAAGAAAATAAAACATAAACTTAATCGTTGGAACAATTTCAAAACCACCCGATTTCTTCAAAAAGCAAATTTTAAATACAGAGCTTAAACCACTCCTTTTAAAAACAGCTATCTTGGTTCCTTCGATCATATCAAGTTAACTACGTTAACGGTTTTTTGCCAAAAACCAGTCGTAACCCTCCGTCGTTTCAAATAAAACAGCACATCGTATTCATGCTATGTTTGTTGGCCTACGTCAAGGCATAGTGGATGGTAGCAATGTGTTGCTTTTTTGTTGCATAGATAGATGCATTAGTTTAGGACAGACGTATAGCCTTGTTGGCCTACGTCAAGGGCATGTACGATGGAACTAAATTAATCAGGACAACGACAGGTAGAACTTGACTAGCGTCTTATGATTTGTTGGCCTACGTCTAGGTTATAAGAGCTTGGGGTAAAAATCACATCGGGAGTTTCAAAAATTGAAACTTGCAGATTTAGCATACCTTCTGGAGTATGGTGACTAGAGTGGCATCCATCTAGGGCATCATACAATGATAATTGGATCCCGATCCCACTGATGAATAGGATTACTCTCAGGAAATTTTCTCACTTAACAATCAATGCTATAAACCAAGTAGGTGTCCAGAAAGGTGTTAGAGGGGCTACGCCTCCAGGGAAAAGAGATTATTTAATTAAGGAACTTCGCGAAAGCGTTGGAAAACCTCCCTCGAAGTACCAACACTGGCCTGGCTGAAAGGTTAAGCAAGTATTGTGACGTGTGATTAAATCCTGACTAGTTCTTCTTTTAGCTTTTGAAGAAGGATTTGAGGAAACAGTGGGAGCCATCCTATTTAGATAAATTAATAAACCAATATAAACTTGCAAAAGCATATGCTGAGTGTTTCTTTTCTCTCTCTCTGGCAGCTATCATGACAGGACTAAAACTATTACTTGAAAAATATATACTGACCGGACAGAACTATAAAGATTGTCTAAGGAACGTCAAAATTGCACTGACTTATGAAAAATTAGTAAACGTTACCACCGCTGTTCCTTCCCTTATCCCAGGACTAGATTCCTCAGTTGCGGACAAGGAAGTTCGCAAAACCTGGGATTTAGACTGTGAGAAAGCTAAGTGTATCGTGCTGGCGTCCATGAACAATGAACTCTAGAAACAGCACGAGAGTATGGATATTGTATCCATCTTTCTCCATTGCAAGGAATTGTATGGGGTGCACTCCCGTATCGCGAGGTACGAGACCTCAAAGAAACTCTTCCAGATGAGGTTAGCTCCAGGATCACCAGTAGGAGAGCACGTCCTCAAAATGATCAGCCTTGTTGAGGAACTCGCAAACCTGGGATGCGTGCTAGAGAATGATTTGTACATCGACTTGATTTTGAAGTTCCTTCCCCATACCTTCTCTCAGTTCGTGCTGAACTTCAACATGCACAAAATGGAAGCTGATTTTCCAAAGCTCCTCAACATGTTGAGGGTAGCAGAGACCTCCTTGAAAAAGGAGAAGACCCATTTTCTGTATGTTGGCCAATCATCCTCTTCTAAATCTAAAGCCAAAGCTAAAGGAAAGAAGAAGATGAAAGCCACAAAACCGAAAGGCGGGGTCAAGAAGGTGCAGGGAACGAACAAGGCAGGAAGGGTGAAAGCGGATAAGAACGAATGCTATTATTGTCACAAGCAAGGGCACTGGAAGAAGGACTGTATGGCCTTCAAGGCAAAGGATACGAAGCAGGCTTGTTGCTTCTACTTCAGGTGTGTTTGTAATCGAAAATTGTCTTTCAGTAAACTCTACATCATGG
The DNA here is from genome assembly GCA_030015575.1 of Agapanthus africanus. Taxonomy (NCBI): domain Eukaryota; kingdom Viridiplantae; phylum Streptophyta; class Magnoliopsida; order Asparagales; family Amaryllidaceae; genus Agapanthus; species Agapanthus africanus. The sequence goes on along the minus strand of CM057347.1, from coordinate 289,765,877 downwards.
GTACTTGATACCGGTTCTGGTTCTCACATCTGTAATTCTTTGCAGGATCTGAGAAATAGTAGAGTACTGGAGACAGGTGATATGACTTTCCGGATGGGCGATGGAATGCACATAGATGCTATTGCAATAGGAGAATATCACCTAGGGTTGACTAGTAGGAACATTTTGGTATTGTACAACTGTTTTTGTATTCCCAGTATGCTTTGTAATTGTATATAGTATCTTTATTGTCTAATAAAAGATATAATTTTGCGCTTGAAAGAAATGTCATGAACATTCTCCTAAATCAACAAATGATTGGGTTTGGCATACTGAAAATGGCATATACATACTTAATCAACCTCAAGTTTTCAATATTAAAAACATGCTTAAAAGAAAGGCTCCAGATTCAAACCAAGCCTTCCTATGGCATTGTAGACTTGGTCATATAAACGAAACAAGGTTGACTAAGTTACATAGAGATGAATATTTAGATCCGTTTGAATATTCATCATATGCAACTTGTCAATCATGTATCAAAGGAAAAATGACCAAATCTCCATTCACCGGACACGGAGAAAGAGCTACAGAACTCTTGGGACTTGTACACAGTGATGTATGTGGTCCAATGTCTACACATGCACGAAGCGGTCACTCCTACTTCATCACTTTTACCGATGACTTCTCTAGGTATGGACATGTGTTCTTAATGAAGCATAAATCGGAGGCAAAAGTATAAGAATGAAGTAGAGAAACAGACTGGTAAAAGCATCAAGACACTTCGATCTGATCGAGGTGGAGAATACTTAAGTACCAGTTTCCTTGAATGCTTAAAAGAGAATGGAATTCTCTCTCAGCTTACTCCGCCTTATACACCTCAGCATAATGGTGTGTGAGAAAGGAGGAATCGCACGCTACTTGACATGGTGCGTTCAATGATGAGTAGTGCTGAGTTGCCACTTTCCTTCTGGGGTTTTGCTCTAGAATCAGCAGCATAACTATTGAATAGAGTTCCAACTATGTCTGTACCTACCACTCCATATGAAATGTGGAGCGGGAAGAGACCATATCTCAAGTATATCAAGATATGGGGATGTCCGGCATATGTTAAAAAGCATAATCCGGACAAGCTCGAGGCACGATCGGTTTTGTGCAAGTTTGTAGGATACCCCAAGCATTCAAGGGGGTATATGGTCTACCACACTGAAGAAAAAAAGGTGTTTGTCGCTCGCCACATTGTCTTCTTTGAGAGCGAATTTCTTGCAAAAGAAATTAGTGGGAGCGCGGTAGAGCTGGAAGAAATTCCAGAACCTCAAACTGCTACCGAGGACTTAGTAGAAACTCAGGTTTCAATAGAACATGACGAACCAACGCCACTCCGCAGATCTAGTAGGATTTCTCATCCTCCTGAAAGGTACTATGGGTTTCTTCTGGATGGGGATCGAGAGGATTGAATCATCGATGATGATGAGCCTACTAGTTTTCAGCAGGCTATCATGAGTAGCAACTCAGTGAAGTGGCTGGATGCTATGAGATCCGAAATGAAATCCATGTACACCAATAAAGTTTGGACTTTAGAAATTGCTCCTCCTGGGGTGAAACCAGTTGGATGCAAATGGATCTTCAAAAAGAAGATTGGTAGATTTGGACAAGTGGAAACCTACAAAGCTAGACTCGTTGCAAAAGGTTTTCGTCAAAGACCAAGATTGGACTATGATGAAACCTTTTCACCAGTAGCTATGCTTAAATCCATTCGGATCCTGCTTGCCATTGCTGCCTTCCATGACTATGAAATCTCGCAGATGGACGTAAAAACAGCTTTTCTAAATGGACATTTAGAAGAGAGTGTTTACATGGATCAACCAGATGGTTTATTAGACAGTGGGCGCAGCGGAAAGGTGTGCAAATTGCTTAAATCCATTTATGGATTAAAACAAGCATCACGGAGTTGGAACATCTGCGTTGATGAGACAGTCAAGGAATTTGAGTTTATCAAAAATGAAGATGAACCATGTATTTATAGGAAGATTGTAGAAGGAGCAGTAGTCTTCCTCGTTTTATATGTTGACGACATACTACTGATAAGGAATGATGTCCCTATGCTACAATCAGTAAAGCTCTTCTTGTCACAGAAATTCTCCATAAAAGACTTGGGAGATGCATGATACATTCTGGGCATTAAGATCTATCGTGATAGATCTAATAGAATGTTGGGACTTTCACAGTCCAGGTATATTGACACTATACTAAAGAGATTTAGTATGGAAGATTCCAAGCATGGTAATACACCCGCTTGTCACGGGATCACCCTCTCCAAAGAGATGTCTCCAAAGACTGATGAAGAGAGGGCCCGCATGGGCATTATACCCTACGCTTCGGCAGTAGGATCTATGTATGCGATGTTATGTACCAGACCAGATGTAGCTTACTCCTCCATACACTCCGCAACATAACGGTGTATCGGAGAGAAGGAACCGAACCCTATTGGATATGGTACGGTCCATAATGAGTAACACTGAGTTACCGCGATTATTCTGGGGATATGCACTAGAATCAGCTGCATACCTTTTGAACCGAGTTCCGACTAAGACTGTGCCTACCACACCATATGAGATATGGAGTGGGAAGAAACCATATCTTCAATATCTTAAGATCTGGGGATGTCCGGCTTTTGTCAAAAAGCAGCATGCAGACAAACTCGAGGCACGCTCAGTACTGTGCAAGTTTGTGGGATACCCAAAGAACTCCAGGGGGTATCTCTTCTATTACGCAGAGGAACAAAAGATCATTGTTTCTCGTAATGCCCATTTTCTGGAACACCAGTTCTTAGAAAAGGAAACAAGTGGGAGCGAAATAGAACTGGAAGAAATTCCAGAAACACAGACTATTGCTGAAAGCATAGTGGAACCAGAGGGTTCAAAAGAAAATGACATTCCTACGCCGCTCCGCAGGAGTAGTAGGCAGTCTCATCCGCACGAGAGATACTACAGTTTTCTCATAGACGGGGATAGAGAGGATTGCATCATAGATTATGATGAGCCGACTAGCTTCCAGCAGGCCATTTAGATCGTTGACTCGGTAAAATGGCTGGATGCAATGCGGACCGAAATGGAGTCATGTATTCCAACAAAGTATGGACGTTGGACGTTGCTCCAGATGGGGTAAAACCCGTAGGATGCAAGTGGATCTTCAAAAGGAAGATTGGTGTAGATGGACAGGTTGAGACCTATAAAGCTAGACTTGTTGCAAAGGGTTTTTGTCAAAGACCTGGTTTGGACTATGACAAGACCTTTTCTCCAGTAGCTATGCTGAAATCCTTTCGGATCCTTCTTGCCATTGCTGCCTTCCACGATTATGAGATTTGGCAGATGGACGTAAAGACCGCTTTTCTAAATGGAAATTTAGAGGAGTGTGTTTATATGGACCAGCCAGAGGGTTTCATTCAGAGTGGGAGCAGCAGAAAGGTGTGCAAGTTGCTTAAGTCCATCTATGGACTAAAGCAAGCATCGCGGAGTTGGAACATCTGTTTTGATGAGACAGTCAAGGAATTTGGCTTTATCAAAAATCCAGATGAACCATGCATCTATAGTAGATTTGTAGCGAGAACTGTAGTATTCCTCGTTTTATACGTGGATGACATTCTCTTAATAGGAAATGGCATTCCTATGCTACAATCTGTCAAGGGGTTCTTGTCACACAGGTTCTCCATGAAAGACCTGGGTGATGCCTCATACATTCTGGGGATCCGGATCTATCGTGACAGATCCAACAGGATACTGGGACTCTCACAGTCCAGGAATATCGACACCACACGAAAAGATTCAGTATGGAAGATTCCAAGCGTGGTAATCTACCGGCTTATCACGAGATCACCCTTTCCAAAGAGATGTCTCCCAAGACTGATTTGGAAAAGGATCGCATGTCTATTATACCCTACGCTTCTGCGGTAGGCTCTATAATGTATGCGATGTTATGTACCAGACCAGATGTAGCTTATGCACTGAATGTGGTAAACCGGTATCAGTCAAACCCTGGGGAGAAACATTGGATAGCAGTAAAGAACATTCTCAAGTACCTGAGAAGGACAAAGGAGATGTTCTTGGTGTATGGAGGAAAAGACCTCCAGATCGAGGCCTTTGCTGACTCCAGCTTCCAGAGTGACAAGGATGATTCCAAGTCCATGTCGGGTTATGTCTTTACCCTCAATGACGGGGCGGTGTGTTGGAAGAGTTCCAAACAGGAAACCGTAGCTGACTCGATGATGGAAGCGGAATATATCGCTGCTGCAGATGCCGCAAAAGAAGCTGTCTGGGTAAGGAAGTTCTTAACTGAACTTCAGGTGGTTCCATCCATTGTTGATCCAATACGGCTGTATTGCGACAACAACGGGGCTATAGCTTTAGCGAAGGAACCCAGGTCCCATCAGATGTCCAGACACATCTTGAGGCGGTATCACCTGATCAGGGAGATCGTGGGTCGCCAGGAGATCGAGGTTCGGAGAGTTTCTACGGAAGATAACACTGCTGATCCACTCACAAAGGCCTTACCCCAGACTTAGTTCGAGCGGCTGATCGAGATGATAGGTCTTCGAAATGCCAGTACATGGCCTTAGTACAAGTAGGAGATTGTTAGTGTATATGCCCTAGAGGCCGTTACTGTATCATACTAGTTTGTATATTACTTAATGGAAGCTTGGGATATTCACCTTGTATAGACAATCTTGCTCAATATAGTAGTATGCTACTTGGTTTGTTTCTACTTTAATGTGTACATGGGTTTATTTTAGTATATCACATTTACACATTAGTGGAGCCCTTAGGATCTTTGCTTGATTACCAGCGTTGTGATGGCAGTCACACTAGTGGGGGCTGGGTAATCTATAAGCACATCCTTATGCAGGTCCCTAGTCGCAGGACTATCGAGACAGGACATCGATACTCCGGAGTAGACTAGCGTATGCGTTTCTTATCCCAGTGTAGGAGACGGTCTGTCCCATAGCCATCAGTACGTCGTACTTCAGATAGTATGCGGGTGCTCGTTGGGTTACGAGTACAATGGACAGGACTCGTCGGGAACTGTTGGTTGGTACTATACCTATCGTCAGTTATCGGTTCCCAGGTGACATGAGTACAGCTTAGTCCGCTGACTTGACACTGTCACTTCGCCTCGAGTGTGTTCCTACTGTACTTAGATTACTACCCTACCATGGCTCAAAAGAGTCGTGCAAACAGGTAGTAGTTAGGTGCAGTCCCGAAGCACTTGGAGGCAGTGACGGTTAGACAGGATTCGACTCTCCCGGTATTGGAGGTTGACATCGCGCTGTGTCTAGGAGAGCCATTACACGAGTAGTCCCTGGCCAGGGCAAGCGAGATATACTGGTAGGTTTCCAGTGCTATCTCAGGATGTTCTGGGCTTCACTCCGACACGACTTGTACCGCTATTAGGGGACTGACATTTACCGCCCCCTAGGCACGCCATGCGATGTATCATACGAACAGACCGGACTGTATAGAGATTGTCACAGTTAGACTCAGTAGGAGTTCAGATAGGTTTCACCTCGTCAGTCTTCTTGTCGGCATCTACCTGGGGACCGTTACGCACAGCTAGTGCCACTTGCGGTCTGTTGTTAAACCCACTGCCAGTATAGTGTCGAGTCTTTAGAGTCCCACACAGAAAGCTATTCGCCTTTAGGCAAAAGAGTAGAGGTCGCATGGTTTTGCGACAGGTCGCATGGTTTTGCGACAGGGTTCGGTCACATCCGTGCACTTGTGCACGTACAGTGTCCGGACAGTTAACACTAGCGGGCTTTGGTTTAAGCCAGATCCTAGTGTACGTTTTAGGATTGGTTTTATCTCGTTTGTATTCGTGTTCCTCGGAATGCGGATGCGGGTGTGTATGCACAGTTGACAGAGACACAGTGGCAGAGTATTCTCATTAGGGTTGTTGACTGTTGACAGTTGACTGTTGACCATTGACTTTTGCTTAACCCTAATGAGAATAAGATATATGATTAATATTAATATTAATTAAGTATTATAGTGACATGGTTGTTGAGGGGTTGACTTTGTTGACTTGTTGACTTTGTTGACCGGTTGACTAGCTTGGACTAGTTGACCATCATCATGACAATGGCTATCATTCCATGGCAAAGACTTTTGCTTGCTTGTTTATTTATGAAAAATGAGTGCATGAAATGATATAGCCATTTTGACTTAAACCATCATACAATACTTGATTACTATTTTTGTTATGATGGCTTTTGGATTATGACAGGTTGGATGAGAAAAGAGAGGCCCATTCTTTCATTTGATTTCTCTCTCTTGAGCTCTCTCATTCTCAAGCTCTCCCTCTTCCTCTTGCTCTCTCTAGCTCAAGGCAAACCATTCTCATGTGTTGAGACTCATTGCCTTAGAGATAAAAAGACACCAACACATTCCTCTACTCATTCTAGTTCATAAGGCCTAGCAAGCCAAGTGATCTAGTTTCTTCAAAGTTCGAAGAAGAAGCCAAAGGTAGAAGCTTTCGGGTGGATCCATCTTCAGCGCAAGGAGACGACGAGGTGAGGCCGATCCGAACACCGGGAGGAGTTGAAGACGAAGGAGTTCAAGAAAGGTATAGCCCCCTAACCGAGTAGGTAAACCCTTGTTAGGTTGTTAGTTAGTCGTTTAACAAAGATCCGTATTGGTAGTGCATGTTACCACCCTCTTGAAAATCGTTTTTCACCAATTCCGCAACCCCGTAAGTACCGGGGAAGGATAGCATGGACTTACAGTGGTATCAGAGACTAGTTAAACACTATCTAACATGTTAGCAAAGTAAGTAGAAGTTCGATAAAAGAAAAAGTCGTGAAACGAACCCGGAAAATGAAGTTTCTGCCAAAATTTTTTTCTGTCCAAAAAATGATAAATCTTATCTTAAAAATCGGCTCAGGCTTTTTGTTAAACACCAAAGAAATTTCTTCCACCGAATCGGTCAAAGCGCCGCGGAAACTCGGCGGGAGCATGCTCCCGCCGCGGTTCCGCGGCCGAGTTGACTCGGTCGGGGAAAAAGTTTCTTGCAGAGTGCTTCTGGGGCTATTTTGGGATTTTTGGGATATGTTTTTTCTGCCCAGATTTTCCAGAAAGAAAAATTAGTTTTTGGGGCTTGAAAATCCGTATTTTGATCGAACTTCTAAAGACTAAGGCTAACGGGTATATATCTGTGATGTGTTATATGTATTGAACGTCCGCTAATCGCTATACGTCGATTAGTGGGGGTTATACATATCTGTGATCTGTAATGATTGATGGTATGTGTATATGAATTCTTTGGATTGTCGCGGATGAATAGCCGGGGGTTGTGAGATGAGAGTTTTTCCTTTTATCTTTCAATTCATGTAATATGTAAATTGATGTAATATTATTTTTGGCCGCACAACCAGGTCGGGGTTGTAGCCGTCATTGTATAATTTCTTTTTACTGTTTTTGCTCCTAGGATAGACCCAAGGTGGGGTGCACAAACTACCGGGTATCTCGAAGTGCCGAGTGTCCTACTCACGTCGTTGAGGGAGGTTGCTCTACTTCGGATATTTTGCGGGTTGTTTGCCGCACCCGTAGGGGTCTAGGGTGGGGTATTGGCTATTCATCGCGACCGTGTAATCCGCCTTTCGTTACAGGCTCGTACGAATTGCGGATTCCTAGTATATCCAATGTGTTCATCTGTGATCTGAAATGGTTATCATTGCAATATATCTATATATGATATTATTTAGGCGTTGCTTATGTTTTGCAGCCGCGCTAGCCCAGCCCCCGCTCTGTCGTTAATTAAGTAACCTAACGGGTAATGACAGGGCCCCGTGGCGAATGCGAATGGCATAAGCGTACGTTATATTTTGGTTGTTTTCTGCAATGGTAGGATTAAATGATGGGACGCATTAAAAGAACTAAAGCAAGAAAAAGACGCATTAAAAGAACCAATGCAAGAAAAATAAACCAAGTAAAAGTCGTTGGAACACTTTCAAAAACCACTCGGTTTCTTTTCAAAAGAACTTTTAAACGCGGAGCTTAAGCCACTCCTTTTAAAAGCTATCTTGTTCCATCGATCATATCAAGTTCACTACGTTCACGGTTTTGCCAAAACCATCCGAAGCCCTCCATCATTTCAGTTAAATATTCGGTAGTATTCAAGCTATGTATTTTGACCTCACGCCAAAGCATAGTGATTGGCAGATGCCGGATATATATCTGTTGCATAGATAGAATGCGTTGGTTTGAGACAGTCGTACTGCCATTTTGGCCTACGTCAAGGGTAGGTATGGATGGGTTCAAATTAACCTGGATAATGATGGGAAGAACTTGACATGTGACTTATGACATTTTGACCTCACGCCAAGGTCATAAGAGCATGGGGCAAAAATCTACATCAGGAGTTTCAAAAGAACTGAAACTTGCTAGCACTGCATACCATTTGGAGTGATGATTCTGGTAGGATTCCTTCAGTTTTATCATGCGATGATATTTGGATCCCGATCCTACTGTGAGTATATGCTACTCCTCGGAAAATTTCTCACTTAACGATCAATGCTATAAACCAAATAGGTGTCTAGAAAGGTGTTAGCGGGGCTACGCCCCCAGGGAAAAGAGCTTCTTAAATTAAGGAACTTCGCGAAAGCGTTGGAAAACCTCCCTCGAAGTACCGACACCAGCCTGGCCGAACGGTTAAGCAAGTATTGTACGGTGAGATTGATCCTGACTAATTCTTCCTTTTTGATTTGAGGAGGGATTCGAGAGACAGTGGGAGCCATCCTGTTTAGACAAATTAAAAACCACTCTAAACTTGCAAGAGCATCATGCTAAAGTGTTTCTTCTCTCTCTCCTAATTGCAGCGACCAACCATCATGACCGGACTTAAGTTATTACTAGATAAAAACATACTGACAGGGCCAAACTACAAAGATTGGCTCAGGAATGTCAAAATGGCAATCACTTATGACAAGTTGGGGTATCTCCTTACCACCAAAGCTCCCCCTGTCCCAGGTCCCACCTCCAGCGTCGCGGATAGGGAAATCCGTAAGACTTAGGAGATCGATAGCGCGAAGGCCATGTGCCTCGTACTTTCCTCTATGGACAACGAATATCAGAGGAGGCACGAGAATATGGACCTCGAATCTATATTTCTCCATACAAAAGAACTGTATGGAGAGCAATCTCGTATCGCAAGATATGAAGTGTCGAAGAAGTTATTTTCGGCAAGGTTGGCCATCGTATTATCGGTAGCGGAACACGTGCTTAAGATGATTGGCTTCATTGAGGAGCTCGCGGAACTTAGGGCCACATTAGAGAACGAGCTCTATACGGACTTGATTCTCCAGTCCCTTCCTTCCACTTACGCCCAGTTTATCCTGAACTTCAACTTACAAGAAAAAGAAGTTGAACTTTCAGAGCTCCTCAACATGCTGAGGAGTGCAGAGGGCACCTTACAGAAAGGTAGGGAAACATCCACTTTGTTTGTAGGAGGATCTTCCTCTTCTAGATCCAAGGCGAAAGACAAGGGAAAGAAGAAGAAAGCCTCCGCCAAACCAAGGGGCGGTGTTAGTAAAGTGGATACGAAGGGAAAGACAAAAGCAACAAAGGTAGCGGGAAGGCTTGTGGATAAGGAAGAGTGCTTTTTCTGTCATAAGAGTGGTCACTGGAAGAAACATTGCAGGGCTTTGAAAGCCAGAACACAGGATCTGAAGCAAGTTGCGGCTTCAGCTTCAGGTGTGTATGTTATTGAAAACTGTCTATCAATAAACTTTACTTCCTGGGTATTGGATACCAGATCAGGATCTCATATATATAATTCTTTGCAGGCGTCGAGAAACCGTTGGATTTTGAAGGCAGGTGACATGACCCTCAAAGTTGCAAACGGAGCTAGCATGGATGCTAAGGCCGTGGGAGACTATCACCTGGGGTTGTCAGATGGACACGTTTTGGTTTTGCGTAATTGCTATTTTGTACCTAACGCAACTTGTAATATCATTTCTGTATCTTTGACTTCTAAAGAAGGTTATGAATTTGCGTTTGTAAGTAATGTTGTAAACATTCACCTTAATCAAGTTCTGATTAGGTCAGGTGCATTAAGCAATGGTATATACATATTAAACCAACCCACAGATTTTAAATGTCTACAATACACACAAAAGAAAGTCTCCGGAAATAAATCAGACTTTCTTATGGCATTGTAGAATGGGTCACATCAATGAGAGAAGGTTGACGAAGTTACATGCAGAACGATATTTGAATCCGTTCGAATATCAATCGTATGCCACTTGTCAATCCTGTCTCAAAGGAAAGATGACAAAGACTCCGTTCACTGGACACGGAGTAAGAGCGAGCGAGCTCTTGGGACTCGTACACAGCGACGTGTGCGGTCCAATGTCTACACATGCGCGAAGCGGTTATTGTTACTTCATTACTTTTACGGATGACTTTTCAGGGTACGGTTATGTCTTCTTAATGAAACATAAGTCCGAAGCCTTTGGAAAATTCCAGGAATATAAGAATGAAGTAGAAAAACAAACCGGCAAAAGTATCAAGACACTAAGATCGGATCGAGGTGGTGATTACTTGAGTGCCGAGTTCCTGGACTACTTAAAAGAGAATGGAATTTTCTCTCAGCTTACTCCTCCATACACTCCGCAACATAACGGTGTATCGGAGAAAAGGAACCGAACCCTATTGGATATGGTACGGTCCATGATGAGTAACACTGAGTTACCGTGATCATTCTGGGGATATGCACTAGAATCAGCTGCATACCTTTTGAACCGAGTTCCGACTAAGACTGTGCCTACCACACCATATAAGATATGGAGTGGGAAGAAACCCTATCTTCAATATCTGAAGATCTGGGGATGTCCGGCTTTTGTCAAAAAGCAGCATGCGGACAAACTCGAGGCACGCTCAGTACTGTGCAAGTTTGTGGGATACCCAAAGAACTCCAGGGGGTATCTCTTCTATTACGCAGAGGAACAAAAGATCATTGTTTCTCGTAATGCCCATTTTCTAGAACACCAGTTCTTAGAAAAGGAAACAAGTGGGAGCGAAATAGAACAGGAAGAAATTCCAGAACCACAGACTATTACTGAAAGCTTAGTGGAACCAGAGGGTTCAAAAGAAAATGACATTCCTACGCCGCTCCGCAGGAGTAGTAGGCAGTCTAATCCGCCCGAGAGATACTACGGTTTTCTCATAGACGGGGATAGAGAGAATTGCATCATAGATTATGATGAGCCGACTAGCTTCCAGAAGGCCATTCAGAGCGTTGACTCGGTAAAATGGCTGGATGCAATGTGGACCGAAATGGTGTCCATGTACACCAACAAAGTATGGACGTTGGACGTTGCTCCAGATGGGGTAAAACCCGTAGGATGCAAGTGGATCTTCAAAAGGAAGATTGGTGTAGATGGACAGGTTGAGACCTATAATGCTAGACTGGTTGCAAAGGGTTTTCGTCAAAGACCTGGTTTGGACTATGACGAGACCTTGTCTCCAGTAGCTATGCTGAAATCCATTCGGATCTTTCATGCCATTGCTGCCTTCCACGATTATGAGATTTTGCAGATGGACGTAAAGACCGCTTTTCTAAATGGAAATTTAGAGGAGTGTGTTTATATGGACCAGCCAGAGGGTTTCATTCAGAGTGGGAGCAGCGGAAAGGTGTGCAAGTTGCTTAAGTCCATCTATGAACTAAAGCAGGCATCGCGGAGTTGGAACATCTGTTTTGATGAGACAGTCAAGTAATTTGGCTTTATCAAAAATCCAGATGAACCATGCATCTATAGTAGATTTGTAGCGAGAACTGTAGTATTCCTCGTTTTATACGTGGATGACATTCTCTTAATAGGAAATGGCATTCCTATGCTACAATCTGTCAAGGGGTTCTTGTCACACAGGTTCTCCATGAAAGACCTGGGTGATGCCTCATACATTCTGGGGATCCGGATCTATCGTGATAGATCCAAGAGGATACTGCGACTCTCACAGTCCAGGTACATCGACACCATACTGAAAAGATTCAGTATGGAAGATTCCAAGCGCGGTAATCTACCGGCTTGTCACGGGATCACCCTCTCCAAAGAGATGTCTCCCAAGACTGATTAGGAAAGGGATCGCATGTCTATTATACCCTACGCTTCTGCGGTAGGCTCTATAATGTATGCGATGTTATATACCGGACCAGATGTAGCTTATGCACTGAGTGTGGTAAGCCGGTATCAGTCAAACCATGGGGTGAAACATTGGATAGCAGTAAAGAACATTCTCAAGTACCTGAGAAAGACTAAGGAGATGTTCTTGGTGTATGGCGGAAAAGACCTCCAGATCGAGACCTTTGCTGACTCCAGCTTCCAGAGTGACAAGGATGATTCCAAGTCCATGTCGGGTTATGTCTTTACCCTCAATGGAGGGGCGGTGTGTTGGAAGAGTTCCAAACAGGAAACCGTTGCAGACTCGACGATGGAAGCGGAATATATCGATGTTGCAGATGCCGCAAAAGAAGCTGTCTGGGTAAGGAAGTTTTTAACTGAACTTCAGGTGGTTCCGTCTATTGTTGATCCAATACCGCTGTATTGCGACAACAACAGGGCTATAGCTTTAGCGAAGGAATCCAGGTCCCATCAGAAGTCCAGACACATCTTGAGGCGGTATCACCTGATCAGGGAGATCGTGGGTCGCCAGGAGATCAAGGTTCGGAGAGTCTCCACGGAAGATAACACTGCTGATCCACTCACAAAGGCCTTACCCCAGACTCAGTTCGAGTGGCTGATCGAGATGATAGGTCTTCGATACGCCAGTATATGGCCTTAGTGCAAGTGGGAGATTGTTAGTGTATATGCCCTACAGGCCATTACTGTATCAGACTAGTTTGTATATTACTTAATGGAAGCTTGGGATATTCACCTTGTATAGACAATCTTGCTCAATATAGTAGTATGCTACTTGGTTTGTTTCTACTTTAATGTCTACATGTGTTTATTTTAGTATATCACCTTTACACATTAGTGGAGCCCTTAGGATCTTTGCTTGATTACCAGCGTTGTGATGGCAGTCACACTAGTGGGGGCTGGGTAGTCTATAAGCACATCCTTATGCAGGTCCCTAATCGCAGGACTATCGAGACAGGGCATCGATCCTCCAGAGTAGACTAGCGTATGCGCTTCTCATCCCAGTGTGGGAGACGGTCTGTCTCACAGCCGTCATTACGTCGTACTTGAGATAGTATGCGGGTGCTCGTTGAGTTACGAGTACACTGGATAGGACTCGTCGGGAACTGTTGGCTGGTACTATACCTATCGTCAGTTATCAGTTCCCAGGTGACATGAGTACAGCTTAGTCCGCTGACTTGATACTGTCACTTCGCCTCGATTCTGTTCCCACTGTACTTAGATTACTACCCTACCACGGCTCAAAGGAGTCGTGCAAACAGGTAGTAGTTGGGTGCAGTCCCGAAGCACTTGGAGGCAGTGACGGTTAGACAGGATTCGACTCTCCCGGTATTGGGGAAGGGTAGCATGGACTTACATTCATTGTATAGACAGTTAGGGATATGTATGAACATGACAATCTTGCTAATGATAGTATGCTATTTGGTTTGTCTTTATCTTAAACGTGTGATATATTTTATTTTGTATTTATAAACATGTTGATAAAGCCCATAGGGTGTTTTGCCTGACTACCGGCGATGTGATGGCAGTCATACTTGTAGGAGCTGGATACTCAATTGGCACATCCTTAAATGTCCCTGGTCGCAGGAGTATCGAGACTGGGCATCGATGCTCCAGAGTAGACCATTGTATACATATCTAGACCCTGACGAGGGGCGATGGATTGGTCCCGCAGCCATTGGTGATGTGCACCTAAGATTGTATACAGATGTTCACTTCATGTGAGTACACCGGACAGGATTCGCCGAGAACTGACTGGATGTTATTATACCTAAGGTCAGATAGCAGTTCTCAGGTGACATGTGTGAAGATAGTCTGTTGACTTAAAGTCGTCATTTGTCTCGTGTGAGTTCCCACTGTACTTTGATTATTACCCTACCACGGCTCAAAGGAGTCGTGCAAACAGGTTTTAGTTGGGCACATTCCCGAGCCACGTAGTGGCAGTGAGCGACTGTCAGGGATTCGTCTCTCCCGATCTAGGGAGTTGATATCGTACTGTGATCGGTTGGTCATTACCATAAGTCCCTGGCCAGGGCTGATTGAGAATTACTGATGGACTGATCAGTAGATTCTCGGATGGTCTTGAGCCATGCCGGCATGACTTGTACGGTTATTAGGGGTTTGACGTTCACCCCCCTAGACCATACATGCGATACTCTTATATGAATAGACCGGACTGCACGGATATTGTCACGGACAGGCTCAGTAGGAGTTCGGATGGGTTTCCTCATCGGCTTTCTTATTGACATCTACCTGGGGAACGTTACGTACAGCTAGTGTCGCTTGCGGTCTGTGGTTAAACCCACTGCCAGCGTAGTAGTCGAATCTTTAGAGTCCCACACATAGATTTCCCAAGTCCAGGCGTAACGATATAGAGGTCGTATGGTTTTACAACAAAGGGTTCGGACGCATACGTGTTTAAACGCACGTACGACATTCGGACAGTTTTTACTAGCCGGCTTTGGTTTAAGCCAGATTCTAGTATCAGGTTATTGGATTTATACAGTCTAAAGTTTTCCGTGTTTTCACGGATAGGGGGGGCATTCTCGTAATTTTACGGGAAGCTTCTAGAAGCATGGTGACTTGAGGGTTTAGGTGGCATTATCATTAAATGATATTGTGACTCATTTTGTGTGATTCATCATGTCATTAATACATTATTAAATGCTTAATGACTCACATAGTGAATCACTCATATTGAATTAATGTAGCATGATGAATAATCACATTTATTCATTTATTTGTTTATTCATTATGCTTCATATATTCAAGTGAGAAACAATATCATTATGATTATCATCTTCACCTTCTCTCTCCTCAAGCTCACTCTCTCTTCAAACTCTAATTCTACCACTCATGAGTTGAGATCAAGGATTAGAATAGACTAAATAATCCATAACTTAACTCTATATCACCTAAGTTCCTTTGATTAGCAACTAGAGAAACTTTGTTACCTCAAGTTAGGAGGTGAAGCTTAGATTCGGGTTCTCGGGTGGATCATCTATCACGGGAAGGAGACCGAGGAGGACGAAGAGATCGAAAAGACGAAGGATACGATTCACTAGGTATAATCTCTTTACAAAGTAGCTAAGAACTTCTATGGTTGTTGTTAATTATCGTTTAGTAAAGATCTTCGGTTAGTCGATGTATGCTTAAAGAACAAGATCGTTTTTCAAATTTCAGCCTCCCCGCAACTTGTGGGGTGTTGCACATCGACTTACACGAGCAAGAAAGTCCTCCCTATATATGTCCAAGCATCCGCTATAATATACATCATATGTATAATAATGGCCTCTAGGGCATATATACAACTAACAGAGGATAGCAAGAAGACTTGAAGGACACGATACTACGAGGTATAACATTCATCCGAGTTGTTAAACCTCAAGTAGTTTGCTAGCTAGGGTTTATGATCGATCCTTGATTCAACTCGGTGTTACGAAGCCCGTAAAAATTATTTTTTGCTATTTCCGCCTCCCCGCGAACATGCAGGGTGTGCGACATCGACTTACAGTAGATAATAATGCAAGCACAAAAATATCTACACAAAATATCAACCAAGAATCAATAGTAAACCATGAGTCACTACATAAGTCACCAAGTAGCCATGCTTCATTTATTATCATGTAACACCTCACCCTTGCCTCATTAACCATTTAACTAAATGGTTAAAACAAATAATGAGGTGTCTTCTTCTAGAAGCACTCTTGTATAATTACAAGAATACCCCTCACAGTATATACATACCTGTATCCGTATTCTGAAAAATACGAATAAAAGGAGACAAAATTAATCCAAAAATATAATACTAAGATCCGGCTTAAACCAAAGCCTGCTAGTATTATCCGCCCAAGCATCATACGTGCACAAGTACACGTATGTGATCGAACCCCTGCCATAAAACCATACAGCTTCTACATCGTTTTTCCCGAAGCAGGGAAACCCTCTGTGTGGGACTCTAAAGACTCAACAGTACGCTGGCAGTGGGTTTAACCACAAGCACGTCAGCGGTACTAGATACACGTAATGGCTATCCAGGTACCTCTAGAAAAGGAAAGCCGACGAGAAATCTTGTTCGAACTTTTACTAAGCCTATCCGTGACAATCTTCGCACAGTCTGGTCTCTTCGTCTAAGAGTATCGCATACCGGGTCTAGGAGGTGGTAAACGTCAGTGTTGGGCTACGGCAGCGCCCCGGCCGTCAATCCGACGCCAAATGCGGAACAAAAATTTTATCAAAATTTGACGCTACCGCAACCAAGACCCGGATCTTTCCATTAACCGTTAACTAGCTAACTACAAAGAGAGTTAGAGATTATACTGATCGATCCGTGTCCTTCGGTCTTCAATCTCCGTCCCATGCTTGTCGCGGATGTCCCGATGAAATACGCTCTCCGGTCTCCTCGTCAGAATGGCACCACATCGAGGAATCTTTATACGGGCTCACGCTTCAAACCGAAGCAACTCAGACATGAAGTTTGCCAGCCGACATGTCCAAGATGAAGTAGAGAAAAGTGTAAAATATTTTGTCTCAAGGCACCCGATGAATCGGGCGAAGGTAATTGAAGTTGCCAAGGAGATGGAATGATGAATTTTGTATTAGAGAAAAGCAAAGGAGCTTTGCCAATCATTGGCTCGGCCAAATCCAGGGGATGGAAAAAGAATGGGAGAGGTTCACTGTTCAGTTGATAAAACTGCACATTTATTATTACATTTTTCCTACCATTTCCATATTTAAAAAGGTCTTTATTATAATATATCATACATATGAGGGTTTATTTGTAAAGAAACTATTTTCCATCTGTTGATATATTATAATTAGCATTTGGTAAGGAAAATGTATGCAAATAATATTATTGACCAAATCCTAGTAGAGCAAAGTCTACTAAATATTATTTGAGTTGTTGTGCAGAATTTTCAGGTCTAAAATCAAGGAAATCAAGTTGTTAAAACAAACCTGCCTAATTAAGAAATCAAAACTTAGAAATCAAGTCTGGAAACAACTACGAGAAGATTTCCAAGTTCCAAAGCTTCCAAAGATTGCCACATGTCATAAGGATCTACACACATAAATATGATGAGGAGATCTCTACCATTGGCCGCGGATCCGCGGCCAAACCCCCCTGTTGGCCACGGTTCCGCCGCAATACAGAGGAGTTAGGGGCTGCACTTTTTGGGGGTGAATCTTTGCTGTTAACTTCCATATTTGGAAGCAAAGGTTCTGGCTTTGGGACTATAAATAAAGACCGAGAGCCTCTTGGAAAAATCATCAAGCCGACGAGATCAGGAAGTCCAAGACTGCTCACGCATCCAGGCTGATCATCAACGGTTCATCAACCTCCTTAGAAGAGATCGAGAAGCAAACTAGTATTTGTAATCATATTCTAAGGAATCAAAGTGTAATGAATATTGTTGATTAATAAAGGTAGCTCTTTTTCCTATTCTATTTCTTTGTAGTTTAATTATGCATTCTCTCTCCATATCTTGTTCTCCCAACATGCGCGAGTAATTCTCCGCTTGTTAGGGTTCGTAGGATTAGGGTAGGTTAATGGATGATGAAGATCTTTAAACCCTTTTTACGTCCTATAATGTTTTTAAACTTTACCAAAAGAATCATTAACATCCTAATCGGGCGCGCTACCAATTTATTGTTAGTCTCGACCGGGATTAGAGATTAGATTAATGATTGTTTTGGTAAAAGCTAGATATGAACGGAGTTCCATGTCGAGATAGGGGTTAAGAGTGGGAACCCTTTTTCCCTCTAGAAACCCTAATCTACATGCATCACTGTCGTTCTAGTTTTAAATCTATTAAAGGATAAAAAGCGTAATCTTTAATTAATCATCCATAACTACTAAATCTTAATGAACCCTACAAGGCCCCTTTTTATATAAACTTACTTCCGTAGTTAATCTAGATCTATATTTTGCATTAGTGTTTAAACGTAGATCTAGATCTTACAACCATTCTTCAATATTCTTTATTCTTCCTCCTCTCTTTCTCAACACATCTAAAGTAAGATTAAAATATTCAACGTTTCCCTGAGAACGACCCGTACTCATCTCGGTCTAGCTATGCGCGACACCGTTCTGATTACGGTTAACTACACAAACACACTCTTTCGAACTAATCAAATGGTGCCGTTGCCGGGCATACGTGCGTAATTTTTTTATTCTTTCTATTTTTGTTGAATTCTTATTTGATCTATATCATAAATAAAACAAAACTGCAAATTGTATATTTAACGATTATTGTGTGAATTTTGCGAGGGAATCTGGAGTCACAAACTTGAGGAAACAGAAAGACAGAGGCATTCTTAGAGATCCAGAGAAGTACAGGAGGCACAGAGCAAAATTTCACCACCTGATCCCTCTCTCTTGCAGCGGAACCGCGGCCGGAAGTGCACATCGGCGGCGGAAGAGCGGCCAGTTAGGAGATCTCGGGCTTCAGTCTTCTCTGGTAAGATTCTAACCTCCTTCTCTCTCCTCTGAAATCTAATAAAATATCTTTTCTGCAGGATTCTTTGCAAAATATCACCGCTCAAAAATCTTTTTGCAAAGTTTTGTTTTGCGGTTGGGTTTTGCATATTTTAATACGGATTTTTAAGGGGCAAGACCAAAATCCAGATTAGGTGGGGATTTCATCACCCTTCCTAAGCCCCACAAATCACAAACCGAGCATCTGCATCAACCCTATATTAATTTAAAAAATATCTAGACCAGACTCTAAGGACTGTCGCGCTCAGTAAGGACAGAGGAAGGTCGTGGGTAATCTATCGCTTATCCGCATTACTTTTGTGGTGTCTAGGCAAGTGTGTCTAAGGTAAGTGGTTACTTAATTAGGACTACTACTTACGTAGTGGACAACCTCCCACTTACCTGGCACTTACCTGGCTACAAGAGTAGTAAAGAGACGGTAGAGGATTGATCCTACGGCTTGTCCTTTGGAAGTCTAGGAGCAGTCTAGAGACTGGACTTAGGTAACCTTAGTTCTAGGGTTGTTTGTGCATTTTTGAGTGATTTGTCTTGAGTCCCACTTTATTTTCAAAACAGACCAATTTTAAATCACACACACGCTGCCACTTGCACTAAACCTGTTTAGTGCATGCTCGGCTGGACACGGGATTCTAGTGCCCGTCTTGTCCGCGTTCCTGCTATCGACGCCGAAGTCGGTGCTTCTTCATCTTCTTTTCCCCACCACACACCACGACCGAGATGGACGGCACTCCATCAGAATATAACACCACGCTGTCACCGCCCGTAGGTGTGCAGAATCCACCGCGCATCTCTCTCTAAGAGAGATGCTATTCTATCCGTGGTCCTCTTCCTACTTGTCTATCTCTTCCACCAGCTAACAGGGATAATTTCGAAATTAAACCCCACTACATCAATCTGCTGCCCAAATTTCACGGGCTTGAGTCGGAAGACGCGTACGTTTTCATCATC
This sequence comes from Agapanthus africanus, assembly GCA_030015575.1. Taxonomy (NCBI): domain Eukaryota; kingdom Viridiplantae; phylum Streptophyta; class Magnoliopsida; order Asparagales; family Amaryllidaceae; genus Agapanthus; species Agapanthus africanus. The sequence goes on along the minus strand of CM057347.1, from coordinate 289,746,270 downwards.
AAATTCGAAAACGTATGCGCAATGATGGGTACTTCACAGTTGACTGTCGATGCTATGCGCTTGCGTCTTCTCCCATTCACACTGTGCGACTTGGCAGAAAAATGGCTTTACAATACTGCCGCACACTATATCACTAATTGGGATGAATTTGTAATAGCATTTCTTAAGAAGTTTTACCCAAACCATTAGACTGCCCGTGTTAGGAGCGAGATCAACCAGTTGACCCAGCTTCCCAATGAACCATTTTGGAAGTGCTTTGAACGTTTCAAGAATCTTCTTGTCCAATGTCCTCATCATGGAATCAATAGATAGGATTTATGCCGAATTATATATGAGGGCATTAATCCAGCGAAAAAGCAGATGCTTGAAACAATGTGTCAATGCAATTTCATGTCTAAAGATGACGGCGAAGCATGGAAATATCTGGAAGATCTCGCAGAAAACACTTTGCAGTGGGAAAGCGTAAGACCACCTTCATCTAGGGGAGGTGTTCACCAGCTCGATGTTTCCATCACAGTGAAAGTCGAAATGGCAGTGATGCAGAAGAAACTCGACGCTATTGAGAACAGATTCTCATCAGTCTCCCTAAATCAGGTTACGCTTCCCAAAACCGTCTGTGGTTGCTATTCAGATCCTTCACACTTAACGGAAGAATGTCCTATGAATGCACCGTTTCAAGGTCACGAGCAAACTAATGCTGCTTTTCAGCAGCGACCTAGAAACAATCCTTATTCTTCCACGTACAATCAAGGATGGAGGAATCATCCTAACTTTGCTTGCAACCAAAACCAACAAAGCAATTATCAATGACCTCCTCTACAGCAACCACAACCACAAAGTCAGCTCCCCTTTCAGTCACAAAATTTTCAAAATCCGGCCAACACTTCTACACCACAAGTGGCCGGTACTGACAACTCTTCACTTGTACAAACTTCGGATTTGTTCATGAAACATTCCATGCAATTGTCGACTGAGATGAAGTCTTCTTTTGATACCATACAGAAAGACTCCGCCTCCCACGGCGAGAGTATTAAATCAATAGAAAACCAACTCACACAGTTAAACGCCGCAATGAGTGTGTGAGAGAAAGGGAAACTCCCATCTCAAACCATACCTAATCCTGGCCACTCACAAAGTTATAATGTGAGTGTCGTTACTACGTTGAGATCGGGAAAAGTGCTGAATAATCGAGTGGGTGAGCAATGCAATGATGATAGTGACACCAATGATACCCCAGCTTCTTCTTCTTCCCCTAATTCGTCTAGTCTCCCACCTTCATCCGAGCCTATTCTCCGTTTTCCCCAAGGCTCGAACCCTTCGCCCATTTCCTCGAATCTACCTAAAACGATCGCCTCTCCAATTCTGGGATCCACTCCATCCCCACAATCCTTTCCAATGTTGGGCCAAACCCTTATTGATAAAGCACCTTATCCAAACAGGTTAAGAGGTAACAGACCAAGTCCACAAATGGAGAAGATTGTGGAAAATTTTAAGCAAGTTAACATAAACATTCCTCTCCTAGATGCTATTCAGCAAGTTCCGTCATTTGCAAAAATCTTAAAGGACTTGTGCACTAGGAAGAGAAAAGTTCAAGTACCTAAAAAAGTTTTCCTTGCGAGTAATGTGAGCACTGCTTTTACACAACAACTACCCAAGAAACGAAAGGACCCCAGAAGTCCTACAATTTCTATTTCTATTGGCGGTAAAAATATCAATCGTGCTCTACTCGATTTAGGTTCTAGTGTTAACTTTCTTCCGTATTCTGTTTGTGAGCAATTAGGGATCGGAAAGTTAAAACCTGCGCATTGCACTCTTCAGATGGCCGATCGATCTATCACCCAACCTAGGGGTGAGCTAGAGGATGTGTTAATCAAAGCTGGGGAATTTATAGTTCCTATGGACTTTATCGTTATTGATACACAACCTGTGGAAAACCCACGCTATCAAATCCCGGTGATACTCGGTCGACCTTTTTTGGCCACTTTCAACGCAGTAATCAATTGTAGAAACGGCTCTATGACCCTATCCTTTGGAAAGAAGTCAATTGAGCTTAACATTTACAAGTTGGAAAGTGAACCCTACGAACCCTATGCTCATGTGTGTTCAGTCGAATTAATGGATGTCGACAGCAGCGAATTTGATCAACCTCATGATACTAACTCTTTTCATATGTTGTTGTTTGACCCAACCATGTACTCTTCCACCGAGTTGTCTGGGTCAACATCTAACGCTGATGAGGAACTTTTTATAGAGTCTGATGATCACCCCATTTTTTCTGATGACGTTATTCTTCGGGGTATCGACGAAAGCTTTGAGGAAATTTTCGCTGATGAACTCGCATTTTTACATGACACGGGTGTTGAGATGAATCAACTCCAAGATACAGAAATTGAACCTCCACCCCTTCTTCTGGACAATCATGATAATGCGAGTAATCCATCATTACTATCACTGTGTCGTCTCTTCAAATTGAGACGCAATCCTTTCCTTTACACCTCTTATCACCTCCCCACTTCTTCACGTCGAAAGGTGACATATTCTTCCACCAAGCTTGGTGCTTCATCGATAAAATTTTTGAATGGTTGGTGTTGACCTTCGGTCTTTGCAAAGCTTGGCATTGACCAATAACCTTGACCCCCTCGTGTGATTTTAAAAGATTAACATAGTTTAACTCAGGTATGGGGGGTGTATTTTGGCTCTTGAAAGAAAAATGATTTTTACAAGATTGTGAGCCAAAAATAAGTTTGGGGGAGGATTTTCACTTTCATAAATTCTTTCCCCGATTAATAATTTCCTCCCAAGTCTACAGGTTTTTGAGCTTAACGGATGACATCAGTGAGGACACTGCTGTAAACAGGTTTGGGGGAGATTTGTGCTTATTTACGCATCAATTTCCATCATACTTTGCATAAGCACAACATTTTAAAAAAAAAAAAAAATTCTTTTATAACAAAAGAGTAGAAAGTGAAAAATTACATCCAAAAGATAGGAATAATTTAAGAAAACCAAAAATATTAGAACTTTTCTTAAACGAACTGGTAATAAGTAGTTATGAGCTGTTGTCCCAAGGGTTAGTAAGATGAAGGAAGTCACTAATCTGAGAATAAAAATAAGTCTGAAAAATAGTTTCTATTCTGGAAGCCAAACATTTCAATGTTGATACCCTACTATATGCACTTACACACGTCTTGAAACTCGGGATAGTAGAGGATACCTTGAAATGCTCTTGTCTAAAAGCCAAAGTATGAAGGAAATAATAAATGAAGAAAAATAAAAAAATGGTGAAAAGAAAAATGAACACTGGTTTTCTTATCGCCAAGGAAGCAATAAAAAATATAGCGAGGGTGCTTCATCACCTAGTGCCCTAAGGCCAACTGGTCTGGGAGTCACTGCTAAGCCTTAGGTGGTGCAAGATGGGGAAAATATTATCACCTAATCAGCAAGCACATGAGTAATCGGTCGGTTAGTACCTTATGAAGTATTAACGGTCGCATGAAAATGTGTGAGCAAATCTAAATATTCATCAAATTAAAAAGTACTACGGCAGATGGACAAGAGTATGATAGCTTGAATTGAATTCTCCGAGTGTAGGGATGTTCTATTCACACACGTAGGGGTATATGATCGATATTTGGATGAAAGGTAGGAACGAAAAATAAAGACGATGTTTTATTGAGGGATGTTATGATTTCTAACATTTTTTCATGACTATTAAGATAGGGCTCATGACATCTGAAAAGCTAGTGTAGTTGGAAACTCTTATTTTCAAAGTCTTTCTTTTATGGCTATTATCTTTATATGTAAATTTCACCATCTCTCTCTTGTTATAGGATTTTGTGGGTGTAATCTGCTGAAAACCCTTAGGAGACAACACTCCTCCTACTAGGGACACCTAGAGGTTTAACGGCTTGTTGCACGTGCTCAGTGCAATCGTGTTTGCCTACGAAAGTCTGCTTAGTTTTCTCCTTTCTTTGTCTCCTTCTCTTGAATAAACTAGTTTGCTCGGGACGATCAAAGATAAGTTTGGGGGTATTTGTTCAGTTGATAAAACTACACATTTGTTATTACATTTTTCCTACAATTTCCATATTTAAAAAGGTCTTTATTTAATATATCATACATATGAGGGTTTATTTGTAAAAATACTATTTTCCATGTGTTGATATATTATAATTAGCATTTGGTAAGGAAAATGTATGCAAATAGTATCATTGACCAAATCCTAGTAGAACAAAGTTTACTAAATATTATTTGAGTTATTGTGCAGAATATTCAGGTCTAAAATCAAGGAAATCAAGTTGTTAAAACAAACCTGCCTAATTAAGAAATCAAAACTTAGAAATCAAGTCTGGCAGCAACTACGAGAAGATTTCCAAGTTCCAAAGCTTCCAAAGATTGCCACATGTCATAAGGATCTACCCACATAAAGATGATGAGGAGATCTCCACCATTGGCCGCGGATCTGCGGCCAAACCCCCCTGTTGGCCGCGGATCCGCCGCAATACAGAGGAGTTATGGGCTGCACTTTTTGGGGGTGAATCTTTGCTGTTAACTTCCATATTTAGAAGCAAAGGTTCTGGCTTTGGGACTATAAATAAAGACCGAGAGCTTCTTGGAAAAATCATCAAGCCGACGTGATCATGAAGTCTAAGACGACTCACGCATCCAGGCTGATCATCAAGGGTTCATCTACCTCCTTAGAAGAGATCGAGAAGCAAACTAGCATTTGTAATCATTTTCTAAGGAATCAAAGTGTAATGAATATTGCTGATTAATAAAGGTAGCTCTTTTTCCTATTCTATTTCTTTGTAGTTTAATTATGCATTCTCTCTCCATCTCTTTTTTTCCCAACATGCGCGAGTAATTCTCCGCTTGTTAGGGTTCGTAGGATTAGGGTAGGTTAATGAATGATGAATATCTTTAAACCCTTTTTACGTCCTATAAAGTTTATAAACTTTACCAAAAGAATCATTAACATCCTAATCAGGCGCGCTACCAATTTATTGTTAGTCTCCACCGGGATTAGAGATTAGATTAATGATTGTTTTGGTAAAGGCTATATATGAACGGAGTTCAATGTCGAGATAGGGATTAAGAGTGGGAACCCTTTTTCCCTCCAGAAACCCTAATCTACATGCATCACTGTCGTTCTAGTTTTAATCTATTAAAGGATAAAAAGCGTAATCTTTAATTAATCATCCATAACTACTAAATCTTAATGAACCCTACAAGCCCCCTTTTTATATAAACTTACTTCCGTAGTTAATCTAGATCTATATTTTGCATTAGTGTTTAAACGTAGATCTAGATCCTACAACCATTCTTCAATATTCTTTATTCTTCCTCCTCTCTTTCTCAACAAATCTAAAGTAAGATTAAAATATTCAACATTTCCCTGAGGACGACCCGTACTCATCCCGGACTAGCTACGCGCGACACCGTTCTGATTGCGGTTAACTACACAAACATACTCTTTTGAACCAATCATTCACTGTGAATGCTCATTCTCAAGTGTGTGTGTGTGTGTTGATTAATTAATCAACCAAGAAAATTTTTTTCCAAAAAATTCCAGCACCCTTACAATGTTGGCAACCTCACCCCTCAACACCATGCTACCCATGTTTTGCCCATTTCCTACAATGCCAGCACAACAAATGCACACAAGAATTTTAGTGCAAGAATGATTTGCACAATTAAAGAAAAGGCCAAAAGAAATAACAAATAACAAGCTCATGAAAATGGCAGCCCACCCAAAATAGTCCACAGCCTAAAGAAATGCTCAATAGAAATTTGGCAAGGAAATGGGCCCAAAGAAATTACAAATATGAACCAATAATTAAACATTAAATCTAATGTTTAATCGGGAGGAGAAAAACTGGCAACTTCAAAAGTAATCCCGTAACAAATTACAGGATTACCCCTTAACTGTATATACATACCCGCATTTGTATTCCGACCGAATACGAATGCAACGAGACAAAAATATTCCTACAATACAATACTAGGATTGGACTTAAACCAAAGCCCGCTAGTATTATCCGTCCGATCCTGATTCGTGCACAAGTGCACGAATATAATCGAACCCTCTTATAAAAACCATACGGCCTCTACAACGTTTCGCCCGAACTTGGGAAACTTTCTGTGGGGGACTCTAATGACTCATCAATACACTGGCAATAGGTATAACCATAAGCACGTCAGAGGTACCAGCTGTACGTAACGGTTGCCTATGTATTGAACGAAAGGGAAAGTGGCGAGCGAACTCATCGTGAAACCCTACTGAGCCTGACAGTGACAATATCCGTACAGTCCGGTCTGTTCGTCTAAGTGTATCACATATCGAGTCTAGGGGGGTGGATAAAGTCAGACCCCTACAAACACGATAATTCGTTTCGGCATGAAGCCCATCACCACCTGAGAAACTACTGATCCGAATCAGTAATTCTCGATTACCTTGGCCAAAGTTTTCTTGTGATGGCCACCCGTGCACTGCGCGACATCAACCCCCAATACCGGGAGAGACGAATCCCCGACGATCCGCTCACTGCCTCCATGTGGCTCGGGACTGTACCCAACTAAAACCTGTTTGCACGACTCCTTTGAGCCGTGGTAGGGTAGTAATCAAAGCACAGTGGAAACTCACACGAGAAAAATGACGATCTCAGGTCGACAGACTAACCTGTACACATGTCACCTGGGAACTGCTATCTGACAATAGGTATAATACCAACTAGCAGGTTCCCGCCGAGTCCTTTCCGGTGTACTCATAACCGAATGAGCACCTGTATACATCTTAGGTGAACTAACTGACACCAGTGGTTTGTGAGACAGGCCACCGCCCCTCGTCGGGGTTTCGAACTGTATGCACTAGTCTACTCTGGTGTATCGATGCCCAGTCTCGAAACTCCCACGACTAGGGACACATTAAGGATGTGCTTATAGACCCCAGCTCCCGCGTATATGATCGCCATCATACCGCTGGCTGTCAAGCAAGAATCCTATGGGCTCTATCAACATGTACATGATGATAAAGACAAACCAGATAGTATACTATCATCTCGAGTAAGACTGTCCTACCGGTATAGGTCCTCCCTCAATCATTGCAATCACGTACCCGCAATCCAATAATTGAGTTCAAGGGCACTATATCTAAAAGTCAGACCCTAATAACCCGATAATTCATGCTGATGTGTTTCATAACCAATCCGGGAAACTACCGATCAACCTATCTGTAAATCCCAACTGCCTTGGCCATGGTCTTATGGTCCTGACCAATCGAACACAGTGCGATATCGACTCCTAATACCTGAAGAGATGAATCTGCAACAATCGCTCGCTGCCTCCATGTGGCTCGAGACTGTACCAAACCAAAAACGATTTGCACGACTCATTAGAGCCGTGGTAGGGTAGTGATCAAAGCACAGTGGGAACATACACGAGACAAATGACGATCTCAGGTCCAAAGACTAACCTGTAAACATGTCACATGAGAACTGCTATCTGACGATAGGTATAATACCATCTAGAAGTTCTCAGTGAGTCTGTCCAGTGTACTCACCCCCTGTGAACACCCATATACAATCTTAGGTTATCACACCAATAGTTGTGGGGCCAACCACCGCCCCTCGTCGAGGTTTAGAAACGTACACGCAAATCTACTATGGAGTATCGATGCCCAATCTCGATACTCCTGCGACTTGGGACATTGAAGGATGTGCTTATAGACTACCCAGCTCCCACAAGTATGATTGCCATCATAACGCTGGTAGTCAAGCAAGATCCTACGGGCTTTATTGACATGTGGTCGACATATATGACATATATAACATATGCACATGTTAAGATAAAGTCAAACCATAATAGTGTACTACTGTATCGAGTCTTTATCATTATGTGCAAGCAACATAAAGCATCATAAGAAAGAAATACACATATCCTGATAAAGACAATTCAAATAATATACTATATAACTGAGCAAGATTGTCCTATACATACATATCCCCAGCATCCACTGGTATACATATACAATAATGGCCTCTAGGGCATACATATCCAACAACAACACCAATGGCTTATGAGACCGGCCACCGCCCCTCATTGGGGTCTCGAAGTGTATACACTAGTCTACTCCGGAATATCGGTACCCAGTCTTTATACTCCCACGACTAAGGACATTTAAGGATGTGCTTATAGGCTACCCATCTCTCACGTATATGATCGCCATCATAATGCTGGTAGTCAAGCAAGAATCCTATGGACTCTATCAACATGTAAGGATGTGCTTATAGGATACCCAGCTCTTTTTGTGTGATCTGTAATACCACATAATGCATGTACATGATGATAAAGACAAACCAGATATCATACTATCATTTTGAGTAAGACTGTCGTACCCGTATATGTCCTCCCTCAATTATCATAATCGCCTGCCTGCAATTACAATAATTGCCTTGAGGGCACTATATTCAACAGTCTCCCACTTGCACTTAAGTCTAATTATTGCGGTATCACGTACCCATAGCTCGTGTTCTATCGAATGCCCAACTTCTCTACTAATCAGTTTTTCTCAAATCTCGTTTGAGGAACATGCGTGTTTGAGAAATAGCCCCAGTGAGTGGATCCGCTATAATGTTTAAATTTCTTCTCTTTATATCTCAACTTTGTAGAGATCAACAATCTCCAAAACTGAGCGATACCCCGCCACAAGAATTTGTCTGGATTCCTGATGGGACCAAGTTCATCAATGAATAACTCTTATCCAACAAACTTCTTGGGTTGTATCCTCTGTTGAGTTATGACCAGCATCCTGCTCCATGATTACCTCAGTATCCCTATTGGAACACTATCCAACATACTGATCCTAAGAAGAGGCTAAACTCAAAACTTGACAGCATCTCTGTCATCCATGTCACCTTGAGAGCTTGAACTGATAATCGCCTCCCAGAGGAGGCTGCCGTTATCCTATACCAAGAACATCCTCTTATATTCTTTACTACTTCCCTTTGTTTCTCAAGGATTGGATTAATATATGCTTATTGCAACTAGTGCAAAAACAATATCTGGTGTTGTACAAGACTTTGCATAATTGACTCAATTTCCCAAGCAAATGATGTGTCATTCATGCATTCCCTTCTCTTCATCAGTCTAAAAAACATCTATTCAAAGTGGGTGACTCCATCACCTGCGGGTACAACACCATGCCAGGAGTCATCCATTCTAAAACACTTTTAGAATGCAGTCTAAGTACCCGGATTGGGACACTTCCCAAATCTAGATCTAAAACCATAGATCTAGTCACCAGAATCCATGATATTATATCCATATCCAACATGGAGAAAACACAGTGTGACAACCAAAGTCTGACCGATTGTAGTATAGGAACATCACTTACTATCTGGAGTATGTCATCCAAATCATGGACAATACTCACCCACATCCTTCTTACTAGGTTCGCCTTTTGTTTTGACGAAGTCAATCACCTTGACTGTCACATCAAAATAGATGATCTATCTCCGCTATCCATGCTTCAGTCTACGAATAGACATAAGCAACTTGCACACCTTCCACTGCTCCCACTGACTACGATAACCCTCTGGCAGAGTTATACACACGCACACTTCAAAAATCTCATTTGGAAAGACGTTATAGTTACCTACATGCCAGATATCATAGCCATGAACTGCATCGGCGCCAAAACATTTCTATATGGACTTCAACATAGACATTAAAGTAAAAGTCACACCATAATCCATAATGGGTATTTGATGAAAACTCTTTACAACAAGTTTAGCCTTATGTGATATGTGCGTGGAGTCTATCTTGGATATGAAATACTTTGTCATCTGTAAGTTACCACTTCCTATGAACAGCTGATAACAAGTAGGGAGAATAGCAGTGTCAAGTTATATCCATATGGACTTTGGCATAAACACTGACGTAAAAGTTACATCACAATGCACAACGGGTATTTGATGAAGACTTTTACAACAAGTCTAGCCTTATTAGGTTAGTACCTTTCCACTTGTACAGATCTCAAAAGATCTACATGCTCCTAATGGGTTTTACCCCTTAAGGAGCACCCAGCAAAATCCAAAATCCATGATTTACTAAAGTGCGTGGAGTCCATTTAGATATGAAGTGTTAGTTTATATGCCCTAGAGGCCATTACTGTATCATACTAGTTTGTATATTACTTGATGGAAGCTTGGGATATTCACAGTTGTATATACAATCTTGCTCGAAATGGTAGTATGCTACTTGGTTTGTCTTTACTTCAATATGTGCATGTGTTTCTTTTAGCATATCGCTTATATACATATTAGTAGAGCCCTTAAGATTATTGCTTGATTACCAGCGTTGTGATGGTGCTCACACTCGTGGGGGCTGGGTAATCCATAAGCACATCCTTATACAGGTCCCTGGTCGTTGGACTATCGAGACAGGGCATCGATACTCCAGAGTAGACTAGCGTATGCGCTTCTCATCCCAGCGTGGGAGACGGTCTGTCCCATAGCCGTCAGTACGTCGTACTTGAGATAGTATGCGGGTGCTCGTTGGGTTACGCGTACACTGGACAGGACTCGTCGGGAACTGTTGGTTGGTATTATACCTATCGTCAGTTATCAGTTCCCAGGTGACATGAGTACAGCTTAGTCCGCTGACTTGACACTGTCACTTCGCCTCGAGTGTGTTCCCACTGCACTTTGATTACTACCCTACCACGGCTCAAAGGAGTCGTGCAAACAGGTAGTTTTTGGGTGCAGTCCCGAAGCACTTGGAGGCAGTGACGGTTAGACAGGATTCGTCTTTCCCGGTATTGGGGGTTGACATCGCGCTGTGTCCAGGAGAGCCATTACATGAGTAGTCCCTGGCCAGGGCAACCGAGATATACTGGTAGGTTTCCAGTGTTATCTCTGGGTGTTCTGGGCTACACTCCGACACGACTTGTACCGCTATTAGGGGACTGACGTTCACCGCCCCCCTAGGCCCGCCATGCGATGTATCAGACGAACAGACCGGACTGTACGGAGACTGTCACATACAGGCTCAGTAGGAGTTCAGATGGGGTTACCTCGTCAGTCTATCGGCATCTACCTGGGGACCGTTACGTACATCTAGTGCCGCTTGCGGTCTGTGGTTAAACCCACTGCTAGCGTAGTGTCGAGTCTTTAGAGTCCCACACAGAGAGCTATTCGCCTTTAGGCAAAATGAGTAGAGGTCGCATGGTTTTGCGACAGGGTTCGTTCACATCCGCGCACTTGTGCACGTTTGCTGTACGGACAGCTTATACTAGTAGGCTTTGGTTTAAGCCGGATCCTAGTATATGATTTAGGATTGGTTTTATCTCATTGTATTCGTGTTCCTCGGATCACGAATACGTGTGCGTATGCACAGTTGCTTGAGACTGAGGGAGAGGTCTTTGATTAGGGTTAATGACCATTGTCATTTTATTAACCCTAATGCTTATGTGTGTATTATGGTTAATTGATATTAGATTAATATAATTGTGCATGGTTATGGTTGTTGACCATTTGACATTCTTGACTTGTTGACCTAGGTTGACACTTTGACCATCATCATTTCATTTGGAAGATGCTCTTTGATCCTTGCAATTTGCATTAAAAATGAAATGGTAATGGTCATGTCTTGATTAAGCCATGACAATTATCTCACTAATTATCTATTTACAATAATTCACACATATATGTGAGAATGGCTTATTATTCTCTCATTCTATCATTCACTTTCTCCCTCTTGTTCTTCCTCTCCCTCAAGCTCTCCCTTCTCATGTGTTGAGAAACACTTGAGCATGAGAAAAACCTCTTCTTGATAATCTTTACTCTCATCTAGGGTTCTAGGACTAGCACTTCTAGCACCCTAGTTACTTCTAGCTTGAAGTTGAAGCCAAAGGTTGAGGCTTTCGGGTGGATCCTTCTTCGACTCAAGAAGACAACAAATGCGATCCCTTTCTACTACTCCAAGGAGCAAGGAGAGAAGGACATAAAGCCCTAGGTATAACCATTCAACTCTTTAACTAGTTTCTAGTTAGCTTTAGCAAGTTTTTGTTTAGCAAAGATCCGACTTTGTCTAGTCCATGTTTCCTAGAGTAGTAAAAATCCGATTTTTATTCCGTTTTCCGCCTCCCCGCAAGCACCGGGGTGGGCAACGTTGACTTACAGTGGTACCAGAGCCTAACTAAACATAAACTAGCTAGGTAGTAAAGTGTATGGAAGTTCAATCGAAAAAAAAAATCGCAAAACCGAGTTTACAAAAACCCAAGTTTCTGTTAAAAATTTTTCTGTTCAAAATAAAATAAATCGTACGTCAAAAATCATCTCAGGGTTTTGTGAAGAAAGCCACCAAAAACGATCCAGAGATTCGTTCAAAGCGCCGCGGTTCCGCGGCAATTGCAAGCTATTGCCGCGCAACCGCGGCCGTTTTGACTCAGTACTGGGTCGAGTTTGGTGCAGTGTTCTTCTGACATGGTTTTGGGATTTTTAAGATGGTTTATTTGTGCCCAGGTTTTCCAGAAAAGAAATTTGTTTTTGGGGGCCTATAAATCCGTATTTTTGATCGAACTTCACTACACTTTGACTAAAGGGTTATATCTGTGATGTTTATATGTATTGAACGTCGGCTAATCGCTATATGTCGATTTGTGGGGGTTATACATATCTGTGATCTCTGTTTGATGATGGTATGTGTATATGAATGCGTTGGATTGTCGCGGGTGAATAGCCGGGGTGGATGTGAGATGAGTGTTTCTTTTTCTTTCATTCATTGTAATATGTAAATTGATGTAATATTATTTGTATGGCCGCACAACCGGGTCGGGGTTGTGGCCGTCATTGTATAATTCTTTTTACTGTTTTTGCTCCTAGGATAGACCCATGGAGGGGGTGCACAAACTACCGGGTATCTCGAACTGCCGAGTGGCCTACTCACGGTGTTGAGTGTAACGTTTTGAAAATCGTTTCGGTGAAATTTCAAAAAAATCGGTAAAATAAAGGGGTTTCTGTAAAAAGTCAAAATACAAATATCTTATTATAAAAATTAAATATACATATTCTAGCTATGTAATTGCTATTATTTGGTGGTTATTGAGCCGGTGGTGAAATTTCAAATTTTCTGAAAAAAAATATTATTTTATTATTATTTAAGCCGTCACTAATACATTTAATTAGGGAAAATTACAAATTGGAATGAGTTGAAACAAATTTTGTGCATCATAAAACATTAAATAAAATTTTATCATGTGGATTTTGGAACGAAATCTTTTGCCAAAACGGTTTAGAAATTATTGAAGAAAAAAGGCTTTTTTTAGCGTAAATGGATGTTTGGGGTATTGTATTTATCATTTTTCATCACCCCACACCCGTACCCACACCCACACACCCCCATTCACTTCTCCCTTTGAAGAATTCAGCAGCCCCCATTTATTTTCCCCACTTGAATTTCAAAGGAAAGAAATGAAAGAAAAGAAAAGAAAATGGAGAAATGAGGTGGACCTTTGACCTTGAATTGACTTTGACTTCTTCCCCCACTTTCTATACCTCCCTCTCTCTCCTCTCCCACTTCCATTCCAGCAGCCCCCCCTCCTACAGCAGCAGCAGCCCCCCCCAATTCCCTTCTCTTTTCTCTTCAAACTTCATCAAAAATTGCCTCAAATCCATCAAAAAAAATCCCAAAACCCAAATCCGACTCCTACCCATTTTAGCTTAGCCCGTATAGCATGGATCTTTGTGAAAAGAGAGCATTTTGGGAGGCCATGGATGCTTGTGGATCTTCAAATGTTTTTGGGTATAATTCTAAAACATTTTTGCTTAATTTGTTACTAATTTCTTAAGCTAAACTACTTAAGTGTTAATTAGGCTTAAGTTGCAAGTTTTGGAATTCAAGTTATGAATTTGAATTCAAGTTAGGGTTTTTATAAAATTGGTGTATGGTTGTGTGTTATATTTAGGCTTTTTGTCATGTTAATACAAGATTAGTAGCTTGTGCTAATGGTTAGTTTAAAAATTGTGTTAATTTGCTAATTTGCTTACTAGGTTTTTGAAATTGGTTAAATACTTGGGATTAAAAATGTGTTTAGGTTTTTCATGACTTCATTAACTTTATTAAGTGTGGTTTAATGCTTTAGATCATGCAAATCTAAGCTAGATTGTAGTTTGTGCATTTTTGCTTTGAAATTGTTAAATTTTAGGTATTTTGTAAACTAGAATATTAGGGTTTTGGAATTTAATGAGATTAAATTCCGGGAATTGTTTATATGACTTATTTAAGATATTTAATAAATATATTGGCCGCTACATTCATTTAAACATCCTGTTTTGTACAAAAACGGCGAATTGTGCTTGCTAGATTTTCGGGAAAATGACTTTTTAGGTAAAATTGGGGGTTTTGTGAGTTTTAACCTAGTTTATATTAAAATTAGTGTTCGTGAATGTGCAAATGAGTGTGATTGGATTTTTCTCGATGGTTTGACGTTTGTACATCGACATCGAGGGTTGGTTTGACTATTCTTGCATGCGTAGGCGATAGGTTTGGACCTATGCGTGATACGCGTGCCGATTTGATTTTCGTATGCCGTTTCGATTTCGAATTTAGTTTTAATGCGATATGGTGCGTTATGATATGTAGGTACCCCCATGTGGACTTCGAGACGACAAGCAAGCGCGTGGCGACGTCGGCACCGGCTAGCGAGGACCAGGTGAGTAGATTTATATCTACGGGGAGAACTCGGGTGGATGGCGTATAGCACCCCCGCAGTCCGTGGTGGTGTATACGGATGCGTATACACACCAACAATTATTATATGTTATTTGGGATTAATAACGATGCTTAGGATGGATATTGGTGTGTTGGATTACTTTAGTGTTGCGAACCCTAGGGTAGTGTTGCACTACACATACACACATACATACTTGCATACATTCCTATTGATAGGTGCTCATGGGATTCTTTATAGTTATGGGTTCACATGGGTATGAGACTATGTGTTCACATACGGATTTGAGGATGATACTTGGGATTGAGCTGAGTCGATGAGATTTGATTTGAGGCCGTGAGATCGGTGATATAGCAGGGTTCGTATTTGAGATACGACATGACGTTGTAGCGGGTCCTTGACGTAGTGTTTCACACACGTCCATGCATACGTAGGCGGTATCAGTATGGTACTAGACGTAGATCAGTACCCTGATCATGATATTTGATAAAGAGGATACCAGGTGAATAGTATGACGAATGTGATATTGACCCGTACCCAGATTGGGATGCCGTACGACGGATTTACGTACGAGCTATATTGATGATTGATCCGCACTCTTGACTTGGGATGCCTGATTATAGATATGGTATCGGATATGATATTATTGAGGCGGGATCACCGACTTTACATATACAGGTATGTATATGTATCGACTCAGATGATAGGCGGTTTCCTTACCTGTAGTTCAGCTTGTTAGTTCAGCCGTATAGTTTAGTGTAGTTGTTAGATTAGATTAGACATCTTACCTATTTCAAAAACTAACAAATCGTGGGTATTTTAAAAGACAGCCCAAGGGATCCTACGGATATTTCAAGAGACTTATCTTTTCATAAAAACACCGTAGCCCCTATTTTCAAAACCCCATGATTCGTGTTATTTCAAAAGGCACCATTTGTAGGACTGATATTAGATTAATGCAGATTAGTTATAGTTGCGTCTAGTTTTCAGCTCCCGCTCATTTTTGTGGTCCGCTTCGCATCGCATGCTTATTTTATGTTTCATACTCCATTATTGATATCATGCTGTTAGGACACCAGCACCATTACCGATGATGCGTATGTACCACGTACACTTAATTGCCGGCTCACACACATTTTCATCGGTAATTGCCATGTCACGTACACCTTAGAAAATATTATTGCTTGACATAGCCTGTTAGCTAATAGTTAGACATGATATTAGTGTACTTGCCTTATATGTTGGTTTAGACATTGTAGTTATTACCTGCTACTTCATGCATACTGTTATTCATTGTTATGCCGCATTCATGGATTTTCATGCATATATTCACCATTTTACGTGTTATTGAGGTTTTGGATTCGGATTTCCATGAGATTTTCTGGATTTGGAGGAAAACCGCAAAAACATAAATAAACCTTTTTCCTCTTTTAAAATAAAAAGTGCGGTTTCCCCATGATGTATGAGTCGTCCACCATGAGTTTGCTGATGGATTTCGAGACCCGATTCGAGGAGACGGATGAACCGTTTCGGGTACATGGTGGACCCGGTAAGGTACCCCGGGGAAAGAAGCGCGCGATGATGACGATGTGAGCCTGGCAGGGGAGCACTACCTACCGGTGATATTACCCGACGCGTCGGATATCCGGAGGATACCGTCGTGGTCTTGAGATGGATGGTAGGGGCCGGTCTGGACTGACGGCGCCCTAGATATTGAGACTTGAGGTACATAGATTGTGACACAGAGATATCGAGGTATTTGGACACTTGTTTTGTGTCGATGCTGGGCACTGTTTTATGCTGATTTCATATATGGTACCTCATTTCTTTTAAAATACAGAAATCTCACTGATTTATGAAACCAGTTTTATTCAGTACATGCATTCTGTTTTATGCATTCATACATCATCCATATGATATATTGCTACCTGAGGCACTGACACGGGCACATGAGATTACACTCGGGTTAAATATTTACCCTTGCCTTGTTATAGGCTACGTGTTATTCATATATTTGAGGATATATTATGATCATTGACCTAGGTTGCGTTATTTATGCGATTTCTGTGCGTAGATATTTTTCTATTCACGAGTTGGCAACTCACCCCCGTTGTGCCCCAGTTTCTTGCAGGTTGCCGTACAGGTTTCATTACGGCTTTGCGGGCTCAGTTTCATTCGGGTGACTTGCTAGTAGGTGGGTTTTTCTTGTATCGTACCCATCATATTACCTTGTATAATATTATTCCGTTGTATCTAGTAAATTCCATCAACCGAACATGTATTTATTGAGATAGAGACCAGTGTTGTTTATTCTTTCGACCTTAGAGTCGCTCGTTATATTTCTGGTGGTTTTGAGTTTCCTTTTGAGTTTTGATCCTCGCCGTTGGCGTTGTATATTATATTGTTTGTGTGGTTGTGACCGTCGATTGACGAAGAGCTAGCTCCCGCTTGGGGATGCCCTTTTCTTGATTTCGTATACTATTCATGTTGTATCCCGTTTGGGGGCCAGTATTTACAAAGGAGACTCTGCCGAAATTTTCAGTAAATTTTTGATGTTTTAAAAACCGCATAATTCGGCTTATGCTATTGAAATTACTTGCTTTAAGTTGGTTTTTCCTGCACTCTACTACTTTTCTTGGTTTGGATTTCTGGGTTTTCGGTTTACTTAGATTACGTACGTCTCGAGATGTTCGTAGTTTAAGTGCCGGTCATGTTCCGTACTTTCGGGTCGTGACAAAGTTGGTATCAGAGCGTTAGGTTTTAACCTTCGGAGCGTAGGATGACCCTTAGTTGATGGAATAGGTGACTAACGTAGAGTGACGTACCGTTGATATGTTCCGCGGCATATTTACGACACGCCACTCCACTTATGAAGCCTTAGGGTGTACATTTCCTTGTTCAGTATTATATTCCTTCCTGATCTAGCCTCATCGGTACCAGTTTGGTTTTGCTGCTACGGTTACGGGCAGGGAAAGCTACGGCTAGAGTTGCGGTCAGAACAAGCTCGTCACGAACGAGGACTGACCAGGGCGAAATTCCGGCGACACACAATTGCAGAGATGTGTCTTTTTACTATGTTTCCGCGCTACGAGCGTTTGGCGGATCGCCTTTATGAGGTTACTCGGAGGTGCTGATCGACACTAGAGAATTGAGCCAATGATGGAGGCCAGCCAGATTTTGATGACCGTTGGTGTGTTGCATACTCCTGATGATCGAGGCACTGTTCAGCGTGCAGACGAGCGAGCCAGTTGTTGCTGCGAGCGACGAGATATCGCCCCATATGTTGGAGCTATTGCGGGGCGAGTTGTACGAATAAATGATAGAAGGTCGCTAGTCACCCGATGATGAATGACTAGGACAGGTGGTTCGTTCGCCTACCCCGATGCGAGGTCATCAGATAGATTGATTCCAGCTAGAGACGACTTCACGCGGAGACGTTGGGAGTCGACAGAGACGATCGAATGTCAGAAACCTATTATTCCAAGTTTAAAGTAGTCGGAAAGACATGCAGGCAATTCTATGGTCCCTCTAGAAGAATGAAACCCTAACTCGACTTAATGACCGTGTGAAAGCCTTTGAACCTTCGGGTTTGCGGCAGTTCTACGGCGCCATTAGTGAGGCTTGGGTTTGCCCTTCTACGGCTGGACCACCGATGCTGTGGTATGTACTCAATACTATTAAACTGTGCCCAAGATGTTGAGCTCTTGGGGGATTATGAGGTTTTGACGACTCGATCGGATGGCTCGACTTAATTCGGATGCTAGGTGGTGAGATGCATTTCTTGGGAGACTCCAGATATGAGGATAGCCGTTGGAGCTCAGTCCATGCAGCCGCGACGAGACGAGTCCAAAGAAGACGACATTAGAGAAAAGTGAAGTAAGAGGTTCGTACCAGATCTAGATGAGATGACGTTCCACTCCGCCGACATCAGAGATGCGATGCGCATGCCGAGGCATGGTACTTGGACTTACCTTCCAGAAGGAGTCGCGATGAGTATGCAGTCGTTCCAGAGCAAGATGCAGATATAGGAAAGGACAATGACTTCTGGACAGTTGGAAGAGACGAGACATAGAAGAGACCGTGAGCAGGATTCCTTCCAGAATACTGCTGCAATGATACTTGCACCCAGGATCAGATGTGTCATATACATCCAGAGAGCCAGAGGCCGACGCCAGTGATATGCTGTCTTACGAGTGGTCGCGATGATTGGCCAAGAGATGACCAGAGAAGTGCCAGAACGGAATCGTCCCCGTTAGCACACCTGACAGGGCCGATGAGCCGATGGACCGAAAGATTGGTAATTCACAGTGAAGACCTTGACCCAGGAGTGGTCATGGTTACGCACATCAGCAGGACAGAGTTCATGATCATCGACGAGACGTCCCACTAGTGACCGCGACAGTTGGCCGAGATTCTTAGAGGATGCGCTTGAGCAGTACTATTCCGCCATTGTTGATTACGATGTTTTGGGTGATTTATTCGTATGATTTGATTTTGATGATTGAGGATTTACGATCTTTGCACAGTGTTGCACTTGATATCGTTTTCGTGCTTCAGTTCCACATGTTTGTGATTTTACGATTTTAAACAGTTGAGTTGGTTTTGTGCGTATGCATGCACACGATTTCGTTCCTGCACTCGGTATAGTTTTTATATGCTTGCAGTGCAGTGATACGCCTTTTGTGCACTTAGATGCACTGGACTTCGATTTCGATTGTGATACCCGATATTTGTTTTGTGCACCTTGTGCACCTGATTGATTTTGCGCACGTTCGGCGCTTGATATTGGATTTCATGATTTCGTGCACGATAGATGCACCTGATTTTGCTGTCAGGCACACATGTTGCCTACGACAGATGTTTCGTGCACACCCGATGCACTTAAATGTTGTTTCTGTGCGCATGTATGGCACATTCATGGATTTTGATTTCCGTGCGCACCAGACGCACGTAGCATTCATGTGCATATTTTGGGATTGATTTCGTATAGAGCAGTACGTTTTTATGATATTGCTATGTATTTTTGTACTGAGCAGGACTAGTCAGAGGACAGTAGCTGAATATATTTTGCATGCATTGATAGTTATTGAAGGGATTTCTAAAAAGCGAGCTATAGCCTCAGTATTTACCTACGTGTCTGATATGACATGAAATGTTTAAAACAAGGAGACCCTTCTAAATTGTTTCCAAAACGGCGGAACGTACATTTCAAACAAAGGTATATATGTATATAGTTATTTTCTTATGATAGACGTCCGCCACTGTGCAGTGTTATACGCGTTGCACAGCGACTTAAAGAGATTTGGCATGCATTTCCTTCAGATACTTACAGCTATAGATTCGATGTTTACATGTATAGTTTCGAGTTATATCATATTGGTTTGATTTAGATTTGGCATTGATGTCTTCTCCATGACTCCGATGATTGCGGGATGCTTGACGGAGTTTTGATTTGAGTTATATACTCATTTTTCAAGCGCATGCGCTATGCTACAAATTGTTTTATGTAGTTACAATTTCGGAGCCCCGACGACTTGATGGTTTTTCTTAGATGTTTTAGTATTTGGGGGAGTTTGAAATTAAATTCGGGGACCGAATTTCTTTAAGGGGGAAGATTGTAACGTTTTGAAAACGGTTTCGGTGAAATTTCAAAAAAATCGGTAAAATAAGAGGGTTTTCTGTAAAAACTCAAAATACAAATATCTTATTATAAAAATTAAATATACATATTCTAGCTATGTAATTGCTATTATTTGGTGGTTATTGAGCCGGTGGTGAAATTTCAAATTTTCTGAAAAAAATATTATTTTATTATTATTTAAGCCGTCACTAATACATTTAATTAGGGAAAATTACAAATTGGAATGAGTTGAAACAAATTTTGTGCATCATAAAACATTAAATAAAATTTTATCATGTGGATTTTGGAACGAAATCTTTTGCCAAAACGGTTTAGAAATTATTGAAGAAAAAAGGCTTTTTTTTAGCGTAAATGGATGTTTGGGGTATTGTATTTGTCATTTTTCATCATCACACACCCGTACCCACACCCACACACCCCCATTCACTTTTCCCCTTGAAGAATTCAGCAGCCCCCATTTATTTTCCCCACTTGAATTTCAAAGGAAAGAAATGAAAGAAAAGAAAAGAAAATAGAGAAATGAGGTGGACCTTTGACCTTGAATTGACTTTGACTTTTTCCCCCACTTTCTCTACCTCCCTCTCACTCCTCTCCCACTCCCATTCCAGCAGCCCCCCCTCCTACAGCAGCAGCAGCCCCCCCCCAATTCCCTTCTCTTTTCTCTTCAAACTTCATCAAAAATTGCCTCAAATCCATCAAAAAAAATCCCAAAACCCAAATCCGACTCCTACCCATTTTAGCTTAGCCCGTATAGCATGGATCTTTGTGAAAATAGAGCATTTTGGGAGGACATGGATGCTTGTGGATCTTCAAATGTTTTTGGGTATAATTCTAAAACATTTTTGCTTAATTTGTTACTAATTTCTTAAGCTAAACTACTTAAGTTTTAATTAGGCTTAAGTTGCAAGTTTTGGAATTCAAGTTATGAATTTGAATGCAAGTTAGGGTTTTTATAAAATTGGTGTATGGTTGTGTGTTATATTTAGGCTTTTTGTCATGTTAATAAAAGATTAGTAGCTTGTGCTAATGGTTAGTTTAAAAATTGTGTTAATTTGCTAATTTGCTTACTAGGTTTTTGAAATTGGTTAAATACTTGGGATTAAAAATGTGTTTAGGTTTTTCATGACTTCATTAACTTTATTAAGTGTGGTTTAATGCTTTAGATCATGCAAATCTAAGCTAGATTGTAGTTTGTGCATTTTTGCTTTGAAATTGTTAAATTTTAGGTACTTTGTAAACTAGAATATTAGGGTTTTGGAATTTAATGAGATTAAATTCCGGGAATTGTTTATATGACTTATTTAAGATATTTAATAAATATATTGGCCGCTACATTTATTTAAACATCCTGTTTTGTACAAAAACGGCGAATTGTGCTTGCTAGATTTTCGGAAAAATGACTTTTTAGGTAAAATTGGGGTTTTTGTGAGTTTTAACCTAGTTTATATTAAAATTAGTGTTCGTGAATGTGCAAATGAGTGTGATTGGATTTTTCTCGATGGTTTGACGTTTGTACATCGACATCGAGGGTTGGTTTGACTATTCTTGCATGCGTAGGCGATAGGTTTGGACCTATGCGTGATACGCGTGCCGATTTGATTTTCGTATGCCGTTTCGATTTCGAATTTAGTTTTAATGCGATATGGTGCGTTATGATATGTAGGTACCCCCATGTGGACTTCGAGACGACAAGCAAGCGCGTGGCG
The DNA here is from genome assembly GCA_030015575.1 of Agapanthus africanus. Classification (NCBI taxonomy): domain Eukaryota; kingdom Viridiplantae; phylum Streptophyta; class Magnoliopsida; order Asparagales; family Amaryllidaceae; genus Agapanthus; species Agapanthus africanus. The sequence continues at coordinate 289,724,195 of CM057347.1, read as the reverse complement.
ACGTCGGCACCGGCTAGCGAGGACCAGGTGAGTAGATTTATATCTACGGGGAGAAGTCGGGTAGATGGCGTATAGCACCCCCGCAGTCCGTGGTGGTGTATACGGATGCGTATACACACCAACAATTATTATATGTTATTTGGGATTAATAACGATGCATAGGATGGATATTGGTGTGTTGGATTACTTTAGTGTTGCAAACCCTAGGGTAGTGTTGCACTACACATACACACATACATACTTGCATACATTCCTATTGATAGGTGCTCATGGGATTCTTTATAGTTATGGGTTCACATGGGTATGGGACTATGTGTTCACATACGGATTTGAGGATGATACTTGGGATTGAGCTGAGTCGATGAGATTTGATTTGAGGCCGTGAGATCGGTGATATAGCAGGGTTCGTATTTGAGATACGACATGACATTGTAGCGGGTCCTTGACATAGTGTTTCACACACGTCCATGCATACGTAGGCGGTATCAGTATGATACTAGACGTAGTTCAGTACCCCGATCATGATATTTGATAAAGAGGATACCAGGTGAATAGTATGACGAATGTGATATTGACCCGTACCCAGATTGGGATGCCGTACGACGGATTTACGTACGAGCTATATTGATGATTGATCCGCACTCTTGACTTGGGATGCCTGATTATAGATATGGTATCGGATATGATATTATTGAGGCGGGATCACCGACTATACATATACAGGTATGTATATGTATCGACTCAGATGATAGGCGGTTTCCTTACCTGTAGTTCAGCTTGTTAGTTCAGCCGTATAGTTTAGTGTAGTTGTTAGATTAGATTAGACTTCTTACCTATTTCAAAAACTAACAAATCGTGGGTATTTTAAAAGACAGCCCAAGGGATCCTACGGATATTTCAAGAGACTTATCTTTTCATAAAAACACCGTAGCCCCTATTTTCAAAACCCCATGATTCGTGTTATTTCAAAAGGCACCATTTGTAGGACTGATATTAGATTAATGCAGATTAGTTATAGTTGCGTCTAGTTTTCAGCTCCCGCTCATTTTTGTGGTCCGCTTCGCATCGCATGCTTATTTTATATTTCATACTCCATTATTGATATCATACTGTTAGGACACCAGCACCATTACCGATGATGCGTATGTACCACGTACACTTAATTGCCGGCTCACACACATCTTCATCGGTAATTGCCATGTCACGTACACCTTAGAAAATATTATTGCTTGACATAGCCTGTTAGCTAATAGTTAGACATGATATTAGTGTACTTGCCTTATATGTTGGTTTAGACATTGTAGTTATTACCTGCTACTTCATGCATACTGTTATTCATTGTTATGCCGCATTCATGGATTTTCATGCATATATTCACCATTTTACGTGTTATTGAGGTTTTGGATTCGGATTTCCATGAGATTTTCTGGATTTGGAGGAAAACCGCAAAAACATAAATAAACCTTTTTCCTCTTTTAAAATAAAAAGTGCGGTTTCCCCATGATGTATGAGTCGTCCACCATGAGTTTGCTGATGGATTTCGAGACCCGATTCGAGGAGACGGATGAACCGTTTCGGGTACATGGTGGACCCGGTAAGGTACCCCGGGGCAAGAAGCGCGTGATGATGACGATGTGAGCCTGGCAGGGGAGCACTACCTACCGGTGATATTACCCGACGCGTCGGATATCCGGAGGATACCGTCGTGGTCTTGAGATGGATGGTAGGGGCCGGTCTGGACTGACGACGCCCTAGATATTGAGACTTGAGGTACATAGATTGTGACACAGAGATATCGAGGTATTTGGACACTTGTTTTGTGTCGATGCTGGGAACTGTTTTATGCTGATTTCATATATGGTACCTCATTTCTTTTAAAATACAGAAATCTCACTGATTTATGAAACCAGTTTTATTCAGTACATGCATTCTGTTTTATGCATTCATACATCATCCATATGATATATTGCTACCTGAGGCACTGACACGGGCACATGAGATTACACTCGGGTTAGATATTTACCCTAGCCTTGTTATAAGCTACGTGTTATTCATATATTTGAGGATATATTATGATCATTGACCTAGGTTGCGTTATTTATGCGATTTCTGTGCGTAGATATTTTTCTATTCACGAGTTGGCAACTCACCCCCGTTGTGCCCCAGTTTCTTGCAGGTTGCCGTACAGGTTTCATTACGGCTTTGCGGGCTCAGTTTCATTCGGGTGACTTGCTAGTAGGTGGGTTTTTCTTGTATCGTACCCATCATATTACCTTGTATAATATTATTCCGTTGTATCTAGTAAATTCCATCAACCGAACATGTATTTATTGAGATAGAGACCAGTGTTGTTTATTCTTTCGACCTTAGAGTCGCTCGTTATATTTCTGGTGGTTTTGAGTTTCCTTTTGAGTTTTGATCCTCGCCGTTGGCGTTGTATATTATATTGTTTGTGTGGTTGTGACCGTCGATTGACGAAGAGCTAGCTCCCGCTTGGGGATGCCCTTTTCTTGATTTCGTATACTATTCATGTTGTATCCCGTTTGGGGGCCAGTATTTACAAAGGAGACTCTGCCGAAATTTTCAGTAAATTTTTGATGTTTTAAAAACCGCATAATTCGGCTTATGCTATTGAAATTACTTGCTTTAAGTTGGTTTTTCCTGCACTCTACTACTTTTCTTGGTTTGGATTTCTGGGTTTTCGGTTTACTTAGATTACGTACGTCTCGAGACGTTCGTAGTTTAAGTGCCGGTCATGTTCCGTACTTTCGGGTCGTGACATTGAGGGAGGTTGCTTCGCTTCGGCTACTTGGCGGGTAGTTTTTCGCACCCGTAGGGGTCTTGGGTGGGGTATTTGGCTATTCACCGCGACCGTGTAATCCGCTTTTCGTTACAGGCTCGAACAGATTGCGGATTCCTAGTATATCCAATGTATTCATCTGTGATCTGTAATGTCTATCATTATTATATATTTATATACTATAACTATTTAGGCGTTGCTTATGTTTTACAGCCGCGCTAGCCCAGTCCCCGCTCTGTCGTTAGTTAAGTAACCTAACGGGTGATGACGGGGCCCCGTGGCGAATGCGAATGGCATAAGCGTATGTCATATTTTGGTTGTTTTCTTCAATGGTAGGATTAAATGATGGGACGCATTAAAAGAACTAATGCAAGAAAATAAACCAAGTAAAAGTCGATTGGAACACTTTGAAAACCACTCGGTTCTTTTCAAAATTAAACTTTTAAACGCGGGGCTTGAACCACTCCTTTTAAAAGCTATCTCGTTCAATCGATTATATCAAGTTCACTACGTTCACGGTTTCGCCAAAACCATTCGTAGCCCTCCGTCATTCCACATGAATGGTCAAAAAGTATTCAAGCTATGTACTTTGGCCAAAGTCAAGGCATAGTGATTGGTAGCTATTGGGTATTCATGTGCAGCATAGATAGATGCGTTGGTTTAGGACAGTCGTGCTGCCATTTTGGCCAAAGTCAAGGGTAGGTGCGGGTGGGTCCAAATTAACCAGGAGAATGACGGGTAGAACTTGACATGTGACTTATGATATTTTGGCCAAAGTCAAGGTCATAAGAGCATGGGGCAAAAATCCACATCGGGAGTTTCATAAGTACTGAAACTTGCTAGCGCTGCATACCATTTGGAGTGTGATGATTCTGGTAGGATTCCTTCGGTTTTATCACACGATGATATTTGGATCCCGATCCTACTGTGAGTATATGCTACTCCTCGGGAAAACTCTCACTTAACGATCAATGCTATAAACCTAGTAGGTGTTTAGAAAGGTGTTAGCGGGGCTACGCCCACAGGGAAAAGAGGTTACATAATTAAGGAACTTCGCGAAAGTGTTGGAAAACCTCCCTCGAAGTACCGACACTGGCCTGGCTGAACGGTTAAGCAAGTATTGTACGGTGAGATTGATCCCGACTAATCCTTTCTTTACGGTTTGAGAAGGGATTCGAGAGACAGTGGGAGCCATCCTGTTTAGACAAACTAAAAACCACTCAAAACTTGCAAGAGCATCATGCTAAAGTGTTTCTTTTCTCTCTCCTAATTGCAGCGACCATTCAACATGACCGGACTTAAGTTATTACTAGATAAAAACATACTGACAGGGCCAAACTACAAAGATTGGCTCAGGAATGTCAAGATGGCAATCACTTACGACAAGCTGGGGTATCTCCTTACCACCAAAGCTCCCCCTGTCCCAGGTCCCAAAACCAGTGTCGTAGATAGGGAAATCTATAAGACCTGGGAAATAGATTGCGCGAAGGCCAAATGCCTCGTACTTGCCTCGATGGACAACGAACATCAGAGGAGGCACGAGAATATCGACCTAGAGTCCATATTTCTTCATACAAAAGAACTGAATGGAGAGCAGTCTCGTATCGCTAGATACGAAGTGTCAAAGAAGTTGTTTTCGGCAAGGTTGGCCGTCGGATCATCGGTAGCGGAACACGTGCTTAAGATGATTGGCTACATAGAGGAGCTCGCGGAACTTGGGACCACGTTGGAGAATGAGCTCTATACGGACTTTATTCTCCAGTCCCTTCCTTCCACTTACGCCCAGTTCATCCTGAACTTCAACTTACAGGAAAAGGAAGTTGAACTTTCAGAGCTCCTCAACATGTTGAGGAGTGCAGAGGGCACCCTACAGAAAGGTAGGGAGACATCCACTTTGTTTGTAGGAGGATCTTCCTCTTCTAGATCCAGGGCGAAAGCCAAGGGTAAGAAGAAGAAAGCCCACGCCAAACCAAGAGGCGGTGTCAGTAAAGTGGATACGAAGGGAAAAGGAAAAGCAACAAAGGTAGCGGGAAAGCTGGTGGGGAAGAAAGAATGCTTCTACTGTCACAAAAGTGGTCACTGGAAACAGGATTGCAAGGCTTGGAAGGCCAGAACACAGGATTTGAAGCGAGTTGCGGCTTCAGCTTCAGGTGTGTATGTTATTGAAAACTGTCTATCAATAAACTCTACATCCTGGGTATTGGATACCAAATCAGGATCTCATATCTGTAATTCTTTCCAGGCGTTGAGAAAGCGTAGAGTTTTGAAGGCAGGTGACATGACCCTCAGAGTTGCAAACGGAGCTAGCATGGATGCTGAGGCCGTGGGGGACTATCACCTGGGACTGTCAGATGGACACTTTTTGGTTTTGCGTAGTTGTTATTATGTACCAAATGCAACCTGTAATATCATTTCTGTATCTTTATTATCTAAAGAAGGTTATGAATTTGCATTTGTAAGTAATGTAGTGAACATTCACCTTAATCAAGTTTTGATTGGGTCAGGTACATTGAACAACGGTATATACGTATTAAACCAACCACAGATTTTCAAAGTCCAGAATACACACAAAAGAAAGTCTCCAGAAATCAATAAAACTTTCTTATGGTATTGTAGACTTGGTCACATCAATGAGAGAAGGTTGACTAAGTTACAAACAGAAGGATATTTGGATCCGTTCGAATATCAATCGTATGCAACTTGTCAATACTGTCTCAAAGGAAAGATGACAAAGACTCCGTTCACTGGACACGGAGTAAGAGCGAGCGAGCTCTTAGGACTCGTACACAGCGACGTGTGCGGTCCAATGTCTACACATGCACGAAGCGGTTATTCTTACTTCATTACTTTTACGGATGACTTTTCAAGGTACGGTTATGTTTTCTTAATGAAATATAAATCCGAGGCTTTTGAAAAATTCCAGGAATATAAGAATGAAGTCGAAAAACAAACAGGCAAAATTATCAAGGCACTAAGATCTGATCGAGGTGGTGAATACTTGAGTGCCGAGTTCCTGGGTTACTTAAAAGAGAATGGAATTCTCTCTCAGCTTACTCCTCCATACACTCCGCAACATAACGGTGTATCGGAGAGACGGAACCGAACCCTATTGGATATGGTATGGTCCATGATGAGTAACGCTGAGTTGCCGCGATCGTTCTGTGGATATGCGCTAGAATCAGCTGCATACCTTTTGAACCGAGTTCCAACTAAGACTGTGCCTACTACACCATATCATATGTGGTGTGGGAAGAGACCCTATCTTAATCACATTAAGATATGGGGATGTCCAGCTTTTGTAAAAAAGCAGCATGCGGACAAGCTCGAGGCACGCTCAGTACAGTGCAAATTTGTGGGATATCCAAAGAACTCCATGGGATATTTCTTCTATTGCGAAGAGGAACAAAAGGTTTTTGTTTCTCGCCATGCCCACTTTCTAGAACACCAGTTCATAGAAAAAGAAATAAGTGGGAACGCAATAGAACTGGAAGAAATTCCAGAACCACGAGCTATTACTGAAAGCTTAGTAGAACCAGAGGGTTCGAAAGATCAGGACATTCCCACGCCACTCCGCAGGAGTAGTAGGCAGTCTCATCCGCCCGAGAGATACTACGGTTTTCTCATTGACGGGGATAGAGAGGATTGCATCATAGATTGTGATGAACCTGTAGGGTTCCTAGGCACTCTCAAGAGGTCTCACAAGACATCAACCATGCCAATTTCAAATTTTTACGGTGCCGAGAAACACTAGACTAGATCGTTGACTAGAAATTTAGGCGAAATACGAAACTAGTTAACAACTTAACTAAAGATAAGAAGCTGCAACCTTTGTAGATCCGGATATCCACTTCCTTGGCTCCACGTAGGCGTCCTCTCGCTGTCCATCTCGAATCCCGGACTCAATCGTCGGCTTGATCGGAGAAATGGGCGGACTAGGTCGTCGGCTTCGTGCCGAAGATGATCTACGTCGAGGCATCACAAGTTCAAGCTCCGACTTCACAAATTTGTGAAACTTGTGAAGAAAACACCCAAAACAACTTGGCAAGAGGTAGAGGGTGAAGAAATAGGAGGTGGGTTCACTTTAGAATTGGATTTCTCTCACTTTTGCTCAAGTTGCCATTGATGGACTTAAGCTTTTCTTGAAGAAGTAGATGATGAAGAAGAAGAAAGAATATGATAAGTCTTCTAAAATGAAAAAGAAAATGAATACTTATCATAATCTTAACCATAGTTAAGTGTAGAGAATGAACTAGGGTTAGTTTAAATGGTTAGGGTTAAGCATGAGACAAGAATGGTGACTAAGTCAAAGCTTCATGAAGTTTCAATAAGAAACAAAGAAAGCCACCATTCTCATCTTTATCTTTTCCAAATAAATAAATAAACAAATAAATAAATAAATGAAAAAGCAAAACCCTAATCATCAACTTAACCATGGTTTAATTCTATACACTTAACCAAATGAGCAAGCATCATCAAACATGATACAAACATGTGCACAAAAGTATATCACATATACAACTCGCACATTAAGTGAGAAAATACATTTAAAGTGAACTAATACTAGCTAATGCAAAGTAATATATCAAATATATAATTATACATTAAATCATTAAATCAACACTTGATTTAACGATCCGGTCATATCGCATATAACCGACTAGTATCCTATGTATCGGCTTATCGAATCAATCCTTGATTCGATATCTAGGTTATATCGAATATAACCATTCGATACATCCAACGCGAGAATGAAATACGGTATCACATACACGCATTATTCTCGGTCCTGCACATATCTCATATGCGCTCCTATTTCGTTTCGCTTGAGCCAGGAAACCTCTGTGTAGGACTCTAAAGACTCGTCAATACGCCGGTAGCAGATGATGATCATATCAAGCACCTACAAGCCGCAAGCGGTCTGCTAAACGTAACGGCCATCCGGGTATTGAGCGATCAGAAGATCGACGAGCTAGCCCGCTCACACTCCTGTGAATCCAACCAGTAACACTTACCGTACAGTCCGGTCTGTTCGTCTCATATGTCGCATATCAAGTCTAGGGGTGGTATACGTCAGACCCCAATAACCGATAAGTCGTGCCGATATGAGGCTCATAACGGGTCGAGAAACTACCGGTAACATTTACCAGCAAATCTCTGATCAGCCCTGGCCAGGGACTTCCCTGTTACGGCCAATCGAGCACAGCGCAATATCAACCCCCAATACCGGGAGAGACGAAACCCCTCCTATCGCTCATTGCCTCCATGTGACTCGGGACTGTACCCAAAGACCACCGTTTTGTACGCCCTCATGGACGTGGTAAGGTGGAGATCAAAGCACAGTGGGAATCACACAAGACTCTATGACGATCTCGGGTCTACAGACTAACCTGTACAAGTGTCACCTGAGAACTGCCATCTGACGTGAGGTATAATACCATCTGGGAGTTCTCGGCGAGTCCGTCCAGTGTACCCAGTCTCCACTGAGCACCCGTATACCATCTCTGATGTCAAACACCAATGGATATGGGATCATCCATCGCCCATCTCATGGGTCGAGAAGCGTATACGCTAGTCTACAATAGTATATCGATGCCCCGTCTCGACACACCCACGACTAGGGACCTTGAAGGATGTACCTATGGACTACCATGTCCCCACTAGTATGATCTGCATCATAGTCCAGGTAGTCAAGTACACATCCTAAAGGCTTTACCAACATGTAACTATAAGACAGTTTAAAAAGACTAGTGTACATGTTAAGATAAAGAGCAACCAGATAGCATACTATCATATCGAGCAAGAAAGTCATCTCTATATATGTCCAAGCACCCAATATAATATACATCATCTGTACAATACTGGCCTCTAGGGCATACATACAACTAATAATCTCCCACTTGCATTAGGGCCAGCTGCTGTAGTATCGCATACCGAGCATCCCGAAGAGTCTCTCAAACTGTATCTGGGGAATGGCCTTCGTGAGTGGATCCGCCGTGTTGTTCTTCGTGTCAACCCTCCTGACCTCGATCTCCCGGCGATCAACTATCTCCCGGATCAGGTGATACTGCCTTAGAATATGCCTGGATCGCTGATGGGACCTAGGTTCCTTGGCCAAAGCCACCGCTCCATTGTTATCGCAATACAAAGGTATTGGATGCTCAATGGATGGAACCACTCTAAGTTCAGTAATGAACTTCTTGATCCAGACGGCCTCTTTGGCAGCATCGTTGGCAGCGATGTATTCAGCCTCCATCGTCGAGTCTGCCACGGTTTCCTGCTTGGAACTCTTCCAGCTAACCGCCCCTCCGTAAAGGGTAAAGACAAATCCCGACTGCGACTTAGAGTCGTCCTTATCACTCTGGAAGCTCGAATCGGTAAAGGACTCCACTTGGAGTTTTCCGTTACCATACACCAAGAGCATCTCTTTAGTCCTTCGTAAGTACTTGAGAATGCTCTTCACAGCTGTCCAGTGACTCTCTCCAGGATCAGCTTGATACCTGCTCACTACACTTAGTGAGTATGCTACATCGGGTCTGGTACATAGCATCGCGTACATGATAGAGCCTACAGCCGAAGCATAGGGTATCCCTTGCATGCGAGCTCTCTCCAAATCAGTCTTGGGAGACATCTCTTTGGAGAGAGTGACTCCAGAGATCGTGGGCAAGTTCCCACGCTTGGATTCTTCCATACTAAACCTCTTTAGTATGGTGTCAATGTACCTGGATTGGGACAATCCCAATATCCGTTTGGATCTATCTCTATAGATCCTTATTCCTAATATGCAGGAGGCATCACCAAGATCTTTCATTGAGAATCTTTGTGATAAGAAGAGCTTGACCGATTGCAGCATAGGAATATCATTTCCTATCAAGAGTATGTCGTCCACGTACAATACGAGGAAGACTACCTTACTCTCTGCTACCTTCTTGTAGATACAAGGTTCATCTGGGTTTTTGACGAAATCAAACTCTTTGATAACGATGTCAAAGCAGATGTTCCAACTCCGCGATGCTTGCTTTAATCCATAAATGGATTTAAGCAGCTTGCACACCTTCCCGCTGCTCCCACTGTCTACGAAGCCCTCTGGCTGAGTTATGTACACGCACTCTTCTAAATCACCATTTAGAAAGGCGGTCTTAACATCCATTTGCCATATTTCGTAATCATGATATGCAGCGATGGCAAGCATGATCCGGATGGATTTAAGCATAGCCACTGGAGAAAAGGTTTCGTCATAGTCCACACCTGGTCTTTGACGAAAACCCTTTGCTACAAGTCTAGCTTTGAAAGTCTCCACTTTCCCATCTACACCAAGTTTTTTCTTGAAGATCCACTTGCTCCCAATAGGTTTTACCCCTTCAGGAGCAACATCCAAAGTCCATACTTTGTTGGTTTACATGGATTCCATCTCGGACCGCATAGCATCCAGCCATTTCACTGAGTCCTTACTCGTGATGGCCTGCTCGAAGCTAGTTGGGTCATCATCCTCCATGATGCAATCCTCGCTTCCACCATCCATGAGAAAACCGTAGTATCTCTCAGGTTGGCGAGGAACCCTACTAGATCGGCGGAGAGGCTGAGGTTCGTCGGGAGCTACTGAATCCTCTGGTTCCACTAAATCTTCAGTTTGAGTTTGTGTAGCCGGAATTTCTTCCAGTTCTACCTTATCGCCACTAATTTCTTTTGCAAGAAATTCCTTTTCCAAAAAGGTGGCATGTCGAGAAACAAACACTTTTTGTTCCTCTGTATGGTAGAAAAGATATCCATGTGAATGTTTGGGATATCCTACAAACTTGCATAGAACTGACCGTGCCTCGAGCTTGTCCGGATTTTTCCTTTTGACATAGGCCGGGCAACCCCATATCTTAACTCGTTTAAGACATGGTCCCTTCCCACTCCATATCTCATATGGTGTGGTAGGTACAGATTTAGATGGAACTTGATTCAATAGGTATGTTGCTGTCTCCAGCGCATATCCCCAGAAGGAAATAGGTAACTCAGCTGTGCTCATCATAGAGCGCACCATATCTAATAGGGTGCGGTTCCTCCGTTCTGATACACCGTTGTGCTGTGGTGTATATGGAGGAGTCAGCTGAGAGAGAATCCCATTCTCTTTTAGGAAGTCCAGGAATTCATTGCTCAAGTATTCACCTCCTCGATCAGATCGAAGGATTTTAATACTTTTTCCGGTTTGGTTCTCAACTTCTTGTTTATATTCTCTAAATTTCTCAAAAGCTTCTGATTTGTGTTTCATCAGGAACACATACCCGAACCTAGAGAGATCGTCAGTGAATGTAATAAAGTATAAAGAACCATCCCTGGCATGTGTAGACATGGGACCGCATACATCACTATGTATTAGTCCCAAGAGTTCCGTAACTCTTTCTCCGTGTCCCGTAAACGGAGTTTTGGTCATCTTGCCTTTGAGACATGACTGGCAAGTGTCATAAGATGAAAATTCAAACGGATTTAAATATCCATCCTTATGCAACTTAGCTAGTCGTGTCGCATTGATGTGACCTAGTCTACAATGCCACAAGAAGGATTCGTTCAGTTCAGAACTCTTCCTCTTGTGTGTGTTTGTTATGCTCAGAACTGTTGATTGATTTAGAACATAAATGCCATTGCACAACGTGCCTGATCCAACCAACTTTTGGTTACGGAAAATGTTCATAACATTGTCCTGTAATACAAAATTATATCCCTCTTTGCTCAACAAAGAAACCGATATAATGTTGCATATCAGGTTCGTCATGTAATAGCATTCGTTCAGAACCAATGTATTACCAGTTGGTAACACACGGTGATATTCCCCGACAGTCTTAGCTGCAACAATTGCACCATTTCCAACTCTAATGTCTTTATCAACTTCTCCAAGTTCTCTACCTTTCCTAAGCCCATGTAACTGATTACATATATGGGATCCTGACCCGGTATCTAATACCCAGGACGTAGAGCAAATGGAGAAACAGTTCTCTGTAACGAACACACCCGAAGAAAATGCATCATCATGTACTTTCTTCATTCGGGTGGCACGGGAATCCTGGTATTCCCCTATGTCCTGTTCATTCCTATAACTCTTACAAGAAAAAACGGAACCAACGTTCCCCAGCACAGTATAACATGCGGGTTCGGTCAATACATCCATATTATTATCTTTATTAGGGCATGAAATGGTCGCTACCTGGAGAGAGAGAGAAGAAAACACTTTAGCGTATGCTCGTGTAAGATCAGATTGGTTATTATCTTATCTAATCAGGATGGCTCCCACTGGTTTTTATAAAATCTTCCTTCAAACCCTAAAAGGAAAGACTAGCCGGGATTAATTACACCCTACAACTTCGTCGATCTTTCAGCCAGGCCAGTGTCGGTACTTTGAGGGAGGTCCCCCGTGCTTTCGCACGAACCTAATTAATGTAAACCTCGTTTTCCCAGAGGCGTAACCTCGTTAACACCTTTCTAGACACCTACTTGATCGGCTAATTGTAATGTGTAAAACTCTTCCAGGAGTAACTCTTACTCGCAGTGGGTATCGGGATCCAACTATCTCATAGAAGGTATGCAATCTCATTGCAAATTTCAACATTTGAAATTCCCGATAATATTTTGCCCCTAGTGTCCTATGACCTTGACAAAGGCCAACAAATCACAGGATGCTAGTTAAGTTCAACACGTCATTTCTTGATTGAATCAAACCCACCCACACGACCCTTGACAAAGGCCAACAAGGTCGTAGACTACCCTGAAACAATCTGCATCACATGCATAAGCAGATAAGCACTATTCAGCTACAGCACACTACGCCTTGACAAAGGCCAACAAACGTAGCACGAATACTAAACAGTTCTTATCTGAAATGACGGAGGGCTACGACAGGTTTTTCTAAAAACCTATTGCGTAATGAACTTGATATCGTTGTAGAATCAAATGAATTTTGAAATGGAGTGTTTTTGAGGCTTTTCTAGTTTTGCTAAAGGAGTCACTCCCGGTGAAGGGATCGTCGGTCCTTTCCTCGTCGAATGAGGTGCGGGATATATCATATATATCACTGTGCAAAGCAAAAACTCTTAAAAGCAATCAAAAGACAAACCGAGTGTGTAGCATCTGCCAGTTATTGCTAAAGGAGTCACTCCCGGTGAAGGGATCTCGGTCCTTTCCTCATCGAATAAGGTGCAGGGTATATCATATATACTGCTATGCAAAGCAAGAACTGTAGCTACCTGTTTTGTTTAAAATTTGATTCTACAACATCTTAGGTTTCTTTTCTTTCATTAATCACATTAATGATGTCCCATCATTTAAGTCACCTAAACATCACAGATAAATACGACGTACACTTATGCCATCCGCATTCGCCTCGATGTCCCCTCGTGCACCGTTAGGTTAAGTAACTAACAACAGAGCAGGGCAGGGCTAGTGCGGGTGCAAAACATAAGTAACGTCTATATAATATATCATATATACTATATACTGTATCTATCACAGAACATCACATGATCTCATCACAGATATCGCAGCAGAAGAAACATATGAAACATTGGATATACTAGGACGTCCGTGTTTTCAATACGAGCCAGTATAAAACACGGATTCCACGGTCGTGATGAATAGCCAATCCCACACCCCTAGACCCCTACGAGAGCGGCAAGCAACCCTACCAATTCTAGGGTTAGGAGACCCGGACTCGACTCCTCGAGATGGTCTCCCACTGGACCCTAGAACCCGGTTACTTGTGCTCCCCTCCTTCGGTCTATCCTAATGCGGAAAAGTAAATAATATACAAAAGGTGACAACTTCCGCAACCTGGAAATGTCCCAATAAAAGAATATTACATACAAGTTTTTACATGAATGAAAATGAAAAACACTCATCTCACATAAAAACCCCCGGCTATTCAAACACGACAATCCAATATAACATATCCAGCAACACATAACATCACATGTCATCAACGTAAGTAAATATGCGCATCCCAATTGTCGTTGACATATAGCAACGAAACCGGCGATATCACATATTACACTTACGGTCACAGAAAAGAAAGTGTAAAACTACAACAGTTGGAATCCGCAACCTCTTTAGACATCGCATGCCTTATCAAATGAAATACTTAGACATCACATGCCTAACAATTATAAACCTCGCATTTTAGTCCCATTATCGAAAACTCTTTTCAATATCAAATGAGACTAAACCGCTAGATTTATAACATTCATTCAGTTATCTCATAACTGTTTGTGAATTCCAATTATTGTATCCCATTCCGGATAAACAGAAAATATTAAACTTTCCGATCGAACATTCGAACACCCAAGTTTTCCCGAAACCGTTCAACACATGAAATAGGTTCAAAGACATTCACTTCATGCCTCAGTACCAACGGTCCAGCCGTAGAAGGGTCAAGCCAATGCCTCACATGTGGCACGCCGTACTGCCCCAAACCCGAAGGTTCAAAGGGCAGTTCAAGACGGTCACATAATCGAGTTAAGGTTTGTTGTCTTCTAGAGGGACCATCGCGTTACTTGCACTACTTAGAACGTCTTTAAACCACAGAAAAATCCAACACTTGGAAATTTCCCGGCAGGGGAAAAGTTGGGTATTTATATCTGGTCGAACTTTTTAACATATTCTAAAGTTATCTGGAAAGCCACATAGACAAGATTTGATAATCCGATCGAATCGTCGATTCCAAATACAACCCCAGAACACTCAACTCTTGAGTCAAATTAAAAATTCCCAGAAAACTCAGCATAATTAAATAGGAGTTACTGTGCAAAAAGGGGATGATGACATCATCATCTTGCCGCGGAACCGCCGCAGAAGCCAGGCTTCTGCCGCGGTTCCGCCGCACTCTATACTGTTCATTTGAAATATTTTATACCGTAATTCTTAGAATTCCCTGCTGAATTTTTTAAGCATTTTTAATATGGAAAACTCCCAGATTTTAGAAAAAGTCTAGAGAGCACTTGGGTTTTAGGGTTTCGGGTTCGTTCGGGTTTCAAACGTCGTCTAGACTTCGCCTAAGGCTCTAGCTAGGCTCTGATACCACTGTAGGGTTCCTAGGCACTCTCAAGAGGTCTCACAAGGCATCAACCATGCCAATTTCAAATTTTTACGGTGCCGAGAAACCCTAGACTAGATCGTTGACTAGAAATTTAGGCGAAATACGAAACTAGTTAACAACTTAACTAAAGATAAGAAGCTACAACCTTTGTAGATCCGGATATCCACTTCCTTGGCTCCACGTAGGCGTCCTCTCGCTGTCCATCTCGAATCCCGGACTCAATCGTCGGCTTGATCGGAGAAATGGGCGGACTAGGTCGTCGGCTTCGTGCCGAAGATGATCTACGTCGAGGCATCACAAGTTCAAGCTCCGACTTCACAAATTTGTGAAACTTGTGAAGAAAACACCCAGAACAACTTGGCAAGAGCTAGAGGGTGAAGAAATAGGAGGTGGGTTCACTTTAGAATTGGATTTCTCACACTTTTGCTCAAGTTGCCATTGATGGACTTAAGCTTTTCTTGAAGAAGAAGATGATGAAGAAGAAGAAAGAATATGATAAGTCTTCTAAAATGAAAAAGAAAATGAATACTTATCATAATCTTAACCATAGTTAAGTGTAGAAAATGAACTAGGGTTAGTTCAAATGGTTAGGGTTAAGCATGAGACAAGAATGGTGACTAAGTCAAAGCTTCATGAAGTTTCAATAAGAAACAAAGAAAGCCACCATTCTCATCTTTATCTTTTCCAAATAAATAAATAAACAAATAAATAAATAAATGAAAAAGCAAAACCCTAATCATCAACTTAACCATGGTTTAATTTTATACACTTAACCAAATGAGCAAGCATCATCAAACATGATACAAACATGTGCACAAAAGTATATCACATATACAACTCGCACATTAAGTGAGAAAATCCATTTAAAGTGAACTAATACTAGCTAATGCAAAGTAATATATCAAATATATAATTATACATTAAATCATTAAATCAACACTTGATTTAACGATCCGGTCATATCGCATATAACCGACTAGTATCCTATGTATCGGCTCATCGAATCAATCCTTGATTCGATATCTAGGTTATATCGAATATAACCATTCGATACATCCATTGCGAGAATGAAATACGGTATCACATACACGCATTATTCTCGGTCCTGCACATATCTCATATGCGCTCCTATTTCGTTTCGCTTGAGCCAGGAAACCTCTGTGTAGGACTCTAAAGACTCGTCAATACGCCGGTAGCAGATGATGATCATATCAAGCACCTACAAGCCGCAAGCGGTCTGCTAAACGTAACGGCCATCCGGGTATTGAGCGATCAGAAGATCGATGAGCTAGCCCGCTCACACTCCTGTGAATCCAACCAGTAACACTTACCGTACAGTCCGGTCTGTTCGTATGATATGTCGCATATCAAGTCTAGGGGTGGAATACGTCAGACCCCAATAACCGATAAGTCGTGCCGATATGAGGCTCATAACTGGTCGAGAAACTACTGGTAACACTTACCAGCAAATCTCTGATCAGCCCTGGCCAGGGACTTCCCTGTTACGGCCAATCGAGCACAGCGCAACATCAACCCCCAATACCGGGAGAGACGAAACCCCTCCTATCGCTCATTGCCTCCATGTGACTCGGGACTGTACCCAAAGACCACCGTTTTGTATGCCCTCATGGACGTGGTAAGGTGGAGATCAAAGCACAGTGGGAATCACACAAGACTCTATGACGATCTCGGGTCTACAGACTAACCTGTACAAGTGTCACCTGAGAACTGCCATCTGACGTGAGGTATAATACCATCTGGGAGTTCTCGGCGAGTCCGTCCAGTGTACCCAGTCTCCACTGAGCACCCGTATACCATCTCTGATGTCAAACACCAATGGATATGGGATCATCCATCGTCCATCTCATGGGTCGAGAAGCGTATACGCTAGTCTACACTGGTATATCGATGCCCCGTCTCGATACACCCACGACTAGGGACCTTGAAGGATGTACCTATAGACTACCATGTCCCCACTAGTATGATCTGCATCATATTCCAGGTAGTCAAGTACACATCCTAAGGGCTTTACCAACATGTAACTATAAGACAGTTTAAAAAGACTAGTGTACATGTTAAGATAAAGAGCAACCAGATAGCATACTATCATATCGAGCAAGAAAGTCATCTCTATATATGTCCAAGCATCCAATATAATATACATCATCTGTACAATACTGGCCTCTAGGGCATACGTACAACTAACAGAACCTACTAGCTTCCAGCAAGCCATTCAGAGCGTCGACTCGGTAAAATGGCTGGATGCAATGCGGACCGAAATGGAGTCCATGTACACCAACAAAGTATGGACGTTGGACATTGCCCCAGATGGGGTAAAACCCGTAGGATGCAAGTGGATCTTCAAAAGGAACATTGGTGTAGATGGACAGGTTGAGACCTATAAAGCTAAACTTGTTGCAAAGGGTTTTCGTCAGCGACCTGGTTTGGACTATGTCGAAACCTTTTCTCCAGTAGCTATGCTGAAATCCATTCGGATCCTTCTTGCCATTGCTGCCTTCCACGATTATGAAATTTGGCAGATGGACGTAAAGACCGCTTTTCTAAATGGACATTTAGAGGAGTGTGTCTATATGGAATAGTCAGAGGGTTTATTCAGAGTGGGAGCAGCGGAAAGGTGTGCAAGTTGCTTAAGCCTATTTATGGACTGAAGCAGGCATCGCGGAGTTGGAACATCTGTTTTGATGAGACGGTCAAGGAATTTTGCTTTATCAAAAATCCAGATGAACCATGCATCTATTGTAGATTTGTAGCGAGAACTGTAGTATTCCTCGTTTTATACGTGGATGACATTCTCTTAATAGGAAATGATATTCCTATGCTACAATCTGTCAAGGGGTTCTTGTCACACAGGTTCTCCATGAAAGACCTGGGTGATGCCTCATACATTCTGGGTATCCGGATCTACCGTGATAGATCCAAGAGGATATTAGGACTTTCACAGTCCAGGTACATCGACACCATACTGAAAAGATTCAGTATGGAAGATTCCAAGCGCGGTAATCTACCGGCTTGTCACGGGATCACCCTTTCCAAAGAGATGTCTCCCAAGACTGATTTGGAGAGGGATCGTATGTCCATTATACCCTACGCTTCTGTGGTAGGCTCTATAATGTATGCGATGTTGTGTACCAGACCGGATGTGGCTTATGCACTGAGTGTGGTAAGCAGGTATCAGTCGAACCTTGGGGAGAAATATTGGATAGCAGTAAAGAACATTCTCAAGTACCTGAGAAGGACTAAGCAGATGTTCTTGTTGTATGGCGGAAAAGACCTCCAGATTGAGGCCTTTGCTGACTCCAGCTTCCAGAGTGACAAGGATGATTCCAAGTCCATGTCGGGTTTTGTCTTTACCCTCAATGGAGGGGCGGTGTGTTGGAAAAGCTCCAAACAGGAAACCGTTGCTGACTCGACTATGGAAGCGAAATACATCGCTGCATCTGATACCGCAAAAGAAGCTGTCTGGATGAGGAAGTTCTTGAAAGAACTTCAGGTGGTTCCGTCCATTGTTGACCCAATACCTCTGTATTGCGACAACAACGGGGCTATAGCTTTAGCGAAGGAACCCAGGTCCCATCCGAAATCCAGACACATCTTAAGGCGGTATCACCTGATCAGGGAGATCGTGGATCGCCAGGAGATCGAGGTTCGGAGGGTTGCTTCAGAAGATAACACTGCAGATCCATTCCCCAAGGCCTTGCCCCAGACTCAGTTCGAGCGGCTGATCGAGATGATAGGTCTTCGATACGCCAGTACATGGCCTTAGTGCAAGTGGGAGATTGTTAGTGTATATGCCCTAGAGGCCATTACTGTATTATACTAGTTTGTATATTACTTGATGGAAGCTTGGGATATTCAAAGTTGTATATACAATCTTGCTCAAAATGGTAGTATGCTACTTGGTTTGTCTCTACTTCAATATGTGCATGTGTTTCTTTTAGCATATCGCTTAAATACATATTAGTAGAGCCCTTAGGATTATTGCTTGATTACCAGCGTTGTGATGGCGCCCACACTCATGGGGGCTGGGTAATCCATAAGCACATCCTTATACAGGTCACTGGTCGTTGGATTATCGAGACAGGGCATCGATACTCTAGAGTAGACTAGCGTATGCGCTTCTCATCCCAGCGTGGGAGACGGTCTGTCCCACAGCCGTCAGTACGTCGTACTTGAGATAGTATGCGGGTGCTCGTTGAGTTACGAGTACACTGGACAGGACTCGTCGGGAACTGTTCGTTGGTATTATACCTATCGTCAGTTATCAGTTCCCAGGTGACATGAGTACAGCTTAGTCCGCTGACTTGACACTGTCACTTCGCCTCGAGTGTGTTCCCACTGCACTTTGATTACTACCCTACCACGGCTCAAAGGAGTCGTGCAAACAGGTAGTTTTTGGGTGCAGTCCAGAAGCACTTGGAGGCAGTGACGGTTAGACAGGATTCATCTCTCCCGGTATTGGGGGTTGACATCGCGCTGTGTCCAGGAGAGCCATTACACGAGTAGTCCCTGGCCAGGGCAAGCGAGATATACTGGTTGGTTTCCTGTGTTATCTCAGGGTGTTCTGGGCTACACTCCGACACGACTTGTACCGCTATTAGGGGACTGACGTTCACCGCCCCCCTAGGCCCGCCATGCGATGTATCAGACGAACAGACCGGACTGTACGGAGACTGTCACATACAGGCTCAGTAGGAGTTCAGATGGGGTTACCTCGTCAGTCTTCTTATCGGTATCTACCTGGAGACCGTTACGTACAGCTAGTGCCGCTTGCGGTCTGTGGTTAAACCCACTGCAAGCGTAGTGTCGAGTCTTTAGAGTCCCACACAGAGAGCTATTCGCCTTTAGGCAAAATGAGTAGAGGTCGTATGGTTTTGCGACAGGGTTCGTTCACATCCGCGCACTTGTGCACGTTTGCTATCCGGACAGCTTATACTAGCAGGCTTTGGTTTAAGCCGGATCCTAGTATATGATTTGGGATTGGTTTTATCTCATTGTATTCGTGTTCCTCGGATCACGAATACGGGTGCGTATGCACAGTTGCTTGAGACAGAGGGAGAGGACTTTGATTAGGGTTAATGACCATTGTCATTTTATTAACCCTAATGCTTATGTGTGTATTATAGTTAATTGATATTAGTTTAATATAATTGTGCATGGTTATGGTTGTTGACCATTTGACATTCTTGACTTGTTGACCTAGGTTGACACTTTGACCATCATCATTTCATTTGGAAGATGCTCTTTGATCCTTGCAATTTGCATTAAAAATGAAATGATAATGGTCATGTCTTGATTAAGCCATGACAATTATCTCACTAATTATCTATTTACAATAATTCACACATATATATGAGAATGGCTTATTATTCTCTCATTTTATCATTCACTTTCTCTCTCTTGTTCTTCCTCTCCCTCAAGCTCTCCCCTCTCATGTGTTGAGAAACACTTGAGCTTGAGAAAAACCTCTTCTTGATAATCTTTACTCTCATCTAGGGTTCTAGTACTAGCACTTCTAGCACCCTAGTTACTTCTAGCTTGAAGTTGAAGCCAAAGGTTGAGGCTTTCGGGTGGATCCTTCTTCGACTCAAGAAGACGACAAAGGTGATCCCTTTCTACTACTCCAAGGAGCAAGGAGAGAAGGACATAAAGCCCTAGGTATAACCATTCTACTCTTTAACTAGTTTCTAGTTTGCTTTAGCAAGTTTTTGTTTAGCAAAGATCCGACTTTGTCTAGTACATGTTGCCTAGAGTAGTAAAAATTCAATTTTTATTCCGTTTTCCGCCTCCCCGCAAGCACCGGGGTGGGCAACGTGGACTTACATGAAGCATATGGTCACCTGAAAGTCTCACTTCCTATGACCTACTGATAACTAGTAGGACCATCATCTCCATGATGCTGACCTCCCTGTCACCGTCTATGAAAAAACCAAAGTATCTCTCGGGTTTCTGAGGTCACATACTAAAATCTGCAGAGTGGTTAACGGTTTGTCAAGTCCAATTGAATCCTTAGGTTCTAGAAAATTTTTGGTAACCGTTTGTGGTGCTGAAATTACTTCCAATTCTACCATACTCCCACTAGTTTCTTTTGCAAAAGATCATTTTATAAAAATGGTGGAAAGCCAAGAACAATGAAACTATTGATCTTGAAAAATGGGAGAAACAATATCATAGCGAATGCTTGGGATAATCCACAAACTTCTATTACCGAAGCATGCCTTGAGTTTGTCCGGATTCTACTTTTAAACAGAAACCAGATAACTCCATATCTCAACAACCTAAAGATATGTGACCATTCTATGTCCACATAAAATCAATGCACTAATTTAGATAGAACCAGGTTCAAAAATCATGCAGCTGTTTCTAATGCATAGTACTTAATGGAAAAGGGCCAATACAACATTACTTATCATGGAGCATGTCCACAGATGTGTAACCTGTGAGAGAATCAAGTTCTCAACATTACAATAATGGAATACCTAGCATAAGTATCTACATCTTCGATCACCTCGAAGAATCCCGATACTTCCAACGTATGGTTCACTACTTTATTCTTATACCTAAAAACTTCTCAAAATCTTTGGACCTTGCATTACTACGAATGCGTTTCTAAAGCCAGAGAACTCATAGGTAATGCTGAATGAAGTAAGAGTACCAACCCCTTATCCCGAAGGACACTGGACAACATACATCTCCATGTATAAGTCCTAAGAGTATACTTACTCAAATTCTGTGTTTTGTAAATTGAAAACTGTATCTTGGTTAAAAATGTCTTACACCTTTATTGGATACACCTTACCTTATTCTCAACTGATTAAAGCAAATGTTTACAGCACAATTTTCAAAATATATATCTCACTTTATAAAAATAAAGGTACAGATATTTCATTTTAAAATATGGTGCATAACAGCTGTTATTCGAAACCAAATATTTGCCTTCAGGAAATAACCAGGCGATTTAATCCAGTATCACTAATTACAACGAATTCCGATATTGAGGATCAAATTGCCCATTTCCCAATATTCTGCTCCTACTCATCGTCTGTAACACCGTACAGATGTAAGATCCAAAACTGGTAAATACATACCCTGGAGTCAGAATTGATTGGAAAAACAGTTCTCTATTACATATACACAAAAAACTGAAACATGAAAATGTTTCAAAAGAGATGATCAGGTATTCCTAGTAATGCCCTTTCCATTATCCAGATTCAAAACAGTAGTCGCAATTTCCTTTGCCCTCACTTCAATCCCTTTATATATATCTCTACATTTTACCTTCTTCACACCGTCCCTGCGCTAACTGGTTTTCTTCCTTCCCTACCTTTCGGCATCAGCCCGAGGTTTGGAAAAAGACTGTGCAATAAGAATAACAGGTGTACTCTCATAATCAAGGAACTCTCGCAACCTGAGAGAAGGTAAAGGGAAGAGACAACCGAATAATTCTATTCAATTTCTTCAAAACCTGTGGCCATCCTCAACTGAAGTAACTTCTTCGAGTTCATATATAACTATACGATGGCTATTCCAAGCAATATGGATCATCATAGTGATACGACGTGTTCTGAAGAAATGCAAAGGGTAAAGTAAGAGTGGCAGGGTTATATATACGACTTTGTCGCGAATCAAGACAAGCCATAGCCAAGGGTGTAAAAAGGTTCGGTCAAATTGGTTCATGAGTTTTTAAGGTAAGTCATGGGTCACTGTACCAGAGAGAGAGAAAAGAATTATTCAGCGTGCACTCTATCAAGATCAGATTGGTTATCACTTTATCTGATCAGGATGGCTCCCACTGTTTCCTCGAATTCTCCTTCAAACTCTAAAAGGAGAACTAGTCGGGATCATTTACACTTTACAAGTTCGACAATCGTTTAGCCAGGTCAGTGTTGGTACTCTGGGGGAGGTTGTCACGACCCAAAATTAGGCACGTGACCGGCACTTAAACCACGTGACGTCAACAGGCGTAACGCAATTTAAGTAAGCCGAAAACCTAGAAATCTAAACCATCAAAAGTAGTAAGTGATCAAAAATATTGTTAAAAACATTTGGAAATCTCAAGTAAAAATCTTTAAAGTTTAAATTTATTTTCTTAAAAATTTCGGCAGCACCTCCTTTGTAAAAACTAGCCCCGAAACGGGTACAAATATAAAATATAAGTAAAGCATCCCCAAATGGGAGCAAATCACGCCCAAAGTCGGAAACAACCACCACAAGCATATATATACGACGCTGTAGCGAAGAAATAGACAGTATAAGTGAAAAACAAGATAAAGAGATAAAACTGCATAATAAAATTCGGCTCACACGAGCATGACACCCAAAGTCACAAAATATACAATATCCGTCCTCACAACTCGTCTCTAAGTCAATACATAGAAATGGTAGATGGAGAGTACTAGATACAATGAAATATACATTGGATATAAAATCGAATAACCGCAACCCACCTACAGCAAAACGGCTCACAGCCAACCGTAGCGGTATCCGCTGCAAAAAGATACAATAAGAAGCCCTGCCATCACTACTCTAAGGGTCAACCTGCAAACACTGTGGCACAATAGGGGTGAGATTCCAACTTATGAATAGTAAATAATATCGTACAGATAATCGCTGGTATGCACGTATAATGATTATCTATCACATGCAATCTGATAGTATCAATATGCTAATATGGATATGCAACAATCATGAAAGGACCTCTATCAGGTACTACAAATACATGAAGCAATGCATATCAAATGAATGCTGGGTGTGGGATAAAACATATCATCATCGTGGAAAAACCGTTGTCCATCAACGACACCCTAAATCGCAATACCTCAGGCGTCGTCACTCAGATGGGCCCTCGTATCTGTAAGTCTCATGGAACCTGAGTGCCCAATATCGGCACTCGAAAACATCATGAAAACTCGTGTCCAACATCGACACGCAAATCCACATATCTCGGGCTCCGTCAGTCCGGATCGGCCCACGGGCTCCATCAGTCCGGATCGGCCCATATCCATCTCTCGACTCCGGTCAGTATCCTCCGGATAACCGCCAGGTCTAACCAATCACCGGTAGGTAGTAGTCCCTCTTCCAGGCTTATCGTCTACTGCACAACATCCCTTCCTTGCCCTGGGGTACCATACCGGTTCCACCATGAACCTGCAAACGGATCATCCAGCACCTCGAATCAGGTTTCTAACACAAGTCTCAGAACCGAGAATACTCATGGTGGACGCACTGAAATATCATATCAAGAGAAACCGGGTTTTCAAAACAATGCATACTTTCTTGAAATAATACCATGGTTCTCAAATCCATAAATCACATGAAATCCGTATCTCAATGCATAAATCCATGAAATATGATATATGCAACATAAAACAGTAATATGAGCATTTCAAGGGAAAACCGCTCTTTTAAATGAATCACGTTTTTAAATATATCACGCAGTTCCCAATTTCTCCAAAAATCAAATGCAACATCATATAAGGGTGTACATGTAGCTATGTATGCACAATGCATCTCATAAGCGCAGTAGAACAAGAATTAATGTATCAATATCAATAACAATACAATACCGCATATGTGTATAGGTTGTGCGTGTCATGGCAATTACCGACGTTATGGGTGTAGCATACAATTTAGTGCTTATGCAACATGAACCGTCAGTAATGGTGTAGTGTCCACTAGGTACTAAGTCAAGGCACAACAAGTAATGGTATGCAATGATGCTCATGCACAATCAACATATATGAATATAATCATGCGGCTATAATATAACATCTTGCCTTGACACATAACGCCATACGGGCGATTTCCCCGTAGATGTTAAATCTACTCACCGATGATCTCGAGCTAAGTAAATCCAATCACCTGCTTCCCTTTCTTCGCAGCGTCCGAAGTCCCCGCCTGCGATCCTATTAACACAAAACACAATAACCCGTGGATTTAGCAAACTACGTAATAATAACAAACACAACGCCAATTTAACGAATCGTTTCCCTTGAGCTACAAAAGGGTTCGCTTAGCGGCTAACGTGTGTGGCGACATCACCAAAACAAACCCACGACAGCAAGCTACCCGAAACACTAAAACTATGTCGAATCAATCGTAACGCGCATCGTCGAAACACTAAAAACTAGCATATTGTTCCCAAATTTTACATACTAAAACCTAAAAATCTAGCAGTACCAAACACCCTAAAACAACTGCAGACAGCTACCCACAAAAACACAACACCCCAGTCCCCTATACGGCCGAGCTCCCCGGTAAATCCTCGAATGTCGCCAGCCAAAACCGGTCAGGTGTGGTTAGTGCTTCAGGTGAACAATCAGGGTCTCGAGTAAAACACTACTACATTGCAAGATTTTCTAGTAAACACTCGTAGTAATAGCAGGTTACAAACATCCTAAAACGACACTAAAAATACGATATTTGCTCAAAACTACATCTTTATCATTCTAAACAGCGACCACTAAGCTGTTGTGATTCCTTAGCACCATGCCCAAGGTTTGCAAGCATCACACATGCCACAACTAAAATTAGGGAGTGCTAAACAATTATCCTAGGAATCATACTAGAAAATTAGGGTAACAAAAACTTTGCAATCAAACATTACGTAAGAAGTGAACAAGAATACAACCTTTGTAGACCCGGTCCTTCACTTCTAAAGCTCCGTGTAGTCATCCCTTCGCTCCAAGAATCGATCTCCCGGACTCAATATGAACTCCACAAAGCGTAGTGAGCAAGCATGCTAGATGTCTTCGAGGCCGAAGATGATCTACGTCGAGGAAACTCAAGTACAAGCTACCTCTTCACAAAGTGATGAACTTTGTGAAGTAAACACCCTAAACAAAATGGCAAGTAGTAGAGGATGATGAGGTAGGAATTTTGCTCACTTTGGATTTGATTTTCTCACTTGGATTCTTCATCTTTCAAAACCCTAAAAGCTTTTTAGATGAAGAAGAAGATGATCATGAAAGAATGAACAAGAGAATAGAATGAGGTTAGAAAATTAACCATGGGTGAGTATTTGTCATCACAAACCCTTGTAGAGACTTAACCATGGTTTTAAAAAATACTTGGGTTAACAAATATCTTATATAAAGCAAATTTAGTGGACTTAGTCAATGAACATAATAAGGTTCTCCAAGCTTCTAGCAAGACACATTTTCCACTAATTTATGAATTACATTAAATACATGTTAACCCTAATTATATGAAGCATGGTGTAAGTCCCACGCACCCATGTTTGTTGTATAACCAAGCATGATATAATATATATCACATATATATCATTCATGCACAAGTGAGAAAAGAAATGGTCAAGTGAGCTAAATATTAGTTAATGTAAATTCATATATCAAATATGTAATTATACATTAAATCATTAAATCAATAATTGATTTAATGATCCGGTTATATTATATGTTGGAGATAGTGCCCTCAGAGTCAATTATTGGATTACAGGCACGTGATTGCAATGATTGAGGGATGACCTGTCCCAGTAGGACAGTCTTACTCGAGATGATTGTATGCTATCTGGTTTATCTTTATCATCGTGTACTGATTTAGGTGACCTGACATGTCTCTATTACACGTTGATAGAGCCCCTAGGATTCTTGCTTGACCACCAGCAGTATGAGGGCGATCATATAAGTGGGTGTTGGTAGTCTATAAGCACATCCTTAAAAGGTCCCTAGTCGTGGGAGTTTCGAGACAGGGCATCGATACTCCAGAGTAGACTAGTGTGTACATTCGAGACCCCGACGAGGGGCGGTGGCCGGTCTCACAAGCCACTGGTGTCATTTGGTTCACCTAAGATGTATACAGGTGCTCATTGGATTATGAGTACACCGGACAGGACTCGCCGGGAACATGCTAGTTGGTCTTATACCTGACGACAGATAGCAGTTCCCTGGTGACATGTGTACAGGTTAGTTCATCGACCTGGGGATCGTCATTTGTCTCGTGTGAGTTCCCACTGTACTTTGATTACTACCCTACCACACTCAAAGGAGATGTGCAAACAGGTTTTAGTTGGGTACAGTCCCGAGCCACATGGAGGCAGTGAGCGGATCTTCAGGGGTTCGTCTCTCCTGGTATTGGGGGTGAGGTCACACTGTGTCTAGGAGAGCCATTACACGAAGCCTTCGGCCGAGGCAGGAGATTTACTGGTAGGTATTCCAGTAGTATCTCATGGTGTTCTGGGCTACACTCTGACACGACTTGTACCGCTTTTGGGGGTCTGAGTTTTACCAACCCCCTAGGCCCGCCATGCGATGCTCATAGACGAACGGACCGGACTGTACGGATATTGTCACTGACAGGCTCAGTAGGGTGTCAGGCTGAGTTCGCTCACAGACGTCCCTTTCGGTCAATAGCTGGTGGCCCGTCACGTATGGCTAATACCTCTGACGTGCTAGTGGTTAAATCCACAGACATAGTATTGACGAGTCTTTAGAGTCCCCCACATTCAGTTGCTCAAGTTTTCGGGCGAAACGCTGTAGAGGCCGTATGGAGATATGGCAGGGTTCGATCAGATACGTGCGGTATTGCACGGATCAGCATCGAACGGATATTACTAGCCGGCTTTGGTTTAAGCCAGATCCTAGTATAGTAGAGTGTAGATTTTGTCTCATTGCATTTGTATTTCGGTCGGAATACAAATGCGGGTGTGTATACACAGTATCGGGGTTTTCCTGTAATTTATTACGGGACCAGTTTTTTGGAGTTGCCAGTTTGCTTTCCGTTTCGGCCATATTTCTTTGTATCCTTCATTGGCCGAAGATTGGTGGAGGAGGGCTTATTTGCATTTGTGCAAATAAGCAATTTGGAAAGGGGTCTTTGCATATTTTTGTATCATGATACTTGCACCATCATTGCTTGACTTTCTTTAGTCATCATAGCTTGACTTTGGATGTGATGATGGGAGATGATATGGTTGTTGAGTGTTGGATTTTGTTGATAATAATTTCTTTTTATGATCACATATTTTTCCCCTCTTGAATGATTGCCTCACTAGTTTTTCCACTCCCCATTTTTTCATGGGCCATGGCCGGCCAAGGATGACGGAGGGGTTGCCCATTTCTTTGTATGGAAATTTTTGGCTCTCTTGTGCTTGAAAAATCCCAAGCTTCATCTCCAAAAATTCTATCATCTCATTCCTCCACAAAAGGCAACATCCACAATCCCAAAATGAGACATGGTTCTACACTATATTCTGCAGCAAATCTTGGGCACGTCGACTCGCCAGCTTCGCGCCCGAGTTGCCTCGGTATAGAGGTGGGAGCCCGTAAAAGAAGCCGGCGACGTGGTGCCTTTTCCGGCGAGGAGGTGGAGACCGGATATTCCGCGGGAGATCGGGACGACGACGAGAAGACCGGAGGACACGGATCGCTCGGTATATCTCTCTTACCATCTTGTAGTTAGCTAGAACTAGTTAATGGCCTGATCCGGGTTTTAGTGCGCGGTGGTGCCGGTTTGAAAAATTAAAGTTAACCATCGCTTCCACATTTGGCCTCGGGATGGAGGCCGGGGCGCCGCCGTGCACTTACAGTGGTATCAGAGCCTCGCCATTAACATAGTCTAGTTTTGTCTAATGTGTTTTACATTTCCGATCGAACAAAATTCCAAAAACCCGCGTTTTCTTCACATCAGTTTCTGTCGAAATTTTTTGAAGTCGAAAAATTTTTCAGGGTGTTGCAGAATGATGTGCAGGGAATCCTAAGAACACTGTAGAATTTTGGTCACCTGATCCTTCCGTACGACCGCGGAACCGCGGCCATAACCCCTCTTTGTATGCGCTTCCACCGCAGGAATTTGGATTCACGTCACCAATTTTTTGCAGTGGGCTTGCAGGATGAAAATATGGGTTTTGGTATACTTTGTTTGGGCCCAGAATTTCTGTGAGTGCTACAATATTGCTTGGGGGCCCACTTGGTAAAATTTGATCGATCGGATATTTTAAACACATTAGTTCACAGTATTTACATTATATCTGCGACCGTGAATGTCAGTTGATCGGTAAATCCTGTCTAACTGCTATAGCCCGGTTAGACGGATTTGCGAACGTGACATTCACGTTGATGTCTGTGATTTTGCTGTGATGTTGCGGATTGGTCGTGGGGGATAGCCTGGTTGCAATGGTAGTACAGTTTTGTTGTATTATGTACATTTGATATTGCGGGGCGAGCGTCCGACATGTGGACTGCCGTCACTGCCTGTTTGTATTATTATTTTGGGGCACGACCAGGTTGCTGTCGATGTACCCGTTGTATGTATATTTTACTTTCTGTACTAGGATTACCCCGTGGAGGGGTGCACGGATAGCCGGGTTCTAGAGGGCAACGAGCCCGCATCTCATGGCATTGAGACGGAGGGGGCTTTACTCTAGAATTGGCGGGCTATTCGCCGCACTCGTATGGGGTACAGGTT
Source organism: Agapanthus africanus (assembly GCA_030015575.1). Lineage (NCBI taxonomy): Eukaryota > Viridiplantae > Streptophyta > Magnoliopsida > Asparagales > Amaryllidaceae > Agapanthus > Agapanthus africanus. The sequence goes on along the minus strand of CM057347.1, from coordinate 289,694,889 downwards.
GACCCAGGAGGGGTACCCAAGTTACCGGATTCCGTGAACTGCTGGGTGGTCCATTCACGGTGCTGAAGGGGACTGCCTCGCTTCAGGTTTTGGCGGGTGACTTGCCGCGTCCGTAGGGGTCTAGGATTTCATTGCACAGGCTATCCACACGACCAGGGGAACGTCAGGTTTCAGTAGTGGCTCTGTGAAACCCGGGGATCCCAGATATCTGTATTGTTCTGTGATGCTGTACATTTCTGTGATGTTGCATTTTATCACGCCTTGAGCGAAATATAATATATTGGTATATATATTAGTAGATGTTGTATATGTTTTTCATCCGCGCTAGTCCAGTCCCCGCTCTGTCGTTAGTTAGCTAACCTAACGGGTAATGACGGGACCCAGTGGCGAATGCGGATGGCATATACGTACGTCATATTATTTTCGTTCTTTGTGGTGTGATCAATTGATGGGACTGCGTTGATTTGGATCAATGCAAGTTAAAAACAAACCTAATCTGATGTTGTTGGAACACTTTTCAAAAAGCTGTTATTGCAAGGACGTTCTCTTTTGTTTAGCATCGTGGTATTCAGTTGGAATATCCTACTCCTCAGTCGACGAGGCAAGGGCCGAGATCCCTTCACCGGGAGTGACCCCTTGGACAAAAAGTTTGCGTCAGGACAATAACTTCACTATAGCCGATTACTTTTGCTTTGCACCGTGGTATTCAGTTGGAATATCCTGCACCTCATTCTATGGGGAAAGAACTGAGATCCCTTCACCGGGAGTGACCTCTTTAGCAATGGTTTTCGTCACTATATTTTTAAAAGCTATCCGTTCCTTCAACGATATCAAGTTCATTACGTTAAAGGTTTTCTCCAGAAACCATTCGTAGCCCTCCGTCGTTTCAGATGGGTAGCACGTAGTATTCATGCTATGTATGTTGGCCTTCGTCAAGGCATAGTGTATGGTAGCTGCTTGTTACCTTTCTGCAGCATAGATAGATGCGTTGGTTTGGGACAGTCGTACTACTATTTTGGCCTTCGTCAAGGGTATGTACGGATGGGTTCAAATTAACCTGGACAATGATGGGTAGAACTTGACATGTGACTTATGATATGTTGGCCTTCGTCAAGGTCATAAGAGCATGGGGCAAAAATCACATCGGGAGTTTCTAAAGAAGCTGAAACTTGCCAGATATACGCATACCTTCTAGAGTGTGATGACGTGAGCGGATTCCGTCACGTTATCATGCAGTGATAGTTGGATCCCGATTCCCACTGATGAGTTGGTTTACTCCTCGGGTGATCCCGACTAATTCTTCTTTCAGGTTTGGAGAAGAATTTGACGGTACAGTGGGAGGTTTCCAAATTAGATAAATTGGTAACCATTCTGATCTAGGTTATAGTGCACGCTGAGTGTTTCTTTTCTCTCTCTCTGGCAGCGACCATTGACCCGACCCTAAGACTATGACTCAGTGACCAAAATTAACCGAACCTTCTTTAACACTGGCTTTTGGATTGTCAGAGTTGCAAACCTCATTGCCACTCCTACTTTTACCCTTTTCTCCAGGACACCCCGTATTACTACGAACGTCCACTTCCATTGGACAAAATCATCGTATGGTTAGATACGAACTCGAAAGAATTTATTCGAGGATGGTTTCCGGTTCTGGAGAAAACGGATAGGACTATTCAGTTGTCTTTTCCTTTTACCTTCTCTCGGGTTGCGAGTACTCCTTGGTTTAGGAGATAGTACACCTATTACGCAAATTGGATAGTCTTCTTCCAAACCTTAGGCTGGTGCCGAACGGTGGGGAATGAAGAAAACCAATTAGCATAACAATGGTGTGCAGAAGGTATTAAGTAAATACATATCAAGGGATTAGTAAGAGGGCAAAGTAAATTGCGACTGATATTCACGACCAAACCAAGTTTTTCTTCGCCAATCCTAAATCACCTTTGTATTTCTCTAGGACACTCCGTATCACTACGAAGATCAACAATTTATTGGATACTCCATCGTATGGTTATATACGAACTCGAAAGGAACTTGTTCCAGTTCGGGGATGGATTCTGGTTCAGGAGAAATAGGAATAAGGTTTATTCGGTTGTCTTTTATCTTCACCTTCTCTCGCATAGCGAGTGCTCCTAGGATTAGGACAGTACACCCATTATGCTTATTGGATAGTCTTCTTCCAAACCATAGGCTGGTGCCGAACGGTAGGAATGAAGAAAACCATTTGGCCTAAAGGGGTGTGCAGAAGGTAATGACTAAAGACATAAAAAGGGAATTGGAGAGGTGGCAAAGAATTACACGGTTATAGTTGTGAATCTGGATAATGGAAGAGGCATTACTAGGAATACCAGGATACCCCTACGAAACATTTCAATGTTTCAGTTTCACTGTGTACTGTTAAAGGAAAACTGATTTCCCAATTAGACACTTGCTCCAGGGTATGTATTTACCAGCTATGATTCTCACATCTGTATGGTTTTACAGATGATGAGTGGGAGTAAGTTATTGGGAATTGGGTGATCATCCTCATTATATTGGGATTCATTGTAATCGGTGATATTTGAGGAAATCACCTGGGCTGTTTGCTGGTCGGCAAATATTTGGTTTTGAATATCCGCTGTTGTGCACCAATTTCAAATTGATATATCTGTACGTCTATTTTCATAGAGTGAGATATATCTTTTTGAAATTTTGTCTATGACATTTACCTATATCAGTGGATGGTTAGGTAAGGAGCATTAAACAACGGTGTAATTCTTCATAACCAAAGGTACAGTTTTCAACCTACGACACACAGTAAATGAGTTATCAGACTCAAGGGACTTATACAGAGTATTGTATGTTGTCCAGGGTCCTTCAGGACAGAGGGGTTGGTCCTCGTACAATATTCGGTTTACTTATGACTTCTCTAGTTTTTAGACAGGTGTTTCGTGGAAACACAGGGTCCGAATTTTGAGAAGTTATAGGTATTTGAATAGAGTAGAGAACCAGGTGTAGCAAGTATCGGGATTCTTCAAAGAGATCGAAGATGTAGATACTTGTGTGTGGTATTCAGTTGATAGTAACGATTTAGGGAACTTGCTTCTCTTTCAGGTTACTCATAATTGGAAGCATTCCTAAGTTGAGTAACGCTGATAGGCCTCCTTCCATTTAGTTGACATGCACTGGAGACAGCTGCATGATTTGAATCTGGTTCAATTAAATCAGTGCCTCTGGTTCTATATTGGATATAGAACAGTTCGTATCTTAACGATATTAAGATACGGGGAGTTGTCCGGCTTATGATTAAAACCAGACACTGGGCAACTCAAGGCACGTTTCTGTAATGGCTGTTTGTGGGTTGACCCCGGCTATGACGAGGGTTGACTTTCTACCATCTGGAAGATCAATAGTAATATTGTTCTAAACTCGCCACAGTTTTAATAAAAATGGATTTTTTCTGAAAACAGTAGTGGGAGTATGGTAGAACTGGAAGTGATTCCATAACCACAAACGATTACTGAAGATTTGATAGGAACCTAAAGATTCAATTTGGTTTGACATTCCATTGGCCACTCCGCAGATAAGGTGGGTAACTTCAGGCACCTGAGAGGTACTCCGGTAGCCTCAAGGACGGTGACAAGGAAGTTCTTGTTTACCCACACTGGCCATTGCTGTTGTTCCAGGCTGTGAGACCCGGCAGGAGGATGAGTATAGCGTCGTTCTGAACTGGCTTCAGAAGTGTACGTGTATATGACTCTGCCAGAGGGTTGTCGTAGTCAGTGGGAGCAGCGGAAGCATTGGTGGACAGGTGGCTTATGTCTATTTATAGACTAAAGCAGATATAGCTGAGATAGATCATCAATTTTTGATGTGACAGTCATAGGTTTGACTTCATCAGAATAGGGGATGGATCTGTTAAGAAGGTAGTAGGATGTGATGTCATGGTATTTGGATGACATACACAGAGTAGAAAGTGAATTCCTATACTACGATCGGTTATACTTTGGTCGTCACACAGTGGTTTCTCCACACAGGACTTGGATATTATATCAGACATACAGGTTACTAGATCTATGGTTTTAGATCTAGATTTGGGTGGTTTCCCAATTAAGAGTACTTAGACAGCATTCTAAGAGTATTTAGAATGGACGACTCCTGGCACGGTAGTGTACCTGCAGGTGATGGAGTCACCCTCTCTAAAGGTTTCTTACAGACTAAAGGGGAGAGGGATGTGCATGATTGGCAGATCACTTGCTCAGGCAATTGAGTCAATCATGAGATGTCAAGTACCACACTAGATGTTGTTCTTGCACTAGATGCAATAAGTTGACATTGATCCTATCCTAGAGAAACAGTCGGAAGCAGTTTTAGAACATAAGTGGATGTTCTAGGGATATGATAACGACAGCCTCATTCGGGAGACAGTTATCATTCCAGGCTTCTAAGGTGACCTGGACAACAAGGAGGTTTTCAGAGTTATAGTTTTCCTTCTGATGAGGGGCAGTATTTTGGACAGGTGGTCCAAGGCAATACTGAGGGAGGCATGGCACAGGATACTGATTAAGTTCAGTTGACGATACAGTCTAAGAAGTTTGGATTTGGAGTTCATTTATGAGCTAGGTCCCATCAGACATCCAGACACATTCTAAGACAGGTATTGCTCATTTCGGGAGATGGGTTTCTTCGCGAACTTGAGATATAGAGAGACATAGAAAGAAACATCAAAGCGGATCCACTCCCTGAGGCTATTCCTCGAACGCAATAGTTTCCCAAACAGGCTTTGTGAGACTGACTAGTAGAGGAGTTGGGTGTTCGGTATCACACGGGCTGTGAGTATGCGACATCGCAATAATTAGCCTTGAGTGCAAGTGGGAGATTGTTGGAGATAGTGCCCTCAGAGTCAATTATTGGATCACAAGCACGTGATTGCAATGATTGAGGGAGGACCTGTCCCAGTAGGACAGTCTTACTCGAGATGATAGTATGCTATCTGGTTTATCTTTATCATCGTGTACTGCTTTAGGTGACCTGACATGTCGCTATTACACGTTGATAGAGCCCCTAGGATTCTTTCTTGACCACCAGCAGTATGAGGGCGATCATATAAGTGGGAGCTGGTAGTCTATAAGCACGTCCTTAAAAGGTCCCTAGTCGTGGGAGTTTCGAGACAGGGCATCGATACTCCAGAGTAGACTAGTGTGTACATTCGAGACCCCGATGAGGGGCGGTGGCCGGTCTCACAAGCCACTGGTGTCAGTTGGTGTTAGTTATATGTATGCCCTAGAGGCCATTACTATACATAGGATGTATATTGTAGTGGATGCTTGGACATATATAGGGAGGACTTTCTTGCTCAACATGATAGTATGCTATCTGGTTGATCTTTACCTTAACGTGTACACTGATTGTCTCTCTGTTACATGTTGGTAAAGCCCTTAGGATGTGTACTTGACTACCCGGACTATGATGCAGATCATACTAGTGGGGACATGGTAGTCCATAAGTACATCCTTCAAAGTCCCAAGTCGTGGGTATATCGAGACGGGGCATCGATATACCAGAGTAGACTAGCGTATACCTTCTCGACCCATACAGATGGGCAATGGATGATCCCATATCGATTGGTGTTTGACATCAGAGATGATATACGGGTGCTCAGTGGAGACTGGGTACACTGGACGGACTCGCCGAGAACTCCCAGATGGTATTATACCTTACGTCAGATGGCAGTTCTCTGGTGACACTGGTACAGAGTAGTCTGTTGACCCGAGATCGTCATAGAGTCTTGTGTGGTTCCCACTGTGCTTTGATTTCCACCTTACCACGTCCAAGAGGGCGTGCAAAACGGTGGTTTTTGGGTACAGTCCCGAGTCACATGGAGGCAATGAGCGATAGGAGGGGATTCGTCTCTCCCGGTATAGGGGATTGATGTTGCGCTGTGTTCGATTGGCTATAACCGGAAATCCCTGGCCAGGGTTGCTGAGATTTACTGGTAAGTGTTACCTGTAGTTTCTCGAAATGTTATAGACCTCATATCGACACGACTTATCGAGCTATTGGGGTTTGACGTTTACCACCCCTAGGCAAGACATGCGACATATCAGACGATCAGACCGGACTGTACGGTAAGTGTTACTGGTTGGATTCACAGGAGTGTGAGCGGGCTTGCTCGTCGATCTTCTGATCGCTCAATACTCGGGTTGCCGTTACGTTTAGCAGACCGCTTGCGGCTTGTGGGTGTTTGATATGATCATCATCTGCTACCGGCGTATTGACGAGTCTTTAGAGTCCTACACAGAGGTTTCCTGGCTCAAGCGAAACGAAATAGGAGCGCATATGAGATATGTGCGGGACCGAGAATAATGCGTGTATGTGATACCGTATTTCATTCTCACGATGAATTATCGATATGGTTGTATGCGATATAACCTAGTTATCGAATCAAGGATTGATTCGATAAATCGATACATTGTATATTAGTCGGTTATATGCGATATGACCGGATCGTTAAATCAAGTGTTGATTTAATGATTTAATGCATAATTATATATTTGATATATTACTTTGCATTAACTAGTATTGGTTCACTTTAAATGGTTTTTCTCACTTGATTGTGCACATTGTATATGTGATATACTTTTGTACACAAGTTTGTATCATGTTTGATGATACATGCTCACTAGGGTTTGTGTAAAGATTAAACCATGGTTGTATATTGGTTAGGGTTTTCATTTTCTTATTCATTTATTTTATTTATTTTATTTTGAAATGATAAAGAGAAAATGGTGGCTTTCTTTGTTCTTTGCTTGAAGCTTCTTGAAGCTTCAAAGCATCTTTGACTAAGTGACCATTTTGTCTCATGCTTAACCCTAACCACTCCATCTAACCTTAGTTAAATCTCTACACTAAACCATGGTTTGGATATGATAAGAATTGATTTTTCTTTTCTATTTTATTATTCTTATCATAACATTTTTGAGCTTCTTCTTCTTCTTCTTCAAGAAGAAAGCTTGCTTCATCAATGGCAACTTGAGCAATTGAGTGAGAAATCCAATTCTAAAGTGAACCTACCTCCTATTTCTTCATCCTCTACCTCTTGCCAAGTAGTAAAGGGTGTTTTCTTCACAAGTTTCATGACTTGGTGAAGTGTGAGCTTGATCTTGTGATGCTTCGACGTAGATCATCTTCGGCACGAAGCCGACGACCTTGCCCGCCCATTTCTCCGATGAAGCCGACGCTAGAGCCCGGGTTTCCATTTGGACAGCGAGGAGACTTCATTGCGGAGCTATGGAGGTGGAGGACCAGATCTACAAAGGTTGTATTTCCGTTCTCTTAGTATAGTTGTCTACTAGTTATTGTTATCGCCTAGAATTCTAGTTAACGATCCGTATTAGGGTTTCTCGGCACCCGTAAAATTTGAAATTGGCATGGTTGATGCCTTGTGAGACCTCATTAGCGTGCCTAGGAACCCTACAGTGGTATCAGAGCTACTAGACATTGGATGTCGACCTATGGGGGGTTCTCACTGTGTGACAGTGTGGAGAAGCATAGGCTCTTACCCCCAGGGTGTCCCGAGACCGGAAGGTGTTCCGGCGGGTTGTAGTCCTCGCGAGGGGGCATGCATAAAAAGTAGCTGCTGAGGGACCCGTTGGTGCCACGGCGACCCCATTGGATGGGGTTGCTGCCTGACCTACAGTGGTATCAGAGCCTAGCTAGAGCCATAGGCGATGCGTAGACGATGTTAGAAACCCGATCGAACCCCGAAACCCTAACTTTTAACCCTCTCTGGACTTTTTCTGAAAAAGTGGTTTTTTCCAAATTAAAAATGCTTAAAAAATTCAGCAGGAAATTCTAAGAATTACGGTGCAAAAATTACCTAATGATCTGTCTAAAGCGCGGCGGATCCGCGGCATTAGCCGCCTATTGCGGCGGTTCCGCGCCCATTTAGTCTCTTCAGTCAACCATTTTTGCACAGTAACTTCTTTATTTAAATGCTGAGTTTTATGGGAATTTTTAATATTTATTCAAGAGTTGAATATTCTGGGTTGTATTGGGAGTTCGTAGATTCGATCGGATTGTCTAATCTTGTCTATGTGTTTTCCGGATAATTTTTGAATATGTTAAAAAGTTCGACCGGATATAAATACCCACTTTTTCCCCTGTCGGGAAATTTCCAAGTGTTGGATCTTTCCGTAGTTTAAAGACGTTCTAAGTAGTGCAAGTAACGCGATGGACCCTCTAGAAGACAACAAACCTTAACTCGATTGTGTGACCGTCTTGAACTGCCCTTTGAACCTTCGGGTTTGGGGCAGTACGGCGTGCCACATGTGAGGCGTTGGCTTGACCCTTCTACGGCTGGACCGTTGGTACTGAGGCATGAACTGGATGTTTTTAAACTTGTTTCATGTGTTGATTTGCTTTGGGAAAACTTGGGTGTTCGATTGCTCGATCGGAAAGTTTAACATTTTCTATTTATCCGGAATGTGATACAATAATTGGAATTCACAATAAGTTATGAGATAACTGAATGAATGTTATAAATCTAGCGGTTTAGTCTCACTTGATCGGTTGCCACGGAATTTTGATGTGATCAAAAGTCCGTCGCAATCACGTAGCGTACGCGGATACTCGCCGGGTAAACTTAATAGACAGCCTCACTCCATAGCCCCGACCAAGTGACTGTAGGAGAACCCCGTCGCCGAAAGCATCCATTCGGGTGCTCGCGGCAGCGGTGTTCCGCCTTGGTGCACTTCGTCGACGGCATCGGGGGTGCGGCCGTCTAGTAAAGTTTGCGACGAGCATTCGATCAGAACATCGGGAATCCTGTTGAATTCCCGACTTGATATTGAAAAGTGTTTTCGATTTTGAGACTAAAATGCGGGGTTTATAATTGTTAGGCATGTGATGTCTAAGGTATTCATTTGATTAGGCATGCGATGTCTATGGAGATTGCGGATTCCAACTGTTGTAGTTTTACACTTTCTTTTCTGTGACCGTAAGTGTAATATGTGATATCGCCGGTTTCGTTGCTATATGTCAACGACAATTGGGATGCGCATATTTACTTACGTTGATGACATGTGATGTTATGTGTTGCTGGATATGTTATATTGGATCGTCGTGTTTGAATAGCCGAGGGTTTTTATGTGAGATGAGTGTTTTTCATTTTCATTCATGTAAAAACTTGTATGTAATATTCTTTTATTGGGGCACTTCCAGGTTGCGGAAGATGTCACCTTTTGTATATTATTTACTTTTCCGCACTAGGATAGACCCAAGGAGGAGGGCACAAGTAACCGGGTTCTGGAGTCCAGTGGGAGACCAACTTGAGGAGTCGAGTCCGGGTCTCCTAACTCTAGAATTGGTAGGGTTGCTTGCCGCTCTCGTAGGGGTCTAGGGGTGTGGGTTTGGCTATTCAGCACGACCGTGGAATCCGTGTTTTATACTGGCTCGTATTGAAAACACGGACGTCCTAGTATATCCAATATTTCATATGTTTCTTCTGCTGCGATATCTGTGATGTGATCATGTGATATGTTCTGTGATGGATACTGTATATAGTATATATGATATATTATATAGATGTTACTTATGTTTTACACCTGCGCTAGCCCTGCCCCGCTCTGCCGTTAGTTACCTAACCTAACGGTGCATGAGGGGACATCGAGGCGAATGCGGATGGCATAAGTGTACGTCGTATTTATCTGTGATGTTTAGGTAATAAATGATGGGACTTCATTAATGTGATTAATGAAATAAAAATAAACCTAAGATGTTGTAGAATCTAATTTCAAAATTAAAACAGGTAGCTTCAGTTCTTGCTTTGCACAGCGGTATATGTGATATATCCTGCACCTTATTCGATGAGGAAAGGACCGAGATCCCTTCACCTGGAGTGACTCCTTTAGCAATAACTGGTAGATGCTACACACTCGGTTTGTCTTTTGATTGCTTTTAAGAGTTTTTTCTTTGCACAGTGATATATATGATATATCCCGCACCTCATTCGACGAGGAAAGGACCGACGATCCCTTCACCGGGAGTGACTCCTTTAGCAAAACTAGAAAAGCCTCAAAAACACTCCATTTTAAAATCATTTGATTCTACAACGATATCAAGTTCATTACGCAATAGGTTTTCAGAAAAACCTGTCGTAGCCCTTCGTCATTTCAGATAAGTCCTAGTTAGTATTCGTGCTACGTTTGTTGGCCTGCGTCAAGGCGTAGTGTGCGGTAGCTAACTAGTATTTATCTGCTTATGCATATGATGCAGATTGGATTAGGGTAGTCGTGCGACTTTGTTGGCCTGCGTCAAGGGTCGTGCGGGTGGGTTTAATTCAATCAAGAAATGACGGGTTGAACTTGACTAGCGCACTATGGTTTGTTGGCCTGCGTCAAGGTCATAGGACGCTAGGGGCAAAATATTATCACGAATTTCAAGTGTTGAAATTTGCAATGAGATTGCATACCTTCTATGAGATAGTTGGATCCCGATACCCACTGCGAGTAAGAGTTACTCCTGGGAGAGTTTTACACATTACAATTAGCCGATTAAGTAGGTGTCTAGAAAGGTGTCAACGAGGTTACGCCTCTGGGAAAACGAGGTTTACATTAATTAGGTTCGTGCGAAAGCACGGGGGACCTCCCTCAAAGTACCGACACTGGCCTGGCTGAAAGATTGGCGAACTTGTAGTGTGTAATTAATCCCGGCTAGTCTTTCCTTTTAGGGTTTTAAGGAAGATTTGATAAAAAGCAGTGGGAGCCATCCTGATTAGATAAAATAATAACCAATCTATTCTTGCAAGAGCGCACGCTGAGTGTTTTCTTCTCTCTCTCTCCTGGTAGCGACCATATCACGCCTTAATCAAGATAATAATACAGAATATTGACCGAACCCGGTTGTTATACTGAGCTGGGGAACGTTGGTCCCGCTCCAACTTATAATTGTTATAAGACAGAGCAGGAAATTGGGGATTACCAGAATTCCCGTGCCGCCCAAACGAAGAGAGTGCATGCTGATGCATCATCTTCGGGTGTGTTCATTACAAAGAACTGTTTCTCAGTATCCTCCGCATCTGGGTATATGATACCGGATCAGGATCCCAGATATGTAATCTGTTACATAGGGCTGCAAATAGGTAGAAAAACTGAGAACGGGTGATTAGTTTCATGAGGTAGTAAACGGGGCAAGTGTTGCAGCCAAGTCTGTTGGTCACTGTCACCCTGTATTCCAAATACATTGATTCTGAACGAATGTTATTAGATACCGAACCTGATATACAAAATCATATCAGTCTCTTTATCAGTAAAGAAATGATAAAATTTTGTATTGTTGGATAATGTTTTGAACATTTCCTATATCAAAAGTTGATCGGTTCAGGCACGTTATCTAAAAGCATTGATGTTCTAAATCAAACTACAGTTCTTTAGTATACGGAACACACACAAGAGGAAGAGTTCAGAAATGAACAAATCCTACTTGAGGTATTGTAGACTAGGTCATATCAATATGACCCGACTAGCTTAAGTTACATGTAGATGCATATTTAAATCAGTTTGAATTTACATCTTGTGAAACTTGCCAGTCATGTCACAGAGATAAGATGACCATAGCTCCGTTTACTGGAAACAGAGAAAGAGTTAGTGAACTCTTGGGATAATACATGTTGATGTAAGGTCCCCTGTCTACACATGCCAAGACCGGTTCCTAGTACTTCATTACATTCTCTGATAATCTCTTTAGATTCAGACATATGTTCTTGTTGAAACACAAGTCCGAACCTTTTGAGATATTCACAGAATATAAGTTAGAAGTAGAGAACCAAAACGGGTATAAGTATTATGACCTTTGATGTGATCGAAGAGGAGAATACTTGAGCACGGAAATCCTGGACTATTCTAAACGAGAATGAGATTCTCTCTCAGCATTACTCCTCCGTATACACCATAGCACGATGGTATATCGGGGCAGAGCAATCACACCCTATATGATAAGGTGTGCTCTATGATGAGTACTACTGAGTTACCTATTTTCCTTTTGGGAGTTATGCACTTGAGAAGCTGCATACCTATTGAATAGGGTTCCAATCAAATCAGTTGCCTACCACTTCATATGTGATATGGAAAGGGAAGAGCCCATATCTTAGGTTAGTTAAGATTTGGGTTTGTCCGGCCTATGTCTAAAAGCAAAATCCGGACAAGCTCGAGGCAAGGTCTGTTATGTAGAACTGGAAATGTTCCAGCTATACAAACTGCAGCTGATGATTTGAAAGAACCATAGGATTCAATAGTTACCAATGAACCTCAGCCTCTCCGCCGATCTAGTAGGGTTCCTCACCCACCTGAGAGATACTTCGGTTTCTCTATGACAGTGGGAGCGAGGATTGCATCATAAGATGATGACCCAACTAGTTTCGAGCTGGCCATCAGGAGTGGGACTCTGTAAGAATGGCTGGACGCTTAGCGATCTGAGATGGAATCCATGTACACCAACAAAGTATGGACTTTGGTTGCTATATCTGAAGGGTTAAATCCCCATGAGCAAGTATATCTTGAGAAGATTACTTGGTGTAGATGGAAAAGTTGAGACTTTCAAAGCTAGACTTGTTAAAGCTTTTCGTCATCGACCAGGCGCGGATAATGATGAAACCTTTTCAAGTGGCTATGCTTAAGTCCATCCAGATCCTACTTGCCACGGCTACATACCATGACTACGATATCTGGCGGTTGGGTGCCATGACTGCTTTTCTAAATGATGTTTTGGAAGAGAGCGTCTATAAGTACACAGCCAGAGGGCTTCGTAGACAGTGGGAGCAGCGGAAACGTGTGCAAGATGCTTTATAGGATAAAGCAGGCATCGCGGAGTTGGAACATCTGTTTTGATGATTTAGTCAAAGAGTTTGACATCATCAAAATGGTAGATGAACCTTGTATAAACAAAAAGGTAGTAGGGAGTATGGTGACGATCCTCGTAGAGTACGTGGATGACATACTCTTGATAGGGAAGGAGTTTCCTATGCTACGCTCAGTCAATCTCCGCTTATCACAAGGACTCTCCACATAGGATCAAAGTGATACCTCCTAAATCCTGAGTTTTCATCTATGAGATAGATGTAATTGGATGTTAGGATACTCACTAGATGTAGTGAGATGGTATCAACCGATCCTGGGGAGAATCACTGGAAGGGTTCCAGGGTGATAAGGATGACTGAAAGTCAGTCACAGGCATTGTCTTTACCCTCAGTAAAGGGACGGTATGTTGGAAGAGTTCCAAGCTCGATACCGTGGCATACTAGACGATAAAGGCTTGATACATCGCTACTTAAGATGCTACCAAAGAGGCTGTTTGGGTGTATATTTGTTCATGAGATGAACTTAGTTCCTCCCATTGTGTGACAATGGAGTTGTGGCTTATGCCAAGGAACGTCTGTCTCATCAGTGATCCAGACATATTCTAAGGCAGTATCACCTGATCATGGAGATAGTTGATCTCCAGGGTGATCGAGGTTAGGAGAGCAGACTCAGAGGACAACACAGCGGATCCACTCACAAAGGCCTTTTCCCAGAGAGAGACTTTTATGGGATGGTTGAGTATGAGATACTACAACCACTGCTACAGATGGCCCTAGTGCAAGTGGGAGATTGTTAGTTATATGTATACCCTAGAGGCCATTACTATACATAGGATGTATATTGTAGTGGATGCTTGGACATATATAGGGAGGACTTTCTTGCTCAACATGATAGTATGCTATCTGGTTGATCTTTACCTTAACGTGTACACTGATTGTCTCTCTGTTACATGTTGGTAAAGCCCTTAGGATGTGTACTTGACTACCTGGACTATGATGCAGATCATACTAGTGGGGACATGGTAGTCCATAAGTACATCCTTCAAAGTCCCTAGTCGTGGGTATATCGAGACGGGGCATCGATATACCAGAGTAGACTAGCGTATACCTTCTCGACCCATACAGATGGGCAATGGATGATCCCATATCCATTGGTGTTTGACATCAGAGATGATATACGGGTGCTCAGTGGAGACTGGGTACACTGGACGGACTCGCCGAGAACTCCCAGATGGTATTATACCTTACGTCAGATAGCAGTTCTCTGGTGACACTGGTACAGAGTAGTCTGTTGACCCGAGATCGTCATAGAGTCTTGTGTGGTTCCTACTGTGCTTTGATTTCCACCTTACCACGTCCAAGAGGGATTGCAAAACGGTGGTTTTTGGGTACAGTCCCGAGTCACATGGAGGCAATGAGCGATAGGAGGGGATTCGTCTCTCCCGGTATAGGGGGTTGATGTTGCGCTGTGTTCGATTGGCTATAACCGGAAATCCCTGGCCAGGGTTGCTGAGATTTACTGGTAAGTGTTACCTGTAGTTTCTCGAAATGTTATAGACCTCATATCGACACGACTTATCGAGCTATTGGGGTCTGACGTTTACCACCCCTAGGCAAGACATGCGACATATCAGACGATCAGACCGGACTATACGGTAAGTGTTACTGGTTGGATTCACAGGAGTGTGAGCGGGCTTGCTCGTCGATCTTCTGATCGCTCAATACTCGGGTGGCCGTTACGTTTAGCAGTCCGCTTGCGGCTTGTGGGTGTTTGATATGATCATCATCTGCTACCGGCGTATTGACGAGTCTTTAGAGTCCTACACAGAGGTTTCCTGGCTCAAGCGAAACGAAATAGGAGCGCATATGAGATATGTGCGGGACCGAGAATAATGCGTGTATGTGATACCGTATTTCATTCTCGCGATGAATGTATCGATATGGTTGTATGCGATATAACCTAGTTATCGAATCAAGGATTGATTCAATAAATCGATACATTGTATATTAGTCGGTTATATGCGATATGACCGGATCGTTAAATCAAGTGTTGATTTAATGATTTAATGCATAATTATATATTTGATATATTACTTTGAATTAACTAGTATTGGTTCAATTTAAATGGTTTTTCTCACTTGATTGTGCACATTGTATATGTGATATACTTTTGTACATAAGTTTGTATCATGTTTGATGATACATGCTCACTAGGGTTTGTGTAAAGATTAAACCATAGTTGTATATTGGTTAGGGTTTTCATTTTCTTATTCATTTATTTTATTTATTTTATTTGAAATGATAAAGAGAAAATGGTGGCTTTCTTTGTTCTTTGCTTGAAGCTTCTTGAAGCTTCAAAGCATCTTTGACTAAGTGACCATTTTGTCTCATGCTTAACCCTAACCACTCCATCTAACCTTAGTTAAATCTCTACACTAAACCATGGTTTGGATATGATAAGAATTGATTTTTCTTTTCTATTTTATTATTCTTATCATAACATTTTTGAGCTTCTTCTTCTTCTTCTTCAAGAAGAAAGCTTGCTTCATCAATGGCAACTTGAGCAATTGAGTGAGAAATCCAATTCTAAAGTAAACCCCACCTCCTATTTCTTCATCCTCTACCTCTTTCCAAGTAGTAAAGGGTGTTTTCTTCACAAGTTTCATGACTTGGTGAAGTGTGAGCTTGATCTTGTGATGCTTCGACGTAGATCATCTTCGGCACGAAGCCGACGACCTTGCCCGCCCATTTCTCCGATGAAGCCGACGCTAGAGCCCGGGTTTCCATTTGGACAGCGAGGAGACTTCATTGCAGAGCTATGGAGGTGGAGGACCGGATCTACAAAGGTTGTATTTCCGTTCTCTTAGTATAGTTGTCTACTAGTTATTGTTATCGCCTAGAATTCTAGTTAACGATCCGTATTAGGGTTTCTCGGCACCCGTAAAATTTGAAATTGGCATGGTTGATGCCTTGTGAGACCTCATTAGCGTGCCTAGGAACCCTACAGTTGTTTCACCTAAGATGTATACAGGTGCTCATTGGGTTATGAGTACACCGGACAGGACTCGCCGGGAACATTCTAGTTGGTCTTATACCTGACGTCAGATAGCAGTTCCCTGGTGATATGTATACAGGTTAGTTCATCGACCTGGGGATCGTCATTTGTCTCGTGTGAGTTCCCACTGTACTTTGATTACTACCCTACTACGCTCAAAGGAGACGTGCAAACAGGTTTTAGTTGGGTACAGTCCCGAGCCACATGGAGGCAGTGAGCGGATCTTCAGTGGTTCGTCTCTCCCGGTATTGGGGGTGAGGTCGTGCTGTATCTAGGAGAGCCATTACACGAAGCCCTCGGCCGAGGCAGGAGATTTACTGGTTGGTATTCCAGTAGTATCTCATGGTGTTCTGGGCTACACTCCGACACGACTTGTACCGCTTTTGGGGGTCTGACTTTTACCAACCCCCTAGGCCCGCCATGCGATGCTCATAGACGAACGGACCGGACTGTACGGATATTGTCACTGACAGGCTCAGTAGGGTGTCAGGCTGAGTTCGCTCACAGACGTCCCTTTCGGTCAATAGCTGGTGGCCCGTCACGTATGGCTAATACCTCTGACGTGCTAGTGGTTAAATCCACAGCCATAGTATTGACGAGTCTTTAGAGTCCCCCACATTCGGTTGCTCAAGTTTTCGGGCGAAACGCTGTAGAGGCCGTATGGAGATACGGCAGGGTTCGATCAGATACGTGCGGTATTGCACGGATCAGGATCGAACGGATATTACTAGCCGGCTTTGGTTTAAGCCGGATCCTAGTATAGTACAGTGTAGATTTTGTCTCATTGCATTTGTATTTCGGTCGGAATACAAATGCGGGTGTGTATACACAGTATCGGGGTTTTCCTGTCATTTATTACGGGACCAGTTTTCTGGAGTTGCCAGTTTGCTTTCCGTTTCGGCCATATTTCTTTGTATCCTTTATTGGCCGAAGATTGGTGGAGGAGGGCTTATTTGCATTTGTGCAAATAAGCAATTTGGAAAGGGGGTCTTTGTATATTTTTGTATCATGATACTTGCACCATCAGTGCTTGACTTTCTTTAGTCATCATAGCTTGACTTTGGATGTGATGATGGGAGATGATATGGTTGTTGAGTGTTGGATTTAGTTGATAATAATTTCTTTTTATGATCACATATTTTTTCCCCTCTTGAATGATTGCCTCACTAGTTTTTCCACTCCCCATTTTTTCATGGGCCATGGCCGGCCAGGGATGAGGGAGGGGTTGCCCATTTCTTTGTATGGAAATTTTTGGCTCTCTTGTGCTTGAAAAATCCCAAGCTTCATCTCCAAAAATTCTATCATCTCATTCCTCCACAAAAGGCAACATCCACAATCCCAAAATGAGACATGGTTCTACACTATATTCTGCAGCAAATCATAGGCACGTCGACTCGCCAGCTTCGTGCCCGAGTTGCCTCGGTATAGAGGTGGGAGCCCGTAAAAGAAGTCGGCTACGTGGTGCCCTTTCGGGCGAGGAGGTGGAGACCGGACATTCCGCGGGAGATCGGGACGACGACGAGAAGACCGGAGGACACGGATCGCTCGGTATATCTCTCTTCCCATCTTGTAGTTTGCTAGAACTAGTTAATGACCTGATCCGGGTTTTAGTGCGCGGTGGTGCCGGTTTGAAAAATTAAAGTTAACCATCGCTTCCGCATTTGGCCTCGGGATGGAGGCCGGGGCGCCGCCGTGCACTTACATTATATATAACCGACTAATATCTATAATATCAATTTATCGAATCAACACTTGATTCGATAACTCGGCTATATCACATACACCTGGCCGATATCACATATCGCGAGAATACAATACGGTATCACATACACGTATCAATCTCGGTCCCGCACATATCAGATATGTTCTCCTACTCCGTTTCGCTTGAGCCAGGAAACCTCTGTGCAGGACTCTAAAGACTCGTTAATACGCCGGCAGTCGGTGGTGATCATATCAGTCACCCACAAGCCGCAAGTGGTCTGCTAAACATAACGGCCACCCGTGTATTGAGCG
Organism: Agapanthus africanus; assembly: GCA_030015575.1. Taxonomy (NCBI): domain Eukaryota; kingdom Viridiplantae; phylum Streptophyta; class Magnoliopsida; order Asparagales; family Amaryllidaceae; genus Agapanthus; species Agapanthus africanus. Next base: position 289,676,992 of record CM057347.1, on the reverse strand, counting down.
ATCAGAAGATCAACAAGCAATCCTGCTCACGCTCCTGCGAATCCAATCAGTAACACTACCGTACAGTCCGGTCTCTTCGTCTGATATGTCGCATATCTCGTCTAGGGGTGGTAAACATCAGACCACAGTAACTTGATAAATCATGCCGATGTAAGGTCCATAACGGTTCGAGAAACTACTGATAACACTTACCAGTAGATCTCAGCATCCCTGGCCGGGGATTTCCTGTTATGGACAATCGAGCATAGCGCAACATCAACCCTTAATACTGGGAGAGACGAATCACCTCATATCGCTCATTTCCTCCTTGTGACTCGGGACTATACCCAAAAACAACCTGTTTGCATGACTCGGTAGAGCCGTGGTAGGGTAGAAGTCAAAGCACAGTGGGAGACACACAAGACTCTATGACGATCTCGGGTCGACAGACTAACTTGTACCAGTGTCACCAGAGAACTACTATCTGACGTGAGGTATAATACCATCTAGGAGTTCTCTGCGAGTCCGTTCTGTGTATCCAGTCTCCACTGAGCACCCGTATACCATCTCTGATGTCAAACTCCAATGGATATGGGATCATCCATCGCCCATCATATAGGTTGAGAAGCTGTACGCTAGTCTACTCTTGAGTATCGATGCCCTGTCTCGATATTCCCTCGACTAGGAACAATTAAAGGATGTACTCACAGACTACACAGACCCCACTTGTATGATCTCTATCATAATCCTGGAAGTCAAGTACACATCCTAAGGGCTTTATCAACATGTAACATGGAGACATCAAGTATACATGTTAAGATAAAGTGCAACCAGATAGCATACTATCATGTCGAGCAAGAAATTCCTCCCTATGTATATCCAAGCATTCACTATAATATACATCATATGTACAATAATGGCATCTAGGGCATACATATAACTAACAATCTCCCACTTGCACTAGGGCCATATGTTGTAGTATCCAATACCCAACAATCAGCAGTGGTTGTTGTATCCCATACTCAACCATCCTATAAAAGTCTTTTTTAGGAAAAGGCCTTTGTGAGTGGTTCCGCTGTGTTGTCCTCTGAGTCTACTCACCTAACCTCGATCCCCTGGAGATCATCCATCTCTATGATCAGATGATACTGCCTTAGAATATGTTTGGGTCATTGACGGGACAGGGGTTCTTAGTCCAAAACCATAGCTCCATTGTCACACAATGGCAGGAACCAAGTTCATCTCATGAACAAATATTTATATATACCCAGACTACCTCTTTTGTAGCATCGTTGGTAGTGATGCATTCAGCCTTTATCGTCTAGTTTGCCTCGGTATCTAGCTTGGAACTCTTCCAACATACTGTCCCTCCACTGAGGGTAAAGACAAAGCCCGTGACTGACTTCCAAACCTTACCACCCAGGAAGCTTGAGTCAGCAAAGGACTCCTACTGGAGCTGACTGTTACAAAAACTCCGAGAACATTTCTTTAGTGCTACTCAAGTACTTAAGAAGGTTCTCCAAAGCTATTAAGTGATTTTCCCCAGGATCAATTAATACCATCTCATTACACTTAGTGAGAATCCTATCATCCACTAATATCTATCTCATAGATCCATAAACCAGGATTTTAAGAGGTAGCACCTAGATCCTATATGGAGAATCAATTTGATAAGAGGAGATTGACCGAGTGTAGCATAGGAAACTCCTTTCTTATCAAGAGTATGGCATCCATGTATAATACGAGGAAGACGACCTTACTCTCTACTACCTTTTTGTATATACAAAGTTCATCTACCATTTTAATGAAGTCAAATGCTTTGACTACCGCATCAAAACAGATGTTCGAACTCCGCGATGCCTGCTTTAACGCATAAAGCAACTTGCTCATGTTTCCGCTGCTCCCACTGTCTACGAAGCCCTATGGCTGTGTACTTATAGACGCTCTCTTCTGAATCAATATTTAGAAAAGTGGTCATGACACCCAACCACCAGATATCATAGTCATGGTACGCAACATTGGCAAGTAGGATCCGGATGGACTTAAGCATGGCTATTGGAGAAAAGGTTTCATCATAATCCATACCTGGTTGATGACGAGAACCTCTTACAACAAGTCTAGCTTTGAAAGTCTCAACTTTTTCCATCTACACCAAGTAATCTTCTCAAGATGTACATGCTCCTGATGGGGATTTAACCCTTCAGATGTAGCATACAAAGTCTATACTTTGTTGGTGTATATGGATTCCATCTCAGATCGCTTAGCATCCATCCATTCTTATAGAGTCGCTACTCTTGATGGCCTGCTCGAAACTAGTTGGGTCATCATCTCATGATGCAATCCTTGCTCCTACTGTCATAGAGAAAACCGAAGTATCTCTCAGGAGGATGAGGAACCCCAACAGATCGGCGGAGAGGGTGAGGTTCGTCGGCACTATTGAATCCTCTGATTCTACCAAATCATCAGCTGTAGTTTGTATAGCTGGAACTGATTCTAGTTCTACCTTATAACCATTAATTTCTTTCCATAAAAGATTCCTTTTGGAATGCTAAGAAATACAACACCTTTTGTTCCTCGGGACGGTAGAAGATATTCCCTTGCGGATGCTTGGGATGTTCAACAAACTTCCACAGAACTGACCTTGCCTTGAGCTTGTCCGGATTTTGTTTTTAGAGATAAGACGGACAACCCAAATCTTAACATGCTTAAAATATGGGCTCTTCCCATACCATATCTCATATGGAGTGGTAGGCACTGATTTCTTTGGAACCCAATTCAATAGGTATGCAGCTTCACAAGTGCATAACACCCTGAAGGAAATAGGAAACTCAGTAGTACTCATCATAGAGCGCACCATATCTACTAGGGTGCGATTGCTCTGCACCGATACACCGTTGTGCTGTGGTGTATCCGGAGGAGTAATGCTGAGAGAGAATCTCATTCTCCTTTAGAATAGTTCAAGATCTCATTGCTCAAGTATTCTCCTCCCTGATCGCATCAAAGGACATAATACTTATGTTGGAGATAGTGCCCTCAGAGTCAATTAGTGGATCACAGGCACGTGATTGCAATGATTGAGGGAGGACCTATCCCGGTAGAACAGTCTTACTCGAGATGATAGTTTGCTATCTGGTTTACCTTTATCATCGTGTACTGCTTTAGGTGACCTGACAAGTCGCTATTACACGTTGATAGAGCCCCTAGGATTCTTGCTTGACGACCAGCAGTATGAGGGCGATCATATACGTGAGAGCTGGGGTCTACAAGCATATCCTTAAAAGGTCCCTAGTCGTGGGAGTTTCGAGACAGGGCATCGATACTCCAGAGTAGACTAGTGTATACAGTCGAGACCCCGACGAGGGGCGGTGGCCGGTCTCACAAGCCACTGGTGTTAGTTGGATCACCTAAGATGTATACAGGTGCTCATTGGGTTATGAGTACACCGGACAGGACTCGCCGGGAACATGCTAGTTGGTCTTATACCTGACGTCAGATAGCAGTTCCCAGGTGACATGTGTACAGGTTAGTTCATCGACCTGGGGATCGTCATTTGTCTCGTGTGAGTTCCCACTGTGCTTTGATTACTACCCTACCACGGCTCAAAGGAGTCGTGCAAACAGGTTTTAGTTGGGTACAGTCCCGAGCCACATGGAGGCAGTGAGCGGATCTTCAGGGGTTCGTCTCTCCCGGTATTGGGGGTGAGGTCGCGCTGTGTCTAGGAGAGCCATTACACGAAGACCTTGGCCAAGGCAGGAGATTTACTGGTAGGTATTCCGGTAGTATCTCAGGGTGTTCTGGGCTACACTCCGACACGACTTGTACCGCTTTTGGGGGTCTGACTTTTACCAACCCCCTAGGCCCGCCATGCGATGCTCATAGACGAACGGACCGGACTGTACGGATATTGTCACTGACAGGCTCAGTAGGGTGTCAGGATGAGTTCACTCATCGACGTCCCTTTTGGTCAATAGCTGGTGGCTCGTCATGTATGGCTAATACCTCTGACGTGCTAGTGGTTAAATCCACAGCCATAGTATTGACGAGTCTTTAGAGTCCACCACACTTTCAGTTACTCAAGCTTTCGGGCGAAACGCTGTAGAGACCGTATGGAGATATGGCAGGGTCCGATCAGATACGTGCGGTATTGCACGGATGGTGATCGGACGGTTTTTACTAGCCGGCTTTGGCTTAAGCCGGATCCTGGTATTTGATAGTGTAGTTTTGTCTCTTTGCATTTGTATCCGGACGGAATACAAATGCGGGTGTGTATGCACAGTATCGGGGTTTTCCTGTAATTTTTTATGGGACCAGTTTTCTGGGGTTGCCAGTTTGCATTCCGTTCCGGCCGGTTTTCTCTTTTTCCTTCCCGGTCGGACTTTTCGTTGGAGGGTGTTATTTGCAAGTTTGCAAATAACATTTGTCGAGGGGGTTTCTTGCAAAAGGATTGATTATGAAATCTTTTTGGCTTTTCTTGCATTTATTAAGGTATGGTTGGGTATGGTTTTTTGTGTTGGAAATTGGGTTTGAGGGGCCGGCCACTGTTCCAGGGAGTGAGGGATTAATTTCTTTTGTATGGAATGTTTTTAATGGAGTGTGCTGGATTGTTTTTAATGGATTAATTAATATACACATTGGAGTGGATATGTGGTGGCTGAGGCTTTTTTAATTAATTGATTTTCCTGCACACATTCATGTGAGTGCAAGCTTCATTTTTTTCCCCCAGAGAGCTCAAACAGAGGCCGACCATTTTCTTGTAATGAGAATGAGAGAGCTTTGATTTTGGAGTGTGGCAATTTTCCTTGATCTCATTCTCTTGTTAGGAAAAATGCAAGCACCATTTTTCCTTATCTTGATTCCTCCATCCTACATGGCAACAAACCCCAAATGAGACCGGCATGCTCTACACTACATTCTGCAGCAAATCTTGGACGCGTCGGCTAGCCTACTTCGCGCCCGAGTTGCCTCGGTATTGAGGCGGGAGCCCGTAAAAGATACAGGCGATGTGGTGCCCTTCCGGCGAGGAGGCGACGACCGGGTTTTCCGCAGGAGATCGGGACGACGAGGAGAAGACCGGAGGACTCGGATCATTCGGTATATCTCTAACCCATCTTCTAGTTAGCTTAGACTTGTTAATGGTTACGATCCGGGTGTTTAGTGCGCGGTGGTGCCGGTTTGCTAAGTTCGCAAAATTAAAGTTTATCACCGCTTCCGCGTTTGGCCGTCGGATCGACGGCCGGGGCGCCGCCGTGCACTTACAGTGGTATCAGAGCCTCACCATTAACTACGTCTAGCTTCGTTTGATGTGTTTGTCAGTTCCGATCGACCAAAATTCCGAAAACCCAATTTGTGTTCACATCAGTTTTCTGTTAAGATTTTTTGGTGTCCAAAAATTTTTCAGGTGACAGAAAAGTGATCTACCAAAAGATATAAGAATTCTGCAAAAATACGATATAGTGATTCATCTGCATGAGCGCGGAACCGCGGCGCAAACCCCCACTTGGCCGCGGTTCCGCCGCACTGTAGCTTCATCATGTTATCATATTTTTCCAGTTTCTTTCTGGGTTAATTTTAGGGGTTTTGGAATATTAAAATTGGGCCAATTATTTCTGTGAGTGCTGCAGTATTGGTTTGGGGCCCACTTGTTAATTTTTGGTCAATCGGAAAATTTTAAACACATTTTTCACAGTATTTACATTATATCTGCGACCGTGAATGTCACTCGATCGGTAAATCCGGTCTAACTGCTATAGCCCGGTTAGACGGATTTGCGAACGTGACTTTCACGTTGATGTTCTGTTTTTGCTGTGATGTTGCGGATCGGTCATGGGGGATAGCCTGGATGCAATGCTAGTACTGTGCTGTTGTATTATGTACATTTGATATTGCGGGACGAGCGTCCGACATGTGGACTGCCGTCACTGCCTGTTTGTATTATTCTTTTGGGGCACGACCTGGTTGCGGTCGATGTACCCGGTGTATGTATATTTTACATTCTGTACTAGGATTACCCCGCGGAGGGGTGCACGGATAGCCGGGTTCTAGAAGGCAACAAGCCCGCATCTCATGGCATTGAGACGGAGGGGGCTTCACTCCAGGATTGGCTGGCTATTCGCCGCACTCGTAGGGGGTATAGGATTTCATTGCACAGGCTATCCACACGACCAGGGGAACGTCGGGTTTCAGTAGTGGCTCTGTGAAACCCGGGGATCCCAGATATCTGATTTGTTCTGTGATGCTGTACATTTCTGTGATGTTACATTTTATTCACGCCTTGAGCGAAATACTATATATATTAGTAGATGTTGTATATGTTTTTCATCCGCGCTAGTCCAGTACCCGCTCTGCCGTTAGTTAGCTAACCTAACGGGTGATGACGGGACCCAGTGGCGAATGCAGATGGCATATACGTACGTCAGTATATTTTCGTTCTTTGTGGTGTGATCAATTGATGGGACTGCATTGATTCGGATCGATGCAAGTTAAAACAAACCTAATCTGATGTTGTTGGAACACTTTTCAAAAAGCTGTTATTGCAAGGACGTTCACTTTTGTTTTGCATCGTGGTATTCATTTGGAATATCCTGCTCCTCAGTCGACGAGGCAAGGGCCGAGATCCCTTCACCGGGAGTGACCCCTTGGACAGAATTTTGCGTCAGGGCATTAACTTCACTATAGCCGATTACTTTTGCTTTGCACAGTGATATTCGGTTATGAATATCCAGCACCCCATTCTACGGGGAAAGAGCCGAGATCCCTTCACCGGGAGTGACCTCTTTAGTAAAGGTTTTCGTCACCATATTTTCTAAAAAGCTATCCGTTCCTTCAACGATATCAAGTTCATTACGTTAAAGGTTTTCGCCAGAAACCATTCGTAGCCCTCCGTCGTTTCATATGGGCAGTCAATAGTATTCAAGCTGTGTTTGTTGGCCAAAGTCAAGGCACAGTGTTTGGTAGCTGTTGGTTATTCATATGCAGCATAGATAGATGTGTTGGTTTGGGGCAGTCGTATAGCCTTGTTGGCCAAAGTCAAGGGCTTGTACGGGTGGGCTCAAATTAACCTGGAGAATGACGGGCAGAACTTGACATGTGACTTATGATTTGTTGGCCAAAGTCAAGGTCATAAGAGCATGGGGTAAAAATCACATCGGGAGTTTCAAAAGAACTGAAACTTGCCAGATATACGCATACCTTCTGGAGTGTTATACCGTGAGCGGATTCCGTCACGTTATCATGCGATGATAGTTGGATCCCGATTCCCACTGATGAGTTGGTTTACTCCTCGGGTGACCCCGACTAATTCTTCTTTCAGGTTTGGAGGAGAATTTGAGGTACAGTGGGAGGTTTCTAGATTAGATAAATTTGTAACCATTCTGATCTTGGTTAGAGTGCACGCTGAGTGTTTCTTCTCTCTCTCTCTCTGGCAGCGACCATTGACCCGACCCTAAGACTTTGACTCAGTGACCAAGTTGACCGAACCTTCTTAACACTGGCTTTTGGATTGTCAGAGTTGCAGACCTCATTGCCACTCCTACTTTTACCCTTTTCTCCAGGACACCCCGTATTACTGCGAACGTCCACTTCCATTGGACAAAGCCATCGTATGGTTATATACGAACTCGAAGGAATTCGAGGATGGTTTCCGGTTCTGGAGAAAACGGATAGGATTATTCAGTTGTCTTTTCCCTTTTACCTTCTCTCAAGTTACGAGTACTCCTTAGTTTAGGAGTAGTACACCTATTGTGCAAATTGGATAGTCTTCTTCCAAACCATAGGCTGGTGCCGACCGGTAGGGAATGAAGAAAACCAATTAGCATAACGATGGTGTGCAGAAGGTATTAAGATTAAGACAAAACAAGGGATTAGTAAGAGGGCAAAGTGAATTGCGACTGATATTCACGACCAAACCAAGTATTTCTTCACCAATCCTAAATCACCTTTGTATTTCTCCAGGACACTCCGTATCACTACGAAGATCCACAGTTTATTGGATACTCCATCGTATGGTTATATATGAACTCGAAAGGAACTTGTTCCAGTTCGGGGATGGATTCTGGTCCAGGAGAAATAGGAATAAAGTACATTCAGGTGTCTTTTATCTTCACCTTCTCTCGCGTTGCGAGTGCTCCTAGGATTAGGACAGTACACCCTTTATGCTTATTGGATAGTCTTCTTCCAAACCATAGGCTGGTGCCGAACGGTAGGGAAGGAAGAAAACCAATTGGCCTAAAGGGGTGTGCAGAAGGTAATGACTAAAGACATATGAAAGGATTTGGAGAGGTGGCAAAGAATTATACGGTTATAGTTGTGAATCTGGATAATGGAAGAGGCATTACTAAGAATACCGGGATACCCCACCGAAACATTTCAATGTTTCAGGTTCAACTGTGTACTGTTAAAAGAAAACTGATTTCCCGATTGGACACTTGCTCCAGGGTATGTATTTACCAAGTTTGATTCTCACATCTGTATAGTTTTACAGATGATGAGTGGGAGTAAGTTATTGAGAATTGGGTGATCATCCTCATTATATCGGGATTCGTTGTAATCGGTGATATTTGAGGAGATCATCTGGGCTGTTTGCCGGTCGGCAAATATTTGGTTTTGAATATCCGCAGTTATGCACCAATTTCAAATTGATATATCTGTACGTCTATTTTCATAGAGTGAGATATACCTTTCTGAAATTATGTCTACGACATTTACCTATATCAGTGGATGGTTAGGTAAGGAGCATTAAACAGCGGTGTAATTCTTCTTAACCATAAGTACAGTTTTCAACCTACGACACACAGTGAATGAGTTGTTAGACTCAGGGACTTATACAGAGTATTGTATGTTGTCCAGGGTCCATCAGGACAGAGGGGTAGGTCCTCGTACTATATTCGGTTTACTTATGACTTCTCTAGTTTTTAGACCGGTGTTTCGTGGAAACACAGGGTCCGAATTTTGAGAAGTTACAGGTATTTGAATAGAGTAGAGAACCAGGTGTAGCAAGTATCGGGATTCTTCAAAGAGATCGAAGATGTAGATACTTGTGGTATTCAGTTGAAAGTGATGATTAAGAGAACTTGCTTCTCTTTCAGGTTACTCATAATTGGAAGTGTTCCTAAGTTGAGCAACGCTGATCCGCCTCCTTCCATTTAGTTGACATGCGCTGGGGACAGCTGCATGATTTGAATCTGGTTCAATTAAATCTGTGCCTCTGTTTCTATATTGGATATAGAACAGTTCATATCTTAACGATGTTAAGGTACGGGGAGTTGTCCGGTTTATGATTAAAACCAGACACTGGACAACTCAAGGCACGTTTCTGTAATGGCTGTTTGTGGGTTGACCCAGGCTATGACGCGGGTTGACTTTCTACCATCTGGATGAACAATAGCAATATTGTTCTAGACTCGCCACAGTTTTATTAAAAATGGATTTTTTCAGAAAACAGTAGTGGGAGTATGGTAGAACTGGAAGTAATTCCAGAACCACAAACGATTACTGAAGATTTGATAAGGAACCTAAAGATTCAATCTGGATTGACATTCCATTGGCCACTCCGCAGATAAGGTGGGTAACTTCAGGCACCCGAGAGGTACTACAGTAGCCTCAAGGACGGTTACAGGGAAGTTCTTGTTTACCCACAATTACCATTGCTGTTGTTCCAGGCTGCGAGACCCGGCAGGAGGATGAGTATAGCGTCGTTCTAAACTTGCTTTAGAAGTGTACGTCTATATGACTCTGCCAGAGGGTTGTCGTAGTCAGTGGGAGCAGCGGAAGCATTGGTGGACAGGTAGCTTATGTCTATTTATAGACTAGAGCAGATGTAGCGGAGATAGATCATCTATTTCTGATGTGACAGTCATGGGTTTGACTTCATCAGAAAAGGGGATGGATCTGTTGAGAAGGTAGTAGGGTGTGATGTCCTGGTATCTGGATGACATACACAGAATAGGAAAAGAAACTCCTATACTACGATCGGTTATACTTTGGTCGTCACACAGTAGTTTCTCCACAAGGGACTTGGACATTATATCAGACATACTGGTTACTAGATCTATAGTTTTAGATCTAGATTTGGGTGGTTTCCCAATCTGGGTACCTTGACAGCATTCTAAGAGTAATTAGAATGGACGACTCCTGGCACGGTAGTGTACCTGCTGGTGATGGAGTCACCCTCTCTAAAGGTGTCTTATAAACTAAAATAGAGAGGGATGGGCATGATTGGCAGATCACTTGTTTAGGTAATTGAGTCAATCATGAGATGTCAAGTACCACACCAGATGTTGTTCTTGCACTAGATGCAATAAGTTGATATTGATCCAATCTTGGAGGAACAGTCGGAAGCAGTTTTAGAACATAAGTGAATGTTCTAGGGAAATGATAACGGCTGCCTCCTTTAGGAGACGGTTATCACTCCAGGCTTCCAAGGTGACATGGACGACAAGGAGGTTGTCAGAGTTATAGTTTTCCCTCAGACAAGGGGCAGTATTTTGGACAGGTGGTCCAAAGCAGTACTGAGGGAGGCATGGCGCAGGATACTGATTAAGTTCAGTTGACGATACAGTCTAAGAAGTTTGGATTTGGAGTTCATTTATGAGCTCGGTCCCATCAGACATCCAGACATTCTAAGACAGGTATTACTCATTTCGGGAGATGGCATTCTCCGCAAACTTGAGATATAGAGAGACATAGAAAGAAACTTCAAAGCGGATCCACTCGCTGAGGCTATTCCTCGAACGCAATAGTCTCGCAAACGAGCTTTGTGAGACTGACTAGTAGAGGAGTTGGGTGTTCGGTATCACACGGGCTGTGAGTATGCGACATCGCAATAATTAGCCTTGAGTGCAAGTGGGAGATTGTTGGAGATAGTGCCCTCAGAGTCAATTAGTGGATCACAGGCACGTGATTGCAATGATTGAGGGAGGACCTATCCCGGTAGAACAGTCTTACTCGAGATGATAGTTTGCTATCTGGTTTACCTTTATCATCGTGTACTGCTTTAGGTGACCTGACAAGTCGCTATTACACGTTGATAGAGCCCCTAGGATTCTTGCTTGACGACCAGCAGTATGAGGGCGATCATATACGTGAGAGCTGGGGTCTACAAGCATATCCTTAAAAGGTCCCTAGTCGTGGGAGTTTCGAGACAGGGCATCGATACTCCAGAGTAGACTAGTGTATACAGTCGAGACCCCGACGAGGGGCGGTGGCCGGTCTCACAAGCCACTGGTGTTAGTTGGATCACCTAAGATGTATACAGGTGCTCATTGGGTTATGAGTACACCGGACAGGACTCGCCGGGAACATACTAGTTGGTCTTATACCTGACGTCAGATAGCAGTTCCCAGGTGACATGTGTACAGGTTAGTTCATCGACCTGGGGATCGTCATTTGTCTCGTGTGAGTTCCCACTGTGCTTTGATTACTACCCTACCACGGCTCAAAGGAGTCGTGCAAACAGGTTTTAGTTGGGTACAGTCCCGAGCCACATGGAGGCAGTGAGCGGATCTTCAGGGGTTCGTCTCTCCCGGTATTGGGGGTGAGGTCGCGCTGTGTCTAGGAGAGCCATTACACGAAGACCTTGGCCAAGGCAGGAGATTTACTGGTAGGTATTCCGGTAGTATCTCAGGGTGTTCTGGGCTACACTCCGACACGACTTGTACCGCTTTTGGGGGTCTGACTTTTACCAACCCCCTAGGCCCGCCATGCGATGCTCATAGACGAACGGATCGGACTGTACGGATATTGTCACTGACAGGCTCAGTAGGGTGTCAGGATGAGTTCACTCATCGACGTCCCTTTTGGTCAATAGCTGGTGGCTCGTCATGTATGGCTAATACCTCTGACGTGCTAGTGGTTAAATCCACAGCCATAGTATTGACGAGTCTTTAAAGTCCGCCACACTTTCAGTTACTCAAGCTTTCGGGCGAAACGCTGTAGAGACCGTATGGAGATATGGCAGGGTTCGATCAGATACGTGCGGTATTGCACGGATGGTGATCGGACGGTTTTTACTAGCCGGCTTTGGCTTAAGCCGGATCCTGGTATTTGATAGTGTAGTTTTGTCTCTTTGCATTTGTATCCGGACGGAATACAAATGCGGGTGTGTATGCACAGTATCGGGGTTTTCCTGTAATTTTTTATGGGACCAGTTTTCTGGGGTTGCCAGTTTGCATTCCGTTCCGGCCGGTTTTCTCTTTTTCCTTCCCGGTCGGACTTTTCGTTGGAGGGTGTTATTTGCAAGTTTGCAAATAACATTTGTCGAGGGGGTTTCTTGCAAAAGGATTGATTATGAAATCTTTTTGGCTTAACTTGCATTTATTAAGGTATGGTTGGGTATGGTTTTTTGTGTTGGAAATTGGGTTTGAGGGGCCGGCCACTGTTCCAGGGAGTGAGGGATTAATTTCTTTTGTATGGAATGTTTTTAATGGAGTGTGCTGGATTGTTTTTAATGGATTAATTAATATACACATTGGAGTGGATATGTGGTGGCTGAGGCTTTTTTAATTAATTGATTTTCCTGCACACATTCATGTGAGTGCAAGCTTCATTTTTTTCCCCCAGAGAGCTCAAACAGAGGCCGGCCATTTTCTTGTAATGAGAATGAGAGAGCTTTGATTTTGGAGTGTGGCAATTTTCCTTGATCTCATTCTCTTGTTAGGAAAAATGCAAGCACCATTTTTCCTTATCTTGATTCCTCCATCCTACATGGCAACAAACCCCAAATGAGACCGGCATGCTCTACACTACATTCTGCAGCAAATCTTGGACGCGTCGGCTAGCCTACTTCGCGCCCGAGTTGCCTCGGTATTGAGGCGGGAGCCCGTAAAAGATACAGGCGATGTGGTGCCCTTCCGGCGAGGAGGCGACGACCGGGTTTTCCGCAGGAGATCGGGACGACGAGGAGAAGACCGGAGGACTCGGATCATTCGGTATATCTCTAACCCATCTTCTAGTTAGCTTAGACTTGTTAATGGTTACGATCCGGGTGTTTAGTGCGCGGTGGTGCCGGTTTGCTAAGTTCGCAAAATTAAAGTTTATCACCGCTTCCGCGTTTGGCCGTCGGATCGACGGCCGGGGCGCCGCCGTGCACTTACAACTTATACCCGTTTTGGTTCTCTACTTCTGACCTATATTCTTTGAATTTCTCAAAAGCTTCAGACTTGTGTTTCAACTGAAACATATGTCCGAATCTTAAGAGATCATCAGTGAATGTGATGAAGTACAAATAACCAATCTTGGCATGTGCATACAGGGGACAACATACATCATCATGTATCAGTCCAAAGAGTTCAATAACTCTTTCTCTGTTTCAAGCAAACGGAGCTATGGTCATTTTATCTTTGTGACATGACTGGCAAGTTTCATAAGATGTAAATTCAAACTGATTTAAATATGCATCTTAATATAACTTTGCTATTCGGGTCGCATTGATATGACCTAGTCTACAATGCCTCAAGAAGGATTCGTTCATTTCTGAACTCTTTCTCTTGTGTGTGTTCGGTACGTTAAGAACTGTAGTTTGATTTAGAACGTATATGTCATTACATAACATGCCTGATCCGATCAACTCTTGATATAGGAAATGTTCAAAACATTATCCAACAATACAAAATTATATCCTTCTTTACTAAATAAAAAGACTGATATGATGTTGTATATCAGGTTCGGTATATAATAACATTCGTTCAGAATCAATGTACTTGGTAATACAGGGTGATAACTGCTAACAGACTTGGCTGCAACAATTGCACCACTCTCTATACTTAGAGACATATCATCCATTCCCAGTTCTCTACCAATTTATAGCCTATGTAACAGATTATGTATATAGGATCCTGATCCGGTATCAGATACCCAGGATGTAGAGGATTCTGAGAAATAGTTCATGGTAACGGACACACCCGAAGAAGATGCATCAACATGTACTTTCTTCGTTTGGGCGGCACGGGAATCCTGGTAATCCCCTATTTTCTTGCTCGGACTTATAACAATTATAAGTTGGAGCGAGACCAACGTTCCCCGGCTCAGTAAAACAAGCGGCTTCGGTTAATACATCCATATTATTATCTTGATTAAGGCGTGACAAGGTCGCTACCTGGAGAGAGAGAGAGAGAAGAAAACACTCTGCGTGCGCTCTTGTAAGATTAGATTGGTTATATATTTATCTAATCAGGATGGCTCCCACTATTTTTATCAAATCTTCTTTTAAACCCTATAAGGAAAGACTAGCCGGGATTAATTACACCCTACAAGTTCGCCAATTTTTCAGCCAGGCCAGTGCCGGTACTTTGAGGGAGTTTTCCCGTGCTTTCACACGGACCTAATTAAAATAAACCTCATTTTTTCAGGGGCGTAACCCCGTTGACACCTTTCTAGACACCTATTTGATCGGCTAATTGTAAAGTGCAAAACTCTCCCAAGAGTAACAATTACTCACAGTGGGTATCGGGATCCAACTATCACATAGAAGGTATGCAATCTCATTACAAATTTCAACACTTGAAACTCCCGATAATCGTTTTTACCCCTAGCACTTATGACATTGACTATGATCGGTTAGTTGTATGTATGCCCTAGAGGCCAGTATTGTACAGATGATGTATATTATATTGGATGCTTGGACATATATAGAGATGACTTTCTTGCTCGATATGATAGTATGCTATCTGGTTGGTCTTTATCTTAACATGTACACTAGTCTCTTTAAACTGTCTTATAGTTACATGTTGGTAAAGCCCTTAGGATGTGTACTTGACTACCTGGACTATGATGCAGATCATACTAGTGGGGACATGGTAGTCCATAGGTACATCCTTCAAGGTCCCTAGTCGTGGGTGTATCGAGACGGGGCATCGATATACCAGTGTAGACTAGCGAATACGCTTCTCGACCCCTGAGATGGGCGATGGATGATCCCATATCCATTAGTGTTTGACATCAGAGATGGTATACGGGTTCTCAGTGGAGACTGGGTACACTGGACGGACTCGCCGAGAACTCCCAGATGGTATTATACATCACGTTAGATGGCAGTTCTCAGGTGACACTTGTACAGGTTAGTCTGTAGACCCGAGATCGTCATAGTGTCTTGTGTGATTCCCACTGTGCTTTGATCTCCACCTTACCACGTCCATGAGGGCGTGCAAAACGGTGGTTTTTGGGTACAGTCCCGAGTCACATGGAGGCAATGAGCGATAGGAGGGGTTTTGTCTCTCCCGGTATTGGGGGTTGATGTTGCGCTGTGCTCGATTGGCCGTAACAGGGAAGTCCCTGGCCAAGGCTGAAAAGAGATTTGTTGGTAAGTGTTACCAGTAGTTTCTCGACCCATTATGAGCCTCACATCGGCACGACTTATCGGTTATTGGGGTCTGACGTTTACCACCCCTAGACTTGATATGTGACATATCATACGAACAGACCGGACTGTACGGTAAGTGTTACTGGTTGGATTCACAGGAGTGTGAGCGGGCTTGCTCGTCGATCTTCTGATCGCTCAATACCCGGGTGGCCGTTACGTTTGGCAGACCGCTTGCGGCTTGTGGGTGCTTGATATGATCATCATCTGCTGCCGGAGTATTGACGAGTCTTTAGAGTCCTACACAGAGGTTTCCTGGCTCAAGCGAAACGAAATAGGAGCGCATATAAGACATGTGCGGGACCGAGAATAATGCGTGTATGTGATACCGTATTTCATTCTCGTGATGAATGTTTCAATTGGTTGTATGCGATATAACCTAGTTATCGAATCGAAGATTGATTCGATAAGTCTATACATTGTATACTAGTCGGTTATGTGCGACATGACCGGATCATTGAATCAAGTGTTGATTTAATGATTTAATGTATAATTATATATTTGATATATTACTTTGCATTAACTAGTATGGGTTCACTTTAAAAAGGATTTTCTCACTTGATGTGCACATTGTATATGTGATATATTTTTGTGTGCACTTGATTGTATCATGTTTGATGATACAAGCTAACTTGAGTTTGTGTAAAGATTAAACCATGGTTATATGAATGGTTAGGGTTTTGTTTACTTATTCATTTATTTATTTTTGAAAAGTAAAATGGAAATGGTGGCTTTCTTTGTTTCTTTCATGAAGCTTCATGAAGAGTTGAAAGCTTGACCATTTTTGTTTTATTCCCTTAACCTAACCGTTCACCTAACCCTAGTTTACTCTCTACACTTGACCATGGTTAGTATATGATAAGTATTCATATTATTTTCTTTTTGATGAGATACTTATCATAATCTATCTTCATCTTCTTCTTCTTCTTCTTCTACAAGAAGAGAGCTTGCCACCATTAATGGCATCTTGAGAAAAAGAGTGAGAAATCCGATTCTAAAGTGAACCCACCTCCTATTTCTTCATCCTCTACCTCTTGCCAAGTAGTATAGGGTGTTTTCTTCACAAGTTTCACGACTTGGTGAAGTTGGAGCTTGATCTTGTGTTGCCTCGACGTAGATCATCTTCGGCATCGAAATCGACGACCTAACCCGCCCATTTCTCCGATGAAGCCGATGCTAGAGCCCGGGATCCGATATGGACAGCGAGGGGACGTCTACGTGGAGCTAAGGAAGTGGAGAACCGGATCTACAAAGGTTGTAGCCTCTTTCTTTAAGTTAAGTTGTTAACTAGTTTCCCTTTTCGCCTAAACTCTAGTCAACGAATCCGTATTAGGGTTTCTCGGCACTTGTAAAATTTGAAATTGGCATGGTTGATGCCTTGTGAGACCTCATTAGCGTGCCTAGGAACCCTACATGATCAACATATCATAAGCACTAGTCAAGTTCTACTCGTCATTTCGTGATTAATAAGGCCCACCCATATGACCCTCGGCTATGGTCGACATAATCATGTGACTGACCTAACTAATCGCATCATATGCAGTGTAGGAAGACATCACTTATCTACCGTACACTACGCCTCGACTATGGTCGACATACACAGCACGAATACTAAGTAATCTGCTTCCTAAAATGACGGAGGGTTGCAGATGGTTTTTAAGAAACCTTTAATGCTTTGAACTTGATCTCGTTGCAGAATCAAATGGTTTTAAAAGGAGTGGCTTAAGCTCCGCTATTTGAAACTTTGCTTTTTCGTAAAAAGGCCGAGTGGGTTTCAAATTTGATTCTACAACATGTTTAGGTTTATTTTCTTTCATTAATCTCATTAATGAATGTCCCATCATAAGTTTACCTAAACATCATAGATAAATACAATGTATGCTTATGCCATCTGCATTCGCCATGAAGTCCCGTCGTGCACCGTTAGGTTAGGTAACTAACGGCAGAGCGGGACAGGGCTAGCACGGGTGAAAAACATAGGCAATGTCTATAATATATCATATATATTATATAATGTATCCATCTCAAAATATAAAGTAATCACATTACAGAATATCAGCAGCAGAAGACAACATATGAAATATTGGATATACTAGGATGTCCGTATTTTGTATTTAGCTAACAATAAAAAATACGGATTCCACGGTCGTGATGAATAGCCAAACCCACATCCCTAGACCCCTACGAGAGCGGCAAGCAACCATACCAATTCTAGAGTTAGGTGACCCGGACTCGACTCCTCGAGATGATCTTCCACTGGACACTAGAACCCGGTTCCTTGTGCTCCCCTTCTTGGGTCTATCCTAATGCTGAAAAATAAATAATATACATCAACGGTGACATCTTCCTCAACCCGGAAGTGCCCCAATAATAGAATATTACATACAAGTTTTTACATGAATGAAAATGAAAAACTCTCATCTCACATAAGATTCCCGGCTATTCAAACACGACGATTCAATATAACATATCACAGCAACACATAACAACACATGTCATCAACGTAAGTAAATATGCGTATCCCAATTTACGTTGACGTATAGAAACGAAACCGGCGATACACCACATATTACACTTACGGTCGCAAAAAAGAAAGTAAAAAACTACAACAGTTGGAATCCGCAACCACGTTAGACATCATAAACCCGAAATATCTCATATTGTGGATTTCATGCCTAACAATATGAATTCCTTAGACATCGCATGCCTAATAATTATAAACCCCGCATTTTAGTCTCGATATTGAAAACACTTTCCAATAACAAGTTGGGTAATTCAACAAGATTCCCGACATCCCGATCGAATGCTCGTCGGAAACTTTAGTAGACGACCCCCCCGATGCTGACGACAAAGTGCACTACAGCGGAACACCGCAGCCGCGAGCACCCGAACGGATGCTTTTGTTAACGGGGTTCTCCTACAGTCATTTGGTCGGGGCTATGGGGCGTGGCTATCTAGTAAAGTTATCCGGCGAGTATTCGCGTACTCTACGTGATTGAGACGGACTTTTGATCACATCAAAATCACGTGGCAACCGATCAAATGAGACTAAATTGCTAGATTTATAACATTCAAATATTGTGGATTACAAGTATTGTATCCCAATCAACTAGACGATGTTAAACATTTCAATCAAATCAACAAACACCCTCATCTCCCTAAGAACTCAACACTTGAGCAAAGTTGAAATACCCAAAATGTGCCACAGTACCTATGGACCAGCCGTAGAAGGGTCAACCAATGTCTCACCTATGACACCACGGAACTACGGCAAACCCTAGGGTTCGATCGCGGTTCCGTGGGCATAGAATCGAGTTAAGGTTCTTGTTCTTCTAGAGGGTCCATAGACTTACTTGCACGACCAATGAATATACTCAATTTAGAAAATTCCAACTCTTGGAAAACATCAGAGGGGACCATGGGGTGATGTTTGATGTTCGTTCGAACTTTTAAACATAGCCTAGGTTACCATTACAATGATCAATTATACGACTGCAAAACACTCCGTTTTAGTCCTATATCAAAATTTACATCATATGAAAATTTGGACTAAACAAACAATACCTGAAACCTCAAAATCTATAGTACAGTGCACAGAACAAAAACAAGACGATTTGGAATCAAAGTGGCCGGTTTTGAGGGTATGGTGCTCGGGTCAAATCCGAGCATTTTCTTTCTACTTTTTTCTGTGCACTATATGTATCATATACATCACTCTGCAGTTGTTTGAAATTTTTTTACAGAACTTTGAAAAACAACAGAGAGCAAAACTGCAGGGTTTCAGAAATCACATTACGGAATTGTTTCGGTTTCGTATTATTCTAACATCATCTAAATTTCTAGTTAGGCTCTGATACCACTGTTGGGATTCCTTAGAACCATGCCTAGGGTTTGCAAGCATCACACATGCCACAACAAAAATTTAGGGGTTGCTAAACAAACATCCTAGGAATCATACTAGAAAATTAGGGTAACAAAAACATTGCTATCAAACATTACATAAGAAGTGAACACGAATACAACCTTTGTAGACCCGGTCCTTCACTTCTAAAGCTCCGTGTAGTCGTCCCTTCGCTCCAAGCATCGATCTCCCGGACTCAAGATGAACTCCACAAAGCGTAGTGAGCAAGCATGCTAGATGTCTTCGAGGTCGAAGATGATCTACGTCGAGGAAACTCAAGCACAAGCTACCTCTTCACAAAGTGATGAACTTTGTGAATTTAACACCCTAAACTAAATGGCAAGTGGAGAGGATGATGAAGTAGGAATTTTGCACACTTTGGATTTGATTTTCTCACTTGGATTCTTCATCTTTCAAAAACCTAGAAAGCTTTTTAGATGAAAAAGAAGATGATCATGAGAGAATGAACAAGAGAATAGAATGAGATTAGAAAATCAACCATGGGTGAGTATTTGTCATCACAAACCCTTGTAAAGACTTAACCATGGTTTTAAATAATACTTGGGTTAACAAATATCTTATGTAAAACAAATTTAGTGGACTTAGTCAATGAACATAATAAGCTTCTCCAAGCTTCTAGCATGACACATTTTCCACTAATTTATGAATTACATTAAATACATGTTAACCCTAATTATATGAAGCATGGTGTAAGTCTCACACACCCATGTTTAATGTATAACCAAGCATGATATAATATATATCACATATATATCATTCATGCACAAGTGAGAAAAGAAATGGTCAAGTGAGCTAAATATTAGTTAATGAAAATTCATATATCAAATATGTAATTGTACATTAAATCATTAAATTAATACTAGATTTAATAATCCGGTTATATTACATTTAACCGACTAACATCTATAATATCAATTTACCGAATCAACACTTGATTCGATTACTCAGCTATATCACATATACCCAGCCGATATCACATATCGTAAGAATACAATATGGTTTCACATACTCGTATCAATATCGGTCCAGCACAAATCACATATGTGCTCCTACTCCATTTCTCTTGAGCCAGGAAACATCTGTGTAGGACTCTAAAGACTTGTCAATGTATGGTTCCTAAGCACACTAATGAGGTCTCACAAGGCATCAACCATGCCAATTTCAAATTTTACAAGTGCCGTTAAACCCTAATACGGATCGTTAACTAGAATTTTAGGCAAAACAAGAAGCTAGTTAACAATTTAACTAAGTGAACGGAAATACAACCTTTGTAGATCCGGTTCTCCACCTCAATTGCTCCATGATGAAGTCCCCTTGCTATCCAAATCCAATCCCGGGCTCTAGCGTCGGCTTCATCGGAGAAATGGACGGGCTAGGTCATCGACAACGATGCCGAAGATGATCTACGTCGAGGCATCACAAGATCAAGCTCCCACTTCACCAAGTCATGAAAATTGTGAAGAAAACACCCTATACTACTTGGCAAGAGGTAGAGGATGAAGAAATGGGAGGTGGGTTCACTTTAGAATTGGATTTCTCACTCTTTTCATCAAATCACCATTGATGGTTGCAAGCTTCTTCATCTTGAAGAAGAAGAAGAAGAAGAAGAAAATATTATGATAAGTTAATTAAAATACAAAAGAAAATGAATACTTATCATAATATGAACCATGGTTAGGTGTAGAGAATTGACTAAGGTTAGATGAATGGTTAGGGTTAAGCATGAAGACAAAATGGTCACTTTGGTCAAAGCTTCATGAAGCTTCAACAAGCTTCAAGAAAGAAAGCAACCATTTTGTTTTCTTATCCATTTCTTTTTAATCCAAATTAAAACAATAAATGAATGAATAAATAAAAACCCTAACCATTTACTTAACCAAGGTTTAATTCTTTACACAAACCCTAGCATTTATGTATCATCAAACATGATACAATCAAGTGCACAAAAGTATATCACATATACAACTCGTGCAATGCAAGTGAGAAAATCCATTTAAAGTGAACCAATACTAGTTAATGCAAAGTAATATATCAAATATATAATTATACATTAAATCATTAAATCAACACTTGATTTAACGATCCGGTCATATCGCATATAACCGACTAGTATCCTATGTATCGGCTTATCGAATCAATCCTTGATTCGATAACTAGGTTATATCGCATACAACCAATCGATACTTTCATCACGAGAATAGAATACGGTATCACATACACGCATTATTCTCGGTCCCGCACATATCTCATATGCGCTCCTATTTCGTTTCGCTTGAGCCAGGAAACCTCTGTGTAGGACTCTAAAGACTCGTCAATACGCCGGCAGCAGGTGATGATCATATCAAACACCCACAAGCCGCAAGCGGTCTGCTAAACGTAACGGCCACCCGGGTATTGAGCGATCAGAAGATCGACGAGCAAGCCCGCTCATACTCCTGTGAATCCAACCAGTAACACTTACCGTACAGTCCGGTCTGTTCGTCTGATATGTCGCATATCTCGCCTAGGGGTGGTCAACGTCAGACCCCAATAGCTCGATAAGTCGTGTCGATATAAGGTCTATAACAATTCGAGAAACTACAGGTAACACTTACCAGTAAGTCTCAGCAACCCTGGCCAGGGATTTCCGGTTATATCCAATCGAACACAGCGCAACATCAACCCCCTATACCGGGAGAGACGAATCCCCTCCTATCACTCATTGCCTCCATATGACTCGGGACTGTACCCAAAAACCACCGTTTTGCATGCCCTCTTGGACGTGGTAAGGTGGAAATCAAAGCACAGTGGGAACCACACAAGACTCTATGACGATCTCGTGTCAACAGACTACTCTGTACCAGTGTCACCAGAGAACTGCCATCTGACGTAAGGTATAATACCATCTGGGAGTACTCGGCGAGTCCGTCCAGTATACCCAGTCTCCACTGAGCACCCGTATATCATCTCTGATGTCAAACACCAATGGATATGGGATCATCCATCGCCCATTTGTATGGGTCGAGAAAGTATACGCCAGTCTACACTGGTATATCGATGCCCCGTCTCGATACACCCACGACTAGGGACCTTGAAGGATGTACTTATAGACTACCATATCCCCACTAGTATGATCTGCATCATAGTCCAGGTAGTCAAGTACACATCCTAAGGGCTTTACCAACATGTAACAGAGAGACAATCAGTATACACGTTAAGCTAAAGAGCAACCAGATAGCATACTATCATGTCGAGCAAGAAAGTCCTCCCTATATATGTCCAAGCATCCACTACAATATACATCCTATGTATAGTAATGGCCTCTAGGGCATACATATAACTAATAATCTCCCACTTGCACTAGGGCCATCTGATAGCAGTGGTTGCAGTATCTCATACTCAACCATCCCATAAAAGTCTCTCTCTGGGAAAAGGCCTTTGTGAGTGGATCCGCCGTGTTGTCCTCTGAGTATACTCTCCTTACCTCGATCGCCCTGGAGATCAACCATCTCCATGATCAGGTGACACTGCCTTAGAATATGTCTGGATCACTGATGGGACCGGCGTTCCTTGGCATAAGCCACAACTCCATTGTCTCACAATGGTTGGAACGTAGTTCATTTCATGAACCAATATACACCCAAACATCCTCCTTGGTAGCATCTTAAGTAGCAATGTATCCAGCCTTAATCGTCTAGTATGCCACGGTATCTTGCTTGGAACTCTTCCAACATACCGTCCCTTTACTGAGGGTAAAGACAATGCCTGTGACTGACATTCAGTCGTCCTTATCACCCTGGAACCTTTCCAGTGATTTTCCCCAGGATCAATTGATACCGTCTCACTACAACTAGTGAGAATCCTAACATCCATTTAGATCTATCTCATAGATCCAAAATCCAGGATTTAGGAGGTATCATTTTGATCCTATATGGAGAATCATTGTGATAAGCGGAGATTGACCGAGCGTAGCATAGGAAACTCCTTTCCTATCAAGAGTCTGTCATCCACGTAATCTACGAGGATCATCACCATACTCCCTACTACCTTTTTGTATATACAAGGTTCATCTACCATTTTGATGACGTCAAACTGTTTGACTATTACATCAAAACAGATGTTCCAACTCCGCGATACCTGCTTTATCCTATAAAGCATCTTGTACACGTTTCCACTGCTCCCACTGTCTGCGAAGTCCTCTGGCTGTGTACTTATAGACGCTCTCTTCTAAAACATCATTTTAGAAAAGCTGTCATGACACCCAACCACCAGATATCGTAGTCATGGTATGTAGCCGTGGCAAGTAGGATCTGGATGGACTTAAGCATAGCTCCTTAGAAAAGGTTTCATCATGATCCATATCTGGTCTATAATGCAAACCTTTAACAAGTCTACCATTGAAAGTCTCAACTTTTCCATGTACACCAAGTAATCTTCTCAAGATATACTTGCTCCTGATGGGGATTTAACCCTTCAGATAAAGCAACTAAAGTCCATACTTTGTTGGTGTATAAGGATTCCATCTCAGATCACTAAGCATCCAGCCATTCTTACAGAGTCCCACTCCTGATGGCCAGCTCGAAACTAGTTGGGTCATCATCTCATGATGTAATCCTCGCTCCCACTATCATAGAGAAACCGAAATATCTCTCCGGTGGGTGAGGAACCCTACTAGATAAGCGGAGAGGCTGAGGTTCGTTGGAATCTACTGAATCCTTTGGTTCTACCAAATCATCTGCTGTTGTTTGTATAGCTGGAACCTTTCCAGTTGTACATAACATACCTTGCCTCGAGCTTGTCCAGATTATGCTTTTAGACATAGGCCGGACAACCCCAAATCTTAACTAGCTCAAGACATGGGCTCTTCCCATACCATATCTCATATGGAGTGGTAGGCTGTGATCTGATTCGAACCCTATTTAATAGGTATGCAGCTTCTCAAGCGCATAACTCCCAAAAGGAAACAGGTAACTCAGTAGTACTCATCATAGAGCGCACCTTATCATATAGGGTGTGATTGCTCCGCCCCGATATACCATCGTGCTATGGTGTATACGGAGGAGTAATCCTGAGAGAGAATCTCATTCTCCTTTAGAATAGTCCAGGAATTCCGTGCTCAAGTATTCTCCTCCCTGATCACATCAAAGGACATAATACTTATACCCTTATTGGTTCCCTACTTCTAACTTATATTCTGTGAATATCTCAAATGGTTCGGACTTGTGTTTCAACAGGAACATATGTCTGAATCTAAAGAGATCATCAGAGAATGTAATGAAGTACAAAGAACCGGTCTTGGCATGTGTAGACAGGGGATCTACATACATTAACATGTATCGTCCTAAGAGTTTACTAACTCTTTATCTGTTTCCAATAAACAGTGCTATGGTCATCTTATCTTTGTGACATGACTGGCAAGTTTCACAAGATGTAAATTCAAACTGATTTAAATATGCATCTAAATGTAACTTCATCCAGTCGGGTCGCATTGATATGACCTAGTCTACAATGCCTCAAGAAGGATTCGTTCATTTCTGAACTATTCCTCTTGTGTGTGTTCCGTATACTAGGAACTGTAGTTTGATTTAGAACGTCAATGCTTTTAGATAACGTGCCTGAACCGATCAACTTTTGATATAGGAAATGTTCAAAACATTATCCAACAATACAAAATTATATCCTTTCTTTACTAATAAAGAGACTGATATGATTTTGTATATCAGGTTCGGTATCTAATAACATTCGTTCAGAATCAATGTATTTGGAATACAGGGTGACAGTGACCAACAGACTTGGCTGCAACACTTGCCCCGTTTTCTGCCTCATGAAACTTATCACCCGTTCTCAGTTCTCTACCTTTTTGCAGCACTATGTAACAGATTACATAGCTGGGATCCTGATCCGGTATCATATACCCAGGATGCGGAGGATACCGAGAAACAGTTCTTTGTTACGAACACACCCGAAGATGATGCATCAGCATGCACTCTCTTCGTTTCGGCGGCACGGGAATTCTGGTATTCCCCAATTTCCTGCTCTGACTTATAACAATTATAAGTTGGAGCGGGACCAACGTTCCCCAGCTCATTATAACAAGCGGGTTCGGTCAATAATCCGTATTATTATCTTGATTAAGGCGTGATATGGTCGCTACCTGGAGAGAGAGAGAAGAAAACACTCAGCGTATGCTCTTGCAAGATCAGATTGGTTATTATTTTATCTAATCAGGATGGCTCCCACTGTTTTTATCAAATCTTATTTCAAACCCTAAAAGGAAAGACTAGCCGGGATTAATTACACACTACAAGTTCGCCAATCTTTCAGCCAGGCCAGTGTCGGTACTTTGAGGGAGGTCCCCCGTGCTTTCGCGCGAACCTAATTAATGTAAACCTCATTTTCCCAGAGGCATAACCCCAATGACACCTTTCTAGAAACCTACTTGATCGGCTAATTGTAATGTGTAAAACTCTCCCAGGAGTAACAATTACTCGCAGCAGGTATCGGGATCCAACTATCTCATAGAAGGTATGCAATCTCATTGCAAATTTCAACACTTGAAATTCCCGATATACATTTTGCCCCTAGCGTGCTATGACCTTGACGCATGCCAAACAACCCATAGTCCGCTAGTCAAGTTCAACCCGTACATTTCTTGATTGAATTAAACCCACCCGCACGACCCTTGACGCATGCCAAACAACGCCGTACAAATACCCTAATCCAATCGCATCGTATGCTAGCAGATAAGCACTAGTTAGCTACCGTACACTACGCCTTGAAGCATGCCAAACAACCGTAGCACGAATACTAACTAGTACTTATCTGAAATGACGGAGGGCTACGACAGGTTTTTCTGAAAACCTATTGCGTAATGAACTTGATATCGTTGTAGAATCAAATGATTTTGAAATGGAGTGTTTTTGAGGCTTTTCTAGTTTTGCTAAAGGAGTCACTCCCGGTGAAGGGATCGTCGCTCCTTTCCTCATCGAATGAGGTGCGGGATATATCACATATATCACTATGCAAAGAAAAAACTCTTAAAAGCAATCAATAGAAAAACCGAGTGTGTAGCATCTGCCAGTTATTGCTAAAGGAGTCACTCCCGGTGAAGGGATCTCGGTCCTTTCCTCATCGAATAAGGTGCAGGATATATGACATATACCTCTGTGCAAAGCAAGAACTGTAGCTACCCTTTTTATTTTGAAATTCGATTCTACAACATCTTTAGGTTTCTTTTTCTTTCATTAATCACATTAATGAAGTCCCATCATTTAAGTGCCTAAACATCACAGATAAATACGACGAACACTTATGCCATCCGCATTCGCCTCGATGTCCCCTCGTGCACCGTTAGGTTAGGTAACTAACGGCAGAGCAGGGCAGGGCTAGTGCGGGTGCAAAACATAAGCAACGTCTTTATAATATATCATATATACTATATACTGTATCTATCACAGAACATCACATGATCACATCACAGATATCGCAGCAGAAGAAACATATGAAATATTGGATATACTGGGACGTCCGTGTTTTTTATACGAGCCAGTATAAAACACGGATTCCACGGTCGTGATGAATAGCCAATCCCACACCCCTAGACCCCTACGAGAGCGGCAAGCAACCCTACCAATTCTAGGGTTAGGAGACCCGAACTCGACTCCTCGAGTTGGTCTCCCACTAGACTCCAGAACCCGGTTACTTGTGCTCCCCTCCTTGGGTCTATCCTAGTGCGGAAAAGAAAATAATATACAAAAGGTGACATCTTCCGCTACCTGGAAGTGCCCCAATAAAAGAATATTACATACAAGTTTTTACATGAATGAAAATGAAAAACACTCATCTCACATAAAAAACCCCCCGGCTATTCAAACACGACGATCCAATATAACATATCCAGCAACACATAACATCACAAGTCATCAACGTAAGTAAATATGCGCATCCCAATTGTCGTTGACATATAGCAACGAAACCGGCGATAACACATATTACACTTACGGTCACAGAAAAGAAAGTGTAAAACTACAACAGTTGGAATCCGCAAACTCTTTAGACATCGCATGCCTAACCAAATGAATTCCTTAGACATCGCATGCCTAACAATTATAAACCCCGCATTTTAGTCTCATTATCGAAAACACTTTTCAATATCAAGTCGGGCAATTCAACAACATTCCCGATATCCTGATCGAATGCTCGTCGCAAACTTTCGTAGGCGGTCGCACCCCGACGCCGTCGACGAAGTGCACCAAGGCGGAACACCGCTGCCGCGAGCATCCGAACGGATGCTTTCGGCGACGGGGTTCTCCTACAGTCACTTGGTCGAGGCTATGGGGTGAGGCTGTCTATTAAGTTTACCCGGCGAGTATCCGCGTACGCTACGTGATTGCGACGGACTTTTGATCATATAAAAATTCCGTGGCAACCAATCAAGTGAGACTAAACCGCTAGATTTATAACATTCATTTAGTTATCTCATAACTATTTGTGAATTCCAATTATTGTATCACATTCCGGGTAAATGGAAAATGTTAAACTTTCCGATCGAACAATCGAACACCCAAGTTTTCCCGAAACAGCTCAACACATGAAGTAAGTCTAAAAACATTTAGTTCTTGCCTCAGTACCAATGGTCCAGCCGTAGAAGGGTCAAGCCAACGCCTCACATGTGGTACGCCGTACTGCCCCAAACCCGAAGGTTCAAAGGGCAGTTCAAGATGGTCACATAATCGAGTTAAGGTTTGTTGTCTTCTAGAGGGACCATCGCGTTACTTGCACTACTTTGAACGTTCTTAAACTACGAAAAGATCCAACACTTGGACATTTCCCGGCAGGGGCAAAATTGGGTATTTATATCCAGTCGAACTTTTTTAACAGTTTCTAAAATATCCGGAAAAAATTAAACGAAGTTAAATTATCCGATCAAATTAACGAGTCCCCAATAAAACCCTAGAATACTCAACCCTTGAGTGGAATTAAAATATTCCCAAAAAAATTTGCCAATAAAGGACCTAAGAATAAATATATGAAATTTCAGGGACTAAGTCCAAATTTTGGCCGCTGAACCGCCGCAAAACCCATGGTTTCGCCGCGGTTCCGCGGTCAAATTGTTGACTTAGGGGACCGTACTTCACAGTAATTCTTAGTTTTTCCTGCTGATTTTTCTGCATATTTTTAATTCACAAAATTCGACAGTTTTGAAAAATGTACAGAGAGGCGTTTTGATTGGGGTTTCGGGGTTCGATCGGATCTCTAACTTCGTCTACCCATCACCTAAGGCTCTAGCTAGGCTCTGATACCACTGTAGGGTTACTAGGCACACTAATGAGGTCTCACAAGGCATCAACCATGCCAATTTCAAATTTTACAAGTGCCGTGAAACCCTAATACAGATCGTTAACTAGAATTTTAGGCGAAACAAGAAGCTAGTTAACAATTTAACTAAGTGAACGGAAATACAACCTTTGTAGATCCGGTTCTCCACCTCCATTGCTCCATGATGAAGTCGCCTTGCTGTCCAAATCCAATCCCGGGCTCTAGCGTCGGCTTCATCGGAGAAATGGGCGGGCTAGGTCATCGACAACGATGCCGAAGAAGATCTACGTCGAGGCATCACAAGATCAAGCTCCCACTTCACCAAGTCATGAAACTTGTGAAGAAAACACCCTATACTACTTGGCAAGAGGTAGAGGATGAAGAAATAGGAGGTGGGTTCACTTTAGAATTGGATTTGTCACTCTTTTCATCAAATCACCATTGATGGTTGCAAGCTTCTTCATCTTGAAGAAGAAGAAGAAGAAGAAGAAGAAAATATTATGATAAGTTAATTAAAATACAAAAGAAAATGAATACTTATCATAATA
Organism: Agapanthus africanus; assembly: GCA_030015575.1. Taxonomy (NCBI): domain Eukaryota; kingdom Viridiplantae; phylum Streptophyta; class Magnoliopsida; order Asparagales; family Amaryllidaceae; genus Agapanthus; species Agapanthus africanus. Next base: position 289,647,897 of record CM057347.1, on the reverse strand, counting down.
TGAACCATGGTTAGGTGTAGAGAATTGACTAAGGTTAGATGAATGGTTAGGGTTAAGCATGAAGACAAAATGGTCACTTTGGTCAAAGCTTCATGAAGCTTCAACAAGCTTCAAGAAAGAAAGCAACCATTTTGTTTTCTTATCCATTTCTTTTTAATCCAAATTAAAACAATAAATGAATGAATAAATAAAAACCCTAACCATTTACTTAACCAAGGTTTAATTCTTTACACAAACCCTAGCATTTATGTATCATCAAACATGATACAATCAAGTGCACAAAAGTATATCACATATACAACTCGTGCAATGCAAGTGAGAAAATCCATTTAAAGTGAACCAATACTAGTTAATGCAAAGTAATATATCAAATATATAATTATAGATTAAATCATTAAATCAACACTTGATTTAACGATCCGGTCATATCGCATATAACCGACTAGTATCCTATGTATCGGCTTATCGAATCAATCCTTGATTCGATAACTAGGTTATATCGCATACAACCAATCGATACTTTCATCGCGAGAATAGAATACGGTATCACATACACGCATTATTCTCGGTCCCGCACATATATTATATGCGTTCCTATTTCGTTTCGCTTGAGCCAGGAAACCTCTGTGTAGGACTCTAAAGACTCGTCAATACGCCGGCAGCAGGTGATGATCATATCAAACACCCACAAGCCGCAAGCGGTCTGCTAAACGTAACGGCCACCCGGGTATTGAGCGATCAGAAGATCGACGAGCAAGCCCGCTCATACTCCTGTGAATCCAACCAGTAACACTTACCGTACAGTCCGGTCTGTTCGTCTGATATGTCGCATATCTTGCCTAGGGGTGGTAAACGTCAGACCCCAATAGCTCGATAAGTCGTGTCGATATGAGGTCTATAACAATTCGAGAAACTACAGGTAACACTTACCGGTAAATCTCAGCAACCCTGGCCAGGGATTTCCGGTTATATCCAATCGAACACAGCACAACATCAACCCCCTATACCGGGAGAGACGAATCCCCTCCTATCGCTCATTGCCTCCATGTGACTCGGGACTGTACCCAAAAACCACCGTTTTGCACGCCCTCTTGGACGTGGTAAGGTGGAAATCAAAGCACAGTAGGAACCATACAAGACTCTATGACGATCTCGTGTCAACAGACTACTCTGTACCAGTGTCACCAGAGAACTGCCATCTGACGTAAGGTATAATACCATCTGGGAGTTCTCGGCGAGTCCGTCCAGTGTACCCAGTCTCTACTGAGCACCCGTATATCATCTCTGATGTCAAACACCAATGGATATGGGATCATCCATCGCCCATCTGTATGGGTCGAGAAGGTATACGCTAGTCTACACTGGTATATCGATGCCCCGCCTCGATACACCCACGACTAGGGACCTTGAAGGATGTACTTATGGACTACCATGTCCCCACTAGTATGATCTGCATCATAGTCCAGGTAGTCAAGTACACATCCTAAGGGCTTTACCAACATGTAACAGAGAGACAATCAGTATACACGTTAAGCTAAAGAGCAACCAGATAGCATACTATCATGTCGAGCAAGAAAGTCCTCCCTATATATTTCCAAGCATCCACTACAATATACATCCTATGTATATTAATGGCCTCTAGGGCATACATATAACTAACAGTCAATACGCCGGCAGTAGGTGGTGATCATATCAGTCACCCACAAGCCGCAAGCTGTCTGCTAAACATAACGGCCACCCGGGTATTGAGTGATCAGAAAATCAACAAGCAAGCCTGCTCACACTCCTGCTAATCCAATCAGTAACACTATCGTACAGTCCGGTCCCTTCGTCTGATATGTCGCATATCTCGTCTAGGGGTGGTAAACGTCAGACCCAGTAACTTGATATTTCATGCCGATGTATGGTCCATAACGGTTCGGGAAACTACTGATAACACTTACCAGTAGATCTCAGTAACCCTGGCCAGGGATTTCCTGTTATGGCGAATCGAGCATAGCGCAACATCAAACCCCAATACCGAGAGAGACGAATCCCCTCATATCGCTAATTGCCTCCAAGTGTCTCGGGACTGTACCAAAAACCCACCTGTTTGCACTACTCCGTAGAGCCGTGGTAGGGTGGAAATCAAAGCACAGTGGGAGACACACAAGACTATATTACGATCTTCGGTCGACAGACTAACTTGTACCAGTGTCACCAGAGAACTGCTATCTGACGTCAGGTATAATACCATCTAGGAGTTCTCGGCGAGTCCGTTCAGTGTACCCAGTCTCCACTCATCACCCGTATACCATCTCTGATGTCAAACACCAATGGATATGGGATCATCCATCACCCATCATATAGGTCAAGAAGCTATACGCTTGTCTACTCTAGAGTATCGATGCCCTATCTCGATATTCCCTCGACTAGGAACAATTAAAGGATGTACTCATAGACTACCCAGAGCCCACTTGTATGATCTCTATCATAATCCTAGAAGTCAAGTACAAATCCTAAGGGCTTTATCAACATGTATCATAGAGACATCAAGTATACATGTTAAGGTAAAGAGCAACCAGATAGCATACTATCATGTCGAGCAAGAAAGTCCTCCCTATGTATGTCCAAGCATCCACTATAATATATATCATATGTACAATAATGGCCTTTAGGGCATACATATAACTAACATAAGCTACACAACAATAAAAGAACCTAATTAACAGTCAGAGATCTTTACCTATCAACACTTGCTCAAAACGCTAGCTTTCCATACTCTAAGTCATCTCCATAGGCTTTAGATCCAGTTTAATGAAGGGTTTAGTGAGTTTTGTGAAGATTAGTGAGGGTTTATGAGGATTTAGCTTGGTTTAATGAAGAACAAGGTGAGTATTCAGTTGAGGGGAGATGAAGATAGAAAATAATTGAGAGTGAGTGAGTTGAGGTGAGAATGAGGGATTGTTTAGTGAAGGATGAGAAGGGGTGAGTGTAGGGTGAGGGTTTGGCTTACACTTACTCTCTCTCTCTCTCTCTCTCTCTCTCTCTCTCTCTCTCTTCATTTAATGCAAGCCATGCTTGCCATGGTCATCATTCCCATGCCACCTTCTCTCTCTCTCTCTCAAGTCAAAAAATTTTCAAACCTCTTTTAATTTAAAAACTACATAATTAACTAATTACGTAATACTTAATGGAATGGGGTTAATATGCTATGGATACCTAAGCATGGTTTAACCCTAATTAACCCTAGGTTAACATGCACAAGTGTGTGCAAGCCCAAAACAAATATTAATAAAATATTAATTAATTTTTATAAAATATGAGAAAACTATTTTGGTAAACATTTTACTAAAAATCTGCATTATTGTTTAATTAACACTAATCGCATTCTAAGGTGTTGCAATCTTCCCCTTTAATGGAATTTGTCCCCGAATTAAAAAATCTTACTATGCATACCTTCAAAGAGATGAGGGAATTTCTTCCGTATCTCGCTCTCGGCCTCCTAAGTGACCTCTTCACTATTCGGGCTATGCCAAAGAACCTTTACAGATGGCAAGACCTTTGACCGAAGTTTCTTCACCTGCCGATCCAATATAACTATCGGCTGCTCCGTGAATGAATGATCGCGCACTAGCTGAACGGTCTTGTGTTGAATCATTTGAGAAGGCTCATGAAGGTATTTGCGAAGTATCGACACATGGAATACGGGGTGAACAACCGAAAAACTGGGTAGAAGTGCCAAACGATAGACAACGGTATCAACTTGCTCAAGGATCTCAAAAGGACTTACAAATCTAGGACTAAGCTTCCCTTTCTTCCCAAATCTCATCACGCATTTCATCGGAGAAATCCGTAGGAATATATGATCCCCCACTGCGGACTCAAGCCTGTGACGACGACGGTCGGCATAAGACTTCTGTCTGCACTGGGCTTCTCTCATCCTATCCTAAATCAACTGGAACTTCTCCGTTGTCTCTTGAACTAGCTGGGGTCCTAAAATCCTGCTCTCGCTGAGTTCGGTCCAACAGACTGGAGATCGACACTTTCTACGATACAAAGCCTCAAAAGGTGCCATTTGAATCGTCTCCTGATAACTGTTATTGTAGGAGAACTCTATCAACGGCAAGTGACGATCCTAACTGCCACCAAAATCAAGCACGCACGCACAAAGCATATCCTCCAAATTCTGTATAGTCCGCTCTGACTGACCATCGGTCTGCAGATGGAAAGCAGTGCTAAAGCTCAAACGGGTACCCAAAGCTTCTTGAAGCTTCTGCCAAAGCCAGCTAGTGAACTAGGTGCCCCTATTGGATACGATGCATGTGGGAACGCCGTGCAAATGCACAATCTCATCAATGTACAACTGAGCATAACTGAAAGTGGTCTTCACTGGAAGGAAGTGGGCCGCTTTCGTCAACTGGTCAACAATCACCCAAATGGAGTCATACCCTAGACTGGACCTGGGTAGACCCATAATGAAATCCATGGAGATATGTTCCTATTTCCACTCCGGACCGGGTAAAGGCTGCAACTCTCCTGCCGGTCTCTGATGCTCAGCCTTGACCTGCTGACAAATCAGGCACCTCGAAATGAAATCCGAAACATCACTCTTCATCCCTGCCCACCAGTAGATATCTCTCAAGTCACGGTACATCTTGGTGGAACCTGGGTGAACACTAAAAGCTAACTGATGTGCCTGCTCTAGGATCTCGCGCCTCAACCCATCGGTATCAGGTACACACAAACGAGTCCCAAAATGTAGCACACCCTGGTCATCAATCTCAAACTCCGAATCTCTACCATGTCGAACATGCTCAAGAACCGCAAACAAATGGCCATCGGCTGGCTGTGCCTCATGAATACGATCAAGTAGAAGCAGACAGGCACGGACATGAGCAAGCTGTCCCCCAATGGAAGTGAACTCAAACTGTACTCTGCTGTCGCACAAGATCTGCCAATCTGCAGAAGACTGTCTCTAAACTGCGCTCAACTGGGACAAGCTACTCCCGAGCCTACGACTCAAAGCATCAGCTGGCACATTGGCCTTGCCTGGGTGATAAAAAATCTCACAATCATAATCCTTCAAAAGCTCCATCCAACGACGCTGTCTCAAATTCAGATCTCGCTGCTTGAAGATGTACTTTAAGCTCTGGTGGTATGTAAAAATCTGACACGACCCCCGTACAAGTAGTGTCTCCAAATCTTAAGCGCAAAGACAACTGCGGCCATCTCAAGATCATGAGTGGGATAATTCTGCTCGTACTTCTTCAACTGCCGGGAAGCATAAGCGATAAATCTATCATGCTTCATAAATACACAACCGAGCCCCACTCGAGAAGCGTCACAGTAAACGCCAAATCCGCCCGATCCAGAAGGCAAAGATAAAACTGGTGCAGTTGTCAACCGAGTCTTCAACTTCTGAAAAATCAGCTCGCATGCCTCTATACAAAGAAAAGGAACCCCCTTCCTGTTCAGTCCGGTCAGCGGTACAACAATACTCGAGAAGTCCTGCACGAAACGGCGGTAGTAACTGGCTATGACCAAAAAGCCGCGGACCTCTGTCACTGATAGTGGTCTGGGCCAAAGCTGTACGGCCTCGATCTTCCTCGGGTCCACACGAATACCGTCTCCCGTAACCACATAACCTAGGAAGTCAACACTATCAAGCCAGAAGGCACACTTCGAGAATTTAGCAAACAACTGGTGCTCTCTCAATGTCTGCAAAGCAATCCTCAAGTGCCGCTCATGCTCCTCTCGACTCTTGGAATAAATCAGAATGTCATCAATAAACACAATAATAAACTGGTCGAGGAAAGGCCTGAAAATCCGGTTCATCAAATCCATGAACGCTGCTGTGGCATTGGTGAGTCCGAACGACATCACCAAAAACTCATAATGCCCATAGCGCGTACGAAAAGCAGTCTTCGGAATGTTATCATTCCGAACCCGCAACTGATGATAACCCGATCTCAAATCAATCTTGGAAAAATGTCCCGCACCCTAGAGCTAATCAAACAAATCATTAATGCGAGGTAAAAGATACCTATTCCGCACCGTAACTCGGTTCAATTGACAATAATCAATGCACAATATCAAACTGTCTTCCTTCTTCTGGATGAACAGAACAGGAGCTCCCCAAGGTGAAACACTCTGACGTACAAGTCCCCTATCAAGCAACTCTTGCAGCTGATACTTAAGCATCGCCGGGGCCATCCGGTAAGGCTATATAGAAATAGGCCCCGTGCCGGGGATCAGATCAATGCAAATCTCAATCTCACGCTCCGGCGGCAATCCAGGTAACTAATCAGGAAAAACGCCAGGAAACTCTCGCACGATAGTAAACTGGTCCAACGAATCTACTATTGATCCGGTATCACGAATGAAAGCTAAGAATCCTCGACATCCTCTCCTCAAAAGCCGACTAGCGCAAAGGGCTGAAATCAAACTGTGAGGGGCAGCACCACGGTCCCCCTACGCAATGAGAACTAACTCGCCAGGAAAACAATACCTGACTGTCTTCTCACGGCAGTCCACAGACACGTAGCAAGTAGCTAAACAGTCCATGCCCAGGAGAACGTCGAAGTCTAACATCTCAAGAAGGATCAAGTCGACAGACGACTCTCTATCTCCAATACGACCGAAACACGTGTCGTGCAACAAACGACTCAACAACAGGACTAGTCACGACAAGCGGCAGATCTAGCAAACACGACTCTCGGCTAAACCTCGGCACGAAGTGTGTAGAAACATATGAGTGCATAGATCCCGGATCAAAAAACACGTGTGCATCAAAAGAACATACTGAAAGAGTACCCGAAACCACTGCGTTGGACGCCTGCACGTCCTGATGAGTCAAAGCAAATACTAGTGCCTGCCCTCTACATGCGACTGGCTGTCCTCCACCTCTGCCACCCCGTCCTCTCTGAACAAACCTTCCATGACCATGACTTCTCTGAGCATATGTCTGACGCGGAGCAACAACAGGCGCAAGAGGCAACGCACTCTTAGGTGGAGAAGGTGATAAGGTAACATGTGGTACAGCTGCCTCGTCCTCACGTGGCTCAGTACAATCTCGAACACGATGATAAAAACTCCCGCACCAGAAACATCCAGACGATACTGCTGACCCTCCTAGGGATAAGAGCTAAACAACTGGCCTCATCCCAAGCCTCTGCTACTCCTATGACCTAAAAGAAATCTGTCGCGGCGTCTAAACATCTATCTCTGGGCTGATACACCAGTACGGACCCTCTTCGGTTCCGGAACTACCGATGTCTCGGAAAGACGCTCCTCAACTAGTTGGGCTGCGTCCACTGTGGCTGCATATGTGTCACAATGCTGGATGCTGATAGCGAGGAACAACTGGGTAAGAAGTCCTCGAACAAATCCCTTGATCCGCATCTCCTCAGTATCCACCAAATATGGAGCATACACAGATATCTAGGTAAACTGCACATCGTACTATTCCACCGTCATACCCGGAGTCTATTGTAACGACTCAAAACTGCATGCTCGAGCATCCCTGACACTCTGCGGAAGAACACAGGAAAGAAACACCGTCACGAACTCAGCCCAGGTCATAGGAGAAAGACCCGCGGCTCTACCCCTTCTAAAGACTCGCACCACTTCTGGGCAAGTCCTTCCAAACGAAAACTTGTGAACTCTACCCACCTCGCGTCGGAGCATCTCAGCGAACGACATATCCTGGCCATCCGATCGATAAATGACTGCGGATCCTCAACTGCATCTATACCGGTGAAAACCGGAGACTTCGGCCACATGAACTCAGATAACGATACGGTGATAGCCTCCGTCGCTGCAGGTACAACTACCTGAACAGTAGGCACCATCGCGGTCCCCGTAACAAGTGGGACAACCTCTTGTCGCTGCGCTCGACTGGCCTCAACTAACAACCCCATCATCTGGCACAAATACTGCATTCCGGCCTCTAGCCTAGTAATACGATCCAGCGAAGGTGGATCAACCTTCTCCTGCACAACAGGCGTACCGCCCTTGTCAGTCCTCGTCTCAGACGAGCCAACTCTGACCTCGGCTCTCACGGGCGCTCTCTGCTCTCTCGTAGTCTTCGGCGGCATAATAGCTGGAAATGAAAATAGGATTTGATAGGAACACGGAAATCGAATCACAAGGATGTATATAATCACGGAACGAATTTCAACTAACAAGTCCTAAGGTCGCTTAGGCGGAGTACCGGTCGTAAGTATGAAGCGGAACAAACACAAGCTACGTCACTCTGCTCAAGCTACCTACTCCATCATACCAAGGTCATCCTACACTCCAAAAGGTAAAACCTAGCGCTCTGATACCAAATTTGTCACGACCCAAAATTAGGAACGTGACCGGCACTTAAACAACGTGACGTCAACAGGCGTAACGCAATTTAAGTAAGCCGAAAACCCAAAAATCTAAACCATCAAAAGTAGCAAGTGATAAAAATATTGTTAAAAACATTTGCAAATCTCAAGTAAAAATCTTTAAAGTTTAAATTTATTTTTTTTAAAATTTCGGCAGCATCTCCTTTGTAAAAACTAGCCCCGAAATGGTACAAACATAAGATATAAGTAAATCATCCCCAAACGGGAGCAAATCACGCCCAAAGGCTGACAAAACCACCACAAGCATATATATACGACACTATAGCAATGAAATAGACAGTATAAGTGAAAAACAGCATAAAGAGATGTAAGTCTACGGTAGCGCCACGGCCGTCTACAGACGCCAAATACGGAACAAAAACTTTTTAACCGGCGCTATCGTATACTTTAACCCGGATCTGCCATTATTGCTAAACTAACAAACTGTAAAGAGAGTAGAAAGGTTATACCGAACGATCCGAGTCCTTCGTTCTTTAACCATCATCCCATGCTCCGTTGCGGCTGCTCCAATCTCGTCGATCTCCGATCTGCTCGTCCAGGTGGCACCACGTCATCGATTCTTTAAACGGGCTCCCGCCTCTGACTCGAGGCAACTCGATCGTCAAGTTTGCTAAAAGAGACGACCAAGAATGATGTAGAGAATGAGTACAATATTTTGTCTCACTTCGTCCAAAGCCGTGGACGATCGGTTAATGAAGTTGCCACTCGAAATGAAATGGAATGAGAAATGAACTATGAAATTTCCATGTATCCAAAACTTTAATCTTTTCTTTCAACAACCAAAATCTTTTCTCTCAAGTGAGTGAGTGAGGAGGATGAGAGGGGGTCGGCCATAAATAGAGGTGGGGGTGAGTGTAGGAGAGTGGAGGTAACCACAAGGATAAATATCTAGTGTGAACACAAGAAATATCTAGTGTGAACACAAAGTGTGAACACAAAGAAAGCAACCAATGAAACAATAACACCACTCTAACCTAGTCACCACCTTCTAGATGCTTCTAGAAACTTCCACACTCATCTCAAGAAAAGATAAATCCGTCTTTAACCGAATGTTAAAAGACGGCTGATAGAAAACTGGAAACTGGCAACTTCCAAAAGTGATCCCGAAGCGAATTTCAGGATAACCCCGTAACCGTATAAATATACCCGCATTTGTATTACGACCGAATACAAATGCAACTGAGACAAAGATATTATATCTACTCAATATAATACTCGGATCCGGCCTAAACCAAAGCCCACCAGTATTATCTGCCCGAAATCTGACACGTGCGTAAACGCACGTGCATTTTCCGAACCCTGCCATAAAACCATACGGCCTCTACAACGTTTCGCCCGAACTTGGGAAACTGTCTGTGGGGGACTCTAATGACTCGTCAGTACCCTGGCAGTGGGTTTAACCACAAACCGTCAGCGGCACTAGCTATGCGTAACGGCTGCCCATGGACTGACCTCAAGGGAGGCCGATGAGCGAACTCATCTGGAAACCCTACTGAGCCTAACAGTGACAATGTATATACAGTCCGGTCCGTTCGTCTATGAGTAACGTCAGACCCTCAATAGCAGTATAAGTCGTGTCGGAGTGTAGCCTAATAACACCCTGAGATACTACTGGAGTACCTACCAGTAAATCTCCTGCCACGGCCGTGGGCTTTGTGTAATGGCTCTCCTTGACACAGCACGATCTCGCCCCAATACCGGGAGAGACGAATCCCCTGCCGATCCGCTCACGTGACTCCATGTGGCTCGGGACTGTACCCAAAAACTACCTGTTTGCACGACTCCTTTGAGCCGTGGTAGGGTAGAAATCAAAGCACAATGGGAACTCACACGAGACAAATGACGACCTCAGGTCGATGAACTGACCTGTACACATGTCACCAGGGAACTACTATCTGACGATATGTATAATACCAACTAGCAGATTCCCGGCGAGTCCTGTCCGGTGTACTCATAACCCAATGAGCACCTGTATACATCTTAGGTGATCCAACTGACACTAGTGGCTTGTGAGACCGGCCACCGCCCCTCGTCGGGGTCTCGACTGTATACACTAGTCTACTCCGGAGTATCGATGCCCTGTCTCGAAACTCCCATGACTAGGGACCACAATTAAGGATATGCATATAAACCACCCAACTCTCACGTATATGATCGCCATCATACTGTTGGTAGTAAAGCAAGATCCTAAGGGCTCTATCAAAGTGTAACATGTAATCAGTCACCTGAACATGTACACGACTGATAAAGGCAAACCAGATAGCATACTATCATCTTGTGTAAGACTGTCCTACCGGTATAGGTCCTCCGCAATCATTGCAATCACGTACCTGCGATCCAATAATTGACTCTGAGGGCACTATCTCCAACAATCTCCCACTTGCACTTAAGTCTAATTATTGCGATGTCGACTACTCACAGCCCGTGTGAAACCGAACATCCAACTCCTCTACTAATCAGTTTCACAAAGCCCGTTTGTGAAACTATTGTGTTCGAGAAATAGCCTCAGTGAGTGGATCCGCCTAGATGTTTCTTTCTATATCTCTCTTAATCTCAAGTTCGCGGAGAAAGCCATCTCCCGAATCGAGTAATACCTGTCTTAGAATATGTCTGGAAATCTGATGGGACTTAGTTCATAAATGAACTCCAAATCCAAACTTCTTAGACTGTATCGATCACTGAACCTAATCAGTATCCGGCACCATGCCACCCACAGTATCCTCTTGGACCACCTGTCCATAATACTGTCCCTCATCAGAGGGAAAACTATAACTCTGACAATCTCTCTGTCAACCATGTCACCTTTGAAGCCTGGAATGATAATCGTCTCCCGAAGGAGGCTGCCGTCATCAAATCCGTAGAACATGCACTTATGTTCTAAAACTGCTTCCTTATGTTTCTCCAGGATTGGATTAATACAAACTTATTGCATCTAGTGCAAAAACAACATCTGGTGTGATACTTGACATCTCATGATTGACTCAATTGCCTAAGAAAGTGATCTGCCAATCATGCACTTCCCTCTCCCCTTTAGTCTGTAAGACACCTTTAGAGAGGGTGACTCCATCACCTGTAGGTACACCACCATGCCAGGAGTCATGTATTCCAAAAACCATTAGAATACTGTCAAAGTACCCACATTGGGAAACTACCCAAATCCAGATCTAAAACCATAGATCTTGAAACCATAATGTCAGATATTATATCCATATCCTGTCTGGAGAAACAACTGTGTGACGACCACAGTACAACCGATCGTAGTATAGGAATTTTACTTCCTACTCTGTGTATGTCATCCAGATACCATGACATCATACCCTACTACCTTCTTAACAGATCCATCCCCTATTCTGATGAAGTCAAACCCATGACTTTCACATCAAAAATAGATGATCTATCTCCGCTATAACTGCTCTAGTATATAAATAGACATAAGCTACTTTCCCACTATTCTTCCGCTGCTCCCACTGACCACAACAACCCTCCTACCGGGTCTCATAGCCTGGAACAACAGTAGTGTCAAATCTGGGTAGATAAGAACCTCCCTGTCACCGTCCTTGAGGCTACCGGAGTACCTCTCGGGTGTCTGAGGTTGCCCACCATATCTGCGAAGTGGCTATTGGAATGTCAAACCTGATTGAATATATAGGTCCTATTAAATTTTCCATAATCGTTCGCGGTTCTAGAATCACTTCCAGTTCTACCATACTCCCACTACTGTTTTCTGAAAAAATCCATTTTACTAAAACTGTGGCGAGTCAAGAACAATATCACTATTGATCTTCAAAATGGTAGAATATCAACCCTCATCATAGCCAGGGTCAGCCCACAAACAGCCATTACAGAAACGTGCCCTGAGTTATCCAGAGTCTGGTTTTAAGCATAAGCTGGACAACTCCCCGTACCTTAACATCTTTTAAGGTATGAACCATTCTATATCCAATATAGAAACTTTGGCACTTATTTAATTGGAACCAGATTCAAATCATGCAGCTGTCTCCAGTGCATATCAACTTAATGGAAAGAGGCTAATCAGCATTACTCAACTTAGGAATCCATCCAATTATGAGTAACCTGAAAGAGAAAGAAGTTTCTCAAACCCATTACTATCATCTGAATACCAATCACAAGAATCTACATCTTCGATCACTTTGAAGAATCCCGATACTTGTGACACCTGGTTCTCTACTTTATTCTTATACCCACAACTTCTCAAAACTTATACCTATATTTCTACGAAACACTTGTCTAAAAACTAGAGAAGTCTTAAGTAAACAGAACATAGTACGAGGACCTACCCCTTTGTCCTGATGGACACTGGACAACATACAATACTCTGTATAAGTCCGCTGAGTTAAGCAACTCATAACCTGTGCGTCGTAGGTTGAAAACTGTACCCTGGCGATTTTCTCAAATATCACCAATTACAACGAATTCCGATATAATGAGGATAATTACCTAATTCCCAATAACTTACTCCCACTGATCATCTGTAAAACCATACAGATAAGAGAATGAAACCTAGAAAATACATACCCTTGGAGTAAGTATCTAATCGGGAAAACAGTTTTCCTTTAAGAATGCACTGAAACATGAAAATGTTTCGTAGGGGTATCCTGGTATTCATAGTAATGCCTCTTCCATAATCCAATTCATGACTATAACCGTATATTTCACTGCCATCTCTCCAAGTCCCTTTATTTCTCTTTAGTCGATACCTCCTGTACACCATCGTTAGGCTAAATGGTTTTCTTCCTTCCCTACCGTTCGGCACCAGCCTATGGTTTGGAAGAAGAAGATCCAGTAAGCATAATAGGTGTACCCACCTAAACCAAGGAGTACTCATATCTTGAGAGAAGGTGATGATAAAAGACAACTGAATAATACCTTATTCCTTTAAAGGTGAAATAGGAGTGGCGATGAAGTACGCGGTTTTGGTCGTGAATGATATCAGTCGCAATTTACTTTGCCCTCTTTCTAATTCCTTTATTTTGTCTTTACATATTATCTTCTGCACACCCTACTTAGGCTAATTAGTTTTCTTCATTCCCTATCTTTCGGCACCTGCCTATGGTTTGGAATAAGACTATCCAATAAGCGTAATAGGTGTACTCTCCTAAACCAAGGAGCCCTCGCAACCTGAGAGAAGGTGATAATAAAAGACAACTGACTAAACCAATTCTATTTCTCCTGAACCTGGATCCATCCTCGAAGAAGTCCCTTCGAGTTCGTATATAACCATACGATGGATTTATCCAATGGAAGTGGATGTCCGTAGTAAAACGAGTGTTCTGAGAAATGCAAAGGGTAAAAGAAGGAGTGGTAATGACTTATGCAACATAGACAATCCAAAAGCCAGTATTTTAAGAAGGTTCGGTCAACTTGGTTACTGAGTCATAGTCTAGGGTCGGTCAAAGGTCGCTGCCAAAGAGAGAGAGAAAAGAAACACTCTGCGTTCACTCTAACCTAGATCAGAATGGTTATCACTTTATCTAATCCGGAAATCTCCCACTGTCCTGTCAAATTCTCCTCCAAACCTGAAAGAAGAATCAAACGGGATCACCCGAAGAGTAAACCAACTCATCAGTGGGAATCAGGATCCAACTCTCATCGCATGATAACGTGATGGAATGCATCCACGTTACTCAAACTTCTGAAGGTATGCGCATACTTGGCAAGTTTCAGTTTCTTTAGAAACTCCCGATATGATTTTTGCCCTATGCTCTTATAACCTTGGCGTTGGTCAAAATGTCATAAGTCACATGCCAAGTTCTACCCGTCACTATCTTGTCAATTTGAACCCACCCGCACATGCCCTTGACGTTGGCCAAAATGGCAGAACGACTGTCCCAAACCAACTCATCTATCTATGCAACAAATGAATACCCAGAAGCTACCAAACACTATGCCTTGGCGTTGGTCAAAATACATAGCTTGAATACTACTGAATACCCAAAAGAAGTGACGGAGGGATACGGCTAGTTTTTGGCAAAAAACCTTTAACGTAGTGAACTTGATATCGCTGAAGGAACCTGATAGCTTTTAATAAAAATATAGTGGCGAAAACCTTTGCTAATGAGGTCACTCCCGGTGAAGGGATCTAGGCTCTTTCCTCGTGGAATGAGGTGCAGGATATTCCACTGAATACCGCTATGCAAAGCAACATGTAATCGACTATAGTGAAGTTATTACCCTGACGCAAACTTCTGCCCAAGGGGTCAGTCCCGGTGAAGGGATATCGGCCCTTGCCCCGTCGAATGAGGTGCAGGATATTCCACTGAATACCGCTATGCATAACAAAAGGAAACATCTTTGTAATAACACTTTTTAAATTTGTTCCAACAACTGCCAAATAGGTTTGCTTTCCTTTGCATTGATCAGAATCAACGCAGTCCCATCAATCGATCACACCAGAAAAGAACGAAAATAAAATGTACGTATATGCCATCCGCATTCGTCACTGGGTCCCGTCATCACCCGTTAGGTTACTTAACTAACGACAGAGCGGGGACTGGACTAGCGCGGGTGTAAAACATATGCAACATCTAATAGTATATATAACAATATACAATAATCACTCCAGGCCTGATAATATGCAACATTACAGAAAAGTAATAAACATCACAGAACAATACAGATAATCTGGGATCCCCGAGTTTCACATAGCCGCTGCTGAAACCCGACGTTCTCCTGGTCGTGTGGATAGCCTGTGCAATGAAACCTAGACCGCTACGGGTGCGGCAAGTTACCCGCCAAAACTTGAAGCGAGGCAGCCCCCTACAGCAAAGTGAATGGACCACCCTGCACTTCACGGAATCCGGTAGCTTGAGCAACCCTCCTTGGGTCAACCTATACCCCCTACGAGTGCGGCGAATAGTCTGCCAATACTAGAGTGCGGCCCCTCTGCCTCTCAAAGCCATGAGATGCGGACCCGTTGCCCTCCAGAACCCGGCTATCCGTGGACTCCGTCGCGGGGGTAAAACTAGTACAGAAATGAAAAATATGTACAACGGGTACATCGACCTCGACCTGGTCGTGCCCCAAAAGAATATTATACAACAGGAAGTGACGGCAGTCCACATGTTGGACGCTCGTCCCGCAATATCAAATGTACAAATAAATCCAAACTGCACTACCATTGCACACTGCTATCCACCACGACAAATCCGCAACATCACAGCACAACACAGAACATCAACGCGAATGTTACGTTCGCAAACCCGTCTAAAAGAACTATAGAAATCAAACGCGGTTTACCGATCAAATGACATTCCCGGTCGGAGATATAATGTAAGCACTGTAAACTAACATGTTTAAATTTCGATCGACTAAATATCACGAAGTGGGCCCTACGAACATCTGTTGAACAGTAACAAAATATGGGCCTAAAAGATACATACCAAAAACCCCAAATTCCAGACAAGAACCCACTGTGTAAATTTGGGGCCACGATCTCACAGAATGGCCGCGGAAGCGCGGTCAAACCATAGGTTTGACCGCGATTCCGCGGCGGTCTTGTCGAATCACGTGCCCAAATTTGTACTGTGTTCTTAGAAAACCCTGCTGAATTTTCTGTGATATGTAAAATTATTTTTAGAACCCTTTAAAAATCAACAGAAACTGTGAATGGAAATTTTGCGGTTTTCGATATCCGGTTCGATCGATATTTTAAACGCGTTAGCACAAGTTAGTAAAGCAAAATGGTGAGGCTCTAATACCACTGTAAGTCTACGGTAGCGCCCCGGCCGTCTACAGACGCCAAATGCGGAACAAAAACTTTTTAACTGCCGCTATTGTATACTTTAACCCGGATCTGCCATTATTGCTAAACTAACAAACTGTAAAGAGAGTAGAAAGGTTATACCGAACGATCCGAGTCCTTCGTTCTTTAACCATCATCCCACGCTCCGTTGCGGCTGCTCCGATCTTGTCGATCTCCGATCTGCTCGTCCAGGTGGCACCACGTCAACGATTCTTTAAACGGGCTCCCGCCTCTGACTCGAGGCAACTCGATCGTCAATGTAACGTTTTGAAAATCGTTTCGGTGAAATTTCGAAAAAACGGTAAAATTAGGGGGTTTTCTGTAAAAAATCAAAATGCAAATATCTTTATTATAAAATTAAATATACATATTCTAGCTATATAATTGCTAGTATTTGGTGTTTATTGAGCCACTGGTGAAATTTCAAATTTTCTGAAAAATTTTCCGAAATTAATTATTTTAATATTATTTTAAGCCGTCACTAATATATTTAATTAGGGAAAATTACAAATTGGAATGAGTTGAAACAAATTTTGTGCATCATAATACATTAAAAAAAATTTTATCATGTGGTTTTTGAAATGAAATGAAACTGCCAAACGATGTTAGAAATTATTGAAGAAAAAAGGCTTTTTTGGTGAAATTAGTGTAAATGGATGTTTGGGGGTATAGTATTTATCATTTTCCATCACCCCACACCCATACCCACACTCACACACCCTCATTTATCTTTTCTCTTGGCTGAATTCAGCAGCCCCTCTCTCAATCTTTTCCCCACTTGTGTTGCAAAAGAAAAGAAAAGAAAAGAAAAAGGAAATGTAGAAATGAGAGTGGACTTTGACTAGGTTGACTAGGCATCATTTTCCCTACCTCCCTCTCTCTCCACTTTCCCTCTACTTGCAGCCGAGCCCCCCTTCTTGCTGTCCAGATTTCCCCCCCATAACCCCACCTCATTTCCCCTCAAAAAAATGTCCAAATTCCATCAAAAATCAAGCTAAAATCCAAATCCGACTCCTACCCATTTTCCCTCATCTTCTTTAGCATGGATCTTGGTGCAAGAATTTCAAATTTGAGGTCTAGATTTCACGTTTGATTCATGGTTGTGAGGTATAACTTTTGACCCATTGTTCAATTATTGGTTTAATTTCTTAATGAAGCTTATTAGGTGCTAATTTATGGTTTAATTGAAAGATGTGGGTTTGCAAGAGAAGATTTAGATTAGGATTTGTGAAGATCTAATTAGGGTTTTGTGTTGTGAGACTATGGTTGTGTGATGTTTTTAGGCTCTTATGACATGTTAAAACAAGATTAGTAGCTAGTTGTTAATGGTTAGTTTAAAAATTGTGTTAATTATGCTAATTTGTAAACTAGGTTTTTAAAATAATTATATTCTTGTGAGATAAAATTCAAATTAAGGTTTCATGTCATTATAAATATTATATTGAGTGGTTTAATGTATTTAGTTCATGAAAATCCAAGCTAAATTGTTATTTGTGCATTTTTGCTATAAAATTGTTAAAATTTGGGTATATTGTAAACTAGAATTTTGGAATTTATGGAAATTGATGAGAATAAATTATAGGAATGGTTTATATGACTTTGTTATGATATTTAGTGAATATTGTGGCCGCTAGATTCGTTTAAACATCAAGATGTTTTATTAAAGCGGTTAATTTTTCTTATTAGGTTTTCGGAAAAATAGCTTTAAAGCGAATTTGAAGTTTTTGTGATTTTAACCCTATTTTATATATATAATTAAGGTGTTGTGAAACCACGATTGATACGTTTGAGTTTTTTCTCGATGCTTTGGCGTTTGTACGCCGACGTCGAGGGTTTTTGGGTTGATTTGTGGAAGCAACCATAAGTTTTGACCTATGTGGGATTCACGTGTCATTTTTGGGTCATGAGTCGGATTTTAATACAACACGGTGCATTATGTTATGTAGGTACCCCATGTGGACTTCGAGATGACAAGCAAGCGCGTGGCGACGTCGGCACCGGCTAGCGAGGACCAGGTGAGTAGATTTATATCTACGGGGAGAAGTCGGGTGGATGGCGTATAGCACCCCCGTAGTCCGTAGTGTAGCTCATATATATATGTTTATATAGGTGTTTTATGATACGAGAATGTTTATTCATGTTATGATTATGTGTTCATGGATTAGCTTTGGGTTAGTTGCGAAACCCTAGAGTAGTTGTTATACGCACACACGGACTTGCATACTTTACTTTCTTGTGCGCAGATTGGGATGTGTATACATGTATATATGCGTGGGTATGGGACTATACATATGTACATTCATATACGCATGCATGGATAATGATGATAGTACTTGGGATTTATGATGAGTCAATGAGATTTGATTTGAGGCCGTGAGATCGGTGATATAGCAGGGTTCGTATTTGAGATACGACATGACGTTGTAGCGGGTCCTTGACGTAGTATTTCACACATGTGCATGCATACTTAGGCGGTATCAGTATTGTACTAGACGTAGATCAGTACCCCGATCATGATATTTGATAAAGAGGATACCAGGTGAATAGTATGATGAATGTGATATTAACCCGTACCCAGATTTGGGGATGCCGTATGACGGATTTACGTACGAGCTATATTTTGATGATTGATCCGCACTCTTGACTTGGGATACCTGGTTATTGATATGGTATCGGATATGATATTATTGAGGCGGGATCACCGACTAATATATATACAGGTATGTATATGTATCGACTCAGATGTTAGGCGGTTTCCTTACCTGTAGTCCAGCTTGTTAGCTTAGCCCTTTAGTTTAGTTTAGTTGTTAGATTAGATTCGATTCTTACCTATTTCAAAAACTAACGAATCGTGGGTATTTTAAAAGACAGCCAAAGTGATCCTACGAATATTTCAAAAGATGTATCTTTTCATAAAAACACCGTAGCCCCTACTTTCAAAACCCCATGATTCGTGTTATTTCAAAAGGCACCATTTGTAGGACTTATATTAGATTAGGGCAGATTAGTTATAGTTGTGTCTAGTATTCAGCTCCCGCTCATTATTGTGGTTCGCTTCGCATCGCATGCTTATATTATGTTTCATACTCCATTATTGATATCATGCTGTTAGGACACCAGCACCATTACCGATGATGCGTATGTACCATGTACACTTACTTGCCGGCTCACACACATCTTCATCCGTAATTGCCATGTCATGTACACCTTAGAAAATATTATTGCTTGACATAGCGTACTTGCCTTATATGTTAGTTTAGACATTGTAGTTATTACCTGCTACTTCATGCATACTGTTATTCATTGTTATGCGGCATTCATGGATTCTCATGCATATATTCACTATTTTACGTGTTATTGAGGTTTGGATTCGGATTTCCATGAGATTTTTCTGGATTTGGAGGAAAACCGCAAAAACATAAATAAACCTTTTTCTCTCTTTTGAAATAAAAAGTGCGGTTTTCCCATGATGTATGAGTCGTCCACCATGAGTTTACTGATGGATTTCGAGACCCGATTCGAGGAGTGGAGGAACCGTTTCGGGTACATGGTGGGCCCGGTGCGGTACCCCGGGGCAAGAGGAATGTGTTGTTGACGTTGAGCCCGGCAGGGGAGCACTACCGACCGGTGATATTACCCGACGCGTCGGATATCCGGAGGATACCGTCGTGGTCTTGAGATGGATGGTAGGGGCCGCTCTGGATTGACGGCGCCCTAGATATTGTGATTTGAGATATTGAGGTACAGCGATTGTGATACAGAGATATTGAGATATTTGGACACTTGTTTTGGGCACTGTTTTATGCTGATTTCATTTATGGTACCTCACTTTTAAAATACAGAAATCTCACTGATTTATGAAAGCAGTTTTCATCAGTACATGCATTCTGTTCCATGCATTCATACCTCATTCATATGATATATTGCTACCTGAGGCACTGACACGGGCACATGAGATCACACTCGGGTTAGATATTACCCTAGCCATTGTTATAGGCTGCATGTTATTCATATATTTGAGGATATATTCTGATCATTGACCTAGGTTGCGTTATTTATACGATTTCTGTGCGTAGATGTTTTTCTATTCACGAGTTGGCAACTCACCCCCGTTGTGCCGCAGTTTCTTGCAGGTTTGCCGCACAGGTTTCATTACGGCTTGCGGGCATAGTTTCCTTCGGGTGATTTGCTAGTAGGTGGGTTTACTTGTATCGTACCCCCGTTATATAACTTGTATATTATTACTCTGTTGTATCTAGAAGTTCCATCAACCAAACATGTATTTATTTTGAGATAGAGACCAGTGATGTTATTCCTTCGACCTTAGAGTCGCGCATTGTATTTCTGTGGTTTTCTTGTGGGTTTGGGTTCCCTTTTGAGTTTTGATCCTCGCCCTTGGCGTTGTATATTATATTGCTTGTGTGGTTATGACCGTCGATTGACGAAGAGCTAGCTCCCGCTTGGAGATGCCTTTTTAATGATTTCGTATACTATTCATGTTGTATCCCGTTTGGGAGCCAGTATTTATAAAGGAGACTCTGCCGAAATTTTCAGGAAATATTTGATGTTTTTTTATAAACCGCATAATTCGGCTTATGCTATTAAAACTACTTGATTTTAAATTGGTTTTCCTTCACTCTACTACTTTTCTTGGTTTGGATTTCTGGGCTTTCGGCTAACTTAGATTACGTACGCCTCGAGGCGTTTCGTAGTTTAAGTGACGGTCCTGTTCCGTACTTTCGGACGTGACAAAGTTGGTATCAGAGCGTTAGGTTTTACCTTCGGAGCATAGGATGACCCTTGGCTGATGGAATAGGTGACTAAAGTAGAGTGCCGTACCGTGGGTATGTTCCGCGGCATACTTACGATACGCTACTCCACTTAAGAAGCCTTAGGATGTACATTTCTTTGCTCAGTATTATATTCATTCCGATCTAGCCTCATCAATACCCGTTATGGTTTTGCTGCCACGATTACGGGCAGGGAGAGCTACAGCTAGAGTTGCGGTCAGCACAAGCTCGTCACGAACGAGGACTGACCAGGGCGAAATTCCGGCGACACACGATTGCGGAGATGTGTCTTTTTACTGTGTTTCCGCGCCATGAGCGTTTGGGGGATCGCCTTTATGAGGTTACTCGGATGTGCTGATCGACACTAGAGGATTGAGCCAATGATAGAGGCCAGCCAGATTTTGATGACCGTTGGTGTATTGCTTACTCATGATGATTGAGGCACTGTTCAGCGTGTAGACGAGTGAGCCAGTTGTTGCTGCGAGCGACGAGATATCGCCCCATATATTGGAGCTATTGCAGTACAGGTTGTACTAAGAGATGATAGAAGGTCGCTAGTCACCCGAGGATGAATGACTAGGACATGTGGTTCGTTCGCCTACCCAATGAGAGGTCATCAGATAGATTGATTCCAGCAAGAGACGACTTCACGCGGAGACGTTGAGAGTCGACAGAGACGATCGAATGTCAGAAACCTATTATTCTAAGTTTAAAGTATTCGGAAAGACATGCAGGCAATTCTATGGTCCCTCTAGAAGAATGAAACCCTAACTCGACTTAATGACCGTGTGAAAGCCTTTGAACCTTCGGGTTTGCGGCAATTCTACGGCGCCATTAGTGAGGCTTGGGTTTGCCCTTCTACGGCTGGACCACCGATGCTGTGGTATGTACTCGATACTATTAAACTGTGCCCAAGATGTTGAGCTCTTGGGGGATTATGAAGTTTTGAGGACTCGATCGGATGGCTCGACTAATTCGGATGCTAGGTGGTGAGATGCATTTCTTGGGAGACTCCCGATACGAGGATAGCCGTTGGAGCTCAGTCCGTGCAGCCGCGACGAGACGAGTCTAAGCAGACGACATTAGAGAAAGGTGAAGTAAGAGGTTCGTACCAGATCTAGATGAGATGACGTTCCACTCCGCCGACATCAGAGAGGCGATGCGCATGCCGAGGCATGGTACTTGGATTTACCTTCCAGAAGGAGTCGCGATGAGTATGCAGTCGTTCCAGAGCAAGATGCAGATATAGGAAAGGACGATGACTTCCGGACAGTTGGCAGAGACGAGACATGGAAGTGACCGTGAGCAGGATTCATTCCAGGACACTGCTGTAATGATACTTGCACCCAGGATCAGATGTGTCACGTACATTCAGAGAGCCAGAGGCCGACGCCAGTGATATGCTGTCTTACGAGTGGTCCCGATGATTGACCGAGAGATGACCAGAGAAGTGCCAGAACGGAATCATCCCCGTTAGCACACCTGACCGGGCCGATGAGCCGATGGACCGAGAGATTGGTAATTCACAGTGAAGACGTTGACCCAGGAGTGGTCATTGTTACGCACACCAGCAGGCCAGAGTTCATGATCATCGACGAGACGTCCCACTAGTGACCGCGACAGTTGGCCCAAGATTCTTAGAGGATGCACTTGAGCGGTACTATTCCGCCATTATTGATTTCAATGTTTTGGGTGATTTATTCGCATGATTTGATTTTGATGATTGAGGATTTACGATCTTTGCACAGTGTTGCACTTGATATCGTCTTTGTGCTTTGGTTTCACATGTTTGTGATTTTACGGTTTTAGACATTTGAGTTGATTTTGTGCGTATGCACGCACACGATTTGGTTCCTGCACTCTGTATAGTTATATATGCTTGTAGTGCAGTGATACGCCTTTTGTGCACTTAGATGCACTGGACTTCGATTTCGATTGTGATACTCGATATTTGTTTTGTGCACCTTGTGCACCTGATTTGATTTTGCGCATGTTCGGCGCTTGATATTGGATTTCATGATTTCGTGCATGATAGATGCACCTGCCTTGGATTTTCGCGCATGTTGAGCGCATGTTTTGAGATGTGATTTTGGTGCACACCAGATGCACTAAATCAAGATTTTTCGTGCATGTCAGATGCACCTGATTTTGCTGTCAGGCACACACGTTGCCTACGACAGATGCTTTGTGCACACCCGATGCACTTAGATCTTGTTTCTGTGCATATGTATGGCACATATATGGATTTTGTTTCCCGTGCGCACCAGACGCACGTAGTATTCATACGCGTATTTTGGGATTGATTTCTTATGGAGCGGTACGTTTTTATGATGATTGCTATGAGTTTTTGTACTGAGCAGGACTAGTCAGAGGACAGTACCTGAATATATTTTGCATGCATTGATAGTTATTGAAGGGATTTCCAAAAAGCGAACTATAGTCTCAGTATTTACCTACGTTTCTGATATGACCCGAAATGTTTTAAACAAGGAGACCCTTCTAAATTGTTTCCAAAACGGCGGAACGTACATATTAAACAATGGATATATATATGTATTTATTTTCTTACAATAGACGTCCGCCAATGTGCAGTGCTGCGAGCATCGCACAGCTATTTGAAGAGGATTTGGCATGCATTTCCTCCTGATATTTGCATGTATAGTTCCGATTTATAGCATATCGGTCTTGCTTGAGATTTGGCATTCGTGTCTTCACCTTGACTCCGATGATTGCGGGATGCTTGATGGAGTTTTGATTTCGAGTTATCTACTCATTACTCATGCGCATGCATTGCGCTATGATGTGTTTATGTATTTATAATTTCGGAGCCCCGGCGATTTGATGGTTTTGGCTGAAATATTTTAGTATTTGGGAGGGGATTTTTAATTTAAATTCGGGGACCGAATTTCTTTAAGGGGGGAAGATTGTAACGTTTTGAAAATCGTTTCGGTGAAATTTCAAAAAAACGGTAAAATAAGGGGGGTTTCTGTAAAAAGTCAAAATGCAAATATCTTTATTATAAAATTAAATATACATATTCTAGCTACGTAATTGCTAGTATTTGGTGTTTATTGAGCCACTGGTGAAATTTCAAATTTTCGGAAAATTTTTCCGAAATTAATTATTTTAATATTATTTTAAGCCGTCACTAATACATTTAATTAGGGAAAATTACAAATTGGAATGAGTTGAAACAAATTTTGTGCAACATAATACATTAAACAAAATTTTATCATGTGGTTTTTCAAATGAAATGAAATTGCCAAACGATGTTAGAAATTATTGAAGAAAAAAGGCTTTTTTTTGGTGAAATTAGTGTAAATGGATGTTTGGGGGTATAGTATTTATCATTTTCCATCACCCCACACCCATACCCACACTCACACACCCTTATTTATCTTTTCTCTTGGCTGAATTCAGCAGCCCCTCTCTCAATCTTTTCCCCACTTGTGTTGCAAAAGAAAAGAAAAAAAAAAAAAGGAAATGTAGAAATGAGAGTGGACTTTGACTAGGTTGACTAGGCATCATTTTCCCCACCCCCCTCTCTCTCCACTTTCCCTCTACTTGCAGCCGAGCCCCCCCTTCTTGCTGTCCAGATTTTCCCCCGATAACCCCACCTCATTTCCCCCCAAAAAAATGTCCAAATTCCATCAAAAATCAAGCTAAAATCCAAATCCGACTCCTACCCATTTTCCCTCATCTTCTTTATCATGGATCTTGGTGCAAGAATTTCAAATTTGAGGTCTAGATTTCAAGTTTGATTCATGGTTGTGAGGTATAACTTTTGACCCATTGTTCAATTATTGGTTTAATTTCTTAATGAAGCTTATTAGGTGCTAATTTATGGTTTAATTGAAAGATGTGGGTTTGCAAGAGAAGATTTAGATTAGGATTTGTGAAAATCTAATTAGGGTTTTGTGTTGTGAGACTATGGTTGTGTGATGTTTTTAGGCTCTTATGACATGTTAAAACAAGATTAGTAGCTAGTTGTTAATGGTTAGTTTAAAAATTGTGTTAATTACGCTAATTTGTAAACTAGGTTTTTAAAATAATTATATTCTTGTGAGATAAAATTCAAATTAAGGTTTCATGTCATTATAAATATTATATTGAGTGGTTTAATGTATTTAGTTCATGAAAATCCAAGCTAAATTGTTATTTGTGCATTTTTGCTGTAAAATTGTTAAAATTTGGGTATATTGTAAACTAGAATTTTGGAATTTATGGAAATTGTTAGTTGTATGTATGCCCTAGAGGCCAGTATTACACAGATGATGTATATTATATTGGATGCTTGGACATATATATATAGAGATGACTTTCTTGCTCGATATGATAGTATGCTATCTGGTTGCTCTTTATCTTAACATGTATACTAGTCTCTTTAAACTGTCTTATAGTTACATGTTGGTAAAGCCCTTAGGATGTGTACTTGACTACCTAGACTATGATGCAGATCATACTAGTGGGGACATGGTAGTCCATAAGTACATCCTTCAAGGTCCTTAGTCGTAGGTGTATCGAGACGGGGCATCAATATACCAGTGTAGACTAGCGTATACGCTTCTCGACCCATGAGATGGGCGATGGATGATCCCATATCCATTGGTGTTTGACATCAGAGATGGTATACGGGTGCTCAGCGGAGACTGGGTACACTAGACGGACTCGCCGAGAACTCCTAGATGGTATTATACCTCACGTCAGATGGCAGTTCTCAGGTGACACTTGTGCAGGTTAGTCGGTAGACCCGAGATCGTCATAGAGTCTTGTGTTATTCCCACTGTACTTTGATCTCCACCTTACCACGTCCATGAAGGCGTGCAAAACTATGGTTTTTGGGTACAGTCCCGAGTCACACGGAGGCAATGAGCGATAGGAGGGGTTTCGTCGCTCCCGGTATTGGGAGTTGATGTTGCGCTGTGCTTGATTGGCCGTAACAGGGAAGTCCCTGGCCAGGGCTGATCAGAGATTTGCTGGTAAGTGTTACCAGTAGTTTCTCGACCCGTTATGAGCCTCACATCGGCACGACTTATCAGTTATTGGGGTCTGACGTTTACCACACCTAGACTTGATATGCGACATATCAGACAAGGAGACCAGACTGTACAGGAAGTGTCGCCGATCGGCTCGACGGGAGTTGTAGCTGGTTCGCTTGTTCTCTTCTGATCGCTCAATACCCGGGTGGCCGTTACGTTTAGCTGACCGCTTGCGGCTTGAGGATGCTTGATATGATCATCACCCACTGCCGGCGTATTGACGAGTCTCAGAGTCCCACAATGGAGTTTCCTAGTCCAGGCGAAACGTTGTGGTGCGCGTATGCGATATGCGCCTGCACCCGATTAAAATACGCGTATAGGATACCGTATATTGATCGGGCGGCTTGCTTTTGGTAGGAGTCATATGTGATATGGCCGGATTGGTAAATCAAGTGTTGATTTATCATTTAACCATTAGTTTCTCACTAGAAATCCTTTCTTGTATTGGATGGATGTATGAATGCATCTATGTTTTTCTTTCTTTCTAGTTTCATGCACATATGGATGTGCATACATGCATACATGCATACATACATTTATCATGGTTGGATGTATATGAAAATGATGGCAATATAAGACTCACACCATGGTATTTTTTATGAATTATTATTGTATTTATACTAAAACATAAAAGGAAAGAAATGGTGCATTATTGATTTGTTCTACACACTTCTTTTGACCTAACCATTCTCACCCACCACTTAACCTTAGGTTAAGTTTCCTTTTGTGTTTTAACCCTAGTACAATAATGATTCAACCATGGTTTGAGATGATAGATTTAAAATATATATTGATATATTTTTCATTTTACTTTTGAAGAGAAAAAAAACTTATCATCTTCTAATATTGCCATTATCTTCTTCCTCCTCCTTCATAGTTCTCTAGATTTTTGTAGTGAGCTATATAATCAACAAGTTAGGATTTTGAAGTGAGAAAGAGAACCACAACACCATTCTACACAAGCCTAGCCCACTTGTTTGGAGTGTTGACTCGATTTCGTTCACTTGATCGGAAAAAGTCGCAAGCTTGGACAAAGCGGACTCCGGGTGGATCATCGGTGACGTCGAGGAGTTCAAGCGGAGTTCTTTCAAACCCCGAGTAGCCGAGGAGTCTAGTGTAGGGAGCTACAAAGGTTGTACTCTCTAAACCCTAGCATTTCTTTCATATGTCGATATGAAAATCTTGAAACCCCAATCGATTCTAGGAACGATTCTTTGTTCATTAGCTTAGCACCCTAAAGACTACATATTTGGTTCAGGTGATGCTTCCAAACCCTTCATGAGGTGCTATGCTAACCCAACATTGGTATCAGAGCCAACCTAGAACATTAGGCGACACCTTAACGAAGTTAAAACTCCGATCGAACCGAAAAAATACGGTTTTTGGTGGTCTCTGGACATTTTTCAAAAATTGACTTTTTTCAGAATTAAAAATACGTAAAAATTACAGCAGGAAGATATAAGAATTACGATGCAAAAATTATGCAATGAACAGTATAAACCGCCGCGGAACCGCCGCAATTCTTGGCTTAGGCCGCGGTTCCGCGGCCGTACAGGGGCTTCATTGCATAAATGTTTCACTGTAATTCTTAGAACTGCTTGTACAGTATCTTAGGTATGTTTAATCTGAATATTGCATTGAAAAATTCTGGAGATGGTTTTGGACTCGACTGTTCGATCGGAATTTTGATTTCGTGTCATTTCCGGGTAAATTAGAAAGTACTGAAGTGTTTGAACGAGTATCATTTGCTCACTTTTCACGGGGTTTAAATACTTTGGAGATACGTGCAAGTCTTTTTGCGGTGGTCCCTCTAGAAGACAACAAACCTTAACTCGATTATGTGACCGTCTTGAACTGCCCTTTGAATCTTAGGGTTTGGGGGCAGTACGGCGTGCCACATGTGAGGCGTTGGCTTGACCCTTCTACGGCTGGACCGCTACTACTGTGTCACACTCCAAGTTTTTGAACTTCGCTCAAGTGTTGAGCTTTAGTGAATCTTGGGTATTTGATCGGTCGTTCGAAAACTTTAATACTGTCTGTTTATTCGGGATGTGATGCAATGTGTGGAATTCACATTATAAGACATGAAATACGAGGTATGTGATACTTCGCATTTACGATGTCTAGAGAGAATGTGGATTCCAGATATTGCAGTTTTACACTTTCTTTTCTGTGACCGTAAGTGTAGTATGTAGTGGTATTGCCGATTGTCGTTGCTATACGTCGACGACAATCTGTGTATGCATACTTACTTACGTTGATGATATGGGATATTATGTGTTGCTGAGATATGATGTGCAGGATTGTCGCGATTGAATAGCCGGGGTTTTTTTATGTGAGATGAGAGTTTTATATTTTCATTCATGTAAATTCAAATGTAATGTAATATTCTTTTATTTGGGGCACTTCCGGGTTGAGGTCGATGCCACCTGTGTTGTATATTATTTACTTTTCCGCATTAGGATGGACCTAAGGAGGGGAGCACGGGTGACCAGGTTCTGGGGTTCAGTGGGAGGCCATCTCGAGGAGTCGAGACCGGGTCTCCTAAACTCCAGAATTGGTAGGGTCGCTTGCCGCTCTCGTAGGGGTCCAGGGTGTGGGCTTGGCTATTCATCGCGACTGTGGAATCCGTATTTTCTATTTTGGCTAAGTATTAAATACGGACGTCCTAGTATATCCCACATTATATCTATATTTCTGCTGCTATATCTGTGATGTGATCATTTGATATGTTCTGATGGATACAGTATATAGTATATATGATATATTATATAGGCGTTACTTATGTTTGCACCCGCACTAGCCCTGCCCTGCTCTGTCGTTAGTTACCTAACCTAACGGTGCACGAGGGGACATCTTGGCGAATGCGGATGGCATAAGTGTACGTCGTATTTATCTGTGATGTTTAGGTGACTTAAATGATGGGAATTCATTAATGTGATTAATGAAAGAAAAAGAAACCTAAAAGATGTTGTAGAATCAAATTTTTAATAAAAAGGGTAGCTACAATTTTTGCTTTGCATAGCGGTATATATGATATACCCTGCACCTTATTCGATGAGGAAAGGGCCGAGATCCCTTCACCGGGAGTGACCCCTTTAGCAATAATTGGCAGATGCTACACATTCGGTTTGACTTTTGATTGCTTCTATAGTTTCTGCTTTGCACAGTGATATATATGATATATCCCGCACCCCATTCGACGAGGAAAGGGCCGACGATCCCTTCACCGGGAGTGACCCCTTTAGGAAAACTAGAAAAGCCTTAAAACCACTCCATTTCAAAACTTCACTTGATTCTACAACGATATCAAGTTCTTTACGCTCATGGTTTTTCTGAAAAACCTGCGTAGCCCTCCGTCATTTCAGATAGATATTATTTAGTATTCGTACTATATTTGTTGACTTAGTCAAGGCATAGTGTACGGTAGCTAAACAATGTTTATCTGTTACAACATGAGATGTGATTGGATTAGGGCATTCGCACGGCCTTGTTGACTCAGTCAAGGGTCGTACGGGTGGGTTTAATTCAATCGAGAAATGCACGGGTTGAACTTGACTAGCGATTTATGGTTTGTTGACTTGGTCAAGGTCATAGATCGCTAGGGGCAAAAGCATTATTGGGAATTTCAAGTGTTGAAATTTGCAATGAGATTGTATACCTTCTATGAGATAGTTGGATCCCGATACCCACTGCGAGTAAGAGTTACTCCTGGGAGAGTTTTACACATTACAATTAGCCGATCAAGTAGGTGTCTAGAAAGGTGTCAACGGGGTTACGCCTCTGGGAAAATGAGGTTTACTTTAATTAGGTCCGTGCGAAAGCACGGGGAACCTCCCTCAAAGTACCAACACTGGCCTGGCTGAAAGATCGACGAAGTTGTAGGGTGTAATTAATCCCGGCTAGTCTTTCCTTTTAGGGTTTGAAGGAAGATTTGATAAAAACCAGTAGGAGCCATCCTGATTAGATAAGATAATAACCAATCTGATCTTGCAAGAGCATACGCTAAAGTGTTTTCTTCTTTCTCTCTCCAGGTAACGACCATGTCATGCCCTAATCAAGATAAAAATATGGATGTATTGACCGAACCCGCATGTTATACTGTGCAGGGGAACGTTGGACCCGTTCTTTCTTATAAGAGTTATAAGACTGAACAGGGAATAGAAGAATATCTAGATTCTCAAGCCGCCCAAAAGAACATGCATGTTGATGCATCTTCTTCAGGTGTGTTAGTTATTGAGAACTGTTTTTCAGTTCACCCTACGTCCTGGGTATTAGATATCGGATCAGGATCCCACATATGTAAGCAGTTACATGGGCTACGGAAAGGTAGAGAACTGGGTAAAGGTGATCATTCCGTTCAAGTAGGGAATGGGGCAAATGTTGCAGCCAAAGCAGTTGGCATATATCACCTGGTATTACCAAATGGTGATACACTAGTTCTGAATGAGTGCTATTATATACCGAACATGATGTGCAACATTATATCAGTCTCTTTATTAAGTAAAGAAGGATATAATTTTGTAGTAAAGGATAATGTTATGAACATATTCCTAGATCAAAAGTTGATTGCATCAGGCTCATTACATAATGACATATTCATTCTCAATCAAAATACAGTCCTCAATATACAAAACACACATAAGAGGAAAAGCTCAGAAATGAACGAATCCTTCTTGTGGCACTGTAGACTTGGTCATATCAATGAGACACGACTAGCTAAGTTACATAAGAATGGATATTTGAATTCATTCGAATTATCATCTTATGACACTTGCCATTCATGTCTCAAAGGAAAGATGACCAAAACTCCGTTTACGGGACACGGAGAAAGAGTTACTGAACTCTTGGGACTGATACATAGTGATGTATGCGGTCCTATGTCTACACATGCCAGAAATGGTTCTTCCTACTTCATTACATTCACTGACGATCTCTCTAGATACGGGCATGTGTTCCTGTTGAAACACAAGTCTGAAGCTTTTGAGAAATTCAAAGAATATAAGCACGAGGTAGAGAACCAAACGGGCAAAAGTATTAAGATTCTTCGATCTGATTGAGGAGGTGAATACTTAAGCATTGAATTTATGGATTATCTAAAAGAGAATGGGATTCTCTCTCAGCTTACTCCTCCTTATACACCACAGCACAACGGTGTATCGGAACGAAGGAATCGCACCCTATTAGATATGGTGCGCTCAATGATGAGCAATGCTGAGTTACCTATTTCTTTTTGGGGGTATGCGCTTGAGACAGCCATATACCGATTGAATCTGGTTCCGTCTAAATCTGTACCTACCACACCATATGAGATATGGAGTGGGAAGAGACTATATTTTAAACGAATTAAGATATGGGGTTGTCCGGTCTATGTCAAAAAGCAAAATCCGGACAAACTCGAGGCACGATCAGTTCTTTGCAAGTTTGTGGGATATCCAAAGAATTCTCAAGGATATTTTTTCTACCAAGCTGAGGAACAAAGAGTGTTTGTTGCTCAACATGCCACCTTTTTGGAAAAGGGAATTTCTCGCAAAAGAAATTTGTGGCAAAGAGGTAGAACTGGAAGAGGTTCCAGCACCGCAAACTACAACTAATGATTTAGTAGAACCAGAGGATTCAGTAGTACCCGACGAACCCCAGCCTCTCCGCCGATCTAGTAGGGTTTCTCGTCCACCTGAGAGATACTACGGTTTTCTCATTGACGGTGGAAGCGAAGATTGCATCATGGAGGATGATGACCCAACTAGCTTCGAGCAGGCCATCACGAGTAGGGACTCAGTGAAATGGCTGGATGCTATGCGGTCCGAGATGTAATCCATGTACACCAACAAAGTATGGACTTGGGAAGTTGCTCCTGAAGGGGTAAAACCCATTGGGAGCAAGTGGATCTTCAAGAAAAAACTTGGTGTAGATGGGAAAGTGGAGACTTTCAAAGCTAGACTTGTTGCAAAAGGTTTTCGTCAAAGACCAGGTGTGGATTATGACGAAACCTTTTCTCCAGTGGCTATGCTTAAATCCATCCGGATCATGCTTGCCATCGCTGCATATCATGACTACGAAATCTGGCAAATGGATGTTAAGACCGCCTTTCTAAATGGTGATTTAGAAGAGTGCGTGTACATGACTCAGCCAGAGGGCTTCGTAGACAGTGGGAGCAGCGGGAAGGTGTGCAAGCTGCTTAAATCGATTTATGGATTAAAGCAAGCATCGCGGAGTTGGATCATCTGCTTTGACGTCGTTATCAAAGAGTTTGATTTCGTCAAAAATCCAGATGAACCTTGTATCTACAAGAAGGTGGCAGAGAGTAAGGTTGTCATCCTCGTATTGTACGTGGACGACATACTCTTGATAGGAAATGATATTCCTATGCTGCAATCGGTCAAGCTCTTCTTATCACAAAGATTCTCAATGAAAGATCTTGGTGATGCCTCCTGCATATTGGGAATTAGGATCTATAGAGATAGATCCAAACGGATATTGTGATTGTCCCAATCAAGGAACATTGACACCATACTAAAGAGGTTTAGTATGGAAGAATCCAAGCGTGGGAACTTACCCACGATCTCTGGAGTCACTCTCTCCAAAGAGATGTCTCCCAAGACTGATTTGGAGAGAGCTCGCATGCAAGGGATACCCTATGCTTCGGCTGTAGGCTCTATCATGTATGCGATGCTATGTACCAGACCCGATGTAGCATACTCACTAAGTGTAGTGAGCAGGTATCAAGCTGATCCTGGAGAGAGTCACTGGACAGCTGTGAAGAGCATTCTCAAGTACTTGCGAAGGACTAAAGAGATGCTCTTGGTGTATGGTAATGGAGAACTCCAAGTGGAGTCCTTTACCGATTCGAGCTTCCAGAGTGATAAGGACGACTCTAAGTCGCAGTCGGGATTTGTCTTTACCCTTTACGGAGGGGCGGTTAGCTGGAAGAGTTCCAAGCAGGAAACCGTGGCAGACTCGACGATGGAGGCTGAATACATCGCTGCCAACGATGCTGCCAAAGAGGCTGTCTGGATCAAGAAGTTCATTACTGAACTTGGAGTGGTTCCATCCATTGAGCATCCAATACCTTTGTATTACGATAACAATGGAGCGGTGGCTTTGGCCAAGGAACCCAGGTCCCATCAGCGATCCAGGCATATTCTGAGGCGGTATCACCTGATCCGGGAGATAGTTGATCGCCGGGAGATCGAGGTCAGGAGGGTTGACACGAAGAACAACACGGCGGATCCACTCACGAAGGCCATTCCCCAGATACAGTTTGAGAGACTCTTCGGGATGCTCGGTATGCGATACTACAACAGCTGGCCCTAGTGCAAGTGGGAGATTGTTAGTTATATGTATGCCCTAGAGGCCAGTATTGTACAGATGATGTATATTATATTGGATGCTTGGACATATATAGAGATGACTTTCTTGCTCGATGTGATAGTATGCTATCTGGTTACTCTTTATCTTAAAATGTATACTTGTCTCTTTAAACTGTCTTATAGTTACATGTTGGTAAAGCCCTTAGGATGTGTACTTGACTACCTGGACTATGATGCAGATCATACTAGTGGGGACATGGTAGTCCATAAGTACATCCTTCAAGGTCCCTAGTCGTAGGTGTATCGAGACGGGGCATCGATATACCAGTGTAGACTAGCGTATACGCTTCTCGACCCATGAGATGGGCGATGGATGATCCCATATCCATTGGTGTTTGACATCAGAGATGGTATACGGGTGCTCAGTGGAGACTGGGTACACTGGACGGACTCGCCGAGAACTCCCAGATGGTATTATACCTCATGTCAGATGGCAGTTCTCAGGTGACACTTGTGCAGGTTAGTCTGTAGACCCGAGATCGTCATAGAGTCTTGTGTGATTCCCACTGTACTTTGATCTCCACCTTACCACGTCCATGAGGGCGTGCAAAACGGTGGTTTTTGGGTACAGTCCCGAGTCACATGGAGGCAATGAGCGATAGGAGGGGTTTCGTCTCTCCCGGTATTGGGAGTTGATGTTGCGCTGTGCTTGATTGGCCGTAACAGGGAAGTCCCTGGCCAGGGCTGATCAGAGATTTGCTGGTAAGTGTTACCAGTAGTTTCTCGACCCGTTATGAGCCTCACATCGGCACGACTTATCAGTTATTGGGGTCTGACGTTTACCACCCCTAGACTTGATATGTGACATATCAGACGAGGAGACCGGACTGTACGGGAAGTGTCGCAGATCGGCTCGACGGGAGTTGTAGCAGGTTCGCTTGTTCTCTTCTGATCGATCAATACCCGGGTGGCCGTTACGTTTAGATGACCGCTTGCGGCTTGAGGATGCTTGATATGATCATCACCCACTGCCGGCGTATTGACGAGTCTCAGAGTCCCACAATGGAGTTTCCTAGTCCAGGCGAAACGTTGTGGTGCGCGTATGCGATATGCGCATGGACCCGATTAAAATACGCGTATAGGATACCGTATATTGATCGGGCGGCTTGCTTTTGGTAGGAGTCATATGTGATATGGACGGATTGGTAAATCAAGTGTTGATTTATCATTTAACCATTAGTTTCTCACTAGAAATCCTTTCTTGTATTGGATGGATGTATGAATGCATGTATGTTTTTCTTTCTTTCTAGTTTCATGCACATATGGATGTGTATACATACATACATGCATACATACATTTATCATGGTTGGATGTATATGAAAATGGTGGCAATATAAGACTCACACCATGGTATTTTTTATGAATTATTATTGTATTTATACTAAAACATAAAAGGAAAGAAATGGTGCATTATTGATTTGTTCTACACACTTCTTTTGACCTAACCATTCTCACCCACCACTTAACCTTAGGTTAAGTTTCCTTTTGTGTTTTAACCCTAGTACAATAATGATTCAACCATGGTTTGAGATGATATATTTAAAATATATATTGATATATTTTTCATTTTACTTTTGAAGAGAAAAAAAACTTATCATCTTCTAATATTGCCATTATCTTCTTCCTCCTCCTTCATAGCTCTCTAGATTTTTGTAGTGTGCTATATAATCAACAAGTTAGGATTTTGAAGTGAGAAAGAGAACCACAACACCATTCTACACAAGCCTAGCCCACTTGTTTGGAGTGTTGACTCGATTTCGTTCACTTGATCAGAAAAAGTCGCAAGCTTGGACAAAGCGGACTCCGGGTGGATCATCGGTGACGTCGAGGAGTTCAAGCGGAGTTCTTTCAAACCCCGAGTAGCCGAGGAGTCTAGCGTAGGGAGCTACAAAGGTTGTACTCTCTAAACCCTAGCATTTCTTTCATATGTCGATATGAAAATCTTAAAACCCTAATCGATTCTAGGAACGATTCTTTGTTCATTAGCTTAGCAACCTAAAGACTACATATTTGGTTCATGTGATGCTTCCAAACCCTTCATGAGGTGCTATGCTAACCCAACAGAAATTGATGTGAATAAATTATAGGAATGGTTTATATGACTTTGTTATGATATTTAGTGAATATTGTGGTCGCTAGATTCGTTTAAACATCAAGATGTTGTATTAAAGCGGTTAATTTTGCTTATTAGGTTTTCGGAAAAATAGCTTTAAAGCGAATTTGAAGTTTTGGTGATTTTAACCCTATTTTATATATATAATTAAGGTGTTGTGAAACCACGATTGATACGTTTGAGTTTTTTCTCGATGGTTTGGCGTTTGTACGCCGACGTCGAGGGTTTTTGGGTTGATTTGTGGAAGCAACCATAAGTTTTGACCTATGTGGGATTCACGTGTCGTTTTTGGGTCATGAGTCGGATTTTAATACAACACGGTGCGTTATGATATGTAGGTACCCCATGTGGACTTCGAGACGACAAGCAAGCGCGTGGCGACGTCGGCACCGGCTAGCGAGGACCAGGTAAGTAGATTTATATCTACGGGGAGAAGTCGGGTGGATGGCGTATAGCACCCCCGCAGTCCGTAGTGTAGCTCATATATATATGTTTATAAAGGTGTTTTATGATAGGAGAATGTTTATTCATGTTATGATTATGTGTTCATAGATTAGCTTTGGGTTAGTTGCGAAACCCTAGAGTAGTTGTTATACCCACATACGCACACACGGACTTGCATACTTTACTTTCTTGTGCGCAGATTGGGATGTGTATACATGTATATATGCGTGGGTATGGGACTATGCATATGTACATTCATATACGCATGCATGGATAATGATGATAGTACTTGGGATTTATGATGAGTCGATGAGATTTGATTTGAGGCCGTGAGATCGGTGATATAGCAGGGTTCGTATTTGAGATACGACATGACGTTGTAGCGGGTCCTTGACGTAGTGTTTCACACACGTGCATGCATACTTAGGCGGTATCAGTATTGTACTAGATGTAGATCAGTACCCCGATCATGATATTTGATAAAGAGGATACCAGGTGAATAGTATGATGAATGTGATATTAACCCGTACCCAGATTTGGGGATGCCGTACGACGGATTTACGTACGAGCTATATTTTGATGATTGATCCGCACTTTTGACTTGGGATGCCTGCTTATAGATATGGTATCGGATATGATATTATTGAGGCGGGATCACCGACTAATATATATACAGGTATGTATATGTATCGACTCAGATGTTAGGCGGTTTCCTTACCTGTAGTCCAGCTTGTTAGCTTAGCCCTTTAGTTTAGTTTAGTTGTTAGATTAGATTCGATTCTTACCTATTTCAAAAACTAACGAATCGTGGGTATTTTAAAAGACAGCCAAAGGGATCCTACGGATATTTCAAAAGACGTATCTTTTCATAAAAACACCGTAGCCCCTACTTTCAAAACCCTATGATTCGTGTTATTTCAAAAGGCACCATTTGTAGGACTTATATTAGATTAGGGCAGATTAGTTATAGTTGCGTCTAGTATTCAGCTCCCGCTCATTATTGTGGTTCGCTTCGCATCGCATGCTTATATTATGTTTCATACTCCATTATTGATATCATGCTGTTAGGACACCAGCACCATTACCGATGATACGTATGTACCACGTACACTTACTTGCCGGCTCACACACATCTTCATCGGTAATTGCCATGTCACGTACACCTTAGAAAATATTATTGCTTGACATAGCGTACTTGCCTTATATGTTAGTTTAGACATTGTAGTTATTACCTGCTACTTCATGCATACTGTTATTCATTGTTATGCCGCATTCATGGATTCTCATGCATATATTCACTATTTTACGTGTTATTGAGGTTTGGATTCGGATTTCCATGAGATTTTTCTGGATTTGGAGGAAAACCGCAAAAACATAAATAAACCTTTTCTCTCTTTTAAAATAAAAAGTGCGGTTTTCCCATGATGTATGAGTCGTCCACCATGAGTTTGCTGATGGGTTTCGAGACCCGATTCGAGGAGTGGAGGAACCGTTTCGGGTACACGGTGGGCCCGGTGCGGTACCCCGGGGCAAGAGGAATGTGTTGTTGACGTTGAGCCCGGCAGGAGAGCACTACCGACCGGTGATATTACCCGACGCGTCGGATATCCGGAGGATACCGTCGTGGTCTTGAGATGGATGGTAGGGGTCGGTCTGGATTGACGGCGCCCTAGATATTGTGATTTGAGATATTGAGGTACAGCGATTGTGATACAGAGATATCGAGATATTTGGACACTTGTTTTGTGTCGATGCTGGGCACTGTTTTATGCTGATTTTATTTATGGTACCTCACTTTTAAAATACAGAAATCTCACTGATTTATGAAAGCAGTTTTCGTCAGTACATGCATTCTGTTCCATGCATTCATACCTCATTCATATGATATATTGCTACCTGAGGCACTGACACGGGCACATGAGATCACACTCGGGTTAGATATTACCCTAGCCATTGTTATAGGCTGCATGTTATTCATATATTTGAGGATATATTCTGATCATTGACCTAGGTTGCGTTATTTATACGATTTCTGTGCGTAGATGTTTTTCTATTCACGAGTTGGCAACTCACCCCCGTTGTGTCCCAGTTTCTTGCAGGTTTGCCGCACAGGTTTCATTACGGCTTGCGGGCATAGTTTCCTTCGGGTGATTTGCTAGTAGGTGGGTTTACTTGTATCGTACACCCCATTATATAACTTGTATATTATTACTCTGTTGTATCTAGAAGTTCCATCAACCAAACATGTATTTATTTTGAGATAGAGACCAGTGATGTTATTCCTTCGACCTTAGAGTCGCGCGTTGTATTTCTGTGGTTTTCTTGTGGGTTTGGGTTCCCTTTTGAGTTTTGATCCTCGCCCTTGGCGTTGTATATTATATTGCTTGTGTGGTTGTGACCGTCAATTGACGAAGAGCTAGCTCCCGCTTGGAGATGCCTTTTTATTGATTTCGTATACTATTCATGTTGTATCCCGTTTGGGAGCCAGTATTTACAAAGGAGACTCTGCCGAAATTTTCAGGAAATATTTGATGTTTTTTTTAAACCGCATAATTCGGCTTATGCTATTAAAACTACTTGATTTTAAATTGGTTTTCCTTCACTCTACTACTTTTCTTGGTTTGGATTTCTGGGCTTTCGGCTAACTTAGATTACGTACGCCTCGAGACGTTTCGTAGTTTAAGTGCCGGTCCTGTTCCATACTTTCGGACGTGACAGTCAAGTTTGCTAAACGAGACGACCAAGAATGATGTAGAGAATGAGTAGAATACTTTGTCTCACTTCATCCAAAGCCGTGGACGATCGGTTAATGAAGTTGCCACTCGAAATGAAATGGAATGAGAAATGAACTATGAAATTTCCACGTATCCAAAACTTTATTCTTTTCTTTCAACAACCATAATCTTTTCTCTCAAGTGAGTGAGTGAGGAGGAGGAGAGGGGGCCGGCCATATATAGAGGTGGGGGGTGAGTGTGGGAGAGGGGAGGTAACCACAAGGATAAATATCTAGTGTGAACACAAGAAATATCTAGTGTGAACACAAAGTGTGAACACAAAGAAAGCAACCAATGAAATAATAACACCACTCTAACCTAGTCACCACCTTCTAGATGCTTCTAGAAACTTCCACACTCATCTCAAGAAAAGATAAATCCGTGTTTAACCGAATGTTAATAGACGGCTGATAGAAAACTGGAAACTGGCAACTTCCAAAAGTGATCCCGAAGCGAATTTCAGGATAACCCCGTAACCGTATAAATATACCCGCATTTGTATTACGACCGAATACAAATGCAACTGAGAAAAAGATATTATCTACTCAATATAATACTCGGATCCGGCCTAAACCAAAGCCCACCAGTATTATCTTCCCGAAATCTGACACTTGCATAAAAGCATATGCATTTTCCGAACCCTTCCATAAAACCATACGACCTCTACAACGTTTCGCCCGAACTTGGAAAACTGTCTGTGGGGGACTCTAATGACTCGTCAGTACCCTGGCAGTGGGTTTAACCACAAACCGTCAGCGGCACTAGCTATGCGTAACGGCTGCCCATGGACTGACCTCAAGGGAGGCCGATGAGCGAACTCATCCGGAAACCCTACTGAGCCTAACAGTGACAATGTATATACAGTCCGGTCCGTTCTTATATGAGTATCGCATATCTCTCTAGGGGGCTAGTAACGTCAGACCCCCAATAGCAGTATAAGTCGTGTCGGAGTGTAGCCCAATAACACCCTGAGATACTACTGGAGTACCTACCAGTAAATCTCCTGCCATGGCCGTGGGCTTTGTGTAATGGCTCTCCTTGACACAGCACGATCTCGCCCCAATACCGGGAGAGACGAATCCCCTGCCGATCCGCTTACGTGACTCCATGTGGCTCGGGACTGTACCCAAAAACTACCTGTTTGCACGACTCCTTTGAGCTGTGGTAGGGTAGAAATCAAAGCACAGTGGGAACTCACACGAGACAAATGACGACCTCAGGTCGATGAACTGACCTGTACACATGTCACCAGGGAACTGCTATCTGACGATATGTATAATAC
The DNA here is from genome assembly GCA_030015575.1 of Agapanthus africanus. Taxonomy (NCBI): domain Eukaryota; kingdom Viridiplantae; phylum Streptophyta; class Magnoliopsida; order Asparagales; family Amaryllidaceae; genus Agapanthus; species Agapanthus africanus. The sequence goes on along the minus strand of CM057347.1, from coordinate 289,607,944 downwards.
CAACTAGCAGATTCCCAGCGAGTCCTGTCCGGTGTACTCATAACCCAATGAGCACCTGTATACATCTTAGGTGATCCAACTGACACCAGTGGCTTGTGAGACAGGCCACCGCCCCTCGTCGGGGTCTCGACTGTATACACTAGTCTACTCCGGAGTATCGATGCCCTGTCTCGAAACTCCCACTTCTAGGGACCACAATTAAGGATATGCATATAAACCACCCAACTCTCACGTATATGATCGCCATCATACTGTTGGTAGTAAAGTAAGATCCTAAGGGCTCTATCAAAGTGTAACATGTAATCAGTCACCTGAACATGTACACGACTGATAAAGGCAAACCAGATAGCATACTATCATCTCGAGTAAGACTGTCCTACCGGTATAGGTCCTCCGCAATCATTGCAATCACGTAGCTGCGATCCAATAATTGACTCTGAGGGCACTATCTCCAACAAGAGATAAAACCGCATAATAAAAGCCGACTCATACGAGCACGACACCCAAAGTCACAAAATATACAATATCCGTCCTCACAACTTGTCTCTAATTCAATACATAGAAATGGTAGATGGAAAGTACTAGATACAATGAAATATACAGTGGATATAAAATCGGATAACCGCAACCAACCTACAGCAAAACAGATCACAGCCAACCGTAGCAGTATCCGCTGCAAAATGATACAATAAGAAACCCTGCCGCGACTACTCTGAGGGTCAACTTACAAGCACTGTAGCACAACGGGGGTGAGTTGCCAACTCGTGAATAGTAAGTAACATTGTACAGATAATCGAAGGTATACACGTACAGCGATAATCTATCACATGCAATCTGATAGTATCAATAAGCTAATATGGATATGCAACAATCATGAACGGTACTCTATCAGGTACTATAAATACATGAAGCAATGCATATAAAATGAATGTTGAGTGTGGGATAAAACATATCATCATCGATGAATCATTATCGTGGAAATACCGATGTCCATCAAAGACACCACAAACCCAATACCTCAGGCGCCGTCACTTTGATCGGCCCTCATATCTGTAAGCCTCATAGAACCTGAGTGCCCAACATCGGCACTTGAAAACATCATGAAAAATCGTGTCCAACATCGACACGCAAATCCACATATCTCGGGCTCCGTCAGTCCGGATCGGCCAAGGGCTCCGTCAGTCCGGATCGGTCCATATCCATCTCTCGACTACGGTCGGTATCCTCCGGATAACCGCCAGGTCAAACCAATCACCAGTAGGTAGTAGTCCCTCTGCCAGGCTCATCGTCTACTACACAACATCCCTTTCTTGCCCCGGGGTACCATACCGGGTCCACCATGAACCCGCAAACGGATCATCCAGCTCCTCGAATCGGGTTTCTTACATAAGTCTCAGAGCCGAGAATACTCATGGTGGACGCACTGAAATATCATATCAAGAGAAATCGGGTTTTCAAAACAATGCATACTTTCTTGAAATAATACCACGGTTCTCAAATCCATAAGTCACATGAAATCCGTATCTCAATGCGTAAATCCATGAAATATGATATATGCAACATAAAACAGTAATATGAGCATATTAAGGGAAAAACGCTCTTTTAAATGAATCACATTTTTAAATATATCATGTGGTTCTCAATTTCTCCTAAAATCAAATGCAACATCATATAAGGGTGTACATGTAGCTATGTACGCACAATGCATCTCATAAGCGCAATAGAACAAGAATCAATGTATCAATATCAATAACAATACAATACCGTATATGTGTATAGGTTGTGTGTCTCATGGCAATTATGGACGGTGTGGGTGTAGCTTACAATTTAGTGCTCGTGCAATATGAACCATCAGTAATAGGGCAGTGTCCACTAGGTTCTAAGTCAAGGCACAATAAGTAATGGTATGCAATGATGCTCATGCACAATCAACATATATGAATATAATCATGTGGCTATAATACCACATCTAACCCTGACGCATAACGCCATACGGGCGATTTCCTCATAGATGTTAAATCTACCCACCGATGATCTCGAGCTAAGTAAATCCGACCACCTGCTTCCCTTTCTTCGCAGCGTCCGAAGTCCCCGCCTGCGATCCTATTAACACAAAACACAATAACGCGTGGATTTAGCAAACTACGTAATAATAACGAACACAACGCCAATTTAACGAATCGTTTCCCTTAAGCTACAAAAAGGTTCGCTTAGCGTCTAACGTGTGTGGCGACATCACCAAAACAAACCCACGACAGCAAGCTACCCAAAACACTAAAACTACATCGGATCAATCGTAACGCGCGTCGTCGAAACACTAAAAATTAGCAAATTGTTCCCAGATTTTACATATTGTCAATACCTAAAAATCTAGCAGTACCAAACACCCTAAAACAACTGCAGACAGCTACCCACAAAAACACAACACCCCAGTCCCTGTACGGCCGAGCTCGCCGAAAAATCCTCGAATGTCGCTGGCCAAAACCGGTCAGGTGGGGTTAGTGCTTCAGGTGAACAATCAGGGTCTCGAGTACAACACTACTACATCGCAAGATTTTCCAGTAAACACTCGTAGTGATAGCAGATTACAGACATCCTAAAATGACACTAAAAAAACGATATTTGCTCAAAACTACATCTTTATAATTCTAAACAGCGACCACTAAACTACACAACAATAAAAGAACCTAATTAACATTGAGAGATCGTTACCTATCCACACTTGCTCGAAACCCTAGCTTTCCATGCTCCAAGTCATCTCCATAAGCTTTAGATCAAGTTTAATGAAGGGTTTAGTGAGTTTTGTGAAGATTAGTGAGGGTTTATGAGGATTTAGCTTGGTTTAGTGAAGAACAAGGTGAGTGTTCAGTTGAGGGGAGATGAAGATAGAAAATAATTGAGAGTGAGAGAGTTGAGGTGAGAATGAGGGAATGTGTAGGGAAGCATGAGAGGGGTGAGTGTTGGGTGAGGGTTAGGCTTACACTTACTCTCTCTCTCACACACACACACACACACACTCTCTCTCTCTCTCTCTCTCTCTCTCTCTCTCTTTCTCTTCTTTAAATGCAAGCCATGCTTGCCATGCTCATCATTCCCATGCCACCCTCCCTCTCTCTCTCAAGTCAAAAAAATTTTCAAACCTCTTTTAATTTAAAAACTACATAATTAACTAATTACAAAATACTTAATGGAATGGGGTTAATATGTCATGGCTACCTAGGCATGGTTTAATCCTAATTAACCCTAGGTTAACATGCACAAGTGTGTGTAAGCTAAAATAAATATTAATAAAATATTAATTAATTTTTATAAAATATTTAAAAAAAATATTTTGGTAAACTTTTTACTAAAAATCCGTATTATCGCTTAATTAATACTAATCGCATTCTAAAGTGTTACAGAGGTCCCCCGTATTCTCGCACGGACCCGATTAATAACCTCGTTTCCGCAGAGGCGTAAGCTCGTTAACACTTTCTAAACACCTAATAGGTTAGCTAATTGTGAAGTGAAGAAATCTCCCGAGGAGTAATACATACTCATCAATCGGAATCGGGATCCAACTATCATCATGTGATAACCTGATGGAATCCACTCAAACCACCACACTCCAGAAGGTATGTGAATGCCTGGAAAGTTTCCCGTATGTTTGAAACTCCCGATATGGTTTTTTCCCCTAAGATCCAAGTGACCTTGACAAGGTCAATAAGTCAAAGGGTAATAGTCAAGTTCAACTCGTCATTATCCTGATTGCATTAGACCCACCCGCATAGACCCTTGACAAGGTCAACAAGGTCGAACGACTGTATTAACTGTAGGGTTACTAGGCACACTAACAAGGCTCTACAAGGCATCGACCATGCCAAAATTAAAATTTTATGTGCCGCACAACCCTAAGCAAGATCGTTAACTAGAGTTTAGGCGAAACTATATAGCAAGTAAACAACTTTACTCTAAAGGGATACGAAATACAACCTTTGTAGATCGTTCCTCTACTTCTATAGCTCCTTGATGAATTCCCTTCGCTGCGATCTTGGTTCTCCTGAACCCTTGCATGGCTTCACGAGGCGAAAGGTGCGGCCTTGCTTGAAGTCTCCGAGGTCGAAGATGATCTACGTCGAGGGAATTCCGACTCAAGCTCCTACTTCACTAACTAGAGAATTAATGAAGCAAACACCCTATACTAAAGTGCTAATCTAGTAGAGGATGGAGAAATAGGAAGTGGGTTCTCTTTAGAATTTTGTTTCTCACAAGGATTCTCACTTTGGATCAAACCCTAGCTTGCTTTTCTCTTGCTCAATGAAGAAGAAGATGATGAACAAAAGAAAAGATATGACGATAATGATTAAGTGAGAAGGGTAACCATGGTGAGTGAGTATCATATACTAACCCTTGTAGAGCCATAACCATAGCTAATTGATTATGGTTGGGTTAAAAGGAATCTAAGGTAAAGACAAAGCTAGTAGACTTTGTCAAAGCAAAGTAAGCTTCTACAAGCTTCATGCTCATTCAAAAACTCCACTAATTTTGTAATTATCTTAAATAAACATTACCCACCATAATTCATAGAATGGTGTATGTCTTATACACACATGAATGTTGTATCATCAACCATGATACAATATGATAACACATTTTAATATATATCATATATATAGTAAAGATGTGTAAATGTGAGAAAAACCCTAAAGAGAACAAGTGATAGTAAATGTAAATTATAATATCTAATATACAATTATACAGTTCATTATTAAATCAACACTTGACTTAATAATCCGGTCATATCACATATAACCGACTAACATCCATTGTATCGACTTATCGAATCAACACTTGATTCGATAACCCGGTCATATCATATATAACCGTCCGATACAAAAAGTCGCGAGAATATAATACGGTATCACATACACGCATTATTCTCGGTCCCGCACATATCACATATGCGCTCCTATTTCGTTTTGCCTGAGCCAATAAAACATCTATGTAGGACTTTAAAGACTTGTCAATACGCCGGCAGTAGGTGACGATCACATCAAGCACCCACAAGCCGTCAGCGGTACTAGCTGGATGTAACGGCTACCCGGGTATTGAGCGATCAGAAGATCAGCAAGCAAGCCCGCTCCAACTCCTGTAAAAGCCTGCCGGTAACACTTCCCGTACAGTCCGGTCTCCTCGTCTGATTTGTCGCATATCAAGTCTAGGGGTAGTAAACGTCAGACCACAATAACCGATAAGTCGTGCCGATGTGAGGCTTATAACGGGTCGAGAAACTACTGGTAACACTTACCAGTAAATCTCTGAATCAGCCCTGGCCAGGGACTTCCCTGTTACGGCCAATCGAGCACAGCGCAACATCAACCCCCAATACCGGGAGAGACGAAACCCCTCCTATCGCTCATTGCCTCCATGTGACTCGGGAATGTACCCAAAAACCACCGTTTTGCACGCCCTCATGGACGTGGTATGGTGGAAATCAAAGCACAGTGGGAATCACACGAGTCACTATGACGATCTCGGGTCTACAGACTAACCTGCACAAGTGTCACCAGAGAACTGCCATCTGACGTGTGGTATAATACCATCTGGGAGTTCTCGGCGAGTCCGTCCAGTGTACCCAGTCTCCACTGAGCACTCATATACCATCTCTGATGTCAAACACCAATGGATATGGGATCATCCATCGCCCATCTCAAGGGTTGAGAAGCGTATACGCTCGTCTACTCTGGTATATCGATGCCCCGTCTCGATACACCCACGACTAGGGACCTTGAAGGATGTACTTATGGACTACCATGTTCCCACTAGTATGATCCGCATCATAGTCCAGGTAGTCAAGTACACATCCTAAGGGCTTTACCAACATGTAACTATAAGACAGTATAAAGAGACATGTATACATGTTAAAGTAAAGAGCAACCAGATAGCATACTATCATATCGAGAAAGAAAGTCCTCTCTATATATGTCCAAGCATCCAATATAATATACATCATCTGTACAATACTGGCCTCTAGGGCATACATACAACAAACAATCTCCCACTTGCACTAGGGCCAGGTGCTATAGTATCGCATACCGAGCATCCCGAAGAGTCTCTCAAACTGTATCTGGGGAATGGACTTCGTGAGTGGATCCGCAGTGTTGTTCTTCGTGTCAACCCTCCTGACCTCGATCTCCCGGCGATCAACTATCTCCCGGATCAGGTGATACCGCCTCAGAATATGCCTGGATCGCTGATGGGACCTGGGTTCCTTGGCCAAAGCCACCGCTTCATTGTTATCACAATACAAAGGTATTGGATGCTCAATGGATGGAACCACTCCAAGTTCAGTAATGAACTTCTTGATCCAGACAGCCTCTTTGGCAGCATCGTTGGCAGCGATGTATTCAGCCTCCATCGTCGAGTCTGCCACGGTTTCCTGCTTGGAACTCTTCCAGCTAACCGCCCCTCCGTAAAGGGTAAAGACAAATCCCGACTGCGACTTAGAGTCGTCCTTATCACTCTGGAAGCTCGAATCGGTAAAGGACTCCACTTGGAGTTCTCCGTTACCATACACCAAGAGCATCTCTTTAGTGTTTCGTAAGTACTTGAGAATGCTCTTCACAGCTGTCCAGTGACTCTCTCCAGGATCAGCTTGATACCTACTCACTACACATAGTGAGTATGCTACATCGGGTCTGGTACATAGCATCGCGTACATGATAGAGCCTACTGCCGAAGCATAGGGTATCCCTTGCATGCGAGCTCTCTCCAAATCAGTCTTGGGAGACATCTTTTTGGAGAGAGTGAGCCTTGAGATTGTGGGTAAAAACCCATGTTTGGACTCTTCCATACTAAACCACTTTAGTATGGTGTCAATGTACCTGGATTGGGACAATCCCAATATCCGTTTAGATGTATCTCTATAGATCATAATTCCCAATATGCAGGAGGCATCACCAAGATCTTTCATTGAGAATCTTTGTGATAAGAAGAGCTTCACCGATTGCAGCATAGGAATGTCATTTCTGTAAGTCCGCGGCAGCGCCCCGGCCGTCTAACAGACGCCGATATGCGGAACAAAACTTTTACGACTGGCGCTATCGCGTACTTTATCCCGGATCGTCCATTAAAGCTAAACTAACAAATTGTAAAAGGGGTAGAATTGTTATACCGAATGATCCGAGTCCTTCGATCTTCAACCATCATCCCACGCTATGTTCAACTGATCCGAACTTGCACGATCTCCGGTCTCGTTGTCCAGGTGGCACCACGTCGACGGATCTTTAAACGGGCTCCCGCCTCTGAACCGAGGCAACTCGCTCGTCAAGTTTGCTAAAAGAGACGACCAAGATGAAGTAGAGAATGGGCAGAATACTTTGTCTCGTTACGTCCAAGGTCACGGACGAACGGTTTTAGAAGTTGCCAATTGGAATCGGGTGAATGGAAATTGAACTAAAAATGAAATTTCCATACACTAGTTATCATAATCTTTTCTCACTCAAAAATGAAATGAATCAAAAATCACACCCTCACACAATGAGTGGCCGGCCAAATATATGAGAGGAGGGAGGTGATGGTAGGAGCTTCAAATGGTGACATTAAGCATTCATCCTTATCAAAAACTAACCACAAAGCATGAATCACTAGAAGCAATAAATGCAAACCAATCACATTAAACCTAGTCACCTTGCATCATTAATGAACCATTAATGACACAAATGAGTCATATACCTAATCACCACTTCTAGAACCTTCTAGAAGCATGACTCACCCTGAAGACGAAAAGACAAATCCGTATTTAACCGAATGTCAAAATACGGCTGATAGAAAACTGGAAACTGGCAACTTCCAAAAGTGATCCTGAAACGAATTTCAGGATAACCCCGTATCAGTATAAGCATACCCGCATTTAGATTACGACCGAATATAAATGCAACTGAGACAAAGATATTATATCTACACAGTATAATACTGGGTTCCGGCTTAAACCAAAGCCTACCAGTGTTATCTGCCCGAAAACTGACACGTGCGAAAACGCACGTGCTTTTTCCGAACCTTGCCATAAACCCATACGGCCTCTACAACGTTTCGCCCGAACTTGGGAAAGTGTCGATGGGGGACTCTAATGACTCATCAGTACACTGGCACTGGGTATAACAACTAGCACGTCAGAGGTACTGGCTGTACGTAACGTTTTGCCTATGTATAGATTGGAAGGGAAGCTGACGAGCGAACTCATCTATAAACCCTACTGAGCCTGATAGTGACAATATCCGTACAGTCCGGAACATTCGTCTATGAGTATCGCATATACGGCCTAGGGGGCCGGTAAACGTCAGACCCCCAACAGCTGCATAAGTCGTGTCAGAGAGCAGCCCAGAACATCCTGAGATACTACTGGTATACCTACCAGTATATCTCGATTACCCTGGCTAGGGATTTCATGTAATGGCTCTCCTAAACACAGCGCGATCCCACTCCCAATACCGGGAGAGACGAATCCCCGAAGATCCGCTCACTTGCCACCAATGTGGCTCGGGACTGTACCTAACTAAAACCTGTTTGCACAACTCCTTTGAGCGTGGTAGTGTAGTAATCTAAGCACAGTGGGAACTCACACGAGACAAATGACGACCTCAGGTCGATGAACTAACCTGTACACATGTCACCAGGGAACTGCTATCTGACGATATGTATAATACCAACTAGCATGTTCCCGACGAGTCCTGTCCGGTGTACTCATAACCTAATGAGCACCTGTATACATCTTAGGTGATCCAACTGATACCAGTGGCTTGTGAGACCGGCCACCGCCCCTCGTCGGGGTCTCGACTGTATACACTAGTCTACTCCGGAGTATCGATGCCCTGTTTCGAAACTCCCTCGACTAGGGACACTTTAAGGATGTGCTTATAGACCCCAGCTCCCACATATATGATCGCCATCATACTGCTGGTAGTCAAACAAGAATCCTATGGGCTCTATCATGCTGATAAAGACAAACCAGATGGCATACTATCATCTTGAGTAAGACTGTTTTATCGGTATAGGTCCTCTCTCAATCATCATGATCACGTACCTGCGATCCAATAATTGACTTAGAGGGCACTATATCTAAGAATTTCCTATCAAGAGTATGTCGTCCACGTACAATACGAGGAAGACAACCTTACTCTCAGCCACCTTTTTGTAGATACAAGGTTCATCTACGTTTTTGAGGAAATCAAACTCTTTGATAATGATGTAAAAGCAGATGTTCCAACTCCGCGATGCTTGCTTTAATCCATAAATGGATTTAAGCAGCTTGCACACCTTCCCGCTGCTCCCACTATCTACGAAGCCCTCTGGCCGAGTCATGTACACGCACTCTTCTAAATCACCGTTTAGAAAGGCGGTCTTAACATCCATTTGCGAGATTTCGTAGTCATGATATGCAGTGATGGCAAGTATGATCCGGATGGATTTAAGCATAGCCACTGGAGAAAAGGTTTCGTCATAGTCCACATATGGTCTTTGACAAAAACCTTTTGCAACAAGTCTAGCTTTGAAAGTCTCCACTTTCCCATCTACACCAAGTTTTTTCATGAAGATCCACTTGCTCCTAATGGGTTTTACCCCTTCAGGAGCAACTTCCAAAGTCCATACTTTGTTGGTGTACTTGGATTCCATCTCAGATCGCATTGCATCCAGCCATTTCACTGAGTCTCCACTCGTGATGGCCTGCTCGAAGCTAGTTGGGTCATCATCAACCATGATGCAATCCTCACTCCCACCATCCATGAGAAAACCGTAGTATCTCTCAGGTGGGTGAGGAACCCTACTAGATCGGCGGAGTGGCTGGGGTTCATCGGGAACTACCGAATCCTCTGGTTCTACCAAATCTTCTGTTGTGGTTTGTACAGCTGGAACCTCTTCCAGTTCTACCTCAGAGCCACTAATCTCTTTTGCAAGAAATTCCTTTTGTAAAAAGGTGGCGTGTTGAGCAACAAATACCCTTTGTTCCTCACTGTGGTAGAAGATATACCCTCGCGAATGCTTGGGATATCCAACAAACTTACACAAAACAGACCTTGCCTCGAGTTTGTCCGGTTTTTGTCTTTTGACATAGGCCGGGCAACCCCATATCTTAATAAAATTAAGATATGGTCTCTTCCCCTCCCATATCTTATATAGGGTGGTAGACACAGATTTGGTAGGAACCCTATTCAGTAGGTATGCTGCTGTCTCCAGTGCATATCCCCAGAAGGAAATAGGTAACTCAGCTACCCTCATCATTGAGCGCACCATATTTAATAGGGCGCGGTTCCTCCGTTCCGATACACCGTTGTGCTGTGGTGTATATGGAAGAGTTAGCTGAAATAGAATCCCATTCTCTTTTAGGAAGTCCAGGAATTCATTGCTCAAGTATTAACCTCCTCGATCAGATCGAAGGATTTTAATACTTTTCCCGGTTTAGTTCTCGACTTCTTGTTTATATTCTCTAAATTTCTCAAAAGCTTCTGATTTGTGTTTCATCAGGAACACATATCCGAATCTAGAGAGATCGTCAGTTAATGTAATAAAGTACGAAAAACCATCCCTGGCATGAGTAGACATGGGACCGCATACATCACTATGTATTTGTCACGACCCGAAAGTACGGAACATGACCGGCACTTAAACTACGAACGTCTCGAAGCGTACGTAATCTAAGTAAACCGAAAACCCAGAAATCCAAACCAAGAAAAGAAGTAGAGTGAAGGAAAACCAATTTAAAACAAGTAGTTTTAATAGCATAAGTCGAATTATGCGGTTTTTAAGAACATCAAAATTTACTGAAAATTTCGGCAGAGTCTCCTTTGTAAATACTGGCTCCCAAACGGAATACAACATGAATAGTATACGAAATCAATAAAAAGGCATCCCCAAGAGGGAGCTAGCTCTTCGTCAATCGACGGTCACAACCACACAAGCAATATAATATACAACGCCAACGGCGAGGATCAAAACTCAAAAGGAAACTCAAAACCACCAGAAATATAACGAGCGACTCTAAGGTCGAAAGAATAAACAACACTGGTCTCTATCTCAAAATAAATACATGTTTGGTTGATGGAACTTCTAGATACAACAGAATAATGATATACAAGATATAATGATGGGTGCGATACAAATAAACCCACCTACTAGCAAGTCACCCGAATGAAACTGAGCCCGCAAAGCCGTAATTAAACCTGTACGGCGAAACCTGCAAGAAACTGGGGCACAACGGAGGTGAGTTGCCAACTCGTGAATAGAAAAACATCTACGAATAGAAATCGCATAAATAACGCAACCTAGGTCAATGATTATAATATATCCTCAAATATATGAATTACACGTAGCCTATAACAAGGCTAGGGTAAATATCTAACCCGAGTGTAATCTCATGTGCCCGTGTCAGTGCCTCAGGTAGCAATATATCATATGAATGAGGTATGAATGCATGAAAACAGAATACATGTAAATGAAGAACTGTTTTCATAAATTAGTGAGATTTCCTTTGTATTTTTAAACTGAGGTATCATAAATGAAATCAGTATCAACAGTGTCTAGCATCGCCATAAAACATAAATCTCAATGTCTCGAAATATCAATGTCTCAATCTCAATATCTAGGGCGCCGTCAGTCCAGACCGGCCCCTACCATCCATCTCAAGACCACGATGGTATCCTCCGGATATCCGACGTGTCGGGTAATATCACCGGTAGGTAGTGCTCCCCAGCCAGGCTCAATGTCAACACCACATTCCTCTTGCCCCGGGGTACCATACCGGGCCCACCATGTACCCGAAACGGTTCCTCCACTCCCCGAATCGGGTTTCGAAATCCATCAGCAAACTCATGGTGGACGACTCATACATCGTAGGAAAACCGTACTTTTTATTTTAAAAGAGAGAAAAGGTTTATTTATGTTTTTGCGGTTTTCCTCCAAATCCAGAAAATCTCATGGAAATCCGAATCCAAAACCTCAATAACACGTAAAATAGTGAATATATGCATGAGAATCCATGAATGCGGCATAACGATGAATAACAGTATGCATGAAGTGACAAGTAATAACTACAATATCTAAACTGGCATATAAGGTAAGTACACTAATATTATGTCAAACTACTAGCTATCTAGCTAAGTTAAGCAATAATATTTTCTAAGGTGTACGTGACATGGCAATTACCGATGAAGATGTGTGTGAGCCGGTAATTAAGTGTACGTGGTACCTACGCATCATCGGTAATGGTGCTGGTGTCCTAACAGCATGATATCACTAATGGAGTATGAAACATAAAATAAGCATGCGATGCGAAGCGGACCATAAAAATGAGCGGGAGCTGAAAACTAGACGCAACTATAACAATCTGCATTAATCTAATATAAGTCCGACAAATGGTGCCTTTTGAAATAACACGAATCATGGGTTTTGAAAATAGGGGCTACGGTGTTTTTATGAAAAGATACGTCTTTTGAAATATCCGTAGGATCCCTTGGGCTGTCTTTAAGAATGCCCACGATTCGTTGGTTTTTGAAATAGGTAAGAAGTCTAATCCAATCTAACAACTATACTAAACTATACGGCTGAACTAACAAGCTGAACTACAGGTAAGCGAACCGCCTATCATCTGAGTCGATACATATACATACCTGTATATGTATAGTCGGTGATCCCGCTTCAATAATATCATATCCGATACCATATCTATAATCAGGCATCCCAAGTCAAGAGTGCGGATCAATCATCAATATAGCTCGTACGTAAATCCGTCGTACGGCATCCCAATCTGGGTACGGGTCAATATCACATTCATCATACTATTCACCTGGTATCCTCTTTATCAAATATCATGATCGGGGTACTGATCTACGTCTAGTACCATACCGATACCGCCTACGTATGCATGGACGTGTGTGAAACACTACGTCAAGGACCCGCTACAACGTCATGTCGTATCTAAGATACGAACCCTGCTATATCACCGATCTCACGGCCTCAAATCGAATCTCATCGACTCAGCTCAATCCCAAGTATCATCCTCAATCCGTATGTGAACACATAGTCCCATACCCATGTGAACACATAACTATAAAGAATCCCATGAGCACATATCAATAGGAATGTATGCAAGTATGTATGTGTGTATGTGTAGTGCAACACTACCCTAGGGTTCGCAACGCTAAAATAATCCAACACACCAATATCCATCCTAAACATCGTTATTAATCCCAAATAACATATAATAATTGTTGGTGTGTATACGCATCCGTATACACCACCACGGACTGCGGGGGTGCTATACGCCATCCACCCGACTTCTCCCCGTAGATATAAATCTACTCACCTGGTCCTCGCTCGCCGGTGCCGACGTCGCCATGCGCTTGCTTGTCGTCTCGAAGTCCACATGGGGTACCTACATATCATAACGCACCGTATCGCATTAAAACTAAATTCGACGTCGAAACGGCATACGAAAATCAAATCGGCACGCGTATCACGCATAGGTCCAAACCTATCGCCTACGCATGCAAGAATAGTCAAACCAACCCTCGATGTCGATGTACAAACGTCAAACCATCGAGAAAAATCCAATCACACTCATTTGCACATTCACGAACACTAACTTTAATATAAACTAGGTTGAAACTCACAAAAAAACCCAACTTTACTTAAAAAGTCACTTTTCCGAAAATCTAGCAAGCACAATTCGCCGTTTTTGTACAAAACAGGATGTTTAAATGAATGTAGCGGCCAATATATTTATTAAATATCTTAAATAAGTCATAGAGACAATTTCCGGAATTTAATCTCATTAAATTCCAAAAACCCTAATATTCTAGTTTACAAAATACCCTTTTTACAATTTCATAGCAAAAATGCACAAACTACAATTTAGGTTGGATTTCCATGAACTAAAGTGTTAAACTACACTTAATAAAGTTAATAATATGATAAAAACCCTAACCATATTTTAATTCTCAATTTAACACAATATTTACAAAAACTAGTTTGCAATATATATACTTATCACAAATTTAAATTAACAAAAATGCAACTAGCAACTAGATTTGATTTTTGCAAGCAATTATATGTTAATCTACCCATCACAATCCTAATCAAATGCTCAAACCCTAATCTTCATTCAAAACCATACACTTGAAATTTCAAACTTCAATTCCAAAACCTTTTTCTTTCTTAAACACCTAATTAAACACCTAATTAACTTAGCTTTAAGAAATTAGTAACAAATTAAGCAAAAATGTTTAGAATTATACCCAAAAACATTTGAAGATCCACAAGTATCCATGGCCTCCCAAAATGCTCTCTTTTCACAAAGATCCATGCTATACGGGCTAAGCTAAAATTGGTAGAAGTCGGATTTGGATTTGGATTTTTGCTTGATTTTTAGTGGATTTTTCTCTGGATTTTCTTTGATGGAACAAAGAGTGGAGAAGAGGAAAAGGGGGCTGTTGGGGGGTTGCTGGTTTCGGCCAGAATGTGGGGGGGTTGGGTGAGGGAGGAGAGAGAGTGAGGTGGAGAAATAACAAGTAAGGAAGTCCAAGTCAACACAAAGTCAAAAGTCCAACTCATTTATCCATTTTCTTTTCTTTTCTTTCATTTCTTTTCCTTGAAATCCAAGTGGGGACAAAAGAGGTGGCTGCTGAATTCTTCAAGGGGATAAGTGAATGGGGGTGTGTGGGTGTGGGTACGGGTGTGAGGTGATGAAAAATGATAAATACAATACCCCAAACATCCATTTACGCTAAAAAAAAGCCTTTTTTCTTCAATAATTTCTAAACCGTTTTGGCAAATGATTTCGTTCCAAAAACCACATGATAAAATTTTATTTAATGTTTTATGATGCACAAAATTTGTTTCAACTCATTCCAATTTGGAATTTTCCCTAATTAAATGTATTAGTGACGGCTTAAAATAATAATAAAATAATATTTTTTCAGAAAATTTGAAATTTCACCAGCGGCTCAATAAACACCAAATAATAGCAATTACATAGCTAGAATATGTATATTTAATTTTTATAATAAGATATTTGTATTTTGAATTTTAACAGAAAACCCCCTTATTTTACCGATTTTTTTCGAAATTTCACCGAAACGATTTTCAAAACGTTACAATCTTCCCCCCTTAAAGAAATTCGGTCCCCGAATTTAAATTCAACTCCCCAAAATACTAAAACATCTAAGAAAAACCATCAAGTCGTCGGGGCTCCGAAATTGTAAATACATAAAACAAATCGTAGCTCAGCGCATGCGCTTGAAAAATGAGTATATAACTCAAATCAAAACTCCGTCAAGCATCCCGCAATCATCAGAGTCATGGAGAAGACATCAATGCCAAATCCAAATCAAAACCAATATGACATAACTCGAAACTATACATGTAAATATCGAATCTATATATGTAAGTATCTGAAGGAAATGCATGCCAAATCTCTTTAAGTCGCTGTGCACGCGTATAACACTGCACAGTGGCGGACGTCTATCATAAGGAAATAACTATATACATATATACATTTGTTTGAAATGTACGTTCCGCCGTTTTGGAAACAATTTAGAAGGGTCTCCTTGTTTTAAACATTTCGTGTCATATCAGACACGTAGGTAAGTACTTAGGCTATAGCTCGCTTTTTGGAAATCCCTTCAATAACTATCAATGCATGCAAAATATATTCAGGTACTGTCCTCTGATTAGTCCTGCTCAGTACGAAAACACATAGCAATATCATAAAAACGTACCGCTCTATACGAAATAAATCCCAAAATATGCACATGAATGCTTCGTGCGTCTGGTGCGCACGGAAATCAAAATCCATGAATGTGCCATACGTGCGCACAGAAACAACATCTAAGTGCATCGGGTGTGCACGAAACATCTGTCGTAGGCAACGTGTGTGCCTGACCGCAAAATCAGGTGCATCTGACATGCACGAAAAATCTTGAATTAGTACATCTGGTGTGCACCAAATCGCATCTCGTAACAGGCGCCCAACAGGCGCTAAAAATCCAATCCGGTGCATAAAATGCACAAAACAATGTCGAGCATCACCCTCGAAATCGAAATCCAGTGTATCCAAGTGCACAAAATATATGTCACTGCACTGCCAGCATATATAAACTATACAGAGTGCAGGAACCAAATCGCGTGCGTGCATACGCACAAAATCAACTCAACTGTTTAAAACCGTAAAATCACAAACATGTGAAACTAAAGCACGAAAACGATATCAAGTGCAACACTGTGCAAAGATCGTAAATCCTCAATCATCAAAATCAAATCATACGAATAAATCACCCAAAACATCGAAATCAATAATGGCGGAATAGTATCGCTCAAGCGCATCCTCTAAGAATCTCGGGCCAACTGTCGCGGTCACTAATGGGACGTCTCGTCGATGATTATGAACTCTGGCCTGCTGGTGTGCATAACCATGACCACTCCTGGGTCAAGGTCTTCACTGTGAATTACCAATCTTTCGGTCCATCGGCTCATCGGCCCTGTCGGGTGTGCTAACGGGGATGTCCAGTTCTGGCACGTCTCTTGTCATCTCCCGGTCAATCATCACGACCACTCGTAAGACAGCATATCACTGGCGTCGGCCTCTGGCTCTCTGAATGTACGTGACACCTCTGATCCTGGGTGCAAGTATCATTGCAGCAGTGTCCTGGAAGGAATCCTGCTCACGGTCTCTTCCATGTCTCGTCTCTGCCAACTGTCCGGAAGTCATTGTCCTTTCCTATATCTGCATCTTGCTCTGGAACGACTGCATACTCATCGCGACTCCTTCTGGAAGGTAAGTCCAAGTACCATGCCTCGGCATGCGCATCACCTCTCTGATGTCAGCGGAGTGGAACGTCATCTCATCTAGATCTGGTGCGAACCTCTTACTCCACTTTTCTCTAATGTCGTCTGCTTTGGACTCGTCTCGTCGCGGCTGCATGGACTGAGCTCCAACGGCTATCCTCGTATCTGGAGTCTCCCAAGAATGCATCTCACCACCTAGCATCCGAATTAAGTCGAGCCATCCGATCGAGTCGTCAAAACCTCATAATCCCCCAAGAGCTCAACCTCTTGGGCACAGTTTAATAGTATCGAGTACATACCACAGCATCGGTGGTCCAGCCGTAGAAGGGCAAACCCAAGCCTCACTAATGGCGCCGTAGAACTGCCGCAAACCCGAAGGTTCAAAGGCTTTCACACGGTCATTAAGTCGAGTTAGGGTTTCATTCTTCTAGAGGGACCATAGAATTGCCTGCATGTCTTTCCGACTACTTTAAACTTGGAATAATAGGTTTCCGACATTCGATCGTCTCTGTCGACCCTCACGTCTCTGCGTGAAGTCGTCTCTAGCTGGAATCAATCTATCTGATGACCTCGCATCTGGGTAAGAGAACGATCCACATGTCCTAGTCATTCATCCTAGATGACTAGCGACCTCCTATCATCTCTTAGTACAACTCGTCCTGCACGATTTCCAGCATCTGGGGCAATATCTCGTCGTTCGCAGCAATAACTCGCTCGCTCGTCTGCACGCTGAACAGTGCCTCGATCGTCATGAATAAGCAACACACCAACGGTCATCAAAATCTGGCTGGCCTCCATCATTGGCTCAATTCTCTAGTGTCGATCAGCACCTCCGAGTAACCTCATAAAGGCGATCCGCAAAACGCTCGTGGCGTGGAAACACAGTAAAAAGACACATCTCTGCAATCGTGTGTCGCCGGAATTTCGCCCTGGTCAGTCCTCGTTCGTGACGAGCTTGTGCTGACCGCAACTCTAGCCGTAGCTCCCCCTGCCCGTAACCGTAGCAGCAAAACCAAACTGGTACCGATGAGGCTAGATCAGGAAGGAATATAATACTGAACAAGGAAATGTACATCCTAAGGCTTCATAAGTGGAGTGGCGTGTCGTAAATATGCCGCGGAACATACCAACGGTACGTCACTCTACTTTAGTCACCTATTCCATCAACCAAGGGTCATCCTACGCTCCGAAGGTTAAAACCTAACGCTCTGATACTAACTTTGTCACGACCCGAAAGTACGGAACATGACCGGCACTTAAACTACGAATGTCTCGAGGCGTACGTAATCTAAGTAAACCGAAAACCCAGAAATCCAAACCAAGAAAAGAAGTAGAGTGAAGGAAAACAAATTTATAACAAGTAGTTTTAATAGCATAAGCCAAATTATGCGGTTTTTAAGAACATCAAAATTTACTGAAAATTTCGGCAGAGTCTCCTTTGTAAATACTGGCTCCCAAACGGGATACAACATGAATAGTTTACGAAATCAATAAAAAGGCATCCCCAAGCGGGAGCTAGCTCTTCGTCAATCGACGGTCACAACCACACAAGCAATATAATATACAACGCCAACGGCGAGGATCAAAACTCAAAAGGAAACTCAAAACCACCAGAAATATAACGAGCGACTCTAAGGTCGAAAGAATAAACAACACTGGTCTCTATCTCAAAATAAATACATGTTTGGTTGATGGAACTTCTAGATACAACAGAATAATGATATACAAGATATAATTATGGGTGCGATACAAATAAACCCACCTACTCGCAAGTCACCCGAATGAAACTGAGCCCGCAAAGCCGTAATTAAACCTGTACGGTGAAACCTGCAAGAAACTGGGGCACAACGGGGGTGAGTTGCCAACTCGTGAATAGAAAAACATCTACGAATAGAAATCGCATAAATAACGCAACCTAGGTCAATGATCATAATATATCCTCAAATATATGAATAACACGTAGCCTATAACAAGGCTAGGGTAAATATCTAACCCGAGTGTAATCTCATATGCCCGTGTCAGTGCCACAGGTAGCAATATATCATATGAATGAGGTATGAATGCATGAAAACAGAATACATGTAAATGAAGAACTGTTTTCATAAATTAGTGAGATTTCCTTTGTATTTTTAAACTGAGGTATCATAAATGAAATCAGTATCAACTGTGTCTAGCATCGCCACAAAACATAAATCTCAATGTCTCGAAATATCAATGTCTCAATCTCAATATCTAGGGCGCCGTCAGTCCAGACCGGCCCCTACCATCCATCTCAAGACCACGACGGTATCCTCCGGATATCCGACGTGTCGGGTAATATCACCGGTAGGTAGTGCTCCCCAGCCAGGCTCAACGTCAACACCACATTCCTCTTGCCCCTGGGTACCATACCGGGCCCACCATGTACCCGAAACGGTTCCTCCACTCCTCGAATCGGGTCTCGAAATCCATCAGCAAACTCATGGTGGACGACTCATACATCGTAGGAAAACCGCACTTTTTATTTTAAAAGAGAGAAAAGGTTTATTTATGTTTTTGCGGTTTTCCTCCAAATCCAGAAAATCTCATGGAAATCCAAATCCAAAACCTCAATAACACGTAAAATAGTGAATATATGCATGAGAATCCATGAATGCGGCATAACGATGAATAACAGTATGCATGAAGTGACAAGTAATAACTACAATATCTAAGCTTGCATATAAGGTAAGTACACTAATATTATGTCAAACTACTAGCTATCTAGCTAAGTTAAGCAATAATATTTTCTAAGGTGTACGTGACATGGCAATTACCGATGAAGATGTGTGTGAGCCGGCAATTAAGTGTACGTGGTACCTATGCATCATCGGTAATGGTGCTGGTGTCCTAACAGCATGATATCACTAATGGAGTATGAAACATAAAATAAGCATGCGATGCGAAGCGGACCACAAAAATGAGCGGGAGCTGAAAACTAGATGCAAGTATAACAATCTGCATTAATCTAATATAAGTCCTACAAATGGTGCCTTTTGAAATAACACGAATCATGGGTTTTGAAAATAGGGGCTACGGTGTTTTTATGAAAAGATACGTCTTTTGAAATATCCGTAGGATCTCTTGGGCTGTCTTTAAGAATGCCCACGATTCGTTGGTTTTTGAAATAGGTAAGAAGTCTAATCTAATCTAACAACTACACTAAACTATACGGCTGAACTAACAAGCTGAACTACAGGTAAGGGAACCGCCTATCATCTGAGTCGATACATATACATACCTGTATATGTATAGTCGGTGATCCCGCCTCAATAATATCATATCCGATACCATATCTATAATCAGGCATCCCAAGTCAAGAGTGCGGATCAATCATCAATATAGCTCGTACGTAAATCCGTCGTACGGCATCCCAATCTGGGTACGGGTCAATATCATATTCATCATACTATTCACCTGGTATCCTCTTTATCAAATATCATGATCGGGGTACTGATCTACGTCTAGTACCATACCGATACCGCCTACGTATGCATGGACGTGTGTGAAACACTACGTCAAGGACCCGCTACAATGTCATGTCGTATCTAAGATACGAACCCTGCCATATCACCGATCTCACGGCCTCAAATCGAATCTCATCGACTCAACTCAATCCCAAGTATCATCCTCAATCCGTATGTGAACACATAGTCCCATACCCATGTGAACACATAACTATAAAGAATCCCATGAGCACATATCAATAGGAATGTATGCAAGTATGTATGTGTGTATGTGTAGTGCAACACTACCCTAGGGTTCGCAACGCTAAAATAATCCAACACACCAATATCCATTCTAAACATCGTTATTAATCCCAAATAACATATAATAATTGTTGGTGTGTATACGCATCCGTATACACCACCACGGACTGCGGGGGTGCTATACGCCATCCACCCGACTTCACCCCGTAGATATAAATCTACTCACCTGGTCCTCGCTCGCCGGTGCCGACGTCACCATGCGCTTGCTTGTCGTCTCGAAGTCCACATGGGGTATCTACATATCATAACGCACCGTATCGCATTAAAACTAAATTCGACGTCGAAACGGCATACGAAAATCAAATCGGCACGCGTATCACGCATAGGTCCAAACCTATCGCCTACACATGCAAGAATAGTCAAACTAACCCTCGATGTCGATGTACAAACGTCAAACCATCGAGAAAAATCCAATCACACTCATTTGCACATTCACGAACACTAATTTTAATATAAACTAGGTTAAAACTCAAAAAAAAAACCAACTTTACTTAAAAAGTCACTTTTCCGAAAATCTAGCAAGCACAATTCGCCGTTTTTGTACAAAACAGGATGTTTAAATGAATGTAGCGGCCAATATATTTATTAAATATCTTAAATAAGTCATAGAGACAATTTCCGGAATTTAATCTCATTAAATTCCAAAAGCCCTAATATTCTAGTTTACAAAATACCCTTTTTACAATTTCATAGCAAAAATGCACAAACTACAATTTAGGTTGGATTTCCATGAACTAAAGTGTTAAACTACACTTAATAAAGTTAATAATATGATAAAAACCCTAACCATATTTTAATTCTCAATTTAACACAATATTTACAAAAACTAGTTTGCAATATATATACTTATCACAAATTTAAATTAACAAAAATGCAACTAGCAACTAGATTTGATTTTTGCAAGCAATTATATGTTAATCTACCCATCACAATCCTAATCAAATTCTCAAACCCTAATCTTCATTCAAAACCATACACTTGAAATTTCAAACTTCAATTCCAAAACCTTTTTCTTTCTTAAACACCTAATTAAACACCTAATTAACTTAGCTTTAAGAAATTAGTAACAAATTAAGCAAAAATGTTTAGAATTATACCCAAAAACATTTGAAGATCCACAAGCATCCATGGCCTCCCAAAATGCTCTCTTTTCACAAAGATCCATGCTATACGGGCTAAGCTAAAATGGGTAGAAGTCGGATTTGGATTTGGATTTTTGCTTGATTTTTAGTGGATTTTTCTTTGGATTTTCTTTGATGGAACAAAGAGAGGAGAAGAGGAAAAGGGGGCTGTTGGGGGGTTGCTGGTTTCGGCCAGAATGTGGGGGGGTTGGGTGAGGGAGGAGAGAGAGTGAGGTGGAGAAAATAACAAGTAAGGAAGTCCAAGTCAACACAAAGTCAAAAGTCCAACTCATTTATCCATTTTCTTTTCTTTTCTTTCATTTCTTTTCCTTGAAATCCAAGTGGGGACAAAAGAGGGGGCTGCTGAATTCTTCAAGGGGATAAGTGAATGGGGGTGTGTGGGTGTGGGTACGGGTGTGGGGTGATGAAAAATGATAAATACAATACCCCAAACATCCATTTACGCTAAAAAAAAGCCTTTTTTCTTCAATAATTTTTAAACCGTTTTGGCAAATGATTTCGTTCCAAAAACCATATGATAAAATTTTATTTAATGTTTTATGATGCACAAAATTTGTTTCAACTCATTCCAATTTGTAATTTTCCCTAATTAAATGTATTACTGACGGCTTAAAATAATAATAAAATAATATTTTTTCAGAAAATTTGAAATTTCACCAGCGGCTCAATAAACACCAAATAATAGCAATTACATAGCTAGAATATGTATATTTAATTTTTATAATAAGATATTTATATTTTGACTTTTTACAGAAAACCCCCTTATTTTACCGTTTTTTTTTTAAATTTCACCGAAACGATTTTCAAAACGTTACAGTATTAGTCCCAAGAGTTCGGTAACTCTTTCTCCGTGTCCCGTAAATGGTGTTTTGGTCATCTTGCCTTTGAGACATGACTGGCAAGTGTCATAAGATGAAAATTCAATCGGATTTAAATATCCATCCTTATGCAACTTAGCTAGTCGTGTCGCATTGATGTAACCCAGTCTACAATGCCACAAGAACGATTCGTTCAGTTCTGAACTCTTCCTCTTGTGTGTGTTTGTTATGCTCAGAACTGTTGATTGATTTAGAGCATAAATGCCATTGCACAACGTGCCTGATCCAACCAACTTTTGGTTAAGGAAAATGTTCATAACATTATCCTGTAATACAAAATTATATCCCTCTTTACTCAACAAAAAAACCGATATAATGTTGCATATCTGGTTCGGCATGTAATAGCATTCGTTCAGAATCGATGTATTACCAGTTGGCAATACAAGGTGATATTCCCCGACGGTTTTAGCTGCAAAAATTGCACCATTTCCAACTCTTATGTCTTTATCATCTTCTCCAAGTTCTCTACCTTTCCTAAGCCCATGTAACTGATTACATATATGGGATCCTGACCCGGTATCCAATACCCATGACGTAGAGCAAATGGAGAAACAGTTCTCTGTAACGAACACACCCGAAGAAAATGCATCAACATGTACTTTCTTCATTCGGGTGGCATGGGAATCCTGGTATTCCCCTATATCCTGTTCAGTCTTATAACTCTTATAAGAAAGAACGGAACCAACGTTCCCCAGCACAGTATAACATGCGGGTTCGGTCAATACATCCATATTATTATTATTATTAAGGCATGATATGGTCACTACCTGGAGAGAGAGAGAGAAGAAAACACTTTAGCGTATGCTCTTGCAAGATCAGATTGGTTATTATCTTATCTAATCAGTATGGCTCCCACTGTTTTTATCAAATCTTCCTTCAAACCCTAAAAGGAAAGACTAGCCAGGATTAATTACACCCTACAACTTCGCCGATCTTTCAGCCAGGCCAGTGTCGGTACTTTGAGGGAGGTTCCCCGTGCTTTCGCACGGACCTAATTAAAGTAAACCTCGTTTTTCCAGAGGCGTAACCCCGTTGACACTTTTCTAGACACCTACTTGATCGGCTAATTGTCCCGTGTAAAACTCTCTCAGGAGTAACAATTACTCGCAGTGGGTATCGAGATCCAACTATCTCATTGCAAATCTCAACACTTGAAATTCCCGATAATATTTTGCCCCAAGTATCCCATGACCTTGACGGAGGTCAACAAACCATAGGTTGCAAGTCAAGTTCAACCCGTCATTTCTTGATTGAATCAAACCCACCCCCACGACCCTTGACGGAGGTCAACAAGGTCGTACGACTACCCTAATCCAATCTACATCATATGCATAAGCAGATAAATACTAGTTAGCTACCGCACACTACGCCTTGACGGAGGTCAACAAACGCAGCACGAATACTAAGCAGGACTTATCTGAAATGACGGAGGGCTACGACAGGTTTTTCTGAAAACCTATTGCATAATGAACTTGATATCGTCGTAGAATCGAGTGAATTTTGAAATGGAGTGATTTTGAGGCTTTTATTAGTTTTGCTTAAGTGGTCACTCCTGGAAGGGATCTCGGCTCTTTCCTTATGGAATAAGGTGCAGGATATATCATATACATCACTATGCAAAGCAAAACTTTAAAAGCAGTCAAAAGCAAACCGAGTGTTGTAGCATCTGCCAGTTTTGCTAAAGAGGTCACTCCCGGTGAAGGGATCTCGGCTCTTTCTTCATCGAATAAGGTGCAGGGTATATCATATACACCGCTATGCAAAGCAAAACTGTAGCTACCCTTTTTATTTGAAAATTTGATTCTACAACATCTTTTAGGTTTCTTTTCTTTCATTAATCGCATTAATGAAGTCCTATCATTTAAGTCACCTAAACATCACAGATAAATACGACGTACACTTATGCCATCCGCATTCGCCTCGATGTCCCCTCATGCGTCGTTAGGTTAGGTAACTAACGGCAGAGCAGGGCAGGGCTAGCGCGGGTGTAAAATATAAGTAATGCCTATATAATATATCATATATACTATATACAGTATTTATCACAGAACATCAAATGATCACATCACAGATATCGCAGCAGAAGAAACGTATGAAACATTGGATATACTAGGACGTCCGTGTTTTATTTTGAGCCTCCATAAAACACGGATTCCACGGTCGCGATGAATAGCCAAACCCACACCCTTAGACCCCCACGAGAGCGGCAAGCAACCCTACCAATTCTAGAGTTAGGAGACCCGGACTTGACTCCTCGAGTTGGTCTCTCACTGGACTCCAGAACCCGGTTACTTGTGCTCTCCTCCTTGGGTCTATCCTAGTGCGGAAAAGTAAATAATATACAAAAGGTGACAGCAACCTCATCCCGGAAGTGCCCCAATAAAAGGCTATTACATACATTTTATTTTACATGAATGAAAATAAAAACTCTCATCTCACAAAAACCCCCGGCTCAAAACGCGACGATCCAATATAACATATCCAGCAACACAGAACATCACATGTCATCAACGTAAGTAAATATGCGTATCCCAATTGTCGTTGACATATAGCAACGAAACCGGTGATATCACATATTACACTTACGGTCGCAGAAAAGAAAGTGTAAAACTACAACATTTGGATTCCACAATCTCTTTAGACATCGTAAATCCGAAATATCACATATTTCGCATTTCATGCCAAACTTTGTGAATTCCACATATTGTATCACATTCCAGATAAATAGACAGTATTAAACTTTCCGATCGAATAATCAAATACCCAAGATTTCCAAAAATAGCTCAACACTTGAGCGGAGTTCAAAAATTCCAGAATACATCACAGTAGCAACGGTCCGGCCGTAGAAGGGTCAAGCCAACGCCTTACATGTGGCACGTCGTACTGCCCCAAACCCTAAGATTCAAAGGGCAGTTCAAGACGGTCACATAATCGAGTTAAGGTTTTTTGTCTTCCAGAGGGTCCATCACATCACATGCACGTCTTTCCGAAAGATTTAAAACCCGAGAAAAATTCAACACCTGAATGTTTTTCGTGCCGGGAAAAATTGAGTTAAGGATATCCGTTCGAACATTTCAATACTTTCTAAATTATACGGAATAACAAAAAAAAATTAAATTCTCCGATCGAATCGACGATTACAAAATGAACCCCTGAATACTCAATACTTGAGTCAAATTAAAAATACCGAGAAAATAACAATCACAGAATCTAGAATTACTGTGCAAACAGAGGAACCAAAGGCCACCATACTGCCGCGGTTCCGCGGCGCAAGCAGGGATCTGCCGTGGAACCGCGGTCAACTGTACGATTCATGTCCTCGTTTTGCACAATAATTCATATAAAACCCTGCTGATTTTTTTAGATATTTTTAATTCACAAAATTCCCAGATTTTAAAAATTGTCCAGAGAGGGGGTCGTTTTGTCGTATTCGGGTTCGTTCGGAGTTTTAACTTCGTTAACGCATCGTCTAATCCTCTATCTAGGCTCTGATACCACTGTAGGTTTACTAGGCACACTAACAAGGCTCTACAAGGCATCGACCATGCCAAAATTAAAATTTTATGTGCCGCACAACCCTAAGCAAGATCGTTAACTAGAGTTTAGGCGAAACTATATAGCAAGGAAACAACTTTACTCTAAAGGGATACGAAATACAACCTTTGTAGATCGTTCCTCCACTTCTTTAGCTCCTTGATGAAGTCCCTTCGCTGCGATCGTGGTTCTCCCGGACCCTTGCATGGCTTCACGAGGCGAAAGGTGCGACCTTGCTTGTAGTCTCCGAGGCCGAAGATGATCTACGTCGAGGGAATTCCGACTCAAGCACCTACTTCACTAACTAGAGAATTAGTGAAGCAAACACCCTATACTAAAGTGTTAACCTAGTAGAGGATGGAGAAATAAAAAGTGGGTTCTCTTTAGAATTTTATTTCTCACAAGGATTCTCACTTTGGATCAAACCCTAGCTTGCTTTTCTCTTGCTCAATGAAGAAGATGATGATGAACAAAAGAAAATATATGAGCATAATGAATAAGTGAGAAGGGTAACCATGGTGAGTGAGTATCATATACTAACCCTTGTAGAGCCATAACCATAGCTAATTGATTATGGTTGGGTTAAAAGGAATCTAAGGTAAAGACAAAGCTAGTAGACTTTGTCAAAGCAAAGCAAGCTTCTACAAGCTTCATGCTCATTCCAAAACTCCACTAATTTTGTAATTATCTTAAATAAACATAACCCACCATAATTAATAGAATGGTGTATGTCTAATACACACATGAATGTTGTATCATCAACCATGATACAATATGATAACACATTTTAATATATATATCATATATATAGTAAAGATGTGTAAATGTGATAAAAACCCTAAAGTGAACAAGTGTTAGTAAATGTAAATTAGAATATCTAATATACAATTATACACTTAATTATTAAATGAACACTTGACTTAATAATCCGGTCATATCACATATAACCGAGTAATATCCATTGTATCGACTTATCGAATCAACACTTGATTCGATAACCCGGTCATATCATATATAACCATCCGATACAAAAAGTCGCGAGAATAGAATACGGTATCACATACACGCATTATTCTCGGTCCCGCACATATCACATATGCGCTCCTATTTCGTTTTGCCTTAGCCAGTAAAACCTCTATGTAGGACTCTAAAGACTCGTCAATACGCCGACAGTAGGTGATGATCACATCAAGCACCCACAAGCCGTCAGCGGTACTAGCTGGACGTAACGGCTACCCGGGTATTGAGCGATCAGAAGATCAGCAAGCAAGCCCGCTCTAACTCCTGTAAAAGCCTGCCGGTAACACTTCCCGTACAGTCCAGTCTCCTCGTCTGATATGTCGCATATCAAGTCTAGGGGTGGTAAACGTCATACCCCAATAACCGATAAGTCATGCCGATGTGAGGCTCATAACGGGTCGAGAAACTACTGGTAACACTTACCAGTAAATCTCTGAATCAGCCCTGGCCAGGGACTTCGCTGTTACGGCCAATCGAGCACAGCGCAACATCAACCCCCAATACCGGGAGAGACGAAACCCCTCCTATCGCTCATTGCCTCCATGTGACTCGGGACTGTACCCAAAAACCATCGTTTTGCACGCCCTCATGGACGTGGTAAGATGGAAATCAAAGAACAGTGGGAATCACACGAGACTCTATGACGATCTCGGGTCTACAGACTAACCTGCACAAGTGTCACCAGAGAACTGCCATCTGACGTCAGGTATAATACCATCTGGGAGTTCTCGGTGAGTCCGTCCAGTGTACCCAGTCTCCACTGAGCATCTGTATACCATCTCTGATGTCAAACACCAATGGATATGGGATCATTCATCACCCATCTCAAGGGTTGAGAAATGTATACGCTAGTCTACTCTGGTATATCGATGCCCCGTCTCGATACACCCATGACTAGGGACTTTGAAGGATGTACTTATGGACTACCATGTCCCCACTAGTATGATCCGCATCATAGTCCAGGTAGTCAAGTATACATCCTAAGGGCTTTACCAACATGTAACTATAAGACAGTATAAAGAGACATGTATACATGTTAAAGTAAAGAGCAACGAGATAGCATACTATCATATAGAGCCAGAAAGTCCTCTCTATATATGTCCAAGCATCCAATATAATATACATCATCTGTACAATACTGGCCTCTAGGGCATACATACAACTAACATTAACCAATCCACATATCCATACGATAGAAAAGTATTACAGAGCTACCACATAGTATACCTTGACAAGGTCAACAAACGCAGCACGAATACTAGGCAATGCTAATCTGAAATGACGGAGCGCTACAGTTGGTTTTTGGCGAAAAACATTTAACGTAATGAACTTGATATCGTTGAAGGAACTCGAGTGGCTTTGAACTGGAGTGGTTTAAGCTCCGCATTTTAAAACTAGTAACATAAACTTTTGCTTAAGAGCGAACTCCCAATGAAGGGATCAAGGCTCTTCCTATATAGAATGAGGTGCGGGATATTCCCAACCGAATACCTCTATGCAAATCAAAAGAATACGACCATGAGTTTTGAAGAAAACTGAGTAGTTTTAAAATTGGTTCCGACAACATCATTTAGGTTTATTTTTCCTTGCATTATTCAGATAATGCATTCCCATCATTTTATGTTTCCAAGCCATAAAAGATTCAACCAAAATAACATACTTTTTTTATGCCATCCGCATTAACCATGGGGCCCCGTCATGCACCGTTAGGTTACTTAACTAACGACAGAGCGGGGGCTGGACTAGCACAGATGCAAAACATATAGAAGCATATACTAAATACATATAATATATATATACCAACATCGCAGGCAGATAATAATCATCACAGGAATGCGAACAATAATATGGAATAGCGGATAATCTAGGAGCCCCGCGTTTCATTTGAGCCATAAATGAAACGCGACATTCCTCGATCGTGTGTGTTAGTTATATGTATGCCCAAGAGACCATTATTGTACATATGATGTATATTATAGTGGATGCTTTGACATATAAGGAGGACTTTCTTAGTCGACATGATAGTATGCTATCTGGTTACTCTTTTCTTAACATGTACACTTATTATCTCTCTGTTACATGTTGATAAAGCCCTTAGGATGAGCACTTGACTACCAGGATTATGATGCAGATCATACTAGTGAGGCCAGGGGAGTCTGTAAGTACATCCTTTAATTGTTCCTAGTCGTGGGAGTATCGAGACGGGGCATCGATATTCCATACTAGACTAGCATATACGTTTCTTGACCCATATGATGGGCGATGGATGATCCCACATCCATTGGTGCTTGACATCAATGATTGTATACGGGTGCTCAGTGGAGACTGGGTACACTGAACAGGACTCGCCGAGAACTCCTAGATGGTATTATGCGTCACGTCATATAGCAGTTCTCTGGTGACACTGGTACAGGTTAGTCTGTAGACCCGAGATCGTCATAGAGTCTTGTGTGATTCCCACTGTGCTTTGATTTCCACCTTACGGCGTTCAAGAGAATGTGCTTAACGGTGGTTTTTGGGTACAGTCCCGAGTCACATGGAGGCAATGAACGATAGGAGGGGATTTCGTCTTTCCCGATATTGGGGGTTGATATTGCGCAATGCTCGATTGGCCATAATAGGAAGTCCCTGGCCATGTCTGATACAGAGATTTACTGGTAAGTGTTATCAGTAGTTTCTTGACCCGTTACGAGCCTCACAACGGCATGACTTATCAAGCTATTGGGGTCTGACGTTTACCACCCCCAGGCTGGATATGTGACATATCAAACAAAGAGACCGGACTGTACGGTAGTGTTACTTATTGGATTTGCAGGAGTATGAGCAGGCTTGCTTGTTGATCTTCTGATCGCTCAATACCCGGGTAGCCGTTAGGTCCAGCTAGTACCGCTGACTGCTTGTGGGTGACTAATATGATCATCATCTACTGCCGGCATATTGACGGGTCTTTAGAGTCCCACAAAGGGGTTTCCTAGCTCAGGCGAAACGATGTGGGGTGCATGTGGAGATATGCGTGGGAGCTTGATTAAATGCGTGTATATGATACCATATTTTAGTCAAGCGTTTACTATTGGTCGGGTCGTATATGATATGACCAGATTATTAAATCAAGTGTTGATTTAATATCAAATGACCATTAGCTTATTTATTACACCCTTTCTTTATTTTTTTATGCTTGCGTGTATGTATGTTTATATTGATATGTATGCACACATGCATTCATACATATGCCATAGTTGAGGATACATTGGAGATGGCTATGCAAGACTCACATGGAAACTATTATGATATTTTTGATTATTGAGTTAAAGAAAAAGGGAAATAAATCATGTTTGATTTTTCTTTCTTTCTACACACTTCCAAAAATATCTTACACTAACCATGGTTTCATTGCTAATTATCTTTTAACTCAACCATCTAAAAATATCTAGATATTTTCCATGGGTGGGTTACTAGTGAGTGTGACTCTCTCTCCCATCTATTATTATCTTGTGCTTATCTCTCTTGAGCTCAAGATTAGCCATTTTCCATCTCTTTCTTCCTCTAAGCTCTCTACCCTTTTTCCAAGTGAGAGAAAAGAAAGAGAAGAAAGTTTTTTTTACGTGAGACCATTACCCACTTCACCAATCTATATTAGTCTAGCCCACTAGTGTAGGTTGTTTGCCTCACTTCTACTTAGATAAAGTGAAGCATGGAACTTGAGCAAAGGAACTCCGTGACGGATCGTCGTGGACTTGGAAGGCTTCAAGTGAACCTGTTCAAACTCAAAGTAGAACCAAGGAGTCAAGGAGGAGAGGTGAGACTTACACCATACTTGAGATAATATGAGATTTTAATTATTAAGGGTAAATCAAAATTAGGTGGAAAATTGTCATGGTTAATAGAGCTTGGAAAAGCTTGTGGAACCATTGACTTAGTCCACTAATTTTGTCTTACCGTAGATATTTATTAACCCAACCATTATCTTATGCCATTGTTAAGTCTCTACTTAAGTTATATGAGATATTATCTCACCCATGGTTGCTATACTCACTCATTCCATTCTCCACTTCATCTTCTTCTTCATCTCAAGGAAAGCTCTCTAGGTTTTCAAGAGGCGAAGAAATATTGTAAGAAAAATTATTCTAAAGTGAGCAAAAAATTCTACTTCATCAACCTACACTAGATTAGCTATTTAGTTTAGGTTGGTTGCTTCACTAATTCCCAATTAGTGAAGAGGTAGCTTGAGTTAGAGTCTCCTCGACGTACATCATCTTCGGCCTCGAAGACTTCAAGAAAGCTTGTTCATTTCGCATTGTGGAGCCTAAGTTGAGTCCGGGAGATCACCACTTGGAGCGAAGGGACTATTATACGAAGCTTTAGAAGTGAAGGACCGGTCTACAAAGGTTGTATTTCTCATTCACTTAGTGTAATGTTTGATTACGTGTGTGCTTACGTCTAATCCTCTAGTTAGATCCTTGGTTAGGGTTATTTAGCACATTAGAATTTTTTAAAATAGCATGGATGATGCCTTCTGAAACATAGTGAGGTTGCTAAGGAACCTAGCAGTGTGGATATCCAGTGCATGAAGATCCTAGACCCCTATGAGTGTGGCAAGTTACCCGCCAATCCCCGAAGTGAGGCAACCCCAATCAACAAAGTGAATGGGCCACCCAGCACTTCACGTAATCCGGTAACTTGAGCACCCCTCCATGGGTCAACCTATACCCCCTACGAGTGCGGCGAATAGCCTACTAATTCTATAGGAAGGCCCCCGGTCTCAATGCCATGAGATGTGGACCCGTTGCCCTCTAGAACCCGGCTATTCGAGCACTCCTCCATGGGGTAATCCTAGTACAGAAAAAAATATATATATACAACGGCTACATCGACCTCAACCCGGTCGTTCCCTAATAAAAGAATATACATAACGGCAGAAACGACAGTCCACATGTTAGACGCTCGCCCCGCAATAAACAATATACAAATGAATCTGAACTGTACATCTAACATTGTACACATGGCTATCCATCACGACAATCCGTCCACAACAACAGTGCAACATGGAACATCAACATCAATATCATGTTTGTAAACCTGTCTGATTGTGCATATAGCAACCAGTCAGATTGTACCGCTCTATGATATTCATGGTCGCAGAACTGACACATGTACTGATACACACGAATTCAAAATTACAATTGGATAAAATTTTCCATATTGGCCCCAAGTACAACCAGTACTCAAAAAAATCTGGGTCAAAACCATACATCCCAAAAATCACATTTCCAAGTTATAGAGCACCTGAAAAAAATTGGGGAACTACGGCCAAATATTGACCGTGGAACTGCGGAAATAGGCACATTTTGCCGAGGTTCCGCAGCCAATTTTTAGGCTCATGTTCCCAAATTTCTTCCTGGCCTCTATAAATGCTTGCACACATTTTTAAAACATCCATAATAATTTTTTAAACAAGTTTCAAAATCGGACAGCGGGCATCAAAAGTGGGAATGCGATTCAGAAAAACCTATTGATCAAAATTCTAAACAAGTGCAAACTAGCTAGTTAAGCTTTATGGCGGCTCTAATACCATGTTGGGATCCGGCGCCTGCATTGCGGAGGTCGTGGCCGAGGCAGAAGCGAAAACATAAAATTCTTGAAAGCACCGAAGTCCCGAACTACCCAAGGATACGAACCATATACCTAAACTAGCTAAACTACAAGAGCGAAGGTACATGTCGAAAAGGTGGCGGACGAGTGAACTAATCCTAACCCCAACGAGCCTATAAGTAACACTTACCATACAGTCCGGTCTCTTCGTCTGATAAGTCGCATATCGAGTCTAGGGGTGGTAAATGTCAGACCCCGGTAACTTGATAAGTTATGCCGATGTGTGGCTCATAACGGTTCGAGAAACTACTAATAACTCTTATCAGTATATCTTAACAATCCTGGCCAGCGATTTGCTGTTATAGCTAATCGAGCATAGCGCAATATCAACTCCGTATATCGGGAGAGACGAAACCACTCTTCTCGCTCACCGCCTCTATGTGATTCGGGACTATACCCAAAATGCACCTGTTTCCATGACTTTGATGAGCCGTGGTAGGGAGGAAATCAAAACATGGTGGGAACCACACAAGACACTGTGATGATCTCGTATCTACAGACTAAACTGTACAAGTGTCACCAGAGAACTGCTATCTGATGATAGGTATAATACCATCTAGGAGTTCTCGACGAGTCCTGTTCGGTGTACCCATTCTCTAATGAGCACCTGTGTACAATCTTTGATGTCAAACACCAATGGTTATGACAGGGACAAGAAACATACACACTAGTCTACTCTGGAATATCGATGCCCTGTCTCGATATTCCCTTGACTAAGAACTATTAAAGGATATGCTTGTGGACTACCCAAGCCCCACTAGTATGCTCTACATCATAGTCCTGGTAGTCAAGTGTCACGACCCGAAATAGTTCGTGACTGGCACATGAATCATATGAAGTCTATATGACCCCATCTAATTCAAGTAAGCCAAAAATCATAGAAATCTAAATCATTTTAAAGAAGAAGTGAAGAAAACTTATCTTTAAAGAAAGTGGTTTTAATAACATAAGCCGAAGTATTGCGTTTTAAAATCTCAAGTCTTTTCTGAAAATTTCGGCAGAGTTTCCTTTGTAAATACTGGCCCCAAAAAGCGTACAACATGCATAATATGAATAAAGGCATCCCCAAGCAGGATCTACCTCTTCGCTAAAAGGCGGTCACAACCACGCAAGTAATATAATATACAACGCCGAAGGGCGAGGATCAAAACTCAAAAGGAAACTCAAATCATCAAGAAAACCATAATAATACAACGCGCGACTCTAAGGTCGAAAAAATAAACAAGTGGTCTTCTAAGGTTATCAAATATTATACAAGTCTGGTTGATAGAGTTACTAGATACAACAATGTAAATAAAATACAAGGGTGTCCACGATGCGAGTGGACCTACCTACCAAGGCAATCACCCGAAAGGAGCAGCGTGCCAGCAAAGCCGCAACGAACCTGTACGGCAAAACCTGCAAGAAACTGTAGCACAACGGGGGTGAGTTGCCAACTCGTTAGTAGAAAACATCACAGAGCAGAAATCGTATGTATGACTCAATCCTAGGTCAATACGATCAATAATATAAATATCGCCAAAATGATATGGCCTGAAGTATGAGAAGGTGGCAAGGGTAAAACATCTATACATAAGTGTAATACCAAGTGCTCGTTGATTGGTCGATTTTCCGTTGTGTCGGAATTTGGAAAATTGTATAGAAATCACAACCAAAAATAATTTGACCGCAATCAATAACGGTGTCGAATGTAACGTGTTAGTAAGTGCGGATCGTCCACAGGGATTGTGCGATTCGTTCGTATTTGTTTTGCTTTGAATTGAAAATTTAATAAAAAAGAAAAGCAAACGATTCAAGATTTATATCAATGAATTTCAAGAATCAACTAGATCTAATCAAGAATCAAGAAAGCATTAAAAATCAAGAATCAAGAATTGATATAATTCCAATCGATTTAAGTTTCAAGAATTGAAATGTAGCTCGTAGGAGTCGATTAGATCTTAGATGTGAAGAAGACTAGAAATTACTTTTTCTTATCCATTAACGAATTGATGCTAGGTCGATATCGATTTATCGAGGTTTAAGGATCTTGCGAAGAACTAGGGTTCATCATCTTATCCTTTGTCCTTTCGATGAATCACATTCACAAGATAGCTTCTAGGAAATCGAATGATCGATTGTTGATCTCTAGTTACGTGCGAAAATAATCAAGAAAGCATTTCACACCGAAACTAGATCATCGATCATTCAATTTTCAAGAATTTACAATTAGTAGAGGATTTAAGAAAATGTTTAAAGATTCGTCAACAACATCATTCTACCGATCGTCTCGACTCCTCCACGAGCGGAGTTTTACTCAAGAATCATCATAAAGAATACATTCAAGAATCGAAGTTGAATCATAATGCTTGAATTGAAAGATAAGCAAGTTAAAAGAATCGTCACCTTTATTTATTCAACAATTTGTTACACATTGCTCAAGACTATAAGAATTTGAGAAGGAACAAGATTGTCGAATCTAGCGTTGCATCGGCTCCTTGAGTCGCGGATCGGCTTGGATCTCATGCTCCGATGAAGTCCGGCTTCGCTTCTAAAGGATGGTTGAAGGCTTACTTTGCTTGAACTCAAAGAATCTTGAACTTTGGCTTCTTGATTGGATTAGGGTTAGGATTTGGAGGTGGCAAGTGTTGGGTTGATAGAGTGATAGAATTTCAACATCAATCAACAACCTTTTCAAGTGAGGCCTAGGGTCCTTTTTATAGGTTTTGGAATGATTAGCTTCCTTAAGAAGCTTGGATTAGGTTAGCTTCCCTTGTAAGCTAGTTAGTTAGGTAGAAGGCTCTAGAACTAGTTAGTTTGGGTTTAGCTTCTAGCTTAAGCTAGGAGGTTAGGGAGAAGGTTCTAGGCTTTTAAGGTAGTTAGGGTGAAGCTTGCTTTGGAAGCTTGGACATCATTAGTTTGCATAAGGAGCCTTGCTGATCTGGCAGAATGTTCAGGAGTTTTCTGGAAATTGCAGTGTCTTGCTGAGGTGTAGGAACTGAGTTAACAATACTGCAGCAGAGAGGGAGTGATGACGTGGCATGTCAGCCGCGGATCCGCGGCGCAAGCCGGCTCCGGCCACGGATCCGCGGCCTTGTAGGAGGCTTAGGGCTTCAGTTTTCATGTAGTATCTTCTTCTGTCTTTTGGATTATTCTTTGATATACTGATTCCCTGAATTCCTTCTAGATCATTTCCAGATTTCCAATCCTTGAGTTGGCGTATTCTTTAACAGCACTGTTATACAAATTTGACCATTCTTCTGGAATTTCCTGCACAGACTTCGAAACAAGTGTTACGCTACGCAAGAATGATGCGATACCATGATAAACAGTCAATTTCCCTTAAAGTGCCGGTTTTAAAGTCTATCACATGCAATCTGGTATTTAAGAGATGTTTTGCTAATATGTGCAATATGAATACCGAACACTTCTAGATGAGTGCAAATGATAGGGAAATTGCCGTGTTAAAAATGCAGTATTTTCGACTGATCTAATTCCCCCAAACTTATTTTCGATCGTCTCGAGCGAACTGTTTTATTAAAAATAGAAAGAGAAAATAAAGAAAGAGAAAAACTGACTAGCACACTTTCGTAGGCAACACGATTGCACTGAGCACGTGCAACAAGCCTTTAAACCTCTAGGTGTCCCTAGTAGGAGGAGTGTTGTCTCCTGAGGGTTTTTAGCAGATTGCACCCACAAAATCCAATAATAAAAGGAAAATCATGAATATTACATTTAAAGATAAGAATTGTAAAAGAAAAGCCTTGAAAATTAGGGTTTCCAACTAATCTAGCTTTTCGGTTGTCATGAGCCCTATCATAATAGTCATGAAAAGATGTCAGAAATCACGTCCTCCCTCAATAAAACATCGTCTTATTCTTCATTCCTATCTTTCTTCTAAACATCGATCATATAACCCTACGTGTGTGTAAAGGACATCCCTACACCCGGAGAATTCAATTCAAGCTATCATACTCTTGCCCATCAGCCTCAGTACTTTTTAATTAATGAATATTTAGATGAGATTGCTCACACATTTTCATGCGACCGTTAATACTTCTTGAGGTACTAACCGACCGATTACTCATGTTCTTGCTTATTTGGTGTATTTTCCTTGTCTTGCACCACCTAAGGCTTAGCAGTGACTCCCAGACCAGTTGGCCTTAGGGCACTAGGTGAAGAGGCACCCTCGCTATATTATTTTATTGCTGCCTTGGCGATAACAAAACCAGTGTTCATTTTTCTCACCATTTTATATTTTATTTATTTTTTATTTCCTTCATACTTTGGCTTTAAGACAAGAGCATTTCAAGGTATCCTCTACTATCCCGGGCTTCAAGACGTGTGTAAGTGCGAATAACAGGATATCAACGTTCAAAATGTTTGGCTTCCAGAATAGGAACTATTTTTCAGACTTATTTTTATCCTCAGATTAGTGACCTCCTTCATCTTACTAGCCCTTGGGACAACGGCTCATAACTACTTATTACTAGTTCGTATAAGAAAACTTCTAATTTTTTTGGTTTTCTTAAATTTTTCTAATCTCATGGATGTAGTTTTTCACTATCTAATCTTTTATTATCTTATTTATGTACATAAATGTTAAATATTAAATATTTTGAAATTTTGAAAATTTTTAAAGTTTTTATAGGTTTTTAAAAGAAATGTTTTGTGCTTATGTAAATGATATGCAAATGATGCAAAAATAAGCACAAACCTCCCCCAAACTTGTTTTCAACAGTGTCATCACTGTTGCCAACCGCTATATCTACAAAACCTGTAAGTCTGGGAGGAATTTATTAGTGGGGGCAAATTATATAAGTGAAGATCCTCCCCTAAACTTATTCTTTTCACTCACCTCCATTCAAAAAAATGATGCAGTGATATAAAGGATATGGAAGTGAGACGGTGGAATTTTAATCAAGATAAAATGGCTCATGTAAGAACAAGAGCTCCTCCGTGGGGTCAGTGGAAAAATACGGCTTTAGTCTATGTCCATTCACTTTGAAAAATGTGTCGTTTTTAACATTTTCTACCTCTACTGCCCCGTGCGGGTATACAGACCGCACAACAAAAGGTCCCTTCCACCGAGATCGAAGCTTACCCGCGTGAAGGTGTAGTCGTGAATCATAAAGAAGGACATGCTGACCAGGTGTAAATGTTTTCCTCAAAATATTTTTATCATGAAAAACCTTAATCCTATTCTTTACGATTACAACATTATCATAAGCTTCATCGCGGAGTTCGCTTAGCTCATTTAATTGCAGCTTCCGAAAGTTGCATGCTTGGTTTAGGTCAAAGTTGATTTCCTTAATAGCCCACAATGCTTTATGCTCAATCTCGACTGGCAAGTGACATGCCTTCCCAAACACTAACCTATATGGAGACATCCCTAGATCGGTTTTAAATGCAGTTCGGAATGCCCAAAGAGCATCCGTCAGTTTAGTCGACCAATCTTTTCTATTCTTAGCAACAGTCTTCTCCAGGATTTGTTTGGTCTGTCTATTCGAAATCTCAGCCTGCCCGCTCGTTTGGGGATGATAGGGTGTAGAAATTCTGTGGTTGATTGCGTATTTCCGCATCAGAGTCTCGAAAGACCTGTTGCAGAAATGTGTCCCGTTATCGCTAATGATAGCACTTGGGTGTCCAAATCGCGAAAAGATATTTTCTTTTAAGAACTTAATGACAACCTTCTTGTCATTAATGCGACATGGAATGGCTTCAACCCACTTTGAGACATAATCAACCGCAAGCAGTATGTAAAAATTCCCAAAGGAGTTAGGAAAGGGACCCATAAAGTCAATGCCCCAAACATCGAAAATTTCAACCACTAAGATGGGTTGCTGATGCATTTCATTTCTCCGGGAAATTCTACCCGTGTACTGACACTGTGTACAGGTTTTTCAATAATCAAATGCGTCCTTGAACAAGGTCGGCCTATAAAATCCGCATTGCAAAACCTTCTCCACCGTCTTTTTAGGACCTAAGTGACCCCCACAGGCCTGATCATGATTAAAAGAAAGAACACTCTTGAACTCCTCATTCGGGACACACCGGCGAATGATCTGGTCAGGACAATACTTAAACAGATATGGATCATCCCAGTAAAAGTGTTTTACTTGGGATAGAAAACGGTATTTGTCCTGTTTTGACCAATCGCTGGGTATCAGTCCCATGACAAGATAGTTCACAATATCCCTGAACCAAGGTTCATTGGATACGCTCAAGAGTTGTTCGTCTGGAAACGAATCATTGATCGGCAAGGTCACGGGTGAAGAAGAGATACGTGAAAGATGGTCGGCTACAACGTTTTCACGTCCTTTCTTATCTTTGATAACAAGATCAAATTCTTGTAATAGAAGAATCCAACGTATTAGCCTACCTCTTGCATCTTTCTTCGCCAAAAGATGTTTCAAGGCGGAATGGTCAGTGTACACAACTATTGGAGAGCCAATCAAGTAAGGCCTGAATTTTTCTAATGTAAATACAACCGCCAAAAGTTCTTTTTCGGTAGTTGTATAGTTAATTTGAGCATCATTCAGGGTCTTACTTGCGTAATAGATCACGTGTGGCATCTTTTCAATGTGTTGTCCTAAGACCGCACCTACTGCAAAATCTGATGCATCACGCATAAGCTCAAAGGGGTAGTCCCAATTTGGAGATGATAGAACGAGGGCTGTAGTGAGGGAGTGTTTGAGTGAGTCGAATGCTACCTCACAATCCGAGTCAAAGTGGAAGGTCGTATCCTTGGCCAAGAGAAGAGTTAAAGGTCTAGCAATTTTGCTAAAATCCTTAATGAATCTCCTATAAAAGCCCACATGGCCAAGAAAAGATCGGATATCTTTGACGCTTTTGGGATGAGGAAGGTTTTGAATGACGTCTATCTTAGCTCTGTCAACCTTAATGCCTTTCTGTGAAATAACATGTCCAAGCACAATTCCCTCTTGGACCATGAAAGGGCATTTTTCCCAAATCAAGGTTAAGTTCTTCTCTTTGCAACGAGTAAGAACTGCGTCAAGATTCGATAGGCAATCAGAAAAAGAGTCTCCGAAAATCGAGAAATCGTCCATAAAAATCTCCAAAAAATTCTCGACCATGTCAGAGAATATCCCCATCATACACCGCTGAAAGGTAGCGGGAGCATTGCATAACCCAAAGGGCATGCGTCTGTAAGCAAAGGTACCAAAAGGACAAGTAAAAGTGGTTTTATCTTGATCCTTTTTGGCTATGGGGACCTGATTATAGCCAGAGTATCCGTCCATAAAATAATAATACTCACGTCCCTCTAAGCGTTCCAGCATCTGATCAATGAAAGGTAGAGGAAAGTGGTCTTTCCTCGTGGTGGCATTGAGTTTTCTGTAATCAATACATACACGCCACCCAGTTTGGGCGCGTGTCTGAATTAACTCATTTGCCTCATTGGTAATAATAGTGATGCCAGATTTCTTAGGGACGACATGTATAGGACTCACCCATTGGCTATCGGAGATTGGGTATATAATACCATTATCAAGGCATTTGACGATCTCTTTCATCACCGCTTCCTTCATGATGGGATTTAACCGTCTCTGTGGTTCTCGGGTTGGTCTGGCATCATCCATCACATGTATATGATGTTCTACTATCACGGGACTAATCCCTTTGATGTCCGCCATGGTCCAACCAAACGCCTCCCTATTAGATCTCAATACCGATAAAAGTGTATTCTCTTGCTCTGATGCTAGAGAAGTGGATATGATAACCGGTAAAGAACCATTCTCACCTAAATATGCATATTTAAGATGAGAAGGTAAAATTTTGAGATCTAATGCTGGAGGAGAAATAATAGAAGGTGGGATCATCGAGTGATTTTCGGAGTCACAAAGAAGCTCATAGCCTGTGAAAGATACAGACTCGGGTGGTGATAAGTCAGGAGTGTCGGACTCAAGTGTGGAAATGGTGTCCTCACTAAGATAGTGTGCAAGATCAAACAGTGATGTGGTAGTGTCGTCGAGATCTGTAAAGCAAAGTTCATCAACTCCGCAACTTTCGGGAGCAATCTCGTGGACAGAGCACACATCAAGGATATGAGCAGAGGGTTCTGATGGCTGACATCCAATTTTGTAGATGTTTAGTTCAATGGTCATATTTCCAAATGATAAGTTCATTGAACCATTTCTACAGTTAATGACAACATTGGAAGTTGCAAGGAATGGTCGACCCAAAATCACCGGAATTTGGCTCCGGGGGTTTGCTACAGGTTGTGTATCGAGAACAATGAAGTCTACAGGGATTACAAATTCCCCGACCTTTATCAACACATCCTCTAGTTCACCCCTAGGTTTGGTGATTGAACGGTCTGCCATTTGGAGAGTGCAGTGAGCTGGTTTCAACTCTCCAATCCCTAGCTGCTCATAGACAGAATATGGAAGTAGGTTAACACTTGCGCCATGGTCTAAAAGAGCACGGTTGACGTTTTTACCCCCAATAGAAATCGATATCGTAGGACATCCTAGGTCCTTACGTTTCTTTGGTAGCTGTGGGATAAAAGCAGTGGTAATATTATTAGACATGAAGACCTTCTTCGGCACTTGAGTCTTCCTCTTCCTACTGCACAAGTCCTTAAGAATTTTCGCATAAGCGAGGACTTGTTGAATAGCATCTAGGAGAGGGATGTTGATGTTAACCTGTTTGAACATTTCCATAATTTTCTCCATATGTGGACTCGATTTGTTACCCTTAACCGATTCGGGTAAGGAGCTTTAGCAATAAGCGCCGGGTCCATTATAGGTGAAGGAAGTGGGGGTACACTTGATCCCAAAAGAGGAGTGGGGATCGTCTGTGGAGAACTAGAAGAGCTATGCTGAGGTGTCGAGCCTAGAGGGAAACAGAGAATAGGCTCGTGAGAAGGCGTTGGGGTAGAAGAACAAGGATCAGAAGTAGAAGTGTGTGTGTGAGGAAAGGTCTCAGCCGGGGTGTTATTGATAGGATTTTCAATATTATCAATTCCTTCCCCAACATGGTTATTCGGCACTCTTCCTGATCTCAACGTTGTGACGACATTTACATTGTAATGCCCAGGATTCGGTAGGGGTTGAGACAGAAATTTCCCTTTCTCTCTCGCACTCATTTTGGCTTTAAGTCGTGCAATTTCAGCTTCCATCGATCTGAAAAACTCAGCTTAGGACGCTGAGTTTTTCTTTATCTCACTGACGGACGACCTAACCTCAGCCGACACCTCTATGAAATTTGACAAGAGTGATTTCATGGTTTGAGTGAATTGAGAGAATTCGTCAGAACAGGTCATCTGCATAGGATCAGACGGTGCAGGAGTGTTGACCTGGTTTTGAAAATTTTGTGACTGGTAGGGGTGCTGAGTGAGTTGAAGTGGTTGCAATTGTGGTGGAAGAGCCATTTGGAAATTATTTTGGCTTGGAACCGTGTTTTGAGATTGTTGTTGTTGGTTCCAAGAAAAATTTGGGTGATTCCTCCAACCCTGATTGTACGTGGAAGAATATGGATCGTTTCTAGGTCTTTGAAATGCGGCATTGGTATGCTCGTGACCTTGAAACGGAGAATTTAATGGACATTCTTCCGTTAAGTGTGAAGGATTAGAACAACACCCACATACAGTTTTAGGGAGCGATATCGGGTTTAGGGAGGCTGCTAAAAATTTATGTTCCATAGCCTCGAGCTTCTTTTGCATTGCTGCCATCTCAGCTCGAACACCTATGGACACATCAATTTGGTGTACGCCACCCCTAGTCGATGACTGTGTTCCACTCTCCCAATGTAAGGATTTTTCAGTGGACTCTTCTAGAAATTTCAAAGCTTCCCCATCATCCTTGGTCATAAAGGTGCCTTGACACATGTTTTTAAGGTTTTGTTTAGTGTTTGGGTTAATGCCCTTATAAATGATTCGGCAAAGATCCCATCTCGGGATGCCGTGATGTGGACATTGAACCAAAAGATCCTTAAAGCGTTCAAAGCATTTCGAGAATGGTTCAGTTGGAAGCTGGGTGAATTAATTTAGTTCGCTACGGATTTGGGCTGTCTTTTGGATAGGGTAGAATTTCTTAAGGAATGCCACAACGAATTCTTCCAAATTCGTAATGGAATGTGCGGTAGTGTTATATAGCCACTTCTCGGCTATATCGCACAAGGTAAATGGAAGAAGACGTAGACGCATAGCATCCACAGAAAGTTGTGACGTACCCATCATTGCGCATACATTTTCAAATTTGGTGATAAAGACGTATGCATCTTCAGTCTCGAGACCGTGGAATTTGGGTAGAAGGTTGATGTATTGGGGTTTAATCTCAAAATTATCCCCGTTGGCTGGTGGAATGGATAAGCAGGTCGAAAGAGGACCTCGCAAAGGATAGCATCTCTCTTGGAGAGAGATGCGGGGTGGATTCTGCGCACCAACGGACGGTGGCAGATTAGTGGTAAAGAAATTCGATGGAGACGGATCCATCGATGTGGGTGTGGTAGTGGGTAAAGAAGAAGTAAATTGAGAAATACCGTCTTCGGAGTCGATCAAGGGAACACGGACAAAACGGGCACTAGAATCCCGTGTCCAGCCTATCTTGC
This sequence comes from Agapanthus africanus, assembly GCA_030015575.1. Classification (NCBI taxonomy): domain Eukaryota; kingdom Viridiplantae; phylum Streptophyta; class Magnoliopsida; order Asparagales; family Amaryllidaceae; genus Agapanthus; species Agapanthus africanus. The sequence goes on along the minus strand of CM057347.1, from coordinate 289,564,567 downwards.
ACTAAAAAGGGTTAGTACAAGTGGCAGCGTGGCTTATAATTAGGGGAAATGAATGAATGCGGTGTTTGTTTTGAAAAATGATACGGATTTTTGAAAATATGATGCGATCACAACAAATACAACAAGCAACCCTAAAATCTAGTGGTCACCTAGGTCAAAGCTCTAGACCGCTCCTAACTGCCAAAAGACAAGTCGTAGGATAAATCCTCCACTGCCTCTTTGTCTCTCCTGTGGCCAGGTAAGTGCCAGGTAAGTGGGAGGTTCTCTATTACGTAAGTAGTGAGCCTAATTAAGTAACCACTAGCCTTCGACACACTTGCCTTAGACACCACAAAAGAAACGTGGATAAGCAATGAATTACCCACGGCCTTCTCTTGTCCTAAGTGAGCGCGACGGTCCTTAGAGTCATCTCTAGATAGTTTTTAGTTAATGAGGGTAAATGCGGATGCAAGTTTGTGATTTTTGGGGCTTAGGAAGGGTAATGAACTCCCCACCTAATCTGGATTTGGCCGTGCCCCTTAATGTCCATATTAATATGCAAACAACCACAAAAATCAAAAAACACGCACAATTTATTTTTCTTTTTGCGGCGCTGCGATTTTTGCAAAGAAGCCTGCAGAAAATTGTTAATTGGAGCAGATGAGGAAGGAGATAAGAAAGTTAGGGAGTTACAGAGAAGTTTTCGTGCAGCGAAGCCTAGAAGAGGCCGCGAAACCGCCGTAATGAGCCCCTTATGCCGCGGAATCGCCGCAGTTCAGTATGATACCTGCACAAAATTTTCACAGAAGGCTTATGTTCACCCCCTGAGTCCTCTAGAATTCTCCCAAAAATTTTCCAATTGCACAGCAAGCTCCAGATTTCCTTGCAACAAACCACAACAAATCGTTTAGTGTTTTGCGCGAATTTTGATCTCAAAATTGTATTAGAATAAATCTTTCAATTCAAATTTCAATAAAGAACGAATTAGCGCACGATCCACGGCAATGGCGCCATTTGATTGGTCGATTTTCCATTGTGTCGGTATTTGGAAAATTGTATAGAAATCACAACCAAAAATAATTTGACCGCAATCAATAACGTTGTCGAATGTAGCGCGTTAGTAAGTGCGGATCGTCCACAGGGATTGTGCGATTCGTTCGTATTTTTTTTGCTTTGAATTGAAAATTTAATAGAAAAGAAAAGCAAACGATTCAAGATTTATATCAATGAATTTCAAGAATCAACTAGATCTAATCAAGAATCAAGAAAGCATTAAAAATCAAGAATCAAGAATTGATATAATTCCAATCGATTTAATTTTCAAGAATTAAAATGTAGCTCGTAGGAGTCGATTAGATCTTAGATGTGAAGAAGACTAGAAATTACTTTTTCTTATCCATTAACGAATTGATGCTAGGTCGATGTCGATTTATCGAGGATTAAGGATATTGCGAAGAACTAGGGTTCCTCATCTTATCCTTTGTCCTTTCGATGAATCACATTCACAAGATAGCTTCTAGAAAATCAAATGATCGATCGTTGATCTCTAGTTTCGTGCGAAAATAATCAAGAAAGCATTTCACACCGAAACTAGATCATCGATCATTCAATTTTCAAGAATTTACAATCATTATAGGATTTAAGAAAACGTTTAAAAATTCGTCAACAACATCATTCTACCGATCGTCTCGACTCCTCCACGAGCGGAGTTTTACTCAAGCATCATCATAAAGAATACATTCAAGAATCGAAGTTGAATCATAATGCTTGAATTGAAAGATAACCAAGTTAAAAGAATCGTCACCTTTATTTATTCAACAATTTGTTACACATTGCTCAAGACTACAAGAATTTGAGAAGGAACAAGATTGTCGAATCTAGCATTGCATCGGCTCCTTGAGTCGCGGATCGGCTTGGATCTCATGCTCCAATGAAGTCCGGCTTCGCTTATAAAGGATGGTTGAAGGCTTGCTTTGCTTGAACTCAAAGAATCTTGAACTTTGGCTTCTTGATTGGATTAGGGTTAGGGTTTGGAGGTGGCAAGTGTTGGGTTGATAGAGTGATAGAATTTCAACAACAATCAACAACCTTTTCAAGTGAGGCCTAGGGTCCTTTTTATAGGTTTTGGAATGATTAGTTTCCTTAAGAAGCTTGGATTAGGTTAGCTTCCCTTGTAAGCTAGTTAGTTAGGTAGAAGCCTCTTGAACTAGTTAGTTAGGGTTTAGCTTCTAGCTTAAGCTAGGAGGTTAGGGAGAAGGTTCTAGGCTTTTAAGGTAGTTAGGGTGAAGCTTGCTTTGGAAGCATGGACATCATTAGTTTGCACAAGGAGCCTTGCTGATCTGGCAGAATGTTCAGGAGTTTTATGGAAATTGCAGTGTCTTGCTGAGGTATAGGAACTGAGATAGCAATACTGTAGCAGAGAGGGACTGATGACGTGGCATGTCAGCCGCGGATCCGCGGCGCAAGCCGGCTCCGACCGTGGATTCGCGGCCATGTAGGAGGCTTAGGGCTTCAGTTTTCATGTAGTATCTTCTTCTGTCTGTCTTTGGGATTATTCTCTGATATATTGATTCCCTGAATTCCTTCTAGATCATTTCCAGATTTCAAATCCTTGAGTTGGCGTATTCTTTAACAGTACTGTCATACAAATTTGACCATTCTTCTGGAATTTCCTGCACAGACTTTGAAACAAGTGTTGCGCTACACAAGAATGATGCGATGCCATGATAAACAGTCAATTTCCCTTAAAGTGCCGGTTTTAAAGTCTAACACATGCAATCTGGTATTTAAGAGATGTTTTGCTAATATGTGCAATATGAATACCGAACACTTCTAGATGAGTGCAAATGATAGGTAAATTGCCGTGTTAAAAATGCAGTATTTTCGACTGATCACTCGTATCAGTGCCTCAGGTAGCAGCATATCATAAATATGAGGTATGAACGCAATATAATGAAAACAGAATGCATCATGTATGTGAAACTGTTTTCTTAATTTTGTGAGATTTCTGTATATTTATAAATCGAAGCATCATCTATGAAATCAACATGAAATCAGTGTCAAGCATCAACATAAAATATAAATCCCAATATCTTAATATATCAATATCTCAGGCTCCGGCAATCCGGACTGGCCTGTATCCTCGAATCTCAATATCTAAGGCTTCGGCTATCCGGACTGGCCCATAACATCAAATCTCAAAATCTAGGGCTCCGGCTATCCGGACTGGCTTATACTCTGATCGGTATCCTCCAGATATCCGTCGAGTCACAATATAATCACCGGTCAGTAGTGCTCCCCTGTCACAGGCTCAACGCCATCATCTACGACCTTCTCGTCCCGGGGTACCGCACCGGGTCCACCATGCACCCGCAGACAGTTCCTCCTCCTCGAATCAGGTGTATGATATCGCTCAAGAGATGAGAAAACTCATGGTGGACATATCTCAAATCATATCATGAGGAAACCGCAATTTTATCTTCAAAAATGATAATCAGTTTATAAAATCTTTGCGGTTTCTCTAAATCCAGAAATCTCATGGAAATCCGAAATCATAAATCACCAGGGTTAATAAACAATGAATTCTATATTATTGGCTCCGGCAATCTGGACTGGCCCAAAATGTCATGGCGAATGAACATATAAATAAACATGAAAATCACGGTAATAAATGCAATGTCTAAACTAGCATATGAAAACAATAACATATGGGAACTATAAGCTAGCAAGCTATGTCAATGAAGTAATGTTCTCTAAAGTGTACGTGACATAGAAATTACCGATGAAGTTGTGTGTGAGCCGGCAAGCAAGTGTACGTGGAGCATACGCATCATCGGTAATGGTGCTGGTGTCCTAACAACCGGTTTCATCATTACTCACGAAAATACATATAGACATGCAATGCAATGCGAACAACAGAATAAATGGCAAATGAATAGTAAATGCAGCAATAATATGCGGAACATGAATAATAATGCAACAATAAGGAATCTACATTACTACGTATGTGTCATACCGTTTTGCCATTTGAAACAATACGAATCGTGGTGTTTTGAAAATAGGGCTAAGGTGTTTTTAAGAAAAGGTACGTCCTTTGAAATATCCGTAGCATCCCTTGGCCTGTCTTTAAAGTACTCACGATCCGTTAGTTTTGAATTAGGTATGACCCGAGTCTAGTCTAACATCTACAAGTAAACTACAGGACTAAACTAACAGGCTAATCGAAAGTGTAAGGAAATCCACCTAAATCTGAGTCGATATATATATATATATATATATATATATATATATATATAATGGTCGGTGATCTCGCCTCAATAGTATCGCGTACGATACAATATATATATATATATATATATATATATATATCATATGACATCCTTGAGTCAGGAGTGCAGATCTATCATCAATATAGCTCGTACGGTAAATCCATCGTACGGCATCCCAAATTTCGGTACGGGTCAATATCACATTTGTCTCATTAATCATCTGGTATCCTTATCATCACATATCGTGAACATGGGGTACTGATCTAAGTCTAGTACAATACTAATACCATCTATATAGATATATGCGTGTGTATGAAACACATCGCCCAAGGACCAGCTATAATATCATGTCGTATCTCATAATACGAACCAAAACATATCACCGATCTCGTGGCACCATTCCCAAACTCATTGACTCATCTCCAAATATCATATACTATCCTCATCATCTATGTGTGTGTGTGTATATATATATATATATATATATATATATGCACACACACACACATAGTCCCATACCTATGTGTTTATATATATATATACATATCTCCATATACGCACAAGTAATAAAAAGTATGCAAGTGTGTGCGTGCGTGTATGTAAACCTTATTCTAGGGTTCACGACTAAGAAATCAACTAACGACACTATCATCCAAAGTCTTCTAAAGCAATTAGCTAAGTATACACATCTTATAATATCATTTAAGTATATATATCTATATATAACATAACGCATTTGCGTTCTATACTACGAACTGCGGGGGTGCTATACGCCATCCACCCGACTTCCCCCATAGATATATATTTACTCACCTTGATCCTCGTTTGCTGGAGTCGATGACGCCACGCTCGTCCTTGTCGTTCAAGTCCACTCGAGGGTACCTACATATGTACACATATAGCATCGTAAACAGAAATCACGCACGAAAACCAAAACAGCACACGAATCGTGCATAGGTTAAAACCGTTGTCTACGCATGCAAGAATAACCAAACAACCACCGTCGTTGACGTTCAAACGCAACACGAAGGAACACAATAACAAATACCAAGTTCTAATTCATTAAAAGCCGCAAAACGAAAACAGAAACCTTGAAAACTTGCTCCAGATTTTACCCTAGGTCAAATTAGTCAATTTTGCACACATGGAGGGTCTATTATACTGGAGATAATGCCCTGGACGAAGCACGAACATATTTCAGTCTATCCTGGCCAGGACAATTGCGGCCAGAAACATTAAATTTGGGGCCAGGAATTGGTTCTAGGGGCTGGGGTCTCAGGGGTAGTCCTCTGGTCACCTGCACAACTCCCAGTCTTCGCTAAATAATTTTCCAGGTCCCCGAGTCACTCCAGATTCCTAAATACCATCACAATTCTCATAATTTCTGATGTCGGGGTTTCTAAGTTTGTGAATTGGGGGTTTACTCACAGGTTTTGATCTTTAATCACACACTACAAGGGTTTAAGGTCACTATTAAGCCTCAATTTTGTATGTCGATGTCACGCACCCCACGTGTCCGCGGGGAGGCGGAAATAGAAAAAATGGTTTTTACGAGCTTCGCAACACCGACTCAAACCAAGGTTCGAACACAAACCATAGCTAGCAAACTACTTGAGCTTTAACTACTCGGATTCAAAGTTATACCTCACGATATAAGTCCTTCACATCTTCATCGCTGTCCTCTACTCATCGTCGGCTCTAAGGATCATAACGGATCGCGGCTACCTCGACGGCCTCCTCGAGTCAAAGACGATCCACCCGAGAGTCTATAGTCCGAGCTCCTATCTCGAATCTGAGATAACTACGGCTTCTAGTTTGCTAATCTAGAAGTCCTAGATGGTGTAGAGTATTCAGATGGATTACTTTGTCACTTCAAACCCTAGGATCCTCAACACATGAGAGCTTTTAGGGTTTGAGGAAGAAGATAAAGATTTAAGGAGAGAAGGTGTTTGTGATAATGATAATGAATTATTCTCATGCTTGAATTATCATGAAGCATTCTAATATCTCTTGATAAATGTATAGATATATCTTGTAAACTTCATTTAATTCAAAGGGTGAGTCACATCATGAGTTATGGTTCATTTAATGAAAACCTACACCTCATCTCTCCACCTCATTTGAGTTTAATCCAAAAAGAAATAAACCCTAATGAGTCATCTTCTTCTAGAAGCTTCACGACAAATTACGAGACTGACCCTTCCATCCGTATTTACGAAAAACACGGATAATCCGAGACTAAATAAATCCATCAGTATAATACTAGAATCTGGCTTAAACCAAAGCCCACTAGTATTATCTGCCCGATCACATTACGTGCACAAGTGTACGTAAGTGATCGCGGCTCTGCCGTAAAACCATACGGCTTCTACACCTTTTGCCCGGTGCAGGGAAACTCTCTGTGTGGGACTCTAAAGGCTCGACACTACGCTGGCAGTGGGTTTAACCACAGACCGCAAGCGGTACTAGCTGTACGTAACGGTTCACAGGTAGATGTCGATAAGAAGGCCGATGAGGTAACTCATCCGAACTCCTACTGAGCCTGTATGTGATAATCTCCGTATAGTCTGGTCTGTTCGTGTAAGAGTATCGCATATCAGGCGTCAGGGGATGGTGAACGTCAGACCTCTAATAGCGGTATAAGTCGTGTCGGAGAGTACCCCAAAATACCCTGAGAAACTACTGGAACACCTACCAGTAAATCACACTTGCCGTGGCCACGGACCTTTGTGTAATGGCTTTCCAACACAGCGCGATATCAACCCCCAATACTGGGAGAGACGAATCCTGTCTAACCGCCATTGCCTCAAATTGCTTCGGGACTGTACCCAACTACTACCTATTTGCACGACACCTTTGAGACGTGGTAGGGTAGTGATCAAAGTACAGTGGGAACACACTCGAGGCGAAGTAGCAGGGTCAAATCGACAGACTAAGCTGTACTCATGTCACATGGGAACTGCTACCTGACGAAAGGTATAATAACCATCAGCAATTCCTAGCGAGTCATGTCCAGTATACTCATAACCTAACGAGCACCTGCATACTATCTCCAGTACGACGTATTGATGGTTGTGGGACAGACCATCTCCCGACTTAGGATGAGAAATGTATACACCAGTCTACTCCGGAGTATCGATGCCCTGTCTCGATAATCCAACGACCAGGGACCTGTATAAGGATGTGCTTATAGACTACCCAGCCCCCACTAGTGTGACTGCCATCACAACGCTGGTAATCAAGCAAAGATCCGAAGGGCTCTGCTAATATGTATAAGAGATATGCTAAAAGAAACATACTCACATATCTAAGTAGAAATAAACCAAGTAGCATACTACCATTTTTAGCAAAACTGTCAATACAACTGTGAATATCCTAAGCTTCCATTAGTAATATACAAGCCAATATGATACAATAATGGCCTCTAGGGCATATACACTAACAATCTCCCACTTGCACTAGGGCCATGTACTGGCGTATCGCAGACATATCATCTTGATTAGCCACTCGAACTATGTCTGAGGGATGGCCTTCGTGAGTGGATCAGCTGTAACAATTCAAAAAGATAAAATATAAATTTTAGGAATTTTTATAATTTAATATTATTTTAATGAATATTTTAATATTTTGGTATTATTAAATACAAATAAATGGGGAAAATTTTTGGAAAATTATGGAAAATTCTAGAATAGGGTAAATTAGAGAATTTTGCCATTTCTAAGTTTAATTGATTAGTTATATGCTAAATTAGTGCTAATCGCGATTAAAAATCGCTAATCGGTTTTTAGCATTTTTGTGCAAAACATGCACATATCACTTTTTCACACTTGTGTTACATTTTTATTGCCATGGTTTACTTTGGGTTTACTATTCTTGGGAGAAGGATTTTGAGAGAAAAAGAAAAGGAAAAGAAATGGAAAAGGAATAAGATAATGAGGTATGGTGTGTGAGAGAGAGGTATGGGCTTCTTTGACCAAGACTTAGCCATCTCCTTCATTTCCTTCACTCATCTCTCTCTCCCTCTTCAGCCTTGCTGCTGCTGCTGCTCTTCATCTCCCTCCCCTCTTCAATAGCCCCAAATCACCATGGAAACTACACCAAAACCCCACTTTCATTTCATTAAATGTGTGCACAAGCTCTTGATCTACACTTTGGACTAAAGAAGCAAGGATTTCGGCCACTAGGGGCAACTCAAGAAAATTCTTGAGTTGCCAAATGAGGTATTTTTCTGAACCATTAGCTTAGTTATAGCATTTCCTTTACCCCCATGTTAAGATTGAATCGATATTGTGTGATGTTGTGGACTTAAGGATAACCAAGTTAGGGTTTGAGGGAATTTTGTGTTGTATTGTCAAATTGAGCTCAGTAGAGGTTTTATAAACACCCTAGTGTATAAATTGGGAGCTAAACCTGAGACTTGAAACCCGGAATACGGATTTAGAAACCGATATCGGAGAATTTGTGAAATCTGTGAAGGCTTTATTGAATCTGCTATCACCCGAGACATCCTAAATTAAAATTGATTGGACAGTGAGATGTGCAGGTACCCTAGAACTACCACACAAAGCTCTAGCCCCCAATTCCATTTCCAGGCCGCAGATTTAATCTGTTTGGCCGCAAATTGCGGCCTGGGTCCCACCATTTTGTCTCGTGTTTGTTCTGTAGCTCCTACATGTATATTTTAGACCCCTGGTATATATAGATTTGTCTAATTTGACCTAGGGTGAAATCTGAAACATATTTCCTTAGTTGCTGTTTTGGATTCGTGTTTCCGTACTCCGTATTTTTAATTCTACATTTGTGTCTTGTGATTTACCTCGACTATTTGGCGTTTATACGACGATATAGAGGATTTATTGATGGTTTTGAAGGCATGCCATAGGTTCTAACCTATAGGCCTCTTATCGTATCGTTTTGGGTTTCGTGTGCCGTTTTAGCTTTGATTTGGTTTTAATGCGCATATACGACACTTTGATGTGTAGGTACCCCATGAAGACTACGGGACGACAAGCAAACGCGTGGTGACATCGAAAGATGGAGACGCAAGGTGAGTAGATTATATCTACAGGAGGAAGTCGGGTGGATGGCGTATAGCACCCCCGCAGTCCGTAGTTGTGATATTATATATATGATAGTTAGGTGTACATTGGATAGTGTAGAGTTAGAAGTGACTAGTGTAGTTCATAGTCGTGAACCTTAGAATAGATTTACACCTACACGCACACCCTTGCATATTCATTATACTTGCACTGTGTTGATGATATTGGATGACATTGGAGATGAGTCGATGATGTTGGGCTTTGTGCCGCGAGATCGGTGATTTGATGTGATTCGTATTTGGGTTACGATACGTGATCTCTAGCGGGCCTTAGGACGTGTGCTTGCACACGCAGTATATTGATTGTATCAGTTGTACTAGACTTAGATCAGTACCCCAGATTATGTGATATGATGATAGTGATACCTGAGATGTGATGAGATAGTGTGATATTGACCCGTACCCAGCTATTGGGATGCCGTACGACGATTTACCGTACGAGCTTTACATTGATGATAGATCCGCACTCATGACTTGAGGATGTCATATGATATACTGTATCGTACGCGATACTATTGAGGCGGAATCACCGACTATTATATCTATATATATATCGATTCAGATTTAGGTGGTTTCCATACCCCTCCCGATTTACTTGATACTTAGGTCTGTAGTTTGCATAGTAGATGTTAGACTAGACCCGAGTCATACCTATTTCAAAAACTACGAATCAAGAATATCTTAAAAGACAAGTAAGGAGATTCTACGGGTATTTTTCATAGGACGTATCTTTCTTAAAATATACTGTAGCCCTTATTTACTAAAAATCTTGATTCGTCTTATTTCAAACGACATAACTGCATGATATATACATATGGATGTAGATTCTTCACTGTGGTGTTGATTATTCGATTTCCGCATATTCATGCTATTCACATTGCTTTGCATATGTTTATTGCTATATTATTATCATGCTGTTAGGACACCAGCACCATTATCGATAATGCATATGTTCCACGTACAATATTGCCGGCTCACACACTTCATCATCGATAATTGCTGTGCCACTACATTGTAGTACTGTTGCATTCATGATATGATTCTTGCATGGCATATTGTACACTTATACCTGTACACAAACATAGATGATTCTGACTTGATTAGAGATTTGGGAACCACATGATATTCTTCAAAACTGATTCGTTTTAAAAGAGCGGTTTCCCTCGACATGTGCACATTACTATTCCATGTTGCATGACTCATGATATGTTTACCTTTCTTACATGTCGCATACACCATGTTTTGATTATACGCATTGAGATATGTTCTTTCCATGATATTTCTGGATTTGGGAACCGTAGGTATTTCAAAAGAGAATATATAATTGTGTTAAAAACCCGGTTACCCTTGATATGATATTTCAGTGCGTCCACCATGTGTTTTCTCGGTGCTGAGAGCGACATGTGAAACCCGATTCGAGGAGGCGGATGAGGCCGATTGCGGGTACATGGTGGACCCGGTATGGTACCCCCGGGCAAGAACGGTTTCGCTGTGTAGTAGACGGTGAGCCTGGTGTTAGTTATATGTATGCCCTAGAGGCCATTACTATACATAGGATGTATATTGTAGTGGATGCTTGGACATATATAGGGAGGACTTTCTTGCTCGACATGATAGTATGCTATCTGGTTGATCTTTACCTTAACGTGTACACTGATTGTCTCTCTGTTACATGTTGGTAAAGCCCTTAGGATGTGTACTTGACTACCTGGACTATGATGCGGATCATACTAGTGGGGACATGGTAGTCCATAAGTACTTCCTTCAAGGTCCCTAGTCGTGGGTATATCGAGACAGGGCATCGATATACCAGAGTAGACTAGCGTATACCTTCTCGACCCATACAGATGGGCGATGGAAGATCTCATATCCATTGGTGTTTGACATCAGAGATGATATACGGGTGCTCAGTAGAGACTGGGTATACTGGACGGACTCGCCGAGAACTCCCAGATGGTATTATACCTTACGTCAGATGGCAGTTCTCTGGTGACACTGGTACAGAGTAGTCTGTTGACCCGAGATCGTCATAGAGTCTTGTGTGGTTCCCACTGTGCTTTGATTTCCACCTTACCACGTCCAAGAGGGCGTGAAAAACGGTGGTTTTTGGGTACAGTCCCGAATCACATTGAGGCAATGAGCGATAGGAGGGGATTCGTCTCTCCCAGTATAGGGGGTTGATGTTGCGCTGTGTTCGATTGGCTATAACCGGAAATCCCTGGCCAGGGTTGCTGAGATTTACTGGTAAGTGTTAACAGTAGTTTCTCGAATTGTTATAGACCTCATATCGACACGACTTATCGAGCTATTGAGGTCTGACGTTTACCACCCCTAGGCGAGATATGCGACAGATCAGACGAACAGACCGGACTGTACGGTAAGTGTTACTGGTTGGATTCACAGGAGTGTGAGCGGGCTTGCTCGTCGATCTTCTGATCGCTCAATACCCGGGTGGCCGTTACATTTAGCAGACCGCTTGCGGATTGTGGGTGTTTGATATGATCATCACCTGCTGCCGGCGTATTGACGAGTCTTTAGAGTCCTACACAGAGGTTTCCTGGCTCAAGCGAAACGAAATAAGAGCGCATATGAGATATGTGCGGGACCGAGAATAATGCGTGTATGTGATACCGTATTCTATTCTCGCGATGAATGTATCGATTGGTTGTATGCGATATAACCTAGTTATCGAATCAAGGATTGATTCGATGAGCCGATACATAGGATACTGGTCGGTTATATGCGATATGACCGGATCGTTAAATCAAGTGCTGATTTAATGATTTAATGCATAATTATATATTTGATATATTACTTTGCATTAACTAGTATTGGTTCACTTTATATGGATTTTCTCACTTGATGTGCAAGTTGTATATGTGATATACTTTTGTGCACATGTTTGTATCATGTTTGATGATACTTGCTCATTTGGTTAAGTGTGAAGAATTAAACCTAGGTAAGTAAATGGTTAAGGTTTCTATTTATTTGTCCATTCATTTATCTTTTTATTTTGGATTAAAATGAAATGACAAAAGAAAACAAATTGGTTTCATTCTTTCTTTCTTTCTTTCATGAAGCTTGATGAAGCTTCATGAAGCTTTGACCATATGACCATTTTGTCTTCAAGCTTAACCCTAACCATTCTTTTAACCTTAGTCAATTCTCTACACCTAACTATAGTTAATGTTATGATAAGTATTCTTTTTCTTTTCTAATCTAATTAACTTATCATATTCATTCTTTCTTATTCTTCTTCTTCATCACATGAAGAAAGCTTGCTACAACAATGGCAACTTGAGAAAACAAGTGAGAAATCCAATTCTAAAGTGAACCCACCTCCTATTTCTTCATCCTCTACCTCTTGCCAAGTAGTATAGGGTGTTTTCTTCGCAAGTTTCATGACTTGGTGAAGTGGGAGCTTGATCTTGTGATGCCTCGACGTAGATCATCTTCGGCATCGTCGTCGATGACCTAGCCCGCTTTTTCTCCGATGAAGCCGATGCTAGAGTCATGGTTCGATTTGGACAGCGGAGAGGACTTCATCATGGAGCTATGGAGGTGGAGAAACGGATCTACAAAGGTTGTATTTCCGTTCTTTTAGTTTAGTTGTAAACTAGTTTCATTGTTTCGCCTAGACTTCTAGTTAACGATCCGTATTAGGGTTTCTCGGCACCCGTAAAATTTGAAATTGGCATGGTTGATGCCTTGTGAGACCTCCTTAGTGTGCCTAGGAACCCTACAGTGGTATCAAAGCCTAGCTAGAGCCTTAGGCGATGCGTAGACGGAGTTTGAAGTCCGATCGACCCGAAACCCTAATCCGATTCATGCTCTCTGTACATTTTTGTAAAATGTGGATTTTTCAATATTAAAAATATGCAGAAAAATAAGCAGGAGTTTATAAGAATTACTGTGAAGTTCGACAGTCTAATCCCATCATACCGCCGCGGTTCCGCGACATGAGCTTGGCTCATGCGGCGGTTCCGCGGCCGTACTATCTCCATTTCCATTTTTTCCTGCACAGTAATTCTTAATTCTAAATGTTATATTTTCTGGGTATTTTTATTGTTACTATACAGTTGAGTTTTCTGGGGTCGTTTTGGGAACTCGGTGTTTCGATCGGATTGTCTAATTCTGTCTATGTGTTTTTCCGGATATTTTAGAATATGTTAAAAAGTTCGACCGGATATAAATACCCACTTTTTCCCCTGCCGGAAAATTTCCAAGTGTTGGATTTTTCCGTGGTTTAAAGACGTTTTAAGTAGTGTAAGTAACTCGATGGACCCTCTAGAAGACAACAAACCTTAACTCGATTATGTGACCGTCTTGAACTGCCCTTTGAACCTTCGGGTTTGGGGCAGTACGGCGTGCCACATGTGTGGCGTTGGCTTGAACCTTCTACGGCTGGACCGTTGGTACCGAGGCATGAACTGAATGTTTTAAAACCTATTTCATGCGTTGATCTGTTTTGGGAAAACTTGGGTGTTCGATTGTTCGATCGGAAAGTTTAACATTTTCTATCTTATTCGGAATGTAATACAATAATTGGAATTCACAAGAAGTTATGAGATAACTGAATGAATGTTATAAACATAGCACTTTAGTCTCACTTGATGGGTTGCCACGGAATTTTGATGTGATCAAAAGTCCGTCGCAATCACGTAGCGTACGTGGATACTCGCCGGGTAAACTTAATAGACAGCCTCACTCCATAGCCCCGACCAAGTGACTGTAGGAGAACCCCGTCGCCGAAAGCATCCGTTCGGGTGCTCGCGGCAGCGGTGTTCCGCCTTGGTGCACTTCGTCGACGGCGTCGGGGGTGCGGCCGCCTACTAAAGTTTGCGACGAGCATTCGATCAGGATGTCGGGAATCTTGTTGAATTGCCCGACTTGATATTGAAAAGAGTTTTCGATTTTGAGACTAAAATGCTGGGTTTATAATTGTTAGGCATGCGATGTCTAAGGAATTCATTTGATTAGGCATGCGATGTCTATGCAGATTGCGGATTCCAACTATTGTAGTTTTACCCTTTCTTTTCTGTGACCGTAAGTGTAATATGTGATATCGCCGGTTTCGTTGCTATATGTCAACGACAATTGGGATGCGCATATTTACTTACGTTGATGACATGTGATGTTATGTGTTGCTGGATATGTTATATTGGATCGTCGTGTTTGAATAGCCGGGGGGGTTTTATGTGAGATGAGTGTTTTTCATTTTCATTCATGTAAAAACTTGTATGTAATATTCTTTTATTGGGGCACTTCCTGGTTGCGGAAGATGTCACCGTTTGTATATTATTTACTTTTCCGCACTAGGATAGACCCAAGGAGGAGGGCACAAGTAACCGGGTTCTGGAGTCCAGTGGGAGACCAACTCGAGGAGTCGAGTCCGGGTCTCCTAACTCTAGAATTGGTAGGGTTTCTTGCCGCTCTAGTAGGGGTCTGAGGGTGTGGGATTGGCTATTCATCACGACCGTGGAATCCGTGTTTTATACTGGCTCGTAATGAAAACACGGACGTCCTAGTATATCCAATGTTTCATATGATTCTTCTGCTGCGATATCTGTGATGTGATCATGTGATGTTCTGTGATAGATACAGTATATAGTATATATGATATATTATATAGACGTTACTTATGTTTTACACCCGCGCTAGCCCTGCCCTGCTCTGCCGTTAGTTACCTAACCTAACGGTGCACGAGGGGACATCGAGGTGAATGCGGATGGCATAAGTGTACGTCGTATTTATCTGTGATGTTTAGGTACTTAAATGATGGGACTTCATTAATGTGATTAATGAAAGAAAAAGAAACCTAAAGATGTTGTAGAATTGAATTTCAAAAATAAAACAGGTAGCTACAGTTCTTGCTTTGCACAGCGGTATATGTGATATATCCTGCACCTTATTCGATGAGGAAAGGACCGAGATCCCTTCACCGGGAGTGACTCCTTTAGCAATAACTGGCAGATGCTACACACTCGGTTTGTCTTTTGATTGCTTTTAAGAGTTCTGCTTTGTACAGTGATATATATGATATATCCCGCACCTCATTCGAAGAGGAAAGGACCGACGATCCCTTCACCGGGAGTGACTCCTTTAGCAAAACTAGAAAAGCCTCAAAAACACTCCATTTTAAAATCATTTGATTCTACAACGATATCAAGTTCATTACGCAATAGGTTTTCAGAAAAACCTGTCGTTGCCCTCCGTCATTTCAGATAAGTACTAGTTAGTATTCGTGCTACGTTTGTTGACTATGTTAAGGCGTAGTGTGCGGTAGCTAATTAGTGCTTATCTGCATAAGCATATGATGCGATTGGATTAGGGTAGTCGTGCGACTTTGTTGACTATGTTAAGGGTCGTGCGGGTGGGTTTAATTCAATCGGGAAATAACGGGTTGAACTTGACTAGCACTTATGATTTGTTGACTATGTTAAGGTCATATAGCTGCTAGGGGCAAAATTATCGGGAATTTCAAGTGTTGAAATTTGCAATGAGATTGCATACCTTCTATGAGATAATTGGATCCCGATACCCGCTGCGAGTAAGAGTTACTCCTGGGAGAGTTTTACACATTACAATTAGCCGATCAAGTAGGTGTCTAGAAAGGTGTTAACGAGTTTACGCCTCTGGGAAAACGAGGTTTACATTAATTAGGTTCGTGCGAAAGCACGGGGGACCTCCCTCAAAGTACCGACACTGGCCTGGCTGAAAGATTGGCGAACTTGTAGTGTGTAATTAATCCCGGCTAGTCTTTCCTTTTAGGGTTTGAAGGAAGATTTGATAAAAAGCAGTGGGAGCCATCCTGATTAGATAAAATAATAACCAATCTATTCTTGCAAGAGCGCACGCTGAGTGTTTTCTTCTCTCTCTCTCCAGGTAGCGACCATATCACGCCTTAATCAAGATAATAATACGGATATTTGACCGAACCCGCTTGTTATACTGAGCTGGGGAACGTTGGTCCCGCTCCAACTTATAATTGTTATAAGACAGAGCAGGAAATTGGGGAATACCAGATTTCCCGTGCCGCCCAAACGAAGAGAGTGCATGCTGATGCATCATCTTCGGTTGTGCTCATTACAAAGAACTGTTTCTCTGTATCCTCTACGTCCTGGGTATACGATACCAGATCAGGATCCCAGATATGTAATATGTTACATAGGGCTATAGAAAGGTAGAGAACTGAGAAAGGGTGATAAGTTTCATGAGGCAGAAAACGGGGCAAGTGTTGCAGCCAAGTCTGTTGGTCACTGTCACCATGTATTCCAAATACATTGATTCTGAACGAATGTTATTAGATACCGAACCTGATATACAAAATCATATCTATCTGTTTATTAGTAAAGAAATGATAAAATTTTGTATAGATGGATAATGTTTTGAACATTTCCTATATCAAAAGTTGATCGGTTCAGGCACGTTATCTAAAAGCATTGATATTCTAAATCAAACTACAGTTCTTTAGTATACGGAACACACACAAGAGGAAGAGTTCAGAAATGAACGAATCCTTCTTGAGGCATTGTAGACTAGGTCATATCAATGCGACCCGACTAGCTGAAGTTACATGTAGATGCATATTTAAATCAGTTTGAATTTACATCTTATGAAACTTGCCAGTCATGTCACAGAGATAAGATGACCATAGCTCCGTTTACTGGAAACAGAGAAAAGTTAGTGAACTCTTGGGATGATACATGTTGATGTATGTAGGTCCCCTGTCTATAATTGCCAAGACCGGTTCTTTTTACTTCATTACATTCTCTGATGATCTTTGGAGATTCAGACATATGTTCCGGTTGAAACACAAGTCAGAACCTTTTGAGATGTTCACAGAATATAAGTTAGAAGTAGAGAACCAATACGGGTATAAGTATTATGTCCTTTGATGCGATCAGGGAGGAGAATACTTGAGCATGGAATTCCTGGACTATTCTAAAGGAGAATGAGATTCTCTCTCAGCATTACTCCTCCGTATACACCATGGTACGATGGTATATCGGGGCGGAGCAATAACACCCTATGTGATAAGGTGTGCTCTATGATGAGTACTACTGAGTTACCTATTTCCTTTTGGGAGTTATGCGCTTGAGAAGCTGCATACCTATTGAATAGGGTTCCAATCAAATCAGTTGCCTACCACTTCATATGTGATATGGAAAAGGAAGAGCCCATCTCTTAAGTTAGTTAAGATTTGGGGTTGTCCGGCCTATGTCTAAAAGCAAAATCCGGACAAGCTCGAGGCAAGGACTGTTATGTAGAACTGGAAATGTTCCAGCTATACAAACTGTAGCTGATGATTTGAAAGAACCAAAGGATTCAATAGTTACCAACGAACCTCAGCCTCTCCGCCGATCTAGTAGGGTTCATCACCCACCTGAGAGATACTTCGGTTACTCTATTACAGTGGGAGCGAGGATTGCATCATGAGATGATGACCCAACTAGTTTCGACCTGGCCATCAGGAGTGAGACTCTGTAAGAATGGCTGGATGCTTAGTGATCTGAGATGGAATCCTTATACACCAACAAAGTATGGACTTTGGTTGCTATATCTGAAGGGTTAAATCCCCATCAGGAGCAAGTATATCTCGAAAAGATTACTTGGTGTACTTGGAAAGGTTGAGACTTTCAAAGCTAAACATGTTAAAAGTTTTCGTCATCAACCAGGCGTGGATAATGATGAAACTTTTTCAAGTGGCTATGCTTAAGTCCATCCAGATCCTACTTGCCACGGCTACATACCATGACTACGATATCTGGCGGTTGGGTGCCATGACTGCTTTTCTAAATGATGTTTTAGAAGAGAACGTCTATAAGTACACAGCCAGAGGGCTTCGTAGACAGTGGGAGCAGCGGAAACGTGTACAAGATGCTTTATAGGATAAAGCAGGTATCGCGGAGTTGGAACATCTGTTTTGATGTATTAGTCAAACAGTTTGACATCATCAAAATGGTAGATGAACCTTGTATATACAAAAAGGTAGTAGGGAGTATGGTGGCGATCCTCGTAGAGTACGTGGATGACATACTCTTGATAAGAAAGAAGTTTCCTATGCAACGCTCGGTCAATCTCCGCTTATCACAAGGATTCTCCATATAGGATCAAAGTGATACCTCCTAAATCCTGGGTTTTGGATCTATGAGATAGATCTAATTGGATGTTAGGACTCTCACTAGTTGTAGTGAGATGGTATCAATCGATCCTGAGGAGAATCACTGGAAGGGTTCCAGGGTGATAAGGACGACTGAAAGTTAGTCACAGGCATTGTCTTTACCCTCAGTAAAGGGACGGTATGTTGGAAGAGTTCCAAGCTAGATACCGTGGCATACTAGAAGATAAAGGCTCGATACATCGCTACTTAAGATGCTACCAAAGAGGCAGTCTGGATGTATATTTGTTCATGAGATGAACTTAGTTCCTCCCATTGTCTGACAATGGAGTTGTGGCTTATGCCAAGGAACGTCCGTCCCATCAGTGATCCAGACATATTCTAAGGCAGTATCACCTGATCATGGAGATAGTTAATCTCCAGGGTGATCGAGGTTAGGAGAGTAGACTCAGAGGACAGCACGGCGGATCCACTCACAAAGGCCTTTTCCCAGAGAGAGACTTTTATGGGATGGTTGAGTATGAGATACTACAACCACTGCTATCAGATGGCCCTAGTGCAAGTGGGAGATTGTTAGTTATATGTATGCCCTAGAGGCCATTACTATACATAGGATGTATATTGTAGTGGATGCTTGGACATATATAGGGAGGACTTTCTTGCTCGACATGATAGTATGCTATCTGGTTGATCTTTATCTTAACGTGTACACTGATTGTCTCTCTGTTACATGTTGGTAAAGCCCTTAGGATGTGTACTTGACTACTTGGACTATGATGCGGATCATACTAGTGGGGACATGGTAGTCCATAAGTACATCCTTCAAGGTCCCTAGTCGTGGGTATATCGAGACAGGGCATCGATATACCAGAGTAGACTAGCATATACCTTCTCGACCCATACAGATGGGCGATGGATGATCCCATATCCATTGGTGTTTGACATCAGAGATGATATACGGGTGCTCAGTAGAGACTGGGTACACTGGACGGACTCGCCGAGAACTCCCAGATGGTATTATACCTTACGTCAGATGGCAGTTCTCTGGTGACACTGGTACAGAGTAGTCTGTTGACCCGAGATCGTCATAGAGTCTTGTGTGGTTCCGACTGTGCTTTGATTTCCACCTTACCACGTCCAAGAGGGCGTGCAAAACGGTGGTTTTTGGGTACAGTCCCGAATCATATGGAGGCAATGAGCGATAGGAGGGGATTCGTCTCTCCCGATATAGGGGGTTGATGTTGCGCTGTGTTCGATTGGCTATAACCGGAAATCCCTGGCCAGGGTTGCTGAGATTTACTGGTAAGTGTTAACAGTAGTTTCTCGAATTGTTATAGACCTCATATCGACACGACTTATCGAGCTATTGGGGACTGACGTTTACCACCCCTAGGCGAGATATGCGACAGATCAGACGAACAGATCGGACTGTACGGTAAGTGTTACTGGTTGGATTCACAGGAGTGTGAGCGGGATTGCTCGTCGATCTTCTGATCGCTCAATACCCGGGTGGCCGTTACGTTTAGCAGACCGCTTGCGGCTTGTGGGTGTTTGATATGATCATCACCTGCTGCCGGCGTATTGACGAGTCTTTAGAGTCCTACACAGAGGTTTCCTGGCTCAAGCGAAACGAAATAGGAGCGCATATGAGATATGTACGGGACCGAGAATAATGCGTGTATGTGATACCGTATTCTATTCTCGCGATGAATGTATCGATTGGTTGTATGCGATATAACCTAGTTATTGAATCAAGGATTGATTCGATGAGCCGATACATAGGATACTGGTCGGTTATATGCGATATGACCCGATCGTTAAATCAAGTGTTGATTTAATGATTTAATGCATAATTATATATTTGATATATTACTTTGCATTAACTAGTATTGGTTCACTTTATATGGATTTCCTCACTTGATGTGCAAGTTGTATATGTGATATACTTTTTTGCACATGTTTGTATCATGTTTGATGATACTTGCTCATTTGGTTAAGTGTGAAGAATTAAACCTAGGTTAAGTAAATGGTTAAGGTTTCTATTTATTTGTCCATTCATTTATCTTTTTATTTTGGATTAAAATGAAATGACAAAAGAAAACAAAATGGTTTCATTCTTTCTTTCTTTCTTTCATGAAGCTTGATGAAGCTTCATGAAGCTTTGACCATATGACCATTTTGTCTTCAAGCTTAACCCTAACCATTCTTTTAATCTTAGTCAATTCTCTACACCTAACTATAGATAATGTTATGATAAGTATTCTTTTTCTTTTCTAATCTAATTAACTTATCATATTCATTCTTTCTTCTTCTTCTTCATCACATGAAGAAAGCTTGCTACAACAATGGCAACTTGAGAAAACAAGTGAGAAATCCAATTCTAAAGTGAACCCACCTCCTATTTCTTCATCCTCTACCTCTTGCCAAGTAGTGTAGGGTGTTTTCTTCACAAGTTTCATGACTTGGTGAAGTGGGAGCTTGATCTTGTGATGCCTCAACGTAGATCATCTTCGGCATCGTCGTCGATGACCTAGCCCGCTTTTTCTCCGATGAAGCCGATGCTAGAGTCATGGTTCGATTTGGACAGCGGAGAGGACTTCATCATGGAGCTATGGAGGTGGAGAAATGGATCTACAAAGGTTGTATTTCCGTTCTTTTAGTTTAGTTGTAAACTAGTTTCATTGTTTCGCCTAGACTTCTAGTTAACGATCCGTATTAGGGTTTCTCGGCACCCGTAAAATTTGAAATTGGCATGGTTGATGCCTTGTGAGACCTCCTTAGTGTGCCTAGGAACCCTACACCTGGCAGAGGGACTACTACCTACCGGTGATTGTATTTGAGCTCGGCGGATATCTGGAGGATACCGACCGGGGTTGAGAGATGGATATGGACTGACCCGTACTGCCGAGGCCGAGGGCCGATACCGCAGACGGAGCCCAATATGGATGAGGATATGGGATGACCCGTATTACCGGGGCCGAGGGCCGATACCACAGACGGAGCCCCATATGGATGAGGATATAGGATGACCCGTACTGCCGGGGTCGAGGGCCGATACCGCAGAAGGAGCCCCATATGGATGAGGATATGGGATGACCCGTACTGCCGGGGCCGAGGGCCGATACCGCAGACGGAGCCCCATATGGATGAGGATATGGGATGACCCGTACTGCCGGAGCTGAGGGCAGATACCGCAGACGGAGCCCCATATGGACGAGGATTTACGTGTCGATGCTAGGCACGGGTTTCATGATGTTTTTCCATGATTTTGTTTATATCCTCATATTTGCATACATGATGCTTATTGTCATTGGGTGACGGGTGGACGGGTTCCACGTTTATTGTCATTAGGTGACGGGTGGACGGGTTCCACGTTTATACAGACTTGATCACATACAGACTGGATTTACATTGATCATACTTCATTTGTATATATAACAGGGTATGAGGGCGCTGTTATATATACCCTTACACCAATATTAGTGGTATGGGACGCTAATATATGTGTATTGATATTCATATTTACTTCATGCAGACATACCTTATACTGATGACATGTTATTACCTGAGTACTTGGCACTACATACATGTTTAGATGTTACATTGCCACCTTATCATGCTTCAGACATACTCTTGTGGGTTATTTTATACTGATCGTATTTGACTTAGGATCATGTCTTGCATTCGGTTTCTGCTTGTAGATATTCTCTATTCACGAGTTGGCAACTCATCCCCGTTGTGCCACAGTTCTTGCAGGTTTTGCCGTACAGGTTTCTTTGCGGCATTTCTGGCACACTGCTTTCTTGCGGGTGAATTGCATTTGGTAGGTGGATTCTTTTGCATCAAGAACCACCATTGTACTTGTATTATCCATTGTATCTAGAATTTCCATCAACCAAAACTTGTATATTGTTTCAGACTTAGACATTAGTGATGTATTATTCGACCTTAGAGTCGCGCTTAGTAGTATTGCGGTTTTCATGCTTATTGAGTTTCTTTTGGATTTGACCCTCGCCATTCGGCGTTGTATATTATTGCTTGCGTGGTTGTGACCGTCGATTGACGAAGTGCTAGCTCCCGCTTGGGGATGCCTTTTATTCATTGCATATATATATTGTTCGTGTTGTACCCCGTTCGGGGCAAGTTTTTACAAAAGAAACTCTGCCGAAACTTCTAGAAAGGACTTTACAATTTTAAAAAATGCATATTCGGCTTAGTTATTTAAAACCTTGACTTCAAACATGTTTTCCTTCACTTCTTTAAACCAGTTTCCTTTACTTACTCTTAAAATGGTTTTAGATTTCTGGGCTTTTGGCTTTCTTAGATCAGATGGAGTCCTATAGACTTCATATGGTTCAAGGGCCAGTCACGTGCTCTTTCGGGTCGTGACAAAGTTGGTATCAGAGCGCTAAGTTGACCTTGGTTCGAGTCTAAGTTTGACTATGTTGAGCCTAGGGCGTTTATATATATACGGAACTTAGGCTTGACCTTATGGAACTTAGACTTAGTCGAGGGGGTATTAGACCCGAACTTTCATCGTATAGGATGACCCTTGGTTGATGGAATAGGTGAGTAAAGTAGAGTGATGTACCGTGGGTATGTTCCGCGGCATACTTACGACACGCCACTCCGCTTAAGGAACCATAGGATGTACATATTTTCGAGATCAGTGACTCTCTTCATATCCATGATTATACGTCCATTTGAGATCCTCGATTCCATTAGTTTCATGATCATACCTTCATTGATGCCGTTCCTTCTTATGATCATGTATCCACTCTGGATCTGTTGTTCTCTTTCTTGCCATTGATCTGCTCTCTTCGATACTCGATTGAGGTTCCTGTCGCCATGTCTGAGCGCAGTTTGGGCTGCTGCTAGGGTTACGGTCAGGGAGAGCTCGTCTGGTACGAGGGCCGACCATTGTGTTTTCTGGTGATATGGGAACGTCTCGAGTTAGTATTGGTGACTGTGACCTCTAGTGGAGGCGAGTGCTTGGTTTTTCACCGGATGATCGGGCCATTGTTAGAGCTGCCAGTTGAGAGAGGACTGTTGATGTACAGCATACCTCAGAGATTATGATGTCGCCTACCGTGCAGACAGATGGACCAGCTGTTGCCGAAATTGACAGGATGTCGCTTCCGGAGCTTACGAGCTGAGATTGCCGGAGCTATCAGGCAGATATGAGACAGATGATAGCTAGTCTACCCGATTTGAGAGACGAGGGTGATTCGTTCGATTTTATGCACCGGAGCGGGCCCAGTTGAGTTGAAGACTTCCAGTGTGGAGAGTCTTACTCAGATCTAGAGCAGACCGATTCAGAGATGACCGCCAATGTATCGCCTTTCCTGAAGGATTGAGGCGTTGTTCGGCATGCAAGCGAATGAGCCAGTTGTTGCTGCAAATGACGAGATATCGCCCAGACGATTGGAGCTACTGCAGCATGAGTACATACTTAGAGAGATGATAGCGAGTCGCTAGTCACCTGAGGATAAATGACCAGGACATGTGGTTCGTCCGTTTACCGATGCGAGGTCATCAGATAGATTGTTTCCGGCTAGAGATGACTTCACGCAGGTTCGTTGAGAGTCGATAGAGACGATCGAATGTCAGGAGCCCATTTTCCAAGTTTAAAGTATACGGAAAGACATGCAGGTGATTCTACGGACCCTCTAGAAGAATGAAACCCTAACTCGACTTAATGACCGTGTGAAAGCCTTTGAACCTTAGGGTTTGCGGCAGTTCCGCAGCGCCATTAGTGAGGCTTGGGTTTGCCCTTCTACGGCTGGACCACCGACGCTGTGGCATGTACTCGATACTATTAAACTGTACTCAAGATGTAGATCTTTTGGGGGATTATAAGGCTCTGACGAGTCGATCGAATGTTTCGACATCATTCGGGTATCATGTGATGGGATGCATTGCTTGGGAGACTCCAGATACAAGTATAGCCGTTGGAGCGCAGTCCATGCAGCCACGATGAGACGAGTCCGAATCAGTCGACATTGAAGCAGAGTGAAGAAAAGAGTTCGCAAGATATTTCGACGAGATGACGTCCCACTCCGCTGACATCAAAGATGTGATACGCACCCAGAGGCGTTGTTTATGGATATATCTTCCAGAAGAAGCGCGATAAGTATGCAGCCGTTTCGGAATAAGATTTAGCTTGAGCAATGGATGATGACTTCCGGGCAATCCTGCAGGAATGAGATTTGAGAGAAAAACCTTGACAGGACCTTTCTGGAATACGATACGAGAAGACCTAGACCCAGGGGTGGTCATATTGCGCACACCTAGCAGGCCAGAGTTCGGCGTCAACGACAAGGTCATTGACCAGGTTCGGATAAAGGACTTTACTCAGATGCGTTGCGAATTGATCAAGGACAGACGAGTATTGAGTATTCCTCCGATGGTTGGGATGCGTTCCCGAGGACCTGTTCGGCCAGACATATTCTATAGAATGGTGAAGCTACAGAGTACGCGATTTCGAGTCCGTGCGAGAGACTTCGGATTGACCGTGGCCGATAACAGTGCAGTGCGTAGATAGCATGCCGTGACGTCGAAGTGGAAGGAAATACAGACAACGGACAAGAGGTTCGTGCGAGACACTGACGAGCTGTCATTACTTCCCGTCGAGACCAGAGGTCAGATACGCTTACAGAGGTGTTGGGATGCAACCAGATTCCGAGAAATGTTGTGCTGAGGACACCAATGTCTATTGAACAAAAAGAGATTATGCAAGAGAGCCAGCCTTCGTACAGTTCGGCTTAGGCAAGATCGGAAGAGACCTTGAGCAGGATTCCTTCCAGGACATTGGTGCAATGATGTTTGCACCCAGGATCAGATGTGGGATGTGCATTCAGAGAGCCAGAGGCCGACGCCAGTGACATGCTTCCATACGAGTGGTCGTAAGGATTGACCGAGAGATGACCAGGGAAGTGCCAGAACGGAATCGTCCCCGTTAGCACACCTGACAGGGCCGATGAGCCGATTGACTGCGAGATAGGTAATCCGCAGAGAAGATAATGACCCGGAGTCACAGGACGCCAGACCGTGAGCATGAGGCAAGTAGATATCTTGCGCTGCTAGTATTGGATGCACCGACTCCTTCTCGACTTTGAAGGAGGAACTACCGACGACGGTATTTATGATTTATGATTTTGTGATTCAATTATCACGTATCCGTCATCTTGGATTTTGGTGTTTGGGTGTTCTATTGCATGATTTAGTTTTGATGACTGAGTTTCATGATATTGTTTCATGCACCCACTGGATATTTTTGTTTTGCGCATAAGTTATTACATTCGAGGTATTGATTGTGATTTCACGCCTATCTTATACAGTGATTTGATTTACACTTCCAGCATAGTTTTCATGCACCTTTAGTGTTTTGATATACGATATTGGTGCACGCCAGATGCACTAAATCGGGATTCTTCGTGCATGTCACATGCACCTGATTTTTTTTATTGTCAGGCACACACGTTGCCTATGACAGATGTTTCGTGCATACAAGTTGCACCTAGATGTTGTTTTGTACACCTGTTTGACACATATATGGATTTTGATTCCTTCCGCACCAGACGCACAGGATATTGTTATATATGCATTTTGGGGATTGATTTCTAGTAGAGCAGTACATTTTTATAATATTCGCTATGTATTTATGTTTTCGGAGCCCCGACAAATTGGATTTTTACTGAAATGTTTTAGTATTGGGGGTTTAAATTTAAATTTGGGGACCGAATTTCTTTAAGGGGGGTAGATTTTAACATTTCAAAAATATAAAATATTAAATTTAGGAATTTTTATAATTTAATATTATTTTAATGAATATTTTAATATTTTGGTATTATTAAATACAAATAAATGGGGAAAAATTATGGAAAATTATGGAAAATTCTAGAATAGGGTAAATTAGAGAATTTTGCCATTTCTAAGTTTAATTGATTAGTTATATGCTAAATTAGTGCTAATCGCGATTAAAAATCGCTAATCAGTTTTTGGCATTTTTGTGCAAAACATGCACATATCACTTTTTCACACTTGTGTTACATTTTTATTGCCATGGATTACTTTGGGTTTACTATTCTTGGGAGAAGGATTTTGAGAGAAAAAGAAAAGGAAAAGAAATGGAAAAGGAATAAGATAATGAGGTATGGTGTGTGAGAGAGAGGTATGGGCTTCTTTGACCAAGACTTAGCCATCTCCTTCATTTCCTTCACTCATCTCTCTCTCCCTCTTCAGCCTTGCTGCTGCTGCTGCTCTTCATCTCCCTCCCCTCTTCAACAGCCCCAAATCACCATGAAAACTACACCAAAACCCCACTCTCATTTCATTAAATGTGTGCACAAGCTCTTGATCTACACTTTGGACTAAAGAAGCAAGGATTTCGGCCACTAGGGGCAACTCAAGAAAATTCTTGAGTTGCCAAATGAGGTATTTTTCTGAACCATTAGCTTAGTTATAGCATTTCCTTTACCCCCATGTTAAGATTGAATCGATATTGTGTGATGTTGTGGACTTGAGGATAACCAAGTTAGGGTTTGAGGGAATTTTGTGTTGTATTGTCAAATTGAGCTCAGTAGAGGTTTTATAAACACCCTAGTGTATGAATTGGGAGCTAAACCTGAGACTTGAAACCCGGAATACGGATTTAGAAACCGATATCGGAGAATTTATGAAATCTGTGAAGGCTTTAATGAATCTGCTATCACCCGAGACATCCTAAATTAAAATTGATTGGACAGTGAGATGTGCAGGTACCCTAGAACTACCACACAAAGCCCTAGCCCCCAATTCCATTTCCAGGCCGCAGATTTAATCTGTTTGGCCGCAAATTGCGGCCTGGGTCCCACCATTTTGTCTCGTGTTTGTTCTGTAGCTCCTACATGTATATTTTAGACCCCTGGTATATATAGATTTGTCTAATTTGACCTAGGGTGAAATCTGGAACATATTTCCTTAGTTGTTGTTTTGGATTCGTGTTTCCGTACTCCGTATTTTTAATTCTACATTTGTGTCTTGTGATTTACCTCGACTATTTGGCGTTTATACGACGATATAGAGGATTTATTGATGGTTTTGAAGGCGTGCCATAAGTTCTAACCTATTGGCCTCTTATCGTATCGTTTTGGGTTTCGTGTGCCGTTTTAGCTTTGATTTGGTTTTAATGCGCATATACGACACTTTGATGTGTAGGTACCCCATGAAGACTACGGGACGACAAGCAAACGCGTGGTGACATCGAAAGATGGAGACGCAAGGTGAGTAGATTATATCTATAGGGGGAAGTCGGGTGGATGGCGTATAGCAACCCCGCAGTCCGTAGTTGTGATATTATATATATGATAGTTAGGTGTACATTGGATAGTGTAGAGTTAGAAGTGACTAGTGTAGTTCATAGTCGCGAACCCTAGAATAGATTTACACCTACACGCACACCTTTACATATTCATTATACATGCACTGTGTTGATGATATTGGATGACATTGGAGATGAGTCGATGATGTTGGGCTTTGTGCCGCGAGATCGGTGATTTGATGTGATTCGTATTTGGGTTACGATACGTGATCTCTAGCAGGCCTTAGGACGTGTACTTGCACACGCAGTATATTGATGGTATCAGTTGTACTAGACTTAGATCAGTACCCCAGATTATGTGATATGATGATAGTGATACCTGGGATGTGATGAGATAGTGTGATATTGACCCGTACCCATCTATTAGGATGCCGTACGACGATTTACCGTACGAGCTTTACATTGATGATAGATCCGCACTCATGACTTGAGGATGTCATATGATATACTGTATCGTACGCGATACTACTGAGGCGGGATCACCGACTATTATATCTATATATATATCGATTCAGATTTAGGTGGTTTCCATACCCCTCCCGATTTACTTGATACTTAGGTCTGTAGTTTGCATAGTTGATGTTAGACTAGACCCGAGTCATACCTATTTCAAAAACTACGATTCAGGAATATCTTAAAAGACAAGTAAGGAGATTCTACGGGTATTTTTCATAGGACGTATCTTTCTTAAAATATACTGTAGCCCTTATTTTACTAAAAATCTAGATTCGTCTTATTTCAAACGACATAACTGCATGATATATACATATGGATGTAGATTCTTCACTGTGGTGTTGATTATTTGATTTCCGCATATTCATGCTATTCACATTGCTTTGCATATGTTTATTGCTATATTATTATCATGCTGTTAGGACACCAGCACCATTATCGATGATGCGTATGTTCCACGTACACTATTGCCGGCTCACACACTTCATCATCGATAATTGCCATGCCACTACACTGTAGTACTGTTGCATTCATGATATGATTCTTGCATGGCATATTGTACACTTATACCTTTACACAAACATAGATGATTCTGACTTGATTAGAGATTTGGGAACCGCATGATGTTCTTGAAAACTGATTCGTTTTAAAAGAGCGGTTTCCCTCGACATGTGCACATTACTATTCCATGTTGCATGACTCATGGTATGTTTACCTTTCTTACATGTCGCATACACCATGTTTTGATTATACGCATTAAGATATGTTGTTTCCATGATATTTCTGGATTTGGGAACCGTGGGTATTTCAAAAGAGAATATATAATTGTGTTAAAAACCCGGTTACCCTTGATATGATATTTCAGTGCGTCCACCATGTGTTTTCTCGATGCTGAGAGCGACATGTGAAACCCGATTCGAGGAGGCGGATGAGGCCGATTGCGGGTACATGGCGGATGAGAACGGTTTCGCTGTGTAATAGACGGTGATCCTGGCAGAGGGACTACTACCTACCGGTGATTGTATTTGAGCTCGGCGGATATCTGGAGGATACCGACCGGAGTTGAGAGATGGATATGGACTGACCCGTACTGCCGGGGCCGAGGGCCGATACCGCAGATGGAGCCCCATATGGATGAGGATATGGGATGACCCGTACTGCCGGGGCCGAGGGCTGATACCGCAGACGGAGCCCCATATGGATGAGGATATGGGATGACCCGTACTGCCGGGGCCGAAGGCCGATACCGCAGACGGAGCCCCATATGGATAAGGATATGGGATGACCCGTACTGCCGGGGCCGAGGGCCGATACCGCAGACGGAGCCCCATATGGATGAGGATATGGGATGACCCGTACTGCCGGCGCTGAGGGCCGATACCGCAGACGGAGCCCCATATGGACGAGGATTTACGTGTCGATGCTAGGCATGGGTTTCATGATGTTTTTCCATGATTTTGTTTATATCCTCATATTTGCATACATGATGCATATTGTCATTGGGTGACGGGTGGACGGGTTCCACGTTTATTGTCATTGGATGACGGGTGGACGGGTTCCACGTTTATACAGACTTGATCACATACAGACTGGATTTACATTGATCATACTTCATTTGTATATATAACAGGGTATGAGGGCGCTGTTATATATACCCTTACACCAATATTAGTGGTATAGGACGCTAATATATGTGTATTGATATTCATATTTACTTCATGCAGACATACCTTATACTGATGACATGTTATTACCTGAGTACTTGGCACTACATACATGTTTAGATGTTACATTGCCACCTTATCATGCTTCAGACGTACTCTTGTGGGTTATTTTATACTGATCGTATTTGACTTAGGATCATGTCCTGCATTCGGTTTCTGCTTGTAGATATTCTCTATTCACGAGTTGGCAACTCACCCCCGTTGTGCCACGGTTCCTGCAGGTTTTGCCGTACATGTTTCTTTGCGGCATTTCTGGCACACTTCTTCCTTGCGGGTGAATTGCATTTGGTAGGTGGATTCTTTTGCATCAAGAACCACCATTGTACTTGTATTATCCATTGTATCTAGAATTTCCATCAACCAAAACTTGTATATTGTTTCAGACTTAGACATTAGTGATGTATTATTCGACCTTAGAGTCGCGCTTAGTAGTATTGCGGTTTTCATGCTTATTGAGTTTCTTTTGGATTTGACCCTCGCCATTCGGCGTTGTATATTATTGGTTGCGTGGTTGTGACCGTCGATTGACGAAGAGCTAGCTCCCGCTTGGGGATGCCTTTTATTCATTGCATATATATATTGTTCGTGTTGTACCCCGTTCGGGGCAAGTTTTTACAAAAGAAACTCTGCCGAAACTTTTAGAAAAGACTTTACAATTTTAAAAAATGCATATTCGGCTTAGTTATTTATAACCTTGACTTCAAACATGTTTCCCTTCACTTCTTTAAACCAGTTTCCTTTACTTACTCTTAAAATGGTTTTAGATTTCTGGGCTTTTGGCTTACTTGGATCAGATGGAGTCCTATAGACTTCATATGGTTCAAGGGCCAGTCACGTGCTCTTTCGGGTCGTGACATCAGCAGTGTTTTCCTCTGTATCAACTCTCCTCGCCTCAATCTCCTGGCGATCAACGATCTCCCTAATCAAGTGATACCGCCTTAAGATGTATCTGGACTTCTGATGGGACCTGGGTTCCTTCCCTGAAGCTATAGTGTTGTATGTTGTCACAATACTAAAGTATTGGACCAACAATTAGAAGGAACCGCCTGAAGTTCAGTTAAGAACTTCCTCACCCAGGCAGCTTCTTTTGCGGCATCGCAAGAAGCAATGTACTCCGCTTCCATCGTCGAATCAGCAACGGTGTCATGCTTGGAGCTCATCCAATAGACCGCCCCTCCATTGAAGGTAAATAGATAAACCGACATGGACTTGGAGTCATCCTTGTCACTCTGGAAGCTGGAGTCAGCAAAAGCCTCGATCTGGAGGTCTTTTCCGCCATACACCAAGAATATCTCCTTAGTTCTTCTCAGGTACTTGAGAATGTTCTTTACTGCTATCCAGTGCTTCTCCCCTGGGTTCGACTGATACCGGTTTACAACGCTCAATGCATAAGATACATCTGGTCTGGTACATAACATCGCATACAATATAGAGCCTACCGATGACGCGTAGGGTATAGATGACATGTGAGCCATATCCAAATTAGTCTTTGGAGACATCTTTTTGGAGAGGGTGATTCCGTGACAAGCCGGCAGATTACCGCGCTTAGAATCTTCCATACTGAATCTTTTTAGTATGGTGTCTATGTACCTTGACTGTGAGAGTCCAACTATCCGTTTAGATCTATCACGATATATCTGGATCCCCAGAATGTAGGAGGCATCACCCAGGTCCTTCATAGAGAACTTCTGTGACAAGAATCTTTTGACTGACTGTAGCATAGGAATATCATTTCCTATTAAGAGAATGTCATCTACGTACAAGACAAGGAATACTACAATTCTCCCTACAATCTTACTGTAAATGCATGGTGCATCTGGATATTTGATAAAGCTGAATTCTTTAACAATATCATCAAAACAGATGTTCCAACTCCGAGATGCTTGCTTTAGTCCATAAATGGACTTAAGCAACTTGCACACTTTCCCGCTGCTCCCACTCTGAATGAAACCCTCTGGCTGATCCATATAGACGCACTCTTCCAAATTACCATTTAGAAAAGTCATCTTTACGTCCATCTGCCATATCTCATAATCGTGGAAGGCAGCAATGGTAAGAAGGATCCAAATGGATTTGAGCATAGCCACTGGAGAAAAGATTTCGTCATAGTCCAAACCAGGTCTTTGACGAAAACCCTTTGCAACATGTCTAGCCTTATAGGTTTCAACCTTTCCAACTACACCAATCTTCTTTCTGAAGATCCATTTGCATCCTATTGGTTTTACCCCTTCTGGAGCAATGTCCAAACTCCATACTTTGTTGGTGTACATGGACTCCATCTCGGTCCGCATTGCATCCAGCCATTTTACCAAGTCGCCGCTCTGAATGGCTTGCGGGAAGATAGTAGACTCATCATTGTCAATGATGCAATCCTCTCGATCCCCGTCTATGAGAAAACTGTAGTATCTCTCGGGCGGATGAGACTGCCTACTACTTCTGCGGATTGGCGCTGGGATGTCACTTTCTTCTGAAACTTCTAGTTCTACCAAACTTTCAGTAATAGGTTGTGGTTCTGGAATTTCTTCCAGTTCTACTAGTCTGATTTTCAAAAAATTCAGCTTCCAAGAAGTGGGGATGCTGAGAAACAAAAATCTTTTGTTCCTCTGCATAATAGAAAAGATAAACCCTGGAGTTCTTTGGGTATCCCACAAACATACACATACTGAGCGTGCCTCGAGCTTATCCGCATGCTGCTTTTTTTACAAAAGCTGGACATCCCCATATCTTAAGGTACTTAAGACAGGGTTTCTTCCCATTCCACATCTGATATGGTGTGGTAGGCACAGTCTTGGTTGGAACCTGGTTCAAAAGATATGCAGCTGATTCTAGCGCATAACCTTAGAAGGATATCGGTAACTCAGCCTTACTCATTATGGAACGAATCATATCCAATAGGGTTTGATTGTGCCTTTTCGATACACCATTGTGTTGTGGCGTGTATGGAGGAGTAAGCTGAGAGAGAATTCCAATCTCTTATAGGTAACCCAGGAACTCGACAATTAAGTATTCACCACCTCGATCAGATCTTAGTGTCTTGATACTTTTGCCTGTTTGGTTTTCCACTTCATTCGTGTATTCTCGGAATTTCTCAAAGGCCTCGGATTTGTGCTTCATGAAGAAGATATGTCCATACCTAGAGAAATCATCCGTAAAAGTAATGAAATAGGAATAACCATTTCGCGCATGTGTAGACATTAGACCGCATACATCGCTGTGTATGAGTACTAAGAGCTCGCTCGCTCTTACTCCGTGTCCAGTGAACGGAGTCTTTGTCATCTTTCCCATGAGACAAGATTGAAAAGTGGCATAAGACTGATATTCAAATGGATTCAAATATCCTTCTCTATGTAACTTCGTCAACTGTGTTTCATTGATGTGACCCAGTCTACAATGCCATAAGAAATCCTGATTTGTTTCTGGAGACTTTCTTTTAAGTGTGTTCTGAAAACTGAAAACCTGAGCTTGATTCAATACGTATATACCGTCCTCTAATGTACCGGACCCAATTAGAACTTAATTTAGGTGGATGTGCACGACATCGCTTACAAATGTAAAATCATATCCCTCTTTTGAAAGCAGGGATACTGATATGATATTACAAGTCAAACTAGGTACATATAAACAGTTACGTAGAATCAATTTCTGCCCACTTGTCTGTCCTAGATGATATTCCCCTACGGATTCAGCATCCATGCTCATTCCGTTCACAACTCTGAGAGTCATATCACCTACCCTGATAACACTACGGTTTCTCAAAGCCTGTAATGAATTACAGATATGAGATCCTGATCCAGTATGTAGTACCCAGGAAGTAGAGTTAATTGACATACTATTTTCAATCATAAACACACCCGAAGTCGAAGCCACAACATGCTTCGAATCCTGGATTCTGTCTTTCCATGCCCTGCAATCCCTCTGCCAATGCCCCTTCCCATAACAACAGGAACAACCCTCGTTCCCTACTGTTAACCCAGAAACTTTTGCCTTTCCCTGTCCTTCTACCTTACTGACACCGCATATCAACTTTGTGGAGGGCTTCTTCTTCTCACCATTGGCTTCCGCCTTGGATCTAGAAGAGGAAGATTCTCCAATAAGCAGAGTGGGTGTCACCCTGGTTTCCTTTAGGGTGCCCTCATCTGAAAGTATAACTTTCTTCCCCTGGGCGTAAGTAGGAGGTAGGGACTGTAGAATCAAGTCAGCATATGACCCGTTTCTCAACGTGGTCTCCAGATCCACGAGCTCATCAATATAGCTAGTCATCGTAAGGACGTTGTCCCCTAAAGATGACCCGACAGCCAACCTCGCTTGAAGCAATTCGTTCGCGGTCTTATATCTTGCGATATGAGATTGCTCTCCATATAAAACTTTGTTATGGAGGAAGATAGAAACTAAGTCCATCTTCTCGTGCTGCCTCTGGTATACACCATCAAATGAGGCTATCATGAGGCACTTGGTATTCGCACATTCTTTTTCCTTGTCTTACGGATATCCATATCCGCGACGGTGGAAACTGGACTTGGGACGGCAGGGTTTTGAGTAGTAATGATGTGGTCCAGCTTTGTCATAGGCAATGGACATCTGGACAAACCTTAGCCAGTAATTATAGTCAGATTCAGTCAATTTTTTACTTAGATGTAACCTAGTCTCGGTCACAGGGTCGCTGCAATTAAGAGAGAGAGAGAGAGAGAAAAAAACACTTAGCATGATGCTCTTGAAAGTTTAGATTGGTTTCCAATTTAACTATATAGGATGTCTCCTACTATTTCTCGAATCCTTTCCCAAACCATAAAAGAAGAACTAGTCAGGACTTATCTCACCGTACAATACTTGCTTAACCATTCAGCCAAGCTAGTGTTGGTACTTCGAGGGAGGTTTTACGATGCTTTCGCAAAGTTCCTTAATTAAATAACCTCTTTTCCCTGGAGGCGTAGCCCCGCTAACACTGTTCTAGACACCTACTTGGTTTATAGCATTGATCGTTAAGTGAAAATCTCCCGAAGAGTAGCATATACTCACAGTAGGATCGGGACCCAAATATCATCGTGTGATACTGCTGAAGGGATCCTACCAACATTATCAAACTCCAAATAGTATGCAACTCTAGCAAGTTTCAGTTTCTTTAGAAACTCCCAATGTGGATTTTTGCCCCATGCTCTTATGACCTTGACGTTGACCAAAATATCATAAGTCACATGTCAAGTTCTACCCATCATTGTCCAAGTTAATTTGAACCCACCCGTACATACCCTTGACGTTAGCCAAAATGGTATTACGACTGTCCCAAACCAACGCATTTATCTATGCAATAGATGAATATCCAGCAGCTACCAATCACTATGCCTTGGCGTTGGTCAAAATACATAACTTGAATACTACTGAATATTTATATGAAACGACGGAGGGCTACGACTGGTTTTGGCGAAACCGTGAACGTAGTGAAATTGATATATTCGAAGGAACCTGATAGCATTTTAAAAGGAGTGGTTTAAGCTCCACAATTCAAAAACCGCTGTTTTAAAATAACCGAGTGGTTTTTAAACTTTGTTCCAACGATTCAACTTTGGTTTATTTGCTTTGCATTATTCTAATGCAGTCCCATCATTTAAACCTATCATTGCATAAAACAACGAAAATACAACGTACGCTTATGCCATCCGCATTCGCCACTGGGCTCCATCATCACCCATTAGGTTACTTAACTAACGACAGAGCGGGGGCTGGACTTGCGCGGATGCAAAACATATGCAACGCCTACTAGATATCATATATAGATATGTACATTCGTCTGACGTAATAATAGGCATTCCAGATCACAGATGAACACATTGGATATATTAGGAAGTCCGCGATTCGTTTGAGCCTGCAACAAAAGACGGTTTCCACGGTCGTGATGAATAACCAAACCCTACCCTAGACCCCTACGGGTGCAGCAAACTACCCGTCAAATACCTGAAGTGGAACAACCTCCCTCAACAAAGTCAGTAAGTCACTCGGCACTTCAACGTATCCAGTAGTTTGTGCACCCAAGCTTGGGTCTATCCTAGGAGCAATAAACAGTAAATGAAATAATACAACGGTGGCTACAAGCTCAACCCAGATGTGCCCCGCGAATAATATTACAACAAATTACAATTTACATCGAATGAAAGATAAAAACTCTCATCACACATCCCCGGCTATTCATCCACGACAATCTAACAAGTTCATATACACAAACCGATATATTCCAACATCACAGATATGTGCAACCCCGACTAAATGTCATATAGCAATTATTAGACGTTTACAAACACATATAAACATCACCAAGCTTGTAAAGTAACAACGACATTAGAATCCCGCATGCAATTAGCAAACACATCCAATTTTCCAAGGCTTGAAAATTCAGTGAGCTAAATTTCAAAAGCTGAAAGTTTTGAGCCAATCCGGGAGTCGAAACGAACTCGAAAGCCGCCCGAATCTTCACGGAGGTGAAGATACATGATAATACAATGAGTGGGGGGCTTCGGGGAGGTGCCCACCCCTGGGGACACCATGAGGTGGCCCCTAAAGGAGGACAGACCTGAGAGCACCAGTTGCTGGTCTCGCAGGTCAGCAGCCCCCAAGGCCACCAATTGGTGGCCTTGGAGGGTGTTCCCTGTCGTTGGTCCCCCCTAGGGTGTCCCCGGGGTACGCACGCTCCACCATGCGGCTTCTCGGTTCAAATCGTGAGCCCGCTGGGTGTGTAAACAACTCAAAACCTCACTTTTCAAAACTGTTTTTGTCGACAGTGTTGGATATAGTGCCCTCAAAGTCAATTATTGGATCGCAGGCATGTGATTGCAATGATTGAGGGAGGACCTATGCCGGTAGGACAGTCTTACTCAAGATGATGGTATGCTATCTGGTTTATCTTTATCATCGTGTACAGCTTTAAGTGATATTACAGATCACTATTACACGTTGATAGAGCCCTTAGGATTCTTGCTTGACTACCAGCAGTATGATGGCGATCATATACGTGAGAGTTAGGTAGTCTATAAGCACATCCTTAAAGTGGTCCCTAGTCATGGGAGTTTCGAGACTGGGCATCGATACTCCATTAGTAGACTAGTGTATACAGTCGAGACCCCGACGAGGGGCGGTGGCCGGTCTCACAAGCTATTGGTGTCAGTTGGTTCACCTAAGATGTATACAGGTGCTCATTGTGTTATGTGTACACCGGACAGGACTGCCGGAAATAAGCTAGTTGGTATTATACCTGACGTCAGATAGCAGTTCCCTGGTTACATGTGTACGGGTTAGTCCATCGACCTGAGAACGTCATTTGTCTTGTGTGAGTTCCCATTGTTCTTTGATTACTACCACGGCTCAAAGGAGTCGTGCAAACAGGTTTTAGTTGGGTACAGTCCCGAGCCATATAGAGGCAGTGAGCGGATCGGCAGGGGTTTCGTCTCTCCCGGTATTGGGGGTGAGATTGCACTGTGTCTAGGAGAGCCATTACACGAAGTCCTTGGCCAAGGTAGGAAATTTACTGGTAGGTATTCCAGTAGTATCACAGGGTGTTCTGGGCTACACTCCGACAAGACTTGTACCGCTTTTAGGGGTCTGACTTTTACCAACCCCCTAGGCCCGACATGCGATACTCATAGACGAACGGACCGGGCTGTACGGATATTGTCACTGACAGGCTTAGTAGGGTGTCAGGATGAGTTCGCTCATCGACCTCTCTTTTGGTCAATATCTCGTAGCCCGTTACGTACAGCTAGTACCACTGACGTGCTAGTGGTTAAAACCACAGCCAGTGTATTGAAGAGTCTTTAGAGTCCCCAACAGACAGTTTCTCAAGTTCCGGGCGAAACGTTGTAGAGGCCGTATGGTATTATGGAAGGGTTCGATCATATACGTGCAGTCGTGCACGGATCATGATCGGACGAATCATACTAGTGGGCTTTGGTTTAAGCCGGATCCTAGTATTAGATTTGTTGGATTACTTTATTCTCATCGCATTCGCATTCAGTCGGAATGACGATGCAGATATGTATATACACGTGAGGGGTATCCTTATGATCCGTCACGTGTTTACTTTAGATGTTGCCGTATCTTTTTGTTGGACTAAACATTTGGATTAATGTTTGGATGGTGGAAATTGTGAGTGGAAGTCATCATGAAGAGGCACAATTAATTAGGTGAATCATGGTCTCTTTTTTGGTGCAAATGTCACATATTTGATTGATTATTGTGTTGAAATGAGAGGTGGAGAGAGAATGGACAGCCATAACTCTTTGGGTTGCTCTTGAGATTATTAACTAGTGCTCTCATTTTTCATTACAACACAAGAAAAGAAAAGATCTTCTTCTTCTTCTTCCTCTAGCTCACTACTTCCACCATGGCATAATCTTCAACCTCCATCCATACACACTTATGTGTTGAGAATCAATGGATGCTTGAGACAAAGTTATCAGACAAATTCTCTACTCACCTTAGACATGTCGGCTAGCAAACTTCATGTTCGAGTTGCTTCGGATGAAGCGGGAGCCCGTAAAAAGACTCATTGATGTGGTGCCCTTCCGACGAGGAGACCGGAGATCGGAAATGCCGCGAGGAGCATGGGATGGTGGCCGAAGACCGAAGGACACGGATCGATCGATATAGCCACTCTCACTTCTTAGTAGTTAGCTAGTTTAGTATTAATGGTTCGATACGAGTCAAAGACTACGATAGCGCCGGTTTCCTAAAAAGTTTTTGTTTCCGCATTTGGCCTCGGATCGACGGCCGGGGCGCTACCGTAGACTTACATGGTATCAGAGCCAGGCCATTAACCTTTACTAGCTTGTTCTAACTTGTCTAAAACATCGATCGAACAAAATTTCCGAAACCGCATTTCCATTTTCTGAGTTTCTGTCGAAATTTTTGTGTGGTTGAAAAATTATTTTGGGTATGTCAGAAAATCAGGCAGGCTTTTCTAAGACCACTGTAAAAAATTTGTAGCATGATCCCTCTGTAGCGCCGCGGAAACACGGCTGTACTCACGTTTTGGCCGCGGTTCCGCCGCAGTGTTGGTGTTTCAGTGCACTAAATTTTTTCTTTAGGTCTTTAACATGGAATTGGGGTTTCTGCAATTTTTAGTTTTTGCCCAGATTATTTAGAGTACTGGGATTTGTACTTGGGGCCCACTTCGAGAAATTTTGTCGATCAAAAATTTTAAATAAGTTAGTTCACAGTGCTTACTTTATATCTGCGACCGTGAATGTCACTCGAGCGGTAAATCTTGTCTAATTGCTATAGCTCTTTTAGACGGGTTTGCGAATGTGACATTCACGTTGATATTCTGTGTTGTGCTGTGATGTTGCGGATTTTCCGTGGTGGATAGCTTGGTGCATTGTTAGTACAGTTTAGTTTTATTTGTACATTTGATATCGTGGGGCGAGCGTCCGACATGTGGACTGCCGTCACTGCCTGTTTGTATATTATTCTTTTGGGGAACGACCGGGTTGAGGTCGATATACCCGTTGTACATATTTTATTTTCTGTACTATTATTACCCCACGGAGGGGTGCACGGATAGCCGGGTTCTGGAGGGAAACGGGCCCACATCTCATGGCTTTGAGATGGAGGGGGTTTCACTCTAGAATTGGCGGGCTATTCGCCGCACTCGTCGGGGGTATAGGTTGACCCAAGGAGGGGTGCTCAAGTTATCGGATTCCGTGAAGTGCTGGGTGGTCCATTCACTTTGTTGAAGGGAGCTGCCTCGCTTCAGGTTTTGGCGGGTAACTTGTCGCACCCGTAAGGGTCTAGGATTTCATTGCACAGGCTATCCACACGACCAGGGGAACGTCGAGTTTCACTTTCGGCTCAAAGGAAACATGGGGATCCTAGATTATCTGTATTGTTCTGTGATGTTGCATTTATCACACCATGAACGATTATTATATACTAATATATATACCAGTAGATGTTGTATATGTTTTACATCCGCGCTAGTCCAGTCCCCGCTCTGTTGTTAGTTAAGTAACCTAACGGGTGATGACGGGACCCAGTGGCGAATGCGGATGGCATATACGTATATCATATTTTCGTTCTTTATTGGTGTGATCAATTGTTGGGACTGCATTGTTTCGGATCAATGCAAGCTAAACAAACATGTTCGATGTTGTTGGAACATTTTTCAAAAAGCTGTTATTGCAAGGACGTTCTCATTTGCTTTGCACAGTGGTATTCGGTTATGAATATCCAGCACCTCAGTTGACGAGGCAAGGGCCGAGATCCCTTCACCCGGAGTGACCCCTTGGGCAGAAGTTTGCGTCAGAGTAATAACTTCACTATAGTCAATTACTTTTTGTTTTTCATCGTGGTATTCAGTTGGAATATCCTGCACCTTATTCTACGGGGAAAGAGCTGAGATCCCTTCACCGGGAGTGACCTCTTTAGCAAAGGTTTTCGCCACTATATTTATAAAAAGCTATCCGGTTCCTTCAACGATATCAAGTTCATTACGTTAAAGGTTTTTCGCCAAAAACCATTCGTAGCCCTCCGTCATTTCAGACGGGTAGCACTTAGTATTCATGCTATGTTTGTTGGCCAAAGTCAAGGCATAGTGTATGGTAGCTATTTGTTACCTTTCTGTTGTATAGATAGATGCATTGATTTAGGACAGTCGTACCACTTTTTTAGCCAAAGTCAAGGGTGTGTGCAGGTGGGTCTGAATCAATCAGGACAATGACGGGTAGAACTTGACTTGAGGGTTATGATTTGTTAGGCAAAGTCAAGGTCATAAACCGCTTGGGGTAAATATCATATTGGGAGTTTCTAAAGAAACTGAAACTTGCCAGATATACGCATACCTTCTGGAGTGTGATAACGTGTGTGGATTCCATCACGTTATCATGCGATGATAGTTGGATCCCGATTCCCACTGATGAGTTGGTTTACTCCTCGGGTGATCCCGACTAATTCTTCTTTCAGGTTTGGAGGAGAATTTGGGGATACAGTAGGAGGTTTCCTGATTAGATAAATTGATAACCGTTCTGATTTAGGTTAGAGTGCACGCAGAGTGTTTCTTTTCTCTCTCTCTTTGGCAGCGACCATGGCCCGACCTTAGACTATGACTCCGTAAGCAAGTTAACCGAACCTTCTTAAACCACTGGCTTTTGGATTGTCTGAGTTGCATACCTCATTGCCACTCCTAATTTTACCCTTTTCTCAAGAACACCCCGTATTACTACGAACATCCACTTCCATTGGATAAAACCATCATATGGTTATATACGAACTCGAAGGAACTTGTTCCAGATTCGAGGATGGTTCCGGTTCTGGAGAAAATGAATAGGACTATTCAGTTGTCTTTTTTTCTTTTTACCTTCTCTCAGGTTGCGATTGCTCCTTGGATTAGGACGGTACACCTATTACGCTAATTGGATAGTCTTCATCCAAACCATAGGCAGGTGCCGAACGGTAGGGAATGAAGAAAACCAATCAGCCTAACTGAGGTGTACAGAAGATAATAAATAAAGACAAAATATAGGGATTAGAAAGAGGCAAAGTAAATTGTGACTGCTATTCACGACCAAACCAAGTATTTCATCGCCACTCCTACTTCACCTTTGTTTTTCTCCAGAACACCCCGTATCACTACGAAGATCCACAGTTGATTGGATACTCCATCGTATGGTTATATACAAACTCGAAGGGACTTGTTCCAGTTCGGGGATGGATTCTGGTTCAGGAGAAATAGGAATGAGGTTTATTCAGTTGTCTTTTATCTTTACCTTCTCTCGGGTTGCGAGTGATCCTAGGATTAGGAAAGTACACCTATTACGCTTATTGGATAGTCTTCTTCCAAACATAGGCTGGTGCCGAACGGTAGGGAAGGAAGAAAACCATTTGGCCTAAAGGTGGTGTACAGAAGGTAATGAATAAAGACATATAAAGGGATTTGGAGAGATAGAAAAGAAATATACGGTTACAGTTGTGAATCTGATAATGGAAGAGGCATTACTAGGAATACCCGGATACCCTTACGAAACATTTTCATGTTTCAGTTTCACTATGCGTTGTTAATAGAAAACTGATTTCCCAATTAGTTCTTGCTCCAGGGTATGTTTTTACCAGGTATGATTCTCACATCTATATGGTTTTACAGATGATGAGTAGAAGAAAGTTATTGGGAATTAGGTGATCATTTTCATTATATCGGGATTCGTTGTAATTGGTGATATTTGAGGAAATCTCCTGGGTGTTTGTCGGACGGCAAATATTTGGTTTTGAATATCCGTTGTTATGCACCAATTTCAAATTGATATATCTGTACGTTTATTTTTATAAAGTGAGATATAACTTTTTGAAATTATGTCCATGACATTTACCTATATCATTTGATGGTTAGGTAAGGAGCATTCAACAGCGGTGCAATTCTTCATAACCATAGTACAGTTTTCAACCTACGACGCACAGGGTTTGGGTTATTCAACGCAGCGGACTTATACAAGGTAATGTATATTGTCTAGTGTCCATTTGGACAGAAGGGTTGGTCATCGTACTATATTCTGTTTATTTGTGACTTCTCTAGTTTTTAGACAAGTGTTTTGTAGAAATGCAAAGTCTAAGTTTTGAGAAGTTATAGGTATAAGAATAAAGTAGAGAACCAGGTGTTGCGAGCATCAGGATTCTTCAAGGTGATCGAAAATGTAGATACTTGTATTTGGTATTCAGTTGATAGTAATGGTTTTGAGAAACTTGTTTCTCTTTCAGGTTAATCATATCTGGATGCATTCCTAAGTTGAGTAACGCTAATCGGCCTCCTTCCATTTAGTTTA
The DNA here is from genome assembly GCA_030015575.1 of Agapanthus africanus. Lineage (NCBI taxonomy): Eukaryota > Viridiplantae > Streptophyta > Magnoliopsida > Asparagales > Amaryllidaceae > Agapanthus > Agapanthus africanus. The sequence goes on along the minus strand of CM057347.1, from coordinate 289,521,769 downwards.
CATGCACTGGAGATTGCAGCATAATTTGAATCTGGTTTACATGCACTGGAGACAGCTGCATGATTTGAATCTGGTTCCAATTAAATCAGTGCCTTTGTTTCTATATTGGATATAGAACGGTTCATATCTTAACGGTGTTAAGGTACGGGGAGTTGTCCGGCTTATGCTTAAAACCAGACTCTGGATAACTAAAGTCGCGTTTCTGTAATGGCTTTTTGTGGGTTGACCCGGGCTATGACGAGGGTTTACTTTCTACCATCTAGAAGATCAATGGTGATATTGTTCTTGACTCGCCACGGCTTTAGTAAAATGGACTTTTTCAGAAAACAGTAGTGGGAGTATGGTAGAACTGGAAGTGATTCCACAACCGCAAATGATTACTGAAAATTTAATAGGACTTAAAGATTCAATGTGGATTGACATTCCATTGGCCACTCCGCATATATGGTGGGTAACCTCAGGCACTCGAGAGGTATTTCGGTATGCTCAAAGACGGTGACAGGGAGGTTCTTGTTTACCCAGCCTTGACACTACTGTTGTTCCAGGCTATGAGACCCGGCAGGAGGATGAGTATAGCGTTGTTCTGAACTGGCATTAGAAGTGCACGTGTATATTATTCTGTCAGAGCATTGTCATAGTCAGTAGGAGCAGCGGAAGCATAGTGGACAAGTGGCTTATGTCTATTTATAGACTAAAGCGGATATAGCGGAGATAGATCATCTATTTTTGATATGACAGTCATGGGTTTGACATCAACAAAATAGGGGATGGATCTGTTAAGAAGGTAGTAGGGTGTGATGTCCTGGTATTTGGATGACATACACAGAGTAGGAAGTGAAATTCCTATACTACGATCGGTTATACTTTGGTTGTCACACAGTGGTTTCTCCACATAAGATATAGATATAATATCAGACATTCTGGTCACTTGATCTATGGTTTTAGATCTGGATTTCGGTAGTATCCCAATCTGGATACTTAGACAGTATTCTAAAGGTATTTAGAATGGACGACTCCTGGCATGGTGGTGTACCTTCAGGTGATGGAGTCACCCTCTCTAAAAGTGTCTTACAGACTAAAGGGGAGAGGGATGTGCATGATTGGAATATCACTTGCTTAGGCAATTGAGTCAATCATGAGATGTCAAGTACAACACCAGATGTTGTTTTTGCACTACATGCAATAAGTTGATATTAATCCAATCCTGGAGAAACATTCGGAAGCAATTTTAGAACATAAGTGGATGTTCTAGGGATATGATAACGACAGCCTCTTTCGGGAGACGGTTATCATTCCAGGCTTCCTAGGTGACCTGGATGTCAGAGTTATAGTTTTCCATCTGACGAGGGGCAGTAGTTTGGACAGGTGGTCCAAGCGGATACTGAGGGAGGCATGGCGCATGATACTGACTAAGTTCAGTTGACGATACAGTCTAAGAAGTTTGGATTTGAAGTTCATTTATGAACTAGGTCCCATCAGATATCCAGACATATTCTAAGACAGGTATTACTCATTTCGGGAGATGGCTTTCTCCGCGAACTTGAGATAAAGAGAGACATAGAAAGAAACATCAGGGCGGATCCACCCACTGAGGCTATTTCTCGAAAGCAATAGTTTTACAAACGAGCTTTGTGAAACTGATTAATAGAGGAGTTGGGTGTTCGGTATCACATGGGCTGTGAGTATGCGGCATCACAGTAATTAGCCTTGAGTGCAAGTGGGAGATTGTTGGATATAGTGCCCTCAAAGTCAATTATTGGATCGCAGGCACGTGATTGCAATGATTGAGGGAGGACCTATGTCGGTAGGACAGTCTTACTCAAGATGATAGTATGCTGTCTGGTTTATCTTTATCATCGGGTACAGCTTTAAGTGATATTGCAGATCACTATTACATGTTGATAGTGCCCTTAGGATTCTTGCTTGACTACCAGCAGTATGATGGCGATCAAATACGTGAGAGTTAGGTAGTCTATAAGTACATCCTTAAAGTGGTCCCTAGTCGTGGGAGTTTCGAGACTGGGCATTGATACTCCATTAGTAGACTAGTGTATACAGTCGAGACCCCGATGAGGGGCGGTGGCCGGTCTCACAAGCCATTGGTGTCAGTTGGTTCACCTAAGTTGTAAACTAGTGCTCATTGGGTTATGAGTACACCGGACAGGACTCGCCGGAAATATACTAGTTGGTATTATACCTGACGTCAGATAGCAGTTCCTTGGTAACATGTGTACAGGTTAGTCCATCGACCTGAGATCTTCCTTTGCCTCGTATAAGTTCCCACTGTGCTTTGATTACTACCGTACCACTGCTCAAAGGAGTCGTGCAAATAGGTTTTAGTTGGGTACAGTCCCGAACCATATGGAGGCAGTGAGCGGATCGGCAGGGGTTTCGTCTCTCCCGGTATTGGGGGTGAGATTGCGCTGTGTCTAGGAGAGCCATTACACGAAGTCCTTGTCCAAGGCAGGAGATTTACTGGTAGATATTCCAATAGTATATCAGGGTGTTCTGGGCTACACTCCGACACGACTTGTACCGCTTTTGGGGGTCTGACTTTTACCAACCCCCTAGGCCCGACATGCGATACTCATAGACGAACGGACCGGACTGTACGGATATTGTCACTGACAGGCTCAGTAGGGTGTCAGGATGAGTTCGCTCATCGACCTCCATTTTGTTCAATACCCGGTAGCCCGTTACGTACAGCTAGTACCACTGACGTGCTAGTGGTTAAATCCACAGTCAGTGTATTGAAGAGTCTTTAGAGTCCCCCACAGAAAGTTTCTCAAGTTTCGGGTGAAACACTGTAGAGGCCGTATGGTATTATGGCAGGGTTCGATCATATACGTGCAGTCGTGCACGGATCATGATCGGACGGATCATACTAGTGGGTTTTGGTTTAAGCCGAATCCTAGTATTAGATTTGTTGGATTACTTTAGTCTCATCGCATTCGCATTCAGTCGGAATGCGGATACAGGTATGTATATACAGGTGAGGGGTATCCTTGTGATCCGTCACGAGTTTACTTTAGATGTTGCCGTATCTTTTTGTTGGACTAAACATTTGGATTAATTTTTGGATGGTGGAAATTGTGAGTGGAAGTCATCATGAAGAGGCACAATCAATTAGGTGAATCATGGTCTCTTTTTTGGTGCTAATGTCACATAATTGAATGATTATTGTGTTGAAATGAGAGGTGGAGAGAGAATGGACAGCCATAACTTTTTGGGTTGCCCTTGAGATTATTAACTAGTGCTCTCATTTTTCATTACAACACAAGAAAAGAAAAGCACTTCTTCTTCTTCTTCTTCCTCTATCTCACTACTTCCACCATGGCATCATCTTCAATCTCCATCCATACACTCTCATGAGTTGAGAATCAATAGATGCTTAAGACAAACTTATCACACACATTCTCTACTTCAGATTGGACATGTAGGCTATCAAACTTCATGTTCGATTTGCTTCGGATGAAGCGGGAGCCCGTATAAAGACTCATTGATGTGGTGCCCTTCCGATGAGGAGACCGGAGATCGGAGATGCCGCGAGGAGCATGGGATGGTGGCCGAAGACCGAAGAACACGGATCGATCGGTATAGCCACTCTCACTTCATAGTAGTTAGCTAGTTTAGCGTTAATGGTTCGATCCGGGTTAAAGACTACGATAGCGCCGGTTTCCTAAAAAGTTTTTGTTTCCGTATTTGGTCTCGGATCGACGGCCGGGGCGCTACCGTAGACATACAGACAGTTTTCCGGCGACAAAAACAACGGAATTCTAACATCGTTACAAGCTATCTAAGGTTTGTGAAAGGCTCTGATACCACTGTAAGTCGATATCACGCACCCCACGTATCCGCGGGGAGGCGGAAATAGCAAAAATGGTTTTTACGAGCTTCGCTACACCAACTCAAACCAAGGATCGAATACAAACCGTAGCTAGCAAACTACTTGAGTTTTAACTACTCGGATTCGAAGTTATACCTGACGATACAAGTCCTTCGGGTCTTCATCGCTGTCCTCTACTCGTCGTCGGCTCCATGGATCGTAACGGATCGTGGCTACCTCGACGGCCTCCTCGAGTCAAAGACGATCCAACCGAGAGTCTATTATCCGAGCTCCTATCTCGAATCTGAGATAACTACGGCTTCTAGTTCGCTAATCTAGAAGTCCTAGTTGGTGTACAGTATTTAGATGGATTACTTTGTCACTTCAAACCCTAGGATTCTCAACACATGAGAGCTTTTAGGGTTTGAGGAAGAAGATGAAGAATTGAGGAGAGAGAAGGTGTTTGTTATAATGATAATGAATTATTCTCATGGTTGAATTATCATGAAGCATACAAATATCTATTGATAAATATCTAGAAATATCTTGTAAGCTTCATTTAATTCAAAGGGTGAATCACCTCATGAGTCATGGTTCATTTAATGAAAACCTACACTTCATCTCTCCCCCTCATTTGTGTTTAATCCAAAAAGAAATAAACCCTAATGAGTCATCTTCTTCTAGAAGCTTCCCGACAAATTACGAGACTGCCCCTTCCATCCGTATTTACGAAAAACACGGATAATCTGAGACTAAATAAATCCATCAGTATAATACTAGAATCTGGTTTAAACCAAAGCCCACTAGTATTATCTGCCCGATCACATTACGTGCACAAGTGTACGTAAGTGATCGCGGCTCTGCCGTAAAACCATACGGCCTCTACACCTTTTGCCCGGTGCAGGGAAACTCTCTGTGTGGGACTCTAAACACTCGACACTATGCTGGCAGTGTGTTTAACCACAGGCCGCAAGTGGTACTAGCTGTACGTAACGGTCTACAGGTAGATGTCGATAAGAAGGCCGATGAGGTAACTCATCCGAACTCCTACTGAACCTGTATGTGATAATCTCCGTACAGTCCGGTCTGTTCGTCTAAGAGTATCACATATCGGGCCTAGGGGGATGGTGAACGTCAGAACCCTAATAGCGGTATAAGTCATGTTGGAGTGTAGCCCAAAACACCATGAGAAACTACTGGAACACCTACCAGTAAATCTCACTTGCCGTGGCCACGGACCTTTGTGTAATGGCTCTCCAACACAACGCGATATCAACCGCCAATACCGTGAGAAGCGAATCCTGTCTAACCGCCACTGCCTCCAAGTGCTTCGGGACTGTACCCAACTACTACCTGTTTGAACGACTCCTTTGAGCCGTGGTAGGGTAGTGATCAAAGTACAGTGGGAACACACTCGAGGCGAAGTAGCAGTGGCAATTCGACGGACTAAGCTGTACTCATGTCACCTGGGAACTGCTACCTGACGACAGGTATAATAACCATCAGCAGTTCCCGGTGAGTCCTGTCCAGTGTACTCGTAACCTAATGAGCACCTGCATACTATCTCCAGTACGATGTACTGATGGTTGTGGGACATACCATCTCCCGACCTGGGATGAGAAACGTATACACCAGTCTACTCAAGAGTATCGATGCCCCGTCTCGATAATCCAACGACCAGAGACCTGTATAGGGATGTGCTTATAGACTGCCAGCCCCCATTAGTGTGACTGCCATCACAACGCTGGTAATCAAGCAAAGATCCCAAGGGCTCTACTAATATGTATAAGTGATATGCTAAAAGAAACATACGCACATATCTGAGTAGAAACAAACCAAGTAGCATACTACCATTTTTAGCAAGACTGTCAATACAACTGTGAATATCCTAAGCTTCCATTAGTAATACACAAACCAGTATGATACAATAATGGCCTCTAGGGCATATACACTAACAAATTTCACCTTTGGATTCAACTCAAACCCTAACCCTTTCTAGAAATTTTCAAAGTTCACTAATCATCACCTAATCACTTCTAAACATGCATGGGTGCTAAAGTAATTGAAATACAATACTAATAGTGGAGAAATTACCTCATTTAGCAACTCAAGAATTTTCTTGAGTTGCCCCATGTGCTCAAAATCCGATTTTTCTTGGTCCAAAGTGCTTGTGAGGAGCTTGTGCATGTTTTTAATGAAGCGGGGATGAGGTTTTGTTGAAGGATTGAGGGTGTTTGTGAGGTTTTCAGTGGAGGGGAAGAAGAGGGCAGCTAAGATGAAGAAGGAGAAGAAAATGGTGAAGGAATGAAGTGAGAACAATGAAGACCTTGGTCAAATGACCCCTCACCTCTCTCTCTCTTCTCTCTCTTGCCCATACCCATTATTCTAACCTTATTTCCCTTTTCTTTTCTTTTCTTTTGTTTTCTTTATCTTTTCTTCTCTTCTTATTTAAAAGCTAAACCATGCAAGAAAATAAGGAAAAAGACATGGTAGAAAAAAATGTAGAAATGTGAAATAGGACATGGTGCATGTCATGTGCACAAATCAAGTTTAATGCATGATTAATGATATTTAATCACGATTAGTGTTAAAATTGTATATAATTAATTATTAAAATTCATAATTTTCCTTAATCACATAAAACACCTCATTTCAGAAATTCCTATAATTTTCCAAATATTTCCTGATTTATCGGTATTTAATTATACCGCGCTAATAAAATATTCATAATATTAATTATTTAATTAAATAAATTCCAAAAAATAATATTTTATTTTTCTGAAATGTTACATCAAGCAAAGATCCTAAGGTCTTTATCAACATGTATATAAGATATGAAATACTAGGTAAAACACATCACATGTTAAGATAAAGATAAACCAGATAGCATACTATCATATTGAGCAAAGATTGTTTCTGTACATACAATAAAGGCCTTTAGGGAATACATATCCAACAATCTACTACTTGCACTAAGGCCTTTATTTAGCGCAATAAGTACCCACTGTCTGCTCTATAGCTAGTTGTTGGTGTACCGCATGCCCAACATCTCGAACAGTCTCTCGAACTGGACTTAAGGGATGGCTTTGGTGAATGGATCTGCTGTTTTGTCTTTTGTGTCCACTCTCCGCACCTTGATCTCTTGGCAATCCACGATCTCCATGATGAGGTGATAACGCCTCAAGATATGTCTGGATTTCTGATGGGACCGCGGTTCCTTTGCCAATGCCATGGCTCCATTGTTATCGCAATACTAATGTATTGGATTAGCAATGGATGGAACCACCTGAAGTTCAGAAATGACCTTTCTCATCCAGACTGCCTCTTTTGCGGCATCATTAGCAGCAATAAATTCAGCTTCCATCATAGATTCAGCGACAGTATATTGCTTGGAACTCTTCCAACATACCGCCCCTCCATTGAGGGTAAATACAAACCCTGAGATGGACTTGCTGTCATCCTTATCGCTCTGAAAACTAGAATTGGTAAAGGCCTCCATCTGGAGATCTCCGTTACCATACACCAAGAACATTTCTATAGTCCTTCATAAGTACTTAAGAATGTTCTTCACAGCCGTCCAGTGTTTCTCCGCTGGATTGGATTGATACCTGCTTACTACACTGAGTGCGTAAGCTACATATGGGCGAGTACATAACATTGCATACATTATAGATCCTACGGCCGAAGCATAGGGTATAATATTCATGCGAGCCCTCTCTTCATCGGTCTTTGGAGACATCTCTTTTGAGAGGGTGATCTCGTGACAAGCAGGTAAATTACCTCATTTGGAATCTTCCATACTAAACCTCTTTAGTATGGTGTCTATATATCTTGATTGGGACAATCCTAATAATCTCTTAGATCTATCTCTATAGATCTTAATGCCCAGAATGCATGAGGCATCACCCAGGTCCTTCATGGAGAACCTTTGCGATAAGAATAGTTTGACCGATTGTAGCATAGGAACGTCATTTCCTATCAGGAGAATGTCATCCATGTACAATACGAGGAAAGTGAATGTATTCCCTACAATCATAAATGCAAGGTTCATCTACATTTTTTATAAAATCAAACTGTTTGATTGTATCATCAAAGCAGATGTTCCAACTCCATGACGCCTGCTTTAATTCATAGATGGATTTAAGCAACATGCATGCCTTTTCGCTGCTCCCACTGTCAATGAAGCCATCCGGTTGATCCATAAAAACACATTCATCTAAATCACCATTTAGAAACGCTGTTTTAATGTCCATCCGCCAGATTTCATAGTCGTAGTAAGCAGCAATAGCAAGTAGGATCCGAATGGATTTAAGCATTGCAACTGGAGAAAAAGTCTCATCATAGTCCAGTCCTGGTCTTTGATAAAATTCTTTCACCACAAGCCTAGCTTTATAGGTCTCTACCTGTCCATCCACACCAATCTTTTTCTTAAAGATCCACTTGCACCCTATGGGTTTTACTCCAGAAGGTGCAACCTCCAAAGTCCATACTTTGTTGGTGTGCATGGATTCCATTTCAGATCGCATGGCATCCAGCTATTTCACTGAGTCACTACTCGTGATAGCTTGCTGAAAACTAGTAGGGTCATCATCATCTATGATGCAATCTTCTCTATCACCATCAATTAGAAAACTATAGTATCTATCTGGTTGGTGAGAAGTTCTACTAGATCTACGGAGTGACTGAGGATCGTTGGGTTCTACTGAAACTTCGGGTTTAACCAAATCGTCAGTATTTTTTGTGGCTCTGAAATTTCTCCCGGCTGTACCGTATTGCCAACAGTATCATTTGTAAAAAAACTCATTTACTAAAAATATGGCATATTGAGAAACAAACACTCTTTGTTCCTCCTTATGGTAGAAAAGATACCCATATGAATGTTTGGGATACCCCATAAATTTAGACAAAACCGATCGTGTCTCGAGTTTGTATGGATTCTGATTTTTAACAAAAGCAGGACAACCCCATATCCTAACTCGTTTAAGAGATGGTCTCTTCCCATACCATATCTCATATGGAGTGGTAGGCACGGTTTTGGTCGGAACCCTGTTTAATAGATATATTGCAATCTTCAATGAATGCCCCCAGAACGAAAGTGGTAACTCAGCATCACTCATCATCGAACATACCATATCTAATAGGGTACGATTTCTCCGTTCTGACACACCGTTGTATTGTGGTGTGTACGGAGGAGTGAGCTGAGAGAGAATCCCATTTTCTTTCAGGAAGTCTATAAACTCTGTACTTAGGTACTCTCCTCCTCGATCTGATTGAAGTTTCTTGATACTCAACCCAGTTTGTTTTTCTACTTCAAGTTTATACACATTGAATTTTTCGAAAGGTTTGGACTTATGTTTCAACAAGAACACGTGTCCAAATCTTGAGAAATTATTAGTAAAAGTTATGAAGTATGAAAAACCACTTCTTGTATGTATAGACATTGGTCCACATACATCACTATGTTTGAGGCCTAATTGTTCAGTAGCTCTCTTTCCGTGTCCAGTAAACGGAGTTTTGGTCATTTTACCTTTGATGCAAGACTGACAAGTCGCATAAGAGTTATATTCAAATGGATTTAAATATCCATCTTTATGAAGCTTGGTTAATCTTGTTTCGTTAATATAACCAAGTCTACAATGCATAATGAAAGCTTCATTTATCTCTGAAATCTTCCATTTGTTTGTTTGTTGTATGTTAAAAACTGTGTGTTGATTCATGATGTAAATTCCATTATTTAATGTTCCTTCCCAATCAACTGTTGATTTAGGTTAATGTTCATAACATTACTTTGTAACATAAAATTATATCATTTATTGTTCAACAGAGATACTGATATTATGTTAAATAACATGGAAGGCATAAAATAACACGAGTTCAAACCCAACATACATCCTGAAGGTAAACCAAGGTGATACTCTTCCACTTATACAGCATGTATATTCGAACCATTCCCAACACGGAGAGTATGATCACCTTTCTTTAAAACCTTGCTATTTCTCAATCCCTGCACACAATTGCAGATATGAGATCCTGACCCGGTATCTAATACCTAGGATGTAGAGTTGATTGAAAAATAGTTTTCGGTAACAAACACACCTGAAGTGGAAGCATCAGCATACTTCTTCTTCTTTAGATTGGCGAGGCACCTAACGCAGTTTCTCTTCCAGTACCCAGTCTTGTTGAAGTAGAAGCATTCCTCTTTTCCCGATGCCGCAGCCCCACACTTGTCTTTCCCCGGTGCTTTTCTAACCCCACCTCTCAGTTTGATGGGTTTCTTCTTCTTCTTTCCCTTATCTTTAGCTTTCGGGACGGAAGAGGAAGATAGCCCAGCAACTAGAAAAGGAGTTTTCACTACTTTTAGCATGCTCTCTGCACTCCTCAATATATTAAGAAGTTCAGGAAGTGACTTCTCCAGATTGTGCATGTTGAAGTTCACTATGAACTGAGCATAGGCAGGGGGAGAGACTGTAAAACTATATCAACATATTGTTCATTCTCCATCATCCAACCCAGGTTTTCTAGTTCTTCAATAAGTCCTATCAACTTCAGCACATGATCACCTACAGGTGTGCCAACAGCCATCCTCATCTGAAACAACTTTCTTGAGGCCTCGTAACGCAGGGCACGAGATTGCACCCCATACATTGAAAGTGTATGCTAGCACCACGGTAGGGTTTAAACAGGCATCATACATGAAATTTTAAAATTTTCTATGTGCTAATCAACACTAAACAAGAATCAAACCAGACTATTAGGGTTATAAACATGATATCAAAAACTTTACACTAAGAGATGGATGTCTACAACCTTTGTAGACCATGTCCTTCTCTTCTAAATCTTCGGGTTGTAATCCACGCGACTCCACTAGGCTCTAGTTGAAGATTGAACGAACTTTCTCCGATAATCTTCATGCCGAAGATGATCCAACCAAAGTCCGCTAATCCAAGCTAGCTCTTCACTAAACTCTTTAGTGAAACAAACACAATACTCCAAAGCGCTATCTAGTGTAGGATGGTGAAGTAGGGGTTATATTTGCTCACTAGGGTTCTCAAAAGCTCAAGGGTTCACAGCTCATGTGAGGGATTGAGCTTGGAGGTGGAGGTGAAGAAGATGGAGAAAGCTAGAGAGCAACTCATCACATGAGCTCTCAACTCAAGTAAAATAACTAAGTGTGGAATGAAGTGTAGAAAGATCTAGCATGGCTCACACATTATTGAAGCATACAATTTTTAACACTTAAAAATTGTAGCCATGCTTCAATAATGCAAGCAAATGAATATAATATAGAATAAGCCATACTATGCTTAAGCCTCTAAAGTCTCCCCATATATCATCTTAATTTCTATTTTCTAAAAATAGAAAAACCATGCCATACTTCATATAATATATATATATATATAAAGATAAGCATATAATTAGTGAGCAATAATATTAGTCAATATATAATTATATCAAATATAAATATATATATCATATTATTAAATCAATACTTGATTCAATAATCAGGTTATATCGCATAACCGACTGATATCATTTATCTGTATATCACATTATCAAATCAACACTTGATTCAATAATCCGGTAATATAACATATAACCTAACTGATAACAAAAAGCCGCCAGATTACAATACGGTATCTCATACTCGTATTTAATTAGGCCCCCCCCGCACATATCATCATATGTGCCCAACTTCGTTTCGCTTGAACCAGGAAACTTCTATGTGGGACTCTAAAGACTATTCAATACGCCAGCAGTAGGTGATGATCACATCAGTCACTCACAAGTCGTCAGCGGTACTAGCTGGACGTAATGGCTACCCATGTATTGAGCGAATAGAAGATCAACAAGCAAGCTTGTCCAAACACCCATGAAGCTTATAGATAACACTTACCGTACAGTCCAGTCTCTTCGTCTGATATGTCGCATATCGAGTCTAGGGATGGCATCGTCAGACCCCAATAAGTTGATAAGTCATGCCGATGTGTGGCCTATAACGGTACGAGAAACTACTGATAAAACTTACCAGTAAATCTCATCAACAACTCTGGCCTGGGACCTACTATTATAGCCAATTGAGTATAGCGTAACATCAACTCCCAATACCGGGAGAGACGAAACCCATCCTATCGCTCATTGCCTCTAAGTGACTCGGGAATGTATCCAAAATCCACCTGTTTGCTCGACTCCATTGAGCCGTGGTAGGGAGGAAATCAAAGCACAGTGGAAGCCACACAAGACTCTATGACGATCTCGAGTCTACAGACTAATCTATACCGGTGTCACTAGTGAACTGCTATCTGACGATAGGTATAATACCATCTAGGAGTTCTTGGCAAGTCTTGGACAGTGTACCCATTCTTTAATGAGCACCTGTGTATAATCTTTGATGTCAAACACCAATGGATGCGGGATCGACTATTGCCCCATACAGGGTCAAGAAACGTACACACTAGTCTACTCTGGAATATCGATGTCCTGTCTCGATATTCTCTTGACTAAGAACAATTGAAGGATGCGCTTGTGGACTACCTAGGTCCTAGTAGTTTGATCCGCATCATAGTCCTGGTTGTCAAGCCTACATACTGAGGTCTTTATCAACAAGTATATGAGAGATGGTATAATAATACCAGTGAACATGTTAAGATAAAGGAAACCATCACGTCGAGCAAGAAATTCCTCCATATATATGTCCAAGCATCCACTATATCATACAATAATAGCCTCTAGGGCATACATATCACTAACAATCTCCCACCTTCCCTAAAGCCAGTTGTTGTAGTATATCATACCCAACATCCCAAAAAGTCTCTCGATTAGCATCTGGGGGAGGGCCTTAATGAGTGGATCCGCTGTGTTATCCTCTGTGTCAACACTCCTGACATCGATCTCCCAGAGATCAACTGTCTCCCTGATTAGGTGATACCACCTAAGAAAATGTCTGGATCACTGATGGATTCGGGGTTCCTTAGCCAAAGCCACACCTCCATTGTTATCACAATACACATGTATTGGATGCTTAATGGGTGGAACCTCACCAAGTTCATCTTATGAACTTCTTCATCCAGACAGCCTTTTTGGCAGCATCGTTGGTAGCGATGTATTCAGCCTTCATCGTCGAGTCTGCTATAGTATCTAGCTTGGAATTCTTCCAACATACTGTCCCTCCACTGAGGGTGAAGACAAAACTTAAGACCGACTTACTGTCGTCCTTATCACTCTAGAAGCTCGAATTGGTTAAGGACTCTACCTGGAGTTCACCGTTACCATATACTAAGAACATCTCTTTAGTCCTTCTCAAGTACTTAAGAATTTTTTTCACAGCTGTCCAGTATTTCTCCTCATGATCTGATTGATACCTACTCACTACACCTAGTGAGTAAGCTACATCTGGTCTGGTACATAACATCGCATACATGATTGACCCGATTGTCGAAGCATAGGGTATCCCTTACATGCGAGCCCTCTCCAAATCAGTCTTGGGAGACATCTCTTTGGAGAGAGTGATTCCTGGGCAAGCGGGTAAATTACCACGCTTAGAATCTTCCATACTAAACCTCTTTAGTATGGTGTCTATATACCTGGATTGGGACAATCCCAACATCCGTTTAGATCTATCTCTATAGATCTTTATCCCCAGGATGTAGGAGGTATCACCTAGATCATTCATGGAGAACTTGTGTGATAAGAAGAGCTTGACCGAGTGTAGCATAGGAACACCGTTTCCTATCAAGAGTATGTCATCCACGTACAATACGAGGAACACAACCTTACTCTCAACTACCTTCTTATATATATATATATATATATATATATATATATGGTTCACCTACATTTTTTGATGAAGTCAAACACTTTGACAGCTTCATCAAAACAGATGTTCCATCTCTGCGATGCCTGCTTTAATCTGAGATGGATTTAAGTATCTTGCACATGCTTCCGCTGCTCCCACTTTCTACGAAGCCATCTGGCTGTGTCATGTACACGCTCTCTTCTCAATCACCATTTAGAAAAGCGGTTTTGATGTCCAATTGCCAGATTTTGTAGTCATGGTATGCAGCAACGCAAGTAGGATCCTGATGGACATAAGCATAGCCAATGGAGAAAAGGTTTCATCATAGTCGACACCTGGTCGTTGACGAAAACCTTTTTCTACAAGTCTAGCATTGAAAGTCTCAACTTTTCCATCTACACCAATTATCTTCTCAAGATCCACTTGCTTCCAATGGGTTTTACCCCTACAGGAGCAACTTTCAAAATCCATACTTTGATGGTGTATATGGATTCCATCTTATATCGCATAGCATCCAGCCATTTCACAAAATCTCCACTTATGATGGCTTGCTCGAAACTAGTTGGGTCATTATCTTGCATTATGCAATTCTCGCTCCCACCTTCTATGAGAAAACTATAGTATCTCTCAGGTGGATAAGGAACCCTATTAGATCTGCGGAGTGGATGAGGTTCATTGCGGACTATTGAATCCTCCGGTTCTACCAAATTGTCAGTTATAGTTTGTGTAACTGGAACTTCTTCCAGTTCTACCTCATCACCACTAATCTCTTTCACAAGAAATTCCTTTTCTAAAAAGATGGCATGTCGAGTCCTCGGTGTGGTAGAATATATACCCTCGCGAATGTTTGGGATATCCTACAAACTTTCACAGAACCGACCTTGGCTTGAGCTTGTCCGGATTTTGCTCTTTAACATAGGCCGGACAACCCTATATCTTAACTCGTTTAAGAGATGGTCTCATCCCATTCCATAACACAAATGGAGTGGTAGGTAACGGATTTGGTTGGAACTCTATTCTATAAGTATGCAGCTATCTCAAGTGTATAACCCCAAAAGGAAATAGGCAACTCATCACTACTCATCATAAAGCGCACTATATCTAATAGGGAGCGATTCCTCCGCTCCAAAACTCCATTGTGTTGTGGTGTATATGGAGGAGTAAACTGAGAGAGAATCCCATTCTCTTTTAAGTAGTCTCTGAATTCCGTGCTCAAATATTCTTCTCTTCGATCATATCGAAGGATATTAATACTTTTACCCGTTTGGTTCTCAACTTCGTACTTATATTCTTTGAATTTCTCAAAACCTTCAGACTTGTGTTTCAACAAGAACACATGTCCAAATCTAGAGAGATCATCGGTGAATGTAATAAAGTACGACAAACCATTCCTTGCATGTGTAGACATAGGACCGCATACATCACTATATATCTGTCACAAGAGTTCAGTAGCTCTTTCTCTGTGTCCAGTAAATGGAGATTTGGTCATCTAGCCTTTGAGACATGAATGGAAAGTTTCATAAGATGTAAATTCGAATGGATTCAAAGATGCATCCATATGCAACTTAGCCAATCTTGTCGCATCGATATGACCTAGTCTACAATGCCACAAGAAGGCTTCGTTCATTTCTGAACTGTTCCTCTTGTGTGTGTTCTGTATACTTAGAACTGTTTTGTGATTAAGAACGTATATACCATTTTATAATGTACCATACCCAATCAACACTTGATTTAAGAAAACACTCACAACATTTTCGGTACGAAATAACAGTCGCTCAGAATCATTGTTTTACCTCTTAGTAATACAAGGTGATATTCACCAACTGATTTGGCTGCAACAATTGCACCATTCCCTACTACTAGAGACTTATCACCCTTTCCTAGTTCTCTACTTTTACATAACCCGTGTAACAAATTACATACGTGGGATCCTGATCCGGTATCCAATACCCAGAATGTAGAGTTAACTGAGAAACTGTTCTCGGTAACGAACACACCCGAAGAGGATACATCAACTTGCTTATTCTTCATTTGGGTGGCATGCGAATCCGGATATTCCCCTATTCCTTGCTCAGACATATGACAGTCATAAGATAGAGCGGAACCTAGCCCAGTATAATAAGCGAGTTCGGTCAATACATCCATATTATTATCTTGATTAAAGCGTGTCATTGGTCCCAACCAGGAAAGAGAGAAGGATAATCACTTTGCGCGCGCTCTTTGCAAGATTAGATTGGTTATTATTTTATCTAATCAAGACGGTCTTAGTTGTATGTATGCCCTAGAGGCCAGTATTGTACAGATGATGTATATTATATTGGATGCTTGGACATATATAGAGATGACTTTCTTGCTCGATATGATAGTATGCTATCTGGTTGCACTTTATCTTAACATGTATACTAGTCTCTTTAAACTGTCTTATAGTTACATGTTGGTAAAGCCCTTAGGATGTGTACTTGACTACCTGGACTATGATACAGATCATACTAGTGGGGACATGGTAGTCCATAAGTACATCCTTCAAGGTCCCTAGTCGTAGGTGTATCGAGACGGGGCATCGATATACCAGTGTAGACTAGCGTATACGCTTCTCGACCCATCAGATGGGCGATGGATGATCCCATATCCATTGGTGTTTGACATCAGAGATGGTATACGGGTGCTCAGTGGAGACTGGGTACACTGGACGGACTCGCCGAAAACTCCCAGATGGTATTATACCTCACGTCAGATGGCAGTTCTCAGGTGACACTTGTACAGGTTAGTCTGTAGACCCAAGATCGTCATAGAGTCTTGTGTGATTCCCACTGTGCTTTGATCTCCACCTTACCACGTCCATGAGGGCGTGCAAAACGGTGGTTTTTGGGTACAGTCCCGAGTCACATGGAGGCAATGAGCGATAGGAGGGGTTTCGTCTCTCCCGGTATTGCGGGTTGATGTTGTACTGTGCTCGATTGGCCGTAACAGGGAAGTCCCTGGCCAGGGCTGATTTAGAGATTTGCTGGTAAGTGTTGCCAGTGGTTTCTCGACCCGTTATGAGCCTCACATCGGCACGACTTATCGGTTATTGGGGTCTGACGTTTACCACCCCTAGACTTGATATGCGACATATCAGACGAGGAGACCGGACTGTACGGGAATTGTAGCAGGTTCGCTTGTTCTCTTCTGATCGCTCAATACCCGGGTGGCCGTTACGTTTAGCTGACCGCTTGCGTCTTGGGGGTGCTTGATATGATCATCACCCACTGCCGGCGTATTGACGAGTCTTAGAGTCCCACACAGGAGTTACTTAGTCCAGGCGAAACGTTGTGGTGCGCGTATGCGATATGCGCATGGACCCGATTAAAATGCGCGTGTATGATACCGTACATTGATCGGGCGGCTTGCTTTTGGTAGGGTCATATGTGATATGGCCGGATTGATAAATCAAGTGTTGATTTATCATTTAACTATTAGTTTCTCACTTGAAATACTTTCTTGAGTTAGTTGGATGTATGCATGCATGTATGCCTTCTTTTTGATTCATGCACATATGGATGTACATATACACATACATACATACATATATCTTTCATGGTTGATTATACAAGGAAATGGTGGCAATATAAGACTCACACCATGGGTATTTTATTTAGAATATTATTGTATTTAAGCTAAAAACAAAAAGGAAAATGATAAGGGTTAGTTTTGGATTGTTTCTACACTCTTCTTGACCTAACCTTTCTCACCCACCATTTAACCATGGTTTACTCTTCCTTTTAGTTTTTAACTCAAGTACAATAATGATTCAACCATGGTTTGAGATGAGAGATCAAAATATATATTGATATATTTTCTATTTTCTTTCTTGGAGTTGAACTTATCATCTTCTAAAATTGCCATCATCTTCTTCTTCCTCTCACATTTTTCTCTCTAGTTCTTTGTAGTGAGCAAAATACTCATCAAGATTGGATTTTGAAGTGAGAAAGAGAACCACAACACCATTCTACACAAGTCTAGCCCACTTTTTTAGAGTGTTAGCTTGATTTCGTTCACTTGATCGGATAAAGTTGCAAGCTTGGACAAAGCGGACTCCGGGTGGATCATCGGTGACCTCGAGGAGTTCAAGCGGAACTTTTTCAAACCCCAAGTAGCCGAGAAGTCTAGCGTAGGGAGCTACAAAGGTTGTACTCTCTAAACCCTAGCTTTTCTTTTCATATATTGATGTGAAATTTTTTGAAACCCTAATTTTTCTAGGACGATCCTTTGTATGTTAACTTAGCACCCTAAAAATTCAATTTTTGGTACATGTGATGCTTCCAAACCCCTCATAGGGTGCTAGGCTAACCTTTCATTGGTATTAGAGCCGACCTAGAACATTAGGCGACACCTTTACGAAGTTAAAACTCCGATCGAACCGAAAATACGGATTTTTGGGTGCTCTCTGGACTTTTTTCAAAATCTGGTTATTTTCAGAATTAAAAATATGTAAAACATTCAGCAGGTAAAACTAAGAATTACGGTATAAAAATATTTCGATGAACAGTCTTTTCGGCCGCGGAAACGCGGCCGAAGCTTGCTTAGGCCGCGGTTCCGCGGCCGTATACCTCAATCACTATAAAATTTTTATGCCGTAATGCTTACTTCTACTAGTGTATTTTTTAGGGTATTTTTAATCTGTATTTAGTTCTGAAAAATTCTGGAGATGGTTTTGGACTCGGCAGCTCGATCGGAATTTTGATTTCGTGGCTTTTCCGGGTAAATCTAGAAAGTATTGAAGTGTTCGAACGACTATCATTTGCTCACTTTTCACGGGGTTTAAAATCTTTCGGAAATACGTGCAAGTTTGTTTGTGGTGGTCCCTCTAGAAGACAACAAACCTTAACTCGATTATGTGACCGTCTTGAACTGCCTTTTGAACCTTAGGGTTTGGGGCAATACGGCGTGCCACATGTGAGGTGTTGGCTTGACCCTTCTACGGCTGGACCGCTACCACTGTGTCACACTCCGGGATTTTGAACTCCGCTCAAGTGTTGAGCTTTAGCGAATCTTGGGTATTTGATCGATCGTTCGAAAACTTTAATACCGTCTATTTATCTGGAATGTGATGCAATATATGGAATTCATATAGTTGGACATGAAATACGAAGCATGTGATATTTCGCATTTACGATGTCTAAAGAGAATGTGGATTCCAAATATTGCAGTTTTACACTTTCTTCTCTGTGACCGTAAGTGTAGTATGTCGATATCGCCGGTTTCGTTGCTATACATCAACGACAATTGGGGTATGCATACTTACTTACGTTGATGATATGCGATATTATGTGTTGCTGAGATATGATGTGCCGGATTGTCGCGATTGAATAGCCGGGTGGTTTTTATGTGAGATGAGAGTTTTATATTTTTATTCATGTAAATTCAAATGTAATGTAATATTCTTTTATTTGGGGCACTTCCGGGTTGAGGTCGATGCCACCTGTGTTGTATATTATTTACTTTTCCGCATTAGGATGGACCTAAGGAGGGGAGCATGGGTGACCGGGTTCTGGGGTTCAGTGGGAGGCCATCTCGAGGAGTCGAGACCGGGTCTCCTAAACTCCAGAATTGGTAGGATCGCTTGCCGCTCTCGTAGGGGTCCAGGGTATGGGCTTGGCTATTCATCACGACTGTGGAATCCGTATTTTCTATTTTGGCTAAATACTAAATACGGACGTCCTAGTATATCCCACATTATATTTATCTTTCTGCTGCGATATCTGTGATGTGATCATTTGATATGTTCTGATGGATACAGTATATAGTATATATGATATATTATATAGGCGTTACTTATGTTTTACATCCGCACTAGCCCTGCCCTGCTCTGTCGTTAGTTACCTAACCTAACGGTGCACGAGGGGACATCGAGGCGAATGCGGATGGCATAAGTGTACGTCGTATTTATCTGTGATGTTTAAGTGACTTAAATGATGGGACTTCATTAATGTGATTAATGAAAGAAAAGAAACCTAAAAATATGTTGTAGAATCTAATTTTAAAATAAAAAGGGTAGCTACAGTTTTGCTTTGCATAGCGGTATATATGATATACCCTGCACCTTATTCGATGAGGAAAGGGCCGAGATCCCTTCACCGGGAGTGACCCCTTTAGCAATAACTGGCAGATGCTACACACTCGGTTTGTCTTTTGATTGCTTCTATAGTTTCTGCTTTGTACAGTGATATATATGATATATCCCGCACCTCATTCGACGAGGAAAGGGCCGACGATCCCTTCACCGGGAGTGACCCCTTTAGCAAAACTAGAAAAGCCTCAAGAACACTCCATTTCAAAATTCATTCGATTCTACAACGATATCAAGTTCATTACGCAATAGGTTTTCAGAAAAACCTGTCGTAGCCCTCCGTCATTTCAGATAAATCCTACTTAGTATTCGTGCTACGTTTGTTGGCCTGCGTCAAGGCGTAGTGTGCGGTAGCTAACTAGTATTTATCTGTTAATGCATGTGATGCAGATTGGATTAGGGTAGTCGTGCGATTTTGTTGGCCTGCGTCAAGGGTCGTACGGGTGGGTTTAATTCAATCAAGAAATGACGGGTTGAACTTGACTAGCGCACTATGGTTTGTTGGCCTGCGTCAAGATCATAGGACGCTAGGGGCAAAATATTATCGGGAATTTCAAGTGTTGAAATTTGCAATGAGATTGCATACCTTCTATGAGATAGTTGGATCCCGATACCCACTGCGAGTAAGAGTTACTCCTGGGAGAGTTTTACACATTACAATTAGCCGATCAAGTAGGTGTCTAGAAAGGTGTCAACGGGGTTACGCCTCTGGGAAAACAAGGTTTACTTTAATTAGGTCCGTGCGAAAGCACGGGGAACCTCCCTCAAAGTACCGACACTGGCCTGGTTGAAAGATTGGCGAAGTTGTAGGGTGTAATTAATCCCGGCTAGTCTTTCCTTTTAGGGTTTGAAGGAAGATATGATAAAAACCAGTGGGAGCCATCCTGATTAGATAAGATAATAACCAATCTGATCTTGCAAGAGCATACGCTAAAGTGTTTTCTTCTTTCTCTCTCTCCAGGTAGCGACCATGTCATGCCCTAATAAAGATAATAATATGGATGTATTGACTGAACCCACATGTTATACTGTGCTGGGGAACGTTGGTTCCGTTCTTTCTTATAAGAGTTATAGGAATGAACAAGACATAGGGGAATACCAGGATTCCCATGCCACCCGAATGAAGAAAGTACATGATGATGCATTTTCGTCGGGTGTGTTCGTTACAGAGAACTGTTTCTCCATTTTCCCTACGTCCTGGGTATTAGATACCGGGTCAGGATCCCATTATGTAATCAGTTACATAGGCTTAGGAAAGGTAGAGAACTTGGAGAAGGTGATAAAGACATAAGAGTTGGAAATGGTGCAATTGTTGCAGCTAAGACTGTCGGGGAATATCACCTTGCATTACCAACTGGCAATACATTGGTTCTGAACGAATGCTATTACATGCCGAACCTGATATGCAACATTATATCGGTTTCTTTGTTGAGTAAAGAGGGATATAATTTTGTATTACAAGATAATGTTATGAACATTTTCCGTAACCAAAAGTTGGTTGGATCAGGCACGTTGTGCAATGGCATTTATGTTCTAAATCAATCAACAGTTCTAAGTATAACAAACACACACAAGAGGAAGAGTTCTGAACTGAATGAATCCTTCTTGTGGCATTGTAGACTGGGTTATATCAATGCGACACGACTAGCTAAGTTGCATAAGGATGGATATTTAAATCCGTTTGAATTTTCATCTTATGACACTTGCCAGTCATGTCTCAAAGGCAAGATGACCAAAACTCCGTTTACGGGACACGGAGAAAGAGTTACGGAACTCTTGGGACTAGTGCATAGTGATGTATGTGGTCCAATGTCTACAAATGCTAGGGATGGTTCTTCGTACTTCATTACATTCACTGACGATCTCTCTAGATTCGGATATGTGTTCCTGATGAAACACAAATCAGAAGCTTTTGAGAAATTTAGAGAATATAAACAAGAAGTCGAGAACCAAACCAGAAAAAGTATTAAAGTCCTTCGATCTGATCGAGGAGGTGAATACTTGAGCAGAGAATTCCTGGACTTCCTAAAAGAGAATGGGATTCTCTCTCAGCTGACTCCTCCATATACACCACAGCACAACGGTGTATCAGAACGGAGGAACCGCACCCTATTAGATATGGTGCGCTCTATGATGAGCACAGCTGAGTTACCTATTTCCTTCTGGGGATATGCAGTGGAAACAGCTGCAGACCTAATGAATATGGTTCCCACCAAATCCGTGCCAACCACTCCATATGAGATATGGAAAGGAAAGAGACCATGTCTTAATTTTGTTAAGATATGGGGTTGTCCGGCATATGTAAAAACGCAAAATCCGGACAAACTCGCGGCAAAGTCCATTCTGTGTAAGTTTATTGGATATCTCAAACATTCGCGCGGGTATATCTTCTACCACACCGAGGAACAAAAGGTGTTTGTTTCTCGACATGCCACCTTTTTAGAAAAGGAATTTCTTGACAAAGAGATTAGTGGCAAGGAGGTAGAACTGGAAGAGGTTCCAGCAATACAGACTACGACAGAAGATTTGGTTGAACCAGAGGATTCAGTAGTTCTCAATGAACCTCAGCCTCTCCGCCGATCTAGTAGGGTTCCTCGCCAACCTGAGAGATACTACGGTTTTCTCATGGATGGTGGCAGCGAGGATTGCATCATGGAGGATGATGACCCAACTAGCTTCGAGCAGGCCATCACGAGTAGGGACTCAGTAAAATGGCTGGATGCTATGCGGTCCGAGATGGAATCCATGTACACCAACAAAGTGTGGACTTTGGAAAATGCTCCTGAAGGGGTAAAACTCATTGGGAGCAAGTGGATCTTCAAGAAAAAACTTGGTGTAGATGGGAAAGTGGAGACTTTCAAAGCTAGACTTGTAGCAAAGGGTTTTCATCAAAGACCAGGTGTGGACTATGACGAGACCTTTTCTCCAGTGGCTATGCTTAAATCCATCCGGATCATGCTTGCCATCGCTGCATATCATGATTACGAAATCTGGTAAATGGATGTTAAGACCGCCTTTCTAAACGGTGATTTAGAAGAGTGCGTGTACATGACTCAGCCAGAGGGCTTCATAGATAGTGGGAGCAGCGGGAAGGTGTGCAAGCTACTTAAATCCATTTATGGGTTAAAGCAAGCATCGCGGAGCTGGAACATCTGCTTTGACGTCGTTATCAAAGAGTTTGATTTCGTCAAAAACCCAGATGAACCTTGTATTTACAAGAAGGTGGCAGGAAGTAAGGTTGTCTTCCTCGTATTGTACGTGGACGACATACTCTTGATAGGAAATGATATTCCTATGCTGCAATCGGTCAAGCTCTTCTTATCACAAAGATTCTCAATGAAAGATCTTGGTGATGCCTCCTGCATATTGGGAATTAGGATCTATAGAGATAGATCCAAACGGATATTGGGATTGTCCCAGTCCAGGTACATTGACACCATACTAAAGAGGTTTAGTATGGAAGAATCCAAGCGTGGGAACTTACCCACGATATCTGGAGTCACTCTCTCTAAAGAGATGTCTCCCAAGACTGATTTGGAGAGAGCTCGCATGCAAGGGATACCCTATTCTTCGGCTGTAGGCTCTATCATATATGCGATGCTATGTACCAGACCCGATGTAGCATACTCACTAAGTGTAGTGAGTAGGTATCAAGCTGATCCTGGAGAGAGTCACTGGACAGCTGTGAAGAGCATTCTCAAGTACTTACGAAGGACTAAAGAGATGCTCTTGGTGTATGGTAACGGAGAACTCCAAGTGGAGTCCTTTACCGATTCGAGCTTCCAGAGTGATAAGGACGACTCTAAGTCGCAGTCGAGATTTGTCTTTACCCTTTACGGAGGGGCGGTTAGCTGGAAGAGTTCCAAGCAGGAAACCGTGGCAGACTCGACGATGGAGGCTGAATACATCGCTGCCAACGATGCTGCTAAAGAGGCTGTCTGGATCAAGAAGTTCATTACTGAACTTGGAGTGGTTCCATCCATTGAGCATCCAATACCTTTGTATTGCGATAACAATGGAGCGGTGGCTTTGGCTAAGGAACCCAGGTCCCATCAGCGATCCAGGCATATTCTAAGGCGGTATCACCTGATCCGGGAAATAGTTGATCGCCGGGAGATCGAGGTCAGGAGGGTTGACACGAAGAACAACACGGCGGATCCACTCACGAAGGCCATTCCCCAGATACAGTTTGAGAAACTCTTCGGGATGCTCGGTATGCGATACTACAGCAGTTGGCCCTAGTGCAAGTGGGAGATTGTTTGTTGTATGTATGCCCTAGAGGCCAGTATTGTACAGATGATGTATATTATATTGGATGCTTGGACATATAAAGAGATGACTTTCTTGCTCGATATGATAGTATGCTATCTGGTTGCACTTTATCTTAACATGTATACTAGTCTCTTTAAACAGTCTTATAGTTACATGTTGGTAAAGCCCTTAGGAAGTGTACTTGACTACCTGGACTATGATACAGATCATACTAGTGGGGACATGGTAGTCCATAAGTACATCCTTCAAGGTCCCTAGTCGTAGGTGTATCGAGACGGGGCATCGATATACCAGTGTAGACTAGCGTATATGCTTCTCGACCCATGAGATGGGCGATGGATGATCCCATATCCATTGGTGTTTGACATCAGAGATGGTATACGGGTGCTCAGTGGAGACTGGGTACACTGGACGGACTCGCCGAGAACTCCCGGATGGTATTATACCTCACGTCAAATGGCAGTTCTCAGGTGACACTTGTACAGGTTAGTCTGTAGACCCAAGATCGTCATAGAGTCTTGTGTGATTCCCACTGTGCTTTGATCTCCACCTTACCACGTCCATGAGGGCGTGCAAAACGGTGGTTTTTGGGTACAGTCCCGAGTCACATGGAGGCAATGAGCGATAGGAGGGGTTTCGTCTCTCCCGGTATTGCGGGTTGATGTTGTACTGTGCTCGATTGGCCATAACAGGGAAGTCCCTGGCCAGGGCTGATTCAGAGATTTGCTGGTAAGTGTTGCCAGTATTTTCTCGACCCGTTATGAGCCTCACATCGGCACGACTTATCGGTTATTGGGGTCTGACGTTTACCACCCCTAGACTTGATATGCGACATATCAGACGAGGAGACCGGACTGTACGGGAAGTGTTGCCGATCGGCTCGACTGGAGTTGTAGCAGGTTCGCTTGTTCTCTTCTGATCGCTCAATACCCGGGTGGCCGTTACATTTAGCTGATCGCTTGCGTCTTGGGGGTGCTTGATATGATCATCACCCACTGCCGGCGTATTGACGAGTCTTAGATTCCCACACAGGAGTTACCTAGTCCAGGCGAAACGTTGTGGTGCGCGTATGCGATATGCGCATGGACCCGATTAAAATACGCGTATATGATACCGTACATTGATCGGGCGGCTTGCTTTTGGTAGGGTCATATGTGATATGGCCGGATTGATAAATCAAGTGTTGATTTATCATTTAACCATTAGCTTCTCACTTGAAATCCTTTCTTGAGTTAGTTGGATGTATGCATGCATGTATGCCTTCTTTTTGATTCATGCACATATGGATGTACATATACCCATACATACATACATATATCTTTCATGGTTGATTATACAAGGAAATGGTGGCAATATAAGACTCACACCATGGGTATTTTATTTAGAATATTATTGTATTTAAGCTAAAAACAAAAAGGAAAATGATAAGGGTTAGTTTTGGATTGTTTCTACACTCTTCTTGACCTAACCTTTCTCACCCACCATTTAACCATGGTTTACTCTTCCTTTTAGTTTTTAACTCAAGTACAATAATGATTCAACCATGGTTTGAGATGAGAGATCAAAATATATATTGATATATTTTCTATTTTCTTTCTTGGAGTTGAACTTATCATCTTCTAAAATTGCCATCATCTTCTTCTTCATCTCACATTTTGCTCTCTAGTTCTTTGTAGTGAGCAAGATACTCATCAAGATTGGATTTTGAAGTGAGAAAGAGAACCACAACACCATTCTATACAAGTCTAGCCCACTTGTTTAGAGTGTTAGCTTGATTTCGTTCACTTGATCGGATAAAGTTGCAAGCTTGGACAAAGCGGACTCCGGGTGGATCATCGGTGACCTCGAGGAGTTCAAGCGGAGCATTTTCAAACCCCAAGTAGCCAAGAAGTCTAGCGTAGGGAGCTACAAAGGTTGTACTCTCTAAACCCTAGCTTTTCTTTTCATATGTTGATGTGAAATTTTTTGAAACCCTAATTTTTCTAGGACGATCCTTTGTATGTTAACTTAGCACCCTAAAAATTCAATTTTTGGTACATGTGATGCTTCCAAACCCCTCATAGGGTGCTAGGCTAACCTTTCAAATGGCTCCCACTGTTTTTATCAAATCTTTCTTCAAACCCTAAAAGGTAAGATTATCCGGGATTAATTAGACCCTACAAGTTCGCCAATCGTTCAGCCAGGCAGATATTGGTACTCCGAGGAAATCTCCCTAATCTTTCGTATGTAACTAATTAAATAACCTCATTTTCGCAGGGGCATCACCTCGTTAACACCTTTCGTAGAAACCTAATTGATCGACTAATTGTAAAGTGCGAAACTCTCCCAGGAGTAACTCTTACTCGCGGTGGCTATCGGGATCTAACTATCATAAAGGTATGTAATCTCATTGCAAATTTCAACACTTGAAATTCCCAATATCTATTTTTACCCCTAGCTTCCTATGACCATGACAGAGGTCAACAAACCATAGGCCGCTAGTCAAGTTTAACCCATTCATTTCTTGATTGAATTAAACCCATCCGCACGACCCTTGATGGAGGTCAACAAGGCCGCACGACTACTCTAATCCAATCGCATCACATGCGGAAGATAAGCACTAATCAGCTACCGCACACTACGCCTTGACGGAGGTCAACAAATGCAGCACGAATACTAAATAGTACTTATATGAAATGACGGAGGGCTACGACTGGTTTTTAAGAAAAGCTTTAATGTAATGAACTTGATATCGTTGTAGAATCTAGTGATTTGAAAAGAATTGTTTTTGTAGCCTTTGCTAGTTTCGCTAAAGAGGTCACTTCCGGTGAAAGGATCTCGGCTCTTTCCTCATCGAATCAGGTGCTAGATATTCATCAAGGAATACCACTATACAAAGAAAGAACTAGAGAAGCTATAAAAACAAAACCGAGTGGGTTGTAGTATTTGCTAGTTTTGCTAAAGAGGTCACTCCCGGTGAAGGGATCTCGGCTCTTTCCTCATCGAATGAGGTGCTGGATATTCATCAAGGAATACCACTATGCAAAGCAAGAACTAGAGCTACCCTTTTAAAAATTTTTATTCTACAACATCTTTAGGTTTCTTTTATTTTCATTAATCTCATTAATAAAGTCCCATCATTTAATGTTTCCTAAACATCACAGAAAATGAAACAAAAATAGAACGCACTCTTATGCCACGCACATTCGCCACGGGCCCCGTCATGTACCATTAGGTTACTTAACTAATGGCAGAGCGGGGGCTGGACTAGCGCGGGTGCAAAACATTAGCAACGTTTATTATATATATATATATAGCATACGTCTCAAGCAGTTATATGATCACATCACAGAACCAAGCAGCAGAAGTCAACTTTTGAAATATTGGATATACTAGGAGATCCGTGTTTTAAATTAATTCTGTAATGAAAAACATAGATTCCACGGTCGTGATGAATAGCCAAGTCCACATTCCTAGACCCCTACGAGAGCATCAAGCAACCCTGCCAATTCTAGAGTTAGGAGACCCGGTCTCGACTCCTCGAGATGGTCTACTAGTGGACTATAGAACCCGATTACTTGTGCTCCCCGCCTTGTGTTTATCCTAATGCTGAAACATAAATAATGTACATCAGTGATGACATCATCCTCAACCTGGAAGTGTCCCAATAAAAGAATATTACATACAAATTTTACATGAATGAAAATTGTAAAACTCTCATCTCACATAAAACCCCCGGCTATTCATTCACGACGATCCAATATAATATATCACAGCAACACAAAACATCACATGTCATCAACGTAAGTAAATACGCGTATCCCAAATTCCGTTGACATATAGCAACGAGATTTGGGATACTCCATATATTACACTTATGGTCGCAGAAAAAAATGAAAAACCACAATAATTAGAATCCGTATTTCCTTAGACATCATAAACCTGGAACATCTCATATTCCAAATTTCATGCCTAACCTATAAACCTTGCATTTTAGTCTCAAATCGAAAACACTTTTCAATAACTTAGTCAGGCAATTCAACAAGATTCCCGACTACCCGATCGAATGCTCGTTGGAAATTTTAGTAGATGGCCGCACCCCCGATGGCATTGACGAAGTGCACTTAGGCAGAACACCGTGGCCGCGAGCACACGAGTGGATACTTTTGGTAACAGGGTTCTCCTACAGTCATTTGGTCGGGGTTATGGGGTATGGCTACTTAGTAAAGTTATTCGGCGAGTATTGGCTTATGATACGCGATTGCGACGGAGTATCGATCAGAATCAAAATTCCGTGGCAATCGATCAAAAGAGACCACAATGTTATATTTACAAAATACTAACTAGTTTTCATAAAAACAATTATTTTGGACTTTAAAAATTGTATCACATATTATCAAAATCTATACGATGTTAAACATTTTGATCGATTTATCGAACACCCAAAAAATCCAGAGACCACAACAACTTGAGCATCACCAAAAACATCCAGAAAGTGCCAAATTTAAGAATGGAGCAGCATAAGAGAAATTAACCTATAACTCCAAAAACTTGCGGCAGAACAGCGGGCAAACTAGGGTTAGGGCCGCGGTTCTGTGGCTCTTTGAGGGAGTTAGGGTTCCAAATTTCTTGTGGCTCGATATAAAACCCTGCACGATTTTCTGCATATTTTTAATCACCAAAATTTCAACTTTTAAAAAATCGACAGAAACAAGCTATTTTGCGGGTTTCGAAACTCGATCGAACACTTTAACATCGTAAAGACCTTCCCTAATGTTCTAGCCTGGCTCTGATACTATGAAATTGTAAGCTAACACCACGGTAGGGTTTAAACGGGCATCACACATTCAATTTTAAAATTTTGTAGATGCTAATCAACACTTAACAAGGATCAAACTAGACTATTAGGGTTATAAACATGATATCAAAAACTTTACATTAAGATATGGATGGATATAACCTTTATAGACCGTTTCCTTCTCTTCTAAAGCTCCGGGTGGTTGTCCACGCGACTCCATTAGGCTCCACTTGAAGGTTGAACGAACTTGTTCCGATGATCTTCCTGCCGAAGATGATCCACCCGAAGTCCGCTATTCCAAGCTACCTCTTCACTAAACTCTTTAGTGAAGGAAACACACAACACAAAAGCGCTAATCTAGTGTAGGATGGTGAAGTAGGGGTTATATTTTCTCACTAGGGTTCTCACAAGCTCAAGGGTTCATAACTTATGTAAGGGATTGAGCTTGGAGGTGGAGGTGAAGAAAATGGAGAGAGCTAGAGAGCAACTCATCACATGAGCTCTCAACTCAAGAAAAATAACTAAGTGTGGAATGAAGTGTAGAAAGATCTAGCATGTCTCACACATTATTGAAGCATACAATTTTTAAAACTTAAAAATTGTAGCCATGCTTCAATAGTGCAAGAAAATGATATAATATAGAATAAGACGTGCTATGCCCATGCCTCCAAAATCTCCCCATATATCATCTCAATTTCTATTTTCTAAAACTAGAAAAATCATGTCACGCTTCATATAATATATATATCACATATAAATTAATATATATATATATATATATATATAATGATAAGCATATAATTAGTGAGCAATAATATTAGCCAATATATAATTATATCAAATATTAATATATATCATATTATTAATTCGTCACTTGATTCAATAATCCGGTTATATGAAATATAACCGACTAATATCATTTATCTTTATATCACATTATCAAATCAACACTTGATTCAATAATCCGGTTATATCACATATAACCTAACTGATAACAAAAAGCCGCCAGATTATAATACTGTATCTCATACTCGTATTTAATCAAGCCCCCCGCACATATCATCATATGTGCCCTACTTCGTTTCGCTTGAACCAGAAAACTTCTATGTGGGACTCTAAAGACTCGTCAATACGCCAGCAGTATGTGATGATCACATCTGTCACCCACAAGCCGTCAGTGGTACTAGCTGGACGTAACGGCTACCCATGTATTGAGCAAATAGAAGATCAACAAGCAAGCTTGTCCAAACTCCTATGAAGCCTATAGATAACACTTACCGTACAGTCCGGTCTCTTCGTCTGATATGTCCATATCGAGTCTTGGGGTGGTATCGTGAGACCCCAATAACTTGATAAGTCATGCTGATGTGTGGCCTATAACGGTCCGAGAAACTACTGATAACACTTACCAGTAAATCGCATCAACAGCTCTGGACAGGGACTTACTGTTATAGCCAATCGAGCATAGCGCAACATCAACCCCCAAAACCGGGAGAGACGAAACCCCTCCTATTGGTTATTGCCTCCATGTGACTCGAGACTGTACCCAAAATCCACCTGTTTGCACGACTCCTTTGGGCCGTGGTAGGGAGGAAATCAAAGCACGGTAGGAGCTACACAAGACTCTATGATGATCTCGGGTCTACAGAATAACCTGAACCAGTGTCACCAGAGAACTGCTATCTGACGAAAGGTATAATACCATCTAGCAGTTCTCAGTGAGTCATGTTTAGTGTACCCATTCTCTAATGATCACCTGTGTATAATTTTTGATGTCAAACACCAATGGATATGGGATCAACCATCACCCCGTACAGGGTCAAGAAACGTACACACTAGTCTACTCTGGAATATTGATGCCCTGTCTCGATATTCCCTCGACTAGGAACAATTGAAGGATGTGCTTGTAGACTACACAGGTGCATCATAGTCCTGGTAATCAAGCTTACATCCTAAGGGCTTTATCAACATGTATATGAGAGACGGTATAATAATACCAGTGAACATGTTAAGATAAAGGAAACCAAATAGCATACTTGTTAGTGTATATGCCCTAGAGGCCATTACTGTATCATACTAGTTTGTATATTACTTGATGGAAGCTTGGGATATTCACAGTTGTATATACAATCTTGCTCGAAATGGTAGTATGCTACTTGGTTTGTCTCTGCTTTAATATGTGCATGTGTTTCTTTTAGCATATTGCAGATATACATATTAGTAGAGCCCTTAGGATCTTTGCTTGATTACCAGCGTTGTGATGGCGCTCACACTCGTGGGAGCTGGGTGATCTATAAGCACATCCTTATACAGGTCCCTAGTCGTTGGACTATCGAGACAGGGCATCGATACTCCGGAGTAGACTAGCGTATGCGCTTCTCATCTCAGCGTGGGAGACGGTCTGTCCCACAGCCGTCAGTACGTCGTACTTGAGATAGTATGCGGGTGCTCGTTAGGTTACGAGTACACTGGACAGGACTCGTCGGGAACTGTTGGTTGGTATTATGGTATTATACCTATCGTCAGTTATCAGTTCCCAGGTGACATGAGTACAGCTTAGTCCGCTGACTTGACACTGTCACTTCGCCTCGAGTGTGTTACCACTGCACTTTGATTACTACCCTACCATGGCTCAAAGGAGTCGTGCAAACAGGTAGTTTTTGGGTGCAGTCCCGAAGCACTTGGAGGCAGTGACGGTTAGACAGGATTCGTCTCTCCCGGTATTGGGGGTTGACATCGCGCTGTGTCCAGGAGAGCCATTACACGAGTAGTCCCTGGGCAGGGCAAGCGAGATATACTGGTAGGTTTCCAGTGTTATCTCAGGGTGTTCTGGGCTACACTCCGACACGACTTGTACCGTTATTAGGGGACTGACGTTCACCGCCCCCCTAGGCCCGCTATGTGATGTATCAGACGAACAGACCGGACTGTACGGAGATTGTCACATACAGGCTCAGTAGGAGTTCGGATGAGGTTCACCTCGTCAGTCTTCTTATCGACATCTACCTGGGGACCGTTACGTACAGCTAGTGCCGCTTGCGGTCTGTGGTTAAACCCACTGCCAGCGTAGTGTCGAGTCTTTAGAGTCCCACACAGAGAGCTATTCGCCTTTAGGCAAAATGAGTAGAGGTCGCATGGTTTTGCAACAGGGTTCGTTCACATTCGCGCACTTGTGCACGTTTGCTGTCCGGACAGTTTATACTAGCGGGCTTTGGTTTAAGCCGGATCCTAGTATATGATTTGGGATTGGTTTTTCTCATTGTATTCGTGTTCCTCGGATCACGAATGCGGGTGCGTATGCACGGTTGTTTGAGATTGAGGGAGAGGACTTTGATTAGGGTTAATGACTATTGTCATTTGTATTAACCCTAATGTTTATTTGTGTATTATTGTTAATTAATAATTAGTTTAATAATTGTGCATGGTTATGGTAGTTGACCATTTGACCTCCTTGACTTGTTGACCTAGGTTGACACTTTGACCATCATCATTTCTTTTGGAAGATGCTTTTTGATCCTTGCAAATTGAAATGATAATGGTCATGTCATGATTAGCCATGACAATTATCTAGCTAATTATTCAATTAAAATAATATACACATATTAGTGAGAATGGTTCACATAATTCTCATTTTCTATCATATCCTTTCTCTCTCTTGTTCTTCCTCTCCCTCAAGCTCTCTCCCTCTCATGTGTTTAGAAACACTTGAGCTTGAGAAAAACCCTCTCTTGATCATCTTTACTCTCATCTAGGGTTCAAGGACTAGCACTTCTTGCACCCTAGTTACTTCTAGCTTGAAGTTGAAGCCAAAGGTTGAGGCTTTCGGGTGGATCTTTCTTCGACGTGAGAAGACGACCAAGGTGACCTCCTTCCACCACTCCAAGGAGCAAGGAGAGAAGGACTTAAGGCCCAAGGTATAACCTTTCTAGCACTTAGCTAGTTACTAGTTAGCTTTAGCAAGTTTTTGTTTAGCAAAGATCCTTTAAAGTCTAGTCCATGTTGCCTAAGCTTATAAAAATCCGATTTTTATTCCGTTTTCCGCCTCCCCGCAAGTACCGGGGTGGGCAACGTGGACTTACAGTGGTATCAGAGCCTAACTAAACATAAACTAGCTAGGTAGTGAAGTGTAACGAAGTTCGAAACCGAAAAATCCAAAAACCGAGTTTTCAAAAACCCTAGTTTTTGTTAAAAAATTTTCTGGTCAAAACAAAATTTGTTAAACTCCAAAAATCGTCTCAGGGTTTTTTAAAGATAACCACCAAACCCGGTCCAGTGACTCGACCAAGGAGCCGCGGTTCCGCGGCAATAGCTTGCTATTGCCGCGCAACCGCGGCAATAGCATGCTATTGCCGCGCAACCGCGGCCAAGTTGGCTCTTCATTGGGTCGAGTTTGGTGCAGTGTATCTCTGGCTTGGTTTTAGGATTTTTAAGATATGTTATCTGTGCCCTGATTTTCTAGAATAGAAATTTATTTTTGGGGGCCTATAAATCCGTATTTTTTTCCGAACTTCACTACACTTTGACTATGACGGTTATATCTGTGATGTTTAAATGTATTGAACGTCGGCTAATCACTATATGTCGATTAGTCGGGGTTATACACATCTGTGATCTGTGTTTGATATTGGTATGTGTATATGAATGGGTTGGATTGTCGCGGGTGAATAGCCGGGGTGGATGTGAGATGAGTGTTGCTTTTTCTTTCATTCATTGTAACCTGTAAATTGATGTAATATTATTATTTGTATGGCCGCACAACCGGGTCGGGGTTGTAGCCGTCATTGTATAATTCTTTTTACTGTTTTTGCTCCTAGGATAGACCCATGGAGGGGGTGCACAAACTACCGGGTATCTCGAAGTGCCGAGTGGACTACTCACGGTGGTGAGGGAGGTTGCTTCGCTTCGGGTACTTGGCGGGTAGTTTGCCGGACCCGTAGGGGTCTTGGGTGGGGTATTTGGCTATTCACCGCGACCGTGTAATCCGCTTTTCGTTGAAGGCTCGAACGGATTGCGGATTCCTAGTATATCCAATGTATTCATCTGTGATCTGTAATGTCTATCATTGCTATATACTTTTATATATGATAACTATTTAGGCGTTGCTTATGTTTTACAGCCGCGCTAGCCCAGCCCCCGCTCTGTCGTTAGTTAAGTAACCTAACGGGTGATGACGGGGCCCCGTGGCGAATGCGAATGGCATAAGCGTACGTCATATTTTGGTTGTTTTCTGCAATGGTAGGATTAAATGATGGGACGCTTTAAAAGAACTAATGCAAGAAAATAAACCAAGTAAAAGTCGATTGGAACACTTTGAAAACCACTCGGTTCTTTTCAAAACTAAACTTTTAAACGCGGAGCTTGAACCACTCCTTTTAAAAGCTATCTCGTTCCATCAATTATATCAAGTTCACTACGTTCACGGTTTCGCCAAAACCATTCGTAGCCCTCCATCGTTTCGTATGGATATTCAATAGTATTCAAGCTATGTTGGTTGACCTTCGTCAAGGCATAGTGATTGGTAGCTGTTGGGTGTTCATATGTAGCATAGATAGATGCGTTGGTTTGGGACAGTCGTACTACCTTGTTGACCTTCGTCAAGGGTATGTGCGGGTGGGTTCAAATTAACCTGGATAATGACGGGTAGAACTTGACATGTGACTTATGATTTGTTGACCTTCGTCAAGGTCATAAGAACATGGGGCAAAATTCCACATCGGGAGTTTCATAAGTACTGATACTTGCTAGCGCTGCATACCATTTGGTGTGTGATAATTCTGGTAGGATTCCTTCGGTTTTATCACGCGATGATATTTGGATCCCGATCCTACTGTGAGTATATGCTACTCCTCGGGAAAACTCTCACTTAACGATCAATGCTATAAACTTAGTAGGTGTCTAGAAAGGTGTTAGCGGGGCTACGCCCACAGGGAAAAGAGGTTACTTAATTAAGGAACTTCGCGAAAGCGTTGGAAAACCTCCCTCGAAGTACAGACACTGGCCTGGCTGAACGGTTAAGCAAGTATTGTACGGTGAGATTGATCCTGACTAATCCTTTCTTTACGGTTTGAGAAGGGATTCGAGAGACAGTGGGAGCCATCCAGTTTAGACAAACTAAAAACCACTCTAAACTTGCAAGAGCATCATGCTAAGTGTTTTCTTCTCTCTCTCTTAATTGCAGCGACCTAGTGACGGCACCTAGGTTACATCTAGATAATAAAATGACTGAATCTGACTGTTATGACTGGCAAAGGTCTGTCCAGATGTCCATTGCCCAGGACAAGCTGGGACACCTCTTGACTGATCCAACCCCTGCCGTCTCAGGTCCAGTTTCCTCTGTCACGAATATTGATATTCGTAGGGCATCGGAAGAAGACTGTGCGAAAGCCAAGTGCCTCGTGTTAGCCTCAGTTGATGGTATATACCAGAGGCAGCACGAGAAGATGGACTCAGCTTCTATCTTCCTCCATAACAAAGTTTTATATGGAGAGCAATCTTGTATCGCAAGATATGAGACCTCGAACGAATTGCTTCCAGCGAGGTGGGCTATCGGGTCATCTGTAAGGGGCAACGTCCTTACAGAGACCAGCTCTTTTGAGCTCTCGGACCTGAAGACCACGTTGAAGAACGGGTCAGATGCTGACTCAGTTCAACAGTCTCTACCTACTACCCTAAAGGAAACTAGGGAAGTAGAAAGAAAGGGAAGGGCAGAAGTTTCAGGAACAGATGTAGTAAAAGAAGGATGTTCCTATTGTTACGGGAATGAACATAGGCAGAAGGATTGCAGGGCTTGTAAAGCCAGTAGCCAGAATTCGAAGCATGTTGTGGCTTCGGCTTCGGGTGTGTTTGTGATAGAGAACTGTATGTCAGTTAACCCTACTTCCTGGGTATTGGATACCGGATCAGGATCTCATATCTGTAATTCGTTACAGGCTTTGAGAAACCGTAGGGTTATCAGGAAAGGTGATATGACTCTCAGGGTTGCTAACGGAATGAGCATGTATGCTGAATCCGTAGGGGAATATCATCTAGGACTGACAACTGGGCAGATATTGATTCTGCGTGACTGTTTTTATGTGCCAGGTGCAACATGTAATATCATATCTGTATCCTTAATTTCTAAGGAAGGATATGATTTTACTTTTGTAAGCGATGTAGTTAACATCCACCTAAATCAAGTTCTGATTGGGTCAGGTACATTACAAAACGGTATATACGTATTGAATCAAGCTCAGATCTTCAGTGTCCAGAACACACTTAAAAGAAAGTCTCCGGAAATAAATCAGGCTTTCTTATGGCATTGTAGACTGGGTCACATTAATGAGACACGGTTAACAAAGTTACATAAAGAGGGATACTTGAATCCGTTTGAGTATCAGTCTTATGCCACTTGTGAATCTTGTCTCATGGGAAAGATGACAAAGACTCCGTTCACTGGACACGGAGAAAGAGCGAGCGAGCTCTTAGGACTCATACACAGTGATGTGTGTGGTCCAATGTCTACACATGCGCGAAGTGGTTATTCATTCTTCATTACTTTCACAGATGATTTCTCTAAGTATGGGCATGTCTTCTTGATGAAGCACAAATCCGAGGCCTTTGAGAAATTTCAAGAATACAAGAATGAAGTTGAAAAATAAACAAGCAAAAGTATCAAGACACTGAGATCTGATCGAGGTGGTGAATACTTGAGTGCCGACTTTCTGGGCTACTTAAAAGAGAATGGAATTCTCTCTCAGCTTACTCCTCCATACACACCACAACACAACGGTGTATCGGAAAGACGGAATCGAACCCTATTGGATATGGTTCATTCCATGATGAGTAAGGCTGAGTTGCCACGATCCTTCTGGGGTTATGCGCTAGAATCAGCTGCATATCTCTTGAACAAGGCTCCAACCAAGACTGTGCCTACCACCCCATATCAGATGTGGAGTGGGAAGAAACCCTGTCTCAAGTACCTTAAGACATGGGGATGTCCAGCTTTTGTAAAAAAGCAGCATGCGGACAAGCTCGAGGCACGTTCAGTACTGTGTAAGTTTGTGGGATACCCAAAGAACTCCAGGGGGTATCTTTTCTATTCCGCAGTGGAACAAAAGGTTTTTGTTTCTCAGCATGCCCACTTCTTGGAAACTGAATTTTTAGAAAATCAGATAAGTGGGAGCGCTATAGAACTAGAAGAAATTCCAGAACCACAAGCTATTACTGAAAGCTTGAAAGAACCAGAAGTCTCAAGAGAACTGGACATCCCAGCGCCACTCCGCAGGAGTAGTAGGCAGTCTCATCCGCCCGAGAGATACTACGGTTTTCTCATAGACGGGGATAGAGAGGATTGCACCATGGATTATGGTGAGCCTACTAGCTTCCAGCAAGCCATCCAGAGCGGCGACTCGGTAAAATGGCTGGATGCAATCCGGGCCGAGATGGAGTCCATGTACACCAACAAAGTTTGGACTTTGGACTTTGCTCCAGAAGGGGTAAAACCCGTAGGCTGCAAATGGATCTTCAGAAAGAAGATTGGTGTAGATGGACAGGTTGAGACCTATAAAGCTAGACTTGTTGCAAAGGGTTTTCGTCAAAGACCTGGCTTGGACTATGACGAGACCTTTTCTCCAGTGGCTATGCTGAAATCCATTCGGATCCTTCTTGCCATTGCTGCCTTCCATGATTATGAAATCTGGCAGATGGACGTAAAGACGGCTTTCCTAAATGGAAATTTGGAAGAGTGCGTCTATATGGATCAGCCGGAAGGATTCAATCAGAGTGGGAGCAGCGGTAGAGTGTGCAAGTTGCTAAAGTCCATCTATGGACTTAAGCAGGCATCGCGGAGTTAGAACATCTGCTTTGATGATACTGTCAAAGAATTCGACTTTATCAAAAATCCAGATGAACCATGCATTTACAGTAAGATTGTAAGGAGAACTGTAGTTTTCCTCGTCTTATACGTGGATGACATTCTCCTAATAGGAGATGATATTCCTATGCTACAGTCAGTCAAAGGATTCTTGTCGCAGAGGTTCTCCTTGAAGGACCTGGGCGATGCCAACTACATTCTGGGGATCCAGATCTATTGAGATAGATCTAAGAGGATGTTGGGACTTTCACAGTCAAGGTACATCGACACCATACTGAAAAGATTCAGAATGGAAGATTCCTAGCGCGGTAATCTACCGGCTTGTCACGGGATCACCCTCTCCAAAGAGATGTCTCCCAAGACTGATTTGGGGAGGATCGCATGTTTATTATACCCTACGCTTCTGCGGTAGGCTCTATAATGTATGCGATGTTATGTACCAGACCAGATGTAGCATACGCATTGAGCGTTGTAAGCCGGTATCAGTCAAACCCATGGAAGAAACACTGGATAGCGGTAAAGAACATTCTCAAGTACCTGAGAAGGACTAAGGAGATGTTCTTGGTGTATGGCGGAAAATACCTCCAGCTCGAGGCCTTTGCTGACTCCAGCTTCCAGAGTGACAAGGATGACTCCAAGTCCATGTCGGGTTATGTCTTTACCCTCTATGGAGGGGCGGTTTGCTGGAAGAGTTCCAAGCAGGAGACCGTTGCTGACTCAACTATGGAAGCGGAGTACATAGCTGCTTGCGATGCCGCAAAGGAATCTGTCTGGATGAAGACGTTCCTCAGGGAGCTTCGGGTGGTTCCTACCATTGTTGATCCAATAGCGCTGTATTGCGACAACAACGGAGCTATAGCTTTAGCGAAGGAACCCAGGTCCCATCAGAAGTCCACGCACATTTTGAGGCGGTACCACCTGATCAGGGAGATCATAGATCGCCAGGAGATCGAGGTGAAGAGAGATAATACGGAGAATAACACTGTAGATCCACTCACGAAGGCCCTACCCCAGACTCAGTTCGAGCGGCTGATCGAGATGATAGGTCTTCGATACACCAGTACATGGCCTTAGTGCAAGTGGGAGATTGTTAGTGTATATGCCCTAGAGGCCATTACTGTATCATACTAGTTTGTATATTACTTGATGGAAGCTTGGGATATTCACAGTTCTATATACAATCTTGCTCGAAATGGTAGTATGCTACTTGGTTTGTCTCTGCTTTAATATGTGCATGTGTTTCTTTTAGCATATTGCAGATATACATATTAGTAGAGCCCTTAGGATCTTTGCTTGATTACCAGCGTTGTGATGGCGCTCACACTCGTGGGAGCTGGGTGATCTATAAGCATATCCTTATACAGGTCCCTAGTCGTTGGACTATCGAGACAGGGCATCGATACTCCGGAGTAGACTACCGTATGCGCTTCTCATCCCAGCGTGGGAGACGGTCTGTCCCACAGCCGTCAGTACGTCGTACTTGAGATAGTATGCGGGTGCTCGTTAGGTTACGAGTACACTGGACAGGACTCGTCGGGAACTGTTGGTTGGTATTATGGTATTATACCTATCGTCAGTTATCAGTTCCCAGGCGACATGAGTACAGCTTAGTCCGCTGACTTGACACTGTCACTTCTCCTCGAGTGTGTTCCCACTGCACTTTGATTACTACCCTACCACGGCTCAAAGCAGTCATGCAAACAGGTACTTTTTGGGTGCAGTCCCGAAGCACTTGGAGGTAGTGACGGTTAGACAGGATTCGTCTCTCCCGGTATTGGGGGTTGACATCGCGCTGTGTCCAGGAGAGCCATTACACGAGTAGTCCCTGGCCAGGGCAAGCGAGATATACTGGTAGGTTTCCAGTGTTATCTCAGGGTGTTCTGGGCTATACTCCGACACGACTTGTACCGTTATTAGGGGACTGACGTTCACCGCCCCCCTAGGCCCGCCATGCGATGTATCAGACGAACAGACCGGACTGTACGGATATTGTCACATACAGGCTCAGTAGGAGTTCGGATGGGGTTCACCTCGTTAGTCTTCTTATCGACATCTACCTGGGGACCGTTACGTACAGCTAGTGTCGCTTGCGGTCTGTGGTTAAACCCACTGCCAGCGTAGTGTCGAGTCTTTAGAGTCCCACACAGAGAGCTATTCGGCTTTAGGCAAAATGAGTAGAGGTCGCATGGTTTTGCGACAGGGTTCGTTCACATTCGCGCACTTGTGCACGTTTGCTGTCCGGACAGTTTATACTAGCGGGCTTTGGTTTAAGCCGGATCCTAGTATATGATTTGGGATTGGTTTTTCTCATTGTATTCGTGTTCCTCGGATCACGAATGCAGGTGCGTATGCACGGTTGCTTGAGATTGAGGGAGAGGACTTTGATTAGGGTTAATGACTATTGTCATTTGTATTAACCCTAATGTTTATGTGTGTATTATTGTTAATTAATAATTAGTTTAATAATTGTGCATGGTTATGGTTGTTGACCATTTGACCTCCTTGACTTGTTGACCTAGGTTGACACTTTGACCATCATCATTTCTTTTGGAAGATACTTTTTGATCCTTGCAAATTGAAATGATAATGGTCATGTCATGATTAGCCATGACAATTATCTAGCTAATTATTCAATTAAAATAATATACACATATTAGTGAGAATGGTTCACATAATTCTCATTTTCTATCATATCCTTTCTCTCTCTTGTTCTTCCTCTCCCTCAAGCTCTCTCCCTCTCATTTGTTGAGAAACACTTGAGCTTGAGAAAAACCCTCTCTTGATCATCTTTACTCTCATCTAGGGTTCAAGGACTAGCACTTCTTGCACCCTAGTTACTTCTAGCTTGAAGTTGAAGCCAAAGGTTGAGGCTTTCGGGTGGATCTTTCTTCGACGTGAGAAGACGACCAAGGTGACCTCCTTCCACCACTCCAAGGAGCAAGAAGAGAAGGACTTAAGGCCCAAGGTATAACCTATCTAGCACTTAGCTAGTTACTAGTTAGTTTTAGCAAGTTTTTGTTTAGCAAAGATCCTTTAAAGTCTAGTCCATGTTGCCTAAGCTCATAAAAATCCGATTTTTATTCCGTTTTCCGCCTCCCCGCAAGTACCGGGGTGGGCAACGTGGACTTACAATACTATCATATCGATCAAGAAAGCCATCCATATATATGTCTAAGCATCCGCTATATCATACAATAATGGCCTCTAGGGCATACATATCACTAACATACATGTCCTTTGTATGGAGAAAGATGGATTGTACATCCATCTTCTCGTATTGCTTCTGATGTTCATTGTCCATCGAAGCAAGCGCGGGGCATTTGGCTGTGGCGCAATCTATATCCTATGTTTTGCGGATTTCCTTATCCGCAATAGAGGAATCAGGGCCTGGAAAGGGAGGGGCTGGAGTAATAAGGACGTATATAACCTTGTCATAAGTAAGGGAAATATTTATGTTCCTCAACCATTCTTTATAATTTGGTCCCGTGTGTTTATTTTTGTCTAATAGAAGCTTAAGTCCCGACATTGGTATCTGCCATTTGGAGAGAGAAAAGAAAACACTCAATGGTTGCTCTTGCATGATTAGATTGGTTGTTAATCTTATCTAATCGATGTGTCCCACTGCTTTTTATAAAATTTTCCTTCAAACCTTAAAATGAAAATTAGTCAGGATTAATTACATTCTATAAGTTCGCTAACCGGTCAGCCAGGCTAGTATCGGTACTCCGAGGGAGGTTCCCCGTGCTTTCGCACGGACCTAATTAAAACAAACCTTCTTTTCCTAGAGGCATAACCCCGTTGATACCTTTCTAAACACCTACTGGATTAGCTAATTATAAAGTGTAAAACTTTCTTGGGAGTAACTATTACTCACAGTGGGATCGGGATCCAACTATCAAATAGAAGGTATGCAATCTCATTGCAAATTTCAACACTTCAAATTCCCGATATGGTTTTTACCCCTAGCGTCTTATGACCTTAACTATGGTCAACAAATCAAAAGCGCCAGTCAAGTTCTACCCGTCATTTCATGATCGATTTAGACCCACCCGTATGACCCTTAACTAGGTCAACAAAGTCATACGAATGCCCTAATCGATCGCATTATATGCTTTGTAGGAGGACATCACTTAGCTACCATACACTACGCCTTAACAATAGTCAACAAACGTAGAACGAATACTAATTACTCTACTTCCTAAAATGGTGGAGGGCTACGAATGGTTTTGATGAAAACCTTTAACGTAATGAACTTGATATTGTTGTGGAATCTAGCGATTTGAAAAGGAGTGGTTTAAGCTTCTCTTAAAAATCGAGTAGTTTTTCAAAAACATATCGAATAGCTTTTGCTAAAGTAGTCACTCCTGGTGAAGGGACCTCGGCTCTTTCCTCATCGAATGAGGTGCTGGATATTCATCAAGGAATACCACTATGGAAAGCAAGAACTAGGGAGGTTATCATGATAAATTGAGAGAGTTGTAGTATTTGCTAGTTTTGCTAAAGAGGTCACTGCCGGTGAAGGGATCTCGGCTCTTTCCTCGTCGAATGAGATGCTGGATATTCGTCAAGAAATACTACTATGCAAAGCAATGACTAGAGCTACCTTTTTGAAAAAAATTGATTCTATAACATCTTTAGGTTTCTTTACTTAACATTAATCCCATCAATGATTTCCCGTCATTTAACCTTATCATTGCAGAAAAAGAAACGAAAATAGAACGTACGCTTTTGCCATCCGCATTCTCCACAGGGCCCCGTCATATACTGTTAGGTTACTTAACTAATGGCAAACCGGGGGCTGAACTAGCGCGGGTGCAAAACATAAGCAACGTTTATTATATATCTCATATATATATATATATATAGCTATTCGTTTCATGCAATAATAAGCATTCCAGATCATAGATGAATACATTGGATATACTAGAAATTCTATGTTTCATTTAATCCCTTAACGAAAGACGGATTCCACGATCGTGATGAATAGCGAAACCCCACCCTAGACCTTTACGGTGCGGCAAACTACCTGCCAAATTCCCGAACTGAAGCAACCTCCCTCAATAAAATGAGTAAGCTACTCGGCACTTCAAGAACCCGGTAGTTTGTTCACCCCACCTTGGGTCTATCCTAGGACCAAAAACAGTAAAAAGAAATAATACAACGGTGACTACAACCTCAATCCGGATGTGCCCCGCAAAATAATATTACATCACTTTTACAAATTACAAGAATGAAAGAAAAGAAAACACACTTCTCACATCCCCTCGGCTATTCATCCACGATGATCCAACACATTCATATACACATACCAT
This sequence comes from Agapanthus africanus, assembly GCA_030015575.1. Taxonomy (NCBI): domain Eukaryota; kingdom Viridiplantae; phylum Streptophyta; class Magnoliopsida; order Asparagales; family Amaryllidaceae; genus Agapanthus; species Agapanthus africanus. The sequence continues at coordinate 289,478,829 of CM057347.1, read as the reverse complement.
CATATGATACACATATGTGCAACCCCACTAATCATCGTATAGCAATTAGTGGACGTTTCTCAACACATCAAACTGAAAAACGGAAAAACGATGTTAAATATTCGATTTCGAAATACTCCGGATTTCCCTAACACTTAGGTTACATCACAAGCTATCTGAAAACAAATAAACAGTACCATAAAATAAAAAACCAAGTCAGCAGAAAACCCTAAAAAACCTAAGCCCAAATATGAATAGTGGACCAGCGGCGCCGGGAAAACAATGAATCTCGCCGGCCAACTTTTGACCTTTTGGGCTCATTTTTCTAGGGTTTTCTAGTTATCTCATAACAAGTCTTCTACACATGTTTAAAAAAATTTTTAAACACTTTTTAAAAAATGACAGAGACCAGGTTTTAGATTTACGGTTTCGGAGTTGTTTCGTGTTCGAAGCTTTAAACATCGTCTAAAATACTAGTTTAGGTTTAGTTAAGCTCTGATACCATATTAGTAGATGTTGCACATCACCACAACTCTTGTGAGGAGGAGGAAGTAGCAAACAATAATTTTTGAGCATGAAACATCGAATTTTACTCCCAAATTTTACACTAAACCATAACTAGTAACCCTATCTAGGAGTTTTAGCTACTATGATTGGGTTTATACCATCTTGAACCAGTCCTTAGGGTCTTCTTTCTGCTGCGTTTCTGAGCTCCTTGAGTGTTTGAGAAGATCTCGATCTTCGGTCACCACTAAGCCATAGATGATCCACCCGAGAGCTTTCGATCAAGCTTCAACCTCCACTAAAGAGGTAACCAAGAAGTCTAGCTTGCCAAGAAACACTACTTAGTTGATGTAGAAAATATGTAGTGGATTATTTGATCTCAAAACCTATGTTTCACAACTCATGTGATGGATTAGGGTTGAGCTTGAGAGAAGGAGATAATTTGGTGAGAGAATGTGAGAGTGAGAATGAGAAAGATGAACTAACTCTTGAAATAAAAGAATGGCTAAGGATTTTGAATTATTGAAGCATGGATTATTTTTCTCAAAAATAGTCAACCATGCCTCAATAGTAAATCCAAATGAATATAATAATCCTTGGCCATTCTTTCATCCATTCTTTGAAAAAGTCTCCAAATTCAACCTCATCTTTTTTAAGTTTCCATAAAAGAAAATCTAATTTATGAGGTGTCTCCTTCTAGAAGCCATTCTTGTACAATTACAAGAATTCCCATCACCGTATACCGTATAAATATACCCATATTTGTATTCCGAAAAGTACGATTACAATGAGATACCAATAATCCAATAATATAATACGGGTATCCAGCTTAAACCAAAGCCTCCCAGTATTATCCTTCCGAGCATCATCCGAGTAGCTAGTCACGTATATGTTCGAAACCCTGCCGTAACACCTTATGGACCCTACATCATTTCGCCTAAACCAGGAAAACCCTCTGTGTGGGACACTAAAGACTCGACAATACGCTAGCAGTAGGTTTAACCACAAGCCCGTCAGAGACACTAACTGTGTGTAAAGGCTACCTAGGTACATGTCAAAAAGGTGGACGACAAGCGAACTCATCCTAACCCCAACGAGCCTATAAGTAACACTTACCATACAGTCCGATCTCTTCTTCTGATACGTCGCATATCGAGTCTAGGGGTGGTAAATGTCAGACCCCAGTAACTTGATAAGTCATGCCGATGTGTGGCTCATAACGGTTTGAGAAACTACTAATAACTCTTATCAGTAAATCTCAACAGCCCTGGCCAGAGATTTATTGTTATATCCAATCGAGCATAGCACAATATCAACTCCATATACTGGGAGAGACGAAACCCCTCCTATCGCTCACCGCCTCCAAGTGATTCGGGACTGTACTCAAAATCCACCTGTTTGCATGACTCTGATGAGCTGTGGTAGGGAGGAAATCAAAGCACAGTGGGAACCACACAAGACACTATGACGATCTCGGGTCTACAGACTAACCTGTACAAGTGTCACCAGGGAACTGCTATCTGACGATAAGTATAATACCATCTAGGGGTTCTCGGCGAGTCCTTTTCGGTGTACCAATTCTCTAATGAGCACCTGTGTATAATCATTGTTGTCAAACACCAATGGTTATGAGATCAACCATCGCCCCATACAGGGTCAAGAAACGTACACACTAGTCTACTCTGGAATATCGATGGCTGTCTCGATATTCCCTCGACTAGGAACTATTATAGGATATGCTTGTGGACTACCCAAGCCCCACTAGTATGATCTACATCATAGTCCTGATATTCAACCAAAGATCCTAAGGGCTTTATCAACATGTATACAAGATATGAAATACTAGGTAAAACACATAACATGGTAAGATAAAAATAAACCAGATAGAATATATCATATTGAGCAAAGATTGTTTCTGTATATACATATTCCTAGAATCCTATACAATAAAGGCCTCTGGAGCATACATATCCAACAGAAGAAGCCATGGAAAATGGTTAAGTCTTCAAGTGAAGAAAAACACAACTGTAGAAAGAATAATGGCTCATCATTTTGCAACCATGGAAAAATAGTAATCACGTATGATTTTATCAATTTTAAAAGCAAGGCCATACCTCTCTATACCATACTTTTTTACACCTTATTTTTGATTTTCTATAAAAGAAAAATCAACAAATGAAGTTTCCATCTTCAAGAATAAATTCTTTATAAATACGGAATACAACCCAGTATACGTATCGAAATACATATACGCGTATTCGTACAAAAATACAAATAACCAAGAGAGAGAAAATGAATAGTGGACAATAATACTAGAATATACATATCAAAAATATATATATAAATTATTAAATCAAAACCTGATTTAATAATCCGGCTTAATCCTTAGTTGCTAGTATTATCAACCTTTCGATTAAAATCCGTATAGCTTGTACATGTATTTAATCGGACACCCTATATATACCAACATACGTTATCTACATCATATCGTCAGAACCGGGAAAACCCTCTGTGGGACTTTAAAGAATCGACAATACGTTGGCAGTGATTTACTGGATAAATCTAAAAACCACAAGCACGTCAGCGACACTAGCTGTACCTAACGGCTGCCCAGGTATCCGTCGAAAGGGGGGTCGACAATCAAGTTCGTCCGTAACCTAGTGAGCTTGAATTTGATAATCTCCGTACATTCCGGTCTCTTCATCTGAAAGTATCACATACCGGGTCTAGAGGGTGGAAGCTTCAGACCCCTGATAACCCGATAAGTCATGTCGGAGTCAAGCTCATCACAAACCGAGAAACTACTGAACTCATATCAGTAAATATCATCTACCGTGGCCACGGATTTAGGATGATAGCTAACCGAATACAGCACAACATCGACTCCTTATATCAGGAGAGACGAATCCACGACAATCGCTCACTGCCTCCATGTGGCTCGGGACTGTACCCAACTAAAACCTGTTTGTACGACTCCTTTGAGCCGTGGTAAGGTAGTAATCAAAGTACAGTGGGAACTCACACGAGAAAAATGACGATCTCAGGTCAAAATACTAACAAGTTCTAATGCCACTCGAGAACTTCTATCTGTCGATAGATATAATACCATCTAAAAGTTCTCGGCGAGTTCGTCCAGTGTACTCACCTACCATGAGCACCTGTATACTATCTTAGGTAACATAACATCAATGGCTTGTGAGACCGGCCACCGCCCCTCGTCGGGGTCTCGAAACGTATACACTACTCTACTCCAGAATATTTATGCCCAGTCTCGATACTCCCACGACTAGGGACATTTAAGGATGTGCTTATAGACTACCCAGCTCTTACGTATATGATCACCATCATAATGCTGATATTCAAGCAAGAATCCTACGGGATTCATCATTATGTATTAGCGACACGTAATAACAAGAAAAATGTGTACACATCAATGATAAAGATAAACCAGATAGCATACTATCATTTCGAGTAAGATTGTTCTACCTGTATAGGTACTCCCTCAAATATCATAATCGCGTGCCTGCAATTACAATAATTGCCTTGAGGGCACTATATCGAACAATCTACAACTTGCACTTAAGGCTAATTATTGCGGTATCGCATACCTACATCCCGTGTGCTATCGAGTACCAAATTTCTCTACTAATCAATTTCTCAAATCTCTTTTCAGGAACATCTGTGTTCGAGAAATAGCCTCAGTGAGTGCCGCTATATTGTTTCAACTTCCTCTCTCTATATCTCAACTTCGTGGAGATCAACAATCTTCCAAACTGAGCGATACCCCATCTTAAGAATTTTGTCTGGATACATGATGGGACCAAGTTCATAAATAAACGACTTTATCCTACAAACTTCTTGGGCTGAATCCTGCATTGAGTCATAACCAGCATCCTGAACCATGTTTACCTCAGTATCCCTATTGGAACCCTATCCAATATACTGATCCTTAGAAGAGGCAAAACTCAAAACTCTGACAGCATCTCTATCATCCATGTTACCTTGAAAGCCTAAACCGATAACCGCCTCCTGGAAGAGGCTGCCGTTATCAAATACCAAGAACATTCTCTTTTGTTTATAACTGCTTCCCTTCGTTTCTCCAGGATCGAATTAATATCTGCTTACTACAGTAAGGGTATAAGCAATATCTGGTTCAAGACATTGTTTGATTGACTCAATTACCTAAGAAAATGATATGTCATTCATGCCAGTCCCTCTCCTTATCAGTCTAGAAGACATCACTTTAGAGAGGGTGGCTCCATCACCTGTAGGTACATCACCATGCCAGGAGTCGTCCATTCTAAAATACTTTTAGAATGCAGTCAAAGTACCTGATTAGGAAACTCCCTAAATCTATATCTAAAATCATACATCTAGTCACCAGAATCCCTGATATATTATCCATATCCAATACGGAGAAAACAATATGTGACAACCAAAGTTCGACTGATTATAGTGTAAGAACATCACTTCCTATCTGGATTAAGTCATCCAAAACCCAGGACAATAGTCCTTACACCCTTCTTACTAGATTCATCTGTTGTTTTGATGAAGTCAATCACCTTGACTGTCACATCAAAAGAGATGATCCATCTTCGCTATCCATGTTTTAGTCTACGAATAGACATATCCAACTTGCACACCTTCCGCTACTCCCACTGACTACGATAACCCTCTGGTAGAGTCATATACACGTGCATTACCAAATTCCCATTTAGAAAGACGTTATAGTCACCCTCTTTCCAGATAACAAAGTCTAGAGCAGCAGCAGTGCCAAGTAATATCCGTATGGACTTCAGCGTAGACACTGAAGTAAAAGTTTCATCATAATCCACAACAGGTATTTAATGAAAATATTTACAACAAGTCTAGCCTTATTAGGTTAATACCTTTCCACCTGCACAAATTTCGAAAGATCTACAGGCTCCTAATGGGTTTTACCCTTTCAAGAGCTCCCAGCAAAGTCCAAAATCCAAGATTTGCTGATGTGCGTGGAGTCCAATTTGGATATAAAGCATCTGGTCACCTGGAAGTTACCACTTCCTATGACTTACAGATAACCAGTAGGGCCATCATAACCATGATGCCGACCTCCCTGTCACCGTCTCCAAGAAAACCGAAGTATCTCTCAGATGGCTGAGGTCACCTACTAAAATCTGCGGAGTGGCTAATGGATTGTCAAGTCAAATTAAATTCTTAGGTTTTCCTAAATTTTCGGTAACCGTTTGTGGTTTTGGAATCATTTCCAGTTCTACCATACTCCCACTAGTTTTTTTTGCAAAAAGATTCCTTTTATAAAAAAGGCGGCGAGTCAAGAACAATGTAACTATTGATTTCGAAAATGGTAGAAACAAAACCCTAGCTAATGCTTAGGATAATCTACAAAAATCCATTACCGAAGCGTGTATTGAGTTTGTCCGGATTCTGCTTTTAAACAGGAATCAAATAACTCCATATCTTTATAACCTGAAGATATGTAACCAATATATATCTATATAGAATCAATGGCACTAATTTAGAAGGAACCGGATTCAAATATCATGCAGCCGTGTTCAGTACATATCACCTACATGGAAAAAGTCCAATTCAACATTACTCATCAAGGAGCGAACCCGCGAATGAGTAACCTGAGAGAAAATCATGTTCTCAATATTACTATGATGGAATACCTAGCATAAGTATCTATATTTTCGATCACTTTAAAGAATCCTGATACTTCTAACATATGGTTCTCTACTTTATTCTTATACCTATAAACTTCTCAAAATATTTGGACCTTGCATTGCAACGAATGCGTGTCTAAAACCAGAGAACTTATAGGTAAACCTGAATGAAGTTTGAGTACCAACCCATTTTCCTATAGGACACTGAACAACATACATTTTCATGTATAAGTCCCAAGAGTATATTAACTCAAATTCCGTGTTTTGTGTGTTTTGTAGGTTGAAAACTATATTTTGGTCGAGAATGTCTTACATCGTTATTCAATACACCTTACTTTATCCTCAACTGATAAAAGTAAATGTTTGGAAAACAATTTTCATAATTTATATCTTACTTTATAAAATAAAGATACAAATATTTCATTTTAAAAATTGGTGCATAACAACGGTTATTTGAAACCAAATATTTGCCATTTGGCATAGCCAGGCGATTCAATCCAATATCACCAATTACAATGAATTCTGATATTGATGATCAAATCGCCCATTTCTCAATATTCTACTCCTTCTCAGCATCTGTAACGCCGTGCAGATGTGAGATCCAAATCTGGTAAATACATACCCTGGAGTCAGAATTAATTGGGAAAACAGTTCTCGGTAACATGTACACAGAAAATCTGAAACATAAATGTTTCAAGGGGTGGCCGAGTATTCCTAGTAATGCCATTTTAACTATCCAGATTCATGACAGTAGTCGCAATTTCCTTTTCCCTCATTTCAATCCCTTTATATGTCTCGACATATTACCTTCTGTACACCGCACTTAGACTAATTGGTTTTCTTCCTTCCCTAACTGTCGGCACTGGCCTATGGTTTGGAAGAAAACTATACAATAAGCGTAATAGGTGTACTCTCCTAATATAAGGAGCTCTCACAATCTGAAAGAAGGTAAAATGAAGGGACAACTGAATAATACAATCTATATTCTCTAGAACCAATGACCATCCTCGACTGAAATAATTTCTTTGAGTTTGTATGTAACTATAAGACGGCCATTTCCAAGCAATATGGATCATCGTAGTGATACGAAGTGTTCCGGAGAAATGCAAAGGAAAAGTAGGAATAGCAGGGATATTTGTGACTTTGTCGTGAATCATGGCAATTCAAACCAAACGTGTGTAAGAAGGTTCGGTTAACTTGGTTAATGAGTTTTAGGTAAGTCATGGGTCGATGTACGAGAGAGAGAGAAAAGAAACACTCGGCATGCAATCTATCAAGATTAGATTGGTTATCACTTTATCTAATCAGGATGGCTCCCACTATTACCTCGAATTCTCCTTCAAACCCTAAAAGGAGAACTAGTTGGGATCATATACACCTTACAAGTTCGCTAACCGTTCAGCCAGGTCGGTGTTGGTACTCCGAGGGAGGTCCCCCGTGCTTTCGCACGGACCCAATTAATCACCCCGTTTCCTGTCACGACCTGGAAAAGGCACGTGACTGGCACTTGAATCATGTAAAGTCTATAGGACCCTACCTAATTCAAGTAAGCCAAAGCCCTGAAATCTAAACCTTTTTAGGGGAAATAAAAGAGGTGATGTTTTTTTTAAAATAAAGGTATAATGAAATCAAGTTTTTCATTAAATGCATATGTAATGATATATGGAAATGCAAGTGGATTATACTATAATTGAAAAAAAAATTACGTCTTTAAAATATTTGGGCAGCACCTCCCTAGTATATTTTGATCCAAAACCACATACAAGCAATATATATATATATATATATATATATATATATAGGCATCCCCAAGCGGGAGCTAGCTCGTCGCCAATCGGCGGAATCACAATCACGCAAGTTAGAAATATATATACGACACCCAACGGAAAAGATCAACACGGAAAGAATAAGTGAAGCAAGACATCAAAAACCTCAATGAAGTGAACATACACCCGTCGCTCTAAGTCTCGCCAATAAAAGTCTGTCTAAGCCTACCAATATACAAAGTCTAGTTTCTAATTTATGGAGTTTGACTAGATACAATAGAAATAAATAAAAGAGTGGGCACAATTCAAAGTGTCCCACCTACCATAGCAAAACACCCTGAAAGCAAGCAGTGTGCCAGCGATACCACTACTGATCCATGCGGTCAAACCTACAAGAAAACTGTGGTACAACATGGGTGAGTTGCCAACTCGTGAGTAGAAAACATCAACAGGTAGAAATCGAATAAAAAAACGATTCCTAGGTCATACTATATCATAAAGGTAATACTATGATATCTAAGGTGACCATGTATGCACATATGTCAATAACATAGTCAATGCAATAGCATGTAAGAACAATCATCTAAATCAAATGCCTGTATGTATGAGGAAATCAACCAACATGTGTCCATCAATGACGCATCAACATAATGGAACCTGAGTGTCCAACACCGACACTCGAAATATCATGAAAACCCGTGTCCAGCATCGACGCGTAAATTTTCATATCTCAGAAGCCGTATCCTGTGATCGACCCTTAGGCCCCGCATACTCTGATCGGCCCTCATGTCCATCTCACAACTCCGGTCGGTATCCTCCAGATAACCGTCGGGTTCAAACTATCACCGGTAGGTAGTGCTCCCTCTACCAGGATCATTGTCTGTAGGGTTCCTAGGCATCCACTAGAGGTCTCACAAGGCATCGAACATGCCAATTTGAAATTTTACGGTGCCGAGAAACCCTAGACTACGGATCGTCGGCTAGAATTCTAGGCGAAACACAAACTAGTTTACAACTAAACTATGAGATACGGAAATACAACCTTTGTAGATCCGGTGCTCCACCTCCATAGCTCCGCAATGAAGTCTCCTCGCTGTCCAAGTCGAACCCCGGGCTCTAGCGTCGGCTTCATCGGAGAAATGGCGAGCTAGGTCGTCGATGTCCATGCCGTAGACGATCTACGTCGAGGCATCGCTAAATCAAGCTCCACCTTCACCAAGTCATGAAAACTTGTGAAGGAAACACACTCTACTACTTGGCAAGAGGTAGAGGATGAAGAAATAGGAAGTGGGTAGACTTTAGAATTGGATTTCTCACTCTAATTCATCAATCACCATTGATGAGGTAAGCTTTCTTCTTGAAGTGAAGAAGAAGAAGATCATGAAAGTTATGATAAGTTATTTTGTAAAAAGAAATAAATATGAATACTTATCATTAACCAACCATAGTTTAGTGTAGAGAATAAATCATGGTTAGATTGAAGGGTTAGGGTTAAGCATCAAGACAAAATGGTGACTTAGTCAAAGTATCATGAAGCTTCATAATCCATCCAAAGAAGGCCACCATTTAATCTTTATGCAAATCATTTTCCAAAAAGAATAAGTAGATAAATAAATGAATAAGGAAAAAGTAAACCCTAACCATTTCATTAACCAAGGTTTAATTCTTTACACTTAACCAAAAGGCATGCATCATCAAACATGATACAAGCAAGTGCACAAAATCATATCGCATATACAATGCGCACATCCGAGTGAGAAAATCCATTCAAAGTGAACCGATACTAGTTAATGCAAAGTAATATATCAAATATATAATTATACATTAAATCATTAAATCAACACTTGATTTAACGATCCGGTCATATCGCATATAACCGACTAGTATTCAATGTATCGGCTTATCGAATCAATCCTTGATTCGATGACTAGGTTATATCGCATACAACCAATCGATACATTCATCGTGAGAATGAAATACGGTATCACATACACGCATTATTCTCGGTCCCGCACATATCTCATATGCGCTCCTATTTCATTTCGCTTGAGCCAGGAAACCTCTGTGTAGGACTCTAAAGACTCGTCAATACGCCGGCAGCGGATGATGATCATATCAAACATCCACAAGCCGCTAGCGGTCTGCTAAACGTAACGGCCACCCGGGTATTGAACGATCTGAAGATCGACGAGCAAGCCCGCTCACACTCCAGTGAATCCAACCAGTAACACTACCGTACAGTCCGGTCTGATCGTCTGATATGTCGCATATCTTGCCTAGGGGTGGTAAACGTCAGACCCCAATAGCTCGATAAGTCGTGCCGATATGAGGTCTATAACAATTCGAGAAACTACTGGAAACACTTACCAGTAAATCTCAGCAACCCTGGCCAGGGATTTCCTGTTATAGCCAATCGAACACAGCGCAACATCAACTCCCTATACCGGGAGAGACGAATCCCCTCCTATCGCTCATTGCCTCCATGTGACTCGGGACTGTACCCAAAAACCACCGTTTTGCACGCCCTCTTGGACGTGGTAAGATGGAAATCAAAGCACAGTGGGAACCACACAAGACTCTATGACGATCTCGGGTCAACAGACTACTCTGTACCAGTGTCACCAGAGAACTGCCATCTGACGTGAGGTATAATACCATCTGGGAGTTCTCGGCGAGTCCGTCCAGTGTACCCAGTCTCCACTGAGCACCCGTATATCATCTCTGATGTCAAACACCAATGGATATGGGATCATCCATCGCCCATCTGTATGGGTCGAGAAGGTATACGCTAGTCTACTCTGGTATATCGATGCCCCGTCTCGATACACCCACGACTAGGGACTTTGAAGGATGTACTTATGGACTACCATGTCCCCACTAGTATGATCCGCATCATAGTCCAGGTAGTCAAGTACAAATCCTAAGGGCTTTACCAACATGTAACAGAGAGACAATCAGTATACACGTTAAGGTAAAGATCAACCAGATAGCATACTATCATGTCGAGCAAGAAAGTCCTCCCTATATACGTCCCAGCATCCACTACAATATACATCCTATGTACAGTAATGGCCTCTAGGGCATACATATAACTAACATTGTCTACTCCACAACAATCATTTCTTGCCCCGGGGTACCATACCGGGTCCACCATGTACCCGCAAACGGCTCAGCCAACTCCTCGAATCGGGTATCACATAGCTCAGAACCGAGAAAAATCATGGTGGCCGCCTCGAAATATCATATCAAGAGAAACCGTGTTTTTAAAACAATTCATTTTTTCCTTTGAATAATAAACACGGTTCTCAAATCCAGAAATCTCATGAAAACAGTATCTCAATGCATACAACCATAAAATACGACGTATGCAAATATAGAACAGCAGTGTGAGCATATCAAGAATATTATGCAAGCATATCAAGTGATGGTACTGAATAATGAATGTACCTTACAATTAATAATAATACCATGATCTAGAAATTCTACTGTGTAAGTGGCATGACAATTACCGATGATGAATGTGTGTAAGCCGGCAAATCTATGTAAGTGTAACGTACGCATCATCGATAATTGTGTAGGTGTACTAGTAGACGATATCATAACAACTAATCAAAGCACATGTATATATATATATTAAAAGCAGTAAGGGTAAAATGAACGTAGCAGAAAGGTAAATAGTAACGCAACAAGCTAAGATATACCTCGATATACGAGCCATACAGTATAGCATGAATCTTGATTGTTTTCGAAAAGTAGGGATTACGGTGTTTTTAAAGAAAGCAATACATTTGGAATCTGTAGCGTCCCTCGGTTTATCCTTGAAATGTACACGATTCGTTAATTTTGAAAATAGGTATGACTTGAACACTATTCTTGTTAGTTGTATGTATGCCCTAGAGGCCAGTATTGTACAGATGATGTATATTATATTGGATGCTTGGACATATATAGAGATGACTTTCTTGCTCGATATGATAGTATGCTATCTGGTTACTCTTTATCTTAACATGTACACTTGTCTCTTTAAACTGTCTTATAGTTACATGTTGATAAAACCTTTAGGATGTGTACTTGACTACCTGGACTATGATGCAGATCATACTAGTGGGGACATGGTAGTCCATAAGTACATCCTTCAAGGTCCCTAGTCGTGGGTGTATCGAGACAGGGCATCGATATACCAGTGTAGACTAGCGTATACGCTTCTCGACCCATGAGATGGGCGATGGATGATCCCATATCCATTGGTGTTTGACATCAGAGATGATGTACGGGTGCTCAGTGGAGACTGGGTACACTGGACGGACTCGCCGAGAACTCCCAGATGGTATTATACCTCACGTCAGATGGCAGTTCTCAGGTGACACTTGTGCAGGTTAGTCTGTAGACCCGAGATCGTCATAGAGTCTTGTGTGATTCCCACTGTGCTTTGATCTCCACCTTACCACGTCCATGAGGGCGTGCAAAACGGTGGTCTTTGGGTACAGTCCCGAGTCACATTGAGGCAATGAGCGATAGGAGGGGTTTCGTCTCTCCCGGTATTGGGGGTTGATGTTGCGCTGTGCTCGATTGGCCGTAACAGGGAAGTCCCTGGCCAGGGCTGATCAGAGATTTGCTGGTAAGTGTTACCAGTAGTTTCTCGACCCGTTATGAGCCTCACATCGGCACGACTTATCGGTTATTGGGGTCTGACGTATACCACCCCTAGACTTGATATGCGACATATCAGACGAACAGACCGGACTGTACGGTAAGTGTTACTGGTTAGATTCACAGGAGTGTGAGCGGGCTAGCTCGTCGATCTTCTGATCGCTCAATACCCGGATGGCCGTTACGTTTATCAGACCGCTTGCGGCTTGTGGGTGCTTGATATGATCATCATCTGCTACCGGCGTATTGACGAGTCTTTAGAGTCCTACACAGAGGTTTCCTGGCTCAAGCGAAACGAAATAGGAGCGCATATGAGTTATGTGCGGGAGCGAGAATAATGCGTGTATGTGATACCGCACTTCATTCTCGCGATAAATGTTTCGATTGGTTATATTCGATATGACCTAGTTATCGAATCATTGATTCGATAAATCGATACATTGAATACTAGTCGGTTATGTGCGACATGACCGGATCATTGAATCAAATGTTGATTTAATGATTTAATGTATAATTATATATTTGATATATTATTTTGCATTAACTAGTATTGGTTCACTTTATATGGATTTTCTCACTTGATGTGCAAGTTGTATATGTGATATACTTTTGTGCACATATTTGTATCATGTTTGATGATACTTGATCATTTGGTTAAGTGTGAAGAATTAAACCATGGTTAAATGATAATTAGGGTTTTGCCTTATCATTTATTTATTCATTTCTTTATTTATTTCATTGGATAAATGAAAATAAAATGGTTTGTTTTTGTCATGAAGCTTGTTGAAGCTTCATGAAGCTTTGACCAAAGAGACCATTTTGTCTTCTTGCTTAACCCTAACCCATCCACTTACCATGGTCTATTCTCTACACTTAACCCTAGTTAGAATATGATAAGTATGGTTTTCTTTTTCATTTTAAAAGATACTTGTCATATTCTTTCTTCTTCTTGATCATCTTCTTCTTCAAGAAAAGCTTGATGCCATTAATGGCAACTTGAGCAAAAGTGAGTGAAATCCAATTCTAAAGTGAACCCACCTCCTATTTCTTCACCCTCTACCTCTTGCCAAGTTGTTTTGGGTGTTTTCTTCACAAGTTTCTCAACTTGGTGAAGTTGGAGCTTGAACTTGTGCAACCTCGACGTAGATCATCTTCGGCACGAAGCCGACGACCCATTCCGCTCATTTCTTCGATGAAGCCGATGCGAGAGTCCGAGATCCAACTAGGACAGCGAGAGGACGCCTACGTGGAGCTTAGGAAGTGGAGAAACGGATCTACAAAGGTTGTATTTCCATTCTCTTAGTAAAGTAGTTTACTAGTTGCATCTTTCACCTAGACTTCTAGCTAACGATCCGTAGTCTAGGGTTTCTCGGCACCGTAATTTTTGAAACGGGCATGGTTGATGCCTTGTGAGACTTCTTGAGAGTGCCTAGGAACCCTACAATTCTAACCATCTACTTAAGTAATTAAAAGACTACAAGGCTAAACTAATCCTGAGTCAAATGTACGGATCAATCATCTTGTTGTTGGATTATTTAGCACGACTACTAGGTTTAGGAGGGCATCAAGCATGCAATTTTATAAAAATCTAGTGTGCTAACAAACCCGAACTAAGGATCCAACTAGAGAATTAGGGTTTAACTAAGCAAGTAAACAACTTTACTCTAAGTGAACAAGGAATACAAGCTTTGTAGACCGGTCCTTCACTTCTAAAGCTCCGTGTAGTAGTACCTTTGCTCCAAGTAGTGGTGTCCCGGACTCTCCTTAGGCTCCACCAGGAGAAAGGAATGAGCTTGCTCAAAGATTTTCGAGGCTGAAAATGATCTACGTCGAAGAATCGCTAACTCAAGCTACCTCTTCACTGATTGATGAACTAGTGAAGAAACAACCTATACTAAATGGCTAGTTTGGTATAAATTAGTGAAGTAGGAATTTTTCTCACTTTAGGATTATTTTTCCCTTTTTTCTTTTTCTTCTCACTCAAGAGCTAGAGAGCAAAATGAAGGAAATGAAGAAAAGATCTCAAGTGATTAAGTGTTGAACCATGGGTGAGAAAATATCTCATATCAACTCATGTAGAGACTAAACCATTGCTAAAGATAATGGTTACGTTAATAAATATCTAGAGTAAGAAAAAATTAGTGGACTTAAATCAAAGCTTCTCCATGCTTCCACAGGCATCTTAGCCATGCTAATTTTCACCAAATTTTGATTTTCCCCTCAATATTTAAATACCCAAATTATCTTACGTTAGGTATGAGTCTGATACACCCAAGTCCAATATATCATCTAGCATGACACATATTAAATACATTAATATATATCACATATATATTTAAATGTATTTGGAGAAAACATTTTCTTAAGTGAGCTAATATTAGTTAATGTGTATTAATATATCAAATATATAATCATATATTAAATTATTAAATCAATACTTGATTTAATAACCCGGTTGTATCGCATACAACCGACTAATATCATTTATATGTATATCATATATACATATAACATATCATTGAATCAACACTTGATTCAACAATCCGGTTGTATCACATATAACCTGTGTCGCGAGATTAGAATACGGTATCACATACACGTATTAATCTCGGCCCCGCACATATCACATATGTGCCCTACTTCGTTTCACATGAGCTAGGAAACCTCCGTGTAGGATTCTAAAGACTCGTCAATACGCCGGCAATAGGTGATAATCATATCAGTCAACCACAAGCCGTCAGCGGTACTAGCTGGACGTAACGGCAACCCGGGTTTTGAGCGATCAGAAGGTCAACAAGAAACCTTGTCCATACTCCCGTAAATACAATAAGTAACACCACCGTACAGTCCGGTCTCTTCGTCTGATATGTCGCATATCTAGTCTGGGGGTGGTAAACGTCATACAACAATAACTTGATAAGTCATGCCGATATGAGGCTCATAACGGGTCGAGAAACTACTGATAACACTTACCAGTAAATGTCTGTATCGGCCCTGGCCAAGGACTTCCTGTTATGGCCAATAGAGCATGTCGCAACATTAACTCCTAATACCGGGAGAGACGAAACCCCTCCTATCGCTCATTACCTCCATGTGACTCGGGACTGTACCCAAAAACCACCTGTTTGCAGACTCTCCTGAACGTGGTAAAGAAAAAATCAAAGCACAGTTGGAATCACACAAGACTCTATGACGATCTCGGGTCTACAAACTAACCTGTACCTGTGTCACCAGAGAACTGCAATCTGATGATAGGTATAATACCATCTAGGAGTTCTCGGAGAGTCCTGTTCAGTGTACCCAGTCTCTACTTAGCACCCGTATACAATCTTTTATGTTAAACACCAATGGATGTGGGATCATCCATCGCCCATCAAATGGGTCAAGAAACGTATACACTAGTCTACTCTGGAATATCGATGCCCCATCTCGATACACCCACGACTAGGCATAATTAAAGGATTAACTTGTGGACTACCCTGGCCCAATTAGTATGATCTGCATCATAATCCTGGTAGTCAAGTACATCCTAAGGTCTTTACCAACATGTAAGATCAAGACAGTATCATAATACAAGTCTACATGTTAAAATAAAGAGAAACCAGATACCATACTATCATGTCAAGTAAGAAAGTACTCTCTATATATGTCTAAGCATCCATTATAATATACAATCATGTACAATAATAGCGTTGTGGTACGGCAGCGCCCCAGCCGTCAATTCGAGTCCAAACACGGAACAAAAACTTTTCAAACTTGGCGGTACCATAACCCAAAAACCCGGATTGTGCCATTGGACCTATACTAGTAATACAGAAAAGAGTTTGGAGAGATTATACCGATCGATCCATGTCCTTCGGTCTTCAATCTCTTCTCCAAGCTCCTTGCGGCTACCCCCACACAAACTCGCTCTTCGATCTCGCTCATCGAAGTGGCTCCACGTCAAGGATTCTTTATACGGGCTCCCGCTTCAAACCGAAGCAACTCGGACATGAAGTTTGCTAGCCGACATGTCCAAGGTGAAGTAGAGATAGTGTGTGATTATTTTATCTCAATACACTTTAGGATTCTCAACACATGAGAGGGATAGAGTGGAGGTTGAAAAAGAAGCCATTGATGGAAGTTGTGAGCTCAAGAAGAAAGCTAGTGAAGAAAAAGAGCTTGCTTATTGTGTGAGAAAAATTGTGAGAGCTCTAATGAAATCTCAAGACCAATCCCCTTGCCTTAAGTGGTGGCCCTCTCTCTCTCCACATATCAATCCCACACAATAATCAATCAAGAGAATAGACATGGCACAAGAAAACACACCATGAGTCACTAAAAAAGCACATGCTACATTTAATGCTCTTGATCATGACTTACACTCACAATTTCCACTTAATAAACATTAATCCAAATGTTTAAAATAATAAATAGAATGGCATCTTCTAAAGTAAACTCGTGACGGATCACAAGAGTACCCCTCATCTGTATATACATGCCTGCATCCTCATTCCGACTGAATACGAATACAACGAGATGAAAATAATCCAACAATCTAATTCTAGGATCCGGCTTAAACCAAAGCCCATTAGTATGATCCGTCCGATCATGATGCATGCACAAGTGTACATATATGATCGAACCCTGCCATAAAACCATACGGCCTCTACAACATTTCGCCCGAACATGGAAAACTTTCTGTGGGGGACTCTAAAGACTCGTCAATACGCTGGCAGTGGGTTTAAGTACAAGCACGTCAGTGGTACTAGCTGTACGTAACGGCTGCCCAGGTATTGAGAAAAAGGGAAGCTGACGAGCGAACTCATCTTGAAACCCTACTGAGCTTATCTGTGACAATCTCCGTACAGTCCGGTCTGTTCGTCTATGAGTATCGCATATCGGGCCTACGGGGATGGTAAACGGTAGACCCCCAATAGCGGTATAAGTCGTATCGGATTGTAGCCCAGAACACCTTGAGAAACTACTGGAATACCTACCAGTAAATCTCACTTGCCATGGCCAAGGACTTTGTGTATTGGCTCTCCTAAACATAGAGCGATATCAACCCCCAATACCCGGAGAGATGAATCCTATCTAACCGCCACTGCCTCCAAGTGCTTCAGGAAAGCACCCAACTACTACCTATTTGCATGACTCCTTTCAGCCGTGGTAGGGTAGCAATCAAAGAATAATGGGAACACACTTGAGGCAAAGTAGCAGTGTCAAGTCAACGGACTAAGCTGTACTCATGTCACCTGGGAACTGCTCCTGACGATAGGTATAGTACCAATCAGCAGTGCCCCTGCGAGTCCGTCCGGTGTACTCATAACCCAATGAGCACATGTATACTATCTTTGGTGAACCAACTGACACTAATGGCTTGTGAGACCAGCCACCGCCCCTCGTTGGGGTCTCGATCCGTATACACTAGTCTACTCATGGAGTATCGATGCCCAATCTCGAAACTCCTATGACTGAGGACACTTTAAGGATGTTCTTATAAACTGCCCAACTCTCATATATATGATCTCCATCATACTGTTGGTAGTTAAGCAAGAATCCTATGGGCTCTATCAACATGTAATAGTGATCAGTAATGTCACCTGAAGCATGCACACGATGATAGAGACAAACCAGATAATATACTATCATCTCGAGTAAGACTGTTCTACCGGTATAGGTCCTACCTCAATCATTTCATTCACGTGCCTGTTATCCAACAATTGACTTGAGGGCATTATAGCTAACAAATGGCTCTAGGGCATACATACAACTAATAATCTCCTATTTGCACTAAGGACAGTTGTTGTAGTATCTCATACCCAACATCCTGAAGAGTCTCTCAAATTGTATCTGGGGTAGGGCCTTCGTGAGTGGATTCGCCGTGTTATTCTTCGTGTCAACTCTCCTGACCTCGATCTCCCGTCGATTAACTATCTCCCGGATCAGGTGATAACACCTTAGAATATACCTGGATCGCAGATGGGACCTGGGTTCCTTGGCTAAAGCCACGGCTCCATTGTTATCGCAATACAAAGGTATTGGATGCTCAACGGATGGAACCACACCAAGTTCAGTTATGAACTTCTTCATCCAGACGGCCTCTTTGGCAGCATCATTGGCAGTGATGTATTCAGCCTCCATTGTCGAGTCTGCCACGGTATCTTTCTTGGAACTCATCCAACATACCGCCCATCCATTAAGGGTGAAGACAAAACCCGAGACCGACCTAGTGTCATCCTTATCCCTCTAGAATCTCGAATAGGTAAAGGACTCCACTTGGAGTTCACCATTACCATACACCAAGAACATTTCTTTAGTCCTTCTCAAGTACTTAAGAATGTTCTTCACAGCTGTTCTGTGATTCTCCCCAGGATCCGATTGATACCAGTTTATAATACTAATTATGTACGCTACATCCGGTCGGATACATAACATCACATACATGATAGAGCCGACTGCCGAAGCATAAGGTATCCCTTGCATGTGAGCCCTCTCCAAATCAGTTTTGGTGGACATCTCTTTGGAGAGAGTGAATCCTAAGATCGTGGGTAAATTCCCACGCTTAGAATCTTCTATAATAAACCACTTTAGTATGGTGTCAATGTACCTGGATTGGGACAATCCCCACATCCACTTAGATCCATCTCTACAAATCTTAATCCCCAGGACGTAGGAGGTGTTCCCGCAAAAATCTTCGGCCAAAAGTTATTAGTTCCTATTTATGCCGGCTTAAGTTTTGTTTAAAAATATATGTGAAACCAGGCTCATTCATATACGCACATGCACACATCAGAGGAAGAATAGGTGTTCAACGATGAAAACAAAGCATTTAATTGAACATTTTATTCTACAGGAAATAGATCACCAAACATGGGATCGAAAGTACAGGGACTCACAAAACTATGAATAGAATTATCTAACTCCCTCTCTGCCTTCTCCACCATGACAAAGCGGCGATCTTCATGAGGCGTAGCTACCCATCGGTCAACATCGCACACATCAGCAAAGGCAGACATGATGACCCGCTGAGCCTGTACCTGGCTTAGCGGCCGGACAGAGCGATCCCTCAGAGCTATGGTGATCAAAAGTTCCTCGTGGAAGCACTCAATCTTGTCTTCCGTGGCGTCGAGCATTGCCGGAGTCATCTCCACCAGAGGAGGGGGAATATCATTGATCACAGACAAGAAAACCATCCGCAGCCAAATGGAGCCAATGGGGAGGGGAGATCCTATACGAGTCAAGAGCTCGTGCAACACCGTGTCGCATTGGTCATCCATGAGAGTAGGGTTCACCAAGAGCGCAGCAAAACGAGGAACGATTTCTTCAATGGGCACCTCCCATGGTTGACGGCAAGCATGTGGGCGATTACAAGCCATAGCTCTTCTCTGTTAAAATGATTCTCTGAAAATGAGAGAGAAAAGAAGTATTGCTTCAGATTATGAAGGGAGACATTTAAGTCTAGGCACAGAAAATGCTGTGAATGATGGAACTATTTCCAAGATCTGGGAAAGAGAAGCTTGACTCAGGAAAAGTGGACAAGGAAGGTAAAAAGATACCTTCAGTAATTAGGCAGCGCCTCACGTGCAAAGCACGAGAGCGCTGAGCGCCAGCGCCATGAGTCAAAGACTCTGAGGCAGCGCCTCACGTGCAAAGCATGAGAGCGCTGAGCGCCAGCACCATGAGTCAAAGACTCTGAGGCAGCGCCTCACGTGCAAAGCACGAGAGCGCTAAGCGCCAGCGCTAAAGAGTCAAAAACTCTGAGGTAGTGCCTTACGTGCAAAGCATGAGAGCGCCAAGCGCCAGAACTAAGTGTTCTCCACCGTTAGATCAAAGATCCAACGAACATGATTACAAATCATCAATTGACCAGAGTAAAATTCTGTTAAGGAAACATTCCTCAGAATTTTTCCAAACAGGAAAGATTGTGCTCTGAAAATCAGAGCACCGTTGGATCAATGATCCAATGGTGATTAAAAATCACCAAAATACAGAATAAATTCTTTATGGGAAAAGATTTCCAAATTTTATTAAAAACAAGAAGATTGCCTTCTATAAAACAGAAGCCCTAGGATCAAAGATCCAACGGTTGGGAAATCCCCAAATCAATTTGAGAAAAGATCTCTTTAAACGATTGAACAAATCAGCCTTCACTATATAAAAGCCCCAAGACTTCAATTCTTAGAGAGAGGACCCCCCCATAAACTTTAAGAAACTTCAAAGAGAAGAGCAAGCTCTCGGCAGAAGAAGAACTTTTCTTCAAGGTAAAAACAGAGAAATAAAAAATCTCATCAGAAAAAGAACTTAGTTTTTATGCTAGATCATAGATCTTTAAGAAAAATTGTTTTTTACAAAAGAAAATATAACATCTCATTATAAAAGGGGGGAGAGTAATTCAATTCTCTTAGGATCACAGATCCATAAAGGCAAAGCCTTTCACCAAGAACATAAGAGATTGAAACATCTCCTATAAATTAAGAACTTTGTTTTTAGATCCATGAAACAAAGTCTCTTATAAGAGAGAGTTTAATTCTCAGAGCGCAGAACTGCCTAAAAAGAGCCTTAGCGCTCCAAGTTTAAAGAAGCGCATCAGCGCTCCAAATCTAGCGCACAGTGCCACAGAGCCATAGCGATCCAAATTTAAAAAAAGCGCATCAGCGCTCCAAATCTATCGCACAGCGCTGCAGAGGCTTAGCACTCCAAACATAAACAGAAGCGCTCTGCGCTCATTGGCTGGCGAACAACGCCAAGCATGCCACGTGCTCCTCACATGTGCGCTATTTTACAAGAAGCACCTTGCGCTCATTGACTGGCGCACAGCGCCAAGCGCACCACGTGCTCCTCAAGTGTGCGTTACATAAACAGAAGTGCTCTACGCTCATTGGCTGGCGAATAGCGCCAAGCGCACCACGTGCTCCTTATGTGTGTGCTATTTTACAAGAAGCGCTCTGCGCACATTGAGTGGCACACAGCGCCAAGCGCACCACGTGCTCCTCACGTGTGCGCTACATAAACAGAAGCTCTCTGCGCTCATTGATTGGCACTCAGCGCCAAGTGCACCACGTGCTCCTCACGTGTGTGCTACATCACAAGAAGCACTCTGCGCTCATCGACTGGCGCTCAGCGTCAAGCGCGCCACGTGCTCCTCACGTGCGCGCTGAGAGAACACAAGCTGTTCTTTAAATGACAAAGCCCAGAACGATAATGAATGCTCAGTATTCAATAAAAGATAAAAAGTTTGTCAGAACTCAAACCAATGCTCAGCATTGCTAAATGTTCAACATTTTAACTGAGTAGGCTGAGCCCAATTTGGCCATAAATCCCTACTTCAGATTAATTGAGCGCATATGCTCATAAATCATTGATCTTAGTCCCAAACGGGACTACAGATCTCCCAACCATTATTGGTTCAAGGGTACATCTCTTCACTCCTCTGATATTTGTCGTTGTAATCCTTCAACGTCTTCAGAGAGAGGTGACGTGTAACGTTTTAAAAATAAATAAATAAATAAAATCATTTAGGTGAGTTTCTGATAATCGGTAAAATAAACCGTATTTTCCGTAAAACTTAACTACAATTATTTTTCAATATAGATTTAAATACGCCTATTTTAACTATGTAATTGCTAGTATTTAGTATTTATTTAGTCACTTATAAATTATTAATTTACCTAAATATTTTTCCTTAATTAATTATTTCTAATATTAATATAAGCTTTTAAGTATACATTAAATTAGTGCAAATTACAAATTAGAAATGGGTTAATTTGACAAAGTGAGTCATGACATACTAGAGTTTAGTTTGTAGCACGCTTTTATCTTCTTGATTTGTCTTCAAAGATCTAGAAAATTCATGGGTAAATTAAACTAAAAATAAAATAAAATAAATTTTTGAAAAGACTTAAAATGGTGTAATTAATTAAAGAGGTTTCTACATGTTTCTACACTCTTTTTTCTCTCTCTCTTTTTCTCCCCTCTTGTAGCCGAGCCTACCCTATGGCTGCCCAAAATTTTTCCACCTCTTTTCTCTTCAAAAATTCATCAAAAATTCATTCAAAAATCACACAAAATGCTAACAATTCCTAAATTAGATCATGACCCATTATTCTTTGATCAATCTTGCTTGAATCCTTGGAGCAAAGAGATCATTTTGAAGACAAGTTTGCGTGTTTGGATCTCAAGTTGGAGGTATAATCCTAAACCATGTTCAAATTGTTACTAAATTACTTTAATCTAGCCTAATTAAAAGCTTAATTATGGTTTAATTTTATGATTCAAAATTATAGAAAGGGTTTCTAAAATCAAGTTAGGGTTTTTACTTCATCATTAAGTCTGCACTGTGTAGTTTAACATGTTAGGTAATACTAAACCTAATCTAGTTACTATTTGCTAATTTGTTAGTTTAAAATTGTGATAATTATGCTAATTTTGATAACTATGTTTTTAGAAATTGATTAAATAATTAGGATTAAAATCTAGTTAGAGTTTCATGGCATTATTAACATTATAAATTGTATTTTAATAATTTAGTTCATGCAAAATCAAGCTTAGTTGTTGAATTGTGAATTTTGCTTTAAAAATTGTTAAAATTTGATATTTTTGCAAACTAGAATTTTGGATTTAATACAAATTGATGGGATTAAATTATGGTGATGGTTTGTATGACTTAGTTATAATATTTAGTGAATATTATGACCATTAGTTTTGTTAAAACATCAAGTTTCAAATTAAAACGAAAATTAAGTGCTTTTTAGGTTTTCGGAAATAAATCGTTTTGATTTATTTTGAGGTTTTGATGAGTTGCTATCTATTTCCAATAGTAAAATAGGGGGTTGCCCCTACGGATATTGGAATCCATAGGGGCAGATTTAACTTGGCCCTACGGATTAATCCGTAGGGCTAAAAGGTTGCCCCTACGGGCCCAGACGTCCAAGAATAAAAATATTAATTCTTAATTTGGTGTTTGCCCCTACGGAGCCGCAAACAAAGGACCTACGGGTATATCCGTAGGGGCAACTAAATATCGATTTAATAAAGGCACAGATCGATCGCCTACGCTCACTTTCTTTCTCTCTCTCTCTCTCGCGCGCGAAAAAAATCCCCAAATCGCCACGCCGTTCTCTTCGTCGTCACCGTCGTTCTCCTCGTTGATCGCCACCGCCGTTCTCGTCGCCACCGCCGTTCTCGTCGCCACCGCAGTTCAGGTCGTCGCCACCGCCGTTCAGGTCGTCGCCACCGCCGTTCAGGTGAGTAAATCTTGAGGTAAATTAAAGAATTTTTTGATTATTTAGGGCTTAGGGTTCATGGCTGGGTCTGGGGTTGCGCGCGCGAGTTGGGGTTCGGCAGGGGTCGCGGTCGGGGTCGGGGTTGGGGTTAGGGTTAGGGTTGGGGTTCGGCTGCTGCTGGGGCTGGGGCTGGGGTTAGGGTTTGCCTTAGGGTTGGTGTTGGGGTTTAGCTGGCCGCGCTGGGGTTAGGGTTAGGTTGGGGCTGGGCTGGGCTGGGGCTGGGGCTGAGGCTAGGGTTAGGTTGGGGTTAACACGTGGGGAGTTGGAAAAAAATAAGAAAATGAAAGTGTAATGAATGTGAGAAATTAAGAATGAGAACAATTGGACAACAAATTTGTTTAGAAGAAAATGAGAGAGTAATGAATGTGAGAAATTAAGAATGAGAACAATTGCACAGAGAAAGCTATGCTTGACTAGGGGGATGGTTCTATGTGCTTTCAGAGAGCAACTTGGGGTTAGGGTTAGGTGGATTGATGACAACAAAATACCATAATTTATAACTATATTACTCATCTAATGTGTATGGCATGTGAAAGCTAGATGAAGGTCGAGGCAAGCACAACAAATTCGTTGGATGGGGCAATGTCAATAGGAGCTCAATGCTATTTGGAAAAATAATAATTCAAAGTCATAGTGGAGTTTCCGATTGGTGGCATGGACTAGTTTGATGTATGTAATTGGTTTAATTTATGAAAAAATGGGGAGACAACATGCATGTATGCATATAGGTAACATCTGCCAACATGCCATATCCAGACCACAATCTATTTTTGCCTATTGGCTAATATGAAAATATCGGCCCGCGTATATGACATAATCAAAGTTGTTAAATCTTGATACGGTTTGTGTTTCGTTTTTTTATTTATCAGTTCTATCAATGTTGCGTATAACGCTTTATGATATCAGTATCCTACATTTGTAGTTTTAATTGTTGATTGTTATAGATGAATACCATTGCAATAATAGTTTTTGGTTGATGAATGCTATTGCAATGTAGGATGATCAGTTCTATCAATCTTGATCTCAATGGTTTAAAATCATGTTACACATACAACACGAATGCACAACAAACGCATAATTAGAGAGCGACTCGAGATATTCAGGTTAAAACCAATATATGATACTCGATGATAATATGAAACCTTCATATTCCCATCGATACTCATATATGAAACTAAAAGCGCCACTTAGTCCCCGTCTATCGGTTAACATACGTGCGATGCTCGTCGTGACCTAGAACTATACGAAGGTTGTTAAATATCGGACAGTATAGCTCGATACTAACAACCGTCGTATAGTCTACGCGACGAGAAAATTCAATCGTATGGTAACCCATAGATTTGTCCCGTGTGGACAAGTTAAGAATGTATAAAGCAAATGCCTTCATTCACTTGTGTTTTCATCCGTTTCGAGATATTTCGTCGGTACCTTTCCGCTGGTTCTCCGTGTACAAAGATAGATTAGATGTTCATTTCAACGTTGTTTCACAGCTTTGAAATGATTATCTATTCTATTACAGTGTACTCGGAGAACAGCGGGGAGGTGCTGCCGAAATTTACTCGAAACGGTTGAAAGCACAAGTGATGGGCGTTCGCTCTATACATTCTTAATGGGATAGAAGCCTACCCCCGACAGCCGGAACACACACATACAACAAGAATACACAACAAACGCATAATTAGAGAGCGATTCGAGATGTTCGGGTTAAAACCAATATATGATACTCGATGATAATATGAAACCTTCATATTCCCATCGATACTCATATATGAAACTAAAAGCGCCACTTAGTCCCCGTCTATCGGTTAACATACGTACGATGCTCGTCGTGACCTAGAACTATACGAAGGTTGTTAAATATCGGACAGTATAGCTCGATACTAACAACCGTCGTATAGTATATGCGACGAGAAAATTCAATCGTATGGTAACCCATAGATTTGTCCCGTGTGGACAAGTTAAGAATGTATAAAGCAAACGCCTTCATTCACTTGTGTTTTCATCCGTTTCGAGATATTTTGTCGGTACCTTTCCGCTGGTTCTCCGTGTACAAAGATAGATTAGATGTTCATTTCAACGTTGTTTCACAGCTTTGAAATGATTATCTATTCTATTACAGTATACTCGGAGAACAGCGGGGAGGTGCTGCCGAAATTTACTCGAAACGGTTGAAAGCACAAGTGATGGGCGTTCGCTCTATACATTCTTAATGGGATAGAAGCCTACCCCCGACAGCCGGAACACACGTGGAATAATTTATTCATATATGAAATTAAAAGCGCCACTTAGTCCCTGTCTATCGGTTAACATACGTGCGATAATTTATTCTTTTCAACGACAAACGCACACACAAAGCATATACACGGATTTTCTCCTTTGTCAGTAACTATCCCGTTCTTATATTTCTCAATATAGTCAGCATAACCTACAATTTATATGTTATTCAGTCTAACATGGCCCATGAGTACGTCAGAGTTAAGGACTGGATGTATGTGGATTGGAAGCAACGTATGCAACCTAAGTTTGTCGCAGGAGTTGCTGGTTTCCTTGAATTTGCACGCGCACATAATAAGATCATAATAGAGAAGATTCTCTGTCCGTGCGATAGATGTGGCAATAAGTACTGGCAGAAGGTAGAATTGGCAGAGCTTCATATTGTAAAACATGGGTTTACTAGACTTTATTCAACTTGGAAATATCACGGGGAAGGAGAAAAATGCAGTACTGCGGTAGAAGAAGAAGGAGAACACGATAATGCGGCAGGAGAAGAAGAATTCGGTAATACGGTAGGAGACGGAAATTTATTTCCATCAGAAGAAATGGAGGATATGGTAGAGGCTGCCCTAGGTGAATCTATTCGTACCGAAGATGACATTCCTTCCGGTCAAGGACCGCGTGCGGATAAATATGAAAATTTCATGAATGATGCTAGGAAACCAATTTATGAGAATGCGAAGTATTCCACCCTCTCATGGTTCGTCCAACTTTTCCAGATTAAGTGCCTAAATGGATGGAGCAACAAGTCATTCACAATGCTTCTTTAGTTCTTGAAAGATTCTATGCCTCCGGGAAATAATGTGCCCGAAAGCTGGTACGAAGCCCAGAATATGATGTCTGATTTGGGTCTAAAGTGCGAGAAGATTCAAGCATGTCCTAAAAATTGCGTGTTGTACCGGAAAGAGAATTCAGATTTGAAAGAGTGTCCAACATGCGGAGAGGCCAGGTATAAGCCGAAAGATTCTGATAAGAAGCCTGATATACCTGTGAAGATAGCACGATACTTTCCCATAACACAAAGGCTACAGAGGCTATTCAGGTGCAAGAAAACAGCCGAGGCAATGATTTGGCATCACCGTGCTCCTCCAAGCGATAATGGAAAAATGAGCCATCCAAGAGATTCACCGGCATGGAAGGATTTCGATAGGAGGCACGCAATATTCAGTAGCGATCCTCGCAATGTCCGGCTCGGACTGGCTACCGATGGCTTCTGCCCATTCAACTATATGGCTGGAAGTCACAGTACATGGCCCGTTGTAATGATAATTTATAATCTGTCGCCTTGGTTGGATATGGACCAATCATACTTTATGATGCCTCTTCTTATCGACGGACCAAACTCACCGGGGAAAAATATCGACGTCTATCTCCGACCTCTGATCGAGGAGCTGAAAACTTTGTTCATTGATTGTGTAGAGACATATGATTCAAAAGCAAATACAACCTTCATACTGCCTGCGGCTTTAATGTGGACAATTAATGACTTTCCTGCGTATGGAATGCTATCAGGTTGGTCCGTACATGGTCACAAAGAATGTCCTCATTTCCATGAACACACAATATCAAAATTTTTGAATTTTAGCAGGAAGGTTTGTTATTGCGGCCATCGACGTTTTCTGCCTCCAGACCACCCCTATAGGTTAGACACGGTTCACTTTGATGGTCATCAGAAGCTTCTTGGACCTCCATCCCCATTGTCCGGAGAGGACGTGACTGCTAAATGGGATGGTTACAATAACGTGACCTTCGGGATGGATCCGACGAAACAGGTCAAACCACAATATTGGAACAAGTTAAGCATTTTCTTCGAGCTTCCGTACTGGTCTACAAATTCAGTGCGTCATTGTCTGGACGTCATGCATATAGAGAAAGGAGTATCAGAGCACATACTTAACTTGCTTCTGTGTAAAGACGTGAAATCGAAAGACAACATGAATGCTCGGATGGATCTACAAGAGTGGGGAATAAGAAGTGAACTGCACCCTAAACCGGTAGCGGGTAAACCGGGCAAGTTTGTACTTCCCAATGCCGCTTATCATATGTCACAACCGGAGAAGAAAAGATTCCTGCAGGTGTTGCAAGATTTGAAAGTCCCTACAGGTTTCTCAGGATCATTCAGCAAGAAAATAAAAATTGTGAAGGGCAAGATCGATGGGCTGAAAAGTCATGATCACCATGTTATCGTGGAGCACCTTCTTCCATTAGCCCTAAGGACTTCTCTCCCTGACTCGGTTGGTCTAGTAATCAACGACCTATGTTGTTTTTTCAGGGAGTTGTGTGCTAAAACACTGGAGGTTGCAACGCTGGATAAACTAGAAAATTCTATTGCGTTGATACTTTGCAAGTTTGAGCGTATTTTCCCACCGTCATTCTTCGATATCATAATACACTTGACGGTTCATCTTGCAACTGAGGCGAAGTTAGCCGGACCGGTACAATATCGATGGATGTATCCCGTCGAGAGGTACGTGTAATTTTTCGTTTCGCGCAATTTATAAATTTATTGTTGTCCTGTATGCCCGTATTTATTTATTCAACATATTCTCATTAGGTACCTTTACACTCTTAAGAAGTATATACGCAATAAAAATCGACCAGAGGGTTCTATCATGCAAGGTTATCTTCTTGATGAAGCAACCACATTTTGTTCCCGCTATCTGGACGAGAACATTGAGACAAGGCTTAACCGACCACGAAGAATTCAAGACGGACCATATGGTAAAGCTGAGTATAAGAGGGTAGACACTATGTTTATCAACAAGATATACCGGTTTATCTTGCTTAATTGCGCATGTCTTGAACAAATTAGAGAGTAAGTTCTTTTGGATTAATTGTTATATCTGTGTTTGTGTGTGTATGAAATGACATAAAATTAATGTCATAATTATTTGTCGAAAACAGAACTCATTTTAACGAGGTACGTGAGGGGCATCCTGATTGGAACGAAGAACGTTTGGAAAAATACCATCAGGATAATTTTTGTGATTGGGTCACAGAGCATGTAAGTTATTCGAATTACATTTTATTGCTATCAGTTTTAATCTAAACTTGTATCGTTATGTATTTGTAGTAAAATTTGTTTTGTTAGATCCACGATCCGAACTTGTCTGCATCATTTGAAAGTGATTCATGATGTTTAGCTCAATTTCCTAGTATGGAGGTTGCATATTACAAAGGATTTGGTGTCCTTGGATACAAATTCGAAGTTAAGGACATAGAAACATCTAGAACCACTCAGAATAGTGGGATTGCGACGGTAGGATCGGACGGTGTGATTTACTATGGGTACTTAAATTATATACTCGGCATCCACTATCCCGGACGATCAGAACCCTTTTATATATTCCAGTGTACTTGGTACGATCCGCGAACCGATACGGACAGGTGGAGAAGCAGTCTTGGGGCTTGGAAAGATGAATATGGATTGACCAGTGTGAACACACTTCGATTTTACGGTAAGGACGATCCGTTTATCTTTCCGAACCAAGCGTTCCAAGTATACTATTCACAGTGTTTGAAGCATCCGGGGTGGAGTGTTGTATGCCGATGGAAACCCAGAGATGTCTACGATGTCCCAGAATACGAGGACAGCGATGAGGACGAAGAAGAGAGAAGGCTTAAAGTGCTCCGACCGTCTGTTTCGAAGGACGGGTTGTCTTCGACCGATCATGAAGTTACGTGGGTTAGAAATGACATCGACGATGAAATCCAAGTAGATATGTATGATGCGCCCACGAAACGAAAAAGGTTATCAGTAATGTTATATTATTACTTCACATTTTACGCTCTATACATATATAGTCAATACTTTTAATGATTGTCTAATGCGTCCACGAACCGTTTATCTAGATTTGATGACGATGTCGGGAGCAGCGAAGGGCGGCAGGAGCTCCAGCCGCGGCAGAGGCAGAGCGGTTCTGCCGCCCGGAGAGCTCCGTAGGGAGCTTCAGAGGGCCGGTCTTGCACCTAGATCGGAGACCCCTTCGGATGCCTCCTTCCGTATGGATTTTGCCACACCTCCAGGTATACTGCACGCATATCCATTTTGAATGTAATATTACAGATATTCATGCCTGTTTATGTCAAAATTACTTATACTGTCAATGTTTGATTGTCTAGTTGTTGGTGATGCGTCCACATCTGGGACAGAGGCCACCCCCGCTCCTCCAGGTATGTTTATATATCATATAGTGTATGTATATTGATTTGGAATGCTATATCATAAATACACACATTCCTTTTACTCTTACTTAGCAATTTTTATTATTGTCTAGCTGTAGGTGGTGACACCACCGCACCTACGGGTATGTTTATATATCCTATAGTGCATGCATATTGATTTAGAACGTTATATTATTGATTTACACATTCTTTTTGCAATTACTTATATAATCTATTTTTAATTGTCTAATTATAGGTGGTGCGTCCACATCTTCCGCAGGGGCCATTCCTGCCGCTTCCATACCCTCCGTATCGTCTGCAGGTTAGTATGAATAAATTTAAAATATTTACTCATTTTACATATGCTCTATAGAATAAATATGAACTTCATGGAAATTTAGCGTCGATGTTTATTTTCTAGTTGGAGGGGATACGTCCGCATCCGGGACCCCGGTTGTTCCTCACCGGAGGAACTATCGTCCCGCTCATGCTGCTGCCCGGGCCCAGGCTCGTGCGATAGTCACCGGAGGTATATATCACACTTGAATTTTCGTTTAAACTTGATTTCTTAATACAACTTTGTCTTATTATTGATTGTCTTAATATTTCGTGCAGACGCAGGGCCTCCCCATCCCCAGAGGGGGACTCGAGGCCCGAATCAGTCCCATAGGCTGAGGCCTGACAGAGCTAGGGGGGAGGCAGCATTCCCCCTTTTTTTTACCCTTGACTATCGCTATACCGGTCCTCATGCCGAGAGGTTCGGCCGGTATTTGGGGGACGAGAGCCGGCTCGTGAAGAACTATCCACTTTACGTTGAGTGGGGCGAGCAGCACCAGCGCTCATTCGCCCTCTTCTTTGATCAGGCTCGGGTATGTATTAATATATATTTTCATTTGATCTATCCAATATATTTATTATTAACACTTGGAATCTAATTACAATGTTTTTTTGTATTTTTAGTTGGATTACGATTTTCAGCCTGTAGCCGACCCTGATCACCCGGGGAGGGTGCTCGACCTTCATGCTCTGTACAATGGCCTGATGAAGAACATGCAGGCCAAGGTGCGATACAACAGGAATGAGCTGAAGGCCGATTGCTACTCCCTGTTGATGGCGACCCCCGAGGCAGAGAGAGCGGCCCTCCTATCTACTCCGGCGTTTGCGAGAGTCGACGTAGAGACATAGCCTCTATTGTGCGCTTATTTCGACTCCCAACGCAAACAGGTATGTATTTTAAATGTAATTCATTATTTATGATATAATTTATTTCTTTGTGTTTCTTAATTAGAAAACTAAATGTTCATGCATTGTGCAGAAACAGGCCGCTCAGAATACAGAGAACAGGAAGTCGACGAAGAGGGGTCGCCCCACTTACACAGGTGGCTCGAGGAACATTACTCGAGCCATGAAGTTATCGGTAAATTACAATAGACCGACGTTTGTGATATTCTGCAATATTAAGAGTTATTTTCTAATATTTCTAATATTAAGAGTTACTTTCTAATATTGCAGACATCTCGGACCGTGGCGTCAGGTGGTACACCGAGCGTGCTGTCCGCATATCTTGCCGTCCACGGCACCTCGACAAATCCCGCCACGGGCGAGTTTCGATATCCCGACGTCGCTACCCAGGAGTACTGCGTAAGTGTTAATATTTTTTCTACCCAAATTTGAAATTTTAGTTTTGGAAGGTTCAAGTTTAAATCTTATACTTATACTTTACTGCTTAATGTGGGTGTAGGAGCGGGTGGTTGAGCAGGCCCAGGCCTCGGGGATCGATTTTACCGGACAGAGCGATCCGAGGCTGCTGACCCCAGTTCTGGACGCCGCACACGGAGGGCACCACGGAGGTTGGGAGAGAGGCCGGGGACTGGGCCCTAGCAGGGCCCATATGAGGTTGGACTCCACCCCGGCGGTTACTTCCTCCGTCTCCGGTGACCGACGTGTCCATCAGGAACTGGAGAGCTTGAGGGCCACCGTTCAGGAGTTGAAGGAGATGCTGGTATGTATACTGGTTTATAGTAAAATATCATGTCATATTATATAGATATCAACATATCCATAATTAGTACGTAGCTTGAGCTTATTTGGTTTTAGACTTAAGTTTGATTAATCATACATACAGATGTAATTAAAATAAACAACAAACTAGATATCCAAACGGGGTTTCGAAATAACTTAATAATGATACGAATTCGAATAATACACAGTTCTTACACGCTTATTACACACGTTAGGTCCAGACGCGACAGGGTACATTGGCCGAGCCTCCACATGCATCTCCTTCGGCCGCGGCTCCGCAAGCCACTACATCGGCTGCGCTTCCGCAGACAGCTCCTGTAGCTCCACCGTCCACTCAAACTCCCGCAGCCGTGGCTCCGTAAGCGACTACCTCAACGACGGCTGCGCAGACCACATCGCCAACTCCACAGGCCGATCAGACCCCCGCTCGCGCCGAATTGCAGAGTTTATTGACCGAGGAGCAGGCGCGCGTTATTCTATCGTTATTCAGAGGTGGAGCTGGACCGAACTAGGGTAGCTTTTTGGTTCTTATTTTTTGAAACATGTATTTATTTATATCATACACATTGTACTACATTTTGAAACTATATTGATATTGGTTTATATTTATATCATATTCAGTTTTTGGATTTCTTTTGTATATTATATGCGTGAGATGTGATTATGAATACTGCGATATATGTTGTGTGATGATTATTTTTATATTTGATTGATGTATATATTATTGTGCACAGGGCGGGAAAAAATCAGGCAGCCCATTTTTAAAAAAAAAATACATATAATATGTACCTACGGATTAATCCGTAGGCACACATATTGCCCCTACGGATATATCCGTAGGGGCAAAATATCATCAGTAACTGATATTTGCACCCTGATCTCAGTACCAGGGGTTGGAAGTGCCCCTACGGACATATCTGTAGGGGCTACTGCCTCTCCCTACGAAGATATCCGTAGGGAAAAAATATCAGGATTCCTGATATTTTGCCCCTACGGATAGGTACCGTCGCAGTTATCCGTAGGGTATATAACTTGGACCTATGGACATATCCATAGGTAGACTAAATATATTAAAAAAAACCGTAAATAATATAAATTTTTTTACCCTACGTCTTAGTCCGTAGGGACACTAGGACCCACACATAAATCCGTAGGTGCATAAATTTGCCCGTAGGGGCAAGTTCAGGGCCTCAACTTGCACCTGCGGCCTTTGCACCTACGGGGTATTTTTTCGCCCCTACGGATATATCCGTAGGGGCAGTGGGTTGCCTCTACGGATAAATCCGTAGGGGCAACCCTTATTTATAGTAGTGTTCATATTATAATTAGTGATTTGTGAAACCACGATTGGTGTGCTTTGGTTTTTCTCGAACAATCGGCGTTTTTACGCTGATGTCGAGGGTTATTTGGTTATTTTGCATGAGCGGGTCATAGGTTTTAACCTATGCGCGTTCGTGCGCCGTTTTGGTTTTATCCGCGATTTCAATTTACGATATTATATATGTTTGCGTATAGGTACCTCTCACGTGGACTTCGGACGATGAAGAAGAGGATAGCGGCATCGATTTCGGCAGACAAGGACCAGGTGAGTAGATGTATATCTATAGGGGAAGTCGGCTGGATGGTGTATAGCACCCCCGCAAAACGTAGAATAAGGATATTACATATTATTATTAGGAAGTCGGACGTGACCTTAGATTATTGGCGAGTAGGGTACCATTGAAGACTTTAAGTTGGATTAGACTAATTTAGAAAGACTTAACCAGAGGATGATTGCCTTGGAGGGAATTTGTAGGTTTCATGTAGGCACACAAACACGCACACACACATACACTTGACTTGGTGTATGTGTGTGTGTATGTGTGTGTGTGTGTGTGTGTCTATATATATATATATAAATGTGTGTAGGTTTCTATATGTGTGTGTATATATATATAATATATATATATATATATAACATATACACGTGATATGAGGATGTTATTTGAATATCTGGGGATGAGTCGGTATGACTGGGAATGATGCCGTGAGATATTGGATATACGATCAAGTTATGATATGAGATGTATTATGATATTAGCGGATCATTAGGAAATGAGAAAAATGTTTATTTATACATAAACGATAATAGGTGATGATGATATTGAAATGTACAAGACTCTACAATAAAACCCGGATTGTAATATGTGACTTAATCACGATATGATATATGACATGATATTTTAGTGGATCATTTGACGACGTATATTTACACAGACGATGATATATGTTTGATGATATTGGGATGTATGCGATTATAGTACAGCACCCTTGATCATGATATTGTTTGATGATGATACTATACGAACGATGATGTATATATGTGATAGTTGACCCGTACCCCTATTTTGGGATGCCGTACGATGGATTTTACCGTACAAGGCATAGATATGATGATTGATCCGCACTCTTGACTCGAGGAATTCGTACTATGTACATGACGCTATTGAGGCTGGATCGCCGACTACTAGAGATGTCGACTCAGACTTTTGGAGGATTCTTCTTACCTTTCGACTAGTGTCTTTAGTTAGTTCTTTAGTTAGTTAGGTAGATCTTAGTTTAGGCTCGAGTCATACTTATTTTCAAAACCAACGAATCATGCGCATTTTTTAAAGACAGCCTGAGAGATACTATGGATTTTTTTTAAAGGACATATCTTTCTTACAAACCCCGTAGCCCCTAATTTTCTAAAAACCACGATTCGTGCTTTTTCCAACAACAAACTGTATGACTCGTAATTAATATGTATTCTCTAGTGGTGCGTTTACTACATATTCACCGTTATATTCATGTTGTATTCATCGCATTGAATGTTCATACATATGTTTGTTTAGCTAATATGAAACTCTTCCAGTTAGGACATCAGCACCATTAACGATGATGCGCATGTTCCA
Organism: Agapanthus africanus; assembly: GCA_030015575.1. Classification (NCBI taxonomy): domain Eukaryota; kingdom Viridiplantae; phylum Streptophyta; class Magnoliopsida; order Asparagales; family Amaryllidaceae; genus Agapanthus; species Agapanthus africanus. The sequence continues at coordinate 289,443,607 of CM057347.1, read as the reverse complement.
CATACACTTATTTGCCGGCTCACACACATCATCATCGGTAATTGCCATGTCACGTACACTTTAGAACATATTATCTTTTATTGATATAATTAGCTAAATACCAGTCTAATATAATATTGTGTGATTACTCTCATGTTCTAGTTTAGACATTGCATTTATTACTTAGACACTTCATGCATTCACATTTTCATATTATCATGCAGTATTGTGAGGCTTATGCCGATAATCATTATTTACTTACTCATGATTTTGGGATTTTGGATTTCTATGAGATTTCTGGATTTTGATGAAAACCGCAAGAATATATATAAAAACATATATATATATATATATATATATATCTCCCTCTCATTTTAAAATACAAGTTGCGGTTTTCTCATGATGTATGGGTCGTCTACCATGAGTTTTCTTGTTTTCTGTTGGATTTCGAGACCCGATTCGAGGAGTGGAGGAACCGTCTCGGGTACATGGTGGGCCCAGTACGGTATCCCAGGGCGAGAGTGTTTTTGTGGGGATGGCGATAAGCCTAGCTGGGGAAGACTACCTACCGGTGATGTCTGGCGCGGAGGATATCCGGAGGATACCGACCGTTGTCGTGAGATTTGATGATATGAGCCAATCTGGACTGACGGAGCCCGAGATATTAAGACTTCGAGATATTGAGATTTTGAGATATTGAGACATTGAGATGTATATGTTTTGTGTTGATACTTGACATGGATTTCCATGGATTTCATTGATGATATTCAGATTATCATACAAATTTTACTATGATAAAAGTTAAGATTTTCTTATACAGATATGTCCAGATTTCCTGATTGATTGTTTTACATTCATGATGCATGCATACTCATACACATGACATGTTATTACTTGAGCCACTGACACGAGCACTGAGTATTGCACTTATGCATAGGTTCTTACCCTGTCACTACTAGATTTCTAGTGTTATGTTAAGTATATTATTATGACCTAGGAGATCGTCGTTCATGCGATTTCTACTCGCAGATGTATTCTACTCACGAGTTAGCAACACACCCCCGTTGTGCCAAATTTTCTTACAGTTTTCGATGTACAGGTTTCCTTGGCAGCTTGCTGGCACATCATTTCATTCAGGGTAATTTGCTTGGTAGGTTGGTTCACTTGTATCAGGACTGCCGTTGTACTTTTATTATTTCAATTGTATCTAGTAAGCTCCATCAACCAGACTTGTATTATTGGTAGATTTAGAAGACCAGTTGTTTTTATTTCGATCTTAGAGTCGCGCATGTATTATTATGGTTTTCTGGTGAATTTTAGTTTTCTTCTGAGTTTTGTTCCTCGCCCTTCGGCGTTGTATATTATTTTGCTTGTGGTTGTGACAGCCAATTGGCGAAGTGCTAGCTCCCGCTTGGGGATGCCTATATTATTGATTTTGTATATATTCGTGTTTGTACCCGTTTGGGGTCAGTTTTTATAAAGGAGACTCTGCCGAAATTTTTTAGAATATTTGATGTTGCTTTTAAAACTTGTTTTCCTACACTTCTTCTTTTAAATGGTTTAGATTCTGGCTTTCGGCTTGCTTAGATTACGTTACGCCTTTAGACGTTTCGTATTGTAAGTGACGGTCACGTTCCGTACCTTCGGGATGTGACAAAGTTGGTATCAGAGCACTAGGTTTAAACTTGTCTAAGTCTAGGTTGACCTTGGTTGATGGAGTAGGTGACTTAGGTAGAGTGACGTACCGTGGGTATGATCCAGGGCATACTTACGATACGCTACTCTGCTTAAGAAGCCTTAGGATGTACATTTCTTTGCACCGTATTCTATTCGTTCCTTTGATCTATCTTCGTCGATGTCGGATGGTGGTTTCTGTTACCACGGTCGCATGGGCAAAGGGAGCTGCGGCTCGAATGCGATGACCGTTAGGGTATCGTCTATTCTTGAGGATTGAAGCATTGTTTAGCATGAGGACGAATGGTATTCACATGTCGTCTAGACGAAGTTAAAAGGTTCGAATGAATGTCAGAAACCTATTTTCCCAAGTTTAAGGTATTCGGAAGAACATGCAGGTATTTCTATGGACCCTCTAGGAGAATGAAACCCTAACTCGACATAATGACCATGAGAACGCTGGTGAACCTTAGGGTTTGCAGCAGTTCCGCGGTGCCATTAGTGAGACTTGGGTTTGCCCTTCTACGGCTGGTCCGCAGAAGCTGGGGCATGTACTGGATATTTTTAAACTTTACTTGAGTGTTGAGCTCTCGGGAAATTATGGGATTTTGATGAATCGATCGAAAAGTTTAACGTAGTCCGGATATCAGGTGAAGGGATAGATTACGTGGGAGACTCTAGATATGAGTATAGAAATTTATAGCGCCATCCAAACAGCTATGAAGAGACGAGTTCGAATCAGTCGACACCAAAGGAAAGAGGAGCACATTAACGTCAGTATTACGATTTGCGAATGGTGATTCGAATATCACATTTCCGTTGTTTGGATTCTGGTATTTTGATGATTTCATTTTATGATTGGTATTTCCTAAGTGTACATTCATTACACCCTATTCGTGTTCTATATATCAGTTATATTGATGTTTGTTTTGTGCATACCCAGTGCACTCGATTTGGTTTTATACATTTTGAGATATGATTTAATTTCGTGCATATGGGTTGCATATGATTTTGACGTATACTTCGGCATAGTTTTCATGCACTTTTCGTACTGTGATTTCGATTTTGATAATCGGTATATGTTTTCGTGCACCATGTGCACTTGATTGAGGTTCTTGCGCACATTTGGCGCACTTGATGCGATTTTGTGTACACCAGATGCACTAAATCGGGATTTGTGCAGATTAGATGCACCTGATATTATTGTCGTGCACTCCCGCTGCACTTGACAGATGTTTTTGGTGCACACCCGTTTCACTCAGTTTTGTTTCTGTGCATATTTGTGGCTTCTGTATTTGGTTTCGATTTCAGCGCGCACCGGACGCACATGATATTTTTTTTATGTTGTGATTGGGATTGATTTCATTTTGAGCAGTATGTTTTTATAATAATTACTATTTGGTTTAGTAACCAGGCGGGACATGTATATTAAATAAAAGATATATATGTATAGCTATTTTTTTAAAAATGAACGTCCGCTACTTGTGCCGTGTTTCGCGCATCGCACTTTGACTTTGGAAAAGGTTTTGCATGTATTTCTTTCGAGATGTTTGGACGGTTTTATAACGATGCGTATCATATATATGTTTAAATTTTGAGTATATCATGTTGAGTTCATATTGGACTTCGATATTGTATTTTCACCATTACTCCGATGATTGCGCTATGCTTGACGGAGTTTGATTTAGTTATGTATTTGTTTTTCATGCGCATGCATGGCGCTACAATGTGTTTTATGTATTGATGATTTCGGAGCCCCGACGATTTGAGTGTTTTGCTAAATATTTTAGTATTTGGGGGAGTTTTAATTTAAATTTGTTGACCGAATTTCTTTAAGGGGAGAAGATTGTAACGTTTTAAAAATAAGTAAATAATTAAATAAAATCCTTCAGGTGAATTTTCTGATAATCGGTAAAATAAACCGTATTTTCCGTAAAACTTAACTACAATTATTTTTCAATATAAATTTAAATACGCCTATTTTAACTATGTAATTGCTAGTATTTGGTATTTATTTAGTCACTTATAAATTATTAGTTTACCTAAATATTTTTCCTTAATTAATCATTTCTAATATTAATATAAGCTTTTAAGTATACATTAATTTAGTGCAAATTACAAATTAGAAATGGGTTAATTTGACATAGTGAGCCATGACATACTAGAGTTTATTTTATAGCATGCTTTTCTCTTCTTGATTTCTCTTCAAAGATCTACAAAATTCATGGGAAAATTAAACTAAAAATAAAATAAAATAAATTATTGAAAAGACTTAAAATGGTGTAATTAATTAAAGAGGTTTCTACATATTTCTACACTCTTTTTTCTCTCTCTCTTTTCCTCCTCTCTTGTGGCCGAGCCTACCCTATAGCTGCCCAAAATTTTTCCACCTCTTTTCTCTTCAAAAATTCATCAAAAATCCATTCAAAAATCACACAAAATGCTAACAATTACTAAATTAGATCATGACCCATTATTCTTTGATCAATCTTGCTTGAATCCTTGGAGCAAAAAGATCATTTTGAAGACAAGTTTGCATGTTTGGATATCAAGTTGGAGGTATAATCATAAACCATGTTCAAATTGTTTCTAAATTACTTTAATCTAGCCTAATTAGAAGCTTAATTAAGGTTTAATTTTATGATTCAAAATTAAAGAAAGGGTTTTTAAAATCAAGTTAAGGTTTTTACTTCATCATTAAGTATGCAATGTGTAGTTTAACATGTTAGGTAATGCTAAACCTAATCTATTTAGTAGTTGCTAATTTGTTAGTTTAAAATTGTGATAATTATGCTAATTTTGCTAACTAGGTTTGGATCATCTTCGGCAGCGAGGTTTCGGGAGGTATCGTCCATGCCATTTTAAAATTTTTGCCGTTAAAGGGAACTCTAAACTAGAATCGTTAGCTAGAATACAATACGGAAACAAAGTAAACTATTTACTTTCTAAGTGAAATCGAAATACAACCTTTTTAGATCGGTCCTTCACTTCATAAGCTCCTTGTAGTAGTCCCTTCGCTGCGATCGTGGTTCTTCCGGACCCTTGCATGGCTTCACAAAGAGGATAGAACGTTCTTGCTTGAAGTCTTCGATACCGAAGATGATCTACGTCGAAGGAATACTAGCTCAAGCTTCTATTTCACTAACTAAAGGATTAGTGAAGCAAACACCCTAAACTAAAGTGCTAGTCTAGTAGAGGATGAAGAAATAGGAAGTGGGCTCACTTTAGAATTTCTTTTCTCACAATATTTCTCACTTTAGATCAAACCCTAGAAAGCTTTTGGCTTTGAGGAAGAAGATGAACAAATGGATGAGAATAAAAAATCAAGTGATAGAGTGAACCATGGTGAGTGAGTATCATATACTAACTCATGTAGAGACATAACCATGGCTAATTATCATGGTTAGGTTACTAAATATCTTAAGTAAAACAAAACTAGTGGACTTAGTCAAAGCATCCACAGGCTTCCACTAGCTTCATGCTTGTGCTAATTATCCACTAATTTTAGAATTACTTTAAATATCAAAACCCAACATGATAATTAGCATGGTGTAAGTCTCATACACCCATGTACTGTGTATCAACAACCATGATACAAAACAATACACAATTTAAAATATATCACATATATATTAAGTTGTGCACAAGTTGTTGGATATAGTGCCCTCAAAGTTAATTATTTGATCGCAGGTACGTGATTGCAATGATTGAGGAGGACCTATACCGGTAGCACAGTCTTAGTCGAGATAATAGTATGCTATCTGGTTTGCCTTTATCAGTTGTGTACAGGTTCAGGTGACCGATCACTATTACACGTTGATAGAGCTCTTAGGATCATGCTTGACTACCAACAGTATGATGGCGATCATATATGTGAGAGTTGGATAGTCTATAAGCACATCCTTAATGTGGTCCCTAGTCGTGGGAGTTTCGAGACTGGGCATCGATACTCCGGAGTAGACTAGTGTATACAGTCGAGACCCCGACAAGGGGCGGTGGCCGGTCTCACAAGCCACTGGTGTCAGTTGGATCACCTAAGATGTATACAGGTGCTCATTGGGTTATGAATACTCCGGACAGGACTCGCAGGGAACCTGCTAGTTGGTATTTATACCTAGCGTCAGATAGCAATTCTCTGGTGACATGTGTACAGGTTAGTTCATCGACCTGAGGTCGTCATTTGTCTCGTATGAGTTCCCACTATGCTTTGATTTCTACCCTACCACGGCTCAAAGGAGTCATGCAAACAGGTCTTTTTTGGGTACAGTCCCGAACCACATGGAGGCAAGTGAGCGGATAGGCAGGGGATTCGTCTTTCCCGGTATTGGGGGTGAGATCGCGCTGTGTCTAGGAAAGCCATTACACCAAGTCCTTGGCCAAGGCAGGTGAGAATTACTGGTAAGTATTCCAGTAGTTTCTCAGGGTGTTCAGGGCTTATCTCCGACACGACTTATACCGCTATTGGGGGTCCGACGTTACCCGCCCCTAGGCCCGATATGCGATACTCATAGACGAACGGACCGGACTGTATGTATATTGTTACTGTTAGGCTCAGTAGGGTTCCACGATGAGTTCGCTCATCGGATTCCCTTGAGGTCAGTACATGGGCAGCCGTTACGCACTGCTAGTGCCGCTGACGTGCTTGTGGTTAAACCCACTGCCAGAGTACTGATGAGTCATTAGAGTCCCCCACAGATAGTTTCCCAAGTTCGGGCGAAACGTTGTAGAGGCCGCATGGTTTTATGGCAGGGTTCGGAAAATGCACGTGCGTTTACGCATGTGTCATATTTTGGGCAGATAATACTGGTGGGCTTTGGTTTAAGCCGGATCCATGTATTATACTGTGTAGATATAATATCTTTGTCTCAGTTGCATTTGTATTCGGTCGTAATACAAATGCGGGTATGTTTATACTGTTACGGGGTTATCCTGAAATTCGTTTCGGGATCTTTTTTCGAAGTTTCCAATTTTCTTTCACCCGTCTTAAACATTCGGTCTAATACGGATTTATCTTTTTCTTTTGGGTGAGTCATGATGGTGAGTCATGAGTGGAAGCTTCTAGATTGGTGACAAGGTTTAGTGACTCATTCATTGCATTAATTGGTTTGATGAGGTGTTTATGTGACTCATTGATTGCATTAATGTGTTTTGGTTTGGACTTGGATATTTCTTCTTGATATTTTCTTTATGGTCACCCTTTGCTCCTACACTCACCCCCTCCTCTCATATATTGGCCGGCCATTTAATTGGAAGCCTCATGGTTTTTGAAAAGAAATGATATGATTCATTTGATAATTTTCTTAGTTCAATTTATCCATCAAAAAGGAAACTTCATTAACCGTTCATCCATGGTTTTGGATGAAACGAGACAAAGTATTCTACTCATTCTCCACATCAATCTTGGACATGTCGGCTAGCAAACTTCATGCCCGAGTTGCCTCGGTTCAGAGGAGGGAGCCCGTATAAAGATCCGTTGACGTGGTGCCACCTGGACGAGGAGACCGGAGATCGAGCGAGATCGCAGATGCCGCAAAGGAGCGTGGGATGATGGCTAAAGAACGAAGGACTCGGATCGTTCGGTATAGCCTTTCTACCCTCTTTACAGTTTGTTATTTTAGCGTTAATAGCAAGATCCGGGTTATAGTATGCGATAGCGCTAGTTATAAAAGTTTTTGTTCCGCGTTTGGCGTCAGATTGACGGCCTGGGCGCTACCGTAGACTTACATGGTTTCAGAGCCACGCCATTAAACTTTACTAACTTGTTCTAACGAGTTTAAAACAACGATCAAACGGAATTTCGAAAACCGCAATTTTTATGATAATATTTCTGTCGATTTTTAAAACAGGTCTAAAAATTATTTTGAGCATCTCAGAAAATCGTGCAGGCTTTTTTAAGAACACAGTAGAAATTTTGGCCCCTGATTCGACCATACAACCGCGGAACCGCCGTACATGCCTAGATTTGGCCGCGTTTCCTCGGCCGTCTTGGTGCTTCAGTGGGCCAAATTTCTTCTGGGGCTTCTTCATAGGGAATTGTGGTTTCTGGAATATTTCTTTTGGGCCCAGATTTTATTTGTGTTCTGCAGATGTACGTGGGGCCCACTTCGGGAAGTTTCGTCGATCGGAATTTTAAACTTGTTAGTTTACAGTACTTACATTATATCTCCGACCGTGAATATCATTCGAGCGGTAAATTGCGTCTAATTGCTATAGTCCTTTTAGACGGATTTGCGAACGTGACATTCGCGTTGATGTTCTGTGTTGTGCTGTGATGTTGCGGATTTGTCGTGGTGGATACCAGTGTGCAATGCTAGTGCAGTTTGGATTTATTTGTACATTTGATATTGCGGGGCGAGCGTCCAACATATGGACTGCAGTCACTGCCTGTTTGTATAATATTCTTTTGGGGCACGACCGGGCTGAGGTCGATTTACCCGTTGTACATATTTTTCATTTCTGTGCTAGGTTTTACCCCAGGACGGAGTGCACGGATAGCCGGGTTCTGTAGGGCAATGGGTCCGCATCTCGTGGCTTTGAGAGGCAGAGGGGCCTCACTCTAGAATTGGCAGACTATTCGCCACACTCGTAGGGGGTACAGGTTGACTCAAGGAGGGGTGCTAAAGTTTCCGGATTCCGTGAAGTGCAGGGTGGTCCATTCACTTTGCTGTAGGGGGATGCCTCGCTTCAGGTTTTGGCGGGTAACTTGCCGCACCCGTAGGGGTCTAGGTTTCATTGCACAGGCTATCCACACGACCAGGGGAACGTCGGGTATCAGCAGCGGCTCTATGAAACCCAGGGATCCCAGATTATCTGTATTGTTCTGTGATGCTTATTACTTTTCTGTAATGTTGCATATTATCACGCTTGGAACGATTATTGTATATTGGTATATATACTAGTAGATGTTGTATATGTTTTGCACCCGCGCTAGTCCAGTCCCCGCTCTGTCGTTAGTTAAGTAACCTAACGGGTGAAGACGGGACCCAGTGACGAATGCGGATGGCATATACGTACATTTTATTTTCGTTCTTTTATGATGTTATTAATTGATGGGACTGCGTTGATTCTGATCAATGCAAAGAAAACAAAGCTGTTTTGATGTTGTTGGAAAAGTTTTAAAAAGTGTTATTACAAAGACGTTTTCTTTTGTTATGCACAGTGGTATTCAGTTGGAATATCCTGCACCTCATTCGACGAGGCAAGGGCCGAGATCCCTTCACCGGGAGTGACCCCTTGGGCAGAAGTTTGCGTCAGGGTAATAACTTCACTATAGTCGATTACATGTTGCTTTGCATCGTAGTATTCAGATGGAATATCCTGCACCTCATTCCACAAGGAAAGAGCCGAGATCCCTTCACCTGGAGTGACCTCTTTAGCAAAGGTTTTCGCCAGTATATTTTTATAAAAAGCTATCAGGTTCCTTCAACGAGATCAAGTTCATTACGTTAAAGCTTTTTCGCTAAAAACCAGCCGTAGCCCTCCGTCGTTTCAGACGGTAGCACGTAGTATTCATGCTATGTTTGTTGGCCTTCGTCAAGGCATAGTGGATGGTAGCTGCTTGTTACTGTTCTGTTGCATAGATAGATGAGTTGGTTTAGGACAGTCGTATTAGCTTGTTGGCCTTCGTCAAGGGTATGTACGGGTGGGTTCGAATTAACAAGATAATGATGGGCAGAACTTGACATGTGACTTATGAATTGTTGGCCTTCGTCAAGGTCATAAGAACATGGGGTAAAAATCACATCGGGAGTTTCTAAAGAAACTGAAACTTGCCAGGCATGCGCATACCTTCTGGAGTGTGATAACGTGAGTGGATTCCATCACGTTATCATGCGATGAGAGTTAGATCCCGGTTCCCACTGATGAGTTGGTTTACTCTTCGGGTGATCCCGATTGATTCTTCTTTCAGGTTTGGAGGAGAATTTGACAGTACAGTGGGAGGTTTCCTGATTAGATAAAGTGATAACCATTCTGATCTAGGTTAGAGTGCACGCAGAGTGTTTCTTTTCACTCTCTCTTTGGCAGCGACCTTTGACCGACCCTAGACTATGACTCAGGGACAAAGTTGACCGAACCTTCTTAAAATACTGGCTTTTGGATTGTCTGAGTTGCATAAGTCATTGCCACTCCTTCTTTTACCCTTTGTATTTCTCAGAACACCCCGTATCACTACGAACATCCACTTCCATTAGATAGATCCATCGTATGGTTATATACGAACTCGAAGGGGCTTCTTCGAGGATGGATCCAAGTTCAGGAGAAATAGAATTGGTTTATTCAGTTCTTTTATCATCACCTTCTCTTAGGTTGCGGGACTCCTTGGTTTAGGAGAGTACACCTATTGCGCATATTGGAAAGTCTTCTTCCAAACGATAGGCAGGTGCCGAAAGATAGGGAATGAAGAAAACCAATTATCCTAAGTAGGGTGTACAGAAGGTAATAACTAAAGACAAAATAAAGGGATTAGAAAGAGGGCAAAGTAAATTGCAACTGCTATCATTCACGACCAAACCGCGTACTTCATCGCCACTCCTACTTCACCTTTGCTTTTTTCCCAGGTTCGGGAGAAATAGAATAAGGTATTATTCAGTTGTCTTTTATCATCACCTTCTCTCAAGTTACGAGTACTCCTTGGTTTAGGAGAGTACACCTATTATGCTTACTGGATAGTCTTCTTCCAAACCATAGGCTGGTACCGAACGGTACGGAAGGAAGAAAACCACTTAACCTAAAGAGGTGTACAGAAGGAAATGAATAAAGACAAATAAAGGGATTTGGAGAGATGGCAAACAAATATATGGTTAATAGTCATGAATTGGATTATGGAAGAGGCATTACTAGGAATACCAGGATACCCCTACGAAACATTCTCATGTTTCAGTTTCACTGTGCATTGTTAAAGGAAAACTGATTTCCCGATTAGATACTTACTCCAGGGTATGTATTTACCAGGTATGATTCTTACATCGGTATGGTTTTACAGATGATGAGTGGGAGTAAGTTATTGGAAATAAGGTGACCATCCTCATTATATCGGAATTCGTTGTAATTGATGATATTTGAGGAAGTCGCCTAAGTTTTTTGCCGGACGGCATGTATTTGGTTTTGAGTATCCGTTGTTGTGCACCAATTTCAAAATGATATATCTGTACGTTTATTTTTATAAAGTGAGATATAACTTTTTGAAATTATGTCCATGACATTTACCTATATCAGTTAACGATTGGGTAAGGAGCATTGAACAGCGGAGTAGTTCTTAACCATAAGTACAGTTTTCAACCTACGATGCACAGGTTTTGAGTTATTCAACTCAGCGGACTTATACAGAGTATTGTATGTTGTCCAGTGTTCATCAGGACAAAGTGGTTGGTCCTCGTACTATGTTCTGTTTACTTATGACTTCTCTAGTTTTTAGACAAGTGTTTCGAAGAAATACAAGGTATAAGTTTTGAGAAGTTGTGGGTATAAGAATAAAGTAGAAAACCATGTGTCGCAAGTATCGGGATTCTTCAAAGAGATCGAAGATGTAGATACTTGTGATTGGTATTCAGTTGATAGTAATATTTTTGAGAAACTTGTTTCTCTTTCAGGTTACTCATAATTGGATGGACTCCTAAGTTGAGTAATGCTGATTAGCCTCTCTCCATTAAGTTGATATGCACTGGAGACAACTGCATGATTTGAATCTGGTTCCAATTAAATAAGTGCAAAAGTTTCTATATTGGATATAGAATGGTTCATATCTTAACGATGTTAAGGTAGGGGGAGTTGTCCGGCTTATGCTTAAAACCAGAATCTGGATAACTCAGGGCACGTTTCTGTAATGGAAGTTTGTGGGTTGGCCCAGGCTATGACGAGGGTTGACTTTCTACCATCTAGAAGATCAATGGTGATATTGTTCTTGACTCGCCACAGTTTTAGTAAAATGGATTTTTTCAGAAAACAGTAGTTGGAGTATGGTAGAACTGGAAGTGATTCCAGAACCGCAAACGATTACGAAAAATTTAATAGGACCTAAAGATTCAATCAGGTTTGACATTCCATTAGCCACTCCGCAGATATGGTGGGTAACCTCAAGCACCCGAGAGGTACTCCGGTAGCCTTAAGGATGGTGACAGGGAGGTTCTTGTTTACCCAGACTTGACACTACTGTTGTTCCAGGCTATGAGACCTGGCAGGAGGTTAAGTATAGCGTCGTTCTAAACTAGCTTTAGAAGTGCACGTATATATTATTCTGCCAGAGGGTTGTTGTGGTCAGTGGGAGCAGTGGAAGCATAGTGGGCAAGTAGCTTATGTCTATTTATAGACTAAAGTAGATATAGCGGAGATAGATCATCTATTTTTGATGTGACAGTCATAGGTTTGACTTCATCAGAATAGGTGATGGATCTGTTAAGAAGGTAGTAGGGTGTGATGTCCTGGTATTTGGATGACATACACAGAATAGAAAGTAAAATTCCTATACTACGATCGGTTATACTGTGGTCGTCATACAGTTGTTTCTCCACATAGGATATGGATATAATATCAGACATTCTGGTTACTAGATCTATGGTTTTAGATCTAGATTTGGGTAGTTTCCAAATATAGGTACTTTGACAGTATTCTAATAGTATTTTAGAATACATGACTCATGGCATGGTGGTGTACCTGCAGATGATGGAGTCACCCTCTCTAAAGGTGTCTTACAGACTAAAAGGGAGAGGGATGTGCATGATTGGTAGATCACTTGCTTAGGCAATTGAGTCAATCGTGAGATGTCAAGTACCACACCAGATGTTGTTTTTGCACTAGATGCGATAAGTTTATATTAATCCAATCCTGAAGAAACATAAGGAAGCAGTTTTAGAACATAAGTGTATGTTCTAGGAATTTGATGACGGCAGCCTCCATCGGAGACGGTTATCATTCCAGGCTTCAAAGGTGACATATATGACAGAGTGATTGTCAGTGTTATGGTTTTCTCTCTGATGAGGGATAGTATTATGGACAGGTGGTCCAAGAGGATACTGTGGGAGGCATGGTGCATGATACTGATTAGGTTCAGTTATCGATACAGTCTAAGAAGTTTGGATTTGGAGTTAATTTATGAACTAGGTTCCATCAGATATCCAGACATATTCTAAGACAGGTATTACTCAATTCGGGAGATGGCTTTCTCCACGAACTTGAGATTAAGAGAGACATAGAAAGTAACATCGGGGCGGATCCACTCGCTGAGGCTATTTCTCGAACACAAGAGTTTTACAAGCGGGCTTTGTGAAACTGATTAGTCGAGGAGTTGGATGTTCGGTATCACACGGGCTGTGAGTATGCGACATCGCAATAATTAGCCTTAAGTGAAAGTGGGAGATTGTTGGATATAGTGCCCTCAAAGTCAATTATTGGATCGCAGGTACGAGATTGCAATGATTGAGGAGGACCTATACCGGTAGCACAGTCTTACTCGAGATGATAGTATGCTATCTGGTTTTCCTTTATCAATCGTGTACAGGTTCAGGTGACTGATCACTATTACACGTTGATAGAGCTCTTAGGATTTTGCTTGACTACCAACAGTATAATGGCAATCATATACGTGAGAGTTGGGTAGTCTATAAGCGCATCCTTAATGTGGTCCCTAGTCGTGGGAGTTTCGAGACAGGGCATCGATACTCCGGAATAGACTAGTGTATACAGTCGAGACCCCGACGAGGGGCGGTGTCCCGTCTCACAAGCCACTGGTGTCAGTTGGATCACCTAAGATGTATACAGGTGCTCATTGGGTTATGAGTACACTGGACAGGACTTGCCGGGAACCTGCTAGTTGGAATTTATACCTAGCGTCAGATAGCAGTTCCCTGGTGACACGTGTACAGGTTAGTTCATCGACCTGAGGTCGTCATTTGTCTCGTGTGAGTTCCCACTGTGCTTTGATTTCTACCCTACCACGGCTCAAATGAGTCGTGCAAACATGTCTTTTTTGGGTACAGTCCCGAGCCAAATGGAGGCAGTGAGCGGATCGGAAGGGGATTCGTCTCTCCCGGTATTGGGGGTGAGATCGCGCTGTGTCTAGGAAAGCCATTACACCAAGTCCTTGGCCAAGGCAGGTGAGAATTACTGGTAAGTATTCCAGTAGTTTCTCAGGGTGTTCAGGGCTTGTCTCCGACACGACTTATACCGCTATTGGGGGTCCGACGTTACCAGCCCCCTAGGCCCGATATGCGATACTCATAGACGAACGGACCGGACTGTATGTATATTGTCAGTGTTAGGCTCAGTAGGGTTCCAGGATAAGTTCGCTCATCGGCTTCCCTTGAGGTCAGTACATGGGCAGCCGTTACGCACTGCTAGTGCCGCTGACGTGCTTGTGGTTAAACCCACTGCCAGGGTACTGATGAGTCATTAGAGTCCCCCACAGATATTTTCCCAAGTTCGGGAGAAACGTTGTAGAGGCTGTATGGTTTTATGGCAGGGTTCGGGAAATGCACGTGCGTTTACGCACGTGTCATATTTCGGGCAGATAATACTGGTAGGCTTTGGTTTAAGCCGGACCCATGTATTATACTGTGTAGATATAATATCTTTGTCTCAGTTGCATTTGTATTCGGTCGTAATACAAATGCGGGTATGTTTATACTGTTACGGGGTTATCCTGAAATTCGTTTCGGGATCTTTTTTCGAAGTTTCCAATTTTCTTTCACCCGTCTTAAACATTCGGTCTAATACGGATTTATCTTTTTCTTCTGGGTGAGTCATGAGGGTGAGCCATGAGTGGAAGCTTCTAGATTGGTGACTAGATTTACTGACTCATTCATTGCATTAATTGGTTTGATGAGGTGTTTATGTTACTCATTGATTGCATTAATGTGTTCTGGTTTGGACTTGGATATTTCTTCTTGATCTTTTCTTTATGGTCACCCTTTGCACCCACACTCACCCCCTCCTCTCATATATTGGCCGGCCATTTAATTGGAAGCCCCATGGTTGTTGAAAAGAAATGATATGATTCATTTGATAATTTTCTTAGTTCAATTGATCCATCAAAAAGGCAACTTCATTAACCGTTCATCCATGGTATTGGATGAAACGAGACAAAGTATTCTACTCATTCTCTACATCAATCTTGGACATGTCGGCTAGCAAACTTCATGTCCGAGTTGCCTTGGTTCAAAGGCGGGAGCCCGTATAAAGATCCGTTGATGTGGTGCCACCTGGACGAGGAGACCGGAAATCGAGCGGGATCGCAGATGCCACAAAGGAGCGTAGGATGATGGCTAAAGAACGAAGGACTCGGATCGTTCGGTATAGCCTTTCTACCCTCTTTATAGTTTGTTAGTTTAGCGTTAATGGCAAGATCCGGGTTATAGTATCCGATACCGCCAGTTATAAAAGTTTTTGTTCCGTGTTTGGCGTAAGATTGACGACCGGGGCGCTACCGTAGACTTACACAAGTGAGAAAAACAAATGCTTAAGTGAACCAATGTTTGTTAATGTAAATTAGTATATCACATATACATTTATAAACTAAATCATTAAATCAACTTTTGACTTAATAATCCGGATATATCACATATAACCGACTAACATCCATTGTATCGTTTTATCGAATCAACTCTTGATTCGATAACCCGGCTATATCGCATATAACCGACCTATACAAAAGACACGAGGATAGAATACGGTATCACATACTCGCATTATTCTCGGTCCCGCACATATCACATATGTGCCCCTATTTCGTTTTGCCTGAGCCAATAAAACCTCAATGTAGGACTCTAAAGACTCGTCAATACTCCGGCAGTAGGTGATGATCACATCAAATACCCACAAGCCGTCAGCGGTACTAGCTGGACGTAACGTCTACCCGGGTATTGAGCGATCAGAAGATCGACAAGCAAGCCCATTCCAACTCCTGCAAAATCCTGACGGTAACACTTGCCGTACAGTCAGGTCTCCTCGACTGATATGTCGCATATCAAGTCTAGGGGTGGTAAACGTCAGACCCCAATAACCGATAAGTCATGCCGATATGAGGCTCATAACGGGTAGATAAACTACTGGTAACACTTACTAGTAAATCTCTAAATCAGCCCTGGCCAGGGACTTCCCTGTTATGGCCAATCGAGCACAGCGCAACATCAACCCCCAATACCGGGAGAGACGAAACCCCTCCTATCGCTCATTCCCTCCATGCGACTCGGGACTGTACCGAAAAACCACCGTTTTGCATGCCCTCTTGGATGTGGTAAGGTGGAAATCAAAGTACAGTGGGAATCACACAAGACTCTATGACGATCTCGGGTCTACATACTAAACTGTACAAGTGTCACCAGAGAACTGCCATCTGACGTGAGGTATAATACCATCCGGGAGTTCTCGGAAAGTCCGTCCAGTGTAGCCAGTCTCTACTGAGCACCCGTATACCATCTCTGATGTCAAACACCAATGGATATGGGATCATCCATCGCCCATCTCATGAGTCGAGAAGCGTATACGCTAGTCTACTCTTGTGTATCGATGCCCTGTCTCGATACACCCATGACTAGGAACATTAAAAGATGAACTTATGGACTACATGGCCCCACTAGTATGATTTGCATCATAGTCCTAGTAGTCAAGTACACATCCTAAGGGCTTTACCAACATGTAACTGTAAGACAGTATCAAGAGACAAGTATAAATGTTAAGATAAAGGGAAACCAGATAGCATACTATCATATCGAGCAAGAAAGTCCTCTCTATATATGTCCAAGCATCCAATATAATATACATCATCTGTATAATACTGGCCTCTAGGGTATACATACAACCAACAATCTCCTATTTGCACTAGGGCCAACTGATGTAGTATCGCATACCAAGCATCCCGAAGGGTCTCTCAAACTGTATCTGGGGAATGGCCTTCGTGAGTGGATCCGTTGTGTCGTTCTTCGTGTCAACCCACCTGACCTCGATCTCCCGGCGATCAACTATCTCCCGGATCAGGTGATATCGCCTCAGAATATGCCTGGATCGCTGATGGGACCTGGGTTCCTTGGCCAAAGCCACCGCTCCATTGTTATCACAATACAAAGGTATTGGATCCTTAATGGATGGAACCACTCCAAGTTCAGTTATGAACTTCTTGATCCAGACAGCCTCTTTGGCAGCATCATTGGCAGCGATGTATTCAGCCTCCATCGTCGAGTCTGCCACGGTTTCCTGCTTGGAACTCTTCCAGCTTACCGCCCCTCCATAAAGGGTGAAGACAAATCCCGAGTGCGACTTAGAGTCGTCCTTATCACTCTGGAAGCTCGAATCGGTAAAGGACTCCACTTGGAGTTCTCTGTTACCATACACCAAGAGCATCTCTTTAGTCCTTCGTAAGTACTTGAGAATGCTCTTCACAGCTGTCTAGTGACTCTCTCCAGGATCAGCTTGATACCTACTCACTACACTTAGTGAGTGTGCTACATCGGGTCTGGTACATAGCATCGCGTACATGATAGAGCCTATAGCCGAAGCATAGGGTATCCCTTGCATGCCAGCTCTCTCCAAATCAGTCTTGGGAGATATCTCTTTGGAGAGTGTGAGTCCAAAGATCGTGGGTAAACACCCACGCTTGGATTCTTCCATACTAAACCGCTTTTGTATGGTGTCAATGTACCTGGATTGGGACAGTCCCAGTATCCGTTTAAATCTATCTCTATAGATCATAATCCCCAAGATGTAGGAGGCATCCCCTAGATCTTTCATTGAGAATCGTTGTGATAAGAAGAGCTTGACCGATTGCAGCATAGGAATGTCATTTCCTATCAAGAGTGTGTCGTCTACGTACAATACGAGAAAGACAACCTTACTCTCTGCTACCTTCTTGTATATACAAGGTTCATCTGCATTTTTGATGAAATCAAACTCTTTGATAACGACGTCAAAGCAGATGTTCCAACTCCGCGATACTTGCTTTAATCCATAAATGGATTTAAGCAGCTTGCACACCTTCCCGCTGCTCCCACTATTTACGAAGCCCTCTGGCTGAGTCATGTATACGCTCTCTTCTAAATCACCGTTTAGAATGGCGGTCTTAACATCCATTTGCCAGATTTCGTAGTCATGATATGCAGCAATGGCAAGCAAGATCCAGATGGATTTAAGCATAGCCACTGGAGAAAGGTTTCGTCATAGTCCACACCTGGTCTTTGACGAAAACCCTTTGCAACAAGTCTAGCTTTGAAAGTCTCCACTTTCCCATCTACACCAAGTTTTTTCTTGAAGATCCACTTGCTACCAATAGGTTTTACCCCTTCAGGAGCATCTTCCAAATTCCATACTTTGTTGGTGTACATGGATTCTATCTTGGACCGCATTGCATCCAGCCATTTCACCGAGTCACCACTCGTGATGGCCTGCTCGAAGCTAGTTGGGTCATCATCCTCCATGATGCAATCCTCGCACCCACCATCCATGAGAAAACCGTACTATCTCTTAGGTTGGTAAGGAACCCTACTAGATCGGCGGAGTGGCAGGGGTTCATCAGGAACTACCGAATCCTCTGGTTCCACAAAATCTTCTGTTGTGGTTTGTACAGCTGGAACCTCTTCCAGTTCTACCTCAGAGCCACTAATCTCTTTTGCAAAAAATTCCTTTTCTAAAAAGGTGGCATGTTGAACAACAAACAACCTTTGTTCCTCACTGTGGTAGAAGATATACCCTGGCGAATGCTTGGGATATCCAACAAACTTACACAAAACAGACCTTGCCTCGAGTTTTTCCGGTTTTTGTCTTTTGACATAGGACGGGCTACCCAATATCTTAATAAAATTAAGATATGGTCTCGTCCCCTCTCATATCTCATATGGGGTGGTAGGCACGGATTTGGTAGGAACTCTATTCAGTAGGTATGCCGCTGTCTCCAATGCATACCCCCAGAAGAAAATAGGTAACTCGGCTATGCTCATCATAGAGCGCACCATATCTAATAGGGTGCGGTTCCTCCGTTCCGATACACCGTTATGCTGTGGTGTATATAGAGGAGTTAGCTGAGAGTGAATCCCATTCTCTTTTAGGAAGTCCAGGAATTCATTGCTCAAGTATTCACCTCCTCGATCATATCGTAGGATTTTAATACTTTTCCCGGTTTGGTTCTCGACTTCTTGTTTATATTCTCTAAATTTCTCAAAAGCATCTGATTTGTGTTTCATCAGGAACACATATCCGAATCTAGAGAGATCATCAGTGAAGGTAATGAAGTACGAAGAACCATCCCTGGCATGTGTAGACATGGGATCGCATACATCACTATGTATAAGTCCCAAGAGTTCTGTAACTCTTTCTCCATGTCCCGTAAACGGAGTTTTGGTCATCTTGCCTTTGAGACATGACTGGCAAGTGTCATAAGATGAAAATTCGAATGGATGCAAATATCCATCTTTATGCAACTTAGCTAGCTGTGTCGCATTGATGTGACTTAGTCTACAATGGCACAAGAAGGATTCGTTCAGTTTCGAACTCTTCTTTTTGTGTGTGTTTGTCATGCTCAGAACTGTTGATTGATTTAGAACATAAATGCAATTGCACAACGTGCCTGATCCAACCAACTTTTGGTTCAGGAAAATGTTCATAACATTATCCTGTAATATAAAATTATATCCATCTTTACTCAACAAAGAAACCGATATAATGTTGCATATCAGGTTCGGCATGTAATAGCATTTGTTCAGAATCAATGTATTACCAGTTGGTAATACAAGGTGATATTCCCCGACAGTTTTAGCTGCAACAATTGCACCATTTCCAACCCTTATGTCATTATCACCTTCTCCAAGATCTCTACCTTTTCTCAGCCCATGTAACTGACTACATATATGGGATCCTGATCCGGTATCTAATACCCAGGACGTAGAGCAAATGGAGAAACAGTTCTCTGTAACGAACACACCCGAAGAAAATGCTTCAACATGTACTTTCTTCATTCGGGTGGCATGGGAATCCTGGTATTCCCCCAGATCCTGTTCAGTCTTATAACTTTTATAAGAAAGAACGGAACCAACGTTCCCCAGCACAGTATAACATGCGGGTTCAGTCAATATATCTATATTATTATCTTGATTAAGGCATGATACGGTCGCTACCTGGAGAGTGAGAGAAGAAAACACATTAGCGTATGTTCTTGGAAGATCAGATTGGTTATTATTTTATCTAATCAGGATGGCTCCCACAGTTTTTATCAAATCTTCATTCAAACCCTAAAAGGAAAGACTAGCCGGGATTAATTACACCTTACAATTTCGCCAATCTTTCAGCCAGGCCGGTGTCGGTATTTTAAGAGAGGTTCCCCGTGCTTTCGCATGGACCTAATTAAAATAAAACTCTTTTTCCCAGAGGCATAACCTGTTAGTTATATGTATGCCCTAGAGGCCATTACTGTACATAGGATGTATATTGTAGTGGATGCTGGGACATATATAGGTAGGACTTTCTTGCTCGATGATTGTTAGAGTTTATAGGATGTGTATGTTGGAAAATAGTATAGAAATCACAACCAAAAATATTTGACCGCAATCAATAACGGTGTCGAATGTAGCGCGTTAGTAAGTGCGGATCGTCCACAGGGAAAGTGTAATCGTTCGACTTTTGAATTAGGTGAATTGAAACTTTAAAGAAAAGAAACAAAAACAATTCAAGATTTATAGTTGAAGTTCAAGAATTAGAAAATCTAGATCTAATAACAAGAAAAAAAGATAGAATCAAGAATTGATAGTCGAGGATTTTTCCAAACCAAATATCAAGAATCGAAATGAAGCTCGCAGGAATCGATCGGATCTATAGATGTGATGTAATCTTACAATTACGTATTCTTATCCTTCGATGAATTGATACTAGATAGATGATGATCGATCAAGAATTAGGGATTTCTTATGAAACTAGGGTTTCATCTTATCCCATGTTCTTTTGTCGATATCATTCACATTCTAGCCTCTAGTGTAAGTGCACAGCGGCGCCCCGGCCGTCAATCCGACGGCCAAATGCGGAAACGGTGATAAACTTTAATTTTGCGAACTTAGCAAACCGGCACCACCACGCACTAAACACCCGGATCGAACCATTAACAAGTCTAAGCTAACAAGAGGACGGGTTAGAGATATACCGAGTGATCCGAGTCCTCCGGTCTTCTCGTCGTCGTCCCGATCTCCTGCGGAAACTCCGGTCGTCGCCTCCTTGCCGGAAGGGCACCACATCATCTGTATCTTTTACGGGCTCCCACCTCAATACCGAGTCAACTCGGGCATGAAGCTGGCAAGTCGACATGCCCAAGATGTGCTATAGAATGTAGTGTAGAGTGCATGTCTCACTTTGAGGTATTGGTTGCCTTTTGAAGATAGAGGAATGAAGGTATGAAAAATGGTGCTTTCATTTTTCCTTGTATCAAAAAAAATGAGATGAATGAAATTTGCCACACCACCAAAATCAAAGCTCTCTCTTCCTCAAAAAATTGGCCGGCCACATATATGGTGAGAATGGTGGAGGGTGAACCAAAGATATGAAGGAAGGTGATTGTAGGATAAAGGTGGAAGGTGATCATATACAAACATCATCATCATCAAACTTACATCCAAACCATACCCTTTCATATCATAATAAATGCAAAAGAATGATGTAGAAAAGAATGGTATCAAAAGATGCTCTCATAATAAATCCTTTTGCAATAAACCCCTCCACAAAATGTTATTTGCAAACTTGCAAATAACCCCCCTACATCGGAAAAGTCCGGCCGGGAAAGAACAAAGGAAAACCGGCCGGAACGGAATGCAAACTGGCAACTCCAGAATACTGGTCCCCTAATAAATTACAGGAAAACCCCGATACTGTGCATACACACCCGCATCTGTATTCCGTCCGGATACAAATGCAAAGAGACAAAATCTACACTGTACTATACTAGGATCCGGCTTAAACCAAAGCCGGCTAGTAATATCCGTCCGATCCTGATCCGTGCAATACCGCACGTATCTGATCGAACCCTGCCATCTATCCATATGGCCACTAGTACAAACCGTCCGATCCTGACCCGTGCAATACCGCACGTATCTGATCGGACCCTGCCATATCTCCATACGGCCTCTACAGCGTTTCGCCCGAAATCCTGAGTAACTGAATGTGTGGTGGACTCTAAAGACTCGTCAATACTATGGCTGTGGATTTAACCACTAGCACGTCAGAGGTATAAGCCAATACGTAACGGGCCACCAGCTATTGACCAAAAGGGACGTCGATGAGCAAGCTCATCCTGACACCCTACTGAGCCTATCAGTGACAATATCCGTACAGTCCGGTCCGTTCATCTACGAGCATCGCATGGCGGGCCTAGGGGGTTGGTAAAAGTCAGACCCCCAAAAGCGGTACAAGTCGTGTCGGAGTGTAGCCCAGAACACCCTGAGATACTACTGGAATACCTACCAGTAAATCTCCTGCCTTGGCCAAGGACTTCGTGTAATGGCTCTCCTAGACATAGCGCGACCTCACCCCCAATACCGGGAGAGACGAACCCCTGAAGATCCGCTCACTGCCTCCATGTGGCTCGGGACTGTACCCAACTAAAACCTGTTTGCACGACTCCTTTGAGCCGTGGTAGGGTAGTAATCAAAGCACAGTGTGAACTCACACGAGACAAATGACGATCCCCAGGTCGATGAACTAACCTGTACACATGTCATCTGGGAACTGCTATCTGACGTCAGGTATAAGACCAACTAGCATGTTCCCGGCGAGTCCTGTCCGGTGTACTCATAACCCAATGAGCACCTGTATACATCTTAGGTGAACCAACTGACACCAGTGGCTTGTGAGACCGGCCACCGCCCCTCGTCGGGGTCTCGACTGTATACACTAGTCTACTCTGGAGAATCGATGCCCTGTCTCGAAACTCCCACGACTAGGGACCTTTTAAGGATGTGCTTATAGACTCCAGCTCTCACTTATATGATCGCCCTCATACTGCTGGCAGTCAAGCAAGAATCCTAGGGGCTCTATCAACGTGCAATAGCGACTTGTCAGGTCACCTAAAGCAGTACACGATGATAAAGGTAAACCAGATAGCATACTATCATCTCGAGTAAGACTGTCTTACCGGGATAGGTCCTCCCTCAATCATCGCAATCACGTGCCTGTGATCCAATAATTGACTCTGAGGGCATTATCTCCAACAATCTCCCACTAGCACTCAAGGCTAATTATTGCGATGTCGCATACTCACAGCCCGTGTGATACCGAACACCCAACTCCTCTACTAGTCAGTCGCACAAAGCCTGTTTGCGAAACTATTGCGTTCGAGGAAAAGCCTCAGTGAGTGGATCCGCCTAGATGTTTCTTTCTATGTCTCTCTATATCTCAAGTTCGCGGAGAAAACCATCTCCCGAAATGAGCAATACCTGTCTTAGAATGTCTGGATGTCTGATGGGACCGAGCTCATTAATGAACTCCAAATCCAAACTTCTTAGACTGTATCGTCAACTGAACTTAATCTGTATCCTGCGCCATGCCATTCCCTCAGTATCCTTCTGGACCGCCTGTCCAAAATACTGCCCCTCGTCAGAGGGAAAACTATAACTCTGACAGCCACTCTGCCATCCAGGTCACCTTGGAAGCCTGGAATGATAACTGTCTCCTTAATGAGGCTGTCGTTATCATATCCCTTAGAACATTTACTTATGTTCTAAAACTGCTTCCGATTGTTTCTCCAGGATTGGATCAATGTCAACTTATTGCATCTAGTGCAAGAACAACATCTGGTGTGGTACTTGACATCTCATGATTGACTCAATTGCCTAAGCAAGTGATCTGTCAATCATGCACATCCCTCTCTACTTTAGTCTATAAGACACCTTTAGAGAGGGTGACTCCATCACCTGCTGGTACACTACCGTGCCAGGAGTCGTCCATTCTAAATACTCTTAGAATGCTGTCAAGGTACCCTGATTGGGAAACCACCCAAATCTAGATCTAAAACCATAGATCCAGTAACCAGTATGTCTGATATAATGTCCAAGTCCTTTGTGGAGAAACCACTGTGTGACGACCAAAGTATAACCGATCGTAGTATAGGAATATCACTTCCTACTACCTTCTCAACAGATCCATCCCCTATTCTGATGACGTCAAACCTATGACTGTCACATCAGAAACAGATGATCTAACTCCGCTATATCTGCTTTAGTCTATAAATAGACATAAGCCTGATGTCGACCAATGCTTCCGCTGCTCCCACTGACTACGAAAACCCTCTGGCGGAGTCATATAGACGTGCACTTCTAAAGCTAGTTTAGAATGACGCTATATTCATCCTCCTGCCGGGTCTCGCAGCCTGGAACAACAGCAATGGTAAGTGTGGGTAAACAAGAACTTCCCTGTCACCGTCCTTGAGGCTACCGGAGTACCTCTCAGGTGCCTGAAGTTACCCACCTTATCTGCGGAGTGGCCAATGGAATGTCAAAACAGATTGAATCTTTAGTTTCCTTATCAAATCTTCAGTAATCGTTTGCGGTTCTGGAATCACTTCCAGTTCTACCATACTCCCACTACTGTTTTTGAAAAAATCCATTTTTAATAAAACTGTGGCGAGTCAAGAACAATATCACTATTGATCTTTCTTATGGTAGAAAGTCAACCCTCGTCATAGCCTGGGTCAACCCACAAACAGCCATTACAGAAACGTGCCTTGAGTTATCCAGAGTCTGATTTTAGTCATAAGCCGGACAACTCCCCGTACCTTAACAATGTTAAGATATGAACTGTACTATATCCAATATAGAACCAGAGGCACTGATTTAATTGAACCAGATTCAAATCATGCAGCTGTCTCCAGTGCATGTCAACTAAATGGAGAGAGGCCGATCAGTGTTACTCAACTTAGGAATGCTTCCAATTATGAGTAACCTGAAAGAGAAGTAATTTCTCTTTATCATCACTATCAACTGAATACCATACACAAGTATCTACATCTTCGATCACTTTGAAGAATCCCGATACTTGCTACACTTGGTTCTCTACTCTATTCAAATACCTATAACTCCTCAAAACTTAGACTCTGTGTTTCCACGAAACACCTGTCTAAAAACTAGAGAAGTCATAAGTAAACCGAATATAGTACGAGGACCAACCCCTCTGTCCTAATGGACACTGGACAACATACAATACTCTGTATAAGTCCGCCGAGTCTAGCAACTCTTTCACTGTGTGTCGTAGGTTGAAAACTGTACTTATGGTTAAGAAGAATTACACCGCTGTTTAATGCTCCTTACCTAACCATCCACTGATATAGGTAAATGTCATCGACATAATATCAAAAGGTATATCTCACTCTATGAAAATAGACGTACAGATATATCAATTTGAAATTGGTGCACAACAGCGGATATTCAAAACCAAATATTTGCCGACCGACAAACATCCCAGGTGATCTCCTCAAATATCACCGATTACAACGAATCCCGATATAATGAGGATGATCACCCAATTCCTAATAACTTACTCCCACTCATCATCTGTAAAACCATACAGATGTGAGAATCAAACCTGGTAAATACATACCCTGGAGCAAATGTCTAATCGGGAAATCAGTTTTCTTTTAACAGTACACAGTTGAACTGAAACATTGAAATGTTTCGATGGGGTATCCTGGTATTCCTAGTAATGCCTCTACCATTATCCAGATTCACAACTATAACTGTATAATTCTTTGCCACCTCTCCAAATCCCTTTATATGTGTTTAGTCGTTACCTTCTGCACACCCCTTAGGCCAAATGGTTTTCTTCCTTCCCTACCGTTCGGCACCAGCCTATGGTTTGGAAGAAGACTATCCAATAAGCATAATGGGTGTACTGTCCTAGTCCTAGGAGCACTCGCAATGCGAGAGAAGGTGAAGATAAAAGACAACCGAATAAACCTTATTCCTATTTCTCCTGGACCAGAATCCATCCCCGAACTAGAACAAGTTCCTTTCGAGTTTGTATATAACCATACGATGGATTATCCAATAAACTGTGGATCTTCGTAGTGATACGGAGTGTCCTGGAGAGATACAAAGGTGATTTAGGATAGGCGAAGAAATACTTGGTTTGGTCGTGAATATCAGTCGCAATTTACTTTGCCCTCTTACTAATCCCTTGCTTTGTCTTAATCTTAATACCTTCTGCACACCGTTTAGGCTAATTGGTTTTCTTCATTCCCTACCGGTCGGCACCAGCCTAAGGTTTGGAAGAAGACTATCTAATTTGCATAATAGGTGTACTATCTCCTAAACCAAGGAGTACTCACAACATGAGAGAAGGTAAAAGGGAAAAGACAACTGAATAATCCTATCCGTTTTCTCCAGAACCGGAAACCATCCTCGAATTCCTTCGAGTTCGTATCTAACCATACGATGGTTTTGTCCAATGGAAGTGGACGTTCGCAGTAATACGGGGTGTCCTGGAGAAAAGGGTAAAAGTAGGAGTGGCAATGAGGTCTGCAACTCTAACAATCCAAAAGCCAGTGTTAAGAAGGTTCGGTCAACTTGGTCATTGAGTCATAGTCTTAGGGTCGGGTCAATGGTCGCTTCCAAGAGAGAGAGAAAAGAAACACTCAGCGTGCACTCTAACCTAGATCAGAATGGTTACCAATTTATCTAATCAGGAAACCTCCCACTGTACCTCAAATTCTCCTCCAAACCTGAAAGAAGAATTAGTCGGGGTCACCCGAGGAGTAAACTAACTCATCAGTGGGAATCGGGATCCAACTCTCATCGCATGATAATGTGACGGAATCAGCTCACGTTATCACACTCCAGAAGGTATGCGCATATCTGGCATGTTTCAGTTCTTTTGAAACTCCCGATGTGATTTTTGCCCCATGCTCTTATGACCTTGACGAAGGTCAACAAATCATAAGTCACATGTCAAGTTCCACCCGTCATTGTCCAGGTTAATTTGAACCCACCCGTACAAGCCCTTGACGAAGGTCAACAAGGCTATACGACTGTCCCAAACCAACACATCTATCTATGCAGCAGAAAGGCAACAAGCAGCTACCATGCACTATGCCTTGACGAAGGTCAACAAACATAGCATGAATACTACGTGCTACCTGTCTGAAACGACGGAGGGCTACGAATGGTTTCTGGCGAAAACCTTTAACGTAATGAACTTGATATCGTTGAAGGAACGGATAGCTTTTTAGAAAATATAGTGACGAAAACCTTTACTAAAGAGGTCACTCCCGGTGAAGGGATCTCGGCTCTTTCCCTGTAGAATGGGGTGCAGGATATTCCAAATGAATACCACGATGCAAAGCAAAAGTAATCGGCTATTGTGAAGTTAATGCCCTGACGCAAACTTCTATCCAAGGGGTCACTCCCGGTGAAGGGATCTCGGCCCTTGCCTCGTCGACTGAGGAGCAGGATATTCCAAATGAATACCACGATGCAAAACAAAAGTGAACGTCCTTGCAATAACAGCTTTTTGAAAAGTGTTCCAACAACATCAGAATAGGTTTGTTTTAACATGCATTGATCCGAATCAACGCAGTCCCATCAATTGATCACACCACAAAGAACGAAAATATACTGACGTACGTATATGCCATCCGCATTCGCCACTGGGTCCCGTCATCACCCGTTAGGTTAGCTAACTAACGGCAGAGC
This sequence comes from Agapanthus africanus, assembly GCA_030015575.1. Taxonomy (NCBI): domain Eukaryota; kingdom Viridiplantae; phylum Streptophyta; class Magnoliopsida; order Asparagales; family Amaryllidaceae; genus Agapanthus; species Agapanthus africanus. The sequence continues at coordinate 289,416,317 of CM057347.1, read as the reverse complement.
GGGGACCGGACTAGCGCGGATGAAAAACATATACAACATCTACTAATATATATACCAATATATTATATTTCGCTCAAGGCGTGATAAAATGCAACATCACAGAAATGTACAGCATCACAGAACAATACAGATATCTGGGATCCCCGGGTTTCACAGAGCCACTACTGAAACCCGACGTTCCCCTGGTCGTGTGGATAGCCTGTGCAATGAAATCCTAGACCCCTACGGGCGCGGCAAGTCACCCGCCAAAACCTGAAGCGAGGCAGCCCCCTTCAGCGCCGTGAATGGACCACCCAGCACTTCACGGAATCCGGTAACTTGGGCACCCCTCCTGGGTCAACCTGTACCCCCTACGAGTGCGGCGAATAGCCCGCCAATTCCAGACTGAAGCCCCCTCCGTCTCAATGCCCTGAGATGCGGGCCCGTTGCCCTCTAGAACCCGGCTATCCGTGCACCCCTCCGCGGGGTAACCCTAGTACAGAAAGTAAAATATACATGCAACGGGTACATCGACCGCAACCAGGTCGTGCCCCAAAAGAATAATACAATCAGGCAGTGACGGCAGTCCACATGTCGGACGCTCGCCCCGCAATATCAAATGTACATAATACAACAACACAGTACTAGCATTGCATCCAGGCTATCCCCACGACCGATCTGCAACATCACAGCAAAATACAGAACATCAACGTGAAAGTCACGTTCGCAAATCCGTCTAACCGGGCTATAGCAGTTAGACCGGATTTACCGATCGAGTGACATTCACGGTCGCAGATATAATGTAAATACTGTGAAAAATGTGTTTAAAATGTCCGATCAATCAAATTTTAACAAGTGGGCCCCCAAGCATTACTGTAGCAGATCAGGAAATTCTAGGCCCAATGTTATTATTCCAAAACCCCTAAAATCACCCATAAAGCCTACTGGAAAAATTGTACACACTGATCCATCAATACTGCGGCGGAACCGCGGCAACAAGTAGGGTTTTGCCGCGGTTCCGCGCTCCTCTGAAGAGATCAGTGTCTCGAATTTCTACAGTAGTCTTACGTCTTCTAGCACAGTACTTTTATACAACCTGAAAAAATTTTGGAGACCAAAAAATTTCAACAGAAAACTGTCGCTAGCAAAAATGTAGATTTTGGAATTTTGGTCGATCGGAAATGCAAAACACATCAAACGAAGCTAGACGAAGTTAATGGCGAGGCTCTGATACCACTGTAAGTGCACGGCGGCGCCCCGGCCGTCAATCCGACGGCCAAATGCGGAAACGGTGATAAACTTTAATTTTGCGAACTTAGCAAACCGGCACCACCGCGCACTAAACACCCGGATCGAACCATTAACAAGTCTAAGCTAACAAGAGGACGGGTTAGAGATATACCGAGTGATCCGAGTCCTACGGTCTTCTCGTCGTCGTCCCGATCTCCTGCGGAAACTCCGGTCGTCGCCTCCTTGCCGGAAGGGCACCACATCGTCTGTATCTTTTACGGGCTCCCACCTCAATACCGAGGCAACTCGGGCATGAAGCTGGCAAGTCGACATGCCCAAGATGTGCTATAGAATGTAGTGTAGAGTGCATGTCTCACTTTGGGATATTGGTTGCCTTTTGAAGATGGAGGAATGAAGGTATGAAAAATGGTGCTTTCATTTTTCCTTGTATCAAAAAAAATGAGATGAATGAAATTTGCCACACCACCAAAATCAAAGCCCTCTCTTCCTCAAAAAATTGGCCGGCCACATATATTGTGAGAATGGTGGAGGGTGAACCAAAGATATGAAGGAAGGTGATTGTAGGATAAAGGTGGAAGGTGATCATATACAAACATCATCATCATCAAACTTACATCCAAACCATACCCTTTCATATCATAATAAATGCAAAAGAATGATGTAGAAAAGAATGGTATCAAAAGATGCTCTCATAATAAATCCTTTTGCAATAAACCCCTCCACAAAATGTTATTTGCAAACTTGCAAATAACCCCCCTCCATCGGAAAATTCCGGCAGGGAAAGAACAAAGGAAAACCGGCCGGAACGGAATGCAAACTGGCAACTCCAGAAAACTGGTCCCGTAATAAATTACAGGAAAACCCCGATACTGTGCATACACACCCGCATCTATATTCCGTCCGGATACAAATGCAAAGAGACAAAATCTACACTGTACTATACTAGGATCCGGCTTAAACCAAAGCCGGCTAGTAATATCCGTCCGATCCTGATCCGTGCAATACCGCACGTATCTGATCGAACCCTGCCATATATCCATATGGCCACTAGTACAAACCGTCCGATCCTGACCCGTGCAATACCGCACGTATCTGATCGGACCCTGCCATATCTCCATACGGCCTCTACAGCGTTTCGCCCGAAATCCTGAGTAACTGAATGTGTGGTGGACTCTAAAGACTCGTCAATACTATGGCTGTGGATTTAACCACTAGCACGTCAGAGGTATAAGCCAATACGTAACGGGCCACCAGCTATTGACCAAAAGGGACGTCGATGAGCAAGCTCATCCTGACACCCTACTGAGCCTGTCAGTGACAATATCCGTACAGTCCGGTCCGTTCGTCTACGAGCATCGCATGGCGGGCCTAGGGGGTTGGTAAAAGTCAGACCCCCAAAAGCGGTACAAGTCGTGTCGGAGTGTAGCCCAGAACACACTGAGATACTACTGGAATACCTACCAGTAAATCTCCTGCCTTGGCCAAGGACTTCGTGTAATGGCTCTCCTAGACACAGCGCGACCTCACCCCCAATACCGGGAGAGACGAACCCCTGAAGATCCGCTCACTGCCTCCATGTGGCTCGGGACTGTACCCAACTAAAACCTGTTTGCACGACTCCTTTGAGCCGTGGTAGGGTAGTAATCAAAGCACAGTGGGAACTCACACGAGACAAATGACGATCCCCAGGTCGATGAACTAACCTGTACACATGTCACCTGGGAACTGCTATCTGACGTCAGGTATAAGACCAACTAGCATGTTCCCGGCGAGTCCTGTCCGGTGTACTCATAACCCAAATAGCACCTGTATACATCTTAAGTGAACCAACTGACACCAGTGGCTTGTGAGACCGGCCACCGCCCCTCGTCGGGGTCTCGACTGTATACATTAGTCTACTCTGGAGAATCGATGCCCTGTCTCGAAACTCCCACGACTAGGGACCTTTTAAGGATGTGCTTATAGACTCCAGCTCTCACTTATATGATCGCCCTCATACTGCTGGCAGTCAAGCAAGAATCCTAGGGGCTCTATCAACGTGCAATAGCGACTTGTTAGGTCACCTAAAGCAGTACACGATGATAAAGGTAAACCAGATAGCATACTATCATCTCGAGTAAGACTGTCTTACCGGGATAGGTCCTCCCTCAATCATCGCAATCACATGCCTGTGATCCAATAATTGACTCTGAGGGCATTATCTCCAACATCTAGTATACTCAAGAACGATCGTAGATCCCTAATTTCGAGCGATCACAATCAAGAAAGTATCGCAACGAAACTAGGTTGTCGATTTTTGAACTTGCTAGGGTTTACAAAACTCGTAGGACTCAAGAATCGTTTAAAGATTTGTTACATCATCATTCTATTGATCGTCTGATTGATCTCAAAAACTATCTATTACCGTAATGAAGAATGGCGTCGCTTGAAGCTAGCCGGTGAGTATGGGTCGGTCCACAGGGATGTTGTGAATTTCCTAATCGCTCTTACGAGTTAATTTCAAATGGTGTTTGGTCTTTTAATTAGATCTAAAAACGAAGTTGTGTTCTATTAGGATTAGGAAACTTGCTAGGATTAGGTTTAGGTAAAGTTTGGTAAATAAAGATCTACACCTCTTTTCAATGCCTTAATTTAGATATCATATTAGGGGTTATGGTAAATTTTAATAAAGGGGATTAGGATGATTGGGAAGATGCTTCTTCCTCTAGATCCTTGTCCTTCCTTTCTTAACCTTTACCCTAACCTCCATAGAAAACTTACAACTCCGGTCTTTTATACTACGGATCACTGCTACCTCGAGGGTAGAGTGCCGTAGGGAGCGAAAGATGAAAGTATGCATGGAGTCCTAATGTTCATAATAGATTGGCAAAGAAAAGAGATGGGAGATCTTCATCTCTCAAACCCTTCCCTATTCCTAACCCCAACAAGCGAGGAGACTACTCACTCATTAGGGAATTAAAATACATTTACCTAGGGCAGAGAATAAAAGATTAACTAGGACAAGCAATTAAATTTATCTAGGACAAGAATAGAAAATTAACCTAGAGCAGAAAATAAAGAACTTACAAAAAATGATGCTCTCCAAAAGAATGCTGAAATTTATTAATGAAGGGAGGCATGAAAAGAATACAATGCTTTGGGCTTCTATTTATAGGAGATAGAAACCCTAGGTTACAATTGATTCGCAAGTCTACATTTACCAAAAGATCCTTAGGAAGACCTAGTCAAAGTAGACTTTAAGATTTGGTAAAATTTTATGTCTCTTTAAAAGAAAGTATTGGGCCTTGGATCTTTGGGCTTCCTTATTATTTGGTTCTTTATTAAAATAGCTTCTATGTTTCTTCCAGATTTCCAGTGAATAATTGCGGTGGACTTTTAACCGTTCGCTTTGTAATCTTGGACCTTGCATTGCCTTGTACTTTGTGAATTTTATCTTTGATGTCGGCTTAATCAAGAGTCTTCTGTTTGTTGGTCAAAGTCCACTTTTGCATCGTCTTTTCATCGTTTTCACTGTTTTCTGTCCAAGAACCTGTAACATGTAACATATAGCAGACATGCGTCAAAAGCACCTGTTTATTTATAAAAAGAATAAGAATGGGGAATATAATAATGCAATATTATGGTATGAACAAATACCCCCAAACTTATCTTTTGCTCGTCTCGAGCAAACTTATTTTTTATTCACTAAAATCCTAACCGCACTTTCGCAGGGAAACGCGATTGCACTGAGCTCGTGCAACAAGCCGTTAAACCTCTAGGTGTCCCTAGTAGGAGGAGTGTTGTCTCCTGAGGGTTTTCAGCGGATTAGACCCATAAAATCCTATCAATTCGGCCTATTAACTTTAATTCTCCAATTAGGTCTTCTAACAAGGAATTCTATTATCTTCGACCCGTAAATTATCCACCCATATTCTTCATACTTCCTCATCATCTAACTTAAGATTATATATGTTCTATAGACTTACTTAGCTTTCGGCATCTCTTAAGTTTTCCTTCTAGGGTTCCATCTCCACTTAGAAATTTTTATCAATTCTACTAAAGATACAAGTTCTATTCTTCATTCCTTTCTCTTATCTAAACTCCAATCACATATCCCTACGTGTGTGTATAAATCACCCCTACACTTGGAAATTCAAATCAAGCAATCGTACTCTTGTCCGTTGTCCAAAGCACTTCTTAATTGGTGAATTTTTAACTGAATTTTGCTTACACATCCTTCATGCGACAGCTAATACTTCTTGAGGTACCAACAAACGATTACAAGATGCGTTAGCACTTTAAAGCGTACTTCCTAGTCTTGCAACACCCAAGGCTTTAGCAGTGACTCCCAAACCAGTTGGTCTAAGGCACTAGGTGATGAAGCACCCTCGCTAAATATTTTTCTATTTTTGCAGCCTTAAGTAATCACAAAAACCAGTGTTCATTTTTTTTTTATTCTTTATTCACACTTTTTTTTTTCCATTGTACTAAGGACTTTAGACAAGAGCATTTCAAGGTCTCTTCTACTATTCTAAGTTTCAAGGTGCGTGATTGTGCAAATTGTAGGGTATACGTTTTCAGAATCTAGACTTAAATTAGGAACTATTTTTCAAACTTATACTCTAATATGAACATCAATACTCTTCCCTTGTTTCGACTTAGCCTAAGAAGTGAACCCAAAATTTGCCTATTTCTAAATAAACTACAAAGACATATACTCTCTACCGTTAAACTTTAAGGAAGGTTATCTTTAGGGTTTTTAATTTACTAAGATCTAGTTTTTCCTAGCTAGTTAACCTATTTGCCAAACTCAAGTCAAATAACGCCAAAATTGAATAATTTAATTTTTATAATTTTTCAAAATTTTTCAATTTTTATGGGTTTTCAAATAAATATGCAAATGCAAAAATATGTACAAATGAATGCGAAGGAAGAAGACGTACCGAGCATACCCCCAAACTTGAACTTGACAGTGTCCTCACTGTCATGCTAAATCAAGATGGTCAAAATGTCGGCACTCCCCTGTTTATTTATTTACAATTTTTAAATTTTTAATGTTTTGAAATTTTTTTTATTTTTTTATAGAAAAGAAAACAAAAAATATATACATATATACAAAGATTCCCCCAAACTTAAGCTTGGCCTTACACAAGCCAAAGGTTAGCACCAACCATTCAAAAATCTTATCGTGGAAATGGTATAGTTGGTGCAAGAAAATGAGAAGCACGCGAGACCGTGTGGAAAGAAGAATGGTAGAATATGGTCTCGGTGGGGAAGAAGAATGGCGAAAAGAAGAAGGAAGTGGAGTACGATCTTGAGGGTGTAAATTGAGTGAATAAATTAGCGCAATATGTGATGACCGATATGTTATAAGCGATTGCGCTAACCTATTAACCCGTCGGGAAATGGGGTCAAATCCCTCAAGATTCGCAAGAAAACATGGGTACGCCGAACTTGGTATAGGAGATGAAGGCGTAACGGTCTCTTGTACGGTCGGAACAATGGGAAAGACGAAAGGGAGTGAATCAAGGATAGTCTCATTCTCACCGTAGTAAACTGTCTCGAACTTAAAAGATTCCATCAATGGTTCGAAACTGCTGTAATCAACCGAGTCTGATTGGTCAACTAACCCATCTGAAAATGTAAAGGACTCAAACTCGGGCGGTGAGTCATCAACATCGTCCGAAAAAGTGAAACACTCGTAAGTGTTAACGTCTGTGAGAAGTGTGTCAGATTCAAAAGAAAATTTTTCAAGCTCACAGTCTTCAAGCGTGGTCGGAACGATGGAAAGGAGGGAGGGTGATTTAGTTAAAGGTTCAAGAGGATGAATTGGAAAATCGGACACATCAAACAGAAATGATTCAACCTCAATATGATCCTCAAAACTCTCCTCAATACTATCCTTATAATTCTCCTCAAGATTCAACTCATCCATGCCATTATCATCAAAGTCAAGACACATATGAGATTCGGGAGAAACATTTAATAACTCGGGATGATGATTTGAACATAAAATCTCAATTAAATTGACAGGTTCATCATCCGAAATATTCCCGGCGTCTATATCCTCAATCAAGTGAAAATCAATTTTCTTAGACACCTCATCAAAAGCATGGATATTTATCGATTTAGGTTCTAGTGTGGAGGTGTAAAGATCGAAAGGATTAGGTGCGGTTTCACTCGAAAGGGGTTCTTCACAATTGGGCAAATCAAACACTACAGAATCACACAACTCGTCTTTATTTTGAACTTGTGAATCATTTAAGAAATTCGATGGAAAACTGTAGTTGTGGGCTTCAATTGGGTAAGGGTAGGTTTGATTTGGAAATTCTCGCTCATTCTCACTCAGTCCAACCGCCTCCTCATACATTGAAAAATTTGGAGCTAGTTGGAAACTAGCTACCGGTTCAGCAGGTTGCATAAGGGTGGCCACGGACGCTTCCATATTCCTAACCATTTTGTTTGTTGCAGCAATATAAGCTTCCAACGACTCTTCCAAGCTAGACTTTAGTAGTAAGGGGGTTTCGGCAAAAGATTCGAAATTGTTTGGGTATGCGAAACTCCCAAAAGGCTGTGTAGAAACATTGTCTAGTGACGGTGGAAAAGTCGGGTAGGACTGGTAGGAAGTGGGTGGTTGGGCAGGTGTAGGGTCAACATGTGGATAAAAAGGTGAATAGTCTTGTGGATCCCTAGAACTAGATGTGTGGAGAGAGGTGAAAGATCGGCTACGAGATTGAGCAATATGCTCAGCAATGGACATTGGTTTAGGAGTGACAGCAGGACTTGAAAAAGTGGTGTCAACATACGAAGGTGGTAAAGATTGACTTGGTTGACACAAAGTGGGTTGCAAAGTCGAACTGTTTCTCCTAGACGCTTCTATTTGATCTTTCAGCGAAATTTTGGGCATGGAAGGATCGTCGTTAAATCGACCGAAACAATTGACGAACGACTCAAAGTTAGGTTCGGGATACCAAAGTTCGGCAAGAGATTTATGATGTGAGGTACCCATGATAGAAGAAAGAAGGTAGGTGGTGCAAGGATTTCTCAGCGACAAAAGTTGCAAGTCTTTTTATAAAAAATTCCTTTTATTATTTTTTTTATTTGTTTTGCAAAAATTTTCAATAATGGGCTAAGACACAAATGCAAATAACCAGAAATGCACAATCAGTCCTAGATCTAGGGTCACCTAGGTCAGCTAGACAGCTCCTAACTGTTCCAAAGGGCTAGAAATAGGACCTCAAACCGCCTCTTCATCGCCAATTGCGGCCAGGTAAGTGCCAGGTAAGTGGGAAGGAACCACACTGTGGGCCTAATTAAAAACCACTAGCCTTTGACACACTTGCCTAGAAACCGCAAAGTCAGGTTAGGATAAACGGTCGATGCCTATAACTAGTCCTCTGTCCTATTGAGCTCGAAATCCTTAGGGCTGAGTCTAGTATTTTTTAATAAAGATATGGTCAATGCAAATGCCTTATGTGATTTCTGGGGTCCTGGGAAGGGTGATGAAATCCCCACCCAATTTGAATTGGTCAAAAGCCCCTTAAAGTCAGTTTTAAATTTATGCAAAACAGAAAAATCACTTGCAATCAAATCTTTTTTTTGTGAATTTCAAAGTTTACAAGTTTTCTAATTAAAACTTTCCTTTTTTCTCTTGCTCTTTATTTGGAAAGATATTTTTAGCAAAAAGATTAAGGATATGCAAATCAGAAAAGATCATTTGCAATCAATTATTATTTTAAGAATAGCGCAACGAATCCTGCATAAGATTTGTTATTTGAAAGGGGAAAGATATTTTTTAAGCGCAAAAAAATCCTGCAGGAGATTTTTCAGAAGATATATCGGAGATTTGCAGAGGAGGAGATCAGAAGACTTACAGATATTTTTTTTATTTTTTTTACCGCGCTTCTGCCCCCTGTTTTTTTTTTTTTTTTGAGAACCTACCAGACCGCGGTGGTTCCGCGGCCAGAAGTGGTGTCCCTCGGCGGTTCCGCGGCCGAAAAGAGCCGCGGGGTTTTTTTTTTTTTTTTGCTGCTGCACCAGATCGCGCGGTTGACTTGTTGACTCGGTCCTCTAAATTTTTTTCTGTTCCTCTGTTGTTGCAATCTTCTGTTGATAGGATCGTCTATTTGCTGTTTCACTTTCTGTAGATTTCTATATCCGAATTTGTGCGTAGATCCTGCAAAATTCACACAAAGATACCCTTTCCAAAAATAACAGATAATATATTTTTATATTTTTTTTTTGACTTTTCAGATTTTTATGATTTTTTTAATTTTGATTAACCCGAAATTGCAAAAAGGAAATACTACGCCATCCCCGGCAACGGCGCCATTTGATTGATGAAAGTACCTCGAGGGTAGAGTGCCGTAGGGAGCGGAAGATGAAAGTATGCATGGAGTCCTAATGTTCATAAAAGATTGGCAAAGAAAAGAGATGAGAGATCTTCATCTCTCAAACCCTTCCCTATTCCTAACCCCAACAAGCGAGGAGACTACTCACTCATTAGGGAATTAAAATACATTTACCTAGGGCAGAGAATAAAAGATTAACTAGGGCAAGCAATTAAATTTATCTAGGGCAAGAATAGAAAATTAACCTAGAGCAGAAAATAAAGAACTTACCAAAAATGATGCTCTCCAAAAGAATGCTGAAATTTATTAATGAAGGGAGGCATGAAAAGAATACAATGATTTGGGCTTCTATTTATAGGAGATAGAAACCCTAGGTTACAATTGATTCTCATGTCTACATTTACCAAAAGATCCTTAGGAAGACCTAGTCAAAGTAGACTTCAAGCTTTGGTAAAATTTTATGTCTCTTTAAAAGAAAGTATTGGGCCTTGGATCTTTGGGCTTCCTAATTATTTGGTTCTTTATTAAAATAGCTTCTATGTTTCTTCCAGATCTCCAGTGAATAATTACGATGGACTTTTAACCGTTCGCTTTGTAATCTTGGACCTTGCATTGCCTTGTACTTTACGAATTTTATCTTTGATGTCGGCTTAATCAAGAGTCTTCTGTTTGTTGGTCAAAGTCCACTTTTGCATCGTCTTTTCATCGTTTTCACTGTTTTCTGTCCAAGAACCTGTAACCTGTAACATGTAGCAGACATGCGTCAAAAGCACATGTTTATTTATAAAAAGAATAAGAATGGGGAATATAATAATGCAATATTATGGTATGAACATCGTCTCGACTCCTTTACGAGCGGAGTTTTACTCAAACATCATCACAAGAACTACAATTACAAATTGAGATCGAATCATGATGTAAGAATTAAAAGAAAGTAAGATTAAAGAATTTCACCTTTTATTTATATCAACAATTTCATTACATTCGCTCAAGAACTACAAGAGGAAGAACTCGATCGTCGATTTGGCTTCGCTCGTCTCCGTGGGTCGCGGATCGGCTTGGATCACTTGCCCGATTGAAGATCGGCTCGGCTCCTAAAAGGTTGAAGGCTTCTTGCTTGATTGGTACTCAAGATCTTGAATTTGGAGTGGAATTAGGGTTAGGGTTTCGCACAAGCCTTGTCACTAGACTTGTGGAAGAAGATGAAGAAAGAGGTAAAGATTAAGGAACTAATAAACTATTGATTATTGAACACCCTCAACCCTTAGATCTAGGCTCCTATTTATAGATCTCAAAACCCAAGATCTAGAATTTGAATTTTAAGTTTCCCTCCAAAAGTTTGTTAGATGAAATTTGAATTTCCCTCCAAAAGGTTGTTAGATGAGAAGCTTCTAGATGTGATTAGTTAGGAGGGAGCTTTTAGAAAAGGTTAGTTAGGAGCTTAATTAGGATTAGCATGCTTAATGATCTTTGCTGATCTGGCAGTAGCTTCGAGGTCTTTCTGGAATTTGAAGTATCAGAAAGGAATGTGGGCCCTGGGAGAAGAATTATGCCCTAAAAATAAACTGCTGACGTGGCAAGAATGCGGCGGATCCTCGGCGCAAACAGGCTCCCGCCGCGGATCCGCGGCGCTTTATGAGCCTTAGGGATTGGGCTTTCTGGTACAGGCTTGGGCTAATTCTTGGGTATTTTTAGGATATATTGATTTGTATAATTCCTTCTGAATTGCTACCAGATCTGAAATCATTGAGTTGGCGTATTTTGGATCAGCTCTTTTGGCTTTGCTCCTGCAATTTCCTGCACAAATCTCGACACAAGTGTTGCGCAATACAGGAATGATGCGATGCCATGAAATGCGGTCAATTTCCCTTAAAGTGCCGGTTTAAAAGTCTAACACATGCAATATGATATTTTATGATTGATTTGCTAATATGTGAAATATGAATACCGTACACTTCTAAATGAGTGCAAAAGATAGGGAAATTGCCGTGTTAAAAATACATTATTTTCGACTGATCAAATTCCCCCAAACTTATTTTCGATCGACTCGAGCGAACTTTTTTATTAAAAAGAGAAGGAGAAAACAAAGAAAGAGAAAAACTAACTAGCACACTTTCGTAGGCAACACGATTGCACTGAGCACGTGCAACAAGCCTTTAAACCTCTAGGTGTCCCTAGTAGGACGAGTGTTGTCTCCTTAGGGTTTTCAGCGGATTGCACCCACAAAATCCAATAATAAAAGAAAGATCATGAATATTACATTTAAAGAAAAGAATTGTAAAAGAAAAGCTTTGAAAATTAGGGTTTCCAACTAAGCTAGCTTTTCGGTTGTCATGAGCCCTATCTTAATAGTCATGAAAAGATGTTAGAAATCACGTCCTCCCTTAATAAAACATCGTCTTATTCTTCATTCCTATCTTTATTCCAAACATCGATCATATAACCCTGCGTGTGTGTAAAGACATCCCTACACCCGGAGAATTCAATTCAAGCTATCATACTCTTGCCCATCAGCCTCAGTACTTTTTAATTAATGAATATTTAGATGAGATTTCTCACACACTTTCATGCGACCGTTAATACTTCTTGAGGTACTAACCGACCGATTACTCCTGTGCTTGCTTACTTGGTGTATTTTTCTCGTCTTGAACCACCTCAGGCATAGCAGTGACTCCCAGACCAGTTGGCCTTAGGGCACTAGGTGAAGAAGCACCCTCGCTATACATTTTTATTGCCCTCGGTGATAACAAAACCAGTGTCCATTTTTCTCACCACTTTATATTTTTTTATTCAATTTTTTTTTATTTTCTTCATACATCGGCTTTAAGACAAGAGCATTTCAAGGTATCCTCTACTATCACAGGCTTTAAGACGTGTGTAAGTGAGAATAGCAGTGTATCAACGTTCAAAATATTTGGCTTCCAGAATATAAACTATTTTTCAGACTTATTTTTATCCTCAGATTAGTGACGTCCTTCATCTTACTAACCCTTGGGACAACGGCTCATAACTACTTATTACTAGTTCGTATAAGAAAACTTCTAATTTTCTTAGTTTTCTTAAATTTTTCTAATCTCATGGATGTAATTTTTCACTATCTAAACTTTTATTATCTTATTTATGTACAAAAATATTTTTATCTTTTTTAAATTTTTTTAAATTTTTATAGGTTTTCAAAAAAATGTTTTGTGCTTATGCAAATGATATGAAAATGATGCGAAAATAAGCACAAACCTCCCCCAAACTTGTTTTCAACAGTGTCCTCACTGTTGCCATCTGCTAAATCTCGAAAAACCTGTAAGCTTGGGAGGAATTTATTAGTGGGGGCAAAATATTTAAGTGAAGAACCTCCCCCAAACTTATTTTTGGCTCAAAATTTTGTAAAAATTTCCTTTTGTTTTCAAGAGCCAGAAAAAAATAATGCCCCCCCAAACTTGAGTTATGCAATGTTAATCTTTGAAAATCATATGAGGGGGTCAAAATCAGTGGTCGATGCCAAGCTTTGCAAAGACCGAATGTTAACACCAACCATTCAAAAATTTTATCAATGCAGTGCTCTGGTTGGTGGAAGAAGAAGTGGGGAAAGGTTAAGTGGTGGAATAGAATGTGTGTGCGTCTCGTATTGGAGAGACGATGCAGTGAATGTGATGGATTGCTCGCATTCTTTTTACAATTCAGAAGAAGGGGTGGAGGTTCAATTTCATTGATTGGGAGATGATTCATCTCAACACCCGTGTCATTTAAAAATGCGAGTTCATCAGCGAAGATTTCTTCAAAAGTTCCATCAAAACCCCGATGAATAATGTCATCACAAAGTGCGGGGTGATCTTCAGACTCTAAAAGCAGTTCATAATCAGTGTTAGTTGTTGACCCGGACATCTCGGTGGAAGAGTCCGTATATGTATGATACATAGTTGGGTCAAACAACAACGTATGAAAAGAGTCAAGATCAGTATAAAGAGGATCATCAAATTCGCTGCTGTCAACATCCATTAAGTCGACAGAACAGACCTGAGCAGTAGGTTCGGAGGGTACACTTCCCAACTTGTAAATGTTCAGCTCTATTGACCTGTTCCCAAAAGATAAGGTCATAGAACCGTTACGACAGTTGATAATAGCATTGGATGTGGCCAAAAAGGGGCGACCTAAAATCACCGGAATTTGATTCCGTGGGTTCGCTACAGGCTGTGTATCAATTACAATAAAATCCACGGGGAATATAAATTCCCCGATTTTTATTAACACATCCTCCAGTTCACCCCTAGGTTTAGTGATTGATCGGTCAGCCATCTGGAGAGTTATACTCGAAGGCTTTAACACTCCGATACCTAGTTGCTCGTATACCGAGTAAGGAAGTAAGTTAACACTAGCGCAAAGGTCAAGTAACGCACGGTTGATGTGTTTCTCCCCAATAGAAATGGAAATAGTAGGACAACCAGGGTCCTTACGTTTCCGTGGTAATTGTTGGGGGAAAGCCGTGTCTACAGTACTTGACATGAAGATTTTTTTAGGCACTTGAGTCTTCCTCTTCCTAGTGCATAAGTTCTTAAGGGTTTTTGCATAGGACGGAACTTGTTGAATAGCATCTAGGAGAGGGATGTTGATGTTAACTTCCTTAAACATGTTCATGATCTTCTCCATATGTGGACTCGGTGTGTTAGCCCTTAACCGATTAGGATAAGGTGCTTTAGCAATAAGCGCTGGGTCCATCATAGGAGAAGGAAGTGTGTGTAGAACCGATCCCAGAATTGGAGTGGGGATCGTCCGTGAAGGGGTAGAAGAAATGGGCTGAAGTGGCGAGCCTTTTGGGAAACGAAGAATAGGTTCACAAGAAGGTGGTGGGGTAGAAGAACTGGGGTCAGAATTAGAAGGGTGTGTGTGAGGAAAGGTCTCAGCCTGGGTGTTATTGATTGATTTATCAATATCATCAAACTCTTCCCCAACGTGAGTGTCAAGCACTCTTCCAGATCTCAACGTGATTGCATCCACAGGATGTGAATAGCCAGGATTGGGTAAAGGTTGAGCTGGAAGTTTCCCTTTCTCTCTTGCACTCATTTCAGCTTTTAAACGTGCAATTTCTTCTTCCATCGATTTAATACTCTCTCTTTGGGACGCAGAGTTTTTCTTTATATAATCGACAGAAGTTTTTATTTCAGCTGATACATGCATGAGATTTGTTAAGACCAAATTCATGCATTGTGCAAATGAATATGATTCATCCGTCCCGGTCAACTGCAAAGGACTAGATGGTACAAAAGTGTTGGCCGGATTTTGAAAGTTTTGTGCTTGAAAGGGGTGCTGACTCAATTGAAGAGGTGGCTGCTGTTGTGGTGGAGGGACCCTTTGGAAATGATTCATGTTTGGAACCGTGTTTTGAGATTGGTATTGGTTCCAAGCAAAGTTAGGGTGATTCCTCCAACCCTGATCATATGTGGAGGAAGATGGATCGTTTCTAGGTCTTTGAAATGCGGCATTGGTATGCTCATGACCTTGAAATGGACATTCTTCCGTCAAGTGAGACGGATCAGAACAGCAGTCACATACAGTTTTGGAGAGTGATATTTGACTTAGGGTGGCGGCTAAAAATTTGTTTACCATATTCTCAAGTTTCTTGTGTATAGCTGCAATGTCAGCTCTAACTCCTATGGAAATATCATTGCCATCCCTAGATGATTGACTCACACCCTCCCACTGTAAAGATTTTTCAGCGAAATTTTCTAGGAATTCCCAGGCTTCCCCATCATCTTTGGTCATAAAATTGCCTTGACACATTGATTCAAGGGTCTGTCTTGTGTAAGGAGTAATGCCCTCATAAATGATTCGGCACAGTTCCCATCTTGGAATGCCGTGATGTGGACATTGGACTAACAGATCCTTGAAGCGTTCAAGACATTTTGAAAATGTTTCATTTGGAAGCTGGGTGAATTGATAGATTTCGCTACGGACTCGAGCTGTCTTTTGATGTGGGTAAAATTTCTTCAGGAATGCTTTGACGAATTCATCCCAATTTGAAATGGAATGTGCGGTAGTGTTATACTGCCACTTCTCGTCTATATCGCACAAGGTGAATGGGAGAAGACCAAGACGTAAAGCATCCACAGAAAGCTGTGAAGTACTCATCATTGCGCATACATTTTCAAATTTCGTGATAAACACGTATGCGTCTTCAGACTCGAGACCGTGAAATTTTGGTAGAAGGTTGATGTATTGGGGTTTTATTTGAAAATTTTCCCCGTTGGCTGGTGGAATGGAAAGACAGGTGGAAAGTGGGCCTCGTGTAGAATAGCACCTCTCTTGGAGAGTGATGCGAGGTGGATTCTGCGCACCAACGGACGGCGGCAGGGTAGTGGAAAAGAAGTTTGATGGAGGTGGATCCATCGAAATGGGTGTGGTGGTGGGTAAAGAAAGGTAAATGTAGAAATACCGACTTTTAGGGTCGATCGAAAGGACGCGGACTAAACAGGCACTAGAATCCCATTGTGCAGCCTATCTTGCACTAAAAAGGGTTAGTACAAGTGGCAGCGTGAATTTTATAATTAGGGGAAATGATGAATGCTGGTGTTTGTTTTGAAAAATGATACGGATTTTTGAAAAAAATGATGCAACACAACAAATGCAACACACAAAACCCTAGAATCTAGTGGTCACCTAGGTCCGGCTCTAGACCGCTCTTAACTGCCAAAAGACAAGTCGCAGGATCAATCCTCCACTGCCTCTTTGTCCCCCTGTGGCCGGATAAGTGCCAGGTAAGTGGGAAGGTACTCCACTACGTAAGTAGTGGGCCTAATTAAAAACCAATAGCCTTAGACACACTCGCCTTAGACACCACAAGAAAATGCGGATAAGCAATGAATTACCCACGGCCTTCTTCTGTCCTAATTGAGCGCGACGGTCCTTAGAGTCATCTCTAGATTTCTTTTAATTAATGAGGGTAAATGCGGATGCAAGTTTGTGATTTTCGGGGCTTAGGAAGGGTAATGAACTCCCCACCTAATCTGGATTTGGTCGTGCCC
The DNA here is from genome assembly GCA_030015575.1 of Agapanthus africanus. NCBI lineage: Eukaryota > Viridiplantae > Streptophyta > Magnoliopsida > Asparagales > Amaryllidaceae > Agapanthus > Agapanthus africanus. The sequence continues at coordinate 289,399,744 of CM057347.1, read as the reverse complement.
CTTAATTTTCCGTATTAATTATGCAAACAACGAAGAATCAAAACACGCACAAATTTTAATTTGCTTTTGCGGCGCAGCGATTATTTGCAAAGAAACCTGCACTAAATGTTAGTTGGAGTTAAAAAGATGAGATAGGAGAAGGTAAGAAACTTACAGAGGAAAATTGGTGCAGAGAGGGCTTCAAAAAGCCGCGGAACCGCCGCACTATGGGGGTATTTGCCGCGGAATCGCGGTCGATTGAAGGGATCTCTGCAAATTCTTTTTATGATAATGCTTCTGTTACTCCCCTAAGCTTTCTAGAATATTCACAAAAAATTTTCTCCGGCTCCAATGATCCCAGATTTCCTCGCAATCAAATCACAAAACACGTATTAGGGTTTGTGCGAGTTTAGATCTAAAAATTATAATGGAATAAATTTTTCAACTCAAATTTCAAAATACAAACAATTAGCGCACTATCCCCGGCAACGGCGCCATTTGATTTGAATGATTTCCGATTGTGTAAGTAAATCAAATGATCCCCGGCAACGGCGCCATTTGATTGTTAGAGTTTATAGGATGTGTATGTTGGAAAATAGTATAGAAATCACAACCAAAAATATTTGACCGCAATCAATAACGGTGTCGAATGTAGCGCGTTAGTAAGTGCGGATCGTCCACAGGGAAAGTGTAATCGTTCGTCTTTTGAATTAGGTGAATTGAAACTTTAAAGAAAAGAAACGAATACAATTCAAGATTTATAGTTGAAGTTCAAGAATTAGAAAATCTAGATCTAATAACAAGAAAAAAAGATAGAATCAAGAATTGATAGTTGATGATTTTTCCAAACCAAATATCAAGAATCGAAATGAGGCTCGTAGGAATCGATCGGATCTATAGATGTGATGTAATCTTACAATTACGTATTCTTATCCTTCGATGAATTGATACTAGATCGATGATGATCGATCAAGAATTAGGGATTTCTTATGAAACTAGGGTTTCATCTTATCCCTTGTTCTTTTGTCGATATCATTCACATTCTAGCCTCTAGTAAATTCAAGAACGATCGTAGATCCCTAATTTCGAGCGATCACAATCAAGAAAGTATCGCAACGAAACTAGGTTGTCGATTCTTGAACTTGCTAGGGTTTACAAAACTCGTAGGACTCAAGAATCGTTTAAAGATTTGTTACATCATCATTCTATTGATCGTCTCGACTCCTTTACGAGCGGAGTTTTATCCAAACATCATCACAAGAACTACAATTACAAATTGAGATCGAATCATGATGCAAGAATTAAAAGAAAGCAAGATTAAAGAATTTCACCTTTTATTTATATCAACAATTTCATTACATTTGCTCAAGAACTACAAGAGGAAGAACTCGATCGTCGATTTGGCTTCGCTCGTCTCCGTGGGTCGCGGATCGGCTTGGATCACTTGCCCGATTGAAGATCGGCTCGGCTCCTAAAAGGTTGAAGGCTTCTTGCTTGATTGGTACTCAAGATCTTGAATTTGGAGTGGAATTAGGGTTAGGGTTTCGCACAAGCCTTGTCACTAGACTTGTGGAAGAAGATAAAGAAAGAGGTAAAGATTAAGGAACTAATGAACTATTGATTATTGAACACCCTCAACCCTTAGATCTAGGCTCCTATTTATAGATCTCAAAACCCTAGATCTAGGTTTTGAATTTTAAGTTTCCCTCCAAAAGTTTGTTAGATGAAATTTGAATTTCCCTCCAAAAGGTTGTTAGATGAGAAGCTTCTAGATGTGATTAGTTAGGAGGGAGCTTCTAGAAAAGGTTAGTTAGGAGCTTAATTAGGATTAGCATGCTTAATGATCTTTGCTGATCTGGCAGTAGTTTCGAGGTCTTTCTGGAATTTGAAGTATCAGAAAGGAATGTGGGCCCTAGGAGAAGAATTATGCCCTAAAAATAAACTGCTGACGTGGCAAGAATGCGGCGGATCCGCGGCGCAAACAGGCTCCCGCCGCGGATCCGCGGCGCTTTATGAGCCTTGGGGATTGGGCTTTCTGGTACAGGCTTGGGCTGATTCTTGGGCATTTTTAGGATATATTGATTTCTATAATTCCTTCTGAATTGCTACCAGATCTGAAATCACTGAGTTGGCGTATTTTTGATCAGCTCTTTTGGCTTTGCTCCTGCAATTTCCTGCAGAAATCTCGACACAAGTGTTGCGCAATACAGGAATGATGCGATGCCATGAAATGCGGTCAATTTCCCTTAAAGTGGCGGTTTAAAAGTCTAACACATGCAATCTGATATTTTATGACTGATTTGCTAATATGTGAAATATGAATACCGTACACTTCTAAATGAGTGCAAAAGATAGGGAAATTGCCGTGTTAAAAATACATTATTTTCGACTGATCACTCGACATGATAGTTAATCAATTGATTTTATCATTCTTATGATATTCTTTCTTCTTCTTCTTCTTCTTCAAGAAGAAAGAACCTTGCTACCAACAATGGTGCCATGATCAAAAGAGTGAGAAATCCAAATCCAAAGTGAACCCACTTCCTATTTCTTCATCCTCTACCACTTGCCATGTAGTAGAGTGTATTATCTTCACAAGTTCTATGACCAAGTGAAGTTGGAGCTTGATCTTGAGTTGCCTCGACGTAGATCATCTTCGGCATCGAAGTCGACGACGTAGCCCGATCATTTCTCCGACGAAACCATCGCCAGAGTCCGGGATCCGATGATCGCAGCGGAGGGACGTCATCACGGAGCTAAAGAGGTGGAGGACCGGATATACAAAAGTTGTAGTCACTTTCACTTTATAGCAAAGTAGTTTGCTTGTATGTTTTTCGCCTTTACATCTAGTCAACGATCTAGTTTAGGATTTCTCGGCACATGAAATTTTTGAAATGGACATTGTTGATCTGTTGTAGAACCTCATGGGTGTGCCTAGGAACCCTACATAACCCCGTTGATGTTAGTTATATGTATGCCCTAGAGGCCATTACTGTACATAGGATGTATATAGTAGTGGATGCTGGGACATATATAGGGAGGACTTTCTTGCTCGACATGATAGTATGCTATCTGGTTACTCTTTACCTTAACGTGTATACTGAGTGTCTCTCTGATTACATGTTGGTAAAGCCCTTAGGATGTGTACTTGACTACATGGACTATGATGCGGATCATACTAGTGGGGACATGGTAGTCCATAAGTACATCCTTCATGGTCCCTAGTCATGGGTGTATCGAGATGGGGCATCGATATACCAGAGTAGACTAGCGTATACCTTCTCGACCCATACAGATGGGCGATGGATGATCCCATATCCATTGGTGTTTGACATCAGAGATGATATACGGGTGCTCATTAGAGACTGGGTACACTGGACGGACTCGCCGAGAACTCCCAGATGGTATTATACCTTACGTCAGATGGCAGTTCTCTGGTGACACTGGTACAGGTTAGTCTGTAGACCCGAGATCGTCATAGAGTCTTGTGTGATTCCCACTGTGCTTTGATTTCCACCTTACCACGTCCAAGAGGGCGTGCAAAACGGTGGTTTTTGGGTACAGTCCCGAATCACATGGAGGCAATGAGCGATAGGAGGGGATTCGTCACTCCCGGTATAGGGAGTTGATGTTGCGCTGTGTTCGATTGGCTATAACCGGAAATCCCTGGCCAGGGTTTCTGAGATTTACTGGTAAGTGTTACCTGTAGTTTCGCGAACTGTTATAGACCTCATATCGACACGACTTATCGAGCTATTGGGGTCTGACGTTTACCACCCCTAGGCGAGATATGCGACATATCAGACGAACAGACCAGACTGTACGGTAAGTGTTACTGGTTGGATTCACAGGAGTGTGAGCGGGCTTGCTCGTAGATCTTCTGATCGCTCAATACCCGGGTGGCCGTTACGTTTAGCAGACCGCTAGCGGCTTGTGGGTGTTTGATATGATCATCACCTGCTGCCGGCGTATTGACGAGTCTTTAGAGTCCTACACAGAGGTTTCCTGGCTCAAGCGAAACGAAATAGGAGTGCATATGAGATATGTGCGGGACCGAGAATAATGCGTGTATGTGATACCGTATTCCATTCTCGTGGTGAATGTATCGATTGGTTGTATGCGATATAACCTAGTTATCGAATCGAAGATTGATTCGATAAGTCGATACATTGGATACTAGTCGGTTATATGCGACATGACCGGATCATTGAATCAAGTGTTGATTTAATGATTTAATGTATAATTATATATTTGATATATTACTTTGCATTAACTAGTAATGGTTCACTTTAAAAGGATTTTCTCACTTGATGTGCACATTGTATATGTGATATATTTTTGTGTGCACTTGTTTGTATCATGTTTGATGATACATGCTAACTTGAGTTTGTGTAAAGATTAAACCATGGTTGTGTAATGGTTAGGGTTTTGATTTTATTAACTACTTATTTATTTCATTTTGGCTTAAGATAAAAATGGTGGCTTTCTTTGGATTTTGTTGAATATTCATGAAGCTTTGAAAAAGTCCACCATTTTTGTCTCATGCTTAACCCTAACCATTCATCCTAACCATAGTTCATTCTCTACACCTAATCATGGTTGGTATATAATAAGTATTCATGTTATTTTCTATTTGGAATAATACTTATCATATCATCATCATCATCATCTTCTTCTTCTTCTTCAAGAAGAAAGCTTGCCACCATTAATGGCATCTTGAGAAAAAGAGTGAGAAATCCAATTATAAAGTGAACCCACTTCCTATTTCTTCATCCTCTACCTCTTGCCAAGTAGTATAGGGTGTTTTCTTCAAAAGTTTCATGACTTGGTGAAGTGGGAGCTTGATCTTGTGTTACCTCGACGTAGATCATCTTCGGCATCGAAGTCGATGACCTAGCCCGCACATTTCTCCGATGAAGCCGACGCTAGAGTCCGGGATCCGGTGATCGCAGCGAGGGTACACCGTCATGGAGCTATGGAGGTGGTGGACCAGATCTACAAAGGTTGTATTTCCGTTTACCCTTTAGTTAAGATGTTAACTAGTTTCTATTTCGCTTAAACTCTAGTTAACGATCCGTATTAGGTTTTCTCGGCACATGAAAAAATTTGAAATTGGCATGGTTGATACCTTGTGAGACCTCATTAGTATGCCTAGGAACCCTACAGTGGTATCAGAGCCTAGCTAGAGCCTTAGGCGATGCGTATACGATGTTAGAAACCTGATCGAACGGAAACCCTAACTCCAAAATGCTTTCTGGACATTTTTCAAAAACTGGGTTTTTTCCAGATTAAAAATATTCAGAAAACTCAGAAGGAATACTTAGGAATTACTGTAAAATTCGAGAGGCTGGATCCATCAAACCGCCGCAGTTCCG